>JARDYJ010000005.1:44144908-45474908 GCA_029215755.1 Spea hammondii
CCAAGGTCTAATGAAGCACAGCAGCTTTGCTACAGATTATGTAGATGATGTAGCAAGGCACAGTGGATGTGTCAGCCCATCAATCACACAAAACAAAGGGTTCTATGCATATGGACCACGTATGAACTTCTGGAGCAGCGTGGATGGAGGCGGCTGCAGCTTTAATTACCATGAAAAGCCGAAATAACACACAAAGTGAGCTCTTATTGGGTTATTAATAAATGTGGAAATATTACTGAGTGAAAAGGGCAGACTGTTAAGTAAGATATTTCTTTTTTTCTCATCCTAAGCGGCTGCCATTATCTCCAATTCGTTCATGTAACAGTGTGCATTTTTTTTTATTATTTAAATGCATTTCTTTGTTTCTGCTGCACAGTATATATAGTGAATTTCTGCAACAAAAGCTTTAGAAACCAACGATCATAAAGCTTCCGTATAAAAAACCCTACCCTTTGCCCTAGACTTTTTATACAAATCTAAACAAAATAAATACAATAGTGCGCATTTAATGAAAATCATTTTACAGGGCAAGGTGCCATTAACAATGTTCTACATATAAAGGTTTGCAAAATTACATATTAAATAATTAAGGCCACAAAAGTTACTGCGTTTATTAGATTACCAGGTCTTTCTATTCCTTTTTCTTTCGAACTTTACTTTGGTCTGTCTGTCTCTCTCTCTATATATTTATATATTTTATTTTATTTTTTTAATGTATTTTCTCTCTCTCTTCATATGCTGTGTGCACACAGAGAGTAGCACTGCTCATTGATATTCGCTAAGCTGCGAGCGATGTGTGATTTGGGTCCATGAGGTCTGCAGATGGCTCATTGTAGAGGCTTTACTTGGTCCTGTTTTGACAGGTGACATGAGAGGCTACTTGTTTAGATTCATCAAATACTGGCAGGTGCTAAGTGCTTTATGTTTGTATAATAAAGAATCTCGTGAATGCACATTGAGGGTTTTTGAGAACTAGTTATTTACAGTAATACATTTCATAAAACATCCACATCTTTCAATTGAACAATTGTATGTATCCATTTTGGCAAAATTCAAGTTTGCCGGCTCTGTCCAAAACAAGGCATTCATGGACAGAAAGGATGTATAAGCGGTTTGGGATTTTTGAATAAACATAACGGCAGAAAGCACTACCAAAACCTTTTCTACTCGGCAAAGATATACTTATACATATATACACACACATATATATATATATATATATATACATACATACACACACACACACACACACATATAAAGCTTGAGAAGGAAATTTATTAAATTATTAAATGCGCCAAACGCACACAGAGAAGAAAATTGCCAGGTTAACAGAAACGGGTGATAAAACTATATATATGTGAAGCAAGTAATCCTAAACCAGAAATCATAAAGACTAAAGGGGGTTATATAACAGATGCTAAAGATCTAACTGACTGCTTAAAAAATACTGTTCAATTTTTAAAGGAAGGTAAAATTAGCAAAGAAACAGAGGAAGAAATTCTACAAAAAAACAAAGACAAATCCATGGAATATGATGGGATACACCCAAAGTTATTAAAAGACTTTCTAACTGTCCTAGCAAACCACTAGCAGACTAATTTAACCAGCCAATATTGGCAGGAGTATTTCCAGAAGACTAGAAGTTGGCAATTGTAGTACCACTGCAGAAAAGGGGTAGTTGGGAAGACTCGGCCAACTGCAGACCAGTAAGCCTTACATCAGCAGCTGGCAAATTAATGGAAGCCATGCTAAAGGATAGGGCTGGTAAGTGATTTGAGGTACATGGTTTCCATGACCAGAAGCAGCACAGGTTTACTACAGGAAGATCCTGTCAAAATAACTTAATTATTTTTTTTTTTTACTTTGTAACTAAGACCAGGGAGGAGATGTTGATATAGCCTATCTAGGTTTCAGGAAGGGATTTGACACTGACATTGGACATTCAACCATAGACTTAGTTTGGATATCAAAATAGTTATATGGATAAAACAGTTGAGTGACAGAAGGCAGAAGATTGTAGTTAATGGTGTTTATTCAATGGAAGCATTTGTCTTACCTCAGGGATCAGTATTGGGACCTGTACTTTTTAATATTTTTATGTTATTACAGAAGTTTTTATTGGTACAAAGGCCTGCAACATGGTGGACATTCCCAGTGGGACCAATTAGACGGCAAATGATTCAAGTAAAGCAGAAGAATGTAATGACTTAAAGGTAAGCAGACGATGCAATAAAGTGACAGAAAAAGAAAGCAGGGTCCTGGGTTGTATAACGAGAGGCATCAGTAGCAGGAAGAGGGAGGTGGTTCTGGCACTTTACAGATCTCTGGTTAGGCCTCACCTAGAGCATTGTGTACAGTTCTGGAGACGCCATCTTCAGAAGGATATTGACACATTGAAGACAGTTCAGAGGAGGGCTACTAAAATGGTAAGTGGTTTCCAGGATAAACATTTTCAGGAAAGACTAAGGGACCTTAAGCTTGGAGAGAGGGTAGATGCAATAAAAACATTTAAACACTTAAAGGGATTTAAAGTAAAGGAGCCAAGCTTTTTTAAAAAGAGGAGAAACACAAGGTCAGCCTAAAATTAGAGGGTCAGGGACTTAGATGTAATGTAAGGAAGTTCTTTTTACTAAGACACTTGCAGGTAAATTGAACGGTCACCCGGCAGAAGCAGTAGAGGCTAATATAGTGAGGGAATTTAAACTTGCACATCCGAAAAAGCGGGCAGACTAGATGGGCAATCTAGTTTTCACTTTATGTTTCTATATACCAATTAACGTTTGAAAGTAAAGTTGGAAACACTGTTAACACCACGCCAATGTATCGCTATAAATTCTATGCAGAATTTAACATGCATAAAGGTTGAGTTGGCATTCCAAGAAATACAAGCAGTATGTTTCTGACTATCTCTGACTGGGTGAAGGAAAATTTCAGTTCTTATACTAATGACATCATAATGGTGATATCTTTCTTAACTTTATTCAGTTATCTCAACCCAATTCCCTTTAGATTATAAGCTTCTTTGAGCAACACTTTTCTAAAATGTTAAACCTTTCAAAAAAAAAAAGTTAAAATTACAAATTTACCTTAGACACCAAATTTGTGTTTAAAGGTTGCAAAGCTCAGCCGGGTAGTTACTGGGACAAAGAAAGCACTTTTGTTTTCTGATACTTTTTTAGGAATAGTCTGGAATTTGATGTCACTCCTATGTAATATCCAGGCAGAACGGGTGTAGATAGGAGATTTGGTGGAAACTGTCTATGTTCCAAGATAAACATAACTCCCAATATGCTGAGGTGTGACAGCTTCCCAGGCCGGTGTCCTTACATAACTTTCCACCTCTCCCCAGTGACCTTTCAGGATGGGATGTTTCTAAAGGGAAAACATACAATTGGGTGCTGTGCGGGATGCATTAACCCCAAGAAGGTCAAGCATAATTAGAGGAAAATGGTTTCCAAAGCTTTTCCAGTTGCTAGGTTAATTACCATGTTGCTGTATGTGACCTTTTCATTATCAAACAATTCACCTCATGTCACAAATGTTAATGCCAAGTCAGTTTTGGGGAGGTAAAATTAAAATTCTGAAAGCTCAATTAGTACATTTAACTTAAATGATGCTCTTTTAAAAAGTCACTTGAAGTGTCATTTTCTTCAACTGGTAAAACCTGTTTAAAAACTTTGCGACTGATAACCATGTAAAGCAAACCGTACAGAACATAGCAGTGCGTCAGACACAGATGGGTGAGATATTTGTTAGGAATACAGTTCAATCAAAATTCTCAGCTAAAACTGATACAGTGCACACATACAAAGCAAACTTCAGAATAAAACATTTCATCCTTGAACCCGCCAACAATGACTGGTCAATGGGGTGCGACGATTGGATGACGGGATATTACAGAAGGCATGATGCGAAGAAAATCAGCAAAACCTGTGTTTAACAAAAAATTCCCCTTGTCTGTTCTTTGGCTAGTAGTGGGGACATAAATCCCAGTCACTTTCTTTTTTTTGTAAGGAACAACATAATATTCTTGCTATTCTTTCAATATTTTATAATGATTTTCTGCCATTCTTGTTCATATATTCACCAGAAGAAAGGTGAAGCACAATTATTAATTATACAAAAAATGCTTACATACACAAATTTAGGTGAAAACATTTGCCATGTAGCCCGGTTTTACTTCCTTGGGGTTTATATTATGTTAGATTTTTTGGAGTTTAGCCCGATAGCAGAAACTTTGTTTCTAGCTATTAGCCAAGATATTTGCACATCCTAGGGAGTCATGAAATTAAGGAACAGCAGAACATAGAGCAGCAAAGACACCGCAGCAGCCAACGAGTAATGAAAAGAGAATCAGAGTTCCCAGTGGCACATTTATAGCCAGCATCTCCAGACATCTAGTAACAGATTGGAAATGCAAAGTTCTTAAACCAATCTTTATCTCCACACCGTCAAGAATAATAGGTCTTACACAAAACTAGTAGGAAGCCGACACACTGACAGAAGTGAAAGTTCCATGTTTATGAAAATGTCTAGGTAATAATTCTAAACACTTCTCTATGCAATTCCAGTTTCATTTTATTTATATGTAACAAATATCAACCCACATCCCTTCCCTCAAACAGCAGTGTGTGTTTGGGTATCATGCATGTTTAACTGATACCTGGTATGCTGAACAATGCAACATACCGTATTTGCTCGATTATAAGACAACCCCCCAGCATTTGAATATAATTTTTTGGAAAAAAAGAAAAACCCGAGTATAAAACTACCCTTTGTGCCTTATACCCCCTATATGACTCTTGACCCCCTATTTGCCGCTCTTCCCCCCAGACACGCCTTTTAACCCCCTATATGTCACTCTGCCCCCAAATATGCCCTTTACACCACTATATGCCACTCTGCCTCCTTGATATTCCTTTTAACCCCCTATATGATGCCACTCTGCCTCCCCGATATTCCTTTTAACCCCCTATATGCCACTTTGCCTCCAGAAAGCCCTTATACCCCACATATGCCACTCTTACCCTCCTACGACTTACCAGTACATCCCTAGACTTGGCCCCATGCTTCAGATTCCTTGTCTAGTGGGGCAGCATGATGCGTCACTTCCTCTGGGGCTTCTATAACGGCACACAGGCATCACATGACCTTCCGGTGCTCATACATAGAAGCCCCGGCAGAAGTGCCGGCAGCAGCAGTGGAGGTTGTCTGCTTCACATCGCTCAGACCTCCACTGGCTGCCAGAGAGGATGATCCAGGTCCCCTGGAGCGCTGCAGGGGATCTGGATCTTAGTCTTGTAGTCAGAACTTTATTTGAGGTCTGATTAGAAGACGACCTCAAATATAAGACGATGGTTATTCTTCAGAGCATTTGCTCGGAAAAAAAAAACTTGTTTTATAATCGAGCAAATACGGTATATTTAAAGTCTTTTGTAACTAACTTTTGCCAGGAGCAATTGTCATGTGACAACAGAAGGCACTGATAGGCTGTTGCCATAGAAACATCTTGAAACAGATGCAAAAAATATCTGCAGTGGAAACCCGCCTCCCTGCACGAAACATGATCCAGCAACCACTTTCCTCTGCAGACTGCTATATATCTATATATACATACACCTATAGAGAAAACTTTTAAACAGATATAAACAAACTCTATAGCATTTCATCCATAACTTTGCCGTTGTCTTTACATTATCAATAACCAGTTTTACAGACATGACAAACATGTTTCTTCAAATGTCAAAAAATAAAAGTATTTCTAGATTGTAAGCTTGTTTTAGCAAGGCCCCCCTCAACTGTTTCTGTAAGGCCAAATATTTATGTGATGCACTACTTATTAAGTCCTGTTTAGCCAATGTACAGCTCTGTGGAATATGATTGTGCAATTTCAATCAATAGCAAAAATAAAACACACAGTTGCTCACAACAGGACTTTGAGGACAAAGCTTTATGGTACATAACAGCATAAGTCATGTGAGTTTTCCAAACACCTGTAACGGGAATTTTGTTTGAACATTGCATAAGGGTTACTTTCACTCAAAGATTTACAAAGTTCTTACCTCCAGGTGCTCTAATATATAAGGAGGGTTGGTCATGCCAAGCCTCAGCATAGCGCCCTCAGGGATAACCTCAACCAGCTTCCACAGCAGTGTGGGGAGGTCTGTGCCAATGTCTCTTCCATAAGCTCCAGTGTCTTCACTGGTCAGCCAGATCTCACAGACACCCTCTGTGAATAAAGCAAGCAGACAATTAGTGGATTTATTTTTTTTTATCATACAGCTGTTACATTTTAATTCAGTATTTCGCTGGGCTATTATGCAGCCACAGTGGACATTCAGCTGTGTAGATGGAAGATACAAAAAAAATAAAAAACACGTCCCTTGGGTAGCTGTAGGTTAAGTTCATTTTATGAGCACCACGGTGCTTTAACAATGCAGTAAATTACCAGCATGCTCAGAGCAGAGATTTATATTCACGGCTCATCATAAACTGCACGTTTTCAGAGCTATTAGACAGCACAGACCCTGTGTACGAAGAACTATAAACTTTCAGGGGGAAAATTTTCCTATATTATCATCCAGAAAGCATCTAATATGAGAAAAGAATAAATAAGCACCTATCTTATTTATGCAAACTAAAGAATATGTCACATGAAAAACCTCTAATCTGATGTTCTCAGAAAGCAGCGGTGTCCACCTTACAGAGATCTGAAATCTCATCTCTCAAATCTTTCTAGTTAAAGCTTACTATACAGATTTACTGTAGCCCGTGCCTTTAAACATTGTCACCCATCAGATGCATAGGAAAAAGGAGGAGCAGCTGCACAGACTATTACACTCAAGAGCTGGACCATTGGAAGAGGAAAATAAAAAATAAAAATGATGACAAGGAAATGTTAAACTCAGAGATGGCAAAGTGTTGAGATGAGGAGACCGGTAATCATTGGTCAAGTGTTATTTTTGTCAAGATAAGCTTTAAGGTAATAAGGCCACATTGCCTTAATGTTTTATGGGCTATGTGTGTTCTATAAATATTTTAATAAATCAAGAAAAATTTTGTTATCATGACAAAACACCATTTATACAAGATTTATAGACATTCATATACATTTGTTCTTATGCAAATGTTCTTTTATTGTTACTACAAACCTTAAAAAATTATCTGACAATTTCTTCTCACATTGTTGTCAGACTAAAATGACAGGACATGGTAATGTCCTACAGTAACTACATTTGATTAAGCATGCTTAACCGAAGAAGAACTCTGTACCCCCTTCCAGATGAAGCACCCCATAAATACACTACTTCCAAAGAGAACTTCTGGTTGTAGCTCAGCAAATTTCCAAAGTCATCCACCTTGCGGGTTTAACCTGCATTTTAGCCCGATTTGTGGACAGGCCTGAAATCCTGTCGAGACCCTTCTGAGAGGAAACTTTTGGCACAATTTTAATTTTCTGGGGTTCAGGGAGGTATGTCCCCAGAAATGGCAGGAAAAAAAATGTACACAAATTCTAATTTTCAGAAATCATCTCTAGGCTAATTCTTGGAAAACTGAGGTTTTACGCATTAATCTCCAATCCTAATCCAAATAGGGTGAGCTAATCTTTGCATTCTGCATTTTAACAATAAACAATTATATATTCATGTATCTCTCTCTCTTCTATTATTCTTTATGATCAGATTATCAGATGAATACCATCATAATCATCTAGACAAACTGGAGCAAGTGACTGTTCCATTATTTATCACGTAACAGCAAAAAAAGAAATCAATACTATATATTTAGCTCATTGTTTCAAAGTTAGCACTTTGATCCAGAGCTGAATTTATGAACGTACTACTAATCAGTAATGCAGTGATATAAAGCTAAGACTCGGTGGAATAAGGACCTGTTACACCGACATTATAAGAATACAATGTAGATGTTTCTGATTCATGTGCAGGACTGTACATTTCATACAGGACATGTTCCCTTGAATGGGATTTATCAATGCCTCTCTTCTCTGGTCCAGTGCACCCGGATTGAATTTTTAATTAACCTGCTCTCTTTAATGACCAGTTAATCCAACACAGAGATAATTTATTTTCACAGCAATGCACAGGATTACCACCAAAGGTAAATCACTTTAAGACATCTTAAAACAACCTTTAAGACATTACTTTTTGACTGAATAAGGCATTTTTTTCAAACTGTGCCGCTATCCTGCAGCTGAAGAAGTTTTTTTTTGTTTTTTTTTTTTTTTTTTTTTAAACGAAACGCGTCCTGCATTTTGGCACCCAGCCTGGCCAGGCATTTCTATTTCTACAGTGACTCTTATTAGATTTTTTCTTTTGTTTATTGATTATTATTGTATTATTGTATGTCTTTTTTTGCTATTTTTATGTTGATATATATTTTTAATAATTTGCTGAATGTTTGTTTACTTATTTAATAAATTATATATTTTTATACTTTGCCGGAGCGCTGTCTTCTTTTAGTTATACTATTTTTTGCAAACTGCTTAATGTTTTTTGGAATGGAAGACCGTGGGCTATTATCACAGAATTTCCTCACCATTACGCCACTCAAACAAAATCGCCCCTCTTTATATATATTGATGCTGTCTGTCAATACATGCATTCATTAGAGAAAACACCCCCCCCCCCCATAAACACACAAACCTGCCAACATCGGTCATATTTCTGATAGCTCTGCAGCTTTCCACTGCATCTGAAACATTTGAGCAATACAAGGTGAAGTGCGTTGTTTATATATTCCATTATATTTAACCATTGTCTTCTATATGATGTGCTGCACTTTTCCTTTCAAGCAAACTGATCAAATGCTAACAGCTATTTATTAACGGCATATGAATACCAGCACACAAACAACAGCTTTTCAATCCATCCCACCCCCCACACACACAAAAACTATTGGACAAACACTTGGTGTCTTAAAATGAGAAATACATGTAATTCTCCGTAATCTCTCAAATGTTAAGCCTAATGCTTTATTGACAGTTACTAGAAAAACAGCAATGGTATTATGAAAAAAATGGTATTGAGAGAAAAGTATTCTACTTTTCATTTATTAATAGTTTGAGTACTCCTAACTTGTTTTTATTGATTTAAGCAGTACCCTCATATTCTGGAGCACTGTTTACCACATAGAGTAGCTCAAATAACTTTATTAAATGGTGAAATGAAGAGAAATAGTAGAAAAACAAATCTTACACACTACAAAATCAACGCAAGATTCAGCAAGATGTTCAGCAAGACATTTAAGTCATCTAAGCCAACTATGAAATGAACATATGAACAATAGCAAAAATATTGTGATATAGATGGTGGAATCAAGAACATTGACCTTAGTGGAGTCAATGGTCTACAGATCCTTTGAGATTATATATTGATACCACCATCAGAAACCCACTGCAAACATGGTACTCTTGGCAAATTATTAAGGTGGAAACCACTGTTTTATGAGAACATGAACGTTTGTCTAAAGTCTGTGAAAGAATGCCTGCATACTCCAAGATCCCTGGTACATTTTACCGGCAGGTGGGTCACAAAATTAAACTTTTGCAAAATCATGGAATATATTATGTCTGTCAAAAAGTGAATATTGCAGTCCACATTAAAAACCTCTTACCAATAGTCAAGCAACAGAGGTAGGGTCATGGTTTGGGGATAACTTGCTATAAACGAAGGGACTGCAAATTCTGTTTTCGTCAGAACGTTTTGAAGAACAAGAAGTGTAAAGATTAGGAACGGTCAAAGTCCAGACCTAAACAGCATTGAGGTGGTATCAAAGGATCTTTGAGGAGTAGTTCATGCTCAAACACTTACAACCGTCACAGAGCCGTCCTACATGGAGGAGGCGCCCAAAATTCCTCCACAGAGCTGTGACAGACTCCAATACGTAACAGAAAGGGTGATTGATAAATAATGTAACACCTATTGCCACCATAAGGAGTTTCTTCAGTCAGATTCACTCTTTCACAGTCAAATATGCAACAATGCGGAAAATCAGACAGGGGCAAATACTTTTTCAAGCAAAAGATTAAAATATACCTCTACCTGCCCAATGTTGTACACAAACACAATGGTAGTACAGCATTATCTAGTGTTAGCGTGAATGGCTGCGCAGAAAAGGAAACATGATAAACCTCAGAGCCTTCTTTCTTTTTTTCAAGCAATGCTTCAGTTCTGTCTCAAGCATTTTCTATCACCACCATCAAGGGTTCTTTAACACAGAAGATAATCTTTCCAGTAGGGACTTACAACATTATAATGAATCTGCTTGTCAGACAATGTGGCACCTCAATGAATTAGTGTGATGGGAAGAAAACATATATCTGTGTTCTCAAAGGCAAGCAATAAACAAAAGAACAAATTTAATAAGAAATGAGTTCGATATGCTCATTGTTTAGCATAAAATGATATTTCTTATGAATTAATGAATCACCGTCCTTTCTACTGAAAGTGTGAGCAGTTTTGCCGATAATGACTGCGACATGTCACTTGAAACTTATAACCGTCATTCAGATGTTTGATCAATGTATAATTCCCCAGACTCAACAGATGCTGAGAGTAACTGTGCTGAAAATATACTAGTGCACCTAGCATACTAAACGTAGTACTATACAGCTGGAGCAGGTGTACACAACTCACAACAGAAGATACACAGAATTCCTGCCCTGTTTGGCACCCTCAAGAGTCCCGACACTAGAATTATTTTAAGCCTAACATCAAACTTGAAGCCAAGTCTATCAATAACAAGTATGAGGCAAAATGGAGACACAGCTATGTAGCTACAGCACACCACCCTTAGCACAGTCTGTTTCATGCCACTAGGGCTGCAACAACTAATCAATAAAATCTACAATAATGAAAATCTTCAATGATTTTCGTTATCAATTAGTTGAATCAATGTGTATTTTTGTCCAATGGGTTATCGGCTGCTGCTGATTACCCCTTGATGGAGTATATTTGTAAGCACAATTTATGTTTGTTTGTTTTTTATCAATTCCACTACAGACATATTTTTCTCAAGGGCCTTTGTAGAACGGTTTGCAGGACTGATCACATCAAGCAGTCACTAATAGCTGTATCCATTAAACCTGGAGTTGGCAAAAGTTCAACATTACATCTCACTGACCTCACTATGCATCATAAACCCAGCATGCATTTCCTGATGAAGGGCTGAGCTGGCCCTGCATAATGTATTAATAAGGGCAGTTTTACTAAAGCTAAAAACTCACCCAAATACCCTAAATACTAAATAGCCTAGACATATGGCATCAGGTAGTACAATGGTGCAGACAAGGGCCCGGTCTCTCCAGGGGTCTCAATATCTCAGCGTGGGTGACAAAATAAGTAGTTAAAAATACTATATAAAAATACAAAGGGAGATATTGGGCTGCATTCAGTGTAGTTACACAACAGAAACACAATGACATATTACTTACACAATCTCATTGGATACAAATTATTTTTGAAAAGGGATATTTGTTAACTTCTTAATTTGAAAGGCGTGTTCAGAGCAGATACACAAAAATCCATTTTGATTTCCTATGATGCCACCTAACAACAATGAATGAGATTAGATACTCTATCAACCAGCATCGGCAAACCTCGAACGAAAATCTTGCTTTCAAGCAAATTGTTCGCTCGTTATGATAGAAGAATATGAACATGCAGGGGCTGGCCACAAACAGCCAAGCTTAACATAACTTAACATTATTACCAAGCATTATCAATAAGCACCAGCCGTGATTAATTCTAGCCTAACACAAAAGTAGCACTATGATGGACACTGCTATTTTCCACTGTAAATCTGTACAATGCATTGAACATATATTATCTCGGGTATCTCCCGGAAGGAAACTTTTCTCTTTCTTTAATAAAATAGTTATTTTTAATGTAAGCACTCTGATTGCTTCTTTATGTGGCCTGTTTATTCTAAAGCAGTGTAAATCTCAGCAGGTTGTCTGTGCTCCAGGCCTTTAGCGGTGACCTTCTATCTGACCTCATATACTTATCAATAACTCTCTGACCTCCATCTTATTCCCTTTCCTACTGAGAATTCTTTTGGCAGCTTAAAGAACAGTGCAGATCACTGAAATACATCTCCCTCTGCAAGCTTAGAATCTCAAAGACCATCTGCCAAGGGGAGGCTTGACATAAATGTTTGTCAAAAAAAACTGCCTGCAGTCTCAAGGACAATCAGTCTAAGGCTGCCACGCCAGATCGTCACTCCTGGACTTTAGAAACCATCACCAGATGAACTTCAGGGATTTCTTCTTTTCATATTTTATAGCTGGAGCTAGACACATGAGTTCTGTGACCTGAATTCTCTTTCACTTGATCTTAATGTGGGGTCTAATATCACACTTACTTGCACCCATAATGCTGCATTCGCTTGAAAAGGCAAAATAGGAAATCTCACTATTTTATTTTTTTAAAAATGTACTTCATATTTTTAATTAAGATAATCTATATTTTGAGGGTAAAAGGATCATACGTTCCCCCCCAAAAATGTAATATTTTCTCAGTTTTTGGTTGTGTACATGTGACAACACTATTTGTTGTCATAGAAACTGAAATAAAATTGTTTGAGTATAACTTCAGAGGACAGAATAAAAATTCTGTTAACTTCATTTACTTAACATACTAGAGGGAAAATTAACAACATTAAAATTGACAATATGATAACACATACAACATAGTGGCACAGAATGAAAAGAGGGGCCTGTTCCTGAGAGTTTACAATCTATTAGGATGTTAAGAAGAAATGAGACAGAAGGTCTATTAATATAGGACATTAGTATTCATCATGTCGAGCAGGGTGTATTTTTTGTGCTATTCTAAATTCACAGCAGCACTTCTCTTATTGACCAATTACTATTAATAACAAAACAACTGATCATTAAGGTAAAAAAACACATTAGCAATGGATGTTACAATCTATTATTGTTTGTTGAAGCAAAGGCTCAGAGAGACTTTTGCTTTGCAGCTGTTCAAGATGGCTGTGTGACGGTGATTTCAGAAGCAATCACGCGTGGAATTGGCATCCACTATCCACCAGAGACAAAGTATTCAGTTCACAGTAGAAGTCATTCTGCTGCCCCCCTACTAAAGGGACTCAGGGCTCACATAGAGAAAAGGGTCATTGCCTAACTGGAGGGCACACTAAAATGGCATCTTAATGCAAAGTTGCACTGGGAACGCAAGAGGTTAACACATTTCAAATGCTATCACTGGTGCAGAAACCATATGGAGAAGTTTACCTCATTACTTGGAGAGTTTATATGAAATGTACACACTAACAATTATAGTTAGATAAAATATTTCTGTAATTTGGGAAAACCTTATGCTCACATTTCATTATGCCCTATTACTGCTCACGAGATCAATAGCAGATTCCAAGTCGCCAACAGGAAATCAGAGGATCTCCTCAACTGGCCAATAATCCACCCAATGTCCGCAAAAGCAGGACTGTGGGGCAGGTACCTGGGACGTTGGGTCCCAAGCAAAACTTCTGAATGAGACAAAATTTACATGACTGAATATTTATGGGAAGGGTTTAGCAAGATACTGCTGCCGTTTATGTCAGCCTGAAGTGACCACTTTTACTCTACTACTTAGTGTCAAGTTTGAAATGTAGTCCTATTGCAATGACAAGGGGACAGGTAAATCAGAAACCATGATAAGACTTAAACCTTTTCAAGGAAGCACTTTGCTTCCTGCTGCCTATTAATTTAGACAGAGCATACCAGGGGACTCTCCAGTTTTGGTAGCTGGGTCCTGACAGACCCAACTCATTGCTCATTACTTCTTGAAATGGAGGTGTTTCCCGCAATGTCCACTGACTGCAGCAGGAACACCCACTGACGTCAGCAGGACCGCAAGGGTAGGCTCCGGCTACCCGGAGCCCACAAGTTCTCAGGTATGCTAAAAGGGGTTTTAACTTCTGATTAGGATGTAGGCATAAAACAAATAAAAGCTTAACTATTATACAGAGAGTTATACCACTGATTACGGAGCGGTCTTTCAAATACATGTAGATGAAAATGATACAACAGAAAAGGCAAAGAAGTACTTTATGAAGCGTGCCATAACAATATCACACAATACATTTTTTTCTGGTCATAACACTATTACATATAAAGTATTTTAAAATAATTGATGACATACATCAAGAAACAGCCCATATATCTATCAAGTTGCTTGGGTATAGATTGACACAATCTAATTAAGCTAATGACCCACATCTCATTGCGTGTTTTAGATCCAACTCTTGCTCATACGTTCTTTAGAGAAGAAAAAAAATGGGGAAAAAAGGAAAAAAAAAAACTTTTTTTTTTGTCTGTCTCTTCAAACTGGTCACCAGCAGCAAAAGATCTGCCGATTCGTCATTTTGATAGATGATGTCATTAATCCTTGCTGAAAGCTTGATGCATGGGGCTTCAGCACCAGTGTATGACAAGCATGTGGAAATAAGTCTTCTGCCAAAACAGCTCCCAGAGCCTCCATGTGTTCTAATGCTTGCCTCAATCACACGTGCTATCCGCACTCATCAGCTGCATGGTGATACCTTGCTAATGCCAAGACACAGTTCCACAGCTCAATTATTTTAACACAGACTATAAACAGATACTATAAAAACTTAAGAAACCTTGCCCGATTCTACCGATAATTAAAAAAAAAAAAGTCAATCTATTACTGTCAGACAGTAGCATACCTAACAAGGGGTGCTCCGCCCTGAGTGCCACTCGTCAGGGCCCAATGGCCAGCGTGGAGCTCAGACACTGTGCGAGGAAACTTTTGTCACCCTGGTGCCTGCTTCCATTTGGCAGGGAAAGAGAGAGTTTCCTCACACAGTGTGTGAGCGCCACAGCAGTAAGCGCAGCCCCAGATGCTCGGCCGGCCCCTGGACTAGTGAAATCTGCACAGAAAGGTAAGGGGCAGCGGTGGCACAGGCAGGCTGCTTCAGGGGCTGCAGATGCAAGCTGCTTCAAGGGCAGCGGTGGCACAGGCCTACCATGTCAATTTCTAGCTTATTGTATTGTGATAGGGGTTTTGCTGAACTACCGTCAAGGTCTGGCTCAGTGTATAGTGATGAGTTACATTGTACCATCATCAATGTCTGGTTCAGTATTTAGCGATAGGAGTTATGCTGTGCCATATCTGTTCAGTAAATCTTGTTTATTTAAACCTAATTTATTAAGTTAATTTAATTGTTTCCAGTTGACAGTTTATAAATTTGTGAAAACAGCTACAAATGGATAGTATCGGGAGCTATTTGAGATTAATAGTACACTACTTGTTGAAGCTTTAAGATATGGTAAATGCTCAAAGGGTGGACAAATAAGACACATCTGCCCTATTACTTTGATTTGTGGCACTCAGGTCTGCGGAAATAAAAATGAAGTCTTACAACAGCATGTGGTTCTCATTAGAAGAATTGCACTAAAAGCACAAAATTAGTTGCCTTTGTTACCATTTGCCCTACTTGCTCCTTGAATTATTTAGCTTTGAGGTATCAGGGACCCCAATTCATGCTCCAGCTGACTGATAATGGCACATGTAGATAGGAGCTACAGATGAAGGATTAAGTGTGCAAAATCCTGGACAGGTATATCATTACATTGCATGCTGATAACCTTCGATAGTGGTTTTCTCATTCGTAGCCACCAATAAATAGCTTCAGACTTCCAAAATCCTTTGTTCTGTCAGCCTGTCCAAGGCCCAGTGGTTACTAAGATGGTAGTGGTCAAGAACCACAAATCTAATGTCTATCACAGCAGTTCAAGAAATTGTCACAGGTTAGCTTAGAATTATACGGCAATGTTTCTAAAGTTTCTATTTATGTGCAAGTAGAGCTACATTTAGAAGGTTAAGCTTCTGCCTGTGGGCACAGGACTATTCATTAGGGATTCCTCACAGATTGTGATATAAGGTAAAATGTGTCTCAAAACTCAAAGACATTGGGAATCTATTTCAAAATCCTTTTAGCACTTAGTATATTCCCAAGATGTAAACTATTTATCTCTTGAATGACTTAACGCCGCTCTGCTCACTGGCCTCTCTCTAAAAACTCTCTAGTGAGAACTTCCATCAAAGGCCGATTGTGATGTTTTTGGAACTGTAGAGTGTGAGAAATATTCTGTAAGGTGGACATGATCTAAGCCATTAAGACAGATTAATAATGGCTTGTGAGAACAGTAAGAGGAATGGGTGCTCCCTTAACCTTGCAATCCCATATACATGGTATGTTATGGCTTATAGGTTGAATTCATGTCACTGCCTATTATCACTTAACCACTTTACACAAAACCTGCAACAGATGAACAGTACAGTAGCGCATTGATACACAGACATTAGCCTTGTAATCATACAAAAGAAAAAAATGCTGATTTATTTTGATAAAACTGTTCTAATCGCCATGAAACCTTAAATGTGGTTATATTGTATATTTGTGTTGGACTATATTATGTCTATATATCTATAAGTTATAAAAGCAGCCTTAGGTGTTATGTATGGATGTAAAAAATAAACAACAGATAGTGGTCCAGGCGCTTTTATATTCTATATAATATGATGCTTGATTTACAATGACACACTTCATAAGGAAATCATCACGGCGCTAGCGTACATATCATTGTCAAACACGTAGATCTGGTTTACAGTCTGGTCAGGTGTGCCAGCAAATTTTATTCCGTAGCCTGTGTAAATCCAGCAGGGTGCTAGGACTTAATAAGGTTGCCTCCAAGACCAAGCACCAACTAAAGTCAAATAAATAAATGAACACTGCACTCCCTTTGCTTCAGATATTTAATAAAGGTGAAATTGTGCTTACAGAAACAGATTAATAAGGAGGACAGAGGTCGGATACAGCTTTACACGTTTCGCATCTGTGCTGGTGCTTAGTCAAACTCTAAATAGTTTAACAGAAGAATGTTTAGATTCCTATGAACTGAATTCTTAAATCGTCACAATTAGGGCAAGACTCAAAACAGAAAACCCTTTCCAGAGCGGAAGTGGTTTTTAGAGGTCTTCAGTGAAAAATAAAGATTAGATTGGTGTCAGGTCCTCTTGAAACATTTATAAGAACAGCCGTGAGTAAAAGTCATTGCAAACATAAGACGTCTTTTTCGTGGGGCACCTAACATTTAAGACTGGAAAAGTAATGGCCATTTCTGCATGCATTTTTGTAAGTTGAAAATGATTTTACAGGATCTTTTTATTATTTGCTTATAGAGGACAAAAATGATTAGCTGTACCCCAAAAAATAAAAAATACTTCACTTCAGATGTCAGAAGGAGGTTATTTATGATGGTTGGAGATGTTCCAAGTTGCAGAAATAAAACACATGCTAACAATAACACCTGAAACCAAAATAATACACACCAACCTATTGCTATTGGTGCTCAACCCGACAACAGATACCTTCAAGATCATTGCATTATTGCTTTTAAGGTCTGCGTGGAGAAGATCACACAAAGTAAGCTCACTTAAGCCAATACAATCTGTTTTTTCAGTATTACACTGAAACCTAAAGCAGTTTGATAGTGAGCCATTTAATAAAACATCTTGACATAATTCTAACGGATATTGGTTCTGCTCTTCTGGTCTGCTATAGATTTACTTGCTGACATACAGTGGTATCTGTGTTAATAAATGTTTAACATCCAAACCAATTTAATTATTTATGAAGATTCAGTATTTACAGCAATACTGAGTTGCTCGGAAGTAAGATTAAATACAGAACATACACAAAAGCTATGCCTAGAGTCTAACATTCATCTATACCATATGGAGCAAAATTCACGGGCGGTCCACACAGCTACAGCCGGTTAAGTTCCGGGAAAGGGTCATTTGAAATTATCAAAATAGCCTGATCTTCACCAGAAATGCATGATATCAACGTGATTATGGTGATTTTTATCAATACTCGGGTCTGATTTCCAGTTGCCTTAAGAATACAATGTTTCTTAACCAGATAAAACCCATATAGCAGACTAAAGTGTACAATGTACAGTTACCTGAAGCAGACAGTCATGGCCAATTTGAAAAGTTTACAAAGAGTCCATTCTACTGTATTTGCTCGATTATAAGACAAGTTTTTTTTCAGAACAAATGCTCTGAAAAATACCCCTCTTATATTTGAAATGGTCTTCTAATCAGACCTCAAATAGAGGTCTGACTACAAGACTAAGATCCAGATTCCCCGCAGTGAGGCTGGGAACCTGGATCCTTCTCTCTGGCAGCTGGTGGAGGTCTGTGCAATGCGCGCAGACAACTCCGCTGCTGCCGGCACGTCGGCGTCACATGACCCTCCAAGTGCTCATTCATAGAAGCACATCGTGCAGAACTCCACCAGCTGCCCCAACTACACACCAAGGAATCTGAAGCGCGTGGGACAAGTCTAGGGATGCACTGGTAAATCGGGGAAGGATAAGAGTGGCATATGGGGGGTTAAAAAGAATATTAGGGAGGCAGAGTGGCATACAGGGGGTTAAAAAGAATATCAGGGAGGCAGAGTGGCATATAGGGGGTACAAAGCATTTCGGGGGGGGCAGACGTGCATAACTGGGCATAGGTTGGCAAATTAAAGGAAGCAAAAACAAAAAAACTGAATCAGTTTTTATTAAATATAAAAAATAGTTCACATGTGAATATTTACTAGTAAAACTTTCTTATAGGGTCCTCTTATAATCGGTATTTATCAATAACTAAAAGGTGAAATTATTGCAATATAATGTAACTATGACAATGCGATGTAAACTTGAAGCTGCCGTGATTTAACATGAGATCAGGTCTAATCCCTTAAATTGATATATTCAGCTTTTGGGCCCCAGTAGTAAGTAAGCCATTAACCAATGTGGTGCTTAAAATGGAGATCAAACTTAAATAAGTATCACAGGCAAAACCAAAACTTATATTGATATATCATTGCAATGTATTTTCAAACAAATGTATTTGCTTCAGTTACAGAATCTAACAAATAGCATTTTATATTAAGCAAATATCATGGTACCAGATTAACTAAATTTAGCAGTAGCTTAATAAAGGACATACAATCAATTATTATCCATAAGTCATAACGCCAAATATCTAAATTGCTACTCAAGAGAGCGGACATGTGCTGACACTGAGGACTATGACTTACTTCAGTTTGGGTGTGGAAACATAGGCAGCCATGCTTTAAACAAAGCAAGGGCATCCAAGTCAAAATGTGTTTGACGAAAAAAGAAAAAAAAAGGAAAAAGTACTTTGATTACAAATAGCACCATGTGGTTCAGCTTAACATTCTGTTCACAATGTCTGGATTCCCCAAAACCAGTGACTCGGTGCTTTGTGCTGCTTTTGTTCTACATATTTACTGATGTTATTAAGCTGGCCAGCCTTTCACGTAACTTGGGAAACTAGCCCCAGAATGTTCAAGCTTGGCCTCTGCCTACTCTAACACCAGACACACTGCAGACACACACTGCACACAGCCATAGTTTTCTCTTTTTTTTTTCTCCAACAGCTGCCACATAACTTAAAGGGTCCTGGAAAGGCAAACGTTAATAGTGCAAACATCAAAAGGAATCATTATTTAAAAAATAAAAAGATTTAAATGTTCATTCTAAATTCCCAGTCCCAGCTGTAATCAGGACTGGGTGCACCCATTAAGCACATGCAGACAGAGGAGTAGATTCATTTGTCACACAGCTTCTATGGGTTGGACCTGGAGTCTCCGGGTAAAGAGCTTCTTTGCTGGGTCACTCATTGTGTTTAGCCACGAGCAGTCCCCCAGCCAATTCTCCTCCCACTCCCCCAGCCAATTCTCCTCCCACTCCCAACCAATGTAATGCTATCTGGGGCTTGCACTGTCCTTGCACTTTGGGTAGCCCCACCCATCCCATGGACGGCCCCACTAACCCCACCCCTCAACAAGGCACCCCCTTCAGAAGAGGGAGAGCTCCAGGTAGACTACCTTCTGATGTTCCCAAGTATGCATAAAGCAGCCCCAAAGCAGACTCCCTCAGTAGCCCTCGCCCAGCCTAATGCTGCCCGAGTGGAGGTTTCTCCAGCTACTGCGCGATTCCAGGATACCATAATAACATTCAATTGTGGCGCTCTTGAACCAGTTAGGGGCAAAAGGTGGAAAGGTGGAAGAATTAGGAGATGTCCATGCTGGCAGGTGCACAGACTTCCACCAGACTAAGGGGCATATATATGGTAACTCTTCCTTATGTGCCCTGAAGAGCCCCCAAAGATAAACTTTGATTATTAACTTCTAATAAAACTATAGCTTGGTAGATTATCTTTAGGAGTGTGTTTCCATCAAATCAGGTCACTTTTGTTAACACATTTTAATTAACAAAATGGAAAAAACAATATGAAATGCACTCGATACCTGGAAGATATGAAAATGGAAATAAAGAGTTAGTGAGAATTATGTCTACCAGTGGCTTCAGATCATTCCCTTGCCTCCAATAAAACACCTATGCATTTTGTCTATTCAAAGATCCCTGCTGCTCCTGAAAACAAATTATGAGAGGATTGAGGCACAGACTCAAATCCCAGAACTGGCACAAGCAGCTTCATCAATAGGCATTCTCGTACCACTGTACAAACTCTCTGACCTCGCTCCAGACTCCAATTCAAATAGGTTCCACAAAAGCTGCACCTGCTGTGGACATTTATTTCAAAATGGCAGTTCTAATAACACCTTTTAGATGTGTTTTGTGGCATATAAAAGCAAAAAAACAAGTTGGAAGGTAAAAGACAAAAAAAGGCTCTCCAACAAGGCTCCAAATAGAAGCCAGCTTGAAGTATTCTACTAAAATCAATGGCACAGTGCTGAGTGTGAGAGACATCAAAAGCAGAATATCTCAGAGGTGAATTATGAAGCAAAGTGGACATCAAACAAATTTGAGTCTAAACTGCTGGAAGAATTGTGGAAGCAACTAATGGATTTATAATAGCGAGTAACATGAAATCTATCAAAACCTGAAAAAGAAAGATATGTAAATAATAGCTCTATTTTATATATAAAAAAAATGATTTTCATACAATCATTTATTTCACTACATGATTCCGATGAATAAAGTTAAAATGAAAAAAGATCAGGTTGCATGAGATTGTATGTGAGGTGGAACAAACCCTTATAAATGCTTTGGTGTCTCTCGTTTTAAGGGGACAGTATTATGTCTCATACTGCCCCAGCAACAAAGAATATGTATTCTACACTATCAACAAAGAACATGTATTCTATACTATCCGCAAAACAAATTAAATCCACTCCCAAGGAACACTTCTAATATGGACTTCTGATAAAAACTCCAAATCACACTTGCAGACAGCATGCTCGATATGTATTATGCAGTCCTATTCGACACACATTTACTGAAATTGAGTGCATAGAAAACCCATAAAACCAGAAAGTATCATGAATAAAAGTACATGTCCCTTTAAATGCCCACGTGGGTGTGTAAATATATAATCAAAAAGCTTCAGGTGACAATTATGTTTCCACCCAACCCCAGGCACGTATTGGTCTGCATAAGGAGCAACACCATTGCTGCTATGTTTTATAAGCTAAAACCTTCCCTGTGCTACACTTCTGCGCCAGAGCTGGTACGTCTTGCTATCCCAAGATAACAGCACATCCAGAGCCGGCCTTAGGCGTTGTGGCGCCCTGTGCGGACTACTCCTCTGGTGCCCCCGCCCCCCTCAAACTACCCCCCCCTGCCCCTTCAAACCACTAACCCCCCCTCTGCCCCTTCAAACTACTACCCCCCTCTGCCCCTTCAAACTACTACCCCCCCTCTGCCCCTTCAAACTACTACCCCCCCTCTGCCCCTTCAAACTACTACCCCCCCTCTGCCCCTTCAAACTACTACCCCCCCTCTGCCCCTTCAAACTACTACCCCCCCTCTGCCCCTTCAAACTACTACCCCCCCTCTGCCCCTTCAAACTACTACCCCCCCTCTGCCCCTTCAAACTACTACCCCCCCCTCTGCCCCTTGAAACTACTACCCCCCCTCTGCCCCTTCAAACTACACCCCCCCACACACTTACCTTGTTGCCGGAGTCCTGCGGTGAGAGCGGGAGGCATCCGTCTTCTCAACATGATATGCCGGCACCGCGACGGAGTCACGGAGAGTAAGAGGCACTGAGCGGTAGCTGAGAACTTCACGAGCACCCGCTCAGCGCCCCTGCCCGGGACTTAGATTAAAGCATCGGGGGTTTTTTTAACTTTATTTAACATGAATGATGTTAAAGTTTAAAAAACAAAACAAAAAAAACAACGATGTTTTAAGTTAAGTCCCGGGCAGGCGCCCCTGCTACCATGGCGCCCTGTGCGGTCGCACAGGTCGCACACCCCTAAGGCCGGCCCTGACCACATCAGGGTCAGCCAGACCTGCACTTCTCCATGATTAAGGAAGTAGAAAAACCAAACCAAAACCCTACATTTTTTAATAGCTAAGTACTTAATTAAAAAAAAAAATAGCTAGAAAACCTAAACTGAACTACAGATGAGATGTTTTATAACTTGAGGTCTATGTACTAAAGTAGACATTCTCAAGAGTGTTTAACGTGGCTGTTCTCGGATATCACATGCATTATCAGGAACAAGCTTTAATGAGCTTCTCGTCCAAGAAAGGCAGAGCCGGCCCTGTTCTTAAAACTCGCCTTGCTAATTTGACTATGTATTATACAGTGCCGGCTTAGTCTTTCATGCAGGGAAGCTCATTGGGGTTTGCTCCAGACAATGCATAGTGATATTAGGGAGATATGTTCAACATCCTGCAAACGGCCACTTCACCGAATACAGCCCACTGCGGATTTTTGGCTATAGTTATGGAAATATACATCTCTGATAAGTAATCACATACTTTGAAGAACCCTTCACATTCTGCGGAGTTGAGTTCTTATATGGGTTTTTACCAGAGATAACTACATGGACAGCATGAAGTGTAGCACCTGAGCAGATCCCTGTGTTAAGTAGAGAGAGGAGGTGAAGCGCGATATTCCATCTCTGTCTCTGAAAATGATTGTGAACATTTCTGGGAGGGTGTCAGCACTTAGCCTCTAAGAGCGGAAGGTTAGGTCATCACGGACACACAGTTTGGAACCAACTCTTTGTTGCTATATCATATTTGAAATCCTGACTTTTACACAGGTAACTTCATTCAGAACAGGTTTACCTCCTGAGAAGTAATGTTTTTTCTAAAGATTGTTGTTGGCATTAGTAATCCACTATAATAGGATTTATGTGGTGATCTCTTACAGGGCCGATACTGGTCATATCTCAGCATATGCCTGCATGTAAGGTTCCCAAGTCTGATAGTCTTGCTTCATTGCTTCAAAGCCATTTGGTTCTTTCCAATTGTATAAAGACACTCCATTTCAATGTGAATTGTTTTTTTTTTCCAGTGGACTGTTTGTAAAAGCATAAACTTGCCTTCTATTTTGGAAATAATAAAGCTTATCTATTGTGAAAACTACGTTGTCCTTCCAATTAAATTCATTTTTCTCTTCTTATAAAACTCAAGGTTAAGTGTTGCTGAATAGCTTTTCACGCTCATCGTTTCACTGTATGGAATCAAATGGGAAAAAACACAGCTTTCAAAGCGTACCGGGTCCTTAGATGAAAAATAGGTTTTATTGTTAGCATTACAAAAAAGGAAAATATTTAAGCATTACGCTGTTTCATGCCACTGATTTTATTGTACTTGTTAGGAAAGAAAGTCAACTAAAATGAGTTGAAAGCACTGTACAACTGATGCAAATAGGCAATTAAAAGTATTGTCCTAAATGAAATACAAATATTGTATAATTGCTTTGAGAAAGTGCCGCTTTCTAACATAAAACAGATTAACTTATACACCAGGAAGTCTCTCAGAAATGTAGAACTAGGTCAAGGTAAGGAGATCTCTGACACACTTGTATGTGGACACCACGGACTATTGTTATCAATAAGATCGATATCTGTGATAGATGTCAATTATGTGCATAGGAAGTATTGCTATCGAGGCACTCTGCATTATGTCTGCTTCTGGGCTCCAGATACAACATTATACCCTTAGCGCTCGCCAACACAGAACGAGAAGCAAGAAAAAAAGACCTCTATCAGACAATGGTGACTGCTGGGGGGCAATGTAATGCCCCTTAGGGGAGCATGGGCTTGAGGCAGCTTTTACCCTGCTTATATCCTCAGTAGGTGCTCTACTAACAAGAATCCCAAACTGAAGCAAAAATCAAAACACCAAAACAGAAAGGTGCCACCCATTTTATATCTAACATCCTTTCGAGGCACACTATCTAAAATATTCCAAAAGTTACTAGCAAAAACACCTTTTTTTGTCTTTTCACTCACAGCTGGAAACAGATGTTTTAAAATGCAACAAAGAAGCAAGTTATTCTTTTTATACTACATTGAACAACCCAACACAATCTTGTCTCTTCATACGCATCTTTAATGAGCACCCTGGCAGGATCCAAGCTGCTTAAATTCCTAGAGTTTATTTCACCTTGTGTGTGAATATTAAAAAGGGTTAATGATCTGGGAATGCACAAGCTGAATTTACATGAGAAAACTGTTGTGGTATCTTGTATGGCTTGATAGATTTAAATGAACTGACAAGTATGATGCTTTTAATTAATTGTATAAATAAAACACTGGAATTAAAACTGATGCACAATGCCTACTTGCTTAAGTCGTAATATAATGTATATTTATATATATGACTTAAATCAACCAAACCTCATCTAATAGAACATCTTTCACCAAATTAAGGATGTGCATTTACTCTTCCATATTTCCTTTTTATTTCCTACACTGCTCAGAAATGAAGACGGCTGGTGAACTGCACTATAACAAGTCCTGGTTCAAGAGCTCAGATCTGCCCTAATTTGAGTTACCTTTGTTACTAAACCATAGGAGGTACTTATGTGACTCTGCATCTTACTGTTTGACTGTTGGTTTGATAAAAAGGTATTGCAAATATCTTTGGTCCAAATATCAGTATTCAATTTATAAACTCCTCCAATTACATAGGATCATGGCAAGTGATGTAAGTTAAAGGGACACTCCATTATATGCACTTTAACGCATGTGATCTCAGAGGTCCTTTTATAGTGTCCCCTTGAAAAGGCATGGGGTGGATTTTACAAAGTCTTCACAACTGTTTTTGTCCCTTCCCCCAAGCTATTTTCCTGTACAAGAGGGATGTTTGACTGGAGGTAAGTATTTCACATGGCAGGAGATCCATTCAGTCAGCTCAGTGAATGTCACAGGGGAGTATAACAAGATCCCCTTGTGTGCTCACACTGATTTCAGTGGAAGTGCTTTCCTGCCACTGATTGGCTTCTTCAGGATCCCAGAGAAGAGAAGCTGCAGCATTAGGAAAGTGCTTTTTTTTTCCTTTTCACAAAACTCATTGGTATGAAGGACGATAAACCTGTCCTGGTAATTAACTGCATCCATGTCTTATAACACATTAACAAGTATGGGGTTCAATTTCTGCATCCCAAAATGTTACAGAACTGATTCTAGTTTTATCACCATAGCAAACAATGTTACTTCTGGTTGGACCATTCTTATGGTTGCTGTGGTGAAAGAACCACTTTCCAAACTACACAGATAATCAATTGGTTTCTATGTTTATATATACCTGTCTGTACTTGAAGTGTCCAATAATAGGAATAAAATGAAGGGTTTATGCATTGGTCATCTGCATTGGCAAGCAATTGGGTTTTTAGTGCACTAGAAGATGAATGTGTCTGTCCTGCATCCCATGATTACATCCCTAAAAGAACCCCTGGAGGTGGTGGCCTGGGACCCCAGGCAGTCACCTGGATTACCAACATTATACCATAATTTTTAAATACGCAGATTTTAAATCCTGCGCAGTCTTTTCAAAGCTGTAACTTTCTCTGGTTTGCATTATGAATGGATATTATGCACAACAATTATTTACAATATCATGCTCATTTCTCATTGTGCTGAAACGCATTTGTTTTTTTTTTTTTAGACACCCATCAAGCCCAAATGGATCAAGTCTGCGGAGTAAGGAAAATTGGAGTCCTGTAATTACACACACTTACCTTGACAAAAAAAAAATCTGTGATTAGAACACAGTAATTAGCTACAAAATGTTTCACATGAATTTAATTACCCATCAGTCTACATGTTTCTTAATTACTTTTATCTCATTGCATCAATAAAAATTTCCGCTCGAGGCAACTGCCAGTCATGTATTTACAGGGATTGGGAGTTTTACGGTGAATAGTTTGTAGCAAGGTGAATTATTTAAAAGTTGAATGACTGCTTTTCTGATAAATCAGACACCTATTACTGCACAATTTAGCATCAGCTTATAGGATTCTGCTGCATAAGTGCTAAGCGCTAACAGAATGCAGAAATAATGCCATCAATTTGTTTCTAAGCAGAACCATTCAGTACTGTGGGTTAATACGCCATAAAGTGTTTCCCAAAACTATACTACTTCTCCATTCATACAAACAAAACCAACAGCAAAATCCACAAATCTAAGATGCGTTATTTCTGGATGACATAATAAAAGAAATCAGTACGGTTCTCTTCCAACAGAAAATAGAACAGCCTCGTCTTTCAATATTTAATTTAATATGTTTGTAATTACCGTATTGGCTCGGATATAGGCCGCCCCCGTATATAGGCCGCACCCTAAAAGTTTGGTGCTTTTTTTTTTAAAGAAAAAGTTTTTTTCTTTAAAAAAGCACCAAAAAAACATGCTGCCACTCTGTCTCCACCCCCCCGAGATATGCTGCCACTGTCCTCCTCCCCCCTCGAGATACGCTGCCACTGTCCTCCCCCCCCCGAGATATGCTGCCACTGTCCTCCCCCCCCGAGATATGCTGCCACTGTCCTCCTCCCCCCCGCCGAGATATGCTGCCACTCTGCCCCCTCCCCCGACTTACCAGAGGAGACTCCCGGGTGTCTTGCGGGGGACATCTACGCAATACGCGTACACAACTTCCGGTGCCGGCACTCAGCTGATGTGCCGGCACCGGAAGTTGTGTACGCGTATTGCGTAGATGTCCCCCGCCGGCCCCGCAAGACACCCGGGAGTCTCCTCTGGTAAGTCTTGGGGGCAGAGGTAAAGCTTAGACAACCTCCTGTGCCGGCACCCCCCGTGGAAAGTGCTGGCAGGGGAGGCTGTCTGAGCGTATCGGAGAGTAGGATGCAGGTCCCCTGCACCGCTGCGGGGGATCTGTATCCTAACCCTGCCCGGCGCCCGGGACTGCATGTCCTGGGCGTCGGGCGCTAGACCCCGAATATAGGCCGCACCCCCACTTTAAAGACTTAAAGTGGGGGGAAAAAAGCGCGGCCTATATTCGAGCCAATACGGTATAAATCCGTGAACTTTAACAATCATATACAACCTAAGTCAGAAAAACCCCAACTACGTATATTTCATTAAAAAGCACATGTATCACATATAAATATCGTTTTTTGTAAAGTTTCATTTAATGTACATCTATTTTGATAGCTTTTTATTATATATGTTGTGTTTCTGCTATTCTATCATGTATATATGGAGACCTGGGGGTGCTGGGCAGTGACATACTATCTAGGTCCGACGTAGCGGCAGCTTTGCTTGGTGCAGATAAGCCTCCTGGGTCCCAGATCCCTGCCTTTTCCTCACACAATGAACTGTTTGCCAAGTGTGATACAGCCCTAAAAGTAAAAAATCTTTAGATAAAACACCAAAGTAAAGCAGAAGACCTGCTTAACGATGAAATTATGTAAGCTCACAATAATTGTGTGAAAAAATATTACTGTACTGGTTCGTCTATAGGCCGCACCCGATAATAGTTAAAGTTTGGCGCTATTTTAAAGAAAAATTTATTTTTGAAGAAAAAATACACAAGTGGAATTGTAAAACAGTATAAACAGCACCAACTGCCCCATACGTACATTGTAGTGCAGTTGGTAGCCTTCCAATGAAATAGTAGAACCCTTAAATTTATTTTCACACATTTATACAGATAACCTTCCCAGATAGGTCCACATAGCATTTTGAATCGGAGGTTAGGGATGGGCACCTTAATTCTAGACATAAAAAATTATATTGCATATCGTGTACATTTCATATAGAATTATTGTTAGTTATTGGTTTTCAGACCATGGGCCACAAGTTGAATTATTTCGAGAGATCAATCTTAACCGTTTACTTCCAACAGAAAAGTAATTTTTTTTAATTTTTTTATTTTTTTTAAGACAGTGGTTTAGATTGATGAAGCAGCATGATAAAAAGAGGAAAGAAATCAAGATACATGTTTTCAGACTGCTATTGTGGACAGTTTAAATAAATAAACACTGCCGCATGCATCCAGAAGTACAAAGGAAAGCACAGTAATCTAAATAGTTTACAGGAACAGTGACAGGGAGAGGGACACAACCTGGCTCGCGAGGCACTTGTACTTTAAGCTTTTCATTTCAATATCTCTATGGAACATTTTTAATTTGACAATAAACACAAAGGGGGAAGAGTGTGGAAAACCAGGTGGGGTAGGGAACGACGGTAAAGAAACACCAGGACTTTGTACATACAATGATTATGCCAACACACATGCTCGTGTCGTATGTGCAAAGGGGAATCAACGCAAGCATGTGAAAAAGATGTCTGCACACATTACTTGTATGCTCTTCTCTAGTATATTCGGAAATTATTAAGATGTGCTAGGTAAGGAAGCATAAACCAGGAACTGCTAGATTTCCCATTAAGGAATCCTCTGAATTGTCATGATTTGTTCATGGAGGAGATAGGTGGCCTGATACAGCCTCATCTGCTTTTCACTACATTCTAACAAAGCCTTGTATACATAATTTATGGCTAAGAGGCCCAGTTTAAACAGAATGAATAGCTCATAAAATTAAATGTGGATGATGGATCATACTGTACAAAATTAGACAGGTAAGTAGGGCCAAGATAAAACAAAAGTCACAAAGGCTTGAAGAGACGCCAGGTGCCATACTGTGTGCTTTATCAGCAGAGTGTAGACGTTATCAGAGGAAAAGGGTACATTAAAAGAAAACAGGATTGCAAAACTGGATTTGATTTGGGTTGACGTATGTCATACATCTAGTTTTTGAAGCATTACAATATTCTTCAAACGTGATCCTTTTTTTCCCAAACCCTATGAATCTTTATGATATAAAGAGATCATGAAACTCACAAACTTACAGGCATTGCAGATCTATCAGTTACGAAAGCAAAAGAGGATCTCAAGCAACTTAGAAAGCGCTTTAAGACCTTCAACTAGCCCCTGTGTTTACAAAAAACCCTCAGGGCCCTTCCAAGTGCTACGAAACCAGAAATTGTAGCCCATATTTATATTTAGTGTCATCATGCCCCTCAGGCTAGGTTTCCACTTGGGTTTTTTTCCTGCGTTATTTTCTTGATGAAAAACGCCAAGAAAACTGGCACTGCATTTACCTGCGTTTTGGCGTTTTTTTCTGGCATTTTAGCCTTTCTGTGGAAATTGCTTTTTTGACCTTAGGCAGTTTTTCCAGCCTTTACACGTTGGAATTTTCACCCAGCTAAAAGGGATTAGGATAAATGGGAAGTATCTGCCCCCTCCTGATGTCATTTCCTTGATAGAGTTCTACTTAAACTCACCCCGGCGGACCCTTTTGTCTCTTTTCTGTGGTTTGTAAGGCATGCTTTATATCGAATGTCTGCTCCTCTAGCAAGATTGGCCCCAAATGATGGTGCAAATTGTTTGCTGTTGCTTTTGGCACGCAGGATCCAGTTGGTTTGTTTGTAATGGCATGTTTGTTCCAAATGGTGTAAAATTCAATATGAACTTTGTTTTGTGTCAAACTATTTGTTTCCAGCCTATTTCTCGTAGGACACTCAGATACTGGGTCCATCCTCTGCATTGTAACTGTGGAAAAAAACGCCAAGGCAAAACCCACATGGCTTTTTCATGGCCTTTTTTCTCCTCCATAGACTTCTATTAGAGAAAAACGCCAGAGTGTCAACATTGCGCGATTTCCTATTGAAGAACAGCTAACATCTGGCCGCAGCGTTTTTTCACGAATAAAACGCCGTGTGGCTGAATTATGGAAAAAAAAAAACCCAAGTGGAAACCTAGCCTCATACTAGATCAAAAATGGTTAGGGGCAATAAATACAATATCCATACTTTTATTTGCTTTCAGTTCAAAAGAAGCTTACAAAGATATCGTCAATCTGTCAATGAAAACTTGTTCATTACTATAAAATCTGGAAAAATAAAAACATTTCAGTTCTACCTCTGCTTCCAAAAAACTAATGTCTAATAGTGAAATTCCCCTTAAGAATACAGATCAGAGCTACTTTCCATGGGTTGTTTCAAAATCAGCCGTGAACTTGCTGGCACCCTTTCAGAGTGCTTCTTTAATTGCAGCTACAGGCTTATTCTCCCCTCTTCGAGGTGCAGATGAAGCACCATCTTTTGTGCCTGGTCTTTTCATAACTGAATAGGCCTCCAATTGTTAAACTAAGGCAGCTTGCAACATTTCAGATGGAGAGAAGAAAAAAACCAGGAGGGAGTGAGGAGGGGGTCCGAGAACATAAAATAAAAAAGGGGAAGGGAGAAAGCACAAAAAAGCTCCAATTTCCTAAAGGCACGCTGCTGCCTTTATACTGAGAGTTTCTTTAGATCCTTGTCGCCCTATAGTGACTGATCCTCTCTAACCCTTTCCATTTGTCACCTTCTGCGGTGCTGTCATGGTAACCCTAACGGCTGGAGAGTAAGCAAGGCTTGGATTTGGATGTCCCTAATTCTTCTTGGGGGTCAGTATCAGCTGAGCAATAGAACAGGCAGAGCAGATGGCGCAGCGTTGGCTGTGTGCACGAGAAGATAATTTAATCCTTTCAGTACCCCAGGGGCCCTACAACACATTACAGGGAAAGGCATACAATAGAAAGGAGGATGAAAATGCTGAGCTGTACACACACACACACACACACCTTTTACATTCAAGGAAAATATCAGACATGTAGATTTACTACGAGATGATAAACATACAAAGAAAAAGCCAGAGAACGTAACTATAGACAAACCGCCATCAACCTAGGTAATGACTACCTTAGTGACCCTCATCCATCTGACACCCCACGGGTTAAACAGGTAAAATAATAGTCATACCATTAACTTTCCATATACTATGACCTGTAGCTGCATCCATCTAAACATCTATAGGAAGCTGAAAAAGCTAATAAATTTGAGGGTGTCCCCTACTTTACATTTTTAGTTTTGTCTTTTGTTTTTTTAACTTGTTATCTACGTTATTTGTAAAGGTTTAAAATGCCGAATTGCTGCCTGTCATAACACATTATATTAATGTAAAGGTGCTATGACACTTGCTATTCTTGTCATTTGCGGATTTGCAAACATAAAAATGGATATGTGATTAAATTTAGTAATGCCGGCACAGCATCCATGGGCAACAGAATTACAGACTATTTAGCCCCTAATCAGAGGCATAGACAGTATATCGTACTATATACCTATATGTAATATTCAGAGGCATAGAAAGTGTATTGTACTATATAAATATATGTAATAATCAGAGGCATAGAAAGTGTATTGTACTATATACCTATATGTCATAATCAGAGGCATAGAAAGTGTATTGTACTATATACATGTGTATTATTTTCAGCACATATTGAAGTGTACCAGAATGTAAGTGACAAAGTCTCAAGTGAAATGGATAGTTTTTTTTCCTGCTGGATCATCCTCCATTCAACAGAAAACAACAAGACAAGACTTGACTAACTGAAATTCCAGCTTCCACCCTCTATTCCCATGGAGGAAAGGCCTAACTGATGTGTAACAGAGTGCACAGCAAAATAAACATACAAGTATAATTGTTTCTTTAACAAATGAACAGCATCAACACCAGGTGCTACCTAGTCAGCCAAGACTATAATGTTAGTAGAATACAGGATGGTGGCCATGTGTGATGAACACCCATGCAATGCAATCAAGCAACACAGTTTGCACAATTCCTTATGCTTGTTTGTATAGAGTTTACTGCAGTATGTCGGTGTTGGCAACGCCAAAGGTTGGCATATTAAGGGAACAGTAATTTCATTTTTTAAGTGACTGCTCCATTTAACATATTCTTGTACTTCCAATGTCAAACTGTATGCTCTGTAGAACATAACTCCCACGTGTCTCTTTAGGAGGGACAGTCTCTCCTCTTTTGGACCCAAATTCCCTTTGTTCCTCATTTCTCCCCCAGCATTCCTCTTTTTTAGGAACTTAAAATGTTTGCTGGGTATCAGTATATCACAACATCCTACAGCCATAAAAAATATAAACTGAAGAAAGTGTGTCATTAAATTGTGTACGCACATTACATTCTTCTACAGACCTTAGTTACATAAATAATAAAAAAGCTCCTGTAAAGCTGCATCCTAGTCACGTTTCTCACCAGGTTCCTGAGACAAAAGTGCCCATCTTTGACCACCTAAAGTGTTGGTAGGTATATGAAGAGCGTTCTTGAGTGTGTACCCTATTCCCGTAAGCCTGTGTATCACACTTACCTACCACTAGCACTTGCAAACTGAAACATGCCACTAGGGGAGAAAGCAGTATAAATGTTGGGTCTACCCAATGAAACCGTACTAGAGATTTGTTACTCCTATAGTTACTGAATACTACAATACAATTAGAAAGTAACAACTGATGTTAATGGTTAGCTTCTGCACGTTCTACAACAAAAGCATCGTTTTGCCTACTACAAATCTGTAACAGATGTCCAGGGTTAGCCTTATCTAAACCTCAGCATAGCCTGCAAAAGATTGTTGCTGCCTCTTGTAGAGTCATGTATAGGCTGATAAACAATTGATAACTATGTTTGGCTCCCTCAGCAGCTGTGTTGTACATACTACGGGATTGAACTAATGGATCTGTTCTGTAGAAGCAATCCTCCCTCCTTAGGGTGACAATGCCTGCCACCCAATACCTAGATGGCCTAAGCTTAAATTAAAATGTCATGGCTAGTTTTATCCTGGATTAATTTGTTACATGGCATAAAACAGAACCGACCACCTATCTGTCCCAAAAAGGCAAGTGTCCCACATTTCCAAAAGACCTCAAGTACTACAGAGCTGCCTAAGCACCAGAGGTTGTCTCGCATTACCAAAGTAATTACTTAATACATACGACACACCATATAAATAGTAGGTGGGCCACCCTCACTTTCCATGTGGTTATTTGCTTTCTTATTATATTCAATGTTCTTTTCTTTTTATATTCAATGTTCAATGACTGTTCAGATGTGTATAGTATAAGAAAACATTAACAATATTAATATCAAAGATTTCTGAATGTTTAAAATAGCAAAACCCTTGTTCTCTAAATTTTTAAAGAGCTAGCATTTACATCTTCAACATCAAACACTTGAAATATTGCTAGAAGCTCAGTGCCTCCAAAGAAAGGCCTGTTCCTACATAAAGCTCTTTAAGGATATTTGCCATGTTGAGGTTCAGTGAGTTCTAAATCTAAATGTATCTATATAGTTGTAGTTATAAACCGTTAGAAAAATTGCAAGTCTAAGGCTAGGTTTCCACTTGGTTTTTTTTCTCTAAAAACACCCATAATAACGCCAATTCAGCCACACAGCGTTTTTTTAGTGGAAAAACGCTGCGGCCAGATGTTAGCTGTTCTTCAATAGGAAATCGCACAATGCCATATCCACTTGGCGTTTTTCTGTTTGGTGTTTTTTCAGTCCTCTTTGGCGTTTTTCTGCTTTTTTGGGCTCTGTGGCAGTTTTTCAAAATCACAGCATGTTGACACTCTGGCGTTTTTTGCAAGGAAATCTTGGCGTTTTTCTCCAATAGAAGTCTATGGGAGAGAAAAAACGCCATGAAAAAGCCATGTGGGTTTTGCCTTGGCGTTTTTTCCACAGTTACAATGCAGAGGATGGACCCAGTTGTCACTAGCGGGCACCCGGCACTTACCTCCTCGGTCCTCCTACATCCCCGATTCCGGCGAGCCGGATCGCTATGGCACCGATGCCTCACGATGTCCAAGCACGGCGGTTCGTAACAACGAACTGCCACAGAAAGAAGGACGTGCATGGTGCTGCACGCCACGCCCCCCTTCCTCTCTCATTCCTCCATGGAGACGCCGGAACGTCCATTGGACACTGGCACTGCAGGGGGCGGGGTCTGGGGAAGCGGCACATTTAAAAGCCGAGCACTGACACTCATTCAGTGCTCGGTTGTTTTAACGGTTGAGCTCCCTGTGTTTCCTTGTCCTTGATGATTACTTACTACTTGATACCTGTTGCCGAACCTTGCTTGCTACCTGACTACGCTTACTTGATACCTGTTGCCGTACCCTGCCTGATACCTGGATACTCTGGACTTGATACCTGTTGCCAGACCTCGCTTGCTACCTGGCTGCTCTTGTTCTGGTACATGTTGTTGGACTTTGCCTACATTAGGCTATACACCTCACCCCTATCCCTGCGTACTGGTTTCCTCACCTGACCCCATCATAATACCAGTATCTGTGTTGCCTACGAGAAATAGGCTGGAAACAAACAGTTTCACACAAAACAAAGTTCATATTGAATTTTACACCATTTGGAACAAACATGCCATTACAAACAAACATACCCAACTGGATCCTGCAAAAGCAAACAATTTGCACCATCATTTGGGGCCAATCTTCCTAGAGGAGCAGACATTCGGAATAAAGCATGCCTTACAAACCACAGAAAAGAGACAAAAGGGTCCGCCGGGGCGTGTTTAAGAAAAACTGCCTAAGGTCAAAAAAGCAATTTCCACAGAAAGGCTAAAACGCCAGAAAAAACTCCAGAAAAAAAACGCAGGACAATGCAGTGGCAGTTTTCTTGGCGTTTTTCATCAAGAAAATAACGCAGGAAAAAAACCCAAGTGGAAACCTAGCCTAATGAAGCAATGTTATGTAGGCCCGGCTGGCCTATTTCTGTCTATTTGTACATTATGAAAGAAGGAAAGGGGAGTAAAAAGCTTAGAGGGACATTTGATATAATGAATGAAGGTCATCTTACCCTACACTGTCAAAAGTAGCTGTTTATTTTCACATCTTTTTACTTTTGATATCTTATGAATTAGTCGGTCTAAGACTTAAAGAATTATTCTGCATGGCTAGTGGAATTCTACTGCTAAACTGTTTGCAGAAGACAAAGCAGAAATATTAATAAAATAAAATGTAAAAAAATATTTGATATAAAAATTACTACTATATAAAAAGTCATAGTAAACAAAAATAACATATTCTAATGTTTCTGTCCCTCCGGGGAATGTTATCATATTTTGACAAAAGTCCTCAGAAGGGAATGAAACTTTTGAAGATTGTGGTTTCTGTACACTGCTGATGAATGTAGAGTTTTTACAGGTGACATGTCAAATTTAATATTTAAAGAAAAATGAAAAAAACAAAAACATGTCATTGTTCTGTTAATTCTTCAAATAGAAAGCATCTGCCACACGACTTATTTAAACAGCCTGGGGATATCTACAGATCAAAAAAAATAAGTGTTTAATCTGCCCATGTTTTGCAAGCACACAATATCTGAGGTTAGCTCTCTATTCTGCTCCACACAAAGAGCAGTGGGATCCAGCCCTGGTGACGCTTGGTTTTAAGTTGCACTCTTATGCAGTACTTTGAAAGAAAGACTATTATCTTACCTCTCCTACTCATATGCCTAAGCAGGAGTCTTAATGCCTGCTTTCCAAAAGCAGTTAATGTGGCTTTTCTTTGTCAGTCCTTCGTCATGAACAGCTATTGAAAAGTGAAGGTGCACAAAAGGCTGCATACTTGGGACTTTTCCAGACCTCAAAAGCATGGGATAAGGTAATGCTATTCTCCTACCAACAGCTGTTTATACTTCCCTGATGGGCGACAGGTGTCGGACAAAGGACCAAAATGGCCTAGCACCTGCTGCATGCAAACCTTACACAGGTACATTAGCAAAACCGACCTTTGTTTGCCTGCCAGCAGAGCAGATGTTCAATGGAGCACAGATCACAGGAACACCCTCTACTTTCGCTAGCAGCTTGCACCTTGCTTAGCAGACATGATCAGAGGGCAAACCGATCCAAGTAAGCAGATGCATGGCACAAAAATGCTGCCTTGTTATTGGGCTCAGCATTGCTTCTAGCTGGCAGTACATTAACCACTGCATGATGTACCTGAGGTATAGCACATCACCTGTTGACAAAGTTAAAAAAAAAAAAAAAAAAAAAAAAAAAAGTGTTGGCTAGTGATTTGTAGCTGTATTAGTCAATACTGATGTACTGTAAGGCATCCCTCATGCTCTATAGGAATGAAGCTTAATACTGAACTATATGCCAATAGGAACTTGCCATTTCCAATGTTAATCAATATTAACAGCACTGTTCTCTAGTGATTTAAACACTAAGTATGTGACGGAAGAAGCTAAGAAGATGTAGTAGTTAAATAAAGACCACATGATCACAACAACATATCACGAGGAGTAATAATGAATGTTCCCGGCCTCGCTGTCTGCAAAGCCGTGGTGTTTCAGACGTCTACTCTACAAATCTCTTATTTTTCAAACTTTGACCTATTCTCACTGTAGGTTAATGTTGCCCCCAGTAACGACAGTCAGAGACGGACTACAGGAAACTTATATCATAAAGTGATCTAAGAAGTAGCTTTGCAACCTTTTTTGTTTGTTTTTTTTCTTTAAAGTGACAAAATACATAACATTTAGCACAGCAACAACAAAACTGCTCTTACAACCTGAAACAAATAATTTAAAATTTTAAAAGAGCCATTTACCCCTATATTTTCTACTTTCTCTAAGACCTCTGCGTTGGGTCCTCTGCGTTGGGTCCTATGTCCTGCTATCCATCCCTCACTGTACTAACCTCTCCCACTTCATCTTCAAATCTATTCTGCTTTTCCACCATCCTATAGACAGAAACAGCGTTACTTTAGTGACTCTTATACAACCCCTACTCCCCCGATCATTACTAGTTAATCTGTAACACTGGTGTTAACGCTTATGTTAGAGAGCAGTAAGCCTGCCAGGGTTTTAAGAACTTTCGAATACGTAATTATACAATTAATGTGCAGCACACACCTTAAATAAATGCTTTACCTAAATTAATATTCCAGACTTGCATTGGATAGTTCACAATTTTCACAGAGTTGTATTTTTAAGTGCCATTCAAACTAGGGATAACAAAATTCAAATGAAATGGTTTCAGTGGTTACAATATAAAGCTTAACTCCCGATACATTGTCAGCACTACGCAGTATCAGAGATGTATTATAGCCACTGAATTTCAGCTATTATTCCGCATTACCATAGATCACAATTTCTTATCACAACCCAGCAAACTTACAGGGTTTGAACAATGTTGTTGAGTACTAGTGTTAAAACTCCGACACAAACGTAGAGCTGAAATATTAATGGCAATGCATCTGTGTCAATCATGGCAATCACACAAAGACATATCTAAATATAATATTAAAGGTATCTGGATGGATACATTTTATGGCACCCAAAGAATTAGTTATGGTTAATGTTGTAAATTAAAGTATAAATGGTCCAGTGTGCCCCCTCCCCCCAAATCCAGAGTACTCTAGATTATTCTGATACAGGACAAGGGACAGTTTCTTCTTGTGCTCTTATTTCAGTAACTTATGTTACAAGTGACAACTTTCCATGAACTTTAAATTTTACATTGGTCATCTCCATTTCCAATACAGGATGCTTATGATGGGAAACCAGTGGCAGCTGGGTGAGGAATGGCCAATGAGTGTGAACTTGTGGTTGCCCAAGTGTGTCAAATGTTTTGTTTGGACCACCGCGGTATTGGGCCTTCTCTGTGGAGCATGTTAAGCCATTTGATGACATGTGTCCGCCAAGTAGTATGTACGTTTCTTCTAAATATTCTAAATCACATTTTTCAGCCCAAAATGCAGGTGGTAGAAGCTGAAAACATAGTTGAATCATGTAAACATTCTGTTAAAATCTACTTAACCCCTTCAATCCCAGGGGTTTTTGGTACCTCAAAGCCCAGAGCAATTTTGCCATTTTTGGGGTATGTCGGTTTAGCGATGATTCTCTTTCCCTGTGAATGGTGTACCCATGTAAACTATATATTGTTTTTTCAAGGAGAGATAGAGCTTTCGTTTGATACCATAGTTGGATGATTAGCTGAAAATTTAGAATGAGAAATTTAGTAAAAACTAGCGAAGATTAGAAAAATAAACTAATTTTTTTTTACATTTTCCCTCTGAATCCTCACAAAATTAGGTAAAGTGATGGAAAATCCCCTCCAAGTTTATCAATTCAGGTGTCCTGATTTCAGAAATACCTAATTTATATAGATTTTCCAGACTTTCCCAGCACCAGGGAGCATACTATTAGGTGTACAATTTTGTATAATTTTTATGCCTATGGCTTAACGGGTTTGGGGGTTGTGAACGGGGGCAGGAGGGTTATACTGGCTAGATGTTATGCTAGGGCAATGGGATGTAAGGTTTTTTTAAGAATTTTTTTATTATCTTTTTTTATATATTTTTATTTTATTTTAATTTTTTGTAAATTTTTTGTATTTTTAAAAAAAATTTTTTTACACAGTAATGGTTAGAGGTCCTCCTAGGGACCTCCTGAACATACCAGTGATGTCACAGTGACATCACAGCTCATATTATAATTTTTTTTAGTATTATTTATATTATTATTTTAATGATTTATTTAATATTTTTAAATGACTAACCGTTTTTTTTTTTTCCAGCTTTTCTGTTACAGGCCGGGAGGGGGAGTGAGAGAGATGGTTTCTCACTCCCCTCCCCGCGATCCCCCTGCACCGATCACACTGTGATCTCTATGCAGGTCCTCACAGACCTGCATAGAGATCGCAGCATCTCTGTGCCTCATCGGAGGGCAGGATATCCCCGCAGGGGATATCCTGTCCTCCGATGACCTTCCGGGTTACGTCAGCAGTGACGTAACCCGGAAGGGAATGCCCGATCGCGCGTTTGCAACCGCGCGATCGGGCAGTTTACCGGTAACAGCTTACCGGCTTTCATGCCGGAAGCTGTTACAGGCGATCGGACAGCAGAAAGCCGGCAAAGCCGGCTTCTGCTGTCAGTGGGGAGTCCAGGCTGTCAAACGACAGCCTGGTCTCCCGTGCAGCGGCAGGGATGTGTCCCTGACGCTGCATGAAGGGCTGGACGTACCGGGACGTCCATAGGGGTTTCTTTGTGGGCGTTTTTTGGACGTCCCGGTACGTCTATAGGGGATTGAAGGGGTTAAGAAGCTTTTTCTGCAGAAATCATGCAACCTATTAACTAATGCTGTGCACAGTGCATTAAACCTCCCTCTCCTTGGCAAAGAAATCACATAAGAAAAAGTCTTAAATTGCTGGTATAATAATTACAATGAAAAAAAATGTTAATTACGAGGGATGTATAAGTTGATGACCTAAACAAACTTAGTTCTGCGAGTTTATACATACACAATTCGGCGAAGCACTTTAAAAAGGTGGTGGTCAGCAACATGTAAAAAAACAAAAATAACAAAAAAAACCTTCAACTTGCCAAAAAGTAATTCCTGCACCCCTATGTATTTTAAAAATCCAAGAGAGTGGCATATCAATTACAATATATAACACACTTTCACTTCCAAAAAATGTACCGGTATATATGATGCTCATTATTTCCACACAGAGTAAGAAAGCAAAAAAGAGGTTTCAAAACCAATTTGACCATTGAGAAGGACATCTGCTATGAGTATGTTAACCATAACATTCCCAAATTCCCACTAATGGCAATTCAACTGACTGCTAATCGCTCTATTCATAAAGTCTTTAATAAACATAAAAGTTTTGTAGCTGTTTGTTTTTTTACGTTTCATATGATAATGAAATACAGATACTAAATAAAACAATAAATGGCACACAAAAATAAATGCAATAAGTAACCCAAATAGTACTTAAATACGACGAAAAAGCACAGCAATTAGTATCAGTGTAAAGGTGTCTGAGAAAAGAACTCTAAATGTTATTAAAAAAAAACAAAAAACAGGTGCTATCATGAGCAAATCTGTATTAACTGTGTAAAGATTTGGCAGCCCACGCTTGAACCCCCTACATGCTCACGTCTGCTTTATTTCCCTCTCTAAGCTACTACCTTTCTGTGGAGCCCCAAGTGCCAAAGATATATTGCCAATTACTGTCATGTTAATCACAAACCAGTCTTGCAAGTTTCTCAATTACACACAAAACCAACTCCTAAATAAAGAAAGGGGGGAAAAAAGTAAGCTGAGGCAGCTGTGGAAACGGCCATGTTCATTACTGGCTAGAAGAGAAGACGTTAACCCCTCAAAAAAGTCCTCTGGAGGCTACGACAGGGAAGGCAAGCAAAAAGAGTCGCCTTAATTAAAAGAAAATAAATTCAGCATTGAGCCCCATTTGCATGTGTAAGTAACGTAAGCAGGAGTTCAGTAGTAGTGGTATTATGGCCTGTGATTTACAGCGCTCGTACGTATCACTAGCGAGGTTGGAGTGAAAATGGAGTGAAACCCAACCTAATGCAACAGGATAAAAATAAAAGTCCTAAACGTATCTTTCCCTCCCTGATTGTCAATCTTTTCTAGGCATGTCAAAAGAAACATAAGTTAATACTACACAAAAATTACAAGCTAACCCAAAAGTTATCCTTCTTCATAACTTTGCAAATATGCTGACCCTGACACTTCTGAAATATTAATCCCTTAATAGTCCATCACGCAGACTACAGTGACTTGTGTTAACCAAATGGCTCTAATAGCTGTGCTTGTGAAAATATACTGGTAGCAAAAGCATCAATTGGGAGTCTTCGGTATGATCACAGAGGTGTAGAATAGGATGGAGTCAACTGCAGACTGAGCAACACTGAGAACCTGCCCCTTCATCCTGAGATTGAGGAGAAAAGCCTGAGAATTCTCAGATAAGGTCATCCGTAGTATCCTTATTCCTATAAATGCAGTTCAACATGCAAACAACCTCTATGACAGCTATAGCCATAATAAATCTAACAACCCAAACAAGGAACAGCAAGAATCTATTTACTCGTAAACATCTGAAGTTTCAATCGATTAAACTGTACAAAAAAACGGCAGGAAATCGGTTTAAGTGTAAATAAAATACTAGGCCTTAATCAGTAACATAACTCAATAGGTCACAAAACCATGTCAAATTCCAGATAAAGCTCTGTCCCCTAGCCACATCACCTAAAAAGGGCCCCAGTTTAGCCATTTGAAATGTAGGGAGAACTAATGTAGGAAATATAAATTAAAAAACAGATATACTGGTATTATCTTGTACTAAATAATTAAAAGTCAAGATAAGAGCGTTATTTTAAATGTGGACTTAAACCAGAGCCAATATGGTTCTCTAAGGGATTTACCGAGAATACAGGACTAAGCTAGCACAATATATTACCAAATGCCACACCCATTTAACCCCTCAAGGGAGGAATCAAAGTAGTGTATCCCCTCCCTGTGCTCAATTATTTCTCATAAAGGGGGAGGGGGGTTTGAACTGATGAACGTGATGTTACGTGACGGGTGTGCTAGCAGCCAGAAAGCTGGGGGTGAGATAAGGAGGGAGTATGCAATTATGTTACAGTGAGAATGTATTTATAAGCATGTGTGTTAGCATGACTGTGTAAGTTTGTGTAGCTGTGTGTGTTACAGTACATGTGTGTGCCAGTGTGTATGTGAGTTATTTGGGGGCCAACTTCATTTGACCAGGCCTCCCCTGTTCAGAAATATAATATATCGTACAGGGTGCTCAAATTTGGTTATTCCACGTGCTTGCTTGGAAGAGATGCCATAACGTTTGGAATTTGTAAGGTTAATTTGAGAACCAAGTAATGTGCTGGCTATATGTTAGGGTGGAATAAGGATAAATGACTTTCAGCACACACAAACATAATAAAGCCGCAGTACCATTTTAAGCAGGATGACATCATGCAGAATGAGAGGTGAGCGATTAGGCGCAGAGGGGGAAAAAGCAGCAGACTAGAAATAAGCATGGCAGAGTTAACCCATTACACACCAAGAACTAGCCAGTGGTCAGCTACTAAATGCAAGGTTATCCATGCCGAGGCAGCAAAAAAAATCAGAAAAAAAAATCAGAAAAAAAAAAATACTCGTGCTGCCAACGTTGCCAGCGGGAGGACAGAAAAAGGACATTAAATAGCAGTTACACTTTATTTTCTGCAGCATACAGAATGAACAGTCTGCAGCTGCTAAGAGGCTTTCAAATCACATTTCCCAAAGTCTATCCAGGAAACAATATACAAAGCCATCTCACATGACTTATTGGCAGAGGATGCGAACACGAGGAAAGGATATTCCTGCAGCTTTGCTGCCCCCTAATGGATATACAAATTCCCCTCCCCCACACATGTTCACAAGAGCCGATACTAAAACATGTAACATCGCTGACAGCATGTGTTAGGAGCATGCAATGTGCAGAAGAAACCGTGTCTTCATTTTGAAATCTATCACAGCTGCCATGATAAGCACTACTTCATAGCATGACACCTTCAAGGGATTTGAATATGCATGTCTTTTAAAAGCCAAACGCTATTCTGGAGTCACAGATGGGTATACTCAATATATGGGGACTTTTCTGGCTAATTTAACATTTAACTATGATTCTACATACACTAAGCATCTCCTACAAGAAGGGCTGAACCTGCCCTATCACAGTGTATAGTCAAGATTTCCATATAATTTATGCATTATGCGGGGCAAGCTCATCCATGCAGTTAAAGCTCACCAGGTTTGGCTCTCCATAACGCATAGTGAAGACGGATTAGAAAGTTCACTGCTCCTGCAAACTCTCCGTTTAGTGAATATACCCATAAGTGTAGCTGATACAGCATGTGTATTGGCTACATAGACTTATCAGGCACATGGCCATATGTGATGGCTGTTTGTAGAGGAACAGTGATCACTTTCTGAACCCATACAATATATTCACATATGTTTTCACTACTTTCTTATTTCTCCAATCGTATGGTACTAAGCCACAACAGGAAAGCTATTCCATGTATAATTCTAGATAAATAAAAGTGTCTAGATAAACAAAAAAAAAATCAGGTTATAAGAGCAGCCACCCTTTTGTGTCATAGGTACATTTAGCATTTGGGGGAATTGAAAAAGGACCTCAAAAACATGTATGCAGAGGCCACTAATTGAGTAGCAAAGGACAGAGCCTTTAGGGAGATCTTGCCATACAGCCTGGAGGGATGGGTCCAGCCAGGCCCCCCTCCTGTAATAAAACATAACATACAGTCAGGTCCAAAAATATGTGAACAGTGACAATACTCATAATTTTGGCTCTGTATGCCACCACAATAGATTTGAAATTAAGCAACCAAGATGAGATTTAAAGTGCATACTTTCAGCTTTAAATTGAGGGTATACATCCAAACTGGGTGAATGGTTTATTAATTACAGGACTTGTTATATGTAGTTCCCTCCTTTTCAAAGAACCAAATATAATTGGAGAATTGACCGAGAAGCTGTTTCACGGCCAGGTGTGGGCTGTCTCCTCATTATTTCATTAACAATTAAGATGTTAAGAAGGTCTGGAATTGATTCTAATTGTTGATTTTTTATTCAGAAGCGGTTACTGTGAACTCTCAATATGAGGTCCAAAGAGCTTTCATTGAAAGTAAAGCTGGCCATCATTAGGATGAAAAAAAACCAAACCCATCAGTGAGAGCGCAGAAATGTTAGGGGCGGCTAAATCAACAATTTGTTGCATTCTGAAAAAAGTTACGTACTGGTGAGCTCAACCACTCAAAAGGGCCTGTAACACAACTGTAGTGGTTGGTCAGAGAATTATGTTCTTGGTAAAGAAATATCCCTTCACAACATTTAATCATGTCAAGAACATTCTCTGGGCCAAAAAGTCTAGAAACAGGAGAAGACTTCATGAAAGTAAATTTACCACAAGGTGCAAACCACTGGTAAGCCTCAAGAATATGAAGGCCAGTTCGCACAGTTCTGGAACAATATTCTTTGGACAAATTAAGCTAATATCAACCTGTACCAGAATCACAGAATAACGGGAGGAGAAGAGTATGCAGAAAGGAATTACATATTTGAAGATACAGCACCAATGGATGGTATATGGTAGCAACAGAATGATGGAACTTGAGTGTTGTACCCTCTTCTTAAAACTATGTCAGGGAGAGAGAAGAGGAGGTAGAGGTGGTCTCAGTGTCCCCTTACTAGTTTTTATACCCCTTTTCTATATGTCAGGTTCAAGGTTCTTTTACAGCAAGGTCATATCTATAGATTTGACTATTATATCATCTTCTATAGAGCCTCTTCAGTCTTGTGATAACACCACATGTTCCTGTCACTCATGTTTCACTTATACCAAATGTGAATGTTTATTTAAAATACAGCAATCATGGACCTCTTACAATATAAATGCTGACAGAACCAGCAGGATGAATTCTTAAGTGTATAGGTCTACATTATCAGTTCAGATTCAGCCAAATGCTGCAACGCTCATAGGATGACCCTGCAAAAGAAACCAAAGAGCTTTTCATAGCAAAGAGAAGGAATATTTTTCAATAGCTGAATAGAGTGAACCACCGGACCTCAACCCAACTGAACATGCATGCCATTTGCTGTAGACAAAACTGAAGGCAGAAAGACCCACAAGCAAGCACCAACTTAAGACCACATAATTAAAGGCCTGGTAAAGCATCACTAGGGAGGAAACTCAGAATACGGTGATGTCCATGGGTTCCAGACTTCAGGCAGTCAATCACTGCAAAGGATTTTCAACCGAGAATGATTATGTGGTTTATCATTATGTTAGTTTGTACAATCACTTTCGAGTCCCTGAAATGGGGTGGCTATGTATGAAAAGTGCAGTCATTTTTTATGTTTTTGTTAAATTCCCTGAATTGAAGCTGAAAAAGTCGGTACTTCAATGATATCTTGATCGCTTCATTTCAAATGTATAGTGATAACCCACAGAGCCAAAATTACTAAAAATGTGTCACTGTCCAAACATTTATGGATCTGACTGCACTAAGAAACGAAATGTGTTAAAAACCCTCAAAGTAGCACAGACAAGATCCAGATGGATGTGGAGGGGTGGGGGTTGCTAGAGCAATTGCTACTATAGAATCCCTAGTGGCTATATGTTAAACTGCAAGTCTTCATGTAATAGCCAATTTTAAATCAGAGATACTATGCATTGAAGAAGGGTGGTAACATTAAAACAGGAAAATGTGGAGGCAGAAATATAATACTTGCATGCAGAAACATGCAACAGTAAAGCCAAAGAAAATAAAATAAACATCCTCGAGATCAACCAAATTTGTTTTAACTAGCACAAAACTAAAATCAGCGATTCAAGTTGTGAAAAGATTTTTCTTCCCAGTTGCCCACACAGAGAAAATGGCAGTGTGAACGTATTACAACGCTGTAGGAAAACATGCTTGCCATAACTAATATTTACAAAAACACAGAATAGCTCATAAAATGCTCTAAAAATAATTTAATAAATACACAAATATGGGTTTTGTCTGCAACAAAGATGCGTACATACAGATGTATACAGGGGAGGGCTAGCACATTCTGGTTTGCGGGGTGGGGCAATTGAAGCCAAGTAGCCACAAAAGTTTACAAAAGTTTATCGATCTGTATGCATGGTCCAATATAAATAACTATAGTGAATGGGGACCATAGTGTGGGATGAATGATTTAGTCAATATAAACAATATAAAAAGTTGCCTCCTGCTTCTGATGTAAGAAGCACTCTCTTTGCGGCTATTTGAAAAAAAAAATATATATATGGTGCAATTCCTTTTTGCATATAGGGAGAAGACAATATTAACAGATCTGTTCGCTTAAGGATCATTTTTCTTACGGATGAACTAAATCTAACTGAAAGCAATGAAAAATAAGATCTGTGTGTTTCCGACAGATGCCTCGCTGCTTTGCACTGATTTCTGCAGACATAACTGGTTCACAGACAAAGACACAACTAATCATACAAACCAATCACTCCGTGTGTGCTACACACGACTTGTCTTCTAAAGTAACGGCCACGTGTTCAGATTAACATGGGTTTTACGGTCTGCCACGTCATGTGACGGAGTTTGTGCAGCACAGAAATGTGAAATGACTTTGGATGTGAGCAGACGAAACGCTGTTCAAAGTCAACGTGCTCGCTGGCTTTAGGGACAGAAGAATTAATGAGAAAAATGAGTGCGCGGCAGATGGTACAGCCGTACTCCTCACTGCACACGTTTCTCCTCTTGAAGCACTTTCTAAAGCATGCAAAGCTCCAGGGCCCCACCTGGTAGTGGTATAATTACCCTAAATGTGCACTTATGTTTCATTACACCTTGGCTATTACTATGCGCACTGATTACAAGTATCAATCCCTTTCACCCTGGCAGACAGACTGAGAAGAGACCGCGCTGCCTGCCTCTCCAGAGCGCAGCTCGTGCTGAGACGGGTAGCAGCCAGGAAATTATTTGTCACACTGCGGGAGTCCTATTGGGCCTGATAAGGATGACATCACCCTCCTCTTACCAATAACAATAGCGCTAACAAGAAGACACAATCAACAAAACTCCTTTTTGCTCTTGTTTGAAGCTGTGGCAGGTGTGACTCTACGAGAGACAAGCCTGACATTCGCTCCCAGCTCGTAACTGCTTCTTTTTGATCGCAAGGCAAAGCAAGAACTTGGCTCCTTCCATAAGGCTGTGCAGCTGCTACCGCTTCTTCCACTGCAGATGCTTTCATTAATTTTATCAAGGGCATGCCGAAATAAGTGCTTATTCAGCATGCCGGCTATTTGGTAGCAGCTGGAGGTACAAAACAAACTATCAGAACAAGACTGCACCAACTCATCATGTAAATTAAAAAGGTTTGCCATCTCCCGTGCGAATGAGCCAGGGACTCTATTGTTTCATTCGCAGGAAAATGCTGCTATTTGCACCTTAATAAGCTCTTGAAATGCTGCCGTTACAAAAAAAAAAAAAGCAAAAAAAAACCAAGCACCACCATATCACGTGTCCAAAGAGCAAAAAACTCACCAACAGACATTGGCCCTAACTGCCCATCAATGTGTGATAATTAACACAGTAAGGCTCATTTTATTATTGATGTTATGGGGCACTCGCATTCTGCAGAGCTCTACAAGAGATTTTAAAGTGAAACTTTTTATTGCCAGTTTCAGATTAACAAAAGTGTTCAAAATGCATGGCTTGCTTTTCTCAAACAGTTCTAGTTTTTGCATGTTTTCAGACAGTTGTATATTAGTTATTTGTATGCATTCTAGCGCTGTTATTTTAGCCCAATCTACCACACAAATCCCCAAACTATAACAAAGCTTAAGTTAAACAGAATTCCTAAAACTGTATCTTATGATACATTCCCACCCTTCTACATGTGCACACTACCACTTTTCCTCAAAACCCTTGAATCATTCCAAGCACCACTTTGGAAGGTCATTAATATCACTGGTGGTCTCCAGCCCACAGTCAATACTACACTACACATGTAACATTCTTCCATACTGACTAAAGTGCTACAAGTAGATATGTTTTATATATTGCAGCAAAAAGATCATATACACCCACCTATACATTATATACATATATATGCATACACTCACTGGCCACTATTAGGTACAGCTGTTCAAATGTTTGTTAACACAAAAAGCTAATCAGCCAATCACATGGCAGCAACTCAATACATTTAGGCATGTAGACATGGTCAAGACAACTTACTGAAGTTCAAACTGAGCTTCAGAATGGGATTTAAGTGACTTTGAACATGGCATGGTGCCAGACGGGCTTGCCGGAGTATGTCAAAAACTGGTGATCTATGGGGATTTTCACGCACAACCATCTGAAGGGTTTACAGAGAAAAGAGAAAATATGCCTTGTTAAAAGAAAAAAAAAATGCCTTGTGGATGTCAAAGGAGAATGGGCAGACTGGTTCGAGATGACAGAAAGGCAACAGTAACTCAAATAACCACGTGTTACATACAATCAAGGTATGCAGAATACCATCTCTGAATGCACAACACGCAGAACCTTGAAGCACATGGCCTACAGCAGCAGAAGACCACACCGGTTGCCACTCCTGTCAGCTAAGAACAGGAAACTGACGCTACAATTCACACAGGCTCACCAAAATTGGACAATGGAAGACTGGAAGAACGTTACCTAGTCTGATGAGTCACGATTCCTGCTGCGACATTTAGATGGCAGGGTCAGAGTTGGGCCTAAACAACATGAATGCATAGATCCATCCTGCCTTGTATCAAAGGTTCAGACTGGTGGTGGTGTAATGGGGTGGGGGGCACTTTCTTGGCACACTTTGGGCCCCTTGGTGCCAATTGACATCGTTTAAACACCTACCCGAGTATTGTTGCTGGCCATGTCCATCCTTTTATGACCAGTGTACCCATCTTCTGATGGCTACTTCTAGCAGGATAATGCACCATGTCACAAAGCTCACATCATCTCAAAGGCTCTCATGGCCTCCACACTCACCAGATCTCAATCCAATAGAGCAGCTTTGGGATGTGAACGGGAGATTCACATTTTTGCGCAGCTGACAAATCTGCAGCAACTGCGTGAAGCCATCAAGTCCATATGGACCAAAATCTCTGAGGAATGTTTCCAGCACTTTGTAGAAAGTATGCCACAAAAAATGAAGGCAGGTCTGAAGGCAAAAGGGGGTCCAATCGGTACTAGCAAGGTGTACAAAATAAAGTGGCCAGTGAGTCTATATGAGGGCCTCGTGTCATGAATGATGGAACAAGAAGAATATATTTTCTCTCATTTGTAAAGCTTAGCTAAACCCTTTTCTTTTAGAAAAGGAAAACAACGTGTAGGTGTACATGCTGTCGAAACGCTGCATTACTTATACTTTCCTGTATCTGTGTCTAGCGTAATAGTGTGGATGTCTATGACAGTGACATTAGCATATTTATAAATGTTTGCATTATAATAGCCAATTAAGCATGTTTCTGGGCTCCTTTCTAGTCTATCCCACAGACGCCTAGTTAAATTATCTGAAATGACTCACAAAGAGATCTGGCCTATATGAGATATAGACAGACACTGATAATTTAGCTCTGATCATCCCCAAAGAGTCCACGCGATGCACAACAACAAAAACCCCAAGAGGCACAAAGAGCTTTGATGACAGAACAGTTATGAAGAGTAAAAACCGTGCTAACACACATTCAGTTGACAGACAGAGCCCAATACCTGAGTGTGTTATTCACAGATACCATGGGATTACTGCTCATAAACAACTCTTCTGGACCTTTGATCATAAGCAAATTAGACTTTTCTGGCAGAGTTTGGTTAACTAAAAGATTCTTCTTGATTTACATTAAAGACCCATTTTCTGACAACTATGATATAAAAAATCATAGTATAACTACCTGTGCTAGGTACAAGTCTTTTCCCACAGACCTGCGCTGTCCACACACACAGTGACCATCAATGGTCTGGTTTCTCCTAAGATGGTGCGGTAACCCTGTAATTGCCGTTTTACAAAATCTTTTGCGTGGTGATAAGTTTAACCCCTTTGAGTAAATATCCAGGGGTACTAAGAGGCAAGATGAAAACCTAAGGCTAGAAAAGTGTATGCATATCTCACTACAAGACTGATGAATATTAGTAGGCAGGTGAGATAAATTGGCCCTGGCACATGGCTGATAAAGCACATGCACACAGCTACATACTAAAGGCTCTCTGGCTGATGAATACACTGGTATTTACAAAAAAAACCACATACCAATAGGTTTCTATGGGCAAGTATCATGACATATTTACTCACAAACATATCAGAAAAACTTCTGCAAGCACGCCCAGGATCGGACACTCAGTTGGGACATAATGCTTGCGACAACTACAATAAGTAGACAATACTGGGAGCAAATGCCTGCAGTAGCCCAATAAACGGCATTCCCCAACCTGGAAATTAGGTGGGGCACAAAGGTGCAACCTAGTGGGGTATATAAAAGATTAACTCAAGGACATTTTGTGTTGAGTTGTAGTTTTTCATCTAAAATTCGAAAAGAGAAAAGAAAAAAAGACTTGTTTTTGCTTAATTAATATAACTGCTTGCTGCAGCTTTCTAAATAATGAACTGGTTAATCTAGTACAGAATGATACTTGCTATTTTGAGCTTGGACATCGGAGATGAACCTTTTGTTACAAAGGCCATGCAATATTCCATCACCATCAGTGGTTAGTCCAGATAAAGCCAACTGAGAACACAAAATAAGAACCCTGCGGGTTCATGCAACATATTAAAATCAGGTAGCACTCACTCATAGCTCGTGAAACTGCTATGAAGCTATACTGAGAAGACCTTAACTGACGTTTAAGCTGGAAAACCCTCTTTAAATATTATTTGTAATAAAGTTTCTCTATAACGCGTTTGATTACAAGGTTTATGGGTGCCTGTGACATATTTAAGAACTCAATGCATTTGAACTAACCGAGATATTTTTAAGTGCCCAAGACATCACTAACAGTGCTTGTAAAGAGGAAGTGAGTCTGCTTTTCATCCGGCGACAGACAGCACGGAGATACCGCAGTCCTGGTGGACTAACACTGTTAATAACCCGGTCTGTAAATTTGTATTCCAGTTGAATATTCAGGTTTTAATCTCGTGTCAAATGCACAATTATGCATGCCTTGCCTTGGGATTACAATCACTAAACTTTATTTCTTCCTTTGCTGCTGGGCGAAGGTCTGCTTTTCAGCTTCAGTGTCAAAGTTCAGCTCGGGCTCCAGCTGAGAGCTAATCAGGGCATCTGACCTGGTCTGCCAATAAAACCAAGAACAAAGGGGGGCTTATTTTCCTCTTCTGTCCTTTGGGGCACTAATTCTTCGAATGAAAAGCTGCATATCGAAGGCTAGGTCAGAAATATAATTACCTTGAATTGAAAGCAGGCCCAGCCGGCAGTACTAGATAAAACTGGGCCTTGTTTTCTGCAATTTGGAAATTCTCTGGACTGTATAATCTATTTTAATCTGTTCGAGACCTGGTTTGTGTAAGTGCACGTCCAATTAAAATTTACAGCTCACTTAATGCCAGACCAAGGAATAAGGGAGACTCGTAAATCTGAGCTAGCACTGGGGTACACAGAGGGGTCTGTGTGAGGACATGTCTGCCCCTTCTACACCAGTCCACATGGATTATTCTCTATGAAGAACAAACTCTGCTTCATTTCTGATACCTCATTAGTTAAACACAAAAATATACACCACAGCCAAGAAGCCCCCCTTCCAAAAAAAGACACTTTCAGCAGAGTGTGGAATAAATGCAGTTGTCACCCCACAAAGTTATTTAAAACATGTGCCATTCCTTTTTGTTTTATAATATAATGTGTGGTCGCTTAACTAGAAATACTAATATTTTAGTGTTTCCAGCCCTAAGCTCATTTATCTACCCTTACAATGAAGGATATCAGAGCCATTCAATGTCCGTGGAAGGAGTAATCATGGAAACTCAGGGTTGCTGTCTTTGAAGGCCTGACAATGCTAATTGCCTGAACAGACATATTGGTCAATTTCATATATTGTTTTTGTAAGTATTTTAATAATGGTCCGGAACCACTTTCCTAAAGTGCTTACGTCAAAATTGCATTTAATGTCCAACAGTTGAGGAGATCACAGAATCTATCCAGACCAACATATTGTATAAACTGCACAGTAACATCAGTGGCTCGGCCAGCACAGACCTCTCTAACCATTTCCTTAGGCTTCTGTGGGACTCCAGGCAGGACGTCCTGGATATGATGTAATGTTCTGGCGTAGTGTACTTTGATGACATCACAGCAGCTCATGAAAAGCTGCTGTCTAGGAATTTTTTCTTTTTAACACTAAGTGATAGCATCTGACTGGATATACAGTCAGCTCTCTTTATAGAAGAGTGAGAAGCTGTAGTGAAATATTTGTAGATGGCTGGATTCATTAAACAGTGAACACAATTCAGAAAACGAGAGAATATCTCACACAGACTTTTTCTGTAAGTTATATTGTGGTAGTTTTCATTTATGGAAGAATTAAAGACCTCAACAGATTACCCACCCCAGGTTTGTCTGGCTCCCTAGTGCACATCCAGGGAGGGCTGTAATCGTGAAGCCCAGGGCTATTAACTTATTGTTTTATATAGGGTTAATAGCTAGCTAAAAAACTGTTACTCACTGAAATTATTGACATACGACAATGTGCTTTGCATACAAAAAATATTCATGAATCCAGAGACATATTTCATAGGGATAAATAACAGCATAAATAAACTTTTTCAACCCCTTACAAACTTTAAATAAATGACTGAAACAAAATGATTACCCCCTTGCTCAAGGTAAAACATTACTGGAAATAACGAAGCATTTTGTTGCCATTAAACACCATCTCTCTATGACCATGACAATTGTAGCTAAAAACAATGAATGGCAGCATTGTGCAGGAGATAAATACACATTTACAACATCACCCAACAGCTTAATGCAAAGGAAGATAATAGAAAAAGCTTCCAGTACACTTGGTCCAATTAGCAATTTTGCCAATGCACTTTTAGGCGCTTTGTGTCACTGTTTAACACGTGTCCCAACGCGGGGAACACAATTGTGTAGCCTGGTGCAGAACGTTGCTTCTTCAACTGTTCAAACGGCATTTGGGGAGTTCAAGGCCAGTAGCGATGGCAACGCTCTGATAAAGACTTGAAAAGGGGGGGTTTATTGAGCAAGTAGTATCAGCACAGAATAAGCTGTATACAAAGAAACACGATGGAAGTAGAGGGAGTTCAGTGTTCCCAGGTAAACATAAAACAATTCAAATGGATTCTTATAATGTATTAAAGGCAGCCAGAAAGAATATGTAACCGAAGAAACAAAGTTTGTAATTCAAGCTAAAAGGATTCATAAAGATATGCAGATATCACCTACGGTATGTAATATCAAATTATATAATAATTTCCATGCTAATAACTGAGGTTTCGTTGGGTTAGGTGACCAACCCATCCAATCATCAGCAGATAGTATAGAAATCTCAGGTTAACAGAACAATCACAGACCTTGCGTTTCTCTTAATAAAGGAAATAAATGCTGCTGGCTTTTAAAGCACAGTGGATATTGTAAAAATAATGTATCCTTTTCCTCTGAACTCTACCTTACATTACTAGTAAAATGTAATGACAGAGTGAAAAAGGTAAACAGAAATTCAGGGTTAGCAAAAAAAAAAAAGGCACTTTAGGAGTGGGGAATCTGGAAACGTAAAAAATAATGGTCATGTTATTACACGTTCTCTGCTCTTAAAAAAAAAAAAAAAAAAAAAAAAAGTATGTTCTCAGGGTTTTCTTGCAGCACGATTGCTATGCCGAGGTAAGTAAGAAGGAAGCATTAATGCACCACACAAGTCCAGAAGGCCTATAGGAGAACCCATTGTAAGAGGAAGAGAAGGTGAGATTTGAACCAATGGTGGTTTGGCGTGTCTGCTCTCTTCCCAAAGTCGTTGGCTCTAGTCTGGCCCAGCCATACCGCCTGGTACCTGAGAGCTTACCACGTTCCATGCTGTAAAAGTACGAAATATGTTTCTGGAGGATGGCATCAGGCAGCAAAGACTACCCAAATAACTAAAAGTCCTTATACCCCATAGTCATTCCCCCCATACATTCTATAAAATTACCACTGGGAAAAAAACTCCAGTGAAAATCCTCCACCACTAAAGTGAGCAAAGTTGAAAGACTTCCAACTATCTTTCTTTCTATAACACGTGCATGTTCATAACTGAGTGTACCCCTACTTTATAAACGTTAGGGAATATTGGCCCAAGGCAACAAAAATACTGCATCATAAAAAGTCAAATTCCTTTGAATAATCCACTCATACATAAACTGGTATAAAGTTAAATGCCTTGGCTCCATTATTAACTTGAGCAAATGCCAATACCTGAATAAAATAATAATAATAAATAACTGTGACAGGCAAGGCTGCTTTCTACCTCAGGGACCTCATCAATCAGGGCTGGAAGCGGCGTTCCCGTTACGGAAGTCATGGTCATTGTGACCAGATGTTGTAGGCAGCAGTTACAGTTGTAACTCAATATTAATACCAGGTACGCAGGCAGTAGCTATGAAACCTGCATCACCTGCTCCGTACATTTCAGTTAACAGCAGAGTATAAATTTCATTGAATACACAAGCTGGGGGCTGCAACATTTAATCCACAGATGTTGCTAAACGCAAAAGGTCCAATTTAGCTTCTCCAGAGTCACCTCCTGAAAGGAGTCATTATTCTCATTCAGTGCTAAGGGAAGGGCATAATCAAATTTACGCAGACTCAGACTATACTTCATGCAAGAAGCTTTGTCCACCTACAGAAACCTTTGTTAAATGTATAAATGCTCTGAAAAATACTCCTCGTCTTATAAATCGGGGTCGTCTTATAATCAGACCTGAAATATGTCTGACTATGAGACGACTAAGATCCAGATCCCCCGCAGCTGCAGGGGACCTGGATCCTCCTGTCTCCCCCCCCCGCCCCACTTACCAGTGCTTCTGAGTCCCCGGTGTGTAGCCGGGGCACCGTGTAGATGTCTATGCGATTCGCGTAGACAACTTACGCTGCAGACGGAAGGAGGTGTGGCTAGCAGCCGGGGTTGTCGAATCGCGTAGACATCTACACGCTGCCCCGGCTGCACGACAGGGGAGTCAGAAGTAAGTTGGGGGGGGGCAGGGGAGTGTTAAATGGGGGGCATAAAGCATTTCTGGAGGCAGAGTGCTCTGTGAAATGCCTTTTAACCCCCTTAATGCCACTCTGCCTCCAGAAATGCCTTTTTAACGCTCTATACGCCACTCTGCCTCCTGAAATGCCTTAAACCTCCCTATATGCCACTCTGCCCCATAATATGCCTTTTAACCCCCTTAATGCCAGAGTGGCATATAGGGGTATAAGGCATTTCTGGAGGCAGAGTGGCACATAGGGGGTCAAAAGGCATGTCATGGGGCACAGTGGGATATAGGGTTAAAAGGCATATCATGGGGCACAGTGGCATAAAGGGCGTATGAGGCATTTCTGGGGCAGATGTGCATAACTGGGGGGGGCAGGTTGGAAAATAGAAGGAAATAAAACCAAAATATTTTTCTCAATCATAGCTTTTATAAAAAAAAATAGTTTACATGAATTAACATTTACTGGTAAAACTTTTTTCCTATAGGGTCGTCTTATATTCAGGCTTTTTCTTTTTTTTCCTAAATTAATATTCAGATTTGGGGGGTCCTATAGGGTCGTCTTATAATCGAGCAGATACGGTATATCTGCAAAAAAATCTGATCTTTAATGCATATGATAGTTGAGAGGTCCATCGAAGCTGTCATGGAGTCCCCCATGAAAATGCAAGAGGGGATTCTGTAGGATCCTCCATATACCTTTGCCCTTTCTCCAGCCACCAGCTATTTTCTATTTTCTGTGCAGGAAATGTGTTAGGCTGAACACATCTCGTGCCATATGATATACTTACCCCCAGCCAGCTCAGCACTGACTCTTGACCCCATTGTGTGCATGTAAGGAAAGTGCTCCCTTTAATTTCAATCACTGGCAAGAATTTTTAAACCAAGGTGGAGGGGAGGAGCTGCAGCTATAGAGCTACATCGTCTCAGCAAGGTAAGTACCTACTTTTCATGTTAAATAGTGTGTAGTAAAGTCCTAGTCCTCTCATGTTAATTATTTTTGGTGAGGCGGTCGAGGACAGAAACTGTCCCTTTAAACCATAATCCAGGGACAGACTGGGGATTAAAGTCAGCCCAGGCACTTTAAGGCCAGCAGCCAATAAAAGTCACGAATGCTACACTTTAAATTGTGTAGCATGCAGCTAGGTGTATCCAGTCTGCAGTCCACCTCTATAAAAGCCAAAATTTTAGCAGTTTGCTGGCCTGAAGCATTCAAGTGTGTGTTAACACAACGCCAAGGAGGAAAGATATCGTCAATCATCTTAGAGAAGCAGTTGTTGCGGCTCATCAATCTGGGAAGTTACATCTCAGACTCTACAGCCCTCAGTTAGCATGTTAAACGTTAAAGTTCATAACAGTACAATTAGAAAAAGACCGAATCAGTATCATTGGTTTGGAAGGGTTGCTAGGAGAAAGCCTCTTCTCTATAAAAAGAACACGGCAGCACGCCATGAACTCCTCTGTATACCAAAGTATTCTACAATCACATGCGAGGCCATCTGTCCGACGGCTAAAGCTTTGCCGAAATTGGGTCATACAACAGGACAATGATTCCAAGCACACCAGCAAATCTACAACAGAATGGCTGAAAGAAGAGAATCAAGGTGTTGCAATGGCCCAATCAAAGTCCAGACCTCAACCCGATAAAAATGCTCCGGCCAGCTAGCTTCAATGAACTGAAGCAATGTCGTAAAGAAGAGTGGGCCAAAATTCTTCCACAACAATGAGAGGGACTGAAAGTCATAAGGAAAACAATTGCTTCGAGTTATTGTTGCTAAAGGTGGTTCTACAAGCTATTGAACCATAAGGTGTACTTAGGTTTTTCCACACATGGCTTCTCCATTTTGGCTTTATTTTTGTTGACTAAATCATGACACGGTATAAATATGTCTTGCGTTTTTGTTCATCTGAGGTTGCATTTGTTAGCATTTACCAAATTTTTAGACCTGCTAAGGAACAGATGATTGTTATTACAATCTGATATGTAAAACCATAGAATTTAAAGAGGGTGTACTCTTTTTCATACGACTATACATACATATATGAACACAAATATATACACACACAAATACAGTTAAAAGATTATAGATTAATGTTATTAATCAGCTGTAATGAATGCAGGCAGTATACCTACACCATTCTTCATAGTGTAACTTGACAAAATTATCATTCAAGGTAACATTGATATTCTTTGCCAGTGCACAGAACAGGACTTACTTTACTGCATTAAGTGACAGGCCAGCTTCCAAGTGTAAGCATCTGTGTTAAATGAGAACGTTACAATTTATGGTTTCTGGATGAAGAGTTAGAAAGGGCAAAAAGTACATTACGTGTTCACATCTATATATGATTATCAGGTTTTACACTTGACATGGAAGTACTCATTAGGATCCATCAAACACTGAAATGTAGTCATTGGGATTAGTCTGAAAAGGAACACTGGACCAGCTATAATCCATTTCATACAGATATATGCAAATGTCTCTGGATACATACTTCACTTTAAATTTTGTATTTAGATAATTCGCATTCATAACCGATTGACAGAGGTGTGACATACCACCTAACATCTTAGGTGCCAGAAGCAGGATACCTTCATTGGTAGCTGCTGTTAAGTGATTATCAACCTGCCGTATACGATGAATTGAAGCAGAATGCTGGGATATGACATCATAGTATGTCACCCGGCATCGATGTGTTGCAAAGTGCCCATGTCGAAGCAGAATCTGAGGTCTTACTATATAATTTTTATTATATAGAGTCTTTGTAGGTTCCAAAGCACAATAGTTACAAAAGGGAAAACTAACATAAATAACGACAACACACAAAACAGACAATAACGCACTTTAACCCCTTCGAGACAAAGGCTGATTTTACTTTTTGTACCCTTTGTGACAATGGCCTTTTTAACATTTCTGCGCTGCTCGTGTTTAGCTGTAATTTTCTTCTTTCCCGTTTACTGAACCCACACACATTAGATATTGTTTTTTTCAGGACAAGAAGGGCTTTCTTTAGATGACATTGTTTTGATTGTATCATATTATTTACTATTAAAAAAATTATAAAATATGGTGAAAAATTTAGAAAAAAATGACTGTTTCTAACTTTTAGTTGAAAAATCTTTTACTCATCTATAAAAGGTAATGAAAAAACCTGCTAAATAGATTCTACTATTTGTCCTGAGTTTAGAAATACCCAATGTTTTTATGTTTTTTTGCTTTTTTCTACCCATTATGGGGCAATAAGTACAGGTAGCGTTTTGCTATTTCAAAGCCATTTTTTCCAAATCTGGTAATTCTTCCCCCCATGTGCCATTTCGGGTATCTTTGAACCCGGCCAATGCAATTTACCCCATCAAGTCATATATTTTTGAAAACTAGACAGCCCAGGGTATTCCAAATGCTAGTATTTTAACTCTTTCCATGCACCATATCTACCACCAGTCTTTGTCAAACTTTATGGTAGTCATTTTTTTGCATTTGTTTTGTCATACACATTTTACTTCAGGTATGAATTAAAATGTTCTAGTTTATGTCACTATCACAAAACACCCCAATATGTGTTCAGCAACATCTCCTGAGCGCAGCGATACCCCACATGAATGATTTTGCCTGGCTGTTTGGGGGCAAAAGGGCCACATTTGGGGCATGCGCATTTTTCAATGTTGAACTTTGGCATTTGGGGATCCACTGCCCATGCCCTATTTGGTACATCTTTGAGCCGGGCCATTTCAGTGTGCCCAATAAACCCATATATTTTTGAAAACTAGACACCCCAGGGTATTTCAAATGCTAGTATTTTAACTCTTTCCATGCACCATATCTACCACCAGTCTTTGTCAAACTTTGTGGTAGTCATTTTTTTGCATTTGGTTTTCCACACACATTTTAATTCAGGTATGAATTAAAATGTTCTCGTATATGTCACTATCACAAAACACCCCAATATGTGTTCAGCAACATCTCCTGAGTACAGCGATACCTCACATGAATGATTTTGCCTGGCTGTTTTGGGGCAAAAGGGCCACATTTGGGGCATGCGCTTTTTTCAATGTTGAACTTTGGCATTTGGGATCCACTGCCCATGCCCTATTTGGTACATCTTTGAGCCGGGCCATTTCAGTGTGCCCAACAAAACCATATATTTTTCAAAACTAGACACCACAGGGTATTTTAAATGCTGGTATTTTAACTCTTTGCATGCACATATTTTACCACCAGCATTTTTTCAAAGTTTGCAGTAATATTTTTGTGTGTGTATTTTTCCCCCACACACCTACTTTATGTATGAATTTACAGCTCCTGGTATATGCCGCTGTCACACGACACCCCATAATGTGTTCAGCAACATCTCCTGAGTGCAGTGATACCCCACATGCATGGGTGTGTCATTTTTGGGGGGAACTAAAAGGCCACATTTGGTACGTGTGCATTTTTCTAATTGGAAATTAGATGTGTGGCCATCCTCCCCCCCGTGTTAATTGGGACGTTGTTGAACCTGGCCCATTCAATTTACCCCATCAAATCATACATTTTTTAAAAGTAGACACCCCACGGGCATTTAATATGCCAGTATTTTAACTCTTTCCATGCGAGAATTGTTTTAAGCTAATATGCTAATTTTAGGACTTGCTCACAAAAATATATTTTTTATATATATATATATATATATATTTTTTATTTAAAAAAAAAAAAAAATTAACATTTTTTTTCAACTTGGAGGTTCCCCTGATAGTGACATCAGTGGGAAATGATTTTTACATTTTACTGTTTTTTTACTATTTTTTTCTAATTATTATTAATTTTATTTTATTTTTTAATTTATTTTTACTAATCACACTGTGATTAGAAAGCTGGGCTCCATTGACTTGCATGGTGAATGCAGTACCTGTATTCAACCTGCAAGTGGAGCCAAAGTTCTCTAGATGGTCTGGACTATCTAGCGAACTTTTAAAATTTGTGGTTCCTGTTACAGGACGGCGGCCATCTTCCTTGATGGCGAAGATTGCCGGCAGCTGCGGCTGTGACCGCTCTCCGGAGCGGTCACAGCCCATCAAAAGGTTAGTGTTTGGTGTCGCTGGATGCCTCCTGATCGAGGCATTCCAGCGACACCATTTAAGTTTAGGAGGCGATCGTCGATCGCCTCCTAAACGCTTTTAAAACGGGCGTCCGCCGCCATACAAAGTATGGCGGATGTTGACGCCCCGTGGAGGGGCCAGAGATGGCCCCTTCGTGCCGATCGCGGCGTTGCTGAATGCCTCGAGGTCGAGGCATTCAGCAACGCTTTTTGGGTGCAGAAAGCGATAGTAGATCGCTTTCTGCACCCGTTTAAAGACGTGCCGGTCCTGGCACGTCAATTGTCGTAAAGCACATGCTTTTCCGTGCCGTGCCAGGACCGGCAATTGTCATTAAGGGGTTAAGGAATACAGGCACAGACAGAGAAGCGGGCCCCGTTCTTTAATATATTTCTATCACAGTAATTTAAATTGAATAATGAAAAGTCCATCAAGTTCAACCCTGCTGTGTTGCGGGCTTAAAATCTATGCCGCTACCCGCAGCTCTCCGTGACATTGCCTGAAAATTGGGACTATTTGAGGAAAACTGGAAACTTGGGAGGTATTGTGCAAGTAATAATTAAAAATTGTACTAATGCCCCGATAAATGTATATACAGTCCTAGGACCTCTCAGTTAAGTGGACACAGAGGTCTCGGGGTGGATTCAAGGCACAGAGACGGGGCTAATTGCACAAGGTACATAGCTAGTCCTCAATGGGATGAAAAGGGCAGACCATCTGTACAACTATGTGAGGTGGTGAGGCACGACCATTCTTCACCCATAGACACACACCAACCGATAATGCTATCACAGAAGCCCAGTATTCAGCTGTGATAACCTATATACTCCCCGGCAAATCACATGCTTACAATATAAAGAAAAGAGCAATTAAACAAAAAAAAAACAACACTACTTCTCTACACACATCTATACATAATAAAGATCAATGTTGTGTTTGATTTACTAGCATGTGATGGTTTGTCACAGTTTAAATAAAAGGGCTCCCAAAGGACTGCTATCACCACCTTAGCTAGCATGAACATTTTTTTTTAGTTTTAGAATACATTAAAGCATAGCTGGATTGGAATTGGAATGGTCTCTCCTAATGCCAAAAAGCAATAAACCCTATGCAAACAGTAAAAGGATATAAATCCAGGAGCACCGTGACCCTTTCCTTTGCTGACGGAGGGTTTAAATGTTCTTTTACTGGCAAATAACGTTGTTGGACATAAAATCTTAAATATATGAGAAAATAATTTTGCACATCATGCCTGTAGGGTCTGCAAAATATCATTGTTTGAGTAAAGATTGCAGTTGACTAGAATGACAGCTGTCACCATGTAAACTTTTACACAAAGTGCAAAGACAGTCTGCATTATTGGGGGTTTACCTGTACAAACTCACAGGGGAGATTAGTAAAGGGTCCACCTCTGCCACCTGATGTGGTAACAGCGTCAAAGCCAACGCAAAAACCAAACCACTTCATCCTTCAAAAAAGCACTTTGACGGTAATAGGACTACAAGCAGGCATGTCAAATGAGGGATCAATTACTATAAGGGTAGTGTGACGGAAGCCTCCATCACTGGGGCCACTGGAGAAGCCTGACTGCCAGCCTCCTCCCTATTGACTATGGGCCCTGGGTTTGTAAAGGCTTCTGTGGCTACCCCCAGCAGTATCATCTCATCACTGGTTGAGGGGATTATCTCCAGCAGTCTCCCCCCTATTGTATTGTTAATCCCGTTACTGCCCCTGTTGTCTCTGAGAGGCAGATTAAGGGGGCGGTTTGTGTCCCAATATCTTGTTTTATGTTAATGTGTGTTTTGCTGGATATATCCAGCTCTGTGTGTCTAAAATAAATCAGTCTTCGTTTGGTTTTACCCTACACTGAGTCTCGGCTAGTGACTGGGGAACCGGGGAAAGTGTGTTGTCCCAGGCTAAGGGAGCACAAGACAGCGGAGGTAGACAGGTAGAATTCCCAAAGTATAAATATGCCAAGCAAGATAGACATTGCATATATGAATACTAAAGAGTGCATATTAAATGCGAATAGACATACGAACATGCACCTGCAGCCCTGATTTCTATAAATGGCAGTCTACCTTGCATTTTATACACATACTAACAGAAGGCATAAAAATGTACATTTACGTGGTAGCGCTGCACACATTCTAACATATGCCCAGACTTGGGAGCACTTCGGGTTTGACCTGAATTCTCTGTCATTTTCTGCTTTCTCTGGTCAAGGGAACAGTGTGTGACCACGGGTCTTCCTACTGCCTGCCCCCTTCACCCTGTTCCAGTCAGGGATAGGCAAAGTGCCCGTACAATGACGCCAGGGTCAGTAGCAAGGTTTGTGAAGGTCCATAGATCATCATAAAATGGTTTGCTCCAGATGCCAGTAAACATCCACCATGAACAATCTTGGTGCCTATCCCTGGTTCCAGTTGACTCCAACTAAATCATGTCTAGGCTACCGCTCGCCAGAAGAGGGACAGATGTATATGTGCACCCCACCCACTTTTATTTATGCCAGGCCCCCTTCTACGTATGTGTCGCCCACCTAGAATAATTAATGTTCATGATGGACATCGCAGGCGTACTGTAACTCCAGCCCAACTTAGAGCGCATTCTTAAAAACTGGTATTATACAAGTAGCAAGTGCCAAAAGCTTTATTTTTTATCATTGCTATGAAAAGTGAATGGAAATAATTCCAGTATATTTTACAATGGTGATTTTTTTTATCCAGAGATTTTTTTGGACATCGTCTAAACACGTGACAGGTCAGCCTCAGTATACCATTTTACCTTGTTTCTCTTACAGGTTAACCTCTAATTATAGCACCAATCCCACCAAAGTCTCAGAACTGCACTTTCTAGCTGTAGCAAATAGTAGTTTAGCTTCTATAAGTTTATTTTTTTGAAAGTAAAGTTTGCTTATTCAGCAGAAGACCGCTCGGCACAAAACTGACTGTGTGAAGCCAGAACACATCTTGCAGAAGGTCAAGACAGCAAACCACCAGGTAGCAATATCAGTTTCATATCTTTTTCCTTGGCCATTAAAATTCCATTATACATAATCTACCAAAACCAATTTAGTCCACACACTTTAGCCAAAATGATCCCACAGAAACACTTGGATCTGATGCAGCATATCAAAAGAGCCTTAACTGAACTTTTGTTTCCCTGAAAAGTTACTGTGTTCACCCCTGGCAATGTTGCATGTTCTCTTATTAGTGGCACATAAATAGAAATATAAGTAGAAACATGTGTATGGAACACAGCCCACTTCTTTTAAAGCTACACTTTACTATTTACCTGACCACATCATCCTAGTCTTCAAGAAAATGTATAGTGCATATAAAAGGTGCCTGTGACCATATAAACCTAGAATTTACGGCAGATAAGAACGGCTCAGCCCATTTCTCCTGCTGTAAAAACCTCAGAACGGTATGTGGTTGGTACCTGATCTTGTCGTATATTCGGAATAGCTTTATGCCTATGCCATGTATGTTATCACTAACAGTCTCATATAATTGATTTAAAGTTATCTAATATTAGTTAAGGTCTATATCAACGGACACTGAAATTATCATTGACTTCCTGCCCTACAACAGGACATTACAAAACTGATCGTTGGACCCCAGTATTCCACGTCCCTCGTGGAGGCTTTAAATTTTAGAATGAGGGATGCCTGTATACGGCCACAAGGAGCACCATACAAAACAGCAGGGAGTGTATGTTGCACAGGGAGTTAATTTGGATTTAAAAAAAAAAAAAAAAAAAGGCAAATGCCGCCCCCCCAATACTTTGATAATACTGCCTAGAAGAAAGGATACATGGTGCAGCACAAAAGATCTTTCCTCTGCCCCATTTTCTGCTATTAATCAGCAGTTTTGGGCTAGAAGCACTGATGTCCCTATTTGTCATACCAATTACTGAACCAAGTGATGCTACCACTAACAAGTCTCAGTGCAAGCAACTCGGCTCCTAGTGCTCATAAATTAAATGTTTCTCTCCTTTTTGTAGGGTTCACAGACTTAATTACTGAATCTCACTGCTCCCCTTGTAAAGATTTTCTGAAATCTAAACGGGTCTCCTCACCATGGTTCGCAGCTCAGCGCAAGGTAAGAATTTGTATTAATGCGTATCTACTTCGAGGTCTCGACTCTAACACTAGTTAATGCCTTTCCCCGTGATAACAGCTAATACATCGCGCAGGTATCCTGACCTGGCATACATTTACGGTCTCTTAAAATCACAAACCTGCTTGTGTGATTATTTTGCTAATGCAATACAAAGCAAATCATGGGATTCACAAATATGGTAGAAGACGGTTCTTAGTCATATTTATGTGGGAGAGTGAACTGAAACAGGATATTTTCCTGTTGGGGTACTGTTAAAAAGAAATATCATCCCTCGTTCAGAGTAGCGTCTATCTTTCCCCCATTTTATAGATTGTCAGGACCACAAGGTATCCATGTATTATGGTTTATTCAAGACAGCTATTTTGTTTATCAGCATAATCGTTTTGGAGATTTTTAGGTAAAAAAAATAAATCTTAAAAGATGACAAGAAAATTATTCATTTTAGGTGCAATAAGCAAGCAGATTCAGAGAAAAAGGGTGCTCATGTTTTTATTTCTTTGGTTTTTTTTTTATACACAATACTTATATTAAAGAAACAGTCTAAGCCTCAAAATATGAAAAAGGACTCCAGTGCAATTCACTGCATGCAAATCGGCGCATGTATTCTTTAGTTCTCCTCCACAGGCTCCCTTTACTGAAATCAAGGAGGGTAAGGAAGAAGCATACTTAAGTACAATTCCTGCACACACTCAGTAGAACTCCCATTTAAATCTGCACCGCATGCAGAAGAACAGTTCCTGGTGACATTGCAGTCACTAAAGCACGCAGAAGAGGAACTTTCAACTCATCAACTTTTCCTGGCCGGCCCTTTCGAACACATTGATGGATACCTTGGGTCACTTCTCCTGTCACATTGCAAACGTGCTAGGGAGAACAATCATAAAGCATAACAAACACCACCTGCAAATCCTCCTGGGCTATCCAGTTTAGTAAATAAACCTCACAGTTCATCAAGGGAGCCACTGGTAACAGGCATCCCCATAGAAGCTCATTGCTTGGTGGGCATGTTATCCCTTTTCCAAGCAGCTTGTCTTGTAACGAATGCATGGAAATGAATCTTAGGCATAACATGTGAGAAGCACAGCAAATCGAGTTGTGTTGGAATTTTGTATTTTAAGTATTTTCACTTAATGAGATATAGACAGACAGACATGGGAGATCAACGATGTGGACATTTCCAAAACATGGCCTCTACTGGGCAATAAAGTGCTTAATGGGCAAGGCTCAGCTACCGGAGGAAAATGTTATCACTGAATTTTATCTCCAAATGTTATCTGGTATTCATTATGGGGATTTGGTGACGAGAAAACAATGATTTACCCAGGTAACAGAATCCAGACAAATGTCTTTCCGTGATAACATTTTAATTTGTTGTGTAAACAGTGAGATAAAGGGTTTTAATTAAATCTCTGTTAGTAAAACAATTCACTGCAGTGTTATCAAAACAGAGATGAGTGGTTTATTTTTCACTCGAAGGAATCACACTCAGCTCAGCACCGTGCAGCAGGAGTAGATGGATGCATTTAACGCGGGGGGAAGATATTTCTGGGTACGCAGCTTTGTGTTAAAGTATAAAGCACAGTTAAATAATACACAACAGCTGATAAAACCATGGAGAATTTCGGTTTGTTTTACATCACTCGCATGTATATAAAATAGATAGTTTCCAGCCTCTAGACGCGACTACTCGCTCCACTCTCTTCTAAATGTTCAAAATCCACTTGTTGGTTCTCCCTCAGCCAACTGAGGGGCAAAAACCCTCTACCAGGTGTGCAACCGGGCAGCCTGGAATAACTAATCCGGATTTCGTTATTTTCTACTTTTAAAGTCAGCCACTGGTTTTCATGCCTGATTTTCATTTTTTTCATGGTATTTCACACCCGTGATTGTTTTACGTTCATGTGCACGTTCCTGGATTACAGCCTTCTTGGTCTTTTTTTTTTTTTTTTTTTTTGCAACGTTCTTCAAATAACCCTATTAGGAAAAATGTGTATTCTCTATACTACGGACTCTTGGATATTTCCAAACATACTACAGGGCCTTTTTCTCAGCTTTCATCAGTAAAATACTGTGTTAATCAACTTTGTCCCTCTCCACATATGTTTGCGTACGCACACAACTGCTATGATGTATTGAGTTGGGTGGGATTTTGGGAACTAATAATGTTACGTGCCCTATGTAAAGTAAGTGTTTACAGTGAACGTTAGTTAAGCCTTAACAGCAACGTATTCCGGCCCGCAGTCCTTCTGCTACAAAACTGAGGGCCACACCGCCACCGTGTGTGTTCTTCAGAATAGACCAAGATAATACGTAAAACTGTTGGAGCATGATTTCAGATCAGCCGCTTCCCTTCACATGGCATATACTACTACTAATGTATGGTTCCCTAGGCAAGCAAGTTCATTAATAAAACGGGAATTGCCAACAAGCCCTGATCTGCAATCTGGGGACAGACTGCAAAAATGCTTATACTGCTTTCTAAGGGCAAACTGTCAAATACTAGAGACTAGATCATCCTTCTATGATACATGATAAATGCTGCCCCACAATTATTCGCCTTGAACATTAAACTACAAATGATGCTAAGTGGTTTTAAATGGCTTGCATGCGTTTATCTTTTAACTTCATATTATTAATGCATTCTTATATGCACACATTACATGGGTTTGTGTATTCAACACTATCAGGAATGTTTTTTCTACTGCTGCATTTAGTTACTATAGTGTTTAAGTTATCAAATCAGGAGGGACAGCACCTCGAATAAAAAAAAAAAACAACAAAAAAACCCAACGTTAACAATGCAATGTTATTTATTTAAACATACTGCATTGCAACTTTACGCCTTCCCATTCATTATTCCATCATTCAAGGGATTCAGTAGTAGTTATCTGAACTTTTTCATTGTCCTGTGTAAGGAAAATGTAATATTTATCCCTAAGAGTGATATTTATATCACCCACTTATGACGTTCAGTTATGTGAGAAGTTAGTTCTGAAGACATGCTGATCGGAACACAGCATCTAATGACATCACATGTGACGCAGAATGTGATGTGATGTCACAAATATTGATACACAGTGTATATCGTCTTAGAAATGATCAAACTGCGTGAAGTGTCTTGAGACCACAGTTGTTGCAAAAGTAGTGGTGGCGTGGCTTCGAGGACCCTGTGTCTCATGCCACCTCAGATTAGTGCGAAGCCTTGGTGCCCAAAGTCAGGCTAAAAACTTAAGTGCTCACAAGGCTGCATATCAATGCTTAAATAAAGTTTGGCCAGATATCATAAAATAAAAGGTCTTTATCAAGCAGCATTATATACACACACAAAAAAAAAACACTAAACAAAAAACAGCATGGATAAATCACCCAGGTTTGAAGCTGGACATGTGTAGCAATTCATCATATTGCAAATAGATGAGATGGTCCCAGAAAAGGAAACCCAGATCACCATATGTTTCCATTACAGAAAATGTTATCCTGCATAAAATTGATAAAAGCCATGCCAACTGACAATTCCATGTGGGGTTTGTTTTTTTATTTTTTTTTCTTCAAATTTACCAAGATCGCATTACATTATCTTAGATTGCAATTTTCATGCTCTAGTGTAAAATAAACCGTGCTCTCTCCAAAAATTAGAGATCCTTAAAGAGAAGAATATGCCTAAACCGTTTAGACATGTGCGAGGTGACATCTTTGTGAAGTGATCCCGTACACGCGAACTGACAAGATTAATGCTACGGGCACATATTGCCGTTAGAGAGAGAGGAAGAACAGAGAAGGTGCATGAACCACACAGGAGAGCCGAGTCTGCACACTTCCCAGAGGTTAGCATCCTTACACAAAGTACAACCAGCAAGGGTCAACACACGTTTACTGCACTTAATTCATTAATAATAATAAAATGGGAGACATTTCCACCATACGGAAATAATGCTTCTATTTATATAGCAACATCATATCCCACAGCTCTGTACTACGACATCATAATAACAATTTAGACATAGAAAAGGTTAGGAGGGCCCGATCTAGAAGGATATTATTATATCAGTAATAGCAGTTTACAGCTAAATAATTACATTGCTCAAAAGGAAAATTGTATTCATTACAAGTTTGCTGTGTTTATTTACCAAGTCTGTATTCAGTCTAATTACACACAATTCATTATACTGAAACTCCCATGAATTGCTATGAACAAGGGCGCCGGAAATGCAAGAGCTAATATGATATCGGTTATTAATGAAGTGACATACCAAGGCTCGCTAGTAATAGGGCTGCACAAACCCCTGGAGCAAGGTAACCATGATTATACCAATATTTTGTTTTGTTAGAGGGTGGGCCGTTTAAAAATAACAGAGCTGCTGACCTCATCGTTCCAAAAATACAACTACATTTCAGGTCATGACAAGTCCACGCAACATACTCGCCAAGATCCAATAGTTTCCATGTAAAATAAAGTGCACACAATGCTGGAGTGATATTCCAGGCATCGCGTGTACTTCACTGCACACAACAGCTATGTGGTCCCTTTAAATGTTGTGTTTTACAGTTTGGATGAAGACATCTCCCAGTATGTGATAAACTCACTAAGTTCGGCATTGATAAATGTATATTAAAGTACTCGCGCTACCTGGGACGCATCATTCTTTACAGGGGGTGTCAGGGAACTGTCCTTTTACATACAGAAACATAGAAACATAGAAAGTGACGGCAGATAAGAACCAGTGGGCCCATCCAGTCTGCCCGACCTCTGAGTACTTTCCTTTAGTACTTGCCCTTATCCTATATCTAGCTTGGCCTTATGCCTATCCCATGCTTGCTTAAATGCCTTAAACTGTATTAACATCTACCACTTCTGCTGGAAAAAAATACATATGAATCCTGTCGCAGGATTCCCATATGCAAGTTCTTCTCATAAAGAATGGGTTATGTAGAAGATTCTCCAAATAACTGGCAGTAATCAGCAATTTAGCAGATGATAGATATCGTAATGACATCTGAATGTAAAACCATAGACAATATATATATACATATATATACACAGACACACATACATATACATACACACACACACACACACACACATACATACATACACACACACACACATATATATGACACAAAGGAATAAGCTGCTGCAGCAATGATAAGATTCAGTAAGACCCTCATGTCACCTTCAACTACTGGATGATTGTGGCCAGTATAATCCACCAATGGCTAGAGGGCCAGAGAACAGCTACAATTAACAGGGTACTTAATGTACTTCACTGCAACAAAATGAGACTTGGACAGTTTTCCATTACTGCAATTAAACTTATAAATAAGTCAAGTGAATGGATAATACATTACATTCCCCGAAGGTGCAAGTTAATTGCAATAAGCCTACAATTAAAGAACAAATGACACAACATAAAATTATTGTCCAATTAGCATCAGAGGGAAAGCACTAATTATTCATTAAAATCTTGAAGACTAACAGGAGCGAGTAAGTATTGGTGGATCGAGTGAAATCTCCACTTGAAAAGAGCAGAAGCAGGAAAAAAGATGCCTTGGGAATGAGCTACATCTTTAAGAATGCTACATAATAGTTAGAGGGCATAAAAAGGACGTACGAATTGTATATAAAAGGAAATTACAAATACATCAGTGGCCTCCGGTATAGAGAACAACAAACGTTAGCGGTATCATCCACTAGGAAAGAAAATGGCCTGGAGGATATGGTTTCTCAAACCGCGATCAAGGAGATATATATTTTTGATCATACCTTGAAAAGACTGCTCCGCTCGGCCAACCAGCTCTTCTATGGGGTAACTTGCTAGCTCTCCCCTGGCGTGCTTGGTTTTGCAGTAAGTACACGCATTTAGGCACCTGGGTAAAGGAAGACATGGCATTTGGTTATAACCATACAGAAGCACTGATCGCACACCAGGTTAACACAAGTTTTAATCACAGTGTGTATAAATATATATATAAATATATAAACTTAGATGCCAAGCCGGTAAATTCAACCTCACATTATACAGGTAGGTATCTGGATATTCCCTAACCAAGGACTTTGCATTATGTAGTTAAATGTTTGTCACATATTCCCTCTCCTCCAAGCTAGATATATATTTATATATATAATTTTTGTAGAACTCTAGAATGTCAATATCCTTCTGGACATGGGATACTGTATCGCCGGCTAAAACAGATAAATATTACACTGGTAAAAATACTTTTTTGGTTTCTCTTTACAAAAGGACAACACAGGATTTACAAAAGTGAAGCACAAATAAATCTATTTGGAAGCGTGTAGCTCCCATAAATGTTAAATCACTCATGGGTGGATATATTAATGTCACCCCCCCAATTCTAATATAAAAATGAGTGGCCTCCAGAATTGTACATAACAGGCTGCTAGTTCACAATATGCTTAACAACTGATAAGTCGTAGTATTGAAGAATTAGTATGATTGTCAACAAAATATATGCAAGAGACAAGAGGCAGGTGAAACCAAGAAACCCATATTACAAATTTAATAGTCAATTTGTAAGAAATAAAAACAGCAGAAAAGTGGGGGGGAAAGTATTTTTTCAGGCTGGAAACTGTTTTATGATAAACATTAAATATTATAGTCACAACCTGTCTTGGACTTCTTCCACCAGTTTGCAGTGTTTTACTAGGTTCCGAAGACCATGTATGAATCTTCGAACTGTGGAGTGAATATCGTAGGGTAATATAACAGGGGGGACCCATTAAAACACTATTATTCTAACAGAAGCACAAGGAAAATGGCAAGGTAAGTGATTTTTTATTTTTTTTAAAAGAAAATTACGAAGTTGTGGCTTTAAGGTGCAATCCATTGTGTTTTTTGTTGTGGCTGTAGACATGCCCTTGCAGAACAAGGAGCAGAAGAACCATAAATCCAGCAGCCCCGTCAAAGTCTACAATGATCCATTAGAGGCTGCAAAGTAACCTGACCTGTGACCTCTGCAGCCTGAGTCAAGTGTGTGATTCATTCTTGGGTTTATGGATTAAATCCGCTCTGATTTACACCCCAGTTGTTTAGCACACTGAAAACTTCTTCACCACGTAAACCTGCGAGACCTGTCTAGGCAACAATGTCTCCGCTCCTAAGGGCCTCATGATCAATTCTGTGTTTGTGTAACGAAGTGGAAAACACACATCTTAAATCAATGGCTTTGGAAATAACTTTGAGAGGGCAGGCACAGGCTTGTTTGTAAACCTAAACTTTTAGGAGTGATGCTCATGTCCAGTATGGACCCTGTATGAGTTCACAAACTGCTCATGACAGATAAAGGCTATGAGACTCTTGTTTTTAGACTATTGGTGAAGCACCAGTCTGCTAAACAGCACAATAAAGTAGAAAAAAGTTAATATTTGAGCAATAAAAATCATAAGGATGATACACTTGTTTCATCACTAAGGACAAAAGTTTATAGCCCGAATGAATAAAATGATCTGCACATACTTTGCTTGTGCATGTTTACAAGCAAACAAAGCTGTAATTATATATACATACATACATACATACATATACACACACACAGTATCTCACAAAAGTGAGAACACCCCTCACATTTTTGTAGATATTTTACTATATCTTTTCACGTGACAACACTGAAGAAATGGCTCTCTGCTACAATGTGCCAGGGAGTGATTCTGTAGGCTGAAAACGGCAGCTTCAGGAAAGGGGGTTGACTGTTGATTGGTGTGGGGACCTGACACAACATCCCCCCTGCTGCCTCATCGCTCCATGAGAGCGACAGTGCAGCGTTAACCAGACCAGCAACAGCAAGAACGAGCCCCCACAAGCCCTTTGATGACTCAAATTTGATGTCATCAAAGAGACTCCTCCCTGCAATGGCTGGTCTATAGACCAGCAATTGCATCCCAGCTGCCAGAGGCAGCTTCAGGGACAGGGGGAGAGGGTACTTCAGTCTCCACCTTTTCACATTTATTTCAAACAAAACAATCTACTACCCAGCTTAATATGGTTTCAAATGAAAGTCCTACTTGTGCTGAAAAAAACAATATATGATTTGTGTGGGCGCACTAATTGATAAGAGAGAAATTACAGTTGAAGAAAGACATAGCAAAAAACACAAAAACAGCTCCAGTCTTTTAGCGCCACCTTAGTATCAAAATCCCGGTCCTGAAGGGGTTAATGTCTAAACCCTTGGCAACAAAAATGAGTACACCTATAAGTGGAAACGTCCAAATTGGGCCCAAAGTGTCAATATTTTGTGAGATACTGTGTATTCCTCAATCCCTTAAATTCCTTATAGTAAGAATAACCTTCTCCATTATATGTGCAGACAGCATACTTAAGTATGCTAACGCTTCAGGGCAAGAACATTTTCTAATATGTATACAGGAGGTATGGTATGTATGGTATGGTGGGAATAAATACACTAAATGTTTATTTGGAGTGTACAAAAATAGCAGGCTCACAGGCTAAGGTTGAAGGATGTGAGGATTGTCCTGTGCCCCAGACTGGACACATCCGCCGGTCAGCTCCTTCCCTCTCCCAGTAAGCGGACACGCTGTGGCTGTCCGAAGAAAGCAGTCACACACCAGCGCTTCCCTCAATCATGAGACAGGACTTCATGCTTTGAGGTTAAAACAGAACTCTCTTTATTACAAACACACAGAACTTATATACAATCTCCATTCACTGTGCACCGAACCCAACCCCCAATCCTATCAGCCACATCCCATCAGCCACATCCCATCACAAATCCCATCAGTATACAGGTGAGGAGATTAAGGGATACAATGGGTTCCCCCACCTGTGTTATCCCCCCTGTAGTCCGGGTGCCGTCTGGGCAGACAGGGCTGTGCTGGCCGATTAAGAGCCCCAGCCAGATTATAGGATCGTCTCTTTGAAGGCCGGAGCTGCAGCCACATTCAAACAGGGTACACGTAAATATAATAATAATAATAATAACAACAACAGTGAAGATCAGACATGGTTCTTCACAAAGGAGTTTTTTTTTTTTAAATGTACTTGGGGATGCAAACTTATTTAGAAGCAAGGATGATTCATACCATACTTTTTTTTAAAGTTTTAATTACATGGAAATTTGACTATTTAAAAGCAACCAATTTTAAAGCGTTAGGAGACTACTCTTAACCTCACCAAACCCTTGTGGATTCATCTAGGGCATTATGTGAAACGCTACTGGGACCCATAGCAGCACTTGTACAAAAATGTATGGTTGTGTTACCTTTGCAATACAAAATATGACATTACTTTTTATTTACTTTTTCATTACTTTTACAGTCCTCGAATCATGAATCCTTTCAGACAAAATTTCGCACCTAAAAACCTAAGGCATCCCTTGCTACTGGGATATAACAATTACACCTAATTCACAGAAATAAACATTATCTCCTTCTCACGCTGCCACTGACTGTTTGCACGTTTGTAGTTCATCCAATGTTTTAATCAAACAAGATAATTGATATAAATTCAGCTCATAATTGTGTTGGCACTGTATAGGCAAACAAAATACAGCAAAAAGGTAGTCAATCATAAAAACTGAAGTATCCAGTGCCAGTATTATTCTTATTAACGAGAACACCCCGAGGCTCCTGAATACTCAGCCACTAATGACATGGGATTCGTTTTTATTATTTTTTACCCAGTGATTATTTTCACCATGTGTTTGCGACTTGAGCCCACAATCAATCCAGGAATATTATCATCCAGCACATAAATAGGAGTCTCTGTCATGGAGAAGATACTTTTGTATCTAAAAAATATAAAAAAAAAAACCCAACACAACTTGTTTCTCTTGAAAACTGTTTTTTGCATTAAAACCTACACTGCACAGATATTTTCACATCAATGTAAAAGCTTACAGCATACAGTATTAAAGAAACACAGGGCTAGGTGTCACTAGGGCCATTTCTTTATTCCTTAATAAACCATCGTGTGCATGTGCTTCTTGCTGGTAGACATGTCAACAAGATGTTGCTTCATTCCTTCTTTCTTTCTTTAACCCCAAGAACCCAGAAGATGTATTCAGTCGTCCCCTTGTTAGTAATGCCTCAGAATGTGGCAGACGATGGAAGGATCAAGGTGCTGGATGAAGAGTAGAGCGGGTCCTGCTTAACATAAGATTACTTGACAGAAGCAAAACAGGACACTCCTAAACATACAAACATCGCCTGCAATTCAGATCAACACTTCAGCTGGAGGACTCATTTGGCATTCAAAAGGGGTGAAATAAAATTAACACTTAGTTCTCAAATGTGTGCCAAGGCACATTTTTACCTGCAAAAGGCTGAGTCAATTTTTGTAAAATGAATAGTTATATGTAGGTGACAACACGTAAGAAGTGGTTAAATTCAATAAATATAGGTAGATAATATACAAATCCATGTGTGCTATTAAAGATGCAAGACTTTTGCAAAGGGTGCAAAGTGTGTCAGCCACATATACACATTCTGGCCATCAAAGCCCATTTCGCAAGCTACACTTATGTAGCTGGCACTCTAGGGGTTAAAGAACACAATTGATATTTTTGGTATTTATTTTGTTGTAACACAAAAAAAAAAAACACTATACCAGTGCCGGAGTATATAATACACCACAGACCATTTGAGCTGTGAAGTCACGTGGCATGTTACCTTACACGGCATTACCGCCCATCTGACTTGGCTTGGGCTAAATTATTACTATGAAAGGGACATTAAAAAGACCCACGCAGAAGACTTTGATGGTCTTAGTCAAGCGGTATGCAAACAGGTTTCAACATCTGAAAAAGATCCCAAAGTGGCACATTGTCTGATGAAAGTTAAACAGATGTTGGGACTAAACTGCTCACAACTCAAACTCAAAAGAAAAATAGTCTGACCATATGAAACAGAGGCTGAGAATTGAATGCAGGCTATTCATAGAAGGGACTAATGAGTCTAATGACCTTGGCCGCCCCTATTACAGAAAAATGTATATTAAAGGACTGTGAGTACACTAATATGCATCCTTTCAAAACAAAAAACAAGTACTTAATTGACACAGAATTTTCAGACATGCTGCAAAATCTTCATTTTCTTCCATGATCCAACTTTTCTTGCCACCGATTGGCTGCTTGAAGCCATCAATCAGTAGCAGGAAAGTACTTGAATTGAAATGAAATTGGAACACTGTTCACATGGACGCAGTGTTTGGCAGAGCCAGTGAAAGGACTAGAGTTCAGTACATCACATGCTCCTCTGGCAGAGCATTTAGTGTGAAGGGTGAATTTGGGAGGATTCTGCAGAATTTCTTATGCCTTTGGAAAATGGACCACACACCCATCATATGCACTTAAGTGCATCTACAGTAGTCTGCATAAACTAATATATTATATAAAAATATATATGATGGATGGAGTATCCTAATAGATCTCAGGAGAGATGGAAACCTCAAAATACATCAAAATTCTGTCTCCTCTGTAGATGCCACAGAAAGAGCTTTTTCTGAATTTCTCTGACTAGTGAAAGGACACACCTGATGAGACGCAGTCTTTAGAAACAGCTGTCTTAACACCACAAGATCTGACATTACTCTGACAGTGAAACTTACTCATTTGGGAAACCCAGAGAAACACTGTTGAGAGATTTATGAACTGAAATAGGATTACCAAGAGCTAATAAAACACATCTTTGATTGCTAGAAAATGAATTAAGCACCAATAAATGTGTCTCGATGTTGGTTACTTTAATCACAAAAGCAAGAGAAAATTTAGGGATACATAGCCCTGCTTTCTCAATGGCTAAACTGAGTAATTTGGGTGGCATGAGCCATTTTGAGCTTTAGGTAAGGTGAAAAACTATAAAAAGACAAATACCAAAATTTAGAGATCACAAGGAACTAATCATGCAATCGGTTCCACATCTTACGGTCTCCTTATATAACGTATTTTCCGGCGTATAAGACTGGGCGTATAAGACGACCTCCAACTTTTCCAGTTAAAATATAGAGTTTGGGCTATACTCGCCGTATAAGACTACCCCTCTACCCAGTATACAACAACCAGCCAATCACGGCATACCGGTGATTGGCTGGTTGTTGTATACAAAGCTTGCTTGGATTGGGTGGGTCAGCTCTCCCTAACATATGCCTGTCCACACACACATGTATAGACATACACTGCCCTCACACACCCCTTCCTTTACACACGTATACACGTACACATCAGCTTACAAACACACACATACACTGCCCTCTACACATATTAACATACGCCTGTGCATACATACACATACACTGCCCATACACAGACATATACATACATACGCCTGTGCATACATACACATTTATACACTGCCCTCACCACACCCACATTTATTATATATATATATATATATATATATATATATATATATATACACACACACACACATATATACACATACACACACCAGCTTACAAACACACAAATACCTACACTGCTCTTACACACACCTGACCATACACACACACACACTGCACTTACACCCCTTTCTCCCCATCTCTTACCTTTCTCATCTTCTGTCTTCCATCCAGTTCTGGGAGCGTGAGGTCTGTCGTTTCAGACCTCTGCTTTACTGCTCCCTCATCACTACGCGCCGGCAATTGATGCCGAGCACCGGGATATGACGTCATCTCCGCGCTCGGCATCAATAGCCGTCGCGTAGCGATTAGGGAGCACGGAAGCCGAGGTCTGAAGTGCCAGACCTCGAGCTCCCTAATGTTGGGCTAGTTAGAGGGAGGTCGTGATCTCCTCAACCGGCCCTGCTCATCAGGCGCCCGCTGATCAGGGCTAGTTGGGGAGATCACGATCTTGCACCTACCGGCCCAGGGGAGGCGGCTTCTCCGCTCGCCCCTTCCCTAGAGATACGCTACAGGTTTAGGGGTTTCGTGATTCTCTGGCTCGGTAAGTTTCAGTACCCGGCATATAAGACGACACCCGACTTTTGAGAAGATTTTCATGGGTTAAAAAGTCATCTTATACGCCGGAAAATATGGTAAGTCTCTGTATAATTAAGTTACATTTTTTCTAATAAGAAACTAAAAGAAAAATAAAGTCATCAGGCTGGATTACTCCATATTGACAAATTGAGAAAAGGGTTGTTAAAACCTTTGGTTTTTGGAGTCAAAAGAAGTGAACAAAATGTATTTATTAAAGACATCATAAACACATTAAGGGGCTTTGAAGAACAAAACCAAAACATTTAATGTGTTATATTTTTAATTGTGTTAACTACATTTTACCTACATACCTAAGATAGATTTTGTATAAAAGGTGAATACTACCCGGCGCTAGGTTTGAAAACAGTCTTATCACCATAGTAACCAGAGGAATTAACATAGCAATGAACACAGTTCAAGCAACAGAACCATAAGAACAAAGAAAACAAAAAAAAACAAAAAACTTTGCTGTAGATTCACATAGTTGGTCTTTTACCAACAGTATAGTGAAACTGCACCTTGAAGTCAGTGATAGCCCTAAGGAAAGAATAAAACCTGGTATTCTTCTAAAATGGGGCAGCCATAAAAGCAGCCAGTGGAATGTTTATTTGGCAAGGTCCAAATTCAGAATATAATCACTTTATAAGAGTACATACAGTTTCTATAACGAAAATACCTACAGCTGTATAGCCTGTATGTCTTGGTCAGTACAACTTAAAACACAGACCACCATGAAGAACTCCACGGCGAAGACAAACAAGCCTAGTTGGAAACAGGAATGGACAAAAGTGTGTTTTAAGCAATCACAACAAGTGTATCTGCTCAGCCATGTACACTCCAAAGTGATATCTACTTATTTAATGTAAGCCTACAAGAGCAGTGACTCTCACTGTACCAGTATGTCTCAATGGTATTGTTAATCACTCTTACTGTAATAGTGCGATGGAACCCACTGGCATTCTATAAATAAAAGTAATGTAATAATTTTAATTTGGCCTTATACCAAGTAAAATTACACACATACATTGTTCAGCTTGGATAGGATTAAAAACCAAACAATGTATTTAATAAACTATTACTAAATAGCTACAAAGTGTTTAATTTGACATAGGATCTTCTTTTGTAGCTGAATATGTATACGCGCACACACACACACTTTATGGACAACACTATTGGGACACCTGACAATGACCCCAGGGACTTTTTATGACATCTCATTTTAAATGCATAAACATTAATATGTAGTTGGCCGCCCCTTTGCAGCTACAACAGCTTCCACTCTTTTGGAAAGGCTTTCCACAAGATGTTGAAGTCTATCATCTAGTAGAGCATTTGTTTATGCCGGAATGCAGAAGGACCTTCCCCAAACTCTTCCCACAAAGTTGGAAGCATAGCATTGTCCAAAATGTCTTGCTATGCTCCAAATTTGTGGGAACAGTTTGGGCAATGGATTTTTCTATTCCACCATGACTGTACCCAGTGCACAAAGCAAGGTCTATACAGACATGGTTGGATGAGTTTGGTGTGAAAGAACTTGACCGGCCAGTACAGAGCTCTGACCTCAACCTTATCGAAAACCTTTGGGATGAACTGGAACGGAGATTGCGAGCCAGGCCTTCTCGTCCAACATTAGTGCCTGACCTAACAAATGCTCTACTCAATGAATAGGCAAAAATATCAACAGAAACTCTACAAAATCTTATGGAAAGCCTTCCCAGAAGATTGGAAGCCGTTACAGCTGCAACATAGGGGGGGGCAACTACATATTAATGTCTATATTCAGAAAGTGATGTCATGTTTTTGGTCAGGTGTCCCAATACATGTATCCATATAGCGTGTGTGTGTGTGTGTGTGTATATATATATATATATATACACACACACATATACATATATACATACATATATATATATATATATACATACATATATACACATACATACATATATATATATACATACATACACATACATACATACATATATACATACACTATTCCAAGGGGAATTACCCAGCGTATCTAGCATTAAATGTAATTACATTATTTAATTTGAGGCTACAGGTACCAGTATTTATTAAAGTTAATACAGTTGTGCTTTTACATAATCTGAGTGGAAGCCATATTATATAAAATGCTAACAACAAAACGCATAGGAGAAGACTATTCATTTCCTCTGTGAGCTGTAGAACATGGCATGAACAAAGCAGTAATAAAGGCTGGACTCCATGGATGGGTTTAAGTATATTACTTATGAAGCATTCCTCGCGAGAACAATTCTCACCTTTTGTAATAACTAAATTTAGTTCTAAGTTATTGTGTAATCACATTCTCATGATTAGTTTTTTTGTTTTAAGCGAATCAAATCAAAAGGGCATATGTTCCAACTATTTGTTAAAGGTGGTCTATCAGATTTGTCAGAGGACCAGCTCCATTTCACAGAAGTCACTGGTCAATCAGTGTAAGCACTGCTACCCCTCTATGATTACGAGTGCCTTGAGTAATCTGTGCAGGAGATAAACACTCTGATGGGTTGGAATGCTTGTTTTTCTCTTTACCGATTCCTTAGTGGAACAAGTGTTTGCATTACTCATGTCCACTTGCTTACTTTCTTAGCAGCTGCATCCTCTCAGCATCTCCAAGGTAGGCAGCATCACCAGCTTCATTATGTGCCTTTCTTAGCAGCAGGGACCAGAACTAATCTAACTGGCAACCTGTCCATTAAACAGGCTGATATGCCATTAAACTAATAGGGGTAGGGGATCTTGCAGAGTGTTTCATATTAGGACAATAGGAGCAGCCAGGAGATAGATCTGTGTAAAACACACTCAATGTGAACATCTTCTCCTTCCGTTACTTTTGATAGAACTATTCAGCCAATTTGCCTGCCAACATCTAAAACGTGACATTTAAAATCGTTGTGCCATTTGAACATGTGTTCTGTATATTCACTGAAAGCCATGCAAGCTCATAAGCACAGACTTAATAGACTGTATTACCCATGGCCACGGTGCTCTCAACACAGCCTGCTATTTCCCAACTAAGCAGCACATAGCAGTAGTATATTTTACATAATTGCACAGAGGAGAACTCAGCATTTCAGCAAGCACAGCTTCCAGAAATATTGGAAATCTTTCACTTTATAAATAAAGTATGTGTTGGGAAAGGCAAACCTTGGAAGTGCCTGGCACACTTTGGAACATTTTGTGATTAGACTCTTTCATTACATTCAAGGAACAGAAGAATCTGCAGAGATTGAGTCCATTGGGAATTCACCTTGATATCGATGTATTTTTATACACACGTTTTCACCCTGCATATGGTTCTGTAGCGTTATGCCAACTAATAAATATTGCATTTAGTGGAAAAGCACGAAAGTAGTTGCAACAGGTCAGAGCAGAGACACAAAATGTGCTGTAATATTTCAGAAGGAACAGCTGTTGATGGGAACACAGGGTTTGATTAAATGCTTCTGGACTTTTTATGTTAATGCAGTACAAAAAGTTAGTTTTGTAAAAGGAATGAGGATATTGTTCTGATGTGCAAGTCTGCTAAGGTCATCTGCTGACAAATGAGAAAATGGTACAAGGACATTGCATTTCTATTCATGTAAAGTACTAACCAAACCTCTACGCATGTGTTTCTCAGTCTTTTCATAACTTAGAACCTCTGGAAACCCAAAATATGAAACGTTTAATTTGTTACCTTCCTCAACTGTAATTACGACCTACTAAATACCAGTTCAAAGATAAAAGTAGTAATATAGAGTTCCAGAGTTAATGTATACCAGTTTTGGAAACCCTCTTTTTCTATTAAACATCACAGAATGTATTAAATAAAGCCCCTGGGGTTGTAATGCCTTACAGTTGAAATACCCAGGTCAGGATAAATTCCAACAGACATCCAGCTAAGATTTTACTGGTTGCATCTACTCGTGCTGTCTGATACATCTTTTCCTTCCTCCTGAATTATATACAATTTCAGTTTCTATTTTGGGCCTATCAAAATACAAATACATCAGGTCAATCAATGTAAGGTGCAAATATAAAGCAATGCATTCACATTTTTGTTTCTAAAGAACAAAAGGAATAAAACCTATAAACACAACTATTAGACATACAGTTGTGCTCTAAAGTTTGCATATCCTGGCAGAAATTGTGAAAGTTGGTATTGATTTTGAAAATATGAGTGATCATGCCTTTTATTTAATGCTAGTGACCATATGAAGCCATTTGTGGCTCCCTTTGACTTTATAATGATTTCATACAAATGGCCCTGATCAAAAGTTTACATACCCTTGAATGTTTGGCCTTGTTACAGATTCACAAAGTGACACACATGGGTTAAAATGGCAATTAAAGGTTAATTTCCCACACATGTGGCTTTTTAAACTGCAATTAGTGTCTGTGTGTAAATAGTCAATGAGTTTGTTAGCTCTCACGTGGATGCACTGAGCAGGCTAGATACTGAACCATGGGGAGCAGAAAGGAACTGTCAAAAGACCTGCGTAACAAGGTAATGGAAAGGATATAAAAAGATATACAAATCCTTGCAAATGCCAGAAATTCAGGGATCTCTTGATACTAAACCAAGGTCAGGTAGACTAAGAAAGATTTCAGCCACAACTGGCAGAAGAATTGGAAAAACCCACAGTTATCCTCAGGAGAAATACAGGCTGCTATGGAAAAACATGGTGTGGTTGTTTCAAGGAGCATAATGCAGCAATACTTGAACAAAAACGAGCTGCATGGACGAGTTGCCAGAAAGAAGCCTTTACTGCTCCAATGCCACAAAAAAGCCCGGTTACAATATGCCCAACAATACCTTGTAATTTGGAGTGACAAGACCAAAAAAGAGCATTATGGTCACAACCATAAGTGCCATGTTTGGAGAGGGGTCAACAAGGCCTATAGCAAAAAGAATACCATACCCACTGTGAAGCATGGTGATGGCTCACTGATGTTTAGGGGGGTGTGAGCTCTAAAAGGTACCAGGAATCTTGTGAAAATTGATGGCAGGATGAATGCAGCATGTTACCAGAATATAGTGGCAGACAATTTGCATTCTTCCGCAGCAAAACTGCTCATGGGACATTCTTGGACTTTCCAGCATGACAATGACCCTAAGCACAAGGCCAAGTTGACCCTCCAGACCTTAAAATCATCGAGCCACTCTGGGGAGATCTCAAACGTGCGGTTCATGCAAGATGACCAAAGTCTTTGCATGACCTGAAAGCCTTTTGCCATGACTACCTGCAAAAATATGGGACCTCATAGACCACTATTACAAAAGACTACACGCTGTCAATGCTAAAGGTGGCAATACACAGTATTAAGAACTAAGGGTATGCAGAAAAGAAGTCATTTCATTTTTTTCTTCATTGCCATGTTTTGTTTTATGATTGTGCCATTCTGTTATAACCTACAGTTGAATATAAATCACATAAGAAATAAAATAAATGTTTTGCCTGCTCACTCGTTTTCGTTAAAAACGGTACATATATCACCAATTATCTAAGGGTATGCAAACTTGAGCACAACTGTATGCAACAGTCCAAGAATAAGTCATTTTTTAAAAAAAACAAAAACTTTCCAGGCTAGCAATCACTGGCATCCCATAGCCAATTAACGGAAAAACACCACAAAAAAAGTGTTGAGTAGTCAATGTTTTTAATATTTGTTAATGTAACATGGCTTCCATCAATTATTTGATCACAAATATCAATATGGAATAAAGAAAATAAATGCACTGTATAGCTGGACAGAGTAAAATTTTGCACAACAACAACTAAAAAAAGATTTAAGCGATGCCCAGCTGGGTGTAGTAAGCACTTCAAAAACACTGCTGCCTGCTTGGGTTTGCATATACAACATATTATTTGTGACACAATGTTCCCTTTAAAAATATTAAGCGCCTACTTCCAATAAATAAAGAAAATAAACACCACAAAGATTCATTATTTGAAATGTGGTTTTAAAAAAACTCCCCCTTAACCAAGCATGAAAACAATGCTTTTACTGACCAATAAGTATTTCAAAGCACATGTTTGCTTTTTGGTTTCCATAATTTCCCGACTGCTTGGAAAAACTACTAACACAGTAATTAATATCTACGCAAGTGCTGAAATTGTGTACTACAGAACAATCAAGAAACTTCAGAAAACCTTTCCCTAAACACATTCACTGCGGTGAGGAGATGAAAGGGCATATGACATGAGTTACGGACATTTGCGGGTGGAGTGAGTCGAAACTGGGGGTAATAGAAAATAACGCAAACACCCTTCCACTAGGCACCAGTTAGAACTTTTTTTATTGTTTTATATGCCTAATAATGTTTAACATACATACATCAATGGAACACAGCAGTCCTATTTCCATATAAAATGCATATTACAGTCACTCTTATTGCTTCAAACACGTTGTACTTCGTGTGAGACTGTGCACGCATTTTAATTTCTTATTGTCCCTCTCCTTACGGCTGCCTCTACAGAAAGCAGTAAGCATACTTCTTCCTATACCTGCTCTGCTCCTACTGAAATCACTGGGAACAGTGGAAGTCAACTGCAGCATTCAGCTAGAATACCATTTCTTAAGCCAATAACTAAGTATCAGGTGCCAATTTTGCATGCATTTTACATGAAAACACAGTATCATATTATGAATGTATCAAGTTCTGAATCGTAATGTTTCTATGGATCCCATGCCACTTAATTTAACTCCATAGCCAAGTTAAATTTTCCCATTTAAAAAAATAAATAAAAAGAAAATAAAATAAAAATAATATATATATATATATTTATTTATTTATTTTTTTAAATCATACATGAAGAGGATTTTAGGAGAAGAAAGAATTTAAAACTCAACAGTCTTGCTTTAAAGTATCTGTGCACACACAGTCAGCCAAGCAAAGTCTCAGTATTCCTAACAAATCTTGGTACAACTTAATGCATATCTTCCTTCCATTGGGAATTCTGCATGTCTTACAATGTGAAAGTGTTATTCAACTCTTGGTTACCCAGAGAAAGACTTAAATTTCCTTTCAGATGAAAAATAAACACATTTCTGCTATAGGCCAAATTCAGTTCTATTGAGCTTGAATAAATGGTTGACCATTTGGCTTTTTAAACAAACCATTCTAACCTTAAACAGGGATTATTACAAAACCTATTAACCCATTCCTTCCTGCAATGGAAACACCATACAGTTACAGACACACACTAACATGTTATGCTCACAGATACATGCTAACAGCATAAACTAACACACACCAACACTATAGGCTGCCATACTGTAAAAAAAACAACAACACTGTATATAAAATTACACACTACACTTTCACATACACACTGATACTACAGTATGCACTCACCCACAGACTATACATATACATACTCAAAGACTACATTTACACATCAACTCCAGCACTATACATATACACACAAACACACTGACTGACACTAGAGTACACACACACTCACATACACTAATCCCCCCTCTCTCCTCGTGGAGACCATCAACGCCAATCTGCCACCGTGAATCCGGCACCTTATGCTTTCCTGGGGGAAGAGAGGTGAGGCTAGTGCCGTGAGGTCACAAAGTGCATTAAGTGACCGCTGGAAGCTTCACAGAACCCGCTATACCACACCCCCAAAGGAAGGAGATGCAAGGCAGTATTGCCAACATGTTAGTCGGTTATCAGATCACAAAGATTCAAAAAGTCTCGTTAAAGATCTTTAAAAACTAATTTGTTACTTTTTTTTTTTTTTTTATATCCAACATTTGAACTCTTCATCTGAGGGACAGGGTGTATGTGTCATTGGGAGTGTGGATTGAATTAGAGGGGCACCCACCTACCCTACCTTTCTTGCTACCTCATTGCAACAGCTTCAATGCACCAAGAGGGGGCCACATAGGAGCTTTGACAGAGTCTGCGGTGTAATAGCAAGTGGGGCAGATCTGTAGGACAGTGCTCAAAAATTATAACTGTCCCACAAAAACAGATCATTGGGAGGTATGTGCACATTACGCAAGGTCAACATGGCCCCTCTTGCAGGAGAAAATAACTGTGCCTACTATAATTGCAGAGGTATTCCTCTGTCTTGGCCCCAAGGCTGGACTGGGGATGAAGTGTGATCAACGGTGGGATACGAGAGGCCGCTTGTTAGGTTTTAATGCTCACGCAGCAAGACATATCCAGAAGGTAGCCGCACACTGCAGCTGTTGGCCAGTGGCTTACCAAGTATCTACCCGGTGTGCATGACAGAAGATAGCCAAGAATTAAATATAAAAGCCTCATAACATACAAAGCCCTCCATAATACTGCTAACCCATGCATTTCTGCCCTCATAACAAAAATATTCCCTTACATGATCTTTATGTTCTTCCTGTGGGCTAAGGCAGGGCTTGACAAATTTGTTGTGAATCTAGGCACCAGGTAAAAAAGTTAGGAGCCAGGATTTTTTTAAACTAACAGTTGGTTAGGAGTGATCGGATCATCATCAGCCCACTTACTAAACTCACAGCGTTTGACCTGGAAGCACCCTGGACTTTCAGGTCAGTGCTGGTTTTTTTTATTATTATTATTTTTTTTTTTAACTCTTTCGATGCTGATGTTCCATTGGAGCACAGCATTGACCGATATTTAGTCCCCACAAGCTTGTGGGGAAAAATGTTAACCCCTGCAATGCCACGAATGTATCATACACAAGTGTGGCATTGAAGGGGTTAACGCTGCAGACAGCGGGGGGGTGTTGGGGCTGGTCTCCACACTCATGTGGAAACCAAAGAACCTTCTCCCCTGTCCCTGAAGCTGCCTCTGGCAGCTGGGACTCGATTGCTGGTCTATAGACCAGCCATTGCAGGGAGGGGAGTCTTTGATGACTGCTGTAGGCTTCCATGCCTACAGGAATCATCAAAGGGCTTGTGGGGGCTCGTTTTTGCTGTTGCTGGTCTGCCTGGGCTTCCAGGCAGACCACCAGCAGCAGAGCCCCGTACAAAACGGGAATTAACCCCTAAATGCCGGGAAAAATCTCAAAGCCCAATTCTTTACATAAGCATACCATATTTTCAACTAGAATGCTACTAATACAACATCCACATTTATCTATGACACAACCTCTCCCTCTTTATACATCCATCACCTCTAGACTGTAAGAAGGACCTCATTATAAATGTACCGTTTTGTCTGTTAAATTATAAAAAATTAGTAAAAATTGCTATATAAATACAAGAAACAAATACATAGGGAAAGTAGTAAAACTACTTCATTCTAATATACGGTCAGGTACATATAGAAAATTTCTCCTTTCTGTGTTTGTAATCATCTCGTAAACTTAAAAGTACTTCAGCTTCAGGGACTAAAGAACAGATATCAAGCCACATAAAAGGGGAGCTGCAAATCATGTACGACGCAGACTATAATTAAAGCTAACACTTAAACAAAACAGATAAGGACAGAAAATACAAATTACAAGCAAACTTGTTCTTTCAAGGCAATCGTTCAACAAATGTACCTAAATCACAATCTAGGTCATACTGTACACATGCATTATAACTAAATAAAATGCTAGGTTTCTTGCTGAGCGTGGAAAAAAACACATTTTACTTTTACTAATTCAACTGCTGAATACACAGTCTGCAAAACTTTTAAGCCATACCCAGCTGCAGACACGAACGTCAAGGAAAAATCAAAAATCTAGAGCGTGAAAAAGTTCCCTGACAATTGTGTCAGCAAAACTTTAAGCCTTCCAAAAGATCTTTTACACAATCATTTTCCTGATATGCTAGCAAATGAGACTTTTATCCCCAAATCTCAGCTTTCCACTACTCACGGGGGTTTATCTCTGCATAATGAGCGACATGCAATCTGCGAGCCTCTAACAGGCTCACTTTACAGCTCAAGAGCAGATGACTGCACTTCTGTCAGAGTATATTCCAATATATCCCATTTTAGCAGGTTTACTAGGAACATAATGTTTTACTCCAAGAAGAAAAGCAGAATAAATTAAGCAATAGTGCATGATTGTAGTTTAAAACGCAGATTTGAATTCTTTAGGATTTTGATGAGATGCTTTTTAAAGAACATAACAGAAAAATTACCAATTATTATTGTTTTGTTTGTTTTTTTTATTGCCAGTGAGTTGGTCATGCACCATTTATATCCAGAAATAATTCTAAAAAGGAACTGCTGCATCTCAAACTCAATTGAATCGAATGCTGAAAGTCATCACTTGGTATCAGTACTTTTATTTATTGTTCATCATTGTTTTCATCATAAAACAGTATGTTTATATGATGAATGTGCTGCATCTAAGAGTAAGAATAGGGATTGTTTAAAGTACCAGTAAACATTTTTTCACAATTAAAACAACAAAGCAAACTTTTCTTTTATGAATAGTAACATTTATGCAATGATCTTAAGAGTAAAAAAAAGAAATGGACAAACGCAGTATTACTGGCCATAGGCCATATAGCCAATCACTTCCCCCTGCTTGCTTTTCCTCTTCGACCAGTGGCGGATCTACCGGGGCAGGGGGGCCCAAGCCAAGGGGCCGCCCGAAATCTTTTTTACGTTTTTTTTTTTTTTTAAATAAGGCAGGGGCGTCCAACATGCGGCCCGCGGGCCAAATGCGGCCCGCGAGACCTCGAGGTGCGGCCCGCGTAAGATCGGCAGCCAGGGCAACCGATCTTACACGAGCCGCACCCCAAGCCCTGCTACTTACTTGTGGGAGGGTCTTCTGGACAGCACAGAGGAAGCAGAGTTCACGTGACTTCCTACTTCCTCTGTGCTTTAGCAGAGAAGGCAGAGGGAGGCCGCGTCCCCTGCTGAAGTCTGTGAGCGGCATCGAGGGAGCTGCAGTACAGGTAAGGGGGTGGGGAGGGTGTTTGAATGAGTGTGTGTGATTGAGGGAATGAATCTGTGAATTAATGATTATATGAATAAATGAGTGTGTGTGTGTGTGATAGCATGGATGTGTAAGTGCTGGAACCTAGGCATGATGGGACTGTGATTGCTGTTAGCAATCACACTCCTATCATGCCAAGTCAGCCAGTACATGCTGAAACCTGGCCAGCTGCCCCCCTTGTGTAGTGATAATGCCAGCAGTATGGGGTCTGCACTTACAGCCACCCTGTACCAGCATGTACTGGCTGACTTGGCATGATAGGAGTGTGATTGCTAACAGCAATCACAGTCCCATAATGCCTAGGTTCCAGCATTTACTGGATGGATGTGTAAGTGCTGGAACCTAGGCATGATGGGACTGTGACTACTGTTAGCAATCACACTCCTATCATGCCAAGTCAGCCAGTACATGCTGAAACCTAGCTAGCTGCCCCCCTTGTGTAGTGATGCTGCCAGCAGTATGGGGTCTGCACATCACTTACAGCCACCCTGTACCAGCATGTACTGGCTGACTTGGCATGATAGGAGTGTGATTGCTAACAGCAATCACAGCGAGCAGTCCCATCATGCCTAGGTACCAGCATTTACTGGTTCCCTAGGCTAACAGCAATCACACTCCTATCATGCCAAGTCATATTGCTAATTTTGTCCAATTGCGTGTTACCTACTTTTATTAAACATGTGAGTTTTTATTAGTATTTTTAAAGGTGGGGGTCATTTTCGGTTTTGGCTAAGTGAACCCTGAATGTTTTGGTCCAGAATTTTCATTTTAGTTCATCCCTAGAATAAATCTAGGGAATCCTGAATTTGTAGTCGCAAAACTTTCAAGGCCCAGAAATCAGTGAGAGGAAGAGTAAAGGTTTTGTGTCATTTTACTTTATTTTAATCTGCATATTGTATTAAAGGCCATATTTTTTGTCACAGTGAAAAATGAGTGCGGCCCGCGCACGTATACAATTCTGATGAAGTGGCCCACTGCAGAAAAAACTTGGACACCCCTGGATTATGCCCTTTGTACATGCGCCCCTTTTTCTTTGATTATGATTCAATATTTAAATTGAATTTGTTGAATTAGTTGAAAAAAAATTGGGTAAAAATCATGTTTTTTTGGGGGGGGTGAGGGGGTGGGGGGGGTGAGGGGGCCCTTAACAGATTCTCGCACCCGGGCCCTGAGGCGTCTAGTTACGCCCCTGTCTTCGACAGTACAGGTGCTGGCAGTGCCCATAATACAGACAGATCCGCACTGCGTTCATTGACAGTGCCGATACCCCTACTGGCAACGAGAGAGAAAGCAGGTGGCAGGAAGCGATTGGTGCTATGGGATAGAAATAATAACGTTTAGTGGCCTGATTGCCAAAGAATATGCAGTGACATCAACATTATATACAGAACAGCGAAGTTGAATCCCACAGAACTACAACGCAAGGCGACGCAGAGACAATATATTGGGAGGAACAAAATTCATGTTGGCTCTTGGCATGCTTCTTCACCAGCTGAGACAGATCATATCATGGAAAACAGCCCTGGGCACACTCTGATTAATAAAGAAATTAAATATGCCAAGCTTTACACTTTTAATAATGCCGTGTTTATTTACTGGAGACTTGTTTATATCTCCCAAAGACACTAATGGTATTATTACAAGTTCAACATAGCCCTGTCTCCTAGCTTACTATTACAGATCTTATACACAGTTACATGATGTGTATTATATAACCACACATGTACTGAGTAACAGAAATTAAATTAAAAAAAAAAACGCTATCACTTTGTACCCTATGGAAATGGTTATCTATATTATGCCCCATAAATACTGTTAAACGGTCTATTTTTAACCACAGAAACAAGTCTACTCCGAAAGCTTATATAACAAAAGGGTGAAATGTAAAGGGTAGTATTAAAACCATTGGAAATTTACACCTTTTTATTTGAATAAATCCTTGCTTTACTGCAAACGTGTAACATTTTAAACCTGTTTTAAAATTTAAAAACAGTAACAGGGAACCAGCGACCTTTACTGGTTCTCAAAATGTTCTAAATTCTCCATAGGAGGTAGATGTGATTGCATATTCTTACTTGGCATTCATTCCATGTATGAAATACCCCAAACATATACCAACAAACATAAGGAATGCGAGGAGTCCATTCCTTGTGGACCAAGAAGAGTCCTCAAATTTACCATGAATGCATACAGAAGTATAAGGTTTGCTGGAACCCTTAAAATGCCAGCTTTCACAAACGATCTGAGAAAGAATAATGGGGCAATGTTTCTTCGGGCATACAGGTTCACGGCGTCTTACCCCTGGATCACTAACACCTCGGTTAACCGTAGCAGCAGCTGCAGCGAGACGTACATAATACAAACTACTGGCAAAGAGAAAGCCTATTGTTTCTTTAATTGCTTTTCGGGACAGAACTATTTAGAGTGGCTAAATCTCACAGGAAACATTAGTCGGTTGTTAATTTTGCAACCTTTGACAGGTAGCACCGTCTGACTTGTTGCATAATGGAGTATTGTTGTGAGGCAGCTGAAAACATCCGGTGGTGCGGGGAAGGGATGTAGGTTTGTGCATTGTCACAGTCATGGCAACGTACTCAGACACTCTTAAGATAGCCATCAGCCTAACGAGCAGATAAGTCTTCGACTAGGGCCTGTGGGAAAGCACACTTCAATTATTGAGGTCAATAACAGCCAGTGTAACCAAAGTTTAAAAAGTATTAGAGCAACATTGATGTTAACATATATTGATGCTGCCATATCAAAGTGATGACATTATCAAAGTGATGCTCCAGACATCAAATGCACTTTCAAGCACATGAGTTCTCAGCTCTCCCTTTACACGTACCCCTGCATATGCTTGGCGCAGTTCTGTTGCATCCTCCCCCATTTGCCCCTTTCATCACGCTCAAGCGAAACAAGTATATTCCTTAAAAAACAACAACCAATGACCTCATCTGCTATGGCTGGTAATGTCATTGTTCACTTTCCGAGCAGGAAGGATGCAAAATCTCATGTCTGGACAACGGCCAGATCTAACATAGGTAAACGAAGGTCAACAACACAACAGACAAGACTCCACAAATAAGACATCACACTTAGGTCTCTGCAACCAAGGTTAACATATTACTATCAATGATGAAATTAGTTCAGGAGGACAAGATATATCAACGCAATTAAAGAAGACTTAACAGGGACCCAGATATACTGCATCTATGTCACCACGTGTACAATGTCAGACTTTTGAATACATCCCAGTTAACATTATGGTAACCCAAACAAAATGGGGGCCTAAACCATTGGTGATCCTTTCCTGCAGACATGGAAATTATAAATATCAGTGTCAAACTATACTATAATTTTAATTTCTTAGTTATGGAATGTTTTGTCTATATCTAAACCCTTACAACAAATACTACAAATTGTATTTGGAATGAAGAGCTCCAGGTAGATCTGCTTTTAAATGGCATCTTTCTGGGTTCAAAAAAGTTATGTATGCATGTGTGTATTCTAGAAGCATAATAGGAACACTGTATAGTAAGTCCACTTAGAGGAGTTTATTAAAATAAAGGCTTCCCAGTTCTGGACATTTTACTGAAACTTGTCTATTCCCGACATGAAAATGTCTCTGCTGTCATCAGGCGCAGCTGATACAAATTAGGCATTCTTGGCATCCGTCAATACATCTATACTGCATTATAAGGCAGACTAAATCTGACTACTCTGACTTTGCTTATGTTACATATGATGGGATGGAAGAACTTACTCTAAACACACTAAATGACTAAAATTGCCTGATTTAACATGTATCTTTATAGTGATGACGGAGGAAAGAAAAAACAGCTGTCACAATGAAACGCGACCTCAAGTGCCCTTGTAAACGTTTTTGAAAGTTTATTCCAATATAAAGTTTAAAGGAATAATATGCTACAGGCAATTTATAATAGCAGCACTAGCGAGATAAAGCATAATACAGCTGCACCAAATGAGTGTTTTATAAAATATAAATTGGGCCTCAAAAAGCCGCATTTAAATGTTGTTAACCTTCTATAGTTCTGGAGTTTTTTTTGGCCTGATTTTTGCAATAGATTTTACAAACTCCCCATTATGTTTTACTCAACCTGCATGCAAAAGGAGGTGATATTTTAATATATTTCCACAGATATACCTTAAGGTAGAATGTTATTTTGCAGCGATATTGCACTAAAACGCAGACAGAGCTCTGTGCAGTACGCTCCTTACCATCGAGTAAGGAAATGTAAAGGACAGCGAGATGTGTTTTAAGAGACAAACTCATATACAAACATACAAAGACACCTATTTTGTTCTTTCAAAATATAAAAAAAAAATTCTAAAAAGGAGAATGTCGTACGCACGATAATATCACTCTGCTGAATATTAGAATAGGTCAAGATTCATACTTTTCATGCAGGCATATTTATGGCCAGTGAATTGTGGTTTATGAGCAATATGACAAAACACATGACATTCAGACGCAGTCACAGAGGGGTTGGAAAGGTTAAATCTGCGCGTACACACATTCATCATCAGTGACTGAGCAGAAACATCGAATATTACTATTCTGCCATCTGCCCAAAGAATCGTTTCTAGAGATGACCCATATTATCAATCTCTTGAACTGCATGCACAAGAGTTGTAATTAATTGCGGTTAGAAAACATTCAATGACGTTATATCAAATGCTGTTTTCATTCCGTGAAAATTTTAGTGGACAACAATAGAGAGGTGGCACTTATGAATCCCGAGGCCCTGGACATGAAAAGTAATCTCCCTATACAAAATAAAACTCACAGTTCATAGTAACCAAACACTTTCATCAGCTGGGCTGGTGTAACTATAACATAGTTAAAACTATGATGCAATCTGGGCAGGACAAACCATGATGTCACCGCATTGCATATATATTGTGGGCAGAGCTGCGAGTGATCTCCCTTTCCATCAAGTGATGAAGGCACAATAATAATGAATTATTAATAGTCACCGGTAAGTAGCCACACATTGATTCTTTCTGGGCAAAGTAATTTCGGACATTTTAGTTCCTTTAGAAAGGAAAGGTACGATTCAGATGATGTAATATATTGAAAATCAATACCTATATCAATTACATAACTCGCAGGGCAGATGACAAAGGGTGCTTATTTATCAGACCATCTAATTCATTGCACAAAGTTATCAGGAAAAGAAAAAAAATACATTATAGTACGCGATCTAATGCATGTCAAGATTAGCTTGTTAACACCAAAAGGAAGCATATTCTTAAAAAAAAAAAAAAAAAGTACCCCTTTGTAAAACTAAATTCAATTTAATATTTTATAAAGTGGCAGCAATTTTCTGACACCTCAATAGATCTGTAGAAGTTGATGTAAGAGATGCTTGTTTAATGTTATTTCGGGCAATTTCTCAAATGCATGTCAGCTTCACCGTTTGAACTTTGCTCTATACGTGTTTTGATGTCTCCAATAAAATGTGTTTTGTCAAATTTTCGGCTTTTCAGTGGCAGGAGAAAAGCAGAATTCCAGAGCCAACAAGACTGACAGTTCTTCCAACAAAAGCCAAAACATAACAGGAAAGGAGGGGGAGGTTGACTAAGATGACTAATGAAACCTTTTCTGTAAATATGCTGAGAGATGCAGATTTTAAGGCTAATTCTAGCTCTGGTTGTTGAACCAAGGTTTTCAAAATAATTGAAGTTCTGAGCAAAGGACGGAGTAAAACACAAGTATGACTCACATAAAAATACAGACTGTCAACATTTATCTCTTTAACGGTAAAGTGTGCAAAAAAAGTCACAAACACACATGGTGTAAGATGGTACTGTCTTCTAAATGGGAGGGGTGTCTATTTCCACTATTACAAGTTTCTAGAAGCAGGAATGTAAGAATTTGGCATAAAACAATCTGAGAATTCTATATAGGGTTGCAACAACTAATCGATAAAATAGATTTTACCGAATATAAGATATGGTCAGACTAACACTAAAATTCAGATCCCCCGCAGCGCTGCAGGGGACCTGGATCCTCCTCTCTGGCAGCCAGGGGGCGTCTGGGCGATGCACGCAGACAACCTCCACTGCTGCCGGCACGTCCACTGGGGCTTCTATAATAGAGCGCCGGCGTCACATGAACTTCCTGTGCTCAGTCATAGATGCTCCAGCGAGAGTGTTGACAGTAGCGGAGGTTGTCTACACGCATTGTGCAGGCGTTCACCGGCTGTCCCCACTAGACACCAGGGAGTCTGGAGCAAGTCTAGGGGGGGAGTGGCAGAGTGGTGTATCAGGGGTATAAGGCATATCGGGGGTCAGAGGGGCATGTAAGGAGGGGTGGGCAAAGTGGCAAGCCTGGGGGCAGGTTGGCAAATAAATAAAGACAAGAAATTTATTTTTCTCAGTTTTTATTAAATATGAACAAATAGTTTACATGTGAATTAATATTTACTAGTAAAAGTATTAAAACCTAGTTTGTGAAATAGTGTTTGGGTTCCTTTAAAATATAGCTTTTATTATGTCAGTAAAATAGGGCGATTAGAGAAATGTCATTGTGATAGAGATAAAAGATGTTAATGTCAATTTTAAGTTTTTTATTCTGCTGGGTTTTTTTTACACTTGTTTGTTCATTAAATTATTTTAAATGAGAAATTTGCATATTGGTTTTGTATCCGATCAAAAAAAATAAAAGGCCAACTACCGTATTTGCTCGATTATAAGACGACCCCCCCCAAAATCTGAATATTAACTTATGAATAAAAGAAAAAGCCTGAATATAAGACGACTCTATAGGAAAAAAGTTTTACCAGTAAATGTTAATTCATGTAAACTATGTGAACAACTGTTTATAATAAAAGCTATGATTGAGAAAAATATTGTTTTTATTTCCTTTTTTTCAACTTGCCCCCCCCAGTTATGCACATCTGCCCCAGAAATGCCTTATACCCTCTAAATGCCACTGTGCCCCATGATATGCCTTTTGACCCCCTATGTGCCACTCTGCCTCCAGAATTGCCTTATACCCCTATATGTCACTGCGTATAGAGGGTTAAAAGGCATTTCTGGAGGCAGAGTGGCATTAAGGGGGTTAAAAGGCATTTCACAGAGGACTCTGCCTCCAGAAATGCCTTATGCCCCCCCATTTAACACTCCCTCCCCCCTCCAAACTTACCGGTGCTTCTGAGTCCCCGGTGCTTAGTCCGGGCAGCGTGTAGAGCTCTACGCGATTCGCCTAAACAACTTCCGCTTGAGCACCGGTAAGTTGGGGGTGGGGCATAACACAGGAGGATCCAAGTCCCCTGCATCGCTGCGGGGGATCTGGATCTTAGTCAGACCTATTTGATTATAAGACGAGGGGTATTTTTCAGAGCATTTGCTCTGGAAAAAAACTTCTTATAATCGAGCAAATATGGTAATTATGAAAATAGTTAGTTGCAGCCCTAATTCTATAATTAACCCAATATCAGGCGAGATGTAAGAAAGTGCATAATGGCAGCCATGCTACCAACCAGGACTGGGATTCACTGTCTATAACAGGGAGGGAAGATCAATGGCATTAATGACCACTTCACCACTTATCAACCTTTATATTTACTTCCGATGTTTAATTTAAAAAAAAAATATCTAAAGTGCACAGGAATATAAACAGTAATTGATGCCAAATACATTTTTATACTTGATAACTACGCCAAATACAATGAGACTCATGATTCACTCAGCAGCCTCTGTATATAGAGAAGTGGGGGGAAGCTAAAAAGCATATGAACAGGAAGACATCATAGCACGAGGCACATTCATATTTCTTACATAATAGAGCAGTGTGACTTTATAAAATACAGCCTGTGTTGATTCATGTCAACATCACATTTGCTAAGAAATCAATTTGCGTCTTAGTATCTGTGAAATGGTAGGGGGGCATTGCAACACAACTATAAAGGAATTATATACATTTTAATTTGTTGTTGAGCACTAAATTGACAAAAAAGTATAACATACAGCTAATGAACAAGTTGATGATAAAATTAGCTTTCAGGCAGCCGATTTCATACTCTGAAGAGTCAGTTGCGAACAACAAAGAGGGTTTTATACTCATCCGACAAAAAAGGTCAATAATGATGCCATTTTATACGTCAATGGGCAAATTTAATATTCTAATTCAACGGTGAGCTTGAAATGCTTTGGCAAAACAGCGTCTTGAGAGGTCACCGCAGTGCGTCTTATGGTTTCAAAACAATCTTGGCTAAAGTGAAAAGCAATAAAACTAGAAGTATTAAAGTATGACATAAAACACAAATATTTTGTGGTTCTTGTCATTTTTTTGTAAGTGTTTGTCCTTAAAGTGTAACTGAAATCTGAGAACTAGAGATTGATATGGTGACTCCTTGCTGCTATAACAGCTTTTGGTATTAAATACCAAACACCACACAATTTCCACCGAAATCAGGATTCATAATAATGTATTGATTTGTTTATAGTTTAGTGTTTAACCTTCTAAATGTGTTTGCAATGAAGTCCACTTTCTAATAATTTCCACAGGACACCTTGTGGACTCATATACACATCTAAGTTTAGTGCACAAGACATTTTGGTGGGCTAATCGGCATGTCTAGTATGCATACCAGGGAATTCTCCTCGTTTAACCGAGTCTCCTGGTGAAGCCCCATTTCCCAGGGTAACTCTCCTGTCTCTGAGGCAGGGAAACGGTGATTAGCCATGCCCACTCACTTTGCCCAGCTGACGCTCCACTCCCAAACCCATTTAACGCAACTCAAGGCTAGACTTGTACTTCCATTGGCTAACCCTCCTTCCATGGCTTGCCCTGCTGCCTTGCAAAGCCACTCCTAAGTATGACTGTATGGCACATCCACAGTCACTGTGGAATCGTTTGACTGCAGAAATTAATTTAGTTGCCTACACTATGTGCTCTTTTTTCTACTTATTCCTGTGAGAATCAGATGTTAGCTGGTGCTATTTTGTGTACAAAATAGCAAACACAACTAAATATGCTTTAAACAAACAGAACAAAGTACATTCACGTTAACCAATTTGGAATTGGCATAGTGTAAAACAATACGAACTATGCCAATAAGCGTATCACAGTTTTAGAGATGTCATTATTTTGTTGATATGCAAGTAGAAAGTGAAATGTGAAACATACAGTTTCAATACAAAAAACAAAGTGACAACACTCATTCCTCTAAATGTTACCATAGTAAATGTGAATGCAATGAACAAAGATGGAAAGCTGGAACAAGCTACAATGGGCTGCTAACGTAACAGATGGGTGATATAAAAACAGGTGTCTATAGATTTATGTTCTGCTATGAATTTAAAAAAAAATAAAATACCTGCCCCAATTTCAGAATTTAACCCCTTAAACAGAGGTGTAGCTTATAATCAGGACATTAGATTTTAGGATGGTGAGGGCTGTGCAGGGGAACAGAAGGGTCACAACACATCCTTACCAAAAGGAAAATGGCATGAAGTAATGCTCTGTCAGACCTGGGACTCTTGATCCCTTTCTCTGTGTTATGGACCCTCGCCAGTTACATAGGTCCCTAGAGAAATCCTTACCAAGAAGGGTTATAAGGGGAGGGAGGAGGTTCTACTGTCACAATTACATAACCCTCAAAGTGGCAGCCTATCAGAAAAATACAGCATGTTAAAAAGAAGATGAATGGGGAAAATCTGAGAAGTTACTTTGTATGTAAAAATATCTTATATTGTGTATTAGAATCTGCAGACTAAACTGAACCTGCAAGTTTAATGCAATATCTGTCCCTTCCTTTTACATTAGAAGCCAGACTTACATACGCATTAAGCAGTATTTTTCAATTTTTTTTTAATTCGAGCAACTAGCTCATAACTCGGCAAGCAAAGAGGGCCACCTTTGTCCCCTCACAGCTTGCCTGTTTCAACTGTGCCCTCCAAACAGGCTGTTGGTGCCATGTTTGCCTCCAGTTTTTTGGTTTCGAGTGCCAGGACATGACATAATATTCTGGTGCTCAGTATCAACAGATGGCACCAAGACAGAGGCCTTGCTCTCCCACCACTGCAGTCAAGGCAGCGCCGAGGCGGGTGGCCACAGGGCAGCATCACATTCATATTTTCCCAGGAAAATTTGTCATGTGACACAAGAGTGCTTCTTGTTTTCAGTGATGAAACATTCAGATAAAATAACAAAAAAACAGATATGCCAAGGCTTGTGCAATATATTATATAATACTACAACACTATTTTTGTTCCATAGCACTTGCAACTGTGCCAAGACTGTCTTTAAATCCAAATTTCATGCAGTCAAGTAACCCGATTAAGATTCTTCAGTCATACTAGAAAACCTAAAATGTTGTGAAATGCACAAGTTTGTTTTTCTTTAATGTCTAAAAAGGGCAATTGGGTCTGTTTCAGTAAGAAAATTCTCAAACATTCTCCATTTTATGATAGTAAATAATAAAATCCTGGGAAGCAGGATGCATCTCATGAAAATGTTGCAAGTTGGCAAGGCAAGTACAGATTTCAGCATGTCCTGGGGGGAACCTAAACGGAGAAACCTTTGCCAAGACCTGGATCACAAGCATGGAAGCCAGATTTATTTTTAACAAGATGTCCTTCCAAAACCAAAATGCCTCATGTAAAGTCATTCCAGATAACTAAAGGGACATGTACATCTCTTCATAATCGTGAGCTTGTGAATGAGATGGCCTTGGTGCTGCAAATAAAGCAACCTAGAATTGATAAAACAAAATATCACAGATGCTTATTTAGGACACTAATAAAAGATAATGGAATTATGCAGACATTATTGAATAAAAGGTGTTGTAATCTCTCTGGAGTAAGGCCTGCCAACAAGCGAAATTGAATAAGCCATGTTTTGATGTACATGACTAGTGATATAATGAACAATACTTGTACACCTAAAAGGGACGTTTGGCTGCTCCCCAAATCACAGTGTGATGTTACGCATGTTATATTATACTAGGTAATAGATCACCTAACACAGCTTCAGCATTCCATATGAGGGCATCTTTACTGTAAGGTCATATTGAAAGGACACTGGGATTTATACAATGAAATGGAAGTGCATGCGAGATGGCTAAAAATATGAGTTTGCATCAAAAAGTAGTTTATGGATTCAATTAACCCATGAGTTGCAAATAGGAGTTGTAACACGCAAGCGTTAAAAATTTAAAAAGGGATGGAGGGGATAGTGACTTTTGTCCGATCAGCAAACCCATCAATCCGCATACCTAGTGTAAGGAAGGACGCCACTTTAAAAAGTCCAAAGCAAACTTTAAAAATATATAAAACTTGGTAACCAGTTACCAGTAACTTTGTATAATATTAGCATTATGCTAGATAGCAAGCTCACAGGCAGGGTCCTCAAGTCCTCTTATACCTGTATGTGTAAATGTATATTTATGTGTCTGTTAACCAGATCAGGACGCCTAAACCACTAAAATGAGCAGAAATGCTGATAACAAATTTGTATAATTAAGTGTTACAAATACTGTATAGGTTATTGGAACTCTTGTCCCTCTGGCACTGTGGTCTTACCCATGTAGATCAGATTAAAATATGCTTTATCAACATTGTGCAATTTAATTTCGTAAAAAAACACTTCTAGTTTTTCCATAATATATTTTCAAACATCTGCATATTAGCCATTCATATGTACTCTATGTATCTGCCTTCTTAGCCCAATCTATTAGATAAACACTTGCATTGCCATAAAGAATCCGCTTAGTGTTTGAGCATGGAAAAGATCACAACAGACAACAAGTGCATCCTCCAAGCATGCAGATAAAGAACATTTACTGATACATTACTGTATAAAGCACTGTATTTTACGCTAAGATTGTAAGGCCATAAACATATTTCCATGTAGTAAGAGAATAAACCCATTCTCATCTAAGCTTGGCCATTCTGACACGACATGTGAAGTTTTGCTGCATATCACGTGGACCAGAGTTCCCACGCAGCCAAGCAATAATAGGGTTACTTGTTTGCGTCGTTTCAAAGTGACTTGCAAATATTACAGTTTCTTTCAAGACACTTGGTCACATGCATAAGATAATAAATCTATTATACAAAGATTGAACTACAGAAATGTATTCAGAATCCACTTGATTTGCGTATAAACTGTTCAAGGCACACTGGATTCAAACATATGTGGACGTCACTTGCTAGAGAGAAAGTGGTCTGCACAGCCCAAACGTTGTCTTTACTGGATTTATCTTTATCAGAGGAGGCCTGACACCTTCTAACCCAGGGGGAACGTAATGCCATGTGCCCCCCTCCGTATGTACGGTGCTGTGAAAAGGCGTTTGCCCCCTTCTCTGATTTCTTTTTACTTGACACATCTTGTTTCATATAATCCAACTTATTTTAATATAAACACAAAATATAGCTATTAAATGATCATTTTTGGAAGCTAAAGAGTAAATCAAAACCTATATCACCAATGTGAAAAAGTAACCACCCCCTAAACCTAATATTTGTGCCACCCTTGGTGGCAACAGCTGCAAAGTGGAGGAATTTTGTCCCTCTCTTCTCGGCAGAATCGTTTTCAGCTACATTGAAGGGTTTCCTAGCATGAACTGCCTTTGTTAAGGTCATGTCACAGCATCTCAATCGGATTCAGGCCAATTGCACTCGAGGTCACAAACTGATGTCCAGACCTTCTTCAGGATTTTCTGGCAGTGAGCAGAATTCATGGTTCGATCATTCAGCAAGTTGCCCAGCTACAAATACAGCAACGCAGCCTCTAACATCACACTACCACCGAGTTTGACTTTTGGTATGATGTTCTTATTGCGGAATGCTGTGTTAGCTTGATGTCAGATTTAACAGGACCCATGTCTTCCAAAAAGTTCCTCTTTTGCCTCATCAGTCCACAGAATATTATTCCAACATTTTCGTAGAGTCTTTCTTATTGTGGAATCGTGAACACTAACCTGTGAGGCCTGCAGTTTTTTTTTTGTGTTTTTATTTTTTAATATGTTTATCTGGGTTCTTTTGTTATCTACTGTATGAATTGTGAATGTGAATTTTTGTCGGCTGGCCACTCCTAAGATTCACTTCTGTTCCAAGTTTTCTTCATTGGTAAATAGCTCTTACTGAGGTTTCCTGGAATCCCAGAGCCTTTTTCCCTTCTATACATGAAATCATTTTAAAAGTTATTTGTCCGATATTAAAATTAGTTTGAAGATCTAAGACATTTAAATGCGACAAATTCACAAAAAATAGAAGAAATCAGGAAGAGGTAAATTCTTTTTCACAGCACTGTCTATATAAACACTGACAACTTTACCGGGAGTCTAACTTGAGCCAAGCTACTACACAACCACACTGAACCTTAGCCTCCAATAGACGGCTGATTCAAGTTGGACCAGCCTCTGGGTTGAGGGGTGAAGGGGGTGGTTGGCAATTGTGCCCTAGACCACCCCTTCCTGTGATCATAACCTTAGATACCAACATTCCCATTAGTGAGATTAGACAAACTGTAGAAGACATCTGTTGTACGTAAAGGTGGCAAAAAGCTACAATTAATCATAAAAATGTGATAAGAAGCAATTACCGCTTTAAAATTGGATAAGAATCTACCACTAGACACCCTTTGCCAGATAGTACCTCTGTGTTGTAAATCACCAATGAAACGCAACAAACCCACAACCAGAGAGCACAGGGTAACTGTACGATACCCACCAGCTATAGTGTGTTACTTTAAAAACCATGCTCCAAGATGTACACGCTATAAATGCCACTACACCATTCTTATTAGCATTCTTTTACATAGCATCATCACTTTCTCTGTGCTTTACAATTACACCACCTTTAAACGTTAATAAACAAACATGTTTGCTCATCAGGAATATCTTTGTAGGCTGAATGAGTAATCCTTCAAAATTGATGCAGCGTAATGATGTTAGTATGGCCCAGTGTGAACTCTTGATTGACATCGATGCATTTACTTATATTTAGGATGAAGGGAGCTGGCAGCTACACAAGTGTCACATCACACCTTGGGGTTCAGGGTCACAGATTTCATCCATACATGATGTAAGCAGTATCTCCTGTACATTTAACGATACAAAAGCATTTTCTTGCTGCCTGTTAAGATAAGAGGTCTGTTTTTAAGAATCAACCGCCCTCTTAACCACCAAGACTACTTTGGTGACACTAAAGCTTGTACAACTGCTATAAAATATGGAAAATGGCTAAAATAGTAAAGGCATCATGAATCACTCAGAACAAATTAAAATCCAAGATCAATTTGGTGTTTTATTCTTTGCTCCTTTATAGAGCAGTTGTAATATTTGATTCTCACAAAATGTTAATACCCAAAATAGGTCTATATATACTTAGGAATAATGAACAAAGCCCTAATTATATATATATATGCCATAAAATATTGCCCATGCACAATGCATAACATTGTGCTTAAGCTGTGCATATCTAAGACACACACATACCCTAAAGACTGGTAAATGTGCTCCAGATGCCCGGGGAGAGAAGGGGCAAAGCCTAAAGTGGGTGGGGTCACAACATATAACCCCGCCTACTATAGGCTATGCTCCCTTTGTATCTCTGGACACCTGGAGCAAAAGTTGGCTGGAGAAGGCGTTTGGTAAGCAAAATGGTGAGTGTTAGTATTTCTTTTAAAAGAGGCAGCCCTCCTAATGGTTAAAGAAGCTGCCCCAGTATGGAAAAACAGCCTTCATGGAGCACTGCAAGTGCCAAATGAGGAGAATAAAAGTTTGTGAGCGCCGAGGCTGCACTTTTCTAGAAAACCACCATTGCAGGCTAATTTTTTTTCAGAAAAGCGCACCAAGTAGAAAGTGAGTGACTGATTCACTCATGTGATTAACACATCCTCTTAGAACCATAAGCCTGTCTGGGAAGGCCTGGGTATCAAAATGTGTGGAACCAAGCACCAAGTCATAAGCACCAAGAAATGAATGCAGCAGACGAGACATGAGTTAACCTGTATAAACTCTTGTGTAGGGCAGCAACTAACGATTATTTTAATAATCGATTAGTTGGCAGATTATTTTTTCGATTAATCGGATAAAAAATGCAATTTTTTTTAAATTTAAAATAATGTAATAAAAAATGTACAATTTACACTTTCATCTCTTTATTGCAATGGCCTCTCTCTATTCACCTTCTTATTTTACTGACATAATAAAAGCTACAAAACCCCAAACACAGTGTTTCTCAAACTAGGTTTTAATACAAAGTTATTAGTAAATATTAATTCATATGTTAACTATTTTTCATATTTAATAAAAACTGAGAAAAAAGCCTTGTTTATATTTACCAAACTGCCCCCAGTTATGCACATCTGACCCCCAGCTTGCCACTCTGCCCCATATATGCCTTATACCTCTTATATGCCAGATTCCACTGTGCCCCGATATGCCTTATACTCCTTATATGCCAGTGATATCCAACTGAGCCCCCGATATACCTTTTACCCCCAGATATGTCTTATGCCCCCCTGATATGCCTTATAACTTCCAATATGCCACTCGCCCCCATTTATGCCTTATACCTCCCTATATGCCACTGTGCACCCTGATATGCCACTCCCCAAAAATGCCCTGCACCACCCTGAAATTCTCCCTGATTCACCACTCTGCCTCCCCCAGATATGCCACTCTGAAATTAATTATCCCCCCTATACACCACTCTAACTCCCCCCAGATATGCCATTCTGCCTCCCTGAAATTCGTTATACCCCCCATACACCACTATAACTCACCCATACACCACTCTGCCTCCTCCCCCCCGTCCCATACACCACTCTGCCTCCTCCCCCCCGTCCCATACACCACTCTGCCTCCTCCCCCCCGTCCCATACACCACTCTGCCTCCTCCCCCCCGTCCCATACACCACTCTGCCTCCTCCCCCCCGTCCCATACACCACTCTGCCTCCTCCCCCCCGTCCCATACACCACTCTGCCTCCTCCCCCCCGTCCCATACACCACTCTGCCTCCTCCCCCCCGTCCCATACACCACTCTGCCTCCTCCCCCCCGTCCCATACACCACTCTGCCTCCTCCCCCCGTCCCATACACCACTCTGCCTCCTCCTCCCCCTCCCCATACACCACTCTGCCTCCCCCCGTCCCATACTCCACTCTGCCTCCTCCTCCCCCTCCCCCTCCCCATACACCACTCTGCCTCCCCCCGTCCCATACTCCACTCTGCCTCCTCCTCCCCCTCCCCATACACCACTCTGCCTCCTCCTCCCCATACTCCACTCTGCCTCCTCCTCCCCCTCCCATACTCCACTCTGGCTCCTGTCAGCCACGGAGGTTCACAAGACACCAGGGAGCCGGGTAGAGAGGCAGAGTGGAGTATGGGAGGGGGGAGGAGCCAGAGTGGTGTATGGGAGGGTGGCTCCCATACACCCCTCTGACTCCTCCCCCCTCCCATACACCCCTCTGATTCCTCCCCCCTCCCATACACCACTCTGCCTCTCTACCCGGCTCCCTGGTATTTTGTGAACCTCCATTGCTGACAGGCACTTACACTGCAGCTTCATAGAAGCCTCAGCATAAGTGAAGGGCAGTAACGGAGGCTGTCTGTGCGATGCAAACCCCCACCAGCTGACAGAGAGGATGATCCTCTGCGGGAGACCTTGATTCTCTGTCAGCCGGTGGGGGTCTGCACGATGTGCACAGACAGCCTCCGTTACTCACCTTCACTTACGCTGAGGCTTCTATGTAGCTGCAGTGTAAGTGCCTGTCAGCAACGGAGGCTCACAAAATACCAGGGAGTCGGGAGAGAGGCAGAGCAGTGTATGGAAGGGGGGAGGAGTCAGAGGGGTGTATGGGAGGGGGGAGAGAGACGGAAGTGAGAGACCAGCCGACAGTGAGGGGAATCCAGGTCCCCTGCAGTGTTGCGGGGGATCTGGATTCTAGTGTAATAATCCGATCTCTGTTTGAGGTCGGATTATATAAGGATAAAATCGATAAAAATCGATTCGACTAATCGATAATGAAAATAGTTGACGATTTTCATTATCGATTATTATCGATTAGTTTCAGCCCTACTCGTGTATAATCTGTTTTGGTTATAACCCTGAAAATCCATAGAATGAGAGAAGCATGGTTTTTCTCTCTCGCCTTCTAAAGACCGCTTTGTTGAGTATACAGCAATAAACCTCAAAACGTTTTTACAAAATATTCAAATGTCGTTTTTTTTCTCCATTTAAAAAACATTTTTAATCATAATATTCAAATTAAAAAATGGATTGCCAAGGACATAAAACTAAAAAATTCTCTTAAAAAATAAAAATGTGAATTGTCTTTCCAAACCACTTGTTTTCATAATCTGTTTTCTCAGAACATTATAAATACATGGTGTCCTTGAGAGTTCTGATTTGTTACAGCCCTGGTAATAATGAGATGCTTTTTAAAACTTTGGTCAGTAAAATGTGCTTCCTGTGTCAGTGAGATACAAGTATAAAACTATGTCTCAATGCAATAGTAATAATAAAAAGCAGCATGTGGCCCTTAATATATACCGTTAAACTAGGGGATGTAAACAGATTTGTCGGCCAAGCACAGTTAAGTCTATCTACCCATGACAGCCCAGCTTAGAAGATGTGAAACAACAAAGTACTAATGAAAAATATACAGAATGTTTGTTTTTGCAGTCACATCCTGCCTAAAGAGAAAAGCCGTTTGACAGAGTCTTTTCAGTATGGCTCCATTGATCCAAAATCAGTTGCTTGAATGTCAGAGGTCTAGGTCTCTTATAGGTCCACAGCCTTCCTCTCTGGTATCTGAAGAGTAACTCTTACTGCTGAAATAAACTTGTCTACCTCATCAGTTGGGGAGAGAAAAAAAAATGTTTCTTCTCTCAGCTGGCCTTGTGTCTCAAATGAAAAGGCCTCGAATGATTTTCAAGTAGAGAAGCAATTATTATTCTATTTTATTTATATAGTGCCAACAAGTAGACAAACAAGAATCAACTCTACCAAGAAACAGCAGCTTCTCCTATCGGTGATCATTTTTTCTTCTACATGTAAAGAGTGAATATTCACACATGTAAAAAATTAAAACATTCAAATATGATGGCACTCAAAGTATTTAACTTACCTTTAGGAGTGCATTTTTATAATGCACATAACTGTACATGCAGCCATCACATGTATGCAAACATATAGGCTTTTCCTCTTGCAGGGTCAGTTAAAACCTTGCTTAGTGAATGCCCCCGTCAGAGGCTTTTCTTTTGAGCAATTCTTGCATGTAAGCCTCTCATATGATAAAAGACTACCATTCTGAACTGAATTTTATTGATGTTTACTTTTCATTTTGGTTGCATTCTTCTTGCTCCCAGAAACCTGTAATGTGAGCTAAAGCAGACTCTGAATATTGACTAAATAGATATATATTAGATGGACGAATCCATTAGCTGAGCTGCTTTTTATTGGAAATCCAAATTTAGTTTTACATGCTGGAAATCTACATAGATAATGGAAAATACATGCCTGCTAGTTAATATAAGACTAAAAAGTTCATAACCTTAAATTGATCTCGTACATTTGTTTGTTGAAGAGACGAAAGACTGAAGTACTCTGGGTGAATTGGACGGCTAGAGATGATATGCAGTCTAGAATGCATCATTCTTATAATCCTTATATTAATAAATCGAATGTCTTCACCTTGACCTTATGTAGATTCTTTGTTTGCTTGAATCCAGGGATGGGTGCAATAGAGAAACAGAAATTAATTTAAGCTTCTGTCTAATGTTACGAATGTAAATTAAGTATATAGCTATACGGAAGGTCATTACAATGTACAGCAATCCGCTCACATTCTGCCTTGCAAACAATCTTTATCCCACAGGCTTTCCACTCTGTTGAAGGTCCCTCCGTAAAATGGTCTGATTGACCCACAGAGCGTTTAAACTGCCCTACAAGGTCACTGGCTTGCGCAAGGGCGCCGTCTTATCCATAACTGGGAACATCCATAGTTTGGACCAAAACGCCATTTGCTCAGTTATAAGAAAACCCTCCAAAATGATTAATTTAGGGAAAAAAAAGAAAATGCGGAATATAAGACTACCCTACAGGAATAAAACGTTTTACTAATACCGTACTGGCCCGAATATAGGCCGCACTTTCCCCCCCCACTTTAAGTCTTTAAAGTGGGGGTGCGGCCTATATTCGGGGTCTAGCGCCCGATGCCCGAGAAATGCAGTTCCGGGCGCCGGGCAGGCAGCAGGGTTAGGATACAGATCCCCCGCAGCGGAGCAGGGGACCTGCATCCTACTCTCCGATGCACTCTGACAGCCTCCCCTGCCGGCACTTTCCACAGGGGGAGTGCCGGCACGGGAGATTGTCTAGGCGCATCGTGCAGAAGTTCACCGGCAGCAGCGATGAGCATGAACGACCTCCGCTGCGGCACGTCTGCTCGATGTGCTTTAACAGATTGTTAAAGCGCATCGTGCAGACATGCCGGCAGTGGAGGTCGTTTACGCGCATCGCCACAGCCAGTGAACGTCTGCATGATGCGCTTAGACAATCTCCCGTGCCGGCACCGGAAGTTGTCTACGCGTATTGCGTAGGTGTCCCCTGCCGGCCCCGCAAGACACACGGGAGTCTGCTTTGGTAAGTCGCGGTGGGGGGCACATCTTGGGGGCTGAGTGGCAGCATATCTCGGGGGGGGGGGGCAATATCTATTCGTTTTTTTTTTACTGAGAAAAAATTTTCCTTAAAAAAGCACCTAACTTTAAGGGTAACTTTAAACTTGTAACTATATTCGGGTGCGGCCTATATACGAGCCAATACGGTAAATAATTTACATGTGAACTATTTTCATATTTAATAAGAACTATGATAGAGAAAAATGCATTTGTTTTTATTTCCTTTGATTTGCCAAGCTGTCCCCCAGTTATGCACATCTGCCCCAAGGCTTGCTACTCTGCCCCACCCAGACTTATCAACGCATCCCCAGACTTGGCTGCCCCCTGCGTGATGCACGTAGACAACCTCTGCTGCCACCCACCACGGATTAGAGGACGACCTTGAATATAAGACGAGGGGTATTTTTAAGAGCATTTGCTCTGGGAAAAAAACTAGTCTTATATTCGAGCAAATACTGTACACTGAAAGACCAGTTGGATGTAGTTTATATTAGTAGATACTTTATGTATGCTTACACCTGTTTGGTAGGCCTCGTATTATACATTTGTATTTGAGCCTGTGACTAGCTTAGCGCACCGACATTTTTTCTTTTCCGTTTGCACATATTTGAGGTTGTTGGCTCCTCATCAGTCTGGTTGCAGCTTGCTGTCCAGGGGTTAATAGGGAGGATGTTTAATTGCACCTCCCCCAACACATTAATAAGGTTTTGGTAGCAGTATAAACTGCTTTGTGTGCCCACTATGTAGGAGGTGAGAGTAGGTTCTCACCCTATTGAGAGTGTGCCTTGACGTGGCCGGTGAGCTTAATTATGCTTTGGCCAATTCATATAACCTCTCATTTATATTATGTTTATATATTTGTTGCCAACTTTATTAGGGTGAGAAGCGCAGACAGTTTTAGTTGTTTGTATACTTTATGTATACAAATAAAATAACAGGTAACTTAACTGATATAATTCCCTCTCTCACCCATCACATATGAATATTTTATATACATATGGCCAAAGATACAAATATAAAATGTCACTGTGCCAATGCTTACATCATCAGGCCATAGAACAATTTATTTCTGGTTTCTGGCTAGAAATCTATAAAAATGCTGGGTGGAGCAGAGTAAACATTTATCAGTTTGTCACTACAGCTACGCGCAAACATTTATTAAGTGCCGAAAGAAATATATAAAGAAATTACACTGTCTGCAAATCTCTCACCTCAAATGCGTTGCCAGGCAACCAAGAGCGCAGACGAAAATAATGAAATCAATGATTAATGAGGGGTGTTTGTTTTTAAATGCACTCTGTCAGTGACCCAGTTTGGTGTTTAAGTCAATGTGAATGATTAAATCATTTCACTTACCAACAGACTGACAAGATTACGCAGTCTGTGAGCTCACTTTAAAACGCACTTTATACAATACATACATTTGGGCTTGAAACAGACTAGTGCCAGATTACAAGCAGACTTTTTAAGAACCGGTAACACCTATTTTATATAAAAGTTTCTGGTGAATAGAAGTGTTACATGAACGTAACGGTTAGATCAGTTTTTCCATCATTACCTAGTGCTTACGAAGGTAGGAACTGTGAAATGCTCCATGTGTGATGCTCCCATCTTGACTATTGCATCACTCTTCTGGTAGGCATTTCTTTTGCCTCCACACACACTCTCTGCAATCTATCCAAAATGTTACTTCTAGGCTTATCTTCAAATACAAGGTTTTCCTCCTCACTTATCTCTTCCTTTTGCCGTTGATGAGACTTCACTCATACTGCCCCATACCTCTGGAACTCGCTTCCACCAAACTTTCAGCTCTCACCATCCCTCCCAACATTCAAGGACAATCTCAAACCCACTTCTTCAGAGAAGCATACCATCTTTGTAACTAGAACTTACCTGCCCCATGCTACCTCTCCCCTCCTTCTACAAAACTTACGTTTCTCCTCACCAAATTCCCTCTAGAGTAAGCTTGCGATCAGGGCCCTCTTTACTGTGTGTCAGTTTGTCTTTGGCGGTTCAAGTTTTGTCATTACCCTTGAATATATGTATTGTACCATGCTATTGTGTCTGAAGACAGTCAAACCACATTTTTAAAGGTGTAGTTCCACTTAGATGCAATAAATGCAATCTGTGTGCTAAGCCTTTCCTCTTAAGGATCAGAAAAAATAGAGACCTTTAAGATTTTTTGGTTTCTATGGAAACAACCTATCAGTACCTGCCTCTGTGGCACATCACAAGCGTTCCTTGTGAAAATTAAGAATGAACTATAATTTGATGTGAATAAAAAAAATATTCCTGGGAAACCTCTGAGTTTTAAACAGCACCAACTTTTCCGATGCTACATTTTCTTACAAAATTGTTAAATTTCTTTCCACGTCTCCACCAGCACGAAGGTGTGCAACATAGTTCTTCGTTTAGTTTGCACTGTGAACTACTACACAACCTTATCAAGATACATAGAGTATCAGATGTTGCAAGTCACTCCAGTAAGTAGAGGTCAAATGAGGTGCTTCAGTGATCACAACGGAAGAGTTAATGAAAACATGGCAAATTCTTAGACAAAATATGTTCATCGGCCTCCAGTAGCAGCAGGAGGCTCTCTGGTTTCAGCCTAATGGATAAAACATTGCACATGGCACATTCAGACTTCCACACCAAAACACTAGGGAACATAAGAACTTTGACTTGATTGAGAATGATGTGGGAGCCTTATGTTTCAATTTCATTGCTTTCTGGTGATAAAGCAGTATTGGTTTTGATAGCGTAGCTACCTTCATAGACACCATGTTTAACACTAAACAGGATTAACCACCAACAATAAATAACCTTTTTCTACAGTACACTGCTGCTCTACTATTCAGACACAGAATAGATCATTATGATAAAAAGTCTGTGCAAATGTTTGCAGACCAGAAAGCCCATGGGAAGTTACATGGAAGGTATGGAGTCAAGTGTAATGAACCAGGCTTGTTTTTCTGCAAAAGAGAATATGGCAGGGATAGGAAGCTCACCTAAAGAGGTGAAAAAAAAACTAATACATTATATCCAAAACTTGGAATGAATAGCAAGAATGTACCGTGTTCAGAAAGTCTGGTAGCAAAGTACCTGTCTCTGGATCTCCTTAGAAGAGTGCAAGTGGGTTGGGTAAATTTTACTTTCAGACCGCAGTGCTAATTAAAGGTAAACAAAACCTGAAACCTGCAATATTAGAGTATCTGAAGATCGATGTCTTGAGAAACACTGATTTTACTGGGAATGCGCACTTCGTAGCAGTCGGGAGGCTGCCAATATTTTCATCAGTGCATGTTCTGCTCATTAAGTGCGATTTGAATTCTATTGCTTTCCTCGTAAGCTTCTTGGGACGCAATTTCCACTTGTACTCTTCATTTTAGAAAGCGCAAAAGAAAAATGTGTTGTGTTATAAAATTCCACAGCATCAATGAGATTCCCCATCATAAATCCCATACAAGTTATGGTTTCATTACAGATTCTCTGCCGTGTAAGTAATAAAAGTTTAAAACTAAACCATTATACCAGCATGATTGGAGGAAGAAATCATTTTCTTTTCTTGTATGCAGAACAGCTCTTTTCTCCAAAGCACTACTGGCTATGAATATGGAATCTAAAGATTTATAATCCATTGTAATACAGATAAAAACTGCTGTTGCAAGAATCTTAAGCACAGTGTACAAATACATGCATTTAAACTCATACATACACATATACACACACACGTAATAGGGCATAATATTGTTAGAGTGGGGAGAAAAGGGCTGGGAGAAGTAATTAGATAGGGAGTGGGGAGGAATAATTTAGAATCCCATAGGATCTGGGAGGACTTTTGTTCCCCTTTAATAAGTAAAGCTGGAGAAGAGAGCAGTAGAGAAAGAAGAAAAAATGAAATTGAATTCTTAGGCGGCACTGAATATTTTATGAGCAAATTTGAAAGAAGCTTACCCTGTATTGATGGAAATGATTTCTATCAGTGGGTTCTTCCTAATCTTTGGTAAATCCAGTCGAGCTCCCCCCAACCGTTTTCCATTATCCTTTTTCTGACCCAGCAGTCGCACAGAGTGACCTTCAAATGAAGCACATAAATACACAAACGAAAGTCATACCAGTTCAACATAATTCATCCTGCTCTGCCAGATATATTAATGGCAGCATTTAAATATTTAAAACAGACATTAGCGCCGCGAGGATGTATAGGAAACACTAGCACCGTGATAAGCAGACCATGGAAATGTGTGGCTAAGTCACTCGACTAATGATGCAGAAAACAAGTTATGAGGTTTAGTACAGCAGAATGGGGTGGTGGGGTTTAGCCCCCCTCTGATAGGAGACAAGAACCTGCAGCTTCTTGAAAGGGTTAAACAATATGTGGCTTTGGTAGACAAAAAAAATAATAAATAATTTACATGCATGATCAACTACAAACTGCTTGATGACACATTAAACCCTTGCCTCGAGAGGGCCCATGGGCTCGGGTTAGGTGTATGAGCCTATGAAGCAAATTCAGCCATAATTCTGTTGGCAATCACAACTTTTTTTTTTTAGATTACTACACCGTTTCTTCCACAGCAGACACCACTATTTGATGATTTTATACAGCGTCTGTTTTGTCCAACCATTTTCTATTAATATATTTTCTTCTATAGAGCTTTAACTGGGACCCCATCCTCAGACAGAACTAATCTCTGCACCCTCATCCACTTTCCCATGTTATTATTTATTGTTTTATATAGCACCATCAAATTCCGTAACGCTGTACAATGGGTAAACGGGACATAATAGTATGTAACACAACAATTTGACTTAGAGAAAACAGATGAGGAGAGCCCTGCTCAAACCAGTTTACAATCTAGAGGGATTGTTAAAAGGTTGAAGTGTGAATCTTTTTAGCTGTATTTAGTAAAAACGAGCATAAAATAAAGTCGCCAAGCAAAGATATGGGCATGGTGAAAATGTACTGCAGAAAGTAAAAGCACATTTCAAATGTTGAATGTCCCAACGCCTTTGTTCCAACTATTTAGTAGAGCGCACAGATCACACAGACCGAAAATGAAACAAATGTAATTATGGTAACAAACCTATTCTACAAACCGCAATGTTTATTAATCCATCAAGGTAAATTTACGGCAGACTCCAGAATGAGAATAAGAAGCTTGTACGTTAGCTGAGCTCTCTATGTTGGAATCATCATCTATGAACTATTTTATTAGAAAAAAAACAAGATTTTGAAAATAGATGTGGATTTTTTTTTTTTTTTTATTATTTTTTTTTTAGAGGAACAACTTTCCAAAGATGTGCCAGTGACTGCAAACAATAAGAGGCATGAGGTTCCATTCACTAAGTGGAGATTTGACAGGGGAGTTTGTGTGTCAGCACCATGACTTTTGCATTCTGAAGGTCCAACACTTCTCCAAAGTAACCTCACACATTGAATAATGCAGAAAACAAGGACGGCTTAGCCTTTCTGGCTCAAAAAAAACAAACTAATTTTGAAGGGGTTGTTCCACTTCAGATTGCACATGTGCTAAGCATTTCCAAGCTTCATAATAAATAGTGAAGAGGGAACAAACCACAACTCCTCTCCAAACAATCCGGACAACTGTCCATTTAGGGAATAAAGCCCAATGTTAGAGCGTACTAGTATTCATGGACGCATGGAGATCACCACCCATCTTCTTAGATATTTCATTCAGATGGGCGCAGCTTTAGGTTAGGAACAGGACAGATGGTAGGGGGGCTGGCCCTTCAGGTTCTTTGATTTGGTAAACAATGTATGGTTAACTGAAAAACGAAATCCTCTATACGTTATAAAAAACTTATTGGTATTTGAAAACATGCGGGACATTTCTTCCATTCATATCACACACTGCTTTGGAGCTTAACAAAAACCTGGAGGAAGAAAAAAAACAAAAACCACACAAGCTGTTTGGGGGTGACCGGAGAAGTGCAATGCTTGAAGGTGTCTCACCTATGGTCTATAGATGTTGAAACCGTATGTAAGCTCTGAAGAGCACACAACAGGGCCCTTATACATCACAGTATGCTCTTTAACACACGGTTGTGTTCTGCTAGAGACTAACAGGCAAGAAACATAAATGGGTGCCAGGCGTATCAAGCAGGCTGTCTAGTACGGAAAAAGGATTGCTCGAGACATTGTAGAACAAGACAGACAGACCTGCAAATCACTCATAATACCAACAGGCAGCATTCATACGGTATTAATGAAACTGGAGTTTCACTGAAGAAAAAAAACTCTTGAATTGGTTATATTTGAAAAGCTACTAATATGCTCATCCATCACGACGTTTCCTGACTAATGACTTTAAGAGGTTATTAAGCAATTTAAAGAATAAAACGGGCTATTCATGCAGTGATGCTACAAACCAAACTGGGAGTCCAGCAGCAGTTGGCTCACAAATACTGTCTGAGATAGGACACACGCTCACATAGCTCACTTAATGAAGAGGTGAGCGAAACTAGGCTGCTAATATAATGGCTGAATCCATATGATGTCATATGGCAGAGGAACACAGATTTGCCTCTACCAAATAAAACAATGGTCCCACTGTCCGTTCCGTAAAGGCTGCAGCAAAAAATTACCATTAACTTTTTCTACCTACCCTATACTGGCCATGACTGTAATGATCAACAGCTACCAATTTTATAGAGGATTAGAGGCGCACTTCCAAGATGTAGCCCACATTAAAATGGCACCATGAAAATAAAACTGTCCAGTTGTTTTGTGATTCACAGAGCTGTGTCGATTAGACAATGCTATCGCTACACAAACTATTTAATATTTAAAGTATATTATTTTAACACTGTAACCTTTTAATGTAATGCATAACAGAGTCAGACAGGACGGAGGCTATTACACATCGCTGCAAACATATTAACAGCCATTTCATTACGAATGCTATTTAAACAGGTAGTTCATACTGCAATCAATGCTGTAAGATGGCAAAAGGGTGAACTTCTGTATTTTTATGAAGTAATGAGAACATTTGATGAACATAAAGTTCAGTACAATGAGTCACTCCAAGGGAAGATTCTAGTTCATGTGCATAATTAAAGTGTAATAAACCAACAAAGGTTTTTTTTTTTTTTTTTTAATTTAATGCAATGTATTATTTTTTTGGTAAAATTATCCCACTAGCCGCCATATTTACTTTTTACTCCTTTTTGTAATACATCTATTTCTCAGAGGGCCAAATAGACTTTGAAAGTAAAGTTTTGTCATGTTCTATTACCTCTAGATGCTAAATATAATTTATATAAAAGAGTACCTTACTTACCAAAAGCAATATTCCAAATGGGATTATGGATCCATGCATATACTGTTAGACTCCGGAAGAAATAGAATGACCATGTCCACAACACAAGCCTCATCTTATAGTGTCTTTATAGCGTGTTAGTGTTTATTACTGTGTCCTCCTGTCCCAAAATCAATTGTGCTCAATTCAAGTGCTGCTTATTATCATCATTATTCTTCTATATCAAACATAGTATGAAATTACAATGATGATTTTCAAAGATGTAATGCCATCTGGATAAAGGGGTCCAACTCCTGAATCTGTTTCTGTACCATGCAGATCTTCATCCCTATAAAACTTCTAAAAAGGAACAGAAGTCTAAGCACTTTTATCAAGAGTGAATTTTTTTTTTATTTTTTTTTTATTGTGTCAAGCTTTTAGTTAAGTACTGGATCTTGCTTATAAATAAAATCTATTTAATATTTGTATTGATTTAGTGCTAACCGAAGTACTTAGTCATTTACAGTGTAGCATATAAAAAAAAAAAAAAGCAGTATAGTAGACAAACATTAAAAAAGCAGGCCCCCCTCCCCACAGAGTTTACAATCCAAGGGCTGTAAATGTTTTCTTAAATTGTATCTCTTATTCATGCACACAAACAGGCACACATGCTTAAATGAAAGTTATAAGATCAGAGCCTAACCAAACTTGTTTCATCAAGAAACCATTTACCCATAAAGGCTGAAAGTTCCCAACCCGCGCCCGTGTTAATCTCACGGAATCAAATTTCCCAAATGAAAGCAAAAATGTAATTCCTCATCACCCTACTGGACCAGAGACTCAGTACTCCGTATAATTACCATACCAGCCCAGAGAGCTCTTTCAAGAGTCACGGAGAGTTCAGGAACCTACGTAGCAGTAGTCTTTAGTTCAGCAGGGTCATGTAATGCATCCTCCTGGACTGAAAAGGTTACCGCAGACAAAGCCTTATCATGGCAGGCTTAACAGTAGACTTACAGAGTTTATCAAGGGTTCACAGAGCTTTGCAAGCAGAATAAATCAGCAGTAGGAAGAGACCAATAAAAGAGCACAGCACTTGTCAAGATTAATTTGGATCTGGTTTCTTTGCTATTCAGACAGACAAAAAAAAAAAAAAAAATCGACAGTAGGAATAGACAATATAAAGATAGAGTAACGAAGCTGCAGCTTAAAGACAGTCTTGGTAAGAAGAATGCCACTATCTGAAACTGCCCATGGACAGATTCATTGGAAGCCATTCACATTCCAGTACACAGAAGCTATTTTGCTCTGGCAACGTCAATGTTAGGAGAATCATAACAGTTTAGATGCAATCACAAAATATATTTCAGGCTTTCCTAAAGAACTCAAACCATTGAGTAGTTTGGCCAATCAAAGTAATGATGGAAGATTAAACTAAACAAGAATTTTAATGTGCTTTACAGAAAAAAGTGCTCAAATGTGATTTAAATGTTTATAAAAAGTAGAATTTGTTTCTGTACAAATGTGTTTTTGTGACGAATTTTACTATTTCATCCATTCGTCCAAATGCAACACTGGACAAAAGAAATTACAAATGTGCAATACGAAAATCTTTGTTCATTTGTTCCGTCGCCGCGGCCACCATTTTAACTGAACTAAGAGCTGGGATATTGAGTGAGCTGATCTTTGTTTGTCCAATCAGCTCACTCCTGTCACATCATGCTGAGGGCTTGTCCAATGTCGGTGCTGCATCTTTCAAAGAAAAAAAAAGCAGACTTGTAATAAAGAGCCTGAATAAGAGCAGAGCAGACAGGGGATCCGTTCATTTTCACTGCTGCATCTGAGTATTGAAATTCTTCTGCCATTTCTTAGTGTCAGACTCTCTAAAGTTTTGATTTTTAAATAATTGAATTTAACACCTATTAAAAATTAAGATAACTTAACCAGTCCAATACTATCTTAAACCTTTGACCTTCTTTCTTCCATTGGTCTCAAATTCCCTATTCAACTTCTACAAGTTTATTTCTTCATTCAGTATTATTCATTATTTTTTCATTCTTCATTCGTCATGGCAACCATACGAATGAATGTGATTTGCAAAAACAAAAACTTTGGACGAGTTGCATCGGAACCGAACACAGATGAATTTCGTACAACAAGAAGCGCCCCCCCCCGAAAACAAACAGATTTTCTGCCACTGCCCAAGACTAATAAAAAGTAAAAATCTATTGAGGCAAAAAAAGGTACTAGATGAGTAGAGGAGACTTGTAATGCTTAGTATAATTCATCAACATGCAGGTTATTACTCACGGAGGTACTAAGTCCTTTACTTAGTTTAATATTTTCAATTAAGGTGTGAGCTTCGGAAATGGCTCAGGTGTAAAAATAATGGGTTTTTATGTTTAGCCGACGCCATTAGAAGGCCTGGTGCATCAAACTTAGGCACACTTTTCCCAGAGCGTTATCAGATGAGGCGTAACAAGCAAAATCCCTTTTATCCAAGCTTCTGAAAGAATAGGGTTATTTATTTAATGTACGCGACACACAGTATTAATCAAGTGCCAGTTACTAGCGCAAGACCCTTCCTGGATTAAGGGCTTTGAATGGTGATTTTACATGGCCAACTTCACACATCCCAATGTGACTCCGGAGGTTAAGCACATTCCAATATGCATCCAAGCATATAATATAGTCTGTGCTCACTGCCTATAAAATAACTTCAGTTTAACCTTTATTGGGGGAGCTTTTATTAACACAAATCCCATTCTAGATACCAATACAGTATATAGGCTTAAATTCTTATTTTATTTAACACGTGTATTGATATTTTTCGTGCTTTAAATGCTTCACAGACACCAGTATGTCAATCATAATGGATTTTTAATCTAAACCTTGTAAGGTTTGTCATAGTTGCTTAGTGAAGGTCAAAGTGGTATAGGGCTCTGCTTGGTGTTAAGCTGGCATTCACTATTATATCACTATGATACTTTTCCATATTCCACCGTGAGCAATATTCACTAAAGTATTCAGCATTAGCCAACTTACAGAGGAAGTTTGCAACTACTCACTTAACTCCACAGAAAACCAAATAACATCTTTAATGTGGAACAAATGAGACAGCTCTCAAAAACTCATGTTAACCTTACAAACCCTTAGCAAATGTCCCCTGGGCCCACTCAACAGCTGAGGTGCAACCGGACATGTTTCATCTCCTACTTGCTTGACATGAGACTGTGCAAAGTAGTAAGGAGAGAGGGAAACGTGCATTGCAGTACAAATCCTCATCAAAGCAAGCTGTCAGGATGCGGGCACTAGGGAGAGTCCTGTCCAAAGCCCCATTATCCATATTTAGACAATCTTGGGCATCATATAATTTAAGACTCGCATGTGGTTAAGGTGCACAATCTAAATGTGTTGCTAACTCCAGTCCCCATGGAAGTAAAGAGTAAGCAACAAACATACCTTTATGGTACACGTGCCTTTTGGAGGACATCACCTTGGTAACACACACCACGTATATTTGTTGAAAGTGCCATGCTCAGATTCTGCAGGCATGACACCTGTGTCTCTCAACGTGTCTTACTGGGGTCATCTGTATTTGACATCCCAGGTAGTCTACCTTCAGGGGGGAGTGGCTTGGTGGGTAAGGAGCATGTCCGAACATCTCTCCGTTACGGAGAAAGAATAACCCAACAAAGAGTTTACCTACTTTATAAATTAAAAGGAACAGTCCTGAATATGATAAAAGTGGGCATGTTGTAAACTCTCTAGGAGAGTCCCTCTTACAACGGCTCTTTGTAAGTCATGTGGCAGCATTAGGATGCAATCCAAGGCATGTTCAGTGAGTGCAAGTTTTTTCCCCTCAAACTACTATTCTGACCGTATTAACATGAAGTTCATTTTAACAAAGTAACCTTTGCTCAACAAAGATGAAGAATATCTTCAATGCCTGTAACCAACATCTTTAACATTATCATATTCTACAAGTATCCTGAAAGGAAGGAATATGAACCCAGAAATGTCATAAAATTAATATAGGCAAATGGTCTTCATCATGTACTAGCCAAGTATCCTGGCATTTTGGACTATTTAGAATTCTGGTAGTTATTCTGTGCATCTTCCATTCACTGGACTGTTGGCCACAGACAAAAATAGAAGTTAAAGTAAACTATGATATTGCCACAAATGTAGCCAAATATCAGAGGGTATAAAACAGAGGTGTCAAACTCCTTTCCTTGATGGGTAGGAAACGTGTCAGGGTGAGTGGCACAAATAAGTGTATTCGGTATATTTGTGGCCCTTAAGCCCTGGCGTTCAATTTTACTATTGAAGTACCAATATGTACAACCTTCTAACACACAATAATGAGTATTTGAGACAGAAAAGAACTCTGAACTGCCATAAGAAATAGTTTAATAGTTAGATAATTCTTGCATTACCATAAAAAAAATTATATTACCCGTTTACACAATATTACATTCAAGATATCGTTTAATAAACTACACGGCCACTACAAAGCTGCTGTGGTATTATTTCATTTAGTTTATAGTCAATCTAGTTTTTCTGCCTTTTTATGAAAGGCCAAATTGTTCATGATCTTAACCCAACCTTTAAAACGTTATCTATTTTTGGTGATCAAGTCTAGTAAATAACTTATCGGCTTACATCTGACTTTGAAATAAGTTAATGTCTGATTCTAAGACATATTCAAAGCACCCGCATGTTTCTCCTTCCTTTACAGTTTACAAAATAAACTTTACTCTTTGAAAACACATCATACCCTTCTTACTAACTCGACTTCCAAAGTGTAAACCAGGCAAGGAACAGAACAAATGTACCATTCTGTTTCCAAGCAAATCATTTGAGGTGTGATTTAAAATTAAAAAAGGGTAACAAATCTTCACAAATATCCAAATTGTATTTAAGAAGTACACTTAAAATTACACAAACTGAATGAATACCCTACCAATAATTGTACAAATGACGTAGCTCAACACAATTTTTTAAATTGCAAAGTGGAATTAATAAATTGTGCTCCAATGCTTAGTCTCAACTGCTCGATTACAATAGCAGTTTGTGTTTTTTGGGACAGCACGCTCAGAAAAGATTTAAAATAAAGCAGTTTTTGTTGAGGAGCATTTACGTTAATGACATTTCTAACACCATCGATCCCTGACATATCTGTTGTATCTTGGTTTTCATGACAAATCCTCTCGCAAATGACTCCATGTATGGTTGAGTGGACACACAAAGGTTTTATTACGTTTTTGATTCATCGGTGACTGATCCCCTCCCTGATACTACATCACATTATGGACCTCATAAAGAGCTGTGGAGCAGTGTTGAGCCAGGGAGACATAAAAGGTAGCCTGGCTTTGCACTCCTATGGACAGATCATGAATTATAGACTGGAAGGGTGGAAATTCAAGTTCATCGTGAGTTCAAGGAGGTTATTTCAGTGTGACCGTCTATACAAACTAACCTGCTCTCAAATATTAGCTGCAGTTAACATTTGAAAGAACCACAACCATTACGTTTGCGTAATTGAGTTTGAAGCTAGGTGTACCCACATCCATCCATTGTTTACATGCACATAGGGTTTTGCAATGAAACAATACAGATAGATGGAGAAGATTCCAAGTGGTACACCTTGTATTGGAGTGCTCTAAATGGTTCAATAGTATTACAAATGGTACAAGCAACAGAATCCTATTGTGACCATGTGGACCTCTGCACCTCAGGACCTAAAATCCAATAACCTTAAAGGGGAGCATTTGCACCTTAGGTTTACCTCTCAAAGCCAAACATACCAAACAGGCAGCTTACGCATCTGTGTCAGGGAGCACTCCTTCTCCAACTCAGTACCGGCTACTGTGCTACTAGCACATACTACACTTAACTGCAAATGCAAATGCAGTTGGCGCAACCATTACTTGGCTCTTTTGCGGGCAACATTGTAGACACGACTGCAAGATTCTTGCACTTTAGACCGATTCCAGGCCTTGCTACCAGCAAAGAAAGAAAATGAAATTATTATATACCAAACGTGACAAGAAACCAAGAAACCTAAAACACTGTATGATACAGAGCCTACCCAACTGCAATCACATATCAAAAAATTCTCTGTTTTATATTATCCTCGGTTTATATTACCATATAAATAAACAACATAAGATTAAACATTTTTACTTGATTGGGTTTCAAAACAGTGTGAATTACACCAAATTAATCCGCATTACATATCTTTCCCCCCTTTCCATTTTATTTCTAAGTGTCATTATCACTTACTGCATATGGCTGAGAACTGTAAAAACAAGAGGGAAATCAAGCTGAAATGGATAATATGAGAAGTCCCACCTGCAGCCACCTTATCAGTGTGGAAGTTCAGCTCCACTTTCTGGGGAGTGTGCCAAAACGCTATCAATGATTCATACTTCGACAATGTGCGGTGCCAATTAAACGGTCACAAGCATGAGTTAATATGTAATCCAGAAAAGACTCGTATCTCCAGACAGGTCAGTGTGACTGAAAAGGAGGCAAATTTAAGGATGAGAGCTTCAAGTCTGAAGTAATTTCCTTTAGTGGTAATTTTTTTTCCTTCATATAAGCAATCATGAGCACTGACCCTTCATAACTCCATTTTATGAGAACATGACAGGCAGACACAACACAGAACATGTTTTCAATTCTTAAAGATACAGCCTCTCTTTTCTGTAGAAAAGGCTGTCTGGTGTTCAATAGAATCATGGTGCAATGCATTGGAAAAGAGCATCTTGGGATCAGTACAGCACTGAATGTTCCATCTTTTCTACCTTACAAAAACAAACTGGAGCATTGTCCCAAAAAACAAGGAATCTATAGGAAATATTAACTCTGACCTTACTATAGATGTGAAGGCCATACCAGTGGGCTTCTCTTGCATGGACCTATATAATAAATAGTGAGGGGAGATTCCCAGCAGCCCTTTTAGTTTCCTAAGAGAGCTAGTGTAGCTAGAGAACAGTAGAGGTACCTGAACGGAATCCTGAGGCACATGAGAGGAGAAACAAGTCCCAGAGAAGAAAAAAAAGGTTTCCAATTGTGTTCAGGTCATGATAGCCAAGAAAATTGGGGTTTTGTTAGAGTACGAACATTTTTTATTTTATTTTAAATTGTCAAGAATATATAAACAGCACAGGTCTGTATGGTTAATACACTAACCAGATGAATCACTGGTATCAAACGATTGAGGGAATCAGGGGGAGGAAGTGATCAAGAAAGTTTTACGGTCTCTAATACAAACGATCCATAGTTCTAAAATTCTATCACTGCCTCTGTCTCTCAACTAACGTTAGGCAGTGACAGGTAGGCCTGCAAGCTTCAAAAAGCAGAAGTCAAAGTGATCACAGCATTAACGTAACCAGTATTGGTCTCTTGATTGGTATTCAGATGTCTGCCTTGGTTAAAAAGCAAGCCTCTGCCCTGTCATGGGGGGGCGTAGGGTGCAACAGCGTTCACTGCAGTACGTTGTATGTCCACCTCATGATCATTAAGGTCGAGGGTTTTCAGGACAGCTTAGAACATACTTACGTACAAACTGGTTAATGAACTCATTATGCCACACCGGCAATTTTCAAGTCATCAAGCTGCTGCGCTTTGTCAAGACCATGAAGAAACGACTACATCTTGTACAGATGTATAAATACAAACATTCATTTTTAACAAAAATAAAAAAAAAACTCCGCTCTGTATCTGGAAGGCCAAATAAGCAACGCAGAGAAAGTGAAGATTTAGCGAGTGCACGGTTGAGCCGTCTCTGGAGGAATGAAAGTACATATAAGAATGGAAAAAATGTTGACAGTACCTATTGGAAATTGGATAGTTAATCATCCATTGATGCCAGAATACTACAGTCAATCACGGCTTCTCAACATGACAGCAGAGACGGCTACATGTCATATCCCGCAAGTTATAGCACATACAACTGATGCTAATCTCATAGCCAACATCACATTTAAATATTCCAGAAGTAGCTATTTACAGAAGAGCCCAGTCTGATGGCTCCCATAGAAGTATTTTGCATACAAAATCTGAATATTCAATTCCATTGTGCGGTGACCTTGAGCATTTTATGAAGGTTACAGAGAAGCTCTGAAAACATTGCTATTCTGTCTTCATTTCCAAATGTGTTTACTGCAAAGTGTAATACCGGGGCACAGGCATGAATTGTAACTAGCATAAAAACAGTATAGAATTATCTGGGTTTCTCAAAGCCAAAACCCAAGCATAAAACCACATCAAGAGTGTGACTGTATAGGGAATAAAATCAGTAAGCCAGTGTTTACGCTTTTTTAGTACAATACAAACACAGCCAAATGACAACTGACATGTGTGCCTTTATAAAGGGAAGTATTCTAAATCAAAACGTGCGTTCCACAGAACTCTTACAGACAACTCAATACTTGAGTAAATAAGGCAACTCCTTTTCTACAGAAAGGAAAACACCATAAAATAAGTCACTCTCATAACAGATCTTAAACTCTAGAAGCAAGGGAATTTGTATTTATGAATATTTTGTTATTCAGCTTATGAAAAGCAACTTTTTAGGATGTGTAGTTTCTAACTTCTAACATTAGGGCCGTAGAGTAGGATAAAGTCACTGAAACAACCTCTCCTTTCAACTGTGCCAAGTTCTTTGATTTGAATATCCCTCAAAAGATGTACATTGGCTCTCAGAATATCAGTCTAGGACTATACCTTTAGACACACAAAATACTCACCTTTAATAGTTTCTTCCACAACTTCAACCACACGATCTATCTGCTGTACCTGTGGAGACATACAAGCATTAATTGATATATACGAGCAACGACTAGGGTGCTGTACAGGTATTTAGTTATGAAGCAGCATCTTGACGTATATGCCACATATTGGATTTTTAAATAAGAGCAATACGATAGGCCTCTAACAATTAAATACAACTCATATATACAAATCAATGACTTACCTCTATATTACTGAATATACTGGGTAACAAAAAAAAAATAAGGCAACAATATGTGTGCTCACAACTGATAAAATTGGAAACTCTGCACTTCTACATGCTTCAACATTGATTTTGGAACAGAAAATATGCTACATAGTTTTGTACCAACTGCAGCAGGATGAAAGAGCTGGTTTCACAGTAAATAATAATGATAATTAAAAAAAAAACCAGGATCCTAGTAATGCCATTCAGTGAACACCACTACCCCTTTCACTAGGTTCACCACTGCAGGTTAACTGATTTTAGAAACACTGGGCTTGTACAAATGTACATACACAGTGCATACTCAGTTACGGAGACTAAGCATTCATCCTCTACTCAGCACTTTGAGGCCAATGAATGGGAACCTTCCTCAACCTCTAAAGCAGGAGTTGCTGTGCTAGAAGAATCTCTCATCTTAGGAAGGATAAAGTGTTGATCAATCTTTCCAGTGGAAGACAATTTGCAGTCAAGACAACATTAAACTCGCCTGGACCCAGGTCATAAACTAAGGGTGAAGACTCTTTCCAGTGTTACTCCAGGGAATCTTTCCTGTACACAAGGCACTGGCAATTTCCATCTAGGAAGAAAGAATGCATCCAGAAACGAAGTTAAAACATATCTTAAAGAGCAAATAAACTCTTCCACTTTGATGAGGATGACTGTACCCTATGACTCCTTCCAAAGGTGGACCCTACAGTAGCTAAAGCCCCCAAAATAACACCCACACAGGTTTTGAAGCAAAGGCTTTCCCTTCATCAGTTTCCTTAAAGGCGCCCGCGGGATCTGTCATAGAAGGCCTTCCAGAATTTCCAGATGGGATTTAAACCTGGTCCTTAAAGGTTTAACAAGACCCCATTCCAAGCCTTTGCAAGATGCTTCTGCAAAGTTCATCACCCGTAAGACTAATGTCTTGCAACAAAGAGGAAACTTCATTGCCTAAGTGTAAGGAGATGTCTCCTTCCCTATATTCTGATATCTGTATCAGGGAGACTGTATACCAATTTTTGTTGCTTTCTCAGGACCATCAAGAGGAAGAAATGTGCTCAGAGCAATTATTGCCCAGCAGAGGCAGGTCTACAATTCACTCCACTAGGTTAGTGGCAACTTCTTATGTAGAATGAGCACATGCCTCTCTGGATCAGATCTACAAGGCAGCTACTTGAAAGAATGTTTACACTTTCGCTAAAAATTACTCTTCAGCAGATTGGAAAAAAAACCAAAAAGTCTTTAAACTGCTTTATTTTGACCCTCATTTTTTAAATGTATGCTAAGTAATTCCTTCTCCTTGATCTTCTCCTGGCAGCATTTGTTTCCCACCCAATAAAATGTATTTTGCATGATTCCTAGTATGTATTTTTTAATAACAGTGGGGTGGGACTGAAGGGATGGGTAATTTATAGCTACACGTTTTTTTCTTGCTCTACCTAAGCAAGGTGGAGTCTGTTAGAAGATGAGCATAGAAAAGGAAATATTGGTAAGTAGAATTCAAACTGTTGTCACTGTGTATTATACATATGTACATATACATACTATAGCAAGCTGCAAACATCCCTGACAGTGTTACAAAAAAAGCCTTATGCTTCAAGAAGGGGGGGGGGACTGCCTGTGCTAAACACAGAAACCCTCTATATATATATATATATATATATATATATATATATATATATATATATATATATATAAATAAAAGAGGAAGATGTCTATCTGATCCAACGAGAGACAGAGATCTTGTTTATATTCCGGGAAAGCTAAGTTAATGCATTTCACATACCTAGAAAATGTCTAGAGACATTAGACATCATCTTGGGACTGAGCAACCAAGAAAATAATTGTTTTATCTCTGTCCCTTGAATGGGAAACATGCCTGTTACACAGAATACCTGTGCAGCTGCTACAAGTTTATAAAATATTTAGGGCCATTTACAGACATGCCAGTTTTTAAGGTATATACCGGGATTTCACTAAAGAAAGCACTGTCTGGATTTTCACACCATATCTGTTGCAAGTCATTGTTTTGAAGGTATCAGAAAAAACTACTTCAAGCTTGTGCTTCAATTGGATATATTTATTTAGTTTATTAGAATTACCTTAAAGAATTGGACATTTCCTGTCCAGAAGTGCCCCCTCACAAAGGTCGCTTGAACCAATCAAGAGCTACTTGACAATAATCAAGAGATAAGATAATGGGGAAAAATAACGTTGCAGACCTCAACGATACCTCTACTCATGGTACACCGACAATATATGGGTTTTAAGGTTTTATTCAGTGTGTGGAACTATACATTGTTACACTCCAAAATGCTCACTGTAAAATCTCATGAAGTGCAACTTTAGGGCACTCATTGCGGCTCTCCACCAACTTGTACCAAGACACCAGGCTTTTTACTATGCGGCTCAGATTCATTGAGGCCTAACCAAAAATCTTATTGCTGGAGCCAAGACTTGGGAGACCTCTTTTTACACAAACCTTTCAATAATACACATTTTCAGAGACTTGCTGTGTTTTACTGTGCAGTTACAATACTCTACTCACATATAATGTTCTTTCTGTGATGTATAATTGAGAAGCACATTTAGTCTCACTAGGGAAAGAGCACCATGTAAGTTATTTATTACTATAGGATCCATGAGCGAGGCTGCAGACGGCCTGTTGTAAGACATCTCTTCCACAGTTTGGGTAACAAAAGATGAGTAATTACACAGCCAATTTAAATCACTAGGAACAGGTGTGCTACCTATTATAATATGTTGTACATCATAACTAATGTTTTCTCTTTTTCTTGCCAAGCTTATGTTCATTATAGAAAAAGTGCAGATCCTCTGATAGTTGGAGAACTGCTAATTCTATGATGTTGGCTAAGACCTGAAAGGTCACACTTTGGAGTTTGTTGACTAAAGAGTGTTGGCAGTAGAATTTTGATTTCAGCTCCGTTATTTTACTAGACATTAACATGAGCCAGCACTGTCAGGTGTCTCTGGCAACAAAGGCTGAGCCGTCCCTGGATAATATATTGTTTAATGGGTGAGGAGACTGAAGAAGTCCCACTGGGGTTGGCCCTACATAATGTATAGCGAAGTCAAGACGTTTAATCAACTCTGACAACTTTTCCTTTAACAAATAATCCCCTTTCACGATCCTTGTGTACAAATGTGGAGTACAGATTAAAAGTATTTAAAGGGGGAGGGTCGTGATAGTACCTATAGAGTTCTGAATTCGGTTCATTTGGCCCAGGCGACTGGTCAGAGGCTCCTCCTCCTGTCAACTGACGAGGAAAAGGCCTTTGACAGGGTCGCATGGGACTTCATGTTGCAGACCCTGCGGGTCTTCGGCTTTGGTCAATCATGGCTCCTTCGGATTGCAGCCTTGTATTCTGCCCCTTCCGCGCGTATCCGCATATGGCACTCTCACTAAGCCCTTCACCATTCACAACGGCACCCAACAGGGTTGCCCCCTATCCCCGCTCTTATTCGCTGTGACCTTGGAGCATCTTTTGCAGTCGATCCGCGACAATCGAGATATCCACAGTTTGCTTTGCTCGGGACACACATACAAGGTGTCGGCCTACGCTGACGACCTGTTATTCACGGTGACTCAACCCAGGATTTCCCTACCGGTCCTACAGGAGGAGCTGCGGCTTTATGGGTCGCTCTCCAATTTTAAAATTAATACGGATAAGTCCGAGCTTCTAGATGTCTTGTTGTCCCCTGATGAGGCGCGGTCGGTTAGGGGGTCATTCGGTTGTAAGTGGTGTCAGGGTAGCTTGCAATACTTGGGGACCTGGATTCCCAGTGACTTGAGACTGGTTTATCAGGAGAATTTCCCTAGTATCTTGGCGCAGATATGGCTTGACCTGCGAAGTTGGTCCTTCCCTCATATCTCTTGGCACGGTAGAGTCAACGTGCTCAAAATGAACGTTCTCCCACGAGTCCTCTACCTTTTTCAGTCACTCCCTGTCTCCATCCCGAGGGAGTTCTTCTCAGAAGATCCACTAATCATCAGGTATGTTTGGCAGGGAAAGAGCCCTAGAATAAGCCACTCTACACTTATTCGGCCGAAGGAGAAGGGGGGGACTTGCACTCCCGGACTTTCGGGGATATTATCGCGCTACTCACCTTCTGCGCATGCTCGAATGGCGCTTCGCTCCACCCGCTAAGCTCTGGATCTCATTGGAACAGGCCACGACGCAGGTCCCTCTGTCATCTTGTTTGGGGATCCTCCCTGGGGCTCTCCATTCCTCCAGGTCAGGGAACCCTTTTGTCCGCGCCACGTTGATGGTGTGGCGCTTGCGGCGTGTGGGTGGGACTCTCACCTCCTTCCCCTCTCCTCTGACCCCCATTGAGGGTAACCCTGACTTCCTTCCTGGCATGGAGCGGGGTTTCCTAGACTCATTGGGGTTGCCCCCGCGCACGCTCCTCTCTGCGGTGTGGGGTCAAAACGCCATCCTCCCTATCGAACGCAAAATCCCTGGCGCGGAGCTCACTCCCCTAAAACGCTTCCGATATGCCCAACTTACCCGTTATTCGTCATCTATCCCGGGCAGACACCACATCTCTAGAGCGTTGACACCCTTTGAAACGCTCGCTGGCCGCGACTCATTGCTTAGGGGTGGGATCTCCTCGCTCTACCGTATGTTGATGGCCGCAGACCTCTCCTCGCCTCCGAGGTTTGTTGGCTCCTGGGAGGCCGCCCTGGGTGAGACTCTGACCGAACCACAATGGGATGGGGTTTGCGCATTGGCACATAAATGCTCAATAGCCACCAGCATGCAGGAGACAGCCAACTGTTGGCGATGTGGTATAGGACCCTTGTGACTCTTGCTAGGCTCTTCCCCGGCAGCAATCCCTCCTGCTGGAGATGCGGCACGGAACCCGGTACTTATCTACATCTTTGGTGGGGACGCTGCAGTCTCAAACCATTCTGGCACGGCGTATTTCGAGGCTCAGGGGAAGCGGTGGGTCGGTTGATTCCGCTCTCCCCGTGCCTTGCTCTTCTCCTGCACGGTGGGCCCTCACGGACCCTGGTTAAAACTACGGTGCTACGTCATCTTCTCAATGCGGCCCACAGCTTAATTCCATTATTCTGGAAACGCACAGAGACCCCCTCCCTGCGCCTTTGGGTATCCCGCGTAGAGGAGATAAGTGTAATTGAGGAGCTCATTCATATGTCTAATAATAAAATGGAAAAGTACAAGGGTGTTTGGGCGAGCTGGCTGTCTTATCTGTCGTTCGACTCGCTACGGGCTCTTCTTGCACAGCCCTGAATGCATCCGATCGCGCATGGCTCGTTCCCACCTACCGCCCAGACTTTGTTGTCTATCCCCCATAACCTCACCTGATGTGTTTACCCTCCCTGGCCCTCCCTTTTTCCCAGCAACGTATTCCGCTGGATCTAGTCCCTTCACTTCATGAATCGCAGTGCTCCACAGAACGTTACACCCTCACTTTGAGTGTCGGGCTCATTTTGTGTCACATTGTGCCTGCATCACTCTATTAACTTGGACACTAGCGTACCATGCAGATTCGCGGCCCGCGACATCCTTATGTTATGACACTACCTGTACCTATTGATTAGTTAACATCGTGGTTGACTGTAGCGTACCAAATTGTAATGTTGTAACACCAGGCGGACCACGGTACACTGCAGAACGTCACATCCTCTTGTCATGATCACATCTATGACCTATGTTCGTGTCCAACTTCTGTCACACAATGGCTGTATGTATCATACCGTACTGTATCATGCTGCATCATCAACTCTGATGTTGCTCTCCCTCTTACCCCCTTTTCTTCCTGTACCCTTCTTTTGACATGTTAAAACAATAAAAATTGATTTACCTAAAAGTATTTAAAGGGACTCTGGACTGCTGATTCGTATACCACGTATGAGATGTGATCAGCGAACACATTACCTATACGGAAAATAGCCAGTTGGGAAAAGGAGCACATATACATAAGGAGGGATTCTGCAAACCAAATACATTTAATAGAGACCACTCAACTATCATATATGCATTAGAGTGGAATGTCTTTCATTTTGGAAAAGAAAGCCATTCACAATAAATATGCATTAAATCTCGTGCCCCAAGTGAAAAATACACTCTAAAAAGGGGCAACACATCCCTTTCTTCCAGGATATGAAATAATCAAACCTTCGGAATCAGGCTTTACAATAATAAAATGTTCTTGTAAGCCATTTTATATGTAACCATGGATTACTTTGCTGCTTATTTTTCCATCTTGCTTGTTTCAACAGCGTGCAAAAAATATTTTGAATGCAGATTTCAGTGTCTCAATCAAGTTTTCCATCAGAGGGCCTCTGATATTTGAAGTGAATCCACTTCACCCCTCTGGCGAGTTCCTCTTTGAGAGGACAGTCATGCTTTTTAAGCCAGTGACAATTAATTCAGCTGCGCTCCTTGAGATAAGTGTATGCCCTGTGTGATCCCAAAGTCCCCCACAGCTTTAAAGGAGGACCATGGCACCGAAAAGCAGCGGTCACAAATAACTCACGAGCTGAAAGCTTTCCTCTACGTTCAAATAAACAGGACTGCATTTTCTTCCATTTGGTTTTAAAGGCTGGTTTTTGCTTGTTGAAAACCTCACTTACTACAATTTTAATTAAATTGCTTACTTCTCTTGAAAGCGTGTTCATTTTCCCTCCTTGGCTTTATAAGTTTATGTCCCCAGTAGATAACAGAACCTTATTGCAGCCTATGACTGCCATGGAAACAAATGGATTAAGGAAATGATTCACAACTGCCTAAAACCATTTGCAAGGCTGACATTACAATAGGGGGGGGGGGGCACGATTAGAAATACATTAGATAACTGTTGATATTATATGTAGTGACAATAGCAGCTGTTGTCTCTAGAGTAAAATCTTGTTTATATGTCAATAATATTCAATATAGGAATATTTTTTAAATTATTTCTTTTGGTTAAAATAAAGTTGTCAAATCGTAACTTCTTTCAATTATTCAAAGACGTCTGACTTTCTTGAGAATTCTGTTTCTGTATCCTACAGAAAACTTTCTGCTTAGTGTGAGCCACCGCACATGGATGATAAAGACTCCACAGATAGTAGGTTCATTAAGTGCTCGGAGCTTGTTCCTATCACTAAGATGACATGGGCAACCTCTGCCAAAGCCACCCCCAGGGTTTCTACAGAGCACCTGCTTACCTTTTTTTACCCACAGATGTGGTTGTCAATAGGCAGGCAACACTGGTTCCTTCCACTCTAAGCATAATGGAAGGTCACTGCTATCTCTATAGTCAATTAACACATGGTCTTTATACACTTCACAGGAACAGAACTCCTGCTTATCTTTTAGAAGAACATGCTACCTGCAAAACATTTTCTATGCTGGGTTAGCATAATTAACTACGTGTGTGTATACACACACAAACTAATGACTAAGAAGGGTTCACAGTGTGAACGGAGTGTATTAAAGAACTGTATCCTTCATACAGTTTAGCACATATTAATTTATTTAAATAACCTCTTTACCTTTACTAATTTAAACTTGGAGACCATTGATTTAAAACTAAGAGCCTATTTTACCTGGGGGGGGGGGGAGCTGTGATTTGCGGCAATAAATTAGAGATTGCTGGATTACAACAGATGAAATCATTTTTGTAGTAACCACCTAAATAACTGTTGCTTCACGTTACTTTTTGATGGGTAGGATACTCTGGGAATTAAAAATGGCCTCTAATTTCCACATGGGTATCAGAGAACAGGTTGAAATGCAGCTATCCAATAACAATTCTGGTTGCTTACCGATTATTCCTGGCTCAGATTTATTAAAGTAACGGCATGTGTGTACCCAGCTAGAGACAAGATCATGCAGAAGAGAGAACGCGTGAAAGATTAAAGTTTAAATGTATTTGCCAAACAATTCATGTCATTACTTTTGATGTACACGGCCTCTATCGAGAAATCCAATTTTATTTTTCATCCTACCCATGTCAGTAGCAGCTTCCCCAACTGACCTTGGAAACAGATTTACAGTAGTGCTACAGAGGCCCATTTTCTGGACAGAGCATTTAAAGTGAAAAATGTACTCTAATGTTTCAGTAATGTATACAATGGTTTGTGGATACAGAATTACAAAAAATGTGGAGACTACTCGGCAATGTTTTATATTTCAAACATTAATTGCATTATTATGCTATTTACTTTGTGGATTAAATTTCATTTCTTATTTATATAAACATCTGTTTAAGCTTGTGTGGGTGAAATAGTCAAGGGCCAAATCTTCTAGTAAAGACATGCAATCCTTACAAGCCTCATAAATTACTGTAAAGGGATGCAAAATTACTGTAAAGGGATGCAGAATTACACAAAACAAGCTCCTCTAGTCAGACCCACAATCTACTGCCAAAGGCACATGGAAATGGATGATAGGAGTTGTAGTACATCAACTGCAGGGGGGTCATGTCTAGTTACCTTGACCTTAGCAGGGGTTAATAACGCATTTACAAATAGATTAGCTGTGTATGACAGCAGTCATTTTTTTGCCCGTGATGCCATGTTAGATTCTCTCCTTATTGTAAGCATATCAGCCTATCATATGGAGCTCGTGTTTCTCTGATGTGCATCTCAGCATGAACAGAGTGTTGTTGTGATCACTGTAGGAGATGGTTAAAAAGAAAAAGGAATACAGTTAGGGTTTTGCCATCAGTGACACTGTCTGACTGTTCTACACCTTAATGTTCACAGAACGGCACACCGCTTCTAGCTCCTCTTCTGTAGCAAAGGTTCCGCTTCATAAAGAGCATCATTATCCCAGAGGCTGATCTATCCAAACGCGCGTAGGTCAATGTGGTTGTATCAAAGAATTTAACAGCGTCTGGTGGTAATGTATGAAGTAGTCAGTGTCAAATGTCGTATACAAACTCCTACACCTGTTTGAGAGTAGGTTTTAAGTGGTGCTCTTATATACAGAACTTGAGAGAGAAGATACTCTCACAATAAAACAAAGAGCTGCATCCGTCCAACGGATGAATGAACTTCAGCTGAAGGTACAACCTTTTATTGAGATATAGTGGTGAGGTACAGTGTGATTTTGGTTCATTTATGACTGGTGTATGCAAAATTGTGGACCTTTCAGAACTAAAAGAAAGCTCATATATCCTGACCATATAACAGCACTCTCTTTTAGAACTTAAAAAGTTGGATGCAGAAAGGCAGTAAGCCAAGATAAAATTAAAGAGGCACATTCACTTTTTGCTGTTCTTAAAGCCTATATGACGTAATGGAACATTTTGTAATGCTGTGTTTACCACAATCTGAAGTATCGTAACATCTTGCACACATGAGATTTTAGTTTGGATCCCATTCCCCAAATAGTCCAGCAATTATGGATGCGACCAAACCCCCTCATCTATACACCGACTATTCACAGCAACTCACTGCATGCAGTCATGTATATTACACAGGCGTGAGTTGGATTACCATCTATCGATCTGTTCCAAAAACATATATAGCAAAAACGTGAGTCATTCATAATACATAGTGGGTAGAAAAAGCGAACCCTTGGGAATTACCTGGTTTTCTGCATTAACTGTTCATAAAATGTGATCTGATCTACATCTACAGACAAACACAATGTGCTATTAACACACAAAATTATGACAAAAAGGTTTAAAATTTATGGAACACACTCACTTAACATTCACAGTGCTGGAGGAAAAAGTAAGTCAACTCTTGGATTTAAAAACTGGCCGAACCTCCTTTGGCAGGAATAACCTAAAACAAGCACTTCCGGTAGCTGCCGATCAAACCTGCACGATGTTTAAGAATTTTAGACTGTTCTTCCTTACAAAAAAACGCTTAAGCTCATTCATATTCCTAGGATGTCTGGTGTGAACGGCTCTCTTGAGGCCATTGCACAGAATTTCTAATGGGTTACGGTCTGGGCTCTGACTGGGACATAGCAAAAGGTGATTTTCTTTTTTTAAGCCATTCCGTAGTATATTTACCTTGATGCTTGGGGTCATTGTCCTGCTGCATTACATAACTTCTTCTGATCTTCAGCCAGCCACACTGACATTATCCTGCAAGATACCTTGATAACCTTGGGAATTCATTCTCCCTCCAGGCCCTGAGGCAGCAAAGCAGCTTTTAATCATGACACACTTTCCACCATACTTCACCATCAGAGTGATTTTTTTTTATGTGGGTATGTAGTACCCTTTTTACACCATACATGGGTGCTGCGTGTTTTTCCTGACTTTAACCATAGTTTCATCAGCCTACAAAAAACATTTCCCAGCAGCGATTTATTTATTTTTTTTAAATTATTTTTAAAGCATGGCAACACCATGGCCTTACGTATAGAAGGTGCCTGGTCTAGTAAGTGAAATAGGTTTATGATAACATGATTCGCAACATTGTATTTTCAGTGGATACTGCCAACTGAGGAACTGACCTAGTAGGTTTGCCACCGTTTCCTCAAAATATAGCGGCCATAGTTGTGGGTCGTGAGGGTGGAGACAAAAAAGAGCCACAGAGATTGTAGTAGATCATAACTGCCATCATTTTATACTGAGCAAGACATTGACGGCGTTACTGCATAACTCCCATCTCCTATAATTTCTGTTTGAATTTTGATGTTTTCACTCATCTCATGCTCCCACTCACCCATTAATGCTCTCTCTTAATGGTTGTGAGTTCACAAGAGCAGGGCCCTTTTCCCCTTTGCACCAGTTTATTATTGTACACGTTTCTAAATTGTTCTGACTGTAAAATCGCTGCAGAATCTGCTGGTGCTTTATAAATAAATGTAATGTCTTCCATGGTTCTCCGCTGGCCACTTCACATCCCTGTCTTTCTCCACACCTCTGCGACTTGTCATACCTCTTCTTCTTCTTCTGTCTTCTTAAGGGTTTCTCTCTTCTTTCTTTAGTGTTGCCATTGGCTGGGGGGCAATCTTACCAGTCATCACAGCACACTCCCACCTTCTATTTTTCTCCTTCGCTCTCCTCCTCTGTTTTTGTTCAGTATCTGCCTTTTTTGCCTTACTTCTGTCCACATCATATCTTTGCTTTTGTCTTCTTTCGTCCTCTATTGTTCTCTCCCTCATTTTCACTAACTCTCATCTCCGAACCTACACATTAGATTTCGCTCCCATCAAATTGAAGCGCATCAAAAAAAAGACACTTAGGGGAATGGCTGGGAGAACAAGAGGTGGCTATATTGATGCAGAAAAGGGAGCTCCTCCCGTCTGAGGAAGCATGTATCCTGATCCCCATCACAAAAAAAATAAATACTGGCTTTGCATTGCCAGTATTTTACTTATGTCGGCACTGGCTTTAAAGGGCTGATTACTGGCAGTCCCGGTAAAATACCAGCTGGGTGGCAACCCTACCTCCACGGATGTTATCTTCACTTTTGAGTGCAGGATTATGGCTGACACCCTTGCGGTGCTGGGTAGAGCACACTATGCATACTGTGATGGCTAGGCACACTCATACTGCAGCTAGCATAAACATGGCAATCTGCCCCTGGATTTGATGCAGAAGTCATTCTACCTGTCCCAGAGCAACCACCCAGGTACTGTGCTGGTGATTTCCTGCTCAACAGGGTCATTTATAAGAACACAAATTGCCAAATTTGCCAATGTCTAGTGTTGAACCTGTTAAATCAGAATTAGATATATTTAAGCATAACACTGAATTTAATCATTGGCAATTTTTATTCTCTTCACACTAACAATGATGATGTCTGAAGTAGAAGGAAAATTGTATTAAGGTACAGGCAAAAAAGGATAACGTTAAAGCAATAAGTTAAACACATTTGTGGCATATGTCTTACCCCAATGATGCTCAGGCCTTTCATGTACTCCTGACGCGGCTGAGCTTGAGGGACACATCCTGCCAGGACCACTTTTTTATCATGTTCTTGCGCTTTCCTACGGAAACAGATAAAACCAGTTCAAATTCGGTATGAAGCTTTTTTTCTTTCTATGTTGCACTGAAGAAAAAAGGTGTTAATAAATTGCATTATATCGGCATAGATGGGAAGGCCCCAGATTGTCTCTGGAAGTTCTGGGAATCCTAGCCACCTGCCATGTTCCAGTCCCTTTAAAATTCTGGAGTCTTGCCTCATCTTCTTAACCCCTAAAGCAGGAGAAGGAGCTCTCAATGCATGGACAGCCCTGGGAAATTCCCAGGTATGTATATCTGTCAATATCAAGACATCAAAATACAGAAGTTAATAGAAGTTGATTCACTAAGAAGGGAGTTAGGAGGATAGTGCAGGTAAGGTGTGGTTTCATCTGACTTCACCTTATATTCTGAGGGACCAACCCCAGCGAGCTTCAGATTTACAAATAGCTCTGATAACCACGTATACGGCATACTTAAATCATGTACGTCCTAGCAACGTCTCCCATATTTCAGCCAAAATTACATAATGTATTAAGACAATGTTAAATGTGCCAAATCATTCATATTATGTTTAAAACTATATGTGTTAAGGACTTTAATAAGAGTTGTCTATTTAATAAAGAAATATTTTTCACAATATGCTTCAGTATAAAAATATGTCTGGATATTCTAATCTAAACCATTCTCTCCAATACCATTTTGGCTGGTATTAGAAGCTAACTTGAGCTGGAGTGGTCAATTGCTGCTCTAGTAGATAGAGGCTCTACCAGGTCACTGGCTACGAGCGGAATAAAGAAAGCCAACATTCGATGTTAGTGTTTCTACCCAATGTGATTCACTGCCCAGCAGATGCTTTTACTGAACACTCAAAACCTAATGTCTGCCAATGCCAGCTCCAAAGTTGTTTAATAGTAATTGCATGTGACAAGTTGATTTGACAGGAAAAGGGGGGATACAAACTAAAACAAAACAAGTCTTCCACAAAACACAGCTATGATTTAAATAAGTCATTTTCACCCAACATTATATGTTTTCACTCTTGAGTGATGTCAGGTAAATTTTATATGGAGTATAATTTAGGCATGAGTGCAACACAGCAAAAGCCAGAGATTATAGATATGTTACACCACCAATAAAACCCCTGATTTCTTTGGAATTTATTGAACAAATGCAGAATTTACAGTAAAGTTCGCGAGAGAGTAACCATCCGAACATTAGCTTAACTAGTCATTATGAAGGGCAAATGTCTTAATGTAAGGAATTGCATTATGTTTTATTATGCTCTCCCCCCAACAGAAGCTCATTGGTGTTGGACTCTCATAATGTAAAGTCAAGAAGTTGAAACCACAACTCTCCTGTAAACAGGGTCTGGCTGGCTTGGGACAATTGTCCTAATGCCAGTTGGGCCGGCTCATGATGAATAATTTTTGGCCCGCACAGGGAAGCAGGGTTGTGTGAGCCTCCATTAAAAGCTGCAAATTAGTTGAGGGGTGAGTAAGAGGGTATGGGAGGCAAGCAAAATGTATGTTATAGGGAGTATATGTATAAGGTTGTGAGCATTATGTATGTATGCAACAGGGACTATGTTAGCATGAGTATAAACACGCAAGCATGAGTGTAAGTTTGTATAAATGTGCACGTGAGCTACCAAGGGGAAATAATGTCATAAGATTGTTAGTAAATGGAATACACTGAGAATAGCACAGGTTGACTGTTACTACACAAAGTACAGGAATATTACTTTGATAAATGTATATCATGGCACCTGTCAGAGGGTGAGATATATTAGGCAGCAAGTGAACAATTCATCCTCAAAACTGATGTGTTATTAGCAGGGAAAACAGCAAGCGTAAGAATCTGAGCAACTTTGACAAGTCAAATAGTGATGGCTAGACAACTGAGGCAAAGCAAAGCATCTCCAAAACTGCAGCTCTTGTGGGTGTTCCCGGTCTGCAGAGGTCAGTAATTATCAAAAATGGTCCAAGGAAGGAAAAGTGATGGACGACTGGGTCATGGGCGGCCAAGGCTGGCCCGTGTGGTCAAAACCAACAGACTAGCTACTGTAGCACAAATTGCTGAAAAAGTTATTGCTGATTCTGATAGAAAGGTGTAACACACAGTGCATCATAGTTTGGTGCAGAACATCAATGCAAAAAGACATCTAGCTCTGATGGTTTGTTATTATAGTACAGGCTTACTTTTATGGTTTTATAATCACCATAATATAACTACCCATAAGTACAGATTCTACACATGCTCAGTGATGCATTCTGTAGAGCACTGTAATAAAGTCATACCTGTAGCAAGCAATCTTTAGGGCAGGCACACACACAACAGGTAGTTATCCAGTTGCTGTGAATGTACAACTCCATGCTGCTTATACAACAGTCTTAAAGAAATAAAGCAGGACGACACCTGCCTCCTATAGGTCATAGTGAACATAAAAAAATGCTACTTAGAACCATGAATCAGAACTTGTTATATCAACTCAACAGACCAAATATTGTGAAATTATGGCGACATTTAATGTACTTGAAGTGGGGCCGCTATGTGCAGTGACTGTACTGAATTTAGTCTACAAGTAGCTTCACTAACTGGTTCTTTGGAAATAGATTATAGAGATTTATCATTAATTCTCATCAGTCCAAAACAGGAGGGTTTTCCATCTAGTTCAGCATTTTTTGCAGCACAGAAGCCAAATCAGTAGTTTAAAACCAGACTCTGTGGGTCATAACACTTTGCAGGCCAAGTAAACTTCAATAACTTCCAATACAACAACCTCCTCACTTATTGAGCTGCACGCATTGAGAATGAAACAATAGCACACCTATAATAAAATGATAGGTTGTATGTATGGTAAAACACCCTGAAAGGTTTCCTTCCGAGGTCCTATTTTGTCTATCCCAGAATCCCTCATTACAATGTTTGCAAATTGTCTAGTTACATCACAAGAAGGTAGAAAGAAAATGCAGATTATTGCAACCATCTATATATTTAAATAAACTGCCCTCACAAACAGTCTGTAGAAAGGAGTGCATTTCAATTCCTCAAGTTATGTAAAAGATACAAAAATACATGAATTCAGGTTTCTATTTCTACTTCTGGCACCAGGGATATTAATTAGAAAAAAAGTCAGTGCGTAAGCGTCATGAGGGTCAGTAAGATTAACAAAAAGCTTTCGTGTCCATAAACAGCTATGTTGATAAATGTGTTTTGCTTGATCTACAAAACTAAAATAATAAGAGCTTTAAATGGGACTCCATCTTTAAATAGCTAACTTAAAGCGTTTAGCGTCTTCATTGCCAACTAGGTTATAGTGTATGCATCCATAAATCTAATACACAAGCTAGCCCTGTTACAACCTTGCCACCTAGTGGGGGTCTGGAACTCTTCAAGCTAAAAACGTCAACATTTTTTTATTCCCCTTGAAACCATATAGCTTGAGTTCACTCTGGGCCAGAGTAAAAATTTATTATGCATTAAAATACTGAATAAAACCAACCATTATGTTCAATGTTATTAAAAGAAAAAGTAAAAAAGGGGAGGGGGCATATGGAACAGGTCCAGGATTCTGCAAACGCAAAATACTTTCCAGATTATCACAGTTCCATGTCTGGGATCTTAGTTTCCATCTTTACAGAGAGGAGGGGGGGGTAGTGCGCAGCAAGTCTACTGAGGAGGAAATCTACAAGGAGCAAATATCCCTTGAACCAACTGCAGGGACCATGAAGCTCAGTTGGAAAATGAGCCAAGACTAGCTTTATTATGATGCTGTCCATAGAGAACTGGTTAGCGTAGGGAATACTTTTAGGAAAATATGCTTAACCAGGTCAAGTATGCCAATAATCGCTCAAAATGGATATCCAAGTAAAATGGCCAGCACATAAGGCCGAAACAGAATGTGAGGGGGAAAATAAAATTTAGTGAATTTCTAAAGATACACTAATGTGAATTTACTAAACTGCAATTTACTGTGAGATCACCAAATTTCATTATTCTAGTCATCTGGGATTCTCACAATAGCTCAGTGATCGCTTCTGACAGTTTGGCTTCTCTTCCCATAAGGGCAAAGATTAGAAACCAATAACAAATCATACTATAGGTTAGTATTTAAACTTTCACAACGTTCTAAGGAGAACCCCCTGTGCAAAGACATAGAAAAACATTGATTTCAGTGAAAATAGGACCATGGATGAAGGCGGCTGCAGCAGTAAGTGATTTCTTATTTATTTTTAAAGGTTTATACAAAAATAGTTTAAGACTTTGTTTTGGTGGGACTGCATTGGACAGTGAACTGTCCCTTTAAATACCTTCATACAAGTAGGAATGACCTCAATCAGGACATGCGGAATTGCATGCCGCTTAGACAGGGATATTAATAGAGCAAAAAATAAATTAAAAAAATCACTATATTATTTGACAGGGCCCTCAATCCTTGCCTGTCTATCTTCTTCTGACTGGCTCCAAACTATTGGGATAAAAGCAGAGGCTACAACCACGTGGGAGTTAAATAGCCAGCTCCTAGTTGTGCCTAGGGATTTGTGGCTCTGGAAGAATGAATCTTTACATTTCACATGATCAAGCACCGACTACAAAGTGCTTATAAGAGTAAACGAAAGGCCGTGTATGCCGACAGGCAGATGGTTATGCCCACAGCACTGGTCTAATACTTGATTAAAGCAAACTTGTACAAGTGTGAAATTCACTACCACTCTGCAACAAGCACTCAGCATTTGTTTCAAAGAAAAAAACCAAATGAAAGTTCAAATTGTATCATAGGTATGATTAATATAACAGCTTGTTATTACCATTCATCACTGCCTATATGTTTGATTAGATGCAGAGCTCTGATTTTCCATTACACCACAAAGTTGTGATCTACGGCTCAACATCAGCTAGACTTCACATTTATTCGTTTTTATTTGGCAGGATTTCGGGGAGGGAAAGATGCTGAAAAACGAATAAGTCAAAAAGAAAAGAAAAAAAACCAAACATTTATCACTGAGCATCAATGAAATCAATGAAAAGGCCCTTATTTCTGGATTCCACCTCTGCACAGCACGAAAGACATTACCGGCAGGTAAAAAACAAACAAAAACACCTAACTAGAAGGACATCTACCCTAAAATAGAAATCAAGACGATTGTTAGACAAAAAAGGTATGATCATAAAACAGAGAAGCGGAAGGTCAAGCTTAATAAGCATCTCGTTTGCAAAATTAGTATAATAAACTGAATTAAAAATAAAATGGTCAAACAGCTACGGGAGTTGCTTGCGAGGACTCTCTTTAAAGTCCGGGCAGAAACAGAGATCCTACTAATGAATGTGATGGCAGCCAGAGCCAGACCCACGTTCTGTGTAGGACTCAGTTTGAAGTTCTATTGAAATTTCAAGAGTGTCTATTCTGCCACGTGTTCTGTATTATTATTACACAATGTGTAAATGAAAGCCAGCCGTAAACTATATTAGCATGTTTTTCTGTTTCTCTTTTTGGCAAGTGTTGCAAAATCACGAGTCCACAAAGCACGTGGCCGATGTAGTGTGTGAGTGGTATTAAGCCAATATTCTGAGTTTTACTACCTACAAATCCAATAATAATTAAAGTGTTTCAAATCATTCCATCAATTTTAACACAAAATACCAATTTTAAAATGATCATTTGATTTATTGAAGGTAAAGAGTTCATCAAAATCTATATCACCCATGTAAAAAAAACAAGTGCCATAAACCCAATATTTGGTTGTGCTGTCCTTGGTGGCAACAACTGCAATCAAACATTTGGAGTAACTGGCAATGAGTCTTGTATTGCTGTGGAGGATTTTTGGCACACTCTTAACAGAATTGTCTTAATTCAGCCACATTGGAGGGTTTTTGAGCATTTACTGCACCTCAATCTGATTCAAGTCAGGCCTTTGACTAGGTCACTCCAAAGCCTTCATTTGGTTACGTCTGAGACATTTACTGGTGGACTTGCTTGTGTTCTACGGATCATCGTCTTGCTGCGTAACCCATCTGCAATTAAGCTTTTGGTCACAAAACTGATGGCCAGCCATTCTCCTTCAGGATTTTCTCGTAGAGAACAGGATTCATGGTTCCATTAATTATGGCAAGTCGCCCAGGTCCTGAAGCAGCAACGCTGTTCCAAACCATCAGACTACCACCACCGAGTTTGACTGTTGGTTTGATTATTATTTTTATTTGATTTTTGCGGCATAGCGGGTTAGCTTTATGCCAGATGTTACGGGACCCATGTTTTCAAAAAAGTTCTACTTTTGAATCATCAGTCCAAAGATTATTATCCTCAAAAGATTGGGGGGGTGGGGGGTCATCAAGACATTTTGGGGGCTAATGTGAAACCTTTCCCCTTGAAACTCTCCCATAGATGTCCTTTTTTGTTATGAACTCAACTTTCTTTTGTGATCTCTTGGATGAGTCATCAATGTGCCCTCGGACTAATTTTGGTAGGACGGCTACCCCTGGGAAGATTCCCCACGCTGCCAAATGTTCTCCATTTGTAGATAATGGTAATCACCGTGGTTCTCTGGAAACGCAAAGCCTTCCAGACATTGTTTCTTACCTGTTCTTGAATTTCTTTAGATAATGTGCTGCTTTTTCGGACCTTTTAGCCTATTTCACTTTGACACAGGTTCCCTGATGTTTAAAAAAACAAAACAAAAACACAACAGTGCTGGCACTAATCAAGCCTGGGTGTGTCTAGCGCACCCAATCATCAATAAACATTAAACTGCATTTTGTGTTTACTCCATTCCAGCACTTGGAGAAGGGAAACTGATTAACTTATAATCAACTAAATTTCTCTCCACAAACTCTGCTTGACCCTCTACAATCTGGTTTCTTTCTACAACATTCCACTGTGAGCGCACCGACTAAAATTACCAACGACATCCTCACCGCTAAAACAAAGGCCATTTCTAAATACTTTTACACTGGGACCTCTCTGCAGCCTATAATACAGTTTACAATCCTTCATGCTCATGGCATCCAGGACACAGCTACTACCTCCTTCCTCTCTGTCTGTACTTTTACTACTTGTTCTTTTCCATTACCACCATCTAGTGGTGTTCCTCAGGGATTAGTTCCTGGGCCTCTACTCTTCTCCATCTACACTTGGATAGCTCATATCTTCATTTGGTTTCCAATACCACCTATATGCAGATGACACCCTGATCTATATCTCCTCTCCCGACCTTTCACCCTCTGTAATTTACCTCACTGACTGTCTTTCTGGAATTCAATATCTCCAAGAGTGACCTTATGGTAATCAAGCCATCCGCACTGTCCACAATTCCGGACATCTGTTGACCACTCCACTATCCTGCCTCTTTCACTTGAAAAACATCTCCCGAATTCGCCCATTCCTCAAAGAAGAAAACCAAAATACTAAATCCCCTCACTCGCGATATCCTGCCTGGATTATTGCAACTCCCTACAAACTGGTCTTCCTCACTTCTGCCTTCCATAGCTCCAACGCCGTACCTAGATTAATTTTTCTTCGTGAATGTTCTTCATCTGCCAATTCTATTTGCCAATCAATCCATTGGCTCCCTATACCATTCACAGTCAAATTCAAACCCCTAAACCCCTAATATCTTTGCCCAGTCCTCTTCTACCATTTCACATCTACCTCAACAGAATAGACTGTAAACTCACAAGAGCAGGAACCTCTTCTCCTTTTGTACCAGATTGTTATTTTAAATTCATCCTACCGACTGATTGTAAAGCACTACAGAATCAAAAAAAATTTAAATATGCAAGTATGCTATGAAAAGTGGATGGTTGCACATGTGAAATAACTGGTTAAGAGATAACGTTCTAACCACCCTAACAACTTGTAAAAGTAAAGTGACAAAACGTAATTTTAATAGCTATTAGAGCACATTAAGCGTTAGTTTGCTTAATTTTCTATGTTCCCAACCCCTTAATCTTGCAAGACGTTTGTATTAAACCATATAAAATTGTATAAAAACCTATGTTAAAGGTAATTTATATTACTATGTCAGACAGCATGGAAATAAAAACCCTTTTTGTCTTTGCTCAGACTGTAAATGACTGATCTAATGGCAAAGTATATTGATCATAACCTCAACAGACCTTTAACAAAAGCAAGACGATCACCTTAAGTCGAGGCACTCAGCTTTTGCAATATTTTATATGGATGTTAATATATCCCTGTCTCCTATATTTCTACGTGTCCATTCAGAAGATAACAGAGGTGCATTCTGGTCTAAGGCTAGGGAGGCAGCAGACCCTTCGCCTCAAACCTAGGGGGGCGGATTGCTCTATAAGGCGATCAGGCTTCCCCGTGCTCCATTACTCAATGGGTCGCCAGACCCCCTGCAACTGTTGCATGAGCCACTAATGGTTATGCCGTGTGTACAGGGCGGCAACAACAACATGTATTTAGCCAAGCACACAGTCGTAGCGATAATACACACTAGTATAAGATACACATGCTTAATACTTTAATACATGGTCAGGAACATTTTCCAGTGGTCACGCTATTTTGTACTAGTCTGTGATACACGGGCCCTCTCAGTTCCCTCAAGAAGGAGTATTGTATGTTATACTTACATGTATACACATTATACAAGTCATGGATATTAGATTAATAGGGACAGAACGTTGATCCAGGGATTTATTCTGATTGCCATATTTGGAGTCGGGAAGGAATTTTCCCCCTGGTATGGGGCAACTGGCATCTGCTTTATAAGGGTTTTTTGCCTTCCTCTGGATCAACACAGTAGAGACACAATAGGTATATAGGTTGAACTTGATGGACTTTGGTCTTTTTTCAACCTTATGAACTATGTTACTATGTATTAACAGTGTGACCTTCTTGGCAACTTCACGGTGCTCTGTCTACATCATAGGATGGAAGACTGTTTAAAATGAATGTCTTACCTGGTCACTACAGTGAGAGCACAGTCACATGTACAAAGTATGTGGCCCACGATGAATAAGAGCATACTATCAACCGAGTATTATAACAAAATAATCTCAAAGGGATAAAAGGACATTTGAGACGATAACTAAAATGTACATACATACACATCAGTAAACACATCAATAATATTTAAAGAATAATCATTTTGCAAACTTTTGTTGATGAGCAAAATGATTATTCTTTGTGAATGGCGTTCACACAGGAATGGTATTAAAGCTTTTATCCTTCAAAATCATGAATGCTAATGAGAATACCTCAAGGAATCTCCAAACTGAAATAATATATTTACATCGTTCATATACTTCAATTAAATGAACTTTACCTTGAACCCCTCATTTTTAATTGCATCAGGACACATTTTCTGGAAATTTACTGCCACTTTTTTTTTTATTTATTTTTTTTTAAAACAGAGAAATGTAATTAGGCAGCGTTCATGGTTTTTTTTTAAAAAAAAATAAACTCTAAAAACAGGCATCAGATCAAAAGTAAACAGATGGGGATTTTAACTTAAGGGGACTCGTACAAAGGCACTCTCAGCAGTGCCATCTCACAGTAACAGACAGGCACAGCAATCACAGAGTCTGCAGAGCGCTTTCACAGTAGAAGAAGATAAGCCAGATCAAATGTTTTAGCATTATTAGGTTCAAATTAAAGCGTGATCAGACTGAATAATCAGCAATTTGTTGGCATTTCTGCTTAGGCCACAATAGCCATTCTCCATAGGATATTGGGCAGATACTATCAGTTGCGCATGTTTTAAGGAATTATTGCACTGAGCGGATCTGGCACGGCTGCACACTATTCCAGGGGAGGCCTGGCATTTGAACTTGTGGTGGTGGGGAGGGGGATATATCTTGTACGCTTGGTGAATTAATGCGCTGATTTAATTACAGACTTGTACCATTAATATGATTCCCGAATGGCTGCCTGGTTCTACATATTAGGAATCTGAGACACACGCCTAATTGTTAGAAACGAAATCAAGGAATCGAAGACAGACTTAATCAGCCCCCAGCTCGTAGACATATTCAGCGCACCTGACTCTGGGACAAGCTTGGCAATTTGGAAGTGACTTAAAAATTAACCGTGTGTTTAGATGTAGACTGTGTAGCCTGGAAAGGAGATTTTTAAGTGAAAGGGAAAAAAAATACCTGGCTGGTGGGTATCATGAAGCAGCTATACCGGGAACAATAGGGATGGACAAAGGGTGGCGAGTGGCAGCTTTAGCACAAGAAAGTTAGCTTTCTTGAGGTGCAATAGTTCTTTATTTTTCAACTACATGTGGTTTGTCACTAAAGTTGGTGCCTGCAGGGTAGTGGCAAAATTAAGTCAATGTCATCCCCACTTATTATAAAGGGCCAACAATAGTGAGCATAACTTGCCCTCTAAAGTACAAAATAAATCTGATCTCATGAAAGTCACATCTCTGATTGAGCTATACATTATGCAAGGGGAGCTCTGCCCTCCCTGCGGCAAAGCTTGCCAGACATGGCTATTTGTAATCTATAAAGAAGTAAACAAGTCTCTTTTCTCAGTCAATAAACCAAAGTGTCTCCACAACAATCATGTGATGAGGACATTTCCCCTTTAAGGAATGTAGCAAAAATTAGCTATATTAAGATCAATAATCTGATATTGTTGATGACTTAGTTACATTGATGCCATCGTATTAGCGAACAAACATCGGGAAGCCAGATCCTATAAAGGTGACTCTGCAGACAGATAAAAAAATATATATATATTTTTAACCAAACTATGCAGAGTATTAAGAAATATTGCAGTATTGGGGGAAACATGTGTAGCATTAATTCATTGGCATTAGATCATATTGCAAAGTGCCATTACACACTTTGAAGTATGACTCACAAGTCCCAGCCTATAGATCTTTGGAGCCTAACTTGACATAAATTCGATGAGAACATTCTTCATCAATCAAAACGTTGCTGTTGGGAACAATGCCAGAGCAAAAACCTTTTTAAAAAGAATAAAGCCAGCTTCCTAGCACACAAGACACTATACATTTAAGGTACATATTGTTTCAATAGTCCAATCCCATTACTGAGACACATATACTACTGGAAGGCCAAAGCCAGTACGTAGCAAAAAAAAGTCAAAACAAAATTGTGTTTCTACCAAAGCATAATGAAATCATTAAAGTTATTCTTTAATGCTCATCTCAGAGTATCAAATTAAAGCGGATTGTGAAGAACACAGGGGAACATGGTAGTAGGATCTATAAAAGGGTAATATGCTTTGCAAAACGTAGAACTCATCTAATGACTTGTTTACATAAGTCAGTTTCAATTTGCAAAATCAATTGCATGAGAAAACAGAGCGAGTTTGAACTGCACAGGTGTCCTGAAACAGTTTTACAGAATATTTTGTGCAAGTATCGACCTAAGCCTGTTCTATAACATATCAGTTTCCATGTGTGTGCAAAACAATATAATTCAGATCGGAGGCACTTAGGCTAAGGGGATACCCGGAAACTCTCCATGTTTTATCTCCCCACAGGGAGGAGCAGAGTAAGGCCCTTTCCAGTCCTTTTAAGTTTTTATTGAGGGCTATCTCCTCTTCCACACATAGCTGGCCACACCCCACCAACTAAGCCACACCCCCAGCTCCTAAGAATAAGATCACAAGGAGACCTGCCATGGAATGCTACCGAAGTATAGGCGTTTAACTGTGTGTGTAATTCCACAAAATATTTGGGGGCTGAAGGCATACCACGTTAGGCATTGTCATTTACATATCAAAAATTTCAAATTTCTAATGATCTTCCAGTAAATAATACAATGGGGATTATTAACATGTACTTGGGCTGATAACTTCATATAGAAAGAGGCAAATCAATCTATAAGACAAAAGACTGCGAGTTCAGTTACCAGAGAATTAGATGATGTTCATACAGCCTTATACTTTAGCGTTGGACACAATTCGTATAACCGTCTCCTAGAGCACGTCTTTGATGGTAAACAGAACTTAATACGGACTCCACAGTAGTTCCTCCATAGAATTAACCCCTTCGCGACCTTTGCCGGTTCAGGACCGTCATGACATGAAGGTCACTAAATGACCTTTGACGGTCCTGAACCGTCAAAAAGTAAAATAAGCTTAGAAAGTGATCAACGATCACTTTCTTCGCTTAAACGGCGTTACTGTAATGCCTCGATGTCGAGGCATTCAGCAAGGCCGAGATCGGCATCGGGGGCCATGTCTGGCCCCTCCCGGAGGCGTCAACAGCCGCCATACATTGTATGGCGGCGGACGCCCGTTTTAAAAGCGTTTAGGAGGCGATCAACGATCAACTTAAATGGTGTCGCTGGAATGCCTCGATCAGGAGGCATCCAGCGACACCAAACACTTACCTCTGGGTGGGCTGTGACCGCTCCGGAGAGCGGTCACAGCCGCCGCTGCCGGTGATCTTCGCCATCAAGCAAGATGGCGGCGGCCCGGGAAATAAAACAATAAAGACGAAAAAGTTCGCTAGAGGGTCTCCAGACCCTCTAGAGAACTGGCTCCACTTGCTGGTTGAATACAGGTACTGCATTCAACCATGCAAGTCAATGGAGCCCAGCTTTCTAATCACTATGTGATTAGTAAAATATTAAAAAAAAATAAAATAAAAAATGGAAAAAAAAATTTAAAAAAAATGTGCTAACATTTAAAAATTATTATGCAGTGATGTCACTAGATGAACCATCCAGTACCAGAAAAATGTGTAAAAAAAAATAAAAAAAGTATTAAAAAAATAAAATTAAAAAATAAAGTTTATTATTTTGAGCAAGTGCTAAAATTTCTCAAAAATCTCAACAAAGAGTTAAAAAAAAAGCACTTCAAATACCCAAGGGGTGTCTAATATATAAAAAAATGGCTGATGGGGTAAATTGGAGTGGCCTAGCTCAAAGATAGGGCATAGGTACAGACTGACCAAAATGGAGAAAAAAAGCGCACTTCCCAAATGTGGCATTTTAAATCTGAAACAACCCGACAAACCCATGCATGTCGGGTATCACTGCACTCAGGAGATGTTCCTGAACACACATTGGGGTGTTGTTTGACAGTGGCATATACCAGGACCTGTATATCTATAACTAAAGTACAATTTGTGTGAAAAAAAAATAAAAAAAATTACTATTACAAAGTTTGACAAAGTGTAGTTGTATAATTGGTGCATGGAAAGGGTTAAAATAACAGCATTTGGAATACCCTGGGGTGTCTAGTTTTCAAAAATATATGGTTTGAATGGGTTAAATTGAGTTAACCGGCTTCAAAGATATTCCAAAGAGGAGAGGGAGGCACAATGACCAAATGACCACCTGAATTACGCATGCCCCAAAAGTAGCCTTTTACCAGCCAAACAATCTGACAAACCCATGCATGTGGGGTATCGCTGTACTCAGGAGATGTTGCTGAACACACATTGGGGTGTTTGACAGTGACATATACCAGCACCTGTATATCTATAACTAAAGTACAATTTGTGTGGAAAAAAAAAATAAAAAATTACTATTACAAAGTTTGACAAAGTGTAGTTGTATAATTGGTGCATGGAAAGGGTTAAAATAACAGCATTTGGAATACCCTGGGGTGTCTAGTTTTCAAAAATATATGGTTTGAATGGGTTAAATTGAGTTAACCGGCTTCAAAGATGTTCCAAAGAGGAGATGGAGGCAGACTGACCAGATTTGTTAAAAAAGATTTGGAAATCATAAAACGCTGCTTGTACTTATTGCCCTATAACTTACAAAAAACAGCAAAAAAACATAAAAACATTGGGTATTTCTAAACTCAGGACAAGTAGTAGAATCTATTTAGCTAGTTTGTTTACTTGCTTTTTTAGGTGAGTAAAAGATTTTTCAAATAAAAGTCATAAAATTTGGTTTTTTTTCAATTTTTCACCATGTTTTTTAAATTTTTTTATAGTAAATAAGATGATACGATCAAAATAATGGTATCTGAAGAAAGCCCATCTTGTCCTGAAAAAAACAATATATAACTTATGTGGGTACACTAAATGGGTGAGGAGAAAATTACAGCTGAACACAAGCACCACAAAAGTGTCAAAACAGCCTCGGTCCCACAGGGTACAAAACGAAAAATGAGCCCGGTCCTTAAGGGGTTAATTTCAGTCTATTAACCCAAACCCAGTAGAAAAACAAAGTCCTCTTGCAAACAGTCTCCCTTCTGACAGTACAAGTTTTTTTATTTTTTTCATCTGTGAAATCAAGCGAAGTCTCATGATCTGTTTGGAAGATAACCCAAGTGTGACTCAGCTGTGGTTCATCAAAACTGGTTTTAAAAGACAAAAATACCTTCAGGCAGCTCTATGCCACAAACTGCTGCTTACGAGAATGGATCACTGTGAAGGAGGATTAATTTTCATCCCTATTGTTTAGAAAAAACAGTCGAGCCCTGTAGGCATCAACAGTACTGAGAACTTTTGAACAGAACGTCAAATTGTTCAATGTGTTTTCTGTACGTTGTTCAGACTTAAACAGAGGTCTTGAGAAGTCAGTGAAGCCTTAGCAATTGGTAGGAACATCATTCTTATTTACATAATATCCCTGTATTACTTTTATCAAAATCAAAATGTAAGCAGCAACCCACAGTTTGAATTGCTCTGCCAGTTTCACCGAGCAGGAAAAAAAAAAAAAAAAAATCAATGAAATGATAAATAATTAGTCATATGAAAGGTCACTGGTGTGAGTCATGATTCACATATTAACCTTTTCTAAACTTCAAACCGCAGGTGGACCAAATGAAATGCAATCCTGTGCGTGTAAACTTGCCGTGAATGTATATAATTACAGAAAAATCTCAAACAAGGTACGGATTATCTCATTACTGGTGGCACTGGAGACGAAAGGTGCTTGCTAGTATAAACATCCCATAGCCTACCTTCCCTGTGCCTCTGTAGAGCTCTCTCATTACGGGGACTAATAGCCTGTCTGTTGGTGACAGAGGCATCCCAACCTGAGGACTTTAACGAGGTTTACAAGGGGCGCTGCTGGCTAACCCAAGCCTTCAGGAGAATTCACCAAGAGCATGAGTAACCAACAGTCTATGTTCATCCAGTGATCTTGTGATAGTGACATTATGATGCCTACCCACTAAACCATGAAGAACGCATGGACTATGACTTATTTCCCATTAGGCACATTTATTTTCTAAGGAAGAAAATTTTCACTCAAACTTTCAGCCAGTGCTATTACTAATGGGCATTCTGTAAGTAACTGATTATGGATACGCACTAGGTTAAGTATACCTGTCCTTAATATATCAATACTCCTCCTCATATCTGAGAACTTTGTGGATCTGCACCAAGGGCGATGGGTAAATCAGTGCAGCTTTTCATCACCATGTTGGGGAGGTAAATGTTTAGCGCCTCACCTCCTGACCCACGTCAGGAGCACTTGCAGTGGGTAAATCTCTCACATGCTCATCCGATCAGAGTGATTTTCCTACTTGAGACTAGATTTTCCTGCCCTTAAGTCATCGTGAAAGAAAATTGGAAGTGCTCAGACCATGCCTGGTTATCCCTCGCCAAGCTTTGCAGAGCTGATGGAAATGCAGCATTACTTCAATGAGTAAAGTCTTCCTTTAAGATATTAAATAATGTAGAAAATCATATCAAATGTTGGATAAAGGTAAAATTGACAGGCATAGTGTGGGTTTAATTTCAAAGTAACCGTACTGAATTTTTAACACTTTTATAACTACATACAGCACTAAGAACATGATTCCTACTACTGAATGGTCAAACTCCAGAAATAATTCTGCAATCAAGTAAGTGACACAAAAGCAATAGAAACATCTGTTTCTAGAGGTTTCTGTGTTTTTACGCGATTTAAGCACCATGAGAATAAAATGATCAACCTGCCACGATTTATTTGCTTAATATTCTATCAAGGGTAACTGATGTTTTATCTAAGTGGCACAAAACCTCTGAAAAGGGATTTTTAAGAAAAAAAACCAAAAAAAACTTAAGTATAGAGGTTTCCTAGTGGCCTTTTATTTTGCTTAGCTGCACAGCCCTGATTGGAATTCCCCGGGGCCGACAGAATACATTACCACTGCCTCTTAATTATAAGCCAGTCCTACAAGCAACCAGATTATTTTGCTTATTTCAGCAAGTGTAAGAAACAGACGTTTATGGTTTCACAGCAGTCCTAATCACCACTTACTGTTATTACATCCCACATATTCCAGTAAGTCCTGCCTTTTTAAACAGTGCCAAAAAACGCTATCAGAAGAGCGACAATTATGGGTGACAGAGTAAAGGAAATCACAAGTTGCTTATCCGAAAATATGCTTGCAAATGAGGGAAGAGGAAGAGAGCTGGCACAGGGACGTTTTCTTGCCGCACAGATGGGCAGCGCTGGCTTCCGAGTTTGCTGCGAGCTCGGCTGATAGACTGTAGTGTGAGCGGAACCTGCCTGCAAGCGAGGGGGGACTTGTTGGGCCACATCCTAGTTAGGCTTATGCCGTGAGTTGTGAATGGAATACAATGAGGACAGACACACAATTTTTTATATAATATATATATATATATATATATATATATATATATATATATATATATATATATATACACACACACACACATATATATATATATATATACACACACACACACATATACATATATATACATATACACACATATACATATATACACATACATACACTAGATGGTCATTAATAAAACTATGCAGGGGTTTCAACAGCAAAACCCGACATGCACTGAATTCAAAGTGCAAACCACAATTATAGTTCCATTTACAAAAACGTACACTTTAGAGTTAAAAGCAACTTTAAGTATGCTTACCTATGAAGATAACAAAATAATGCTACAGTTGGGCTTCAGCCAAGTGCCAATATACCAAGAGGAAATGTGTCAAGGTTACATTTTTTTCACCTTGATAAAATGTATTTTTCCAAAATACCTTAATATGGGACTGCATAACAGCGTTTTAGGTAACCTATGAGAAGCTGCTAGGACCTTTATCTTTTCCTCCAGGCGCTCGTACCATTTGACATGTGCTTATGTGAAAAGACATGATTTAACCCTTCACAAGAGGCACATGGAAGATCTTTCCCACTGGCAGTACATTGGCTTTAGAGATGTAACCTGTGAGATCAGACAGCGCTCACAGAGACGGGAAGTGAAGCCAAAGAATGTTCTCTCACACTTTAAAGGAGACAGCATTTATAGGTATTCAGCATACTGTTTAATAAACTTTTATTACATCAGTGCTTCCCAAAGGGGGCGCTGGAAGGATCCGGTGGGGGGGTTTGGTGATGGGTGGCATTGTATTAAAAAAATGTTTAAGCCGATTACTTTATTTTCCAAACACACAAAATGCAAGTTTTAACTATAACCCAGTGCTTCCGATGCAGGTAGATCTCCAGGGAGAGTGGAGTATTCCAAGTAAGTTTGGGAGCCTCTGCATTATACAAAATCGGTAGACTCTACGTCTGTAGTAGGGATGCACTGTTACCGATACTGGTACTGGTATCGGTGCCGATACACAGCAGTTGCACTATAGGGCATTTTTGGGGGCAGAGTGGCAAGCCCGGGTGGCAGGTTGGCGCATGAAATTAAAAACAAGACAAAAATTTCTCAATCATAGCTTTAAAAAAATATCGGAAATTGGTATCTGCAAGTACTTAACACAAAGTATCGGTACTTGTACTTGTGTCTCAGGAAAAATGATATCGGTGCATCCCTAGTCTGTAACATATAAACATTTTCTAGATACTCTTATTGACAGGGGGTTCTGGGGCCCATGAAAGTTCAATCTCTTAGGACTGAAGAAAAATGTTATGGTTTAATCCCATTCCCCCCCCCCTTCAAGAAAAATAGCTTCTTAGTGTTCTTTATACAATATATATATATATATATATATATATATATATATATATATATATATAACAAAATAACAGTTATGTAGGTAAGATTGATCAGCGGTTTGCTATTCCAATGGATCTATATTCTGTTTGCATGCTCGTGGTACAACTACAAATATACCGATTCCGCAAATCCCTACAAGCTACGATTCAAGGTTTTTGATTCAGCTAAAGATGTAAACGTTTTTAACCCAAGGATCAGTTTCCTGGTTCACACATTCTGTTGGGAGACACTTGAACATTATTCATACATAAGGTTTTTCATCTCTGCATTTCAGATCCACAGTGGACTGTACTGAATTTTATTTTCATCAGGTTTCTATCCACAATGAGCGCAAACCTACTTATATTACACTTTAAATGAAAAAGAATATGTAGTAACCAAGGTTTTCTAGAAATCAAACATTAAAAGGGTCAGCAATTCTTATAAACCAGTACAGACCCACTCGGGGCAGTAAAGTATTAAATGTACGCACACTTCTCTAAAACAATGCTAACATGTAAAGCCTTTAAGGCGCTCCAGGAGTGACGCATAGATGTAGCTGTGTGGCCTGATAAACATACCTGGCATGGGTTATCGCAACCGAGATCAAGCAGTTTACAGGTAGATTAAAATGATAAAGCATACAAATAAACAGAAGTTTAGTAAATTTAGCACAGATCTGTAACACTTTATACTTCATCTCTTGGCAAACTAATCAACTCATTTGGCCTCCAGTATCAGCTATATGCAGATGATACCCAAACCTACCTGTCTTCTCCTGATCTCTCTCCATCTCTCATGTCCTGTATTACTAACTGCTTGTCTGCTATTTCTTCATGGATGTCACAACGCTACCTGAAACTTAATCTTTCTAAAACTGAACTCATTATCTTCCCTCCTTCAATCTCCACTCCACTACCTCAATTCTCTATCACCATTAACACGACTATCTCTTCTACTAACCAGGCCTGATGCCTTGGGGTCATCCTTGACTATAACCTTTCATTCATCCCTCACATTCAGTCCCTCGCCAGATCCTGCCACCTGCACCTAAAAATAATCTCGCATTCGCCCATTCCTCACCCAAGAATCATTCACTTATTTCCCATCTTGACTACTGCAACACTCTTCTGGTTGGCATTCCACTGTCTCAACTCTCTCCTCTACAGTCTGTCCTAAATGCTTCTCCTAGGCTTATCTTCCTTGCACGCCGCTCCTCTTCTACTTCCCCACTCTGTGAAATCCACCACTGGCTCCCTATTACCTTTAGAATTAAATTGAAAATCCTGGTACTAACATATAAAGCCGTCCATACATTTCTGCCCGCATAAGCAAATACTCTCCTACTCAATCCTTTACGTTCTTCTCATGGGCTAAGGCTCTCCTCCTCACTTAACACTTTTTCCCCCCGTTTACAAGATTTCGCTCTGGCTGCCCCATATCTCTGGAATCTACTTCCACCGAACCTTCAGCATTCACCCTCCCTCCCAACATTCAAGAAACATCTCAAAACTAACTTCTTCAGAGAAGCCGCACCATCTTAGATGCTAGAACTTTTGTCATTGATACGACCACCACACTACCTCTCACCCTTTCTCTGTGCCTTATGTTTGTCACCGCATTGCCTCAAGATTGTAAGCTTGCGAGGAGGGCTCTCTCCCCCGAATGTATCGGTTTGTCTTAGTCTGTCAACTCTCTTCCTGTCATACCCCTTGAATATATGTATTGTAAGAAGCGCTGCGTAAATTGTTGGCGCTATAAAAATGAAAGATAATGATAATAAATAATGTTACATCATAGAATGATATAATTTGACGGCAGATGAAAACCATTTGGCCCATCTTTTTCTGATGTAAATACTTAATCTCATTTTAGATTCAGGAGAGCTTCATGCCTATCCCATGCATGTTTAAATCGCTCACTGTATTAGTCTCTACCGCTTTAGATGGGAGGCTGTTCCACTTATTGACCACCCTCTGAGGCCTATGTCATTCACCGTATACCGGGAATCTTGTAGTTTGTGGAGAAACACAGCTGCAGTATAACTCATCCATGTGAAACATACATTCCTTTACACCCTACACAAGAAACAAAATTGTTAAACTAAACTTGGTAAACAGACACAGCAAACTTTTAAACTGCTATGTTCCAGAGCAAACTGTTTTATCAACAGTCATGTTTGTGGACAAAACAGAAAAAAGTAATCATGTTAAATGTTTTGCATTCCCACAGCAGAACATTTTCAAACGGCAATTTATAAAATGTCTTTGTATACAAAACATGATTTGAAGCAATGTGCTTTTGCAATCGTCCGTTTTAAAGAGACATTAGGATTCAGAGATAAAAAAAAACAAAAAAAAAAACACACGCGTGCCGCTTCAGTGCACCTGCTCACCTTCACAGGGCACCGGGGACATCTGCCGGCAAAACACAAATTACAAGCTTAAACCGACGGCACACGCACTCAAAATGTAAAAGTACAGCACCGTACAGACTACCGCTGAAAAGTGTATACGCTAGGAAATATTCCCATGCAATCTTAAGGTTACAGAAATCATTCCGTGAGCATCTAGGGACAAACTTAAAAATAAAAACAATTTTTAAAAAAACCTTTAATATGGTGAAATAGACAGAGCCTTTGCAGGCTTAACTCCGCTCCTGCCAGAAGACACGCATTGGAAGGAATGGCTGCAATGTACTTGTAGAAACACAATATGTGCTCTGCAGTCAGGGCCAGATTCCCCATACGTCACACTAAACACTAGCTTGGAGGTTTCCTGGGGGTTTTGGTGAAACCAGACACTCAAATCATGTATATATAAATATCTATATCTATATATCTATTCACTGTAAATGTGTTGCCTTAGTATTTCAGTACTGAAGACATGACAATACTGTGCAAACGTTTTAGGTAGGTGTGAAATATACCTTCAAAAATAAGCACGTTTATGGTTTATCAAAATACAAAGCGAGTTAAAAAGTATCCAATCAATATTTGGTGTGAATATATATCTCAAAACCACACCACTTCACACACTAGTATTTAGGGATGCAATGGGCTAGTGTAGTTATATAGTGTAATTCTAGCGAGAAAAACATTGTATAGTTGACAGAAATAACCAGGGCACCATGAAAACATTAATTAAACACAAGCTAGTGGGGCTAGCCCATGGGCTAGAGATGGGTAGGGAGTATCTCCTGGCATCTCTCTCAAAGGGTTAAACTGCGTCGGGGTGTATAACGCCTGAGATAGATCATGCATTGCATTCGGAAATGCCACTGTCTGTAGGAAATTGTAAAACAGATGGAAAGTGAAAGGCCCGAATAAAAATAGTTGGCTCTCACCTCAAACACATGTGCATACATCTTGCCGCGGAAAGGAACATATTTTGCCTGACTGTAATTGTACATACTCAAGAACTCAAAATCATTCTTGGGTTCATAGCCACAGCCAAGCCGTAAACTAGCCAAAAATGCATATTGTAAACAGGAATGCAATATGAAACAGGAAGTTACACAAATGCTGTCACTACATTGGCAACAATTGCGATACCATCTAGTACACTTTATTACAGTAAAGAGCAAAAACCAGCAAAATAAAAAAAATTAAAATAAAAATTAAGTTTATCTAGGCCTCTGGACAAAAGCACTACCGGCACTCTTACATATGCAAAGCAAATAAATCAGGAGGTTTAAGTACATAAACACAACAGCACTACATTACAAGTGTGTTAAAATCAGCAGAGTAGGTGGAACAGCACCTTTTATCTTGCTACACCTTTGTGCCCAAAAAGTGGCTTGTGTAGCCAGTTTTCTATAATGCACAGTCTGATAAATTAAACTTTCAAAACATTCCGACCAGTAATTTTATACATTTGGAGAAAACTTGTCAATGTAATTTTTTTATTGTCTTAAATAAAAAAAAATAGGGATGTTGGCTTTCAGCAGAGCTGTTCAACTCCTGAGGACGTGCCAAAGTCTTTATGAGTTATTTAATTTGCATGCAATTAAACAATCAACATGGTACTTTACTAAGCAAAATATTACTTTCAACCTCATAAACCGTGGCCCTTGAGGGTGTGAGGCTGTGAGCCACACGCTACCAAGTTAAGAGATGGTTTGGTTCTAGGATTAAAGGAAAAAAAACCTTTAGCTGCAAGTTTCAGAGCGAAATCAATATTTAATAATTAAAAACAAGTGACTCCATGTGTTACCCGAGTAATCTCTACCATACTTCATGACAGACTTACACATTAGACATGAAAGGGGAGAGGGGCTCCGTGGAGCTCCGAAGTCTAGGTACACTCTCAAATAGAAACCTTATGCTCAATGGCGTACAGAAAAGCCCGTGGCTGTCCGAATACCACACTGTATTAAAAGAAGGGCTTTAAGGACTTAATAATGCATATCAACAGGATTTAAAAAACGCAATAGATTTTTAATGTTGAAAATAACCAGTTGCTGGCACTTCCATTTCTTCTTGGATCCATTTATCAATCAGCAGTGCCCTGTGTGTTTCATTGGCACCAGGACAGCCACATAACAAGCCACATAAGACATCATGCTCTTACACCATACAGCAACTTTTCACCACCGGACCTAAGAATATCCACTTCATGGCAAAAGAATTTTACTTCCGTCGCCGCCATAGACTAAAAGCTGGAGAGAACGCGGGTAATCGAGGCCATGCCAACATACAGCACCACACAGAGCGTAAGCAACAAGGAGACTTCAAGATGGCCATACAACGGGCCTGATATACCAGCGTACTCTCATACTACTTCACTTATGTTAAGGGCCAGGCCATCTCAATGATCCCCAGGTTGAACATGCTAGAAAGAAACGGCATTCGATTAGAGTAAAACGAAAACATTGCAAATGTTTTTTTGGGTCAAGACTTTGAACCTCTAAATAAGGTTTAATTTAACACAAAAGCAAACTTTGTTTCATAACTCTTGGCAAGCCATATATATTGACTCAAAAGTTAAGCCCAAATATAACTGAAATCCCTAAAGGAAAACAGTTTTTCCTTCCATACATGGAATACACCCACCCTGGTTTGAATACAGCTTTGTCTAAGCTTAACTGGGAAGCTCTCTAGCTCGCAGCCATACAAGATGAGCTCTGGAGCAACTGTCAAACCTATTGAAGGAAATTAATAGAGCAGAACATTTGCCATACTGCCCAAATCTATCATTAATATTTTATTTAAAAAAGAAGAGGCAATGAAAGCAATGTATTTGTGCGAGTCCCTGGTTCAAAGCGTTCAAGAACAAAGAGATGATCTCCTAGAATCCTTGATGAAGTGTTTTGGATTTACCAAAGTTAAAGAAACTGACTCTGGATTCCCCCCCCCCCCCCCGATTCTTTGTGAATTACATTTTCAAACAAAAACATAATGATTTGAATTTTTAAAGAGGTGATCGACAAACCATAAGGATATTGTGCATTACTGTCTAAAGCACCAGTGGGCAAGGATTTACATTTCCCAAACACTACATATTGGAGTTCTATACACTAGCTGCATTCATGTTCTGGCGTTTACTGACTAAGCTAGGTAATGCATATGGGATCGATAATCACTTCTTGGTGTATACCATGGGGGAAGTTAACCTTACTTAGTGTTCTTAGAATATGCATGATCACCCCTGCCCCATTAAGTTATATTTGCCCTAATTTGTAGAATGCTGGTGAGAAGGAGGGTAAAGAAAAGATTATTTCAGGCAAGAGGAGATCTAAGTCTAAATGTGGCAAAACCACCATTATCTAATCACTTTCCTGTCCTGGAGTTAACTTTCTATGTAAATATATCTCCAAAGCAATTACACCGATATGCAAAACAAGAACAAATGGTCTGTAGTTTTATTAAAGAAAAATGTAGCTATACTAAAAGCAGTGATATCAACAACACACTAATGGTAAACTCCGGTATGTTAAACAAAGTAACCTTAGCAGATCTAAGGTGGTTTATCACACAAAACTTGAGAAAATGCAGATAAACAAGGAGGGGGAAACGATGGCAAACTGTTTGTTCACGTCGACTATAGCAGTCCCAGCGTTCACACCTCAAACAGCTACTTGCAATCATCATCTGTAAAGGACTGGAAGTTCTCAGATGCATTCTTCTCCATAGCACCCAGATAGACGCGAAGCCCATGCCATTGCATGTCATATTTGCCCATAGAAAGAGGGCAGCCCAGAGACCTATGCAGCCTCCCCAAGGAAAATGCATTAGAGGGCATATGATCGCTTCAGTTTAAACACAAGATACATGCTCATGCATTTAAAGAGTTTATTTACCAGCATTGGACAGTTGTGATTGCCACTTGCCAAATTCACTGATGTATTATAAAAGGGCCCTCTACATCAAAACCAATCTCCAGGAAGCGAAAGGAAATCTCAGATGTTTCAAAACTCTTCAAAACTCCAAACAGACTCTTTTCTAACTTTCAGACCCGCTTAACAAAAGGATAGATCAGGCGTCCCTATTTATAAAATACACTTATTACTGTAAAAGGATCAAAACACAAATTCATTACCGTATTTGCTCGATTATAAGACGAGGTTTTTTTCAGAGCAAATGCTCTGAAAAATACCCCTCGTCTTCTAATCGGGGTCGTCTTCTAATCAGACCTCAAATAGAGTCTGATTAGGAGACTAAGATCCAGATCCCCCGCACCGCTGCAGGGGACCTGGATCCTCCTGTCTCACCCCCCCCCCCCATCATACACACACTTACCGGTGCTTCCTGCTGTATTGCCGGGGCAGCGGGTTGACGTCTACGCGATCCGCGTAGACAACGTCCGCTGCAGCCGGAAGGAGGTGTGGCTAGCAGCGGGGGTTGTCTGCGTCCGTCGCGTAGACCTTCCCCGACTGTCAGAGATCTCTGATCTCTGACAGCCGGGGAAAGTATACGCGACGGACGCATACAAACCCCCGCTGCCAACTCCACTTCCTTCCGGCTGCAGCAGAAGGCGACGTCAACCCGCTGCCCCGGCTGGAAGCACCGGTAAGAGAGGGCTGAGAGGGGAGAGAGGGGAGAGAGGAGAGAGGAGAGGGGAGGGGAGGGAGAGAGAGTGTGTGTGTGTGTTAGTTAAATGGGGGCATAGGGCATTTCTGGAGTGGCGTTAAGGGGGCATTTAATAGAGCACTCTGCCTCCTGAAATGCCTTATACCTCCCTATATGCCACTCTGCCCCATAATATGCCTTTTAACCCCCTAAATGCCAGAGTGGCATATAGGGGTATAAGGCATTTCTGGAGGCAGAGTGCTCTATACAATGCCTTTTAACTCCCTTAATGCCACTCTGCCTCCTGAAATGCCTTATACCTCCCTATATGCCACTCTGCCCCATAATATGCATTTTAAGCCCCTAAATGCCAGAATGGGATATAGGGGTATAAGGCATTTCTGGAGGCAGAGTGGCATATAGGGGGTCAAAAGGCATACCATGGGGCACAGTGGCATATAGAGGGTTAAAAGGCATATCATGGGCCACAGTGCCATATTGGTGTGGCAAGCCTGGGGGCAGATGTGCATAACTGGGGGACAGGCTGGAAAATACAAGAAATAAAAACAAAAAAAATATTTTTCTCAATCATAGCTTTTATTAAAAAAAATAGTTTACATGAATTAACATTTACTGGTAAAACTTTTTTCCTTTAGGGTCGTCTTATATTCAGGCTTTTTCTTTTTTCCTAAGTTAATATTCAGATTTTGGGGGGTCGTCTTATAATCAGGGTCGTCTTATAATCGAGCAAATACGGTATTTTACTCATTTCACAAGTTATAGACCTAACTGGATAAATGCAAAATTCGCCATTTATACCTAGACCAAGTTTGGTTTTCTAGAACAAATGGTGCCAGGCTGCCGATTTGGAGGCAGAGAACGAGAATTGTGAAAACTTAAGGCAGCCCTCCACCCAACATTTCAGGCATCCAAAGAACGGAAGTGGAAACAGGCTGGTAATGGAAGCAGATAGGAGAGAGGTGGCAAGGTCACCCACCTGCCTCGCGATGCTAGTGTCACAAAAAGGAAAAGTGACCGCTTTAATTAGTTATTTAAAAAAAAACAAGTTAAAGGATTTCCTCAGGCTGCCCATGCTACTGCCCGCTGTGACGGGTACTGTTAGAAATTTGTTAGGACAAATACCAGGACTATAGGGACGGTCTTTAATACCTAGAAAATAAATGCAGACTATGGTGCAAAGTCAACATAACTAAAGAAATAGTAATCCTACTGATTGGAGCATTCCACAATCTGCCATGGTGATAAATGTAAAACTTAGTAACTTATTTTTTCCCCTAAATAGTTCATAAAAGCTGAATTTCTATTGAAGCACTGCCGGCATTTTTAAAAGACGGACTAATTAAATCTGTTCCTAATCAATCCTTACAAAAGCCAGCAACACTTCAATTATTATTGATAATATATTTAAAAGCATTTGAACCTCCATGCAAAGTATGACAGTGCCTTTTAAAGAAATACTATTTATACACATCTGTCATCTAATAAGAGGAAAAATGAGTGATCCAATACAAACAAGTATCGGGGTCAAGTTCTTAATTTTACCCTTCCATAGAGCATATTTTCTGTGATCACTCATCACAAAGTATTTAGGGCTATTGAAAAATGCCGAAAGACTTTGTGGACAGGGCCGGTGATTCATAATGAAGACACCATGACATGCCTTGAGTACTTCTTATGTAACATTATCCCTTTGTTCTCTATTTACTTCAACAGTGTGTATAACCAAGAGGGAAGATTTATTGCACGCAGACAGTATCAGGTTGTTGCAGGTAGGGAAGGAGACACAGGCACCAAAAGCAAACAGAACACTCAACAATACTGCTCCTGGGCACGGAACGAGTCAGTCTGCTGAATCACAGCACAAGGACGACACGCAAGAGACATGTCTGCGGGAGACCGTCAATAAGGGGTTTTTAACTGGTTAACCTCATGAGTACCAGAGGCCAGCATTTTAAGGAGTTAAAAAAGTTCAGTGTAATATTCTGTTTCACTTCGGTGTCTAGGTGTTGTGATATAATGCAGAAGTTAATGAATAATAAAAGAATTCTCAATTCATTCTTGAGTACAACCAAGTTAGAAAAGGGGGGATTGACTCAATATATGTCCAAGATTAGATTTGATTTACTACAGTATAAGCTGCACACTCTCACTTGATATTTTCTTTTATTGGTGATTTAAGGTTTTTATTGAACCAAGATGGATTTGCTGCACTGTTATCCACACTATTTCCTTTGTACAAATAAGCTGCAATTATCACACCCTGTAATAATTTATCATACTATTACCTCCTAACAGTTGTTCGGGCCACTTTATATAACAGTATGTCCCAATGACGTAAAGGGGTTGTGTCTCTAACCTAGAATCTTTATGACGGACTATTGTTAATATTACAATGGATCCCACCGGCACAGAGTCCTGTTAGGCTAGGCTGCTTCATTGGCATAGACATGCTACTGGGCACAAAGGAGATTTACATTTTTAACATAAAATTTGTTTCATTGATCTCTTAAATTTAAGATGTAATTATGTCAGCTTTATTGTTCTAACAATTTATTAGAGTCATCAGGCAAGAACCGCTCTAGTAGAAGTAACCTGTTGTGTTGAGCCAAGAGCAGGTGAAGGGTGAGGATCTCTCTGAAGCAAACAAGGCTAATCTCTCAGAAAGTTACTTTCCTCAATACTTATTTCTCCGTTTTAATTAAAAACATTGCCAAACAGAGGAAGTGCCATGTTCATGTTTGAACTATAAACACCCAGCAAACCTAGCTCAAAATATTTATGTATCCATTTCACCACTGGCAAATAATCTTTTGCTCCACCCAAGTTAACCTTTTTTTAAACTTATCACCAACCAAAACAGACTGGATTTCTCTGCATTGCTAGGCTGCTAGCAACTGTTGTCCCAGCTTGGGTTATTGACATAATACGCATTGTAATTAATGTACATTCATTGACATCGTTAAGTGGATTTGTGAGTGTCCTGCATAACTTTAATAACAGCAGTTCTGATGAGGAGATACACCTTCATTTTAGCATGTACACAAACGCAGGTCATGCCAGGCACGTGCCTCTGCATGTACCACGGAGAAAAACAATCATGGAGTGTATGGACACTCAGAATTCAGTCATGTTACTCTTATAAGTGTTCTGTATTGTCTACAGAAGACAATGTGATGAACAGTGGTACTTGCAGCTCATGGTTCGCAAACTGTAGCTCTACAGACCTCCTAGTAAGCAGTACAACTAACACGAGAGTATTAAGTACCCCAAAATACAAACATGGCAAACTCAACCACAGTACCAAGCGATCAAAAAAAAAAAAAAAAAAAAAAAAAAAAAGCCCATCAAGAGCCCTTTACATTTTTATTGTATACATTTTTTTGAAACGCAAGGGTAATGCATTTGCTCAGGGGTTGACAAATTTGGTTTGGATCTAGGAGCCAGCCTTTTTGCTTCTTTCCCCATCGTGTTTTTATTTTCATGTATTACCCAACCTGGCGCCCAGGGTTTGTTAAGCCTTGCCATTCACTAACATACATTTACACACTAACATGCAAACGTTATCATATGCTCAAACACAAGGCAGTAACGCACACACGCGCTAACATTCTACAATCATGTACACACATGCACTAATACACACTCTCTTAACACTATATGCAGACATACAAACGTTGTAATAACATACTGTAACACCATACATGCTAGCACCACACTCTTATACACACACAGGCTAACACTATACATATATAAAACAAATGTAAACACTATGGACACATCCACACTGACTCACTATTCATATAGCACACATCCACACTGATGCGACAGTATACCACACATTCACAGACTGACTCCAGCACTATACAATTTACACACACACCCTGACTCCAGCACTATACATTTACACACACACCCTGACTCCAGCACTATACATTTACACACACACCGACTCCAGCACTATACATTTACACACACACACACCCCCGCCCACTGGGTGCCTCACAGCAGCCGGTAAACCGTGGGCACCAGGAAGTGGTTTCTAGTCACTGTGGCGACCTAGCGCCCGGAGTTTGTGGAGTCAGTGCAGGCTCGGGAACACTGCTGAAGGCAGTATTGGAGTACTTTAATCCATATTCTACTATGGCAAGGGTGTCAGGGACACTAAACCTGCATAAAAAATACCATTCTCGCTATATTCACAGAGCAACTGTGGAGCTATACATTTAAGTGTATGTTGTATTTTATTCCATGTCCCTCTGCAGCTCGTTACTTGCCGTCTATAGAATACAGGACTTCTTAGCTGTCCCAAAAGGCAAAAGTTCTATAACTTCACATTAACAATTAGATTTATATACCAGTATATCCGTTACCCATATTGAGAAACACACAATAAGAAGCATGAAAATAGGCGATAAGAAGATGGTTAGTCACATGTTGGGTAAATATATAAAGTGCGGGAACTGACTGTCACACCAGGCAGGGGTTAAAATAATTCAATCATGGTACACTTGCTGAACTAAAAGTGGTCCCGTCCCATTCAGGTTTGAGGTTCCCAGGCAGCGACTATTGATGGCGTGGTAGTGAGGACTCATTATTTGGCATTTGTAGACAAAATACAGCAGTACCGCTATCCCATAACAAGCAGCAAAATCTACGTTCATTAAGATTTGCTTCCTAATATTTCCCTTGTGTTAAAAAAACCAAACCATAATAAAAACAAAATGATGAGCCTGAAAAAGACACTCGTGTCATGAAAAACTCAACTGCTGCATTGCTACTAGAAGCCATGTCTGTAACATGCACATCTGCTTTTATTTTACCCTTAATAGTAACAATATAACCACCAGGGACAAGAAATTGCAGTCTGCCAGTAATCGCAAGTCCAATGCAATTAAGAACCATGTTTGCTGCCAGAGACATAACACTACGGAACCTGGGGCCTGTTATTGTGTGCAGAATGACCAATGTCCGCAATGGGCAAAAAAATAAATAAAAAAAATTAGATATATAATATCTACACACAATCACCATTCACAAGATTTTCAGAGACGTTGCCTATTCATTCAGGCCATACTAAATACTAGCCTTTAGCCATTCGACCTAAAGATAGGCTTGATATTTTTAAACTGCTTTGTTGCCATAGCAACTACTTAAAGTTGGTATATTAATTGTTTACATGGAACCATAGTAAGTCATGAAACTGAAAATGTCAGGGTTTTTCTTTTTAGTTGCAACGTCAAAAAAACACACAGCAATGACAAGATAGGTCAGCTATCGTATGGGTTAAATTTGATCTTTCGGAAAGTTTCCACTACTAGAAGCCACATACAATCTGTTACATATGAATCATTGACAAAGCAGGTAGATTATTAACATTCATTCCGTGTAGCCATAATAAAAAAATTAAATAAAAAGTGTCTGTTAGTGCTTCTCTCAAACAGTTGTTCATGCCTCCTATTAAAAAGAGGGGAGAAAAAAACCCCACAGAAATAAGAGATTCCCTGCCAGAAAATCTGTTGGCTTAAAGAGCACCAGGTGGGTAAAGATGGAGGGAGATCATTTCTCCTGCAACAGATGGCTCTAAAACTTTGTGACATGTGCAGATGCAGGCCGTCTGAAAACAAACAAAAACTTGTGTGTATTTTCTTTACTGTAATTGTTTCTTAAAGTGCTTGCAGACACGTATCTCCGCCAGGAGCACAGACACTGAATGAGAAGGCGGCAGGTGAGACAGCTGCAAGATAGGGAGAAGAACAGGGAGGTGAGAGTTTAGGAGCTGGAGAAACAAAAAAAGCTGAGAATTACAGAAAGGAGATGACATTATCACCAAACATGGTTGGCACAGTGCCCAATCACTATACTGTCAAGGGTGTGGAGTCCTGGCACCCATAGCTTAGCGTTTAAGGGTTTCTGCTGTAAACTGCTGTTAACCACATTTCCTAGGAGGATCCTCCTCAACTCACAAGAATAGGAGCAGTGTTTCTGCATTGCAGTTTGGCACATGTGATAAGTTGTGAGTGGCAATGAATCTTAGAGATACAAGTTGAAGGTCCCTGATTGCTCATGACCTAGGAGTTGTGTCTCACACAACTCCTGTGTGACACAATTGAAGGAATTGAAACTATGCCCACAAGTAGCTGTGAAACAGCATGCATGTCATTTATCGGTCACTGCCCCTAAAATGTTGTTCATTTTAATAGAGAATTGTCCTTGTTATCTCTCTCATAGATATATATATCTAATATGTATATATTATTAGATATAGATACCTATCTATATCTATCACGGCCTGTTCCAGATATACATATACACATGAAAGCAGCACCCTGCATCCTATCCACACACACACAAATGGAGGACTGTGCCTGCCATTGTATCGTAGGGTCAGAAGAAGATCTGATCTCACCAAGCAGCCTACTGCCTGCATAATACCAGAACTCAATATAGAGGCAGCACTTTGTAGCGTGGCAAACCCCTGCCTCCTGTCCCTGTACGATTACTCAGGATTGCACGAGGATATCTGAAAAAAAAGTACACTTGGTAAATGGCATACATGATGGTGTCACTGTTTCGCTGGACTATTAAGGAAGGTCGTCCCCACAGAAGTTCTTCTGCCCAAACTACCGCTACTGAGAGGGGAGCAGCAGCTGGGATCTTAGATGATCCCAACAGTGGACAACCTCCCACCAGCTGGAGATAGGTTCTGAGTGGCAGCAGCCGCAGCAAGGCGCAGCACGAGACAGGAGCACAAAGCGGGTAAGTCAGCAGAGCCAGGGGTCAGATTCACGGAGCGGGTAGTCAGCCAAGCCAGTGGTCAGATGCACGGAGCGGATAGCCGGACGAGCCAGGGGTCAAAACCAGAAGTCACAAGCGAAGGTACCAAATCGTAGTGCAAGGAAGAATCAGGCAAGCCAAAGGTCAAAACAGGAAACTAGATAGCACGAGCCGTATACACAAAACTGTAAGACCAGAACAGGGTGCTAGTGAAAGGCACAGCCGGCTTTTAAAACTGGCGCCATACCACAAGCCCCTCCCGGACCAGAACCAAAACCACGCCCCCCAGCCGTCCATCACTTCTCCTGCAGCGTGCCCGGGAGGCGGACCGACGACCGGAGGACGGGTAAGTACACAAGTTCCGGGAACTGCCGTTCCTGGAGCTGAATCTCCCCCGTGTCACAATACCTCGGGCGGAGGATCGTCCGCTGCCCGGGGAGATGTTCTCCTGGACAACCCTTCGCCTGCTACTAATCCCTGTGCCGCGAGCGGAGGACTGCCCGCCGCCCCGAACGGCCGGCGTTTGAGAACCGCGGCCAGTCTTCCTCCCGGCCGCGTCCGGAGCCGGGATGGTGACAGATGGCCTGAGCGTGGGACTCACACTGAAAACAAAATGTGAGGGGTAGGGGGCTGCTAACATTATTGTACGCATTCAAATATTATAACCATGTATAAAGCACACACACCCAGACCGCTGGAGAACAAGATTCCACTTCAGTGCAATTGGTTTCAAAGGTTGGCAAACCAATACTGTTTGACATCAATAATGTTTACAGTAGTTTATTCTTGTGTGGTTTACGCAAACAGCTCTGAGTATATGGGCCAGGGATTAAGGCTCTCAAATATAGTCCAGAGTTAGAGGGATAGATGCTGGGATGAGAAACCAAAACACTGTGCCAGGCTGGGTTAGGAGGATCCACCGTACATTCACCACATAAACCAGTAGATCCACCATGCTGGTTTGTGTTTGCAATTGATAGCTACAAATGAAAAAGATTCTATGCTTAAATACATATACTGCCAAAAAAACATCACTGCCAATAATGACCTGCCCATTAAGAGTGTATGTACATAGTACCAACTCACACTGAACTTACTCTCTCACGCTATTAAATGCTACCATGTCTGCTGGGCTGTTCTGTATACCAGCCTCTAAAATTCCCATACAATTAGTGTAAGCAGCCAAGTACTCTGACAAAACAAAAAACAGGGCCAGGTACTACCACCGAGCGATCCTCCCCATGGGTCACAGGACACTGTGCTACACGTCCTTAAGAAGCGGGACATCCTCATTTACCATAGTCCAGCACAGAGAAACAAGGATGCCAGGTGTGGAAGAATGTCCAATGGGGGTGCTGGGATTAAAAAAAAAAAAAATCCTTGTAAATTTCCCCAAGCGCAATGTATACATGAACAGTCATACATAGCTGACCAGGTTATACAAATGCCTGAACTATTGGAGGTATGTTTTGGGCAAAGACCCCATGACTTTAAACGTGTTTAGCAGTGCCGGCCCTAGCGGAAGCCAAAATCTCTCTCCTATAGTTACAGGAAAATAATGCCACATGTAAGAGCAATACAAAAAGGACAATGCAGTAACAGTTTAATTATTCTTTGCAAATTCCATGAGGTTTAATAAAAAGAAAATTAGCCACAGTGGTTTTGAAAGTGGAGCAAAGTGTACATTCAGAATAGTATTCTTTAAACCTTCTAATTTAAAATCAGAACATTTTGTGTCTCCAGGGCATCAAATAAATTACATGTGGTTGCTGCACAATATGATATCTGTGTGGTAAATAACAAAACTGTCAGTTTGGAATAAAAACATCAGGAAAATAAAGCATTTCATGACCACTCTAGTTCACCAGTTTTTACTTGTATTAATGATCAGCATTCAAAGTGTCCAACTTCCGACGTCAGAATTGTACAGAGAACCTTTCAACAATTGGATACTTGGTAAGCAGGTCTTGGTGAAACACTTCAGGGTGCCAATTACATCCATCTCCTTTACACTAGTTTTTATATTAAGAGTTTACGATGGTTACATTACAATCTGTTAAGCAGGTCCCGTTTACTGCTTGGTTCTATCTCAGCCTAATTAACCCAAGACTTCAAGCAAAACGGAGGAGCGCATAGTAATTCGAAGCTGATTGCAGGTTATATCATGTTACCAATTTCACCTGCTCCCCTCTACCTCCTCACACAATTCAGCACAGAACAATAGTTGCTCAGAGAGCCTCCAGCTTTCCATGAACTGAGGTTGTTGTGTTCAGTACCAAGATGTACCTGTCATGGGTCCAGCCTGCCAGCCATCTGCTCCAAACTTCTGTTGTGCTTTCTGCCCAGGCCTGTAGTAACTTACAGCTTAGCACAGTTGCCTGACAATACCTGCTATTTTTAAGGTTTGCCAGCAACATTAAGGTTTCACAGGAGAACCAAAGGGTTTTAAAACAAAGCGTACCACAGAGAACCTCTCTTGGCCCAACACTTCACAGGGAAACTGTCTTCCTGTAATGAATTTTACTTCAAATTTAATTCAAACTATAGGACGAACAAAGCAATATGTAGCAGACTGCAAAATACATTTTTGGACTGTCATTTATTATCAAATGAAAGTCCCCACAACAAGACCAGCAATGGTGAGGCTAATAATTTAACCAAAAACTTGCATTTTGCAAGAAGGACCAAGGTAAATTTAAAGGGACCTCTTAGCTACCAACTGCATTAAGTGCATATGATGGCAGGAATATTCCCTTTAATAAATGTCCTGCCTTGGAGATCTTCACACAGTTGTGTGTATTATATATAATTGCCCTCTCCCACTTTTTCCCCCATCCCCCATACATTATTGCTGGAGGTGCCACTGGGTCATTTAACCACAGAAAAGATCTTCCAAAAAAAGATGACAGCTTACAAAATGTAGGCAGCATGTGCTTCTCATCTAGAGCTAGTGTGCTTAAGCTTGGACAACAACATTTATTGTATGTTCTGTTTATTGAATATGCAGAATGTTGAAATAACCAATTTATAATCTCATTAACACTTGAGAAGGAAATGATCTTGCAACTTCTGCAATGGTTGACCTGTTCATAACATCTTTTGCTGAACTATTTTGCCACGGCATAATTAAAGTGGCAATATGTACCAGCTTCTATCATCAAGCCTCTTGGCTGTGCCCTCATCTGCAGGTGAATAGAGGGTAACTGAGCTATTACAGCCTTGTACCATCTGTCAGTGCAGGTACTTTCCAACCCAACTGAGAGAGTGAGGGTCAAAGAATAAACGAGGGGGTGGGAAAGCTACAAGCAAAGCTTCAGTGTTATGCCAGTTGGCAAGACTTCTAAGAATCATAGCGGTCAGTCTCTTTACAACTCCCAGGATCCGTAACCACACAGAGATGCTGTGTTTATCTAGCAGTGGGACCAATTGGCAATCTGGATGTTATTATAACCAGATTAGCTCATGCTTTTCATTTTTCTTCTGTTCTAAACTGGTTTAATCCCCCCCCCCCCATTTAGAATCTGCACTTTTGATATCAAAAGGCACAGCAATAGAGGTCTCCCTGACAGCAGGAGAAAAAAAAATAAAATGTATCATGATGTAATTTCACAAGTGAACACATTGTGTATATATGGAGAAAAATGGTACAAAACACCTGGATCGCTATGCAGAAAGAATAAAAAGCTAACAAGCTTGGTTCTGAGATGCATTCTTACCATATCAGGTAAAGGACTACATCTCAGAGCCCTTTGTTTCCCAGACTAAAACTGAAGAGCACTTAATCTGGGTATTTGAAAATGTGTCCTATTTTATACACGACAACTCAGAATAAAGCCATACATGTTTGCTTTAACACAGATCAGAAACTTACACATGTCTGAAAGGAAAAGGATTTGTGGCTTTCCAGGAAAGAAACTATAGCATAATTTATGCGCAGACCCATGAACATGTCTGACATAAAATGCAATAAATCCAATTCTATGACAAAGAATGAAATACTGACATGTGATTAGACTATGCCGGTACATCTATTGTAAACCAGAATGGGACCAAAATCTCCCACCAAGCCCAAAGGTTTAAAACCACCAAGAAAGTGGTTTCATTCATGCAATGCCTTGGTTCCCAGATCAGTACAAAGCCATAAGAGTCATTCCCATTAACATTACTAAGATATACAAGCATCTATATTCTTAGAGGGGTTGTTGTAGATACTAGTAATAGTCTACTGTATTTAAAATTTAAGAGTACATATGTTGTGACCCAGAGTGTTATACAACACATCCAAATATTTATTGGTTCAATCGTTAATTTCAAAAAGTTACTTTAAAAAAAAAAGCAAAAAAGCACCGAATTCCAGATGTACTTTGTTTTAATTGAATTGAAGTTTATAACATGCAACCTGGTGGTCTTGTATCTGCAGTCTTTCCGTATTATCACAGAGAATCAATGTTCAGTCACACAACAGGCCTGCAATACAAGATGGCTTTATTCACCCCTTGTTCTAAATGCACGCTCATGAAGTTGTGTGTCTGGCATGGCAGAAAAGAAGGTTCTGTTAGAATAGTGTGTGGGTAGTTAATGAGGCCTTGTTTGTCACTGTCCATCAGATGGGATTGTGCTTAGAGGGGAAATCCAGAAAGAGTGCAGGCTGAAAAAAGGAACCACCTGTCTCAAAACTTGGCTCTCTCAGATATCTAATGCTGGCAGAAGAAAGCGAGGGAAACAGATCTAGAAAAAACAAGGGACATTTCTGTTATAAAGGTTTATTTTTTTTTTTCCATTGTTTAAGAATATAAGGAAAGGAATACAATTCTGATATTACAGTAACGGGAATCTTGTAGGCGTCTCAGGTGCAAATAATTAGATTATTAAAACATGGAATTTCAAAGGAGGACGAAGTCTACAATGTTCCTCTGAGGGAGCCGCTTAACTACATTTGGAGCTTATAATGTTACACGTATTGGAAGCAGTTTTTGTTCTTTTCCCCTAACGGCATTTGGGCAGTCCCAAGAGCTAGCTGCCCATCGGCCACTTTACAAAGAGTAGATCACCCAATTGGGTGAATGCACACCCTTAGAAGGCAGCGGCTCTCGAGGGGCCACCTAAAACAGGTCCAGTTATATTGCAGTGGTCTGTGTAGACCTCCATAGTGGCATTTAAGTGTCATAAAGCAGACCTTTTGTGACCTCTTATCCCATCATTCTGCACGACAAGGTAGTGTTGGAGGGCGGGTAAGGGTAATACAAGAAGATGTACTTACATAGTAACTGATGCATGTTTAACACGTAGGCTCAGTGCTACCGCGAGAAACATTTAGATTTTACAGCACCAAGCATGTACAACTATGATTTGGGCTGTGTAAATTGTGTTACAATACAGATCCATGTATATGCCCAGAAATGTTTTGCCTTGTGAACACATTATCTAGGACTGTTTACTCAAAGTTAAACAAAAACCTCTTGATTTGAAATCAGGTTGAGTTCTGTCGTAATCCTGCTGCAGCAAGTTCCTACATGCTTTAATAGGCCTTAACCCAGGATCGACCAGAGTTGCTTGGATGGCAGCCAGGACTCTACCAAACCTGTAAAGTGCTGAATTCCAGCAACAGCTGCCTCAAAGGACTGCCTTAACCCCATTGGAAGCAGCCAGTTCACTTTTATAGTAGAAAATATTAGTTGCCAATGTTAATATGATCTTACATATTTTCCTATAAACAAATGTCACATTTTCAAACAAAACGTGTATATATATATAAAATCCTTTTTAAATACACAACAAATTAGCTATCAATAGGTTACAAAGTCACTTCAAAGTGTCTCAAAGGTTTGTCTCCTTACAAAAAAAAAAAAAAAAAAAAGTTTTGGAGAAATCGGGAAAGGACTTCGGGCACTAGTAGTACAGACTTACCTGGTGAAATGCAGCTCAGTCCACCACTGTCCACGTTTTGCGCCAATCCAATCAATGGATTGTTGTGCACACTAGCAAGAGAAACATTTTCAGGACCCCTGGAACTCTCTATCTATCTATCTATATCAAGCCAAGCCCACTTAGTGTTATATTGTTTTCTGTGTCAATTAGTGTAATTATTTTGGACACACAAACCCACACAATAGCAGTCTGAACTGAGGAACAGACAGCAAAGAAAGTCTGAGCAACATCAATACCTAACTTATGCATAAATCCCACAATTCTGTTCCAAAAATATTCAGCCATTGGGCTAGTTTAAAAAAGGTAGTAGGGGCTACTAAAAGCTGTAGGGGAAAAATGCACAAACCTTCTCTTTTGCCCAAAGCGATAGAGACGGACTTCAGCAAAAGATATAAAGATAAAGGTTTTAAGTTTTGGGTTTTTTTGGTCTGAACATTATGAAGCTTTGTCCCACTTTGAATTTTGTATTATTTCAGGAAAGTGCCTGAAACGGCCTTCAAACCCCAGCTCATACGCATCTTTCATGCTTTGGAGGGCAGCACGTTGCAGGCTAGGAATCTGAGGAGGCAAGGGGAAGACCAGATACAGTGTTCTTTTCAGAAAGCTAGCAAAAACTGCATAATGTTAACATAGATCATAAAGTAAATATCCCTACGGTTGACCTAAATGGCAATTGTTTTTGAATTGTATAAGTCAGCCACTGAGTTATAAAATGTATCAATCAATATCCCTCAAATCAATGTCATTTTTTAATTTTTTTTTATTATGTAAGTCATGTCTACGGTCCTGAAATATTAAGGCAACACAAATAATTTATATTATAAGCAAGGCCCATAAAGACATGGTTAGCTTGGTGTGGAAGAACTTGACTGGCCTGCAGAGCCCTGACCTCAACCCCATCGAACACCTTTGGGATGAACTGGAACGGAGATTGTGAGCCAGACCTTCTTGTCCAACATCAGTGCCTGACCCAACAAATGCTCTGCTGGATGAATGGGCAAAAATTCCCACAGAAACATTGCAAAATCTTGCGGAAAGCCTTCCCAAAACAAAAGGCGAGACCAACTACATATTAATGTCTATGTACTTAGAATGCAATGTCATCAAACGCCCCGCTGGTAAAATAGTCAGGTGTCCCAATACTTTTGTCCATATAGTGTGTGTATAGATATATAAAAATGTAGAAATTAATTCCTGTTACTTGGTAGCCAGGTGTATGGTATTCTGCAAATTTCTGTGGCAGCTCTGTCTATTGTTATAAGATAAAAGATGTAGCCTGGCCCTGTGTTCTAAGCTATTGTATCAGCACTAATGTACATCTCATTGCGTCTACTCTTCCAAAACCTCAACAGCTGGACACAATTTCCACAACATCAGCGAGCGCAGGAGAGTCTGGCACTTCATGTAAGCACTTGTAAACAACACAATAGCTCATATGTCTTGAAACCTTTAATAACTTTCCATTTTCTAATATTCAAAGTGAATGCTCCTGGGGTTATAGATAGTCTAAAAGAGGGGAGAGAAAGTTATATCATTGTAGGGCTTTTAAGGGTAGCTTTGTTAAAGGACCTGTGGGCCGCTGCTCTGCACAGATGTTAATGGAATGATTGAACCTTTTTCCTTTTTAAGGGAGAATGGAAAGAAAGAAAAGTAATATCCAACGATCGAAGGCAAGGACACGTTGCAATGGTCTATTAGCAGGTTCAAGGTAACAGGCCTTCTGAATCAAAGAATGAAAAAGAAGAAGTTTTATTGTTTTATTAGAAGTGGTGTAAATAAAAATTACAAAAGCAGTTATTCTCTTCTGTTGATATGAAAAGGGATAGAGCCTTGACCACAGCAGAGTTAAAATCATTTGTATTGTTTTGTTTCGTTTCATAAAACTTGTGTTCAAGGTGAAATGCTGTCCAGGTATATCATTAGCTGGAATAGTTTGCTTCTATGGAAGCCTACTGGAGGAGAGGTTGTTTGAGGCTATAACTTGTAGTAAACTTGTGTGAAGGTGGTACCATATAAGAACTAAAACAAAGCTGTCCCACAAAGGTACAACATTAACCAAGTGCCCTACGATGTGAAGCAAGGATTATTAATGACGCAGCCCTCTACTCAACTGAAAATCCTTTACTAGCTACACAAGCTCTAGATAAAATGAGCAGCCAATGGGTAATTAGCATTTAGCAATAGATCCTAGTTACATTTATCATGATAAGTCTAATTAAGATCTTAAATCCTTTAAATATTTTAAAACTACTAAGTAACATCTAGAGAAAATATGCATGTTTAACAGGAGTGAACTGTGTATAATCATACAGGAGACAATATGTAACTTAGCATTGAATTTACCTGTTGGAAATTGTGCATTAGCACTCCAGATGCCAACTGGCCGCCCTCTATAATTTAGTTATTACAATAGTTGAGTAAAAGGCAACATGAGCTGCACTAAGGTTCTTCAAACCAGTTTAAGAGTTAAATGGGAACAAGGGGGAAAAAAAACAAAAACACAAAACCAAAGTGCTCTCTAGAATTTATGCAGATATTGCATTTTGGTTTCTCACAGGAGAACGCATTATAGTTCAATTACTCTGATAGATGAAAACAGAAATGAAAGGATACCAGGTACTGAATAACTAATCCGATTAATTGGTGTGTTTTTTTGGAGGCCCAGCAGATTAACCTCACCACAGAGCCGTCAACAGGAACCAGCAAGAAGCATGGGAAATGTTCGCACCTTTGGCTCGCTGACCTCATTCAAGCTCTTTGGAAAGCTTTTGGAGGCATTTCATATTCTCCCAAGCTATAATAGAGTACTTAATGCTCAATAAATAACGTTCAACAGTATATTGTTTTGTGTACATTAATACTTCAACAAAACCAGATTCAAGGCTTGGGACTGTTACACCCTACCCTCCATCACCTCGCACTGGGTGTCTTAAAGTATTCTACTTAAAGTATTTTACTAGCATAAGTACATTTTGTCAAGACGGCTAAATAACTGGTTGAGTCTGCATTACAGACATTCTCTCAGAAACTAAAAGGTTTATTCTTAAAAGAGTAAACAGAATTCTGGTTTGAGCTTTCTTACTTAACTATTAATAACATAGGTCCAGCAATAGCAAGTTTCTCCAGTATGAAGGGCTGAGTTGGCCCTGTGTAATGTATACTTCAATCAGTGAGAAGAAATCTCATTGATCTAACTACACATTATACAGGGGCAGCCAACAGAAGCTTATTGATTTGGACCTTTATAACGTATAAGAAAGTAAAGAAACTACAATTCTTCTAAAACTCTCCCTTCAGGACTAAATCAGAAATGTTCACAAACCACGTAGATATTTAGTGGTTGCCATACCTATTCTAAAGTACCAATGACCAGTCAGATGTAAGGTGCTTGGCTTTCATGTACGTAAAGGATCAAATCGCCACATCGCGCAGTTGGGTTATGCGGCAGGACAATGATCTGAAGCACACAAGCAGGTCCACATGTGAATGGCTCGAAATAAAGAAAATTAATGTTTCAGAGTGCCCTAGTCCGATTGAGATGATGTGACATGACTGACTGTTTGAAAAACCTTCAATGTGGCCGAATTAAAACAGTTCTGTTAAGGAGATGAAATTCCTCCACAGCGAAATAAAAGAATCCTTGCGAGTTATCGTAAATATTTGATTGCAGTTGTTGCTGCCAAGGGTGGTAGAACCAGTTATTAGGTTTATGGGGGCAATTCAATTTCCACAAGGGTGGTTGGTTTTTATTAACTCTATCTTCAGTAAAAGAAATGATCAATTTTGTGAAACATGTGAATGTGACAAATAAGCAATAATCGAAGAGATTGGAAAGAGGACAAATACTTTTCAACAGCACAGCCCAATGAAGACTTACCTGAAAGGTTGTTGATCTAACATGCGTCCCTCTGCTACAAACTAAAACTATAACTGGCAGGCCAAAATACCATGTGTAAGACAAAATGCCTTACTAGGTATACTCGGAGAGCAGTCAATATTGAAATAACCAGGCTATTTTGTGCGATCTTAGCACATCTTTGCTCATAAGATTTCCCTCTTGGGCTGGCTGAGCTCCTAAAAGAAATGATCATGGAGAGGTGAGAGAGGTGTAATGCTCTATGGAGACTGGCAAAGCGTTCCTCAGTATCCTCTATGATGCTTTCTGTCAGTAAAAGCAATTTCCCAACCTCTCTGCAGAAAAGGTTTCCGTTTTGTGAGCAATTGCAGCAAGAGCTGTGAGAAAATTTAAATGCAAGTAAAACATTTCAGAATAATGATCAAGGATCAAGAGTGTGAGTGTATATATATATATATATATATATATATATATATATATATATATATATATATATATATATATATATATATATATATATATATTTGTTTAGGAACAAATTCATTTAGTGATTAGTAACTACTTTTTGGACTTAAGGAAAGTTTTGGGATATGTGTAAATAAAATAAAGTGTGGACTGAAAAGGTGAACAAAAAGTGCAGACATGTAAACTTAAAATCAAAATAACTTCCTAATCCTCTCCAAGGAGTATTCTGGATTTTGCCAAGAAACAGAACTGATTAGTTTATTGATATAAAACTGGTAGTAAAAAAAAAATTAAAAAAATAAAAATTTGGCTGCTTTCCAAATAGAAAACAAAATATTGCAGTTTTGCAGAAAAGACAAAGAGGTCAGAACAGATCAAAGATTATTTTAAATTAAAGCCAACTTGTTTCTCTATGGAGCATTTCCCTGTATTTAAACAGTCAGTAATCCTTTCCACGATGGCTGAAAGCTATTGTAGAAACTGTATTATATCTGTATTATAGCAGGGCTGATAATCGTCTCCCAAACCAATTGGCAGCCATGAGCTGTTAACATAGGATCCAGCGACTGAAGTCAGAAAAAAAAAAAAAAATGAAAAATTAAGTGTGCCGATGAGCTTTTATTGCCTATAATTACCATCATGCTAAGACAGAATGATAATGAGGGTCCGAGCCCCAAAAAGGAAATAGATAAGCTATGTCTTTGAAGCTCTTCAGCAGTGGAGGTTGCTTACGAAAGAAAGAAAAAAAAACAAAAAAAACCCACACAAACGTTAAAAAGTATCTGCCATCGTAATAGTCATTAACAGCTACGTATCCAACAGGGTCACCATCACATATTTACATACACCATCATAAAGAAGCGAAAGCTGAAGTGAATACAGGACAATATGAGAACTCAATTTGTACCACAAGCCTACTTGGTTCTCATTTAAAACTGTAAACCTAGTCATTCTGGAGCTCCTGCAATATATTAAAGGATATCATATACGTATGAATGAAAAGGTTATGACTTACTTGATGGAGTTTCTGAAGTGGTCCTCTGCTGGGCTTTTCACAGTACAACTGTTCAGTAGCCACAAATCCGCCTGCTCTGGGTTCTCTGGAGAAAAGAAAAAAAAAGGCTTGGAGATAAACATAGGACATATCTATATAAACTGACTTTATGAATCAAGACCAAAACAATGAGGTCTGAATTCCCTTACTCTTAAACCATACAGTACAGTATGTTTAGCTTTTACACGCACGGGACACTCGGGAGGGCACACAGACATGGAAAGGGTACTTTTGCATAACATAAGTGTTAAATTCATAAATGGTATTAAAATTGGTTTAAAAATTTATCCTGAAATGGGCTTCTACAGTAATGGGCAAAGTTCAGCAAAAGCCAAGCAATGTCCGGTTACTGAAACGGTCAGACACTATGAATGCAGGAAAAACAGGAAAAGATGTGGCATTCCCTGTGAGGAGGGAGTGCCATGACTTTAGGATGCTGCCAATGTACAGAGAGTGGCGCAATGTCAAGTTGTTATGAAATCCATGCCTTACTCTAGAAACATAATTCAATGGTATGCAAAGACCGTATCACATCAGGTTCATTCAGCTTTGTGATCTCGCATAACATTATATACTTTTCCCTATCTCAATTAACACAGCAGCAGAATAAGAATTAAAGGCAGAGCAAGAATTAAAGTAATGGAGGTATCAGTGTTATCCATTTGGACCTTAGTACCGTTCCTTCCAATATGTTATAATAAAACATCCCTGGTGAAGGAGTTCCCTATCATTTCTGAATCTAATACAAACAACATGGCAACACTGGCATTGTTCAGACTAATTGGTAGATACTGTTACTGAAGTGCCATGTACTGTTTTGTAAGAGACCGGTGAGAAGACAAATGTGCCTTGGGAAGGCATACTGGATGACCTCAGAGATGGATGGACACCGGTACAAAACAAAGCTTACTACATGCCAAGGCGCATGGTTTGCTTTGGAAGTATTAGCATGGTAGGGTTCATTGCTATTGCAAGATTACACTGGAGGCACATGAACAGAGCTTGGGAGCAGATAAGATATGCACAGCTTGGATTAAAGAGTGGAGAATACAAAAAAGGGACTTAAAGTAAAGGAGAAGAGTTTATTTCAAATGATTAGAAATGTTAGAATAAGATGCCATAATCAAAAACTAGAGGGTCAGGGTTTAAATGTGTTGGGTATTGGTTGTGTCTAAATATACCTTTGTGGCTAAAGATCAGACAAAACAACATCTTTCTCAACAACAATCATGTTTTTCTTATACAAGACATATACATGCAGAACCAATCAATGACGCTTGGGTGCTGCCGGCCCTAGGTTGTTCAGGAGAACGAATAGAAGCAGGGGTAGATGTGCCCTTGCCCTTCTAACCAAGAGTCTTAATATCCTTTTAAAAGCTCAGTTAGAGCGAAGCAATATCTTCGGCAGTCTCTACAAGAATTGAACTACTGATCTCATGTATCCACTACATCATAAATGAATTCCAGACAGACCATCTAGTAGTTTTGTCATGTGATTAAAACACGGCACTCACGTTTCACTCATACCTTATATAAATAAATATATATTTAAGCGGCAGATGTAAAAATATAAAACAAAGATTTCCTACAAGATATAATGTAAGGAAGTTTTACCCGGAGAATGGTGATAAATGCAACAGCCTTTCCATCAGAAGGGGTAAAGGCTAATACGGTAAGGTATATTCTATCCAGAATCTAATACAAGACCAAGAATTGATTAAAGTCAGGAAACATAGGCAGACTAGATGAGACAAAGGGCTCTTTCTTATGTGCTGTAAAATTCTAAGAGTAACACATGTAAAAAAATAAAAAAAAACAGAAAAAAAAACAACCCACATCTGATACATGCGATATGAGAAAATTGTCAAGAACAAGGAGTAAAATCCTAATGTGGATTACAGGGGATGTTTAGTAGTTAATGGAGAATAAAAAAAAATAAATCTGTATTTTGCGGGCCTAGTGGTTACAAGCAATCTTTAGCATAAAAAAAAAGCCTTTTATAGAACATGCGCCCACATGACAGAAATACAATTAAACTATTGATGTACCAATTAAAAATAAAACAGACAATTTCCCCCAACGTGGAGCTAGAATAAAGCATGTGTCACAGACGGCCTTTATCTTGGAGATGCTTGCAGTCTGCTCCCCGGCTCAGTGAAAGTATACCACTATTCAGTTTACTGCCAATCAGGAAAAGATTAGGAGAAGCCGGCATACAAATAATATGCAAAATGGGAACTGTAAGAGTAATTTGCCCAATCAAAGACAAATTGTTGCCAATGTCTTTTTTTTAATCTCTACTTCTTCTTTCGTGCAGACATTGGGGCAGCAGGCTCTCCAGTTTGAAAATCCTCCTCTGCAGGATCAAATAAATGATCTTTATCTAAATAATCTATATAAGCATTCCGAGGGCTGAACCAGCTGGACTCTTTCCAAACCAGCTCAGGCAAGCCTGTTCTCCTGAAATAACCTGACGCCAACTTGGGAATAGCGATTATTCTATATATCCACTTCTGAGCCACGAAAGCCCAGGTTTTATGGAAAGCCTCCGGACAGGGTTTAACACAATGGCATATCAATACTACATTCTCAGCAGCCCCTTTAAACATGTAGCCACAGGCAAATGCAGCAAGCCAGCGCCATTAAAAGCTGTAGTCCCTAGGTAACAAAAAGACACATTAAGCTGGCTAAATTGTTTTTTGTTTGGCTTCCACATGGTCAATGTCCTACAAAGCTAACCCTATAACCCCTGGGCTTTGATGTATTTAAAAGGCACAGCCATGCCATCTTAAATGCATTAAATAAATTGGCTCTGTCCTGAAACTATGCAAAAGTCCCTACGCGTTTCAGTGTGTTGAGGTCCCAAAACCTTGACCGATGAATTGAAACAAACTCATCCATTATATGGTCACCAATGTGCAATGGTGCAAACTCAGATGGCAGACTAGAACTGCTAATGAAGTAAGAGGGGGATAAGGCTGTTCGCCCTGCTGAAACACTGGGCCAGTGGAGGAACAAGACTTTGGTACCCTCTTACCACTGTCAGGAGGCAGCCCTGTTACAGTGGACGGGGTTACACGCGTTCCACAGCAGCGTCAAGAAGTTAATAGCTGGTTTCTGTGAAAACACAGAAATACTTTACAGTATATATCACGCGTTTATATATAACATCTCCCTCAAGGTAAAACTGTTATATGATAGTTTGGCTCCCCTAATTCAATGTAGTCATGTTCATCGGTTGCCAACTTGGCAGAAATACTCTGAGATTGGTGAAACAAACACCGGCTCTCAGGTCTGAAAATAGCACAAATACTCAGCACAACTGTCTGAAGCCTGAAAGCTGCTTGTCAGAATATGGAGCCAAAGTCTTGCTTTAATCATTAGAGAGGCATGCTGTCATCTTAATCTTTCCCTGAGCCTCAGCTTGTAAAAGGGGGACTTTAGTTCACTGTCACACTACTGAAGCACATGGGTACCCCACATCAGCCTGCATGGGCTGTCAGTCTCCATTTTAAATGAAATGTTCTATTCCCACATTTACAAGTATGTTTATTACACATTTTTAGGTAAGAAAGGTCTAGAGTAATAGCAGGTTGTTCAGTGGTTACAAAAAAAAAATAGAGGCAATATAAAAAGCACCATGGCAACTGGTACATAATTCTTGGTACAAAGACCAGACTTTACGGTAAAAGCTATTCCATACTTCAAGTGTACCCTCTTTAGAACATTATTATGTTCTACAGCCTTAACACACAATAATACGACGACACAACAGAGACAGGTCTGTTGATATATCACATTATGCAAGTAATAAGTTATTCTTTTTAAAAACTCATTATAAATGGCAATCAGCGTCACAAGTCTTGGTAAGACGCGTCCCACAAACCACACCTAAAACAAAAAGGTCCTCCTTTGGTTATCTGAAATGTTAGGAAGTATGTCATCCTTATGACCTCATTACCGGACAGTGGCATGATGCGATGCCACAGATAAGCATGACATGGCATAGAACGTTGATCTTAATTAGAAAAGCATGAAAGCATCAAATAGTTACCAAAAATTACCAAATTATATTCAGAGAGTAGGCTAACAGCAGTTCTTCTTCTCTTGGGGGAGAGGCTCTGTGGATGAGCACAGCGGTGAGACCAGGTCCCTACAGCCTTTAGGGGGAGTGAAAGGAACATGAACAAGTGCTGCGCCCCTGCTTGAGACAATACTGGAGAGCTCCCTGCTATACTATTTCTTTTTAAGTTTTAGACAGTCAGCCTGGGTTGTTTACAGTGTCCCTTTTTTTTTTTAAAGAAAATATTCTAAGTTGACCACCTATTTAAACACAGAACAGGATTTTATTTATTTAGTTGGGACCAAGGAGTAAAGTTTTCTGCTGGTTGTCTAAGCTTCAGGTCCGATAATGATACGAATGAAAACATCAGGGTGGTCTCCACCTTATACATTTATCAAAATATTGTAAGATTGGAGGGGTTGCTCTTAGATTTTGCTTGTGTATGTGTGTATGTGTATAAGATGGCCAACTGTTTAAAACAAGTAGAGCTTTCACTTCACTCTTAGCACCTAAACTGGTGTTATTTATTATATCAAATACATCAAGAAATTAACAGAATATTAAGGGTAAAGGCGAATCATTGCAAATATTTTGCCAATATTAAAGGCGCTGTTCCATCTGTATTAAGATATAAACTAAATACAACGCAATACTTTTTTAAAGGACAAAATTATATTTGAATAGTTTAAAATTTTGCCTTGGTCACAAATTTTCAGAGAATGCTTATTTGTCTAGTGGCACAAAGGTAGACATTGATAGGGTGTTGCCAAATTAAAACAATTAAACTTTTAGAGGAAATAAAACTGCATTTCCTAAGGTTTATCTGGTTGTTTGAACAGTATCTATAATCCATAGTAAGGGGTATGAAGATGCGATGTCACTAGTTGGGTGACATCGCATCTTCATACCCCTTACTATGGATTATAGATTATAAAAGACAGCATGGACCCTCCCTGGAGAAATTCACATGCGATGAGACAGCTCAGTCTTTAAATCACATTAGACTAGTAATAAACAGTGCAATATTTCTCAAAAGAGCTTAAGAATAAACTATTCTTTGATTTCATAAAACTACGCCAAAATACTGCTATAATCAGCGGTGTTGTAACAAATAGGATACTGCAGCTTGGCACGGTAGAGAGGTTCGGTTAGACGAAAGTCCTCTAGTGATCTGAAATAATGTTTACCAGCTGATGGCTTGAAATATTCCAGTGTTTCTTCCATTACAACCCAGACAGAGCACAATCCAAGTCCAACTTTTTTTTATTTTTACATTTCTTTAAACAGCAGCACTGAAAGCTCTATATTACTGTCCAGTATTCAGTGCTGTAAATCAAGTGGGAAAGCCCAATACAGTCACAGCCCTGTGAACTGACTGGCCAACTGTACTCAAACAACCCCAGCCATTATCAACAAGATGATGAACTGGGGGGGGTTGACAACTCATTGTGGTACAGAACAAAACATGTCAAAGGAAACTGATTATTTAATAACCTCGTTTACCTTCTTTTCATATAATTTCTCTAGTACATTGCAAGCTTTGGCTCCCCCCATAGCTATATTTTTTCTGTACATGTTAAAGAGAGATTTCAAGTAGCCATTATATCAAAGCCAGCTGCTCAGAATATCAGCCAGCTAAAGTGGTCATATCCAAAATAAAATATTTGTTACATTGTGTCCTTACGTGCTCCTACATGGAAGGTTGAAGGTTTATTTTCTCTAATTTGAATACTACCCAAGTGACAACTGTAGTCGCAAAGGGCCAACCAGTGCCCAAAATTAAGATTAACTTAACTCATAAGGTATATAGATTTATCCAAGATGTACTGGTCCCATACCACGAGTGAGAAACTGGATATGCAGACATGACATCTCTCTCACTGTAGGCACAAAAAGGCATAGGTGGCGATATTACAGTTAGTAGAAACTAGGTCATAAGTGATCTCAATGAAATAGAATGGCCCTCACCCAGTCAAAAAAAATAAAAATAATGTACACATCTCTACTTCTGTACTGTATTCATCTACAGATGAAGATACAAAACAGCATACACATTTCACTTGGAATTTGAGGGTGAATATTTGCCATGTAATCACAGCTCAAACCTACCCGATTTATTATAACGTAGGATATAGCACATCATTGTTTGGCTCACGTGAATTTAAACTCCTCAACAGGACTTGAGTAGCGTTAAGATATACTAAACAGAGCTACATGGTTAATAAAATGAAAGACATTGGAGGGGGCCTAAAACATCAAAGACACTGAAAAATCAATGGCTCCTAACCCACCTCTTCAATAAACATCAGATACAAAGTCCCTAAAACGTAGGCACATCTGTTAGGATGGTACCCTGCACACACCTGAGTGCGCGAGCAGACATACGGCTTTTAGATCAGTCTACTCTATAAGCCGCTACAGGAACTAAAGTGGGTGTGCAGGGAGATTACACACTTTCCACATCAACTTCAGACACACCAGCTGCTCGACACACACCCACACTCCTTTGTCAGTTTCTGCTGAAGCTATATGCAAACTTAGTGTCCTTTTTAAGAGAGCAATCCACATGCAAAACCAGAATTACACAAAATAATCTTTATATAAAAACACAAAGCGGGCGAGTTCCTGCATATTTTCTTATAACGCAAAGGGAACTTTTCAGATTAGGTGTTTAGAAATCCAAAAAATAAGACAGGTGGGAGTAGTAATATTCTGCTTTTAACAGCATACTTTTATACATAGTTGCAAACTGGCTTAGGAGTATCCCAAGTTTAACTCAAGCTCTACGAGGATCATGTATCCTCTCGTGGGTCACGCAACGTCACTGGAGCCCTCCGAACAAAGATCTTCGCGCAACAAATTGTAAGCTTGCGAGCAGGGCTCTCTCCACCAAATGTATCGGTTTGTCTTAGTCTGTCAATTCTCGTCTTGTCATATCCCTTGAATTTATGTATTGTATTAAGCGCTGCGTAAACTGTTGGCGCTATATAAATAAAGGATAATAATAATAATAATAATAACATATGCAGCGCAACTTTTTGCCAGGCCTAAAGCACTCTCTATTTCACATCATCGCATACTCTGGGGTTTATTCACTAAAGGGAGAGTTGTGCGTTTGCAACTAAGTTTAATATTTCGCTATTAACAAAAATCCCCAGCAAGTTTCTGTTCCAGAAACACCCCCACTTAAGGGGAAATGGGAGAGGAGTATGGCGTGCCAAGAACGCTCCAGGAAAAACTCCTTGCACATTGGATAATGCAATACGCAGGGCCAGCTCAGCCCTTCTTGCTAGTGTTGCCCCTTTCATAATGCACAGCGCAATAGGGGAGCTGAATGAACCCACCGAGTTTGTCCTTTAGCAGGAGTAAATTACCGTATTTGTCCGCACTTTTTGTCATTAAAGTGAGGGTGCGGCCTATATTCGGGGTTTAGCGCAGGCATCCGAGACATGCAGTTCCGGACGCTGGGCAGGCAGCAGGGTTAGGATACAGATCCCCCACAGCGCTGCAGGGGACCTGCATCCTACTCTCCGATACGCTGAGGCAGCCCCCCCCTGCTAGCACTTCCCACAGGGGGAGTGCTGGCACGGGAGATTGTTAAAGCACATCTTGCAGACGTGCCAGCAGCGGAGGTTGTGGACGCGTATCGCGCAGATGTCCCCCGCCGGCCCCACTAGACACCAGGGAGACTGCATTGGTAAGTCTAGGGGGAGGCATATCTAAGGAGCAGAGTGGCAGCATATCTCGGGAAGGGGCAGAGCGGCAGCATATCTGGGGGAGTAGAGAGGCATATCTACAAGTAAGGTGCATTAAAATGGCTATAGGTTTTCTGTTTGTATGTAACATATCTTGAATAACTGCACAATAGATACCGAAAATGTTAAAATACAGTGTTAGAATACCGTTTTACTATTCCACTAATGTGTATTTTTTCTAAAAATCTTTTTTTTTTTTTTAAAGAAAAATGTAAACTAACTTTTAGGGTTCGGCCTATAATCGAGCCAACACGGAATTTTGTTTTTATAAAAATGGATGTAAATGTACTGGTCAGAGAGAATATTGGCTCTTTAGTCTACAGTGAAAAAAAAAATTGATTATTTTTTTGACAGGTAAGATTTGTAGGCTGTGGAGTTAATTCACTAGTCTTCTAACATTGTTCCAGTGGATTAGTCATTTGGCACATGACACCGCTAGTCATTGTAGATTAAAGCCTCCAGGCAGTTACCTGGTTTGTGCCATTTAACAAGCCGTAGATAATGGAATGTAAAGTGAAACTCAAATGTTGACTATTACTAAGAATTTTTTTCCAATTCTAACACCCACACAAGGAGATATAATGTTAAGAATACCACAGTGACTGCTCATTAAACAGATACTTACAATACACCTTCAATATAATGTTTTTGGTTTTTTCTCCCTTACTTTTATCATTCTCGCAGTCACATGAACTAACAAAGTTTTTTGGAAGGATAGGGAATTAAAAAGCAGTATAAAAGCAGCCATCAAAAAGTATATATACACACATAAAATGTCAACATATCACAGGCACCAACTGTTTAGCTATGCATTCCAGCATGCGAAAGGTATTACGAGGCCAACTCATTTGGGAACATGACAGCTCTGACCTCACCCCTCTCTGAAATATGAGCAGATAAGACTTTTGGATAGCTGGACTATTAACAGAGAAGAACTGCTAACCTGTGTCCCTCTAACAGCACATATTTTACATTTGCAAAGAGAATTTGACTTACTGTAAACACAACAGTAGCTAGCCACATGTAAGGCAGTCTAAAACTCTAGATGTTTTGCTGCGGTGCACTGGCAGGCGTATGGCGTGCGGATATGCCTATAGGGTTTCTGCACTAGATCACAGGTCTGCAGGTGATTTGCAGTAAGCTGAATGTAAGAAAAATGTATATATATATATCCATTTGTCCAAAAGAAGTCTTTAGAAGTCCTTGGTTGCAGCTGGACATGCAATATGAAGAGCCAATCCTGAGTTAAGTATGAGATTATTATGTACAGTTTCAGCCCTTCTTGCAGAAGAAATTTAGTGAAGTTGTCCCATCATACTCAATAGTGAAGTCAGACTGCCTGGTTTGCAAACTCCAAGTTCAGTGAATTCCCATGAGAATGTAAAAAGGGAACATCATTCGATTTGGATGCTTAGGTTTGGCCTGACAGTGTTTTTGGTTGCCTGTTCAAATTAAATGCATAGATTACAACAGAACAAAATAGGAAAAAAACAAAAAGGGAGGTTGAGGGATGTGTGTATTTATCGAATATGATATTGCTCAACATTTTTGTACATCAGACAGAGTGAAAGCTTGGAAAGCATTTCAAATGTTAGAGAATATAGAGTTCCAACATTTATCCATTCAATAAATAGACTATAGATTTTGTTGCTATTTGCACAGCCTACATACCAGGTATACACATATGCCATTTCATTGACACACATCATAAAGATAACCCCTGAACCATGCATTAACATAACACGCCGTCTTCAAGCTCCTTACATGATACCTGACCCTATTGGTGACAGCTAGCTGTTCTTAGATCTGTCCAACCCTGTAATGTATACAATGTCCAAATGGTACTAGACACAAACCCAGATTACAGCAGGGGATCCCAAACTCAAGACAGACAAAGAAAAACCACGCTCACTGAACACTATGTTGTGGTCAAATTGTTATAACATCAAAAATCCCCGTTTGCTACATATATATATAGTTTTAAATTAAAAGAAAAACACACAACACATTGACGGGACGTCATCCTTTCTAAACTGAACTACGGCAGAGGTAACCAGTAGTCATTCTTTGATTAACTGGCGTTCTTTTGCAAAACTATTTTTCCATAATGCATACGTGAGACCTCAGAATAACGATCACATCACGCAGGCAGGGTTGAAAGCAGAACGGAGGTACAAGAACATTTTATCTACTTGCTGCAAACACACGGCCAAACATAACAATGACCATTTATCTTTGGTTTGAAAACATAACATACAGTCAGAGATAGCTTTTTCTTGAGCAGATATGTGGTCAATTATTGGTTGCACAATGAAAGAAAGTTACTGCAGTTGCACAAGATAGCATGTTTTCAATCTTTCAACACTCCATGCAGGCTAACCATTTTTAATCAGTATGGCAACATGTGAATATGGGAGGTCAGGCTGACCTTGCCTCTACCAAATGATAGTTTATATATATATATATATATCTGAAGAGAGAAAGAAAAAAATAAGTTATGTTTCTGCCTAAATGACAAAAAGAGACAAAAAAAATACAAAGATGTCTCTCAAAGCTATTTTTAATCCTCATAGTGCCTGAGGTTTCATAGTTATTGATCACGTGTATAGATTTCAGTTACAAATATTAGTATTTCTGGTCAGTCTCTGCTTTGGGCAAAAGTCAGGAATAATTTCAGGAGGAGGAAGACACAGGTGTAAAAAGAAATGATTTTGCTTAGCATGCAGCCAAGGCTTCATGTTTGGGCAGTGGGAGGATTCAGAAGTTTTATTATTTAGCCTTAGATGCCTCGTTAAAAATCCCAAGTAAGACACCCGAGAAGCGTGTCCTTGAAGTAGCCTGAAAACATCCTAACCGATTAAGAAAAAGAAAAAAAAAGTAGATGTTGCAAAAAGCTATGACTCACTATTGCAAACTAAAACACTTGGTTTAATAATAAGAGGAAAACATGTTTGACAAGAAACTGAATTCCTTCACAAGGTACTGCTATTAGTATTTGGATGCAAATGCAGAAATGCCATCAAATGGAGACCACTGACCCATGCGACATGTGTAAATGTTCTACAACACAGAATAATCACATGTTTCATATACTCGTTAAACTGAACCATCACTATTACAAATGCACGGATGGAAAATGGATACAGCAGTATTGGCACAAGAGTAGAAAGGAGGGGAAAAAAAGATGGCGAGAAAGAAGATAGAAAACTTCCATAGGTTTCAGGAGGTATTTTCTTCACAAATGGTTACACTTTTATAAACTAAATGCATGACTAGAAACCATTGGTGTCCACACCATTCTCTAATATAATCATATTGTCATATAATCATTTGTCAATTGTCAATAAACATAATTTGTCAATTGGCATGTGTCACAAAAGTAGACAAGATGCCAAGGAAAACATTCAATTTTGCATTGTCTTTTACGAGATTACATTTTCAGAGGAAAGAAACATGATATGTCCATGTACGATCAACATGCTTGACACGTTAATTACATGCAAGCATTTGATTACCGTTTTACGTAAGTGGAAGGGCACCTCGACAGCTTTTTTCACATTTAAGAAAAATATTTATATATTTAAGGAATTGGATCCAGGAAAGTTAGAACACATGAACCGTAGGCTGCTCAGCAAACAGTCAGTTACCATTGCCCACATGGATGGGTGAAGCGCACTATCCTAAATTGATTCAATATATTATATATATATATATATATATATATATATATATATTTATTTTTATATTTCTGGTTGAGATAACTAGGGGGAAGGTGCAGCTGGTGAGGTGGAAGGCGTCAGGCACACAACTGTTTTATCGTAATAGTAAATTGTTTTGACAATGTGCTGGAATGTTTGGGGTAATATGAACAGAATCAATCCCATCAAAGAGTACAACACGGCAACCAGCATATGTTATGTCAGATATGCATTGCCTGTCTGCTTTACTGCCAAAGAATGAAACCGCAAATAAATAGATGACCTTGGGGCTTCAAAGCTCTAATATGAACTATGACCTGCACACTAATCCTGAAATCTTCACTATCACTTCTAGATGTGCTCTGCAGAAATACAACTCTATACGAGTCTCTAAATATTAGATTCTAATGTGGAATACAAAAAAGCGTTTCAAATCAATGGATATCCAGTTTAAGGCAGGAATTCCAATGTGAGCTAATTTTACTCTAAGAACTTGAATTAAAATATTCAAAAGGATGAAAGTACTTAAATGAAGATCTTCTGTTCATTTTTTTTATTTATGCAGTAAGAACAACAAAATGTTGATACCTGCTTAAATGACCAATTCTTTCTGCATACCGTAGCTGTATTATGTTGTACCCGGAAGCAAATCATTGATTTCAAAGGCCTAGCCTTGACTCATTTCTCGAGATACTCGATTCCCTGGAGAGATTGGATTTAAACTCTATCTTCCAGCCTTCAGAGATGTTAAAGTACACGGAATCCACCTGAGCCAGATATGTCCAAACACTTATTAAATTGGACCTTCTAGCATTTTATTGACTTTTTACAAAGCTCTCTGTATTTCACACAATTGTTGCCAAATCACTTTTTGGAAAGCAAAAGTGAGATAAGCTTATGGAAATGCATTTAAAGGCCTTGTAAAGAACATGAAAAAAAAAATATGCTAAAAAAGTAAACACACAGCTTTACTATAGTTTTACTTGTATTTATCAGACATGGAGTACAGTTCAGAAGGCAAATGACTGATTGCATGGAGAGAGTAATAACCACTCGATTCATATACAAGAGGCACAATAGATTAGGAGTCTATCCTCCTGAGCAATTACACAGACACTAAACTTTAATTATTCTTCAATGTCCAACTAGAACATGATGCAACGCAGAGCTCCTGAGATTCTCAGCTTTATACTGTGGTTGGTAAGAAAATAGAGAGGACAGAATAAGGATTGTATCTAAAACCCAATGTACTACTGCCAATTTAGCCACTCAACATTCTGAAAAATAACTGCTTATAAAAATCCAACTTTCGATAACCTATATCCTTGGTAGCAAAAGTGGCTAGTGCAGAGGGTTAGTCAACCTGGCTTCTCTAAAATACAGTCATCTGTGCACTCATCTCTCTGCCGTGCCAAAGAATCCTAAGAAGAACTTATTTGCCAAAGTAAAGCCAATATGGAAACAGATCTGAGTACCAAGTGTGATTGTTAAGTTATATGATGTGACCTTTGTGTGTGGGTATGTTAGTGTGTGTGTGTATTAGTTTGAGTGTCTAGTTGTATAAGTGTGTGTGTTATTGTAAATGAATGTCAGTGTGAACAGGGTGCAGGGTGGGTGTTGGTTTGAGGGTCTAGATGTGTTATTAAGTGCCCCTTCTGTGGTCCGACTCTAAAAATCACCGGCGGATCCAAATCAATTACTTAAAAAGGCAATAGGATTGTGGGCAATTACCATTACACATTATAGGTATGTTTCCCTGCAAGGTTTTGCCTGTTACCGTGTTAGAGATCATGGGTGCAATGGAATAGAAATATTCCATACTAAGGGCACATTCCATTTTGATTATCCTATCTAAGAACACATGGTGTTAGTAAGACGACGTATTGTGTTCAGTATATCAGTATTAATAAGAGGCTAAGTAAACATACACTAAAAAAAAAAAATATGCAAAGTGTCAAGTGTGTTTACATATGAATGATGTTTTGGAAAGAATATAAAAATTCTAGCATCCTACTATGGATAGAACAGCACACTATAGTTTACTTACCAAGTTGAAAATGTCCTGTACCCATACCTTAGGCCATGATGCCACAACAAACAAGACCTTGGCTGGGAATAAGTCTAGTTGTCAAGATTGCCAGGAAAACAAATGATTTATTTTTTTTAATTTTTTTATTGTTTTTTACAGCTAAATTATGCTGTGTTACATTGTAAGAGAGCATACTACACTTTACCACCACATTATAATCTACAGCATAGCTAAAATATGGACAGCTACGGAAGAGAAGGCCACAGGATTCTCTCTTCACGACGGCGATAGAGAATAATTTGAAGTTTGTATTGGGATGCTCTTCGTTGACCCCTTTTGTACAATGGACAGGAACAGTTACCTTGAGATCAAGGAAATACAACAATGCTAGAAAAGCTACAATTCATATGAACAGACCTATATGAAATGGCAGGGAAAGAAAGAAACCGCGAGGTTAATGGGACTAAGCGGTGGGGAAGAGTCCTTTGTGCAAGTCTCTATGGAACTGCTTAAAAATCCTGGATTGTAGCAAGCCTGTACCCAGGATGAATGCTTATACATTAAAGTTGGAGAACATCAAAAGGAGTGCATTAATGGAAGACCTAATTACCTAGCAAAATGGCCAGAACGCCATTAGCATAATAGCAAAATACTACTGGAGCATATTTGTATGAAAGAATTTCATCAATATAATTTCCATTATTGGCAAATTGAGACAGAAAAGAAAAGCTTAACTGGTTATTACATAACCGGATATCTGTAAAAGCCATTTTAAAATTATTAGTTGTAGGTTTCCAAAGGATATATGCATCAACTAGATTCTAAGGTACCTTTTGTCACCCCATGCACCTCCATTAGCCAATAATGCATATATTTGAGAAGAATATTCCAGAAGACATGTCCTTGCAAAGTATTATACTTACCCCAGTTAGCTCCAGCATTGCCCCCCCCCCACAAAAAAAAAAAAAATTGGAGCTGGCTGGCAGAGAGTATTGGGCAAACGCACTTTAGAGAGCGGGAGATTTGTTCAGCCGAAATAGTCTCCTGGAAGTTTAGAGGCCGAAGGGAAGGAACCCCTCCATGCATTTGCAAGGGAGACCAAATAAAAATGTAAAGGCTTCGCTTTGCATAGAGGATGTGAATTAAGCGGCAAACTTAGTTAAGGTAGGAATGCCTCAGGCACTGGTCTACAAATATTGGGTTGATGGCCTTGTATTGCAAACATTCCAAACTACAGTAATGATGCCAAAAAAAAAAAAAAAAAAGTCTAGGTTAAGTTTCATAGATCAAAACAAAAAAACAAAAAACAAAATAAAAACCATTAAATGTGAATGTAAACAAGCCAATACGTATAAACACGGCTGTAAATCAAAAACACGAAGCCATAGGGTGTTGGCACGGAAACATCAACACGTGAGGAGAGATACTGATGGATTAGAAGAGGTTGCGTGTTATTTCTTGCTACTGCGGGAAACCCCCAACTGTGTCAATCCAAATGATTACTATCTCCACGGTACCACACTGCCTTTAAAAGCATTCTCCTGATCAGACTGCATTATGTGCTCCTGGCACTACTGCCGACGATTGAGCAGGTAAAGGGAGATTTTTTGGAGGGAAAGCATCAGTGTTAAAAGAGCAGATTTTCCGTTTCCTGTTGTAATGTCACAAGGCAAATGAGTCTAGAGCCCACATTGTTCAGTTTGATTGACCAGGTGCGACAGCGCCATACAAGTGACAATGCATTGAGAGTAAGTATACAGCATGTGTTGTAGAACTTTAAAATGGTTAAAATTAAATAAATCTCGAAAAAAATGTTGCCCCACGCACAACTGCCAGGAACGGTCATGCACAGTAACACAGGAGACGCTGGTGCAGGGTAGAACAGTGTCCCCCACATGGGAAAAAGCCACCGTCTCAAAAGAGTTTTTTGCCCTCCAAGTGGTTCTCCCTTGGGTTGAACCTTTTGGGTTTGAGTGGCCGTGGGAATTTGTGATTATTTTCACACAGGAAGATCAAACGGGACTTGAGGCAGGCGAGTCTGTGACCAGGGAACCTGTAAGAAGCCGAGGTTAGGAAGCCGGTATTCAGAATAGTGGAGTAACCAGCCGAGGTTGGGGAGCCGGCATTCAGGATAGTCAAACACAGGAACAATTAAACACACTGAGATATGTTAACCACAGTGTATTCTAGGTATGACCCTCAGAGGGCAAGTAGTGGATTTCTGATGGTTTTTATAGGGAACAGAAAGAAAAAAAGGTACCAAATTCAAAACTGGCATTCAAACCAGAGTTTCACTCCATCTGCTGCTGCATCGTGGCCAGTGTAATCCAAGACTGCCAGAAAATGACCTGCTGGACATCACAGGACACCGCCCAGAGCCCTCCCAGTCAGTACGGCAGAGGGACCTTCCCAGTCAGTGGGACCTGCTGTGTGGATCTGGCTGGAGCCCTTAACCGACAGCACAGATAAGCAACAGGAACATGTCATTGTCACATAAAAGCAGGTTGCTGCCACAGACACAGAAAAGGCTTCTTCAAAGCTTGTGTGTTTTATGTGATTAAACCTCCAGGGGTAGTGTCACGAATTATGTGTTATTCTAAAACAGGCAAACCAAACTAATGTGTATAGAAAACCAGCTATCTGTGCCAAAGTTGTTATAAGGCAGGGGCGTCCAAGTTTTTTCTGCAGTGGGCCACTTCATCAGAATTGTATACGTGCGCGGGCCGCACTCATTTTTCACTGTGAGAAAATACGGCCTTTAATAAGATATGCAGATTAAAAAAAAGTAAATGACACAAAACCTTTACTTTTCCTCTCACTGATTTCTGGGCCTACAAATTCAGGATTCTGGATAAGTAAAAATAAAATAGTTCTATTTATTTTAGAGATGCACTAAAATGAAAATTCTGGACCAAAACCGAAAATTCAGGGTTCACTTAGCCAAAACTGAAAATGAACCCCCCACACACACTTAATAAAAGTAAGTCACACACCAAAATTGTACAAAAAATTATATATCATGATTGTTAACAGCAATCTCAGGCATACCCAGATTCCAGCATGTACTGGTTGGCTGGGCATTGTACCGGTATTTTTTGTCCAATTTTTGTGTGTAACCATGCTTTTATTAAAAGTAACAGACCACAACTGGACAAAAAAAAAATCAAGACTATGACTTGGCATGATAGGAGTGTGATTGCTAACAGCAAACACACTCTTTTTATACCCAGGCAACCAGTAAATGCTGGAACCTAGGCATGATGGGACTGTGATTGCTGTTAGCAGATTGCTGTTAGCAATCACACTCCTATCATCCCAAATCAGCCAGTACATGCTGGCTGTAAGTGCAGACCCCATACTGCTGGCAGCATCAATACACAAGGGGGGCAGCTAGCCAGGTTTCAGCATGTACTGGCTGACTTGGCATGATAGGAGGTGGGATTGTTAACAGCAATCACAGTCCCATCATGCCTAGGTTCCAGCACTTACACATCCATGCTATCACACACACATTCATTCACAGGTTCATTCCCTCAATCAGGCATACTCATTCAAACACACTCCCCCACCCCCTTACCTGCACTACAGCTCTCTCTCAATGCCGATCACAGACTTCAGCAGGGGGCGCGGCATCCCTCGTTCTCCCCACAGAGGAGGCAGGACTGGAGCAGAGAATAGACCCTCCCACAAGTAAGCAGCAGGGCTCTTGTGATCCTGGCTGCCGATCTCACGCGGGCCGCACTTCGAGGTCCCGCGGGCCGCATTTGGCCCGCAGGCCGCATGTTGGACGCCCCTGTTATAAGGTGTGCTACGGTCATCATAGGCATGCCTACAATGAACTACACAATTCCTTCATCCACAAATGACTTCAAACTCCATGTCCATTATTGTTCTCAATTGGGTACTCTTAATACTATATTGTTAATATTGATTTATTAGAATAAATTATGCTACATAATGTATGCCTTTTGTGTAAATCTTTAAAACTCAGCCAGCATTAGACATATACAGTTAGGATTAATTTACTAAAGTAGCTGGAAAAAAATAGGTTAAGTCTGTACTAAAGCCACAAAGAAAAATGTACACAACGTCTCCAGCAACTTATTAAATATATCAATACCAGACGAGTTACCTGAGGACACACTGCTTCTAACATTTATAAGAGCAGAACAGGAGTCCGCCCAATGCAGTTAACAGATTTCAGACTGGGATGGAAGTAACGCTTCCACAATCCCCTCAGCTGACAGCAAAGCACTCAGGCTACTTTAACAATACCACAAAGGTTAGTTTGTTAAAAAAAAAAAAAAAAAAAAAAAAAAAATTTACACACAGATTAGCCATAACATTATGATCACATGCCTAATTTTGTGTAGGTCCTCCTTTTGCAACTAAAAAAAGCCCTGACCGGTTGAGGCATGGACTCCACTAGACCTCTGAAGGTGTGCTGTGGTATCTACCACCAAGATGTTAGCAGCAGATCCCTGTAAGTTGCAAGGTGCGGCCTCCATGGATGCATCCTGGTGCCATGTGTTCTCCAGGTAAGCGACGCACATGGCCATCCATGTGATGTAAAAGAAAGTGTGATTCATCAGACCAGGCCACCTTTTTCCCATTGCTCCATGGCCCAGTTCCTAGACTGGTGGTTCTGTGTCTAGTTGATAATCTAATAATAATGGGTTTTTCCCATTAAGCGGTGTGCCCAAACTGGTGGAAGAGAAACATAACATGACCAGGAAGCAGTTATTTTTGTCACATGACACTGAATGCAACGGTGGGGCAACGTAGAGCAAACAATTTAAACTAAAATTGCTCTCTGAACCAGTCAACAACAATCAGCATAAGGGCAGCGATAACAATAAGTAGGAATAATGCATGTTCCAAATGCAGAAGATAGCTGGCTCCGTTGTATACTCATACACAGTGGGAAGAGTAAATATTAATTCATATGTTAACTATTTTTCATAAAAACTGAAAAAAAAGCCTTGTTTATATTTTTTTATTCACCAAACTGCCCCAGTTATGCACATCTGATCCCCAGCTTGCCACTCTTCCCCCATATATGCCTTATACTCCTTATATGAAACTGAGCCCCCTGATATACCTTTTACTCCCAGATATGTCTTATGCCCCCCTGATATGCCTAATATCGATATGCCACTCGCCCCCATTTATGCCTTATACATCCCTATATGCCACTGCGCAGCCTGATATGCCACTCCGCCCCCCCCACCCTGAAATTTATTATACTCCCTGATTCACCAACTTGGTTGTGAGATATATTGTGAGATATATTTGTGAAGCAGGAGAGAATAGCAAACTTAAAATGTATTTATTTTTTATTTTTTTTTATATATATTTAAACATATATACATATACACACACTTTATAGTTAAGGTAGCTCACACACCTCCAATCTGGACAGATAAAGGTTTATCTGGCGAACAATCTAATAGATTGTGTAGGCAGTGAAGTTCCACTCATGGCAATAAAATAATGTGCCCAATAACCCCTAAGCAATTAAAACATAAATATAAGTTAAGATTTTGTTCTACATAAACTTCACAGTCCAAGTGCGAGTGTTAGATTATACATATTCCAAATTCGTTACACCTTCATCTGGGAGCGGAAGCAGACGACAGTCTGTCAGAAAGCGAGTGTCAGGCCACTGGCACAGACTCCAGCATCTCTTCTGTCTCCTGCGAGGCGCTCCAAACAAAGCTTTCGCTTTGGCAGCCTCAACGAAAGCAGAAAATTGGTATCATTAACATTTGTTGAAAAGAACAGAACATTTTATTTTATCCTGTCGGGATTGCTTATGGTAACCAGAGTAGTAATCAAATTCTAATCCATAGGAAAAGATTGAGAAGTTCTTACTTACTCATTTTCTACATTAATATGATAACTGAATCTTTTCTTGAATGGATTTCTAAACTATGATTTTTAGAGATTGGCGATAAGCTTCTCCAAGGGCTGGACTTTCTATTGTGCCACTCAATTTCTATATATCTTTGTATGACTTGATGGCAAAGTACCTATAAACCCCACAACAGTGACTAGGATTTGCTTCTTGGCACCTTGGTTTTCATAAACTGGACACTAACCTGTTCTATATAAAGCCAGATATATGTCCAGCAGCAGGATGCATACAAAGCTGGCGTTTCCTTTTTTTAAATGTTCCAAGGAGGCAGGTGTAGCAGTAGAACTGCAGATCCGGTCCCTGCATGTGCCGTAATTTGGTATTCCCCGAAATATATCTTGGTGCTCAAAGCATTAAATAAACATAAAATAGACATGGAATAAATGAAGAAAAAGAAACATTGCTTAGGTGTACCTTGAATTCAGTTGAACAAAGAAATAAAATCTACTCGTTTAAGCCATCACGTAAAATTGATGAAATCAAACAATGAATATTACTAATGATTTACGGCTTTAACATAAAGGGATGAGATTAATGATGAATAAGATCCATTTTAAAGTTGCCTGGCACAGGTAGATTGGCTTTGATAAATTGGTCTTATAATGGATAACAGGATAGACCTCAATTAAAAGGTTAGGTTTCAATGAGTTCATAGAATAATGGACTACCCCTCATCCTGGTGTACAGGTTTCAAACAAACCTACACACAAGAGAATGCACATTCAACCTGGAGCCTAATATGCCCTTGTGAGACCCACAATGGGGTTATTTGACGTCAAGGCATTCAGCAACACAGAGATCAGCATCAGGGGCCACGTCACAATCGCCACTGCAAGTGATTTTGCCACTCACAAGATGGTGGCACATCCTTAAAAAAACCCAGATGTGGCCTTTTAGTCCTCAAACACCAGAAAAAAAAAAATATATATACCGTATTGGCTCAGATATAGGCCGCACCCTAAAAGTGTGGTGCTTTTTTAAAGTAAAAGTTTTTTTCTTTAAAAAAGCACCAAAAAAACATGCTGCCACTGTCTATATCTATATATCTATATATCTAACTAGTGTGGGTACACTAAATGGGTGATGAGAAAATTACATCTAAACACGAGCACCGCAAAAGTGTTAACAGCCTCGGTCCCAAAGGGTACAAAAAGTAGAACAGCCTGGTCCTTAAGGTGTTAATACCTCGATAAGTAGCTAGAAGAGGATGACAGCATATAACAGGGGCGTCCCACGTGCGGCCCTCCAGCTGCTGCAGGACTACATCTCCCATAATGCTCTTTCAGCTAAGGGGCTGGCTGAGGAGTATGGGAGATGTAGTCCTGCAGCAGCTGGAGGGCCGCATGTTGGACGCCCCTGGCATATAACAAAAAAAAAACAAAACTGGAAATTCACAAATAGATCCCAAATGTTGGAAAATGAACATTAAGTTTAATGTATGGCTTTCATCTACATTTAAATATCTCGCACATACAATACCAAAAGAAAAAACACACCTCTTACAAACACAACCAAGCTGTAGAGAATAGCAGCGTCGCCCCGTGTAAAACAGAACAGGGCTGTGTTTAAAAAATTACAACATAGTGTTTATTTACAAAAACAAAATTATGTCAGTAATAACTTCTGATTGCCGTCAGTTTATCCAACTACACCAACGGCAGGTGAGAAACCAGTTTGGCGGGACTTGCGTAACAAAAAAGGTTAGCAGGCTTATAGCCATTATTCCCAAACGCTGTTTTCTAAATCAATTAACTTGAAAATTTTGTTACATTGTTATTTTTTTTCCCTCCATGTTTTGTAAATGCCAATCCCCACATTTTAAAACGGCTCGTAAAAAGGGACAGGCATTCTGCGTCACATAACAGTACAGCAACGTTTGTCTTCTAGTCGGACGCGCGCTGGATCGAGGCTCGGCTCTGGTTACGTGGACCATAACACTGTTACAGATTAGTTTCAATCGCCATGCGATCGCTTCCCAGCACGTGTAACTCTGCCCAAAGTAAACAGACATATTGCAGATAAAGAAAGGCTCTGCCTCAAACGCAAGGCAAATGTTATGCAAAGTCACCGTCTAACTGCCAACACAATACAGGGTTAAACTGCGGACATGCAAATGTTACGCAAATAGTTAAGAAAGGAATGAAGAATACAGAGTGCAGGCCTTTCTTGCACAATCCCATGCTTTCCATACCCTTCAATGGCATCAGTCAGCACATCACGATATTAAAGCATTACACAAATTTGACTAACAGTGAATGTTCAAAGTACATCCTCCGCTCCTTTCAATGAGCACCGTGTTTGCATAACGATATTTTAACGCACAAGGCGGTTAGACTTAGGCTGGGCAATTAAAGCAAAAATTAAACTATGCTCGTATTTCTCTTAGTTTCTTCAAATGTAGAACATTAAGCATTAGCTGCACTACAACTCAAACCAACCTCAGCCATCCAAATCTTTAACCCATAACTCCCCACCTACATATATCACAGGAGATCAATAGAAAAAAAAAAAAAAATCAACCCCCGCTAAACAGCTCAACAGATAATTTAGGATGCATTCTATACACGTAGGCACCAACATGTGTCTACAGCAGTACTTTACCAAAAGCCCTGCGGGTTTAAACACTTGTTGGGCACACTTTTGCTTCAGGGAGCCACAACACATGGCATGCATTAGAAACCAGTACCAGATACTCTTAATTCATATAAATACATTTAAGGTCTATATAAAAACAAAAAAAGTTTATCCTAAAAAGGGATAGCATCACACTTACAGAAACCGCACATGGCCACCAATTCTGCCATAACATATGACGGGACGGAAATACTTCTTTAACTCTAAATCTACAGCTAGTGAATCAATGGTTTACCAAAATGTAAGAAGTGTCCCGAACACTCATGCCAGTAACCACCACAGCAGGATCCCCAACGATGAAATGGGGATTCTACCACAACCTGTGTCTACAACGCAAATCCCAAGTTGGCAGCACCTGATATCTATAGATATCTTAGCACTGGTACCAGTTGTTTGGTGTTAATTTCTACAGGACCCTGTAAATCTCTTACTAGATCCTTATGCAATCAGGCCAGTTTCATTTTTTTATTTTATTTTTTAAATCGACACCCCAGGCATAAAATCATAAGGAGGTTTACACAACACTGGCTACCAACCAAAAACAGCCGGCGTGAACAGTGTCCCAGAAGCAGGGCCGGACTGGCCCACCGGGATACCGGGAAATTTCCCGGTGGGCCGGAAGGTCCGTGGGCTGGGCGGCCGGCAGACTTACCATGAAGACAGCCGCTGAGCGGCTGCAAATGGCAATGAACGCCTCCCTCGGTGCCAGGGGCGGGCTGGGCAGGGGGGCAATTGCCCCCCAGGCTTCCCGAAATCTAATCAAAGCGGCCGCTGGGTGCTGATGCAGCCGGCCGGCATCAGCACCCAGCAGCCGTGTGCGATGGCCGTCTAGTGATGGGAGCAGTGTGAGGGGTGAAAGCTCCGCCCCCTCGCACTGACCTTTCACCCCTCACGCTGCTCCCATCACTATGCGGCCATCAGACTGCTGGGAATGTAATCTGAACGGCCGATGCGTGCTGATGCTGCCGGCCGGCTCTGCTTTAATACTTTTTTTTACTTTATATGGCAAGCCGATCCAGCTTACCATATAAATAAAAAAAAAAGTGTTAAAGTAGCTCCGGCCGGCGGCATCAGCACACACCGGCCGTTTAGATTACATTCCCAGCAGTCTGATGGCTGCATAGTGATGGGAGCAGCGTGAGGTGGAAGCTCCGCCCCCTCGCACTCAGACTGCTGCAGCACCGGATGTCAGGTCAGTGGCATCCTGTCAGCATAGAGGAGAACAGTGTGCAGCTACCAGGAAGTCAAGACAAGTAGAAGGTGAGTAAAATAATGTATTTTTTGTACTGTATAATGTTTTTTGTATTTGTTAAAAACAAAAAAAAAATCGGCATGTGTGTGTATGTAAGTGTGTCCCCCTATATGCCACTCTGCCTCCAGAAATGCCTTATACCCCCCTATATGCCACTCTGTCCCATGATATGCCTTTTAACCCCCTATATGCCAGAGTTGCATATAGGGGTATAAGGCATTTCTGGATGCAGAGTGACATATAGGGGGTCAAAAGGCATATCTGGAGGCAGAGTGGCATAAAGGGGGTTAAAAGGTATATCATGGGGCAGAGGAGCATATAGGAGGGTATAAAGTATATCGGGGAGGCAGAGTGGCATATAGGGGGCATAAGGCTTTTCTGGAGGCAGAGTGCCCCATGATATGCCTTTTAACCCCCTTCATGCCACTCTGCCTCCAGAAATGCCTTATACCCCCTATATGCCACTCTGTCCCATGATATGCCTTTTAACCCCCTATATGGCAGAGTGGCATATAGGGGGTTAGAAGGCATATCATGGGGCAGAGTGGCATATATTATTTTTTATTTAATATGGCAAGCTGGATCGGCTTGCCATATAAAGTAAACAAAAATGTCCCATGATATGCCTTTTAACCTCCTATATGGCAGAGTGGCATATAGGGGGTTAGAAGGCATATCATGGGACAGAGTGGCATATAGGAGGGTTGAGGCATATCAGGGAGGCAGAGTAGCATATAGGGGGGTATAAGGCTTTTCTGGAGGCAGAGTGCCCCATGATATGCCTTTTAACCCCCTTTATGCCACTCTGCCTCCAGAAATGCCTTATACCCCCCTATATGCCACTCTGTCCCATGATATGCCTTTTAACCCCCTATATGCCAGAGTGGCATATAGGGGTATAAGGCATTTTTGGATGCAGAGTGACATATAGGGGGTCAACGGCATATCTGGAGGCAGAGTGGCATAAAGGGAGTTAAAAGGGATGTCATGGGGCAGAGGGGCATATAGGAGGGTATAAAGCATATTGGGGAGGCAGAGTGGCATATAGGGGGCATAAGGCTTTTCTGTAGGCAGAGTGCCCCATGATATGCCTTTTAACCCCCTATATGGCAGAGTGGCATATAGGGGGTTAGAAGGCATATCATGGGACAGAGTGGCATATAGGGGTATAAGGCATTTCTGGATGCAGAGTGAGGGTATAAAGAGAGGGTATAAAGCATATCAGGGAGGCAGAGTGGCATATAGTGGGGCATAAGGCTTTTCTGGAGGCAGAGTGCCCCATGATATGCCTTTTAACCCCCTATATGGCAGAGTGGCATATAGGGGGTTAGAAGGCATATCATGGGACAGAGTGGCATATAGGGGGTATAAGGCATTTCTGGAGGCAGAGTGGCATATAGGGGGTTAGAAGGCATATCAGGGGGGCAGAGTGGCAAGCCTGGGGGCAGAGGTGCATAACTCGGGGGTAGGTTGTCAAATGAAAGGAAATAAAAACCAAACATGTCTCAATCATAGCTTTTATTAAATATGGAAAAAATAGTCTACATGAATTAATAAAGAAATAAAAGTTTCTTACCAGAATATCATGAAGAATAATGTGATCAGTGCTTTGTTCCACTAAATAAAATGGAACTCTTTCATCTAAAAATGTTCGCAGTAGTAAATGTTTTGATCCTATTATGTGTAATGTATTTCATTTATTAGGGCCTTTTAACACTTTTGCTTTCTGGCATTTTAATACAAATAATGAGATAAAAAGAATGGCACATAGTGTGACTCGGGTGTGAATAAATGGTGCGTGTGGGTATAAGAGCTTCACCGTGAGATAAACTATATGGGGCTGGTCTCCAAATTTTTCCAGGGCTGCTTTTCAGTCCCAGTCCGGCCCTGCCCAGAAGTGTCCCTTAATAAAACTGCACTACTGTGATCCTTATTATGCATGCCCGGTTCCCAAACATGTATTAAACCATTCAGCCAATGTAGACAGCCACTCATCAGGCCTGGGGTGGGGGGGGGGGGGGAGGAAAAAAAGAAAAAAAGGGGGAAAAAAACAAAAAAGGACGCCGAAAGAATAGTAACAATTGTGGTTTATTTCCCCAAAGGCAGCTATCACCGTACAAGCTTTACCAATCAACCCAGTCTACCTCACATTAACTGAAAAGTATCAAAGAAAGAACACCAGACTTACTTCACCTGATTGGTGGTTAATTTAATGTAGAGATAAATTTCAGACATTACAGCGAGCAGCTCTTGTGCTGAGCGGTGGAAAATAAACTAATGCCGACGCTTACCTGCTAGCTCCTGCAGACCCAATTACCTAGGATCTCACAGCATTTTCAATGTTCCAATTTGCATTTTAGATGTCATAAGGTAGTCACATAAAGTGCTTTGCTCAGACATTACAGGAACCATTTAATATCCCAAGGCAGCCTTAAAAAAATAAACCAAGAGAACCACACGGTATCGCGACAAATATCTTTTCAAATAGGCCACCAGGGTGAGACGGTGGCTGAAATTAGACACAAAATGAGACCGACCAACTTTTCCCCTGGGAACACTAGATTTGGACTCCAATCTCCAAAAATATAGAAGGTTAAATTGTCAGTCTATAAAAACAGGTTGTTGGAAAACTGATTTGGCACAGAAAAAGGGTTACGCAAACACACTTTAGATAGCAAAAGATAGCTTCCCCAGTATGCCAACAGCTTGGCTGAGGGTGATAAGTTTTAAGCCACAAAAACAGGTGCACAAGAATAGCAAAAGGCTGGCATGGGTGTTTTTTTAACTTTAATTTTATTTAGGCTTTGCAGGAGCCCTTGATTTAAATTAATGGAGCCTCATGTTAATTGAGAATGCGTTGCATCCACGCATATGGAAGAGGATTCCAGCGCGGGATGGGTTAAATAATCTGCAGCATTCTATTCCCCTGAATGGAGTCTCGCACACCTCTACTTTCCTTAGGACGTTCCATGAAGGCTTGAACAGGTTAACACGCTACTGGAGGATGAGCAGCGTCCTGTAGAACACTGGCAAGAACGCTCATGTGTTTTGACCACAAAAAAAATGTATTAGTTAACTTTGCAAGTCAGTTAAAAATTGAGAACATCAGACAGAACTTCTAGCGACATTTCCTTTGCCAGCGCTGAAGCCGAGTGGCAGCAGTATGCAACATGCCTTACGCTGCACAGAAAATACCTGAAGGGCAGGAAAAGGGAGACATTTTGCCAGGTCCCTCCATAAATTAAGACAATCCACAAGGGGTAGGCAGCACTCAGATTACATGGACTCCATTGAATATAACTCTCTCTATTCCATTAAAGGGGCGCTCCAGTCTTCATATACAGAGACACAAGTAGCCCAATGAATGCAAATCCAGACTTCTACACAACTTCCGTTAGCGGCAACATGATTTTAGTACAGGTAAAACATCTTGTATATGTTCACAATAATACAAATTACCCTGAAACAGTTAAAACTTCGCATCTTAAGGTATAACACAAATGTGTCGGTCTGTGCAGCGTTAAGTTCATATAGTATCAGTCTATCTTCGCTGTATTTGGACTTCAGAGTCCTGGCATTACTAAAAGCTTGTAGCGCAAGAACCACAGCTAATGTAATAATTTTGGCTTTGTTAATACCAGGATCCACAGAATTCATTTTTTGTCTCCTTAAAAAGTCTATTACAAAAAAAAAAAAAAAAAAAAAGTTACATTATATCATTGAGGGAGGGTCGAAGATTCCCCCCCCCCCCTTAAATTGCAATGATATGGCAATTCCGTGACATTAGAAAGTCTGGTCCTCAATCTAGTCAAATTGAGCTTTTTTGTGTGTTACATAATACCAAAGGGCCATTTTTGTGTTGTCCCCCCCCCCCCATGAAGCCCAAGTGGTATGTGCTTCTCAGTTTCATCATGTAGAAAACAGTGGTTGATGCTCCAAAAGTGGTATGGCCCTAGTGGAAACCAGGTCACCAGTCTCTCTCTTCTGGGACCAGTCTCCACTGGGGCGCTTTCAGTGAAACCCGCATTAAAGTGCAATACAAAAATCAATACACACGTGCGCAAATAAAATACTCAACGGATAGTGGTTTAGTTTAACTGTCTACAAAACCAGCAGTCCCCATCACACCCCTCAAGATTCATGCTCACTTGACCTTAAAGCCAGAGGACCGAGTTTTCCCCCTCTCAGAGTTACTCACTTGATCTTGACCAAAAAGTAGAAGGGCCACATGGCATAAACCTCTGCTACAACATACAAAAACATAAATAGTGTACAGCCTTTTTTAATAAGCATCGCTCCTACACTTTCCTTGTTTCTAAAACAGGGGTTTGTGGATAGGAGAAAAAAGGAAAATAGGAGAGCCATACAATCAGACCCAATTATAACATTAAGCAAAAGATCAAATGCATAACTGGTAAGTAGAAGGTAAAAGGTATACATTTTTGCACCTGCTATCCCATCATAAAAACCATCATGTAACCATTTCTTACAAGAAAATGACCCAGTAAGACATGCAAAGTCATGTCTAGAAATAAAGCATCAAACAGCTCATAAAAACACCATCTGCTCTCATTAAGCACATGACTTTTTGCCCTGACAGATTTGCAAATAGGGCATTGACTTAGTCCTAAGCGTGCCATATTCTTTACAGCCAGGCTTGGGTTTTATCTGTGGTTTGGTGGCACCACTGTTTGCCCAGCTTATCCCTTATCACACAGGCCAGTGACAATGAGAAAGGCAGCAGATGGCCCTCACAAGTCATTTCAACGGGATTTTTGCATTTTGAGCAAACAAAAGGACTAAAAAAAGAAAACGTGGCATTGATTTGCTGATATGTAAAAGTTGAAAAATCTCAATATACACAGTGGTTAAACAGTGAGAAACCCTTCACAATATAGATATGGAAACAGATCAGAAGCGCGTTAGAAAGCCTTACAGCTTTTGCTGGGACATCTGCTCACCGTCACAATGAGGGAGAAAAAATAATGAAAAAGCTCAGGCTGATTACTACTCCCAATGGTTTGAATAAATAATTGGCATCTGCTATCACTGTGCCTTACTATAGTGGGATGCTCATGAAAATGCAGGCAACCCTCAAACAGAAAGGAGGGGTGGAATACAGGGGCTAATCCGCGCAAGAAAACAAGCGACACAGCTTACAAAACTGTTAGGATAGAGGCAAGCATTTCCTTGAGGTAGATGGGAGAGTAGATAGGACATTTTCCCTACTACATGAGAAAGATCTGTCACCCCATATTAACCATAAAGCACAAGGATTTTCCTTCTAAATGGAAGTTGGGTTTTCTTAATTAAACAAGAAAATTTGGTATCGATTATTCCTATATGTAGACTAAAACCCTGGGGCAAAAATATACTTTTGGTCACTATCTAGTCTGAATGAATAGTTAAAGGGCTATGCAACCAGGACAATTAAAAAGAAAATTGTTTATTGAGAAAACCCTAGAACACAATACAACGTAAAACGAGACCACTACACGTATTCCATTAGTGGCTACATACATACAAACATACACTAGGACCCTGCACCTCTACTAACAAGAAAAAAACCCTTGGCTTTCAGACAACTACCCAACCTAAAATACAAAAAATAAAAAACTGGTCCATAGAAAATGGTGGATTGAACACAAAAATAGCATGTTAATACAATAAAAAGTTATATCAGATTGCAGTACTTTCCCCCCCCCCCCCAATCTTGCATAGAAAGGTAAGATATTTTTATTAAAAAAAATACTGGTCTTACATTTATTATGGGATCAAACTTTCCAGTACTTAACGGCGCACCCCAAAAAAAATGCATGTATTTTAGTCACTTTCAGAAAGCGAAACTTGTTGGTTTCCAGATATACAGAGTGTATAACATGCACTCAAAAAACTAATTCACTGCCCCTCACACTTTCAAATGGTTTCTGTATAACAAGGTACAAACTGCAATGCGGAACAAGCTTTTGGAGAGATTGTTTCAGCCAGTCTCCGGAGGCCATGATGGTTCAGAACAGCAAGATTTTATCTTCTACGCGGACGGCAAATATATCGCTGCGCCGAGGTCACACAACATGTGCCTATTTAGAAAACCATAGCTCCTAGTGAACCAAATTCTAGGAGACTGGGAATCCTATAGTAGACGCTTTACGAAAACATGGAGTCTAACTGAAAAAAAAAAAAAAAAACAAGGACGGGATTAAGGGGAAGCCTCGGCAACTTCCCAAAACACCAACTCTAAGAACGCATAAGCCTTCAAATGAAATACATGTCTAACCTCATATTTCATATAAAGTTATTTTAGCCGTGGCTCTTGGGGCGAGAAAAGGTTTGTCATGAAAAGTAAATAATATCCAATGTGTAGCAGCGTACGTTAATGCAATTGGGTTAGGATATTGTATAACAAACATTAGGACTAGGCCCATCTCTGCATGTCCTATATGGCTCTATTGGCAGCAACATGTTTAAGGTGAATACTGTTATAGAAACAAGTGTATGTAGCTATTCTGTTACAGAGTGTACTTAAGTATCTCTGCTTGTGATGCCCCATACATTTTACAGAGACAATATCTCCATGAGAGGCGTTCAGGTAGTCTTAAATCGTTTAATGGATCGATATAGATCCAGTGTTTGGCTCTACACAGAACAGTCTCAGAGACATGGTGACTTAATCCACCTCGTTGCCGGAGCTGGGTCTGCACATAATTCTGATGAACGGATATTCCGTTTGCAGTCGGAAAAAGGAGAAAGCAGCTCTGGCCCAGACACTGTTTATCTCAAGTATTACGGAAAGCGGGATTGCTGCTGTATTAAGAGTTGGACGCAAAACTGGAGGGATTGGATGCCCACAAACAATACACGGAGAAATGACCGGATTACAGGATGCTTTCAGACAGGTCAGATGATCAAGCGGTATAGAAACCCTTTCTAATGTACTACTGCCTGGGTGAAAGCATATTTATCAAGAGGAAAAAGGAAACTTAGCACAACAACATACTACAAATCAATCTCCATTGTATACTAAACGTACAGATATTAATAGAAAAGTTTTTCTAATACTCATTTTTAGCCTACACAACAAAGGGTTAAAAGCCTACTCTCGCCCACCCAGCAGATCTAAAGCGATGAATGCACGCCGCACACACTCGTGGTTTAAAACAGATATTAGTGGCATCGTGGGTAAACAGAGGAGCTAAAACACACTTTCACACAGCTTTACAAAAGGCAACACGTGTAAAACAAAGTAACCATTTCACTGCCAAAAGAACACGGTTCAATATTAGATAACCACAGGCTTGCTGCCTTCTCCAGGAGAGCCGACATCAAGCTTCACTCTAAATGTTACCTTTTTAAAACAGAAAAATAAATATGGTCCAGTTTAGATCAAGCTTTACATCTATGTAGAAGGGAAGACAAAACCAAAACCCTCTAAGCAGTGATATAAGGTCAGTGAACGGTTCACTTAGCACCTATTAGGAAGGAGGAAGCCAAAAGGAAAAAAAAAAAAAAAATAAAAAAAAAAAAGGGAGTTAAATGAAAGGTGCTAAAGACCGCATGCAAACAGAAGATACACAATCTAAAAATTGCAGTGCATTTTAGGTTTGGTTTCCTAGCGGACAGAACAGAGACGACAATGCTCTGATAGGGCAGAAAGTACAGGCTGCATTGCGTGGATGACGACGCAGCACCAGTGAGCTGAATTTGGATACGATCCTTCTTATGAATGAACGGTTTTGGAAGTGGAGTACAGTGCTAGATGGCAATAGTACACACGCTGCCGCGTTTCGCTTCATGTCTGGAACAAAAACGTACCTCTGGAGAGAGGTAAACTGAAAGATAAGATTATCAAAAAATCATTTAAGCAAAGTCTGTATATGCTGTACATAGAGTTCTCTTCAACACATCCATTCTAAAAAAGCCATTTGAAATTGTAGTTTTAAATTAACACAATACAAAGCATTGTGGAGGGTATAATTCCACCCCAAGCCATTTAATAAAATAAAAAAAAAGCCAGTATTAAATTTGACAATTTACTCTTCTTTAAATAGTGCAAGTGAGATACCTGAGATATAAACTAATGAAACATAATTACATTCTTATCAGTCTGAAATTTAATATAAAATAACTGTACAGAATAAAATAACATGCAAACCGCAGTGAAACAGCGCCTCCTGCAGGCTACAAGCAAGAACATCGCTACAGCAAAAGACCAGCACGACATTTAGTATCTTAAGAGCAGGATTATATAATAAAAAAATTAATTAAAAAAAATAGAGACTTTATGAAATTATATGCGGTTAATTGTACTGCCTTGAGCACACAGAAAGTGTCCACATGATATTCTTTACTAAACCTCCGTCCTAAGAACTCAGTATAACCCAAGGAGCTCTAGACGCAAATTCTAGCAGATTTCTAAATCAAATGAAATTTACACATAACAAATTTCATGCAAAGTGGCTTTAGTTCCACTATTTTTCTTTTTTGAAACCATAACGTTCCTTATAACAAAAAATACATGTGACATATATCAGTGCAGAGGTTCAGAAAAACCCAAATAGTGCAATTGGCCAAAAATAAATAAATAATGGAAATAGGACACAGCATTTACAAAACAAAATGCAACAAGTCACCTAAATACAAATATTTATAATATGTATTTAGGTTTTTATATGTATACACAAAGGGTCTGTCTCACAAAAATGGAACGTTTTATCCTCTGCTGCCACCATGTGGTCACAATCAGCAAGCGCTGGAAAGACAATTTGTACTAAAAGAGAGAATGCTTAATTTGGTATTCACATCATGTTATTAAGCTTGAGAAACCAATATTGCTTTGCAAAGAAAGTTGCTGCCCATGCCTCAGTCGCTGAAACAGATAAGGCATGAGTGCCACCATTGGTGCTTCAGCTGAAAGCATGAAGTATTTTCCTGTCCCAGCACGTTTGGATTAGGTATGGGTTAATCTAACCTCTCATGAGAGACATGAAATGCCATAATACCAAAAAGATAGATAGGTTTTAGAAATCAGTCCTTTCAGATGCAGAACGAGAGTACGCTCAAACATTATGCAACATCTACAAATTTACGCAAAACGTAAACTAACACATTTTACTTTTTTTTTTGAGCTGAAAAGTTTACAGTTGTGCCCCAGATTGCCATGATCATATATATAAAAGCAGTCAACACTCCTGTATTCCTATTAAAGACTTCCCAAAAGTAAGATCTGTTGTGCACACCTTTGACATAGTTATACATTTTTTTTGTTGTTGTTCAGGCTTAAAGTGAACCAACTCGCAATCCTAATGAGGATCCTGTATCTAATTGAACTCAAAAAGGAAAACAAAGCATTAGCAAACTGCATGAGCACATATAAAAACCAGTAATCATACCTGTAATACTGTAGCCATATGCAGCCAGCTGCCCTGCCATATATTCACCATCAGAGTTATTGTGCGAGCAGCCCCACGTGCGGACCCATATCTTCTGAGTACCTGGGATGGTGCTGTAGGAAGATTTTTAAAATAAGGATTATATACACATTATAAGCTATACGAACTCACACATCCTTGCTGTCGCAAACATCAGAATAGAGACACACCGACAATAAAACAGTTTAAACAAGTACCAAAAAAAGGTTACATACAAGCCAAGCTGATATTTCTTCCCCTCCTCTGGCAGGTTATGTCTGCAGAGAAGACGACCAAGACAGGAGATAACAGATAAAGGAAGCAGTCGGCAGAAGCAGAAGTGGTCGGCAGAGAATCTTTGGCCGACCAGAATAGGCAGATAACATTTATTGCCCGAAAATGAATGAGCCGATAATTTTGCACAAAACATTTTTGCCCATGTCTAGTCAATACGTACAATAGTTCTCATCAGTTTTGGCACATAGCCCAATCGCTACAGGTGACAAACTCTTCTATAAACACCCCATTGTGTGGCAGAGGAGAGCCACATTTACATACCAAAGAAAAGACTGCAGAATGGAAAGACTAACCCCCAAGAAATCTTAATTCCCCTTTAGCTATTGCACCCAAAAAGCAGCAAGAATGCATTTACATGGCCTTTAGCCAAAAGTTTTTCGATTCAGTATTTCCTACCTCATTGTTAAGTATACAGCTCCCCATCAACCTTTTTTCACCTCTGCCCAGTCCAGAATACAGCTCTGATGGTTAGTTTGTGAACCCATTACATAGCATAGCTTGGTGGAATGTCATGCTCTATAAACAGATTTCTATACTTCTAAACATGATCAAAATGTAGAAAACATGTTATGCTATACCAAAGTGGCTCCAACTTCTCATTATGTACCAGGAAATTAAAACTTTTGGACCACCCATTAGTAAAGGCTGCAAAATCACAAATACAATGGAAAAGTACAGAAAGGAAGCCGCTCCTATAGCTTTTAATATGGAGAAAGGCAGAATAAAAAAAGGTATGGAAACTATGCCAGCGATGCTTCTGTATCCACGGCTTCTTTATATGAAGTTATAAAACCACCACCAACAGCACAGAAGAGCTAAAGAAATCGAGTTCACAACATTTGTGGACCTCAAGAACATAGCAATTACCTTCTCAGCTCCCCACCAAACCCTTATAAACAATAATGAGCTTCCATCCCCTATATAAAAGCATTCATCAACACTCCCTAAAATTTACGTGGAAAAGCCACTAACAATCTCCCCTGGTGGGAGGCACATATTGGTTAAATTTATCGCAGACATGTTCCTGTGCGAGCAGAGCATAAAAGAAAGATTTCGTGGGAGACAACCGAGCCTGCGGATCTGTGTCCCCGATGTAATAAATTGCACGGGTATTTATTTAAGAAAGATGTACCGTTTATAGCCCTGGACTGGAATAAACTCTGCAGAAACATCTCCTGATTATAAAAACAGATCTGCTTATAAAACACTCGGCAAATCCCAGAGCTTAGTAAAAGGAAGTACGGGGTAAGATTTCAGAACATTCCAGTCTCTCTCTATTAACATCACATCCTTTAAAATACTAAATGTAAGAAAAGAAAACCAGGAGGGCTCGCTGTGGATTCAGCTTTAAAGCCGTGTATAAAAGGTAAAGAAAACACGAGGTCTACAAACGTATGTTATTTAGAGGTTATTCATCCCACGTTCATTGTATTTATTCTTCTGGACATGCTTAAAATGGAACAGGAAGCTTACGTTTAAAAAGGGACAAACTCCTGAATGTGACAGTAACACATATATATATATATATACACATACATACATACATACATACACACACAGAAACAGCCTATCCAGCGAGTAAACTGTATCGAGGTGGTTCCCACCGACATGAATCAAAGCCACAACTCTGTAGTTTCATTGGTTAAGTCTGCAGACTTCACAGGTTATGCATCTGGGGGTCACTTCCATCACAACTAATGAAATAGGTGGTCACCACGAGAGTGTCTGCACACGGAGGACACACACACATACTACAACGTTCAGACTCAATGGATCTGCAGCTACTTTGTGAGCATCGTGTTCAGAAGACACGTTAGGGGATTTTCACATGACCACGTTCCATTAATGTCACAAAAATAGTGCATCTGAGAACTTGGTCACAAAATCCTTTACAGCAGTCAACAGCCAAATTGCATTTGCACCAAGGAGCATTCTTCTATCTTCTATGTTTATAAAGAGCCGTGGCATTTCCTGGCAAGAACTTGATAAAGTCCGGATGATTCTAAAAATATTATTTGGGGTAAGAGAGAAACCCTACTCCCACCCAAACAAAAATAAATATTGCGACCATAGGCATCATGAGATAATTAAAGCAATCATTTTTAATGACATTTTTTCTGTAGGGTTGTTGTGTAATATTTGACACAACAAACAGACTCCATAGGCCCACGGTTAGGTTATACAGCATAACATGCTTTGTAAACTAACAAGATGTGGGTTGATTTGGACATTTATAGTAGTTCTGCCTCAGTCTTCATCCATTTTCTACGCGCAGACCCTTATTTACCTTAGAAACATACTTTGCAACACAAGTAAAAGAAAATGGTGAAGCATTTATTACTGACTTTATTTTCAGATCTTGAGCCAAAAATGCCATTTATTTAGTTTTTATGTTCCTGTTTAAGCACAAAGAATGTTCTGTCAAACAATGTATGCCAAGTATTTTAAATAGTGCACTGCCATCTTGTGTTTGGAAACGTTATCACAACTGGATTCCTTTCAAAATCCACAAAATAAAAGTGTAAAAAAATAAATTATGGGTAGGAAAATTCCTAGATTATAAACCTATATAGCTATCCATATGGACGATGCTCCCCTAGGTGTAAAAACTAAACACTACTTAATTTTACTATAATGGTGGCCAGTACTTTATCTCTATTCTGCTTTTCTGGTTATAGCATCCGCTTAGGGCAATGGGGCTGTATCTTCAAAACCCAACATCAAGTTGACCGATAACCATGTGATGCAAGAGGAGCCCTGACCTATAGTATTTTCTTGGCTACTATACTACTTTTATCTGACATATAAACCGAGATCCTAAACGGAACGGTCATCAATCCTGAGCATCAGCCCACTTTGTAAAGGATTACAGCTTCCCCAGACAAACGTAAAGACATTTAGATCACTCTACTATTGGTCCATCCATGTTCAACGTCATGCTATTTGAGATGTAGAAATGAGAACTTTAAGCGAAAGCTGACAGGATAATAATTCCAATTTCTTTTGGGACACTTTGGTCTTTTCTACAAGCCTAGTAAAACCAATCTCTCATATTCTCTTCAAAATTACAGAACATGGCCCATTTTCTAGATAACTGCATACAATAGGCACGTCACCTTACAAAGCTACAAGTCAATGTTTTCTTTGACAAACAAGAGAACTTATGGCTGGCATCAGCCTTTACTAGAAGTATGCATTTGATTCCTACCGGCACCGTTTTGTAACGATTTATGCGTAATTTGCAGGCATTTTGTATAAGCCTCCAAAAACAAGGAGTTATTCCGAGAGTTAGTGAGACTGTATCGCTGCCTGCTGATAAGATCTTGACCAAAACTGCCAACATATCCAGACACTATCAACTGCAGAGTCACACAGATTGAAAGTAGGTTTTGCCATAACACTGTGTGCCAGACCAGCTACAAGATCATCCACCTGTTGTAGCCATGACAGATAATGACACTGAGGAAAATGCTATGCTGGACCATAGACACAGCAGATTTGAAGGTCCTCTTCAGTGCAATCTATGATTTGTGATCCTAAAGATAAATAAATCCAGAAGGTTCCTCCACAAGTAGAGTAGTTCTTCTGGTTGCTTTGGCTACTACAGGGTCCACAAACAGGACATTAGAGGCAGCAGCGTAATCAAATGACGACATCTTTTAGCCGTTTCCATGAAACCCTTTGACTTTCTAGAATGCGTGTGGAACATGGAGCCAGACATCTTCATTCTTGTTTTATTCATGTTCAAAGGTGCCTGAAACAGACAGACTTCTCGAACAAGGAGGGGGAAAAAATAAAGTAGGAATTGCACCCACTCACCCCAGTAAATCTCGACCCTGAAGACCAGGTATGTAGCCTATAAATCAGTCCTTCTAGACAACTCTTCCTTTAAATTACTTAGACCTCTCCGGGTGCCTTAAAGGGATACATCAACCCTTCGTACTAAACCAGGGGTCTACAAATTTGGTTTGCATCCAGGAGTCAGCTTTTTTTCTTCCCAAATCAGGTTTAACTTACCTTCTGTCAAAAAGCACCCAGATCCCCACCAACACATGTACAGAAGTGCTATAAATATATAATACTTCCCAGCGTCTGCGACTGCCCAAATATCACTCTTCAGAGTGCAACAATACAAATAGATCCAAAGTTGGTCTGCAGTTAAATTATGTTTATTGGGACAATCTGGCATAACACATTTACTTCAGTGCTGCACCACTTTGTACAGTATTGAAGTTAACTCCATCCTGACAAAGGGTATTTTACACCATAAAAGACTCAAGCTTTTATGTTTAACCATTATTCTTTTTTGTGTACCCGCCAAAGGTTTCATTTTTAAACCATATTCATGCCAAGACATAATTAAGGCATGTACGTGGACTATTTTTAAAAACTCTCTCATATGCTGTGCAGCCGAATACGTTAGTGCTTATAAATATCTAATCAAAGTGCCCTCCAAATATATTGGCACCCACGTAAACATGAGCAAAGAAGGCTGAGAAAATTGTCTTTATTGCTTAATCTTTAGATCTTTTCTTCACACAAAACAAAATCTATTCAGCTCTCATGGATATCTAACAATTGAAGACAAAAAAAAATTTAAAAGATGTTAAATATGTGGCACAATTATTGGCACACTTATAAATTCATATTATAAGTGTATTTGAAAGCTATTAGCATTGATATTTTACATAGGGTGACAAGAAACTGCTTAACCATCACTTTTGACACATAGGCCCAATTCGCTTAGTGATTCATCACAATGGGTAAATCCAAGGAATACACCTGTGATGGGCGGCAAAAGGTTATTAAGCTTCACAAAATGGAAAGTGGCTGTAAGAAAACAGCATTTCCACCAGGGCTATAATTAATAACTTCCGGTCACCTGGAAATGTATGGACCAACATGGAAGAGGATGCATGTATATACAGTGTCAACGCATTGTGAAGAGGATAGTTCGAGTGGCCAAATAAAATCTCTAAGGATCACAGATGAAGAATCGCAGAAGTTAGATGCATCTTGCGGTCAGAAAGTCTCTAAAAACTACAATCCGACGTCACCTACATGTTTGGCCTGGACATTTTTTATTTTATTTTATTTTATTTTTTTTTGAGTCCATGATGCCATGTATCCGATCATATATCCACAGATAATAAACACCTTCTGCCAAAAGGCTTAAAAAGGGCCGTGGTCGGATCTTCCAGCAGAGCAACGATCCAAAACATACATCAAAATTAACACAAAAATGGTCCTACTATGGCCATCCCGGTTCCCCGACTTGAACCGAAAGGCTGCGGAGTGAACTGAATAGGAGAGCCCACCAGCGTTGCCCTCGACATTTGAAGAATCTGGAGAGACTCTGTATGGAGGAACGGTCTCAGATCCCCTGCCATGTACTCTAGGAGACCACTCAGAGCTATTACCACGGCAAAGGAAGGTAGCACAAAGTATTGCCTAAAACGGTGGCAATAATTGTGGCACACATGACAATTTTTTTTTTTTTAGATAAACCCGTGTTGTGGTGGCAGTCGTTTGATATCCATGAGAGCATAGTATTTTACTCCCTACTACAGCTGTGTGACATAACATGGGCGGCTGGATGCCATGCAGCCTTAGCAAGCCCTGTATCCAAGTAGGGTAGGCAGCGTCCCTGCTTCCCGGGCGGATGGAAGCGATTTATAGTTGCTGGCACCTGGGGTTTGTCGAGCCTTGCCATACACCATAAAGTAACAGATACACTAACTTATGCTCACAAACTAAAGGAAGTAGAAAAAAAAAAGTAAAGTGTAACCCGCCTGGAGAAGCTAGTCTATCTTGTCAACACTTACTAATGGATTCTTAGGAAAATGGCTCATTTTAAACGGGATATCTTCATAGGTGTATCAGGAACCATCTCTCCTGCGTTCCAATGACACGATGTGTTCTCTGATCCAACATTTAAGTTTTAAAAGGTTAATTGATCATTAGAAAGCCTTTTTGCAAGTATGTTAACCAGCTTGAAATTCACTTGTTTTCCCATTAACAGCAAAGTGACTGAACATATTTTAACAGCACTATATAAAATATTCAAAATGTGACTGAAAGTAAATAGAACAAACCTGTCACTGGGGGGCTGCTCCTCTGAAACATGGTTCTTGTTCCTCTTCCGTACTCTAGGAACAATATTTTGTCTTGCAGATTGTCGATCGTGGGGCTTTGGATCATTTGCAGAGACCATGTCTTCAATGTCATCCACTAAAGATTCACATGCAGCCGGCATTTTCTGTGATGCACAAAGATGTGTTAAGCATGAAAAATAGGGATTTACTGAACCTTAAAAAAAAAAAAAATAAAATAATGCAACTCACCAAGTTTTCTTTATGAGTGATTACCACGGAGCTTGTTGATTCAGAACTGGAAAAGAAAGAAAAAGCAACTAACATTACTAACTAGTACACAAAAGAGCACATCCCAACCGAAAGACATAGTCCAAAACGCCTATAGCAGTGGATTTGTACATGGTACACAACCGGGTAATCGCCAAAATTTAAGTATGTAGGACACTCAGTTACGTATCACAGAACATTTCCTAGATGTGTTATATACAACTTTACGTAGGGCTTCTAGAACACGTGTACTAAAGTCTCCATAAACGCAAAGAAAACGTTTATTTTGCTAGGTAATAGAAGTCCTCACACCTCTGCTGTATCCATGAACACAATGCTATACTGTGAAGAAATGCTATTCGGAGGTAGGTGGGTGCTAGAGTGACCTCATGGCCTGGAACTGTCATTGTCTATCATACTTCAACTTTGAAGCATTCATGGAACAAAGAGTGGCCAATATAGGCTGTACTAGTATGGGATGTCAAACAGTGGAGGATGCTTCACAGACCTCTCCAGGGCCAGTCCTTAGGTTAGGGTCAATCAACCATGAAGTAGATTGTAAGCTCACAAGAGCAGGGTCCTCTTCACCTTTTGTACCAGTTTGTTATCATGTGTGACTTTAAATTATCCCACTGATTGAAACAGATCTATAAAATCTGCTGGCACTGTGTAAATGTAATAAAATGCAATTAGTGAAGATTTTACTAACTGCGGAACTTGTTCAAGATCTCAGGAAGGAATGCAGTAGCCAAAACCGTACCAGAGCCCATGGTGAAACATACCTGGCAGAAAACATTAAGGCCAAGAATCTGAGAATCTGTCATAATGATAACCTTTTCAGGGCTGAAACAACTAACCGATAATGAAAATCATTGTCAACGATTTTCATTATCGATTAGTCGAATCGATTATATAAAGAGTTTTTTTTCCCAGAGCAAATGCTCTGAAAAACTCCTCTCCTTATATAATCCGACCTCAAACAGAGATCGGATTGTAACACTAGAATCCAGATTCCCCTCACTGTCGGCCGGTCTCTCACTTCCGTCTCTCTCCCCCCCTCCCATACACCCCTCTGACTCCTCCCCCCTCTCATACACTGCTCTGCCTCTCTCCCGACTCCTTGGTGCTTTGTGAACCTCCGTTGCTGACGGGCACTTTCACGGCAGCTTCATAGAAGCCTCAGCGTGAGTGGAGAATGGGAGGGGGGGAGGGGGGGAGGAGCCAGAGTGGAGAATGGGAGGGGGGGAGCCAGAGTGGAGTATGGGTGAGTTATAGTGGTGTATGGGGGGGGTATTATGAATTTCAGGGCATATAGGGGGTATAAGGCATATCGATATTAGGCATATCAGGGGGGGCATAAAACATATCTGGGGGTAAAAGGTATATCAGGGGGCTCAGTTGCATATCACTGGCATATAAGGAGTATAAGGCATATCAGGGGGCACAGTGGAATCTGGCATATAAGAGGTATAAGGCACATATGGGGGCAGAGTGGCAAGCTGGGGGTCAGATGTGCATAACTGGGGGCAGTTTGGTAAATAAAAGAAAATATAAGCAAGGCTTTTTTCTCAGTTTTTATTAAATATGAAAAATAGTTAACATATGAATTAATATTTACTAATAACTTTGTATTAAAACCTAGTTTGAGAAACAGTGTTTGGGTTCTTGTAGCTTTTATTTTTATGTCAGTAAAATAAGACTGTGAATAGAGAGGCCATTGCAATAAAGAGATGAAAGTGTAAATTGTTTGTTTATTACATTATTTTAAATAAATAAAAAAATTGTCCGATTAATCGAAAAAATAAATCGGCCAACTAATCGATTATTAAAATTGCAGCCCTAAACCTTTTCACTTCCAAGAAGAGTAAACCATCCTTTAAATTCTGCCGATTCCCTATGGCAGAAAAAAAGCTTTCCAAGGCCGAATCCAAAAGGTCCAGAGCCCCAAAAACCTGTCTTTTCGAGAGGAAGAGAGATTTAGCCACCAATAGACATCCAAGTATGTGACTGCTGTAACCCCTGGAGGTCAAGAGTAAGCCCAGAACAGTACCTTTGTAAATACACAAGGCAATGGGGCTACCCTGAATAAACCGATATTTTGGTTGAGATATCCAATTTAACCATCAGAATAAGAAGAAAGCAAAATCCCAGAGTAGACGTCACCACCAACTTATCCAGGCACTTCACATATGTACAAGCACAGATTGACTAACGCAATTTACCATTCTTCTGAAACAAAGATTCAGGAATATGTTACCTCTCTTTTCCAGGAGAAATCAAAATAAAAAAGTGTGACTAAATTTCTTGTGGCATGGAGGTCAATGCTTTTAGTCTGGTACTGGAGCATGGAACAGTGAAGAACCCAGGTCAAGGACTTGCTTAAAATTTTATATGACTCCCCTGACTTGTGAGCCACAAAACACCAGTGTCACACTCAGAGGCGTATATAGGGTATGGCAGCCATGGCACGTGCCATGGGCGCCATCTCAAGGGGGGCGCCGGTGAGCGGCTTTTAAATGCCGTTTTTTTTTTTTTTTTGATGCGGAGGAGAGAGAGGGGCGCCTAGCAACCGCTCGGCGCCCCTCATTCTCCTCCACGAGCCCTCTACCCCCGTCCCGGTGCCAGCATTTCATGCAGAGCGCCGCTCTGCATGAATAATAAATGCAATTTATTATTTTTAAAAGCAAATATTATTTACATTTTATGTGCGTCTTTTATGGTGAGAAAACTGTTGATCTGTCATCAGCTGTTGAAAGTAATGTGTTTATATGATTTTGAGGCCGACATTTATTTTGGGGGGGGGGCAACATTTCATTATTGGGTTGACGTTGGAAGTCACGTCAAAGAAAACCTGCACGTGACTTGTAGGCTCATAGCACAGCAACGGGTGTGCTTATGAATGTTTATTTTAAAACGATTATGAAAAAAACATGCATTATGTTCAAGATTTCTTTTTGAGATTTTAAGCAAGTAAAGGTCAGTGGAGCTGCAAGGTATTTGTTGGCATGTAACCCATGCTGCCGACACTGCCCTTTATTCCATAAAGTATGAGAAAAGAAGGGTTAAACATAATGTAGATTATACTTCAAATTGCTGCAGTTCTTCCTCAACAGAATTATATGTATGTGTCTACCAAGCTGTGTAGCGTATGTGTGTAAGTATGCATGTAAGTGAGTGTGAATATGTTTGTGTATTTTTGGAAGGTGAAAACAACACTGCACCACACCAGGGGTAGCCACTAACATGTAGTGCTGTCACTGAGCTCTGCAACTTGGTTTGGCCCAAAAGCATTTGCCATGATTGGTTTAATATGGTCTCTGTTGCTGTCCGCTGTAGGTATATATATATAATATATCATTACATAAGTTATGGTGGGTAAAAGGTGATGGAAACCCTTCCACTTAAATTAAAGGGGTAGTAGAAGTATTATTAAACACTCATCTACAGACACCAGACAAGCCAGAAGGCTTGCTTTTCCCTCAGAAATCTCATGATGCTTTAAATCTTTAAAGCATCATGAGATTTCTGAGGGAAAAGCAAGCCTTCTGGTGTCTGTAGATGAGTGTTTAATAATACTTCTACTACATATACATATAATATATATATACATACATACATACATACATACACATACACGTATGTATAATCACCAAGAAAAGATTCTATATTTGCGAGGAAGACTGTGCACAAAGATGCATGTATGTTTTGTAACATTTATCCCATCATCACGTACCATTTGAGTATTTAAAAAATGTTAAACCTTTCAAGCAATGACACAGAAACATTTTTGCCTTATTTCTATTTATTGATCAGATTAACATCTGAATAAAATGCTATTAGACCATAAACCCTTTCACCAGATGGAAGGCAGGGTGGTCGGTGGAACCGGATAGCAAATGAGAAACCATTGAAATAAGTCTCTGTTTTTTTCTCTGGTATTCTCTATTCTAAGAAATATCCTATAAAAGGTGTGACTAATGCAGAAAGGGAGATACTCCGCCAGCTTCCAGTTCTTTCCAGTCAATTGCTTTGAAGTAGGGGTGGCATCTGATGTTGGCAGCCGCCCTGTGCCGAACGGATGGATTTTTAGACAGAAATTGTGTTAATATATCTTGTTCGTCTGCGCTCAGCCAGAATGGGAGGTTCAGCTTATTACACACGACTGCTTTGTCTAGTGCATGAATATCAAATGGGTGTTCTCCAACAATCATTTCGTATAATATAACACCAAAAGCCCACCAGTCGATAGCAGAGTCATAACGTCCTCCCAGGATCATCTCGGGAGCCATATATCCCTCTGTCCCAGCACGTCCAGTTATTTTCTTGTTCCCAAACATGCCTGGGACAGAAAGTCCAAAATCTGCTATTTTGACACGGCCGCCACTGTCCAGAAGGATATTTTCAGGTTTAAGGTCCCGATGCACAATGCCATGACGATGGAGATATTGTAGTCCGCAGGCAATCTCTGCTGCCGTCAAGGATGCAACGTGGCTGTCAAGAATCCGATACTCTTCAAGGAACGTCAGCAAAGTCCCTCCGCAGAAGTAATCCATAATGTAGACGAGATGGTTATGCGTCTCAAAGAAGGAATGACCGTGGACAAGAAAAGGGCTTCCTGCTGCGATTTGCAGTACTTTGCTTTCAATTAGAAAAGCTTCCTTGTCCTGTTCTTCAAGGTGTCTCTTCTTTACCATTTTAACAGCCCATTTCTGTTTGCTAACGTCTGCTGCCAACAGGACCTTTCCATAGCCTCCAGTTCCAAGTTTCTGAAGGAATTGTAGTCTCGCAAGGGAAGTTGGTGCCTCCGCTTTAACCCTAGGATAGACAGCTTGGGCCGTTTCGCTATTCTGAAACGATAAACCAGCTTCCTCGGCATCTCTCTTCCCCACTGAGACCTTTTTCTTCTTCTCACATGCCTCTTCTTTCTCCTCTGTTTTCTTAAACTTGCTGTTACGGGGTTTGCTACCCTTTTGAGACACAGTGTTCTTCCTTTTTTTCTTGCCATTTTGCTGATCAAGTCCAGATACTGGTCTCTTCTTGCCCTTTGATGTTCTAGAGTAGGCAAAACCCTTGTTCAGCTTTAGTACAAAGTGCCCGTTAGGAAGTTCAAAACAGGGTGGGAAAGGCATGGGTTCCTTTCTCTCCGTTGTCTGCACAGGAATGTCACTCTTCCTCTCACTTTTCTCCTTAGACATCTTCCAACTCAATAGTATATCAGTTATCAATGCTCACTACTCGCCAAAACAACACCAACTCAGTGATTTCTGGGCGTCACTTAGATTGTTACCCAGCAGGTGCATTATCACATCACATAATGTCATAATAGTCCCTGATGCAGGCTCCATATATGGGCAATGAGCAGTCTTCCTACTAAATGAGCTTCAAGTCAATCCTTCAGTGAATTTGATTGGATTATGAATATATGTTTGTGCTGTTAGTATTAATCCCCTTGAAATATGTGTAGAGTTTTACTGTCCACTAGTAAATTAAGGATTGCAAAAGTATCTCCATTATTATTAGCAAATAATGCTAAAAAAGAAAATCACAATTTTGTTAACCTGTATACTATTTTTGTATCTTTATTTGTATCTTTTATATATTTTACAAGTTTTTAGGACTGTTTAGTGGAACAGTCCTATTAAAATAATTTAATGAGAAATTTGTAAAAATGAAATTTTGGTTATCCATGAATTCCATAGTAGTATACGCTGTTTCTGGGGCCGGCTCTATATAATCCCTGAGTTTTCCCCTTTAGTCCGCATGCTGGCCTGCCTTACTGTTACAGTTGACACAATATGGCTGGGCTCAGTGCTGATCGCAGCATCCAAAGAATAAATCGCCAGCTGTGCGAGAAATTCATATAGTCTCATCTTGAGCATACGAGTTTGTACGGAAAGGTCTTCGCAATGATGTTAAGAGTCATGTTTGTATCCTCATCAAATTGAATGATATGGTGCTTATTGTTATTCACATGTGGTGAATTCGGCAGCACTGAACATTTTGACCACCAAATTACGTAGCATGTGAGGCAAGGTAGCCAAGTCACTATTTCCAGCAGCGAAGGTAAAATGAGCAGAGTCCTGTAGGCAGTAGCGGATGTAAGGGTTGTCATGTCCATCTTGTGTTGTACTTCTATAACTCTTTAAACCATGTAGTGACTCCTTCCAGATGCTAGAAACTCTTGAGTGTTTGATAATGTAGTTAGTCACCAATACTTTTAAGTTGAAGCACCACAGAAATGGGCAGGTTTTATGACTAAATAACAGCCCCCACTGCGGTACACATCTCACATTCCGTATCACACCAGGTCGCCTCACATGCACTTCTATCCCTTCTTTTCTCTTTCTCCGAGTAACCAAAGGTAAGTGAAGGCAGCCCATCCCCACAAGTCGCAATCCCACATCTTATTGCCCTTCCTCCTCCAGCCATGCTGTTGCCAAAGCAGAGTACAACCACATTTTGATCATGCCGGAAACTGTGCATTGCATATGCGATATATGGAACAATTTGAAACCCCCGTAACATTTCTTTATTTTCGTGTATGGTAATATCAATAAAAATTGATATAAAAAAGAGAACAAACACATGCTAGCCTCCGTTCTAGTTGATGTGTGTCTACACTTCCTTAATCTCTTCCCCCTATTGCAAACCTCAACGTGTGTCTTCTACCCTTAATACCTTCCTCCGTTCTCCAGCACCTACCTCTCCGTCCAGCTTCTAACCATTTTAACAATAAGATGGCATCAGATATAAAATCCTCATGATGCTACTTACACAGTACCTTGACACCTCTCATTACCAGGAGCCACCCTCAACTTCTTTACTCTTCATTCCATGTTAACTGTCCTCTCCCTCTCTCATCTTTCTCAGTGCCACCTCTGCTAGACTCATGTTCTTATCACTCTTCATCAGTTGCCCCACTTCCCCAGTCCCTCTGGTGATTTCCCATACATCCCAACATTTTGTGATCAGTAGACCATGATACTAAAGCATTATGGCCTAAAATGAAGTTAATGTTGTCGCGCTAGTTTTCCTGAACTATTGCCAGGTTGGCACGTTTATGGTCTTCTGCAACGGTCTGACAAGAAATATGATGAAGCAATCAAGTGTTACCGGAATGCACTAAAGCTAGACAAAGACAACCTGCAGATCCTCAAAGACCTGTCGTTATTACAGATCCAAATGAGAGATTTAGAAGGATATCGAGTAATAATGTTTCAGTTTGATCAAGCAAGTAGGGGCATGTATATGATTCAAAAGAAGTGGCTATATTTTTGTGCTTTATGAAAAGTATAAAAGACTGTCTAACATTGCACTACCATGCAAATTACTATTTGCTACGTTCAGTTTAAAGTGCAGCAGTGTAGCCCTAGTTTTATCATAACAATATAATAAAAGATTGAGTACCGTCTTTCACAAACCCTCACATTGTATGTTGTCTCCTCGTCCAGATGCGCACAGGCTGACAGACATACATAACAGTTATGACCAATGTTCCCTCTAATTTTTCTTGGGTGATGTGCAAAATTTTTCCAAGAGCCAAAATTTTGTGCGCACAATATGCTTCTACAGTCCATATGAAGTTGGTGGAGCTGAAAAAAAATCACATTGCAAGGGGGTGGAGCTATATATTTCCAACCCTTTTGACTCCATGGTCAATTCTATGACAGGGGTACAGCATAACACCTATCACTATATACTGAGGCACACATTGACTGGGGTACAACATAACATCTATCACTATATACTGAGGCAGACATTGACTGCGGTAGAGCATAACACCTATCACTATATACTGAGGCAGACATTGACGGTGGTAGAGCATAACACCTATCACTATATACTGAGGCACAGCACAACACCTATCACTATACATTGAGCCAGACATTGCCAATAATGTAGCATAACCCCTATCACTATATACTAAGCCCAACATTGATGTGGTGTAGGCCTACTGCTTCAGTGTCTGGCTTAGTATATAGGGATGCACCGAAATGAAAATTCTGGACCGAAAATTCAGCACTTTATTAAAAATAACACACCAAAATTGGACAAAACCCCCCCAACAACAATATTTATAATATATATATATATATATATATATATATATATATATACACATACATACATACATATATATATATATATATATATGTGTGTGTGTGTATATATATATATACACACACACATATATATACACACACACACACACATATACATATATATACACACACACACACATATATACGTATATATATATATACACACATATATACTAATATACAGAGGCGTATATAGGGTATGGCAGCCATGGCACGTGCCATGGGCGCCATCTCAAGGGGGGCGCCGGTGTGCGGCTTTTAAATGCCGTTTTTTTTGATGCGGAGGAGAGAGAGGGGTGCCTAGCAACCGCTCGGCGCCCCTCATTCTCCTCCACGAGCCCTCTACCCCCGTCCCGGTGCCGGCATTTCATGCAGAGCGCCGCAATATGCCGGCATATTGCGGCGCGCAGCATGAAATGCCGGCACCAGCAAGCGGCTTTTAAACACTGATGCGGAGGAGAGAGAGGGGCGCCTAGCGCCTAGAGGGTATATAGTGGGTAGGGGGAGGGAGAGGGGGTAAAAAGTGATAAGGGAGTGAGAGGGGGGTAGAAAGTGATAGGGGAGGGAGAGATTGGTAGAAAGTGATAGGGGAGGGAGAGGGGGTAGATATAAGTAAAGAGTGTGCATTAATGTGTGGATACATTGAGTGAATGAGAGAGAGCATGAGTTAATATGTGAATGTATTGTCTGAATGAGGGAGAGCATGAGTTAATGTGTGGATGCATTGAGAGCATGAGTTAGTGTGTAGGGCTGAAACGAATCGATAAAATCGATAATCGATAACGGAAATCGTTGTTGACGATTTCCGTTATCGATTAATCGAGTGATCGATTCGTTGTTGGAGCACTCGGCTCCTTTTACTTACCTCCGCGAGCGTTCCCCGCTTCCGCTACATGCTCTGCACTCTCCGCCTTCTTTTAGTTGCGTGACGATGTGACGCGTTCCGGAGGTAAGTATTCTTTATGTCTGTACGAATCGCTCTGTGCGAGTGGCTCCGTTCGCACAGAGCGGTTCGCTCTGTGCGAGTGGCTCCGTTCGCACAGAGCGAACCGCTCTGTGCGAACCGCTCTGTGCGAGTGGCTCCATTCGCACAGAGCGATTCGCGGGGGTGGGGTTTCAGGGGATGCAGGGCAGAGTGGGGGTGGGGGGGCAGGAGACTGGGTGCAGGGCAGAGTGGGGGTGGGGGTGCAGGGCAGAGTGGGAGACTGGGTGCAGGGCAGAGTGGGGGTGTGGATGCAGGGCAGTGTGGGGGCAGGGCGTGAGTGTGGGGGCAGGGCGTGAGTGTGGGGGCAGGGCGTGAGTGTGGGGGCAGGGCGTGAGTGTGGGGGCAGGGCGTGAGTGTGGGGGCAGGGCGTGAGTGTGGGGGCAGGGCGTGAGTGCCGGGGGCTGGGCGCAAAGTGCCGGGGGCTGGGCGCAAAGTGCCGGGGGCAAAGTGCCGGGGGCAAAGTGCCGGGGGCAAAGTGCCGGGGGCAAAGTGCCGGGGGCAAAGTGCCGGGGGCAAAGTGCCGGGGGCAAAGTGCCGGGGGCAAAGTGCAGGGTGCTGGGTGCCGGGGGCAAAGTGCCAGGGCTGGGGGCAAAGTGCCGGGGCTGGGGGCAAAGTGCCGGGGCTGGGGGCAAAGTGCTGAGTGCTGAGTGCAAAGTGCTGGGGGCAAAGTGCCGGGGGCAAAGTGCCGGGGGCAAAGTGCCGGGGGCAAAGTGCTGGGTGCTAGGTGCCAGGGCAAAGTTTGTTGAACAGTAATAGTCCACCTCTTTTCAGAATGTTTGGGGTTATTTTGTTTCATAAATATTGTGTTTGGGTTTTTGTACTTTGAAAATGTTTTTTTATTACATCATAACAAAATAAGAATGTTAATGTAAATTTTAAGTTGTTTTTTAACATCCAGTTCATTAAATTATTTTAAACAAAAAATTTGCATATTTTTTTTTATCCGATTAATCGAAAAAATAATCGGCCAACTAATCGATTATTAAAATAATCGTTAGTTGCAGCCCTAAATGTGTGGATGAATTGTCTGAATGAGGGAGAGCATGAGTTAATGTGTGGATGCATTGAGTGAATGAGGGAGAGCATGAGTTAATGTGTGGATGAGTTGTCTGAATTAAAGTGTGAATTACTGAGTGACTGTAAAAGTGTTTGTGTATCAGAGTATAATTGTGGAAGGGCAAAGATGGCAGTAGCAGGAGGTTTGAGCCTTGGGGACCAAGATGGCACAGGCAGGGTGTATATGGCACAAAGATGGCACTGGCCGGACTGTTTGGGGACAAAGTTGACTTGTGCTGGGCTATTTGGGGACAAAGATTGTAAATCTTATGTGTGTAATCTGGGTGCTGGCCAGGTTCTATGTCGGCAGTGTGGACGCCAGGGCTGGCTTTGGGGTGCAACCTGTGATCTATGCCTATAATTTAGGGGGTTTTAAATATACCTTTAATGCCGTGTTTTTATGTGAATTCCAATTGATTTTTACCTGCAAAGCTGGGTTTTTGTGTTATTCTGTAGATCCATATCTGCTATGCTATGTTTCCATACATTATTTATGTGTACCTGCAAATACAGGGTTAATATGTCTTATTCAGTTGATCTACACCTGCGATGCTACGTTTCAGGACTACAGGTCCAAATACAGGACTTGTATGTCTGATTCTGTTTATTTGATATATACCTTCAGTGCTGAGATCACAAGTGAATTTCAACTGATCTGGGTTTGTGTGTTGATCTATACCCGCTATCGGCAGCAGGGACTAATATTTATATATATATGGGCAGCAGGGGCTAGTAAATGGGTTTTATATATTTGGACAGGGGCGCAATTTCAGTGCTTGCCATAGGCGCTATTTTCAGTAGATACGCCTCTGGTCACACTCGACCTTTTCACAACACAGCCAGGCACCAGGAGGCAGTGGGAAATGGTCTTACCACCACCACCCACGCATAGCTATGATCCAAACATGCCGTCAAAGAGCAAAGCTTAACCCACGAGGATTTTTAGCGGCAAGACTCCTTATGGCTTTTAAACTTATAAATAGAGATTAGACCCCTGCCATACATTTCAGCAAAACTCTAGGTTTGGACTGATGAGCTCCTTCCTTAACAAAAGGACAGCTCCAAGCTTCATCTTGGACGCACTTTCCACAGACCAGCCTCTTCGCTTGTCAACACTGCCAGGGCTTAAGAACTTGACACCATACTTAACTTCTCTAGTGTGGTCATGAGAGAAAATAAAAAGTTACATAAGCACTGCCATATTCCTACCCTCTCACTCCAAAGAGCCTGTATTTAGATCCTCCTCTAGTCACTGAATACAGCCCATCACCAAGCAGACAATACATGGTTTAAAATGCCCTAAGAAGAGCCCCTTTTCTGTCCATTAGGTGAGACAAATGAGCAGCATCCGCAAACAGAAGAACAGTCCACTTTGCCACAGAAAAGCCACCTAGCCTTCTCAAAGATACAGAGTTTTCTGTGGATGCCTCAAAACATTGGAAGGGTAATATAGGTTTATCCCAGCCATATATACGAGTCAGGAGGGCTTGTCTATAAATCACTGCCAGTGACAATGCCAGAGACAACAAGATCAGAATAAAGAAAGATGTATCAGACACCAAAGCTATTATTGGTCCTACTTCTGATACTTCTTCAGAAACTCAAAACAACGACATGTAAAGCACGATTGGTGGATTTCTCTTCATTGTTTTAATGGTCTAAGCCAGAGCCTCTACCAACAGCTGATTCAAAAGGTGTCCTGGAAAAAAAGACAGCCTTTTTTATTTTAGTGTTTACACACAATTCAGTTAAGCCAGTCTTTTCCCATCAATTAATTCCTTAAGCGTATGTATACGCAACACATTTAAGAATACCTAGCAGCGTGCACTAAGCGAGAACCGTGAATGGGGCGCATGATCCACGCACCCGAACAAGGTGATGAGCGGCCCCCGACGCACACCCCTCTACGCGGCGGGTGATTATAGACAAGCCCTCCTGACCCCCCGGTAAAGGCCACTGGCCCCTTATGAGCAGTTCTGCTCTGAGCCGTACATATCACGTACGGGGGGAGCTTTTATATTCATATCAAACGACCAGTACTGAAACCGAGCAAGGACTGTTACCCTTAAAGCCGAGGAGGTCCGGGTAACTTACTATTCCCCCCTCCCTCGCATTCACGGGCCTCCACATGACAGTAAAGATTCCCCGACACACGCTGTCAACTGGGTGGCAGCGGCGGGAAGACTCCGTACCGGGCACGGTAGCCAAAAAAAAAAAAAACACCCAAAACTAAGAGACAATAAACGGCGGCGCTGTACCGGACCCACACTTACCGGTATTACCGAAATAAACGTGTACGCTACGTTGCCGCGCTTCGCAAACAGCTGCCACCTCCAACCTAAAACTTTCCCACGAGTTCCACCATTGAAGTTTACCTTCTAGACCACGCCCCCTTAGCCACACGTGCCGTACGGGTTCCGGCTGGGGACAATCTAATGAAATATGCGGAGAAGTGATCCTTAGGTTAAATTTGGAATGCTGGTATGAACAGCATTATGCTTTGATTTCTTTCTACTTGTTTATTTGTAACTAACGCTTCCCCAATCAGACTTCTGTGAAATATGTTTCTCTCTCCCGTTGGCTGCAGAATTATACGTATATTTAAAACTCCAGATTTCTGTTTTCTCTAGCGCTTGTAAACGTAGCTTCCAACGTTCCATATAAACTGATCCTAAGACTGCCCAATATTAAGCTCTAAAGGGGAACATATGCATCTATGATAGTCAAGGGTCCCTTTAAATTAACCCCTTTAGCTTTGTGGAGATGCTTTGGTCTGCTTGCAAGCAGGTGAAAATTTAGAATTTAAGAGTATTTAGAAAATACTAATAACTGATATGATAATGAGATGATAATGAGATGTGTTGCTCCTAAACATTTCTGTAAAGTGTACCCTTAAGAATGTTAGGAGGACCAAGGCTGTAAAAACAGCACAGACCACTAGAGGGAGCAACATTATAAAGCATGGCTGCATTTCTGCAGCCTTACAATGAACCCAATGAAAGGGAAGGAAATTTATACAGTGCTAAGCAGTGAAACTCAGACATAAGTCTCAACACCCAGTGAGTAACCAGGACCGCTTAAAAATAAAACACCATTCACCGTGCATATTGATTTCAATGGTGAGTAAACACAACCTGCAGAGTTCCAGTGGGTTGTGCAATTCTCAGCAATGCTCCTGGGTAGCAAAGTGTTGGCATTTTCTGTTTACTGTACATTATGAAAGAACAGCACTGACAAGTTCATGGAAGGGCTGAGCTGGCCCTGTAAGATGCATAATATAATTGATCCTCTAAAATGACACTGTGCACACTTCCAGATATCACTATTAAGGGTAAACTTCGAGATTCTCCTGCCGAGCCGGCCTTCTATAATGTTTAGTTAAATCAGCGAGACTCCTTCATAAAGGGACATTTTCTTAAAAGCATTATGCAAGCCATACAATGTTTTATCTTCCATATGTGTTCCAACCAATCACATAGCAGCATCCAAATGGTACGCAGTCCAAGTAATGTAGCAATCATGGAGACACTTGCAGATGTCTTCAAAGGAAACGGTTTATTCCCTGGTGAGTGTACCATACATCTAAAGCCCCAGACAACCCCAATAGTGCACCTGATGAGACGCGTCCCTCAAGCATTACGCTGCCACCAAAAAGAACTCGAGAGCATGAAGAGGCAGAATGTAATCATTAAAGTTACACAGCCTACCGATTGGGTTAACTCCATGGTCATTGCTGAAAAGCCACGTACAGACAATCCAAGAGATCCCAATTAAACGACCACATAATCTTTTACCTACTCTCGAAGATTTTACTCCCAAGCTAACAGATGCTCATTATTTTAATGTCCTATACGCTAGATCTGGCTAGTAAGCTCACTGAAGAATCTTCCAAACTCCTACTTTCAACACAGTCTTCAGGCGATAAAAGTTCAAACCTCTTCCTTTCGGGATAATACCAGCCCAAAATGAATCCCAGTGGAAAATAGAAACTTATAAAGGTTTAAATAGTGTAACAACCATAGTCAATGGCATCCTAATGGAAAACTTGCCACTATGTTACAATGTTCCAGAGAAAGGCATCTCAAGCTTAACCCAGAAAAAAGAATCATTTGTGCCACAGAAGTCAGTTTTTTGGGGCATCTCCTCACAACTGTCAGAATAAAACCTGATCCTGCTAAAATCAGTGCTGTGAGAAACATGGAGCCACCGAAAGATAAGGGTGAACTTGAGACAATACCAGGCATCAACTACCTCTCGAAATTTGCACCCAACCTTTTTGACATCACTTCACTGCAGCAACAGCTTCTAAAGGAATCAAGTGAATTTGTTTGGGTCGGCACAGCAAGTCAAAGTTTTCAACAAAATAAGAGCTGCTAACATATGAGCCAGGACCACTATTAGCATTTTTTGATCCTTGAAAATAACTAAAACTCCAGGCTGATGTTGAAGTATTGACTTGGAGCGGTATTGTTACAAGATGGAAGACCTATCGCGTATGCATCAAAATCACTCGCCGAAAGTGATATTAACTAAGCACAATTCGAAAAAGAGCTTTTTGCCATATTGTTTGGCTGTAAGGGTTTTAATTAATAAATCTATGGCCGCCATATCCTCGTGAAAAGTGACCATAAACCGGTAGAGTCCACCATGAGCAAACCATTGGCATCAAGTCCTTCAAGGCTACAAAGAATGATTCTACAGCTCCCTTTGCAGATAGGCTGTCCAAAGCTCAGACTGAAAGGGACATCTTGGTATTCTGGAATCACTGAGATGAACTCTCATGGCATCATTTTCAAAGGCAAGAAAATTGTCATTCCCCCCAAACCTTCGTCCTGAGATGCTGTCACGCATAAACGACAGCCACCAAGACATTGAAAAGTACAAAGAGTCTGTGATATTTGGTCTTGGCCTGGAATGGGAAAGGAAACTGAAGAAATTGTCAGTATGTGCTGTATATGCCTTAAATACCGTCCTTCTAACCCTAGAGAGCCTATTATCTGCCACACAGTACCAGACAGACCATGGCAAATAGTAGCTACTGACCTATTCACCTGGCACAATATAGATTATTTTAGAACTGTCGCCTATTATAGCAGATATTTCGAGCTGGATTAACTTCACAGCACAACATCCACTGCAATAATACACAAGCTAAAGGCATGGGATCCCAGACACAGTCCTCTCAGACAACGGGCCTGAGTATGTATTCAGCAAATTTAAAGCAGTTTCTCACATACCTTTAAGTCCATACTATCCGCAGAGCAATGGATTGGCTGAGGAAAAAGTACAGACAGCAAAATCCTTAAAGGGAAAGATCCACACCTCAGTATCCTGGAATATCACAAGTTATCACATATTCAAGTCACCAGCACAGCTGCTTATGACTCGCCACCTATGATCCACACTTCTAATTACCATCAACGTCTACCCAAAATCATCCATCACAAGGAAGCCAGAGCCAGAAAGAAATACATCAGCACCTTGAGAGGAACTATTACAGTTCCGCTAGACCATTATCTCAACTCTCTGAAGGACAGACTATTGGTGTATGGCAACACTTTCAGTGGGATCCAGCAGTCATCACCAAAGCAGCCAAATACGGCACTTTATCCTACCTATGTACGCACAAGTAACGGGTTAGAACATCGTCACAACAGGCACCACCTATTGGACACAAGCGTCACACAACACCTAGAATGTAGTCACAGTACCAGAGAACATTAGCCCAGGTACCACAACACATAATGCAACCGAGGACATTACACACGTACCTGACAGCGATAACCCATCCACCCTCCTCATTCACCACCACTCCTCCTACAGAACCAGATATGGACGGCAGATAAAAACCCCGTAACATCCTGGATCTGTAACTGTGCAAAGGTATACACAAACAGCTATCGTTACCTTCTAGAGATCTTTTTAAGAATTTTCCAATTGAAGCAACCCAGTTGGACGGACTCATTCCGCATTGTTTTTTTTTACGTATGTTACTTGTACATTTTTTTTTATATCTTTTAACATGTTTCCCTCACGTTACATGTATTTTATTTTTTTTTTTAAATAGATTTAATATTTGCATATGTATGTTCTAACCAATCACATAGCAGTATCCAAATGGTGTGCCGATATATACCATACCTAGGCTTAGTTGAGGCAGTTGGAATTTGGCAGTCTATGTAAGCAAGTTATTCCCCCACCACTGGCACCTGACTGTTATTGGTACATACATCTCATTACCAAATCAAAATATTACACCCCCCCCCATTACTGTTGCCTGCCTTTCTGGGACCCTCCAACCTCTGCCCTCGCAGCCTGGAAGCCATGTGATGCTCAGAACACTGCAGCCATTGTGTCGCACAATGTACTGTGTAAATGTAGTTGTTACAAATAACATCCAACATCCCATACGTGAATTGCATATTATAAAGAAAGGTTGCATTTTTGCAGCCTATTTTTTGGCAAAACACAGCTTCATATACAGGGAATCTGATGCCGGCAGCAGTTTTCAACGTCCTGTTTGGTCTGAAGCCCAGCTGGGAGAGGCGACGCTGGAGCACCGTGAAGGGGCATAACTGGGCTGTGCGCGCACAGAGAACATAGAGTATGTTTCCAAGCACAATGCTACCACTAAACACAATATTAGGTACCTTATTAATTACAGAACTAATCCACCAAAACATGGGTTTCCCATAAATTAACTAGGTAAAACCAGTGCACCTTTGTTTCATTGAGCTCGTGCGGTATATTTGTTATTTGATAATATATTTTATGGCACAGTATTACTTCAAAGCATTTCTCATATGTATGTATTTTTAAAAACATGCATCTTTAGTTAACTATAAACAGATTTTTTAGCATACTAACCATTCTACTTTTAAAATTTTTATGTATCAAATTGTTTTACTGCTGTAAATTTTAGGTTGTATGTTTATTCAAGAGTCTTAAGAGGCAGCCCTTTTAAGTAAGTAAAATGCATCAGGTTTATAAGAGCTTAATCGATTTAAGTATCTCAAAATGTATGTTTATTGCTACAAAAAATATATAATTTTATATTGTAAAGCTTATCTACTCAGATACTACCAACCCGCCATGTCCATTTAAACTTTGAGAGAATGTCCATCTATATTAATGAAGTAGAAAAACTACTTGAATTCATTAAAAGAGTCTAAGTTCTATACGTACACACAACTATTATAGAGTATCTACGAGTCGTATAGAAGTTTCCCCAATAATTGGTTACACTGCGTCAATATAACCCCACTACAGAAGTCTCCTAATAGATAAACATGAGGTTCGCATGCTGCCCAGATACACGGTAGATAACTAGTACTCAACCAGAATGGTAAATCATCTACTTAACCAATATTCAGAAGAATCCCAAAATAAAAAACCCTAATTTTGACAGTCATCTACAACAAACTTAGAAAAAATGTTTATTACTTTACAAAAATGGATTTGAAAAGGACAAATCATGTAAGTATTTACAAATTCATTTAAAAGTTGTTTTTTTCTTTTACATTATTTTACAATTTTTCCCTAGTTATCTAAATCACAAAAAAAAATGTACTCAAAATTAAGCTTATTACCAATAAATCACATCCGCAGAAAGATTCCACGTACATATTTTTGGAACGTTCATGTCTGCACAGAAAACGCTATAATATTGTCACACACACACACAAATTCCATGTCCACAAGATCAAAATATTAAATAAGATTCTTAATTTAGATGTTACCCCTATAAAAAAAAATTAGCAAACAAAGTAATGTGTTCTCCAGTCCAAAGCTTAGAGTTTACTGGAAAATGTCCATATTCACTTAACACTGTTAATGCTTGAAATACAGAATTAAGGTAAGTTAAGACTTTTTTCAATACAATTTAAAGGTCCAGGTAGCAGCAACTCAAATGATACTGAAAGATGTACACGGGGGCATGAATTGGTTAGTAAAGCTATAGTGCATTCACTCAGATGTGACCTCAAACACCACAATGTACAAAGATTGTAGCTTTCAGAAGAATATAGAAGGTGGGGGAAATGTCCCTTATAGTCCTGTCATCTGGAAAGAGAATTATATAAATAGTGCTTAAAAGGCCATAAGATCAGTTGCAGTTAAACACTAGAAATACAAAAAAAAAAGTCTCCAACATGAAATATATATATATATATATATATATATATATATATATTCATTAATATCCCTAACAATATACACATACACACACACACACAACCTCCTTAGCTGAAGCATTCTGGATAGACTTTCATGTGTGTACTATTCTTCTTTTCTCCCATAGAAGTAATTGCAAGTTCTTACTCAAAGCATTGTGGGAAAATGCTGTAAGCATTGCAGACTCTTCCCATGACGTATGTATGGAAAAGCACTGCATTAGCATGACTCTTCACCTAAAGTTTATTGGTAAATCTCCTAGCACCATCTACAGCTTACTTTTGTCACTCTAAAGAGGCAGCAAAAATCTTAACTTAAATCACACCAGTGTAAATGAGTACATCTTCTAGAGTTTGAATAACAAAGTTTAGCACACAATGTAGGCATCTTCAACTCACTTAAGTTGATTTAAGTTTGGTCAGGACAACATCTAATTTTAAAGCTTCAAGGGGAAAAAAAAATAAAATAGGTAATTAACCGGCAGTCCTCTTGCAAGTAATTGCAGACACATAAATTCATTCCAGTATCCAACGCACTTACATACAGGCCTGCATTCAATGCACCAGAAATAGTAAATAGTGGGTCTGTATCAACCCAGTGTAATAGATGTGCTCATGCATATTCACGTAAGTGCAACTAATCAAACGTGCGGCCTTTCCTGGTCACAGAGCATATTTTAATTAAAATTTTTATGCGTGAATGCACCAATAAAGCTCCCATTTTACACTGAAATCGTGTTTTGTCAAGAAAGCCGTTTCCAGTTTAACTTACGCAGACATTTGATATATAAACTGTGTAACAATATATTTTGTGAAAGGAAGTTATTTGATATATAAATCAGAACCTTTGAAACTGTAGAGAATATTCAAGTGGAATTTCATGAAAAATAGCAAAGTCAAATTCTCTCACTGAATCTAATTCACAGGCACTTCAAACCAGCTGAATAAAGCACAAATACTACAGGGCACAACTTTGAACACAGGAAAACGCAGTGTATTAATGCCTTTAAATAATGCTGATCCGCGAGGAAGCGAAAGTCCACCGTCCCAGTAGACCGGCCCCGACGAGCAGCTTGCGGAGTAGAAACAAAAATGCATTAGGCGCGTCAGATGGAGCCGAATGAAGTACCGATATGCCTGAAAAAACAATGCTAGAAAGAAAACAAGCGGAGAAGAATAAACACAATATAGACACATCTCCAGAGTGACAGTTCACATTTATTGTGGATCGTCTCCACAACAACTGGGGATAAAATACACAGGAAGGCAAGGCTTGATACTTCATATAATTCATAGGCCCCATCAGGCCAAGGCTCACGGATATAACCCCGGCTGTGAGGCTACAAAGTGGCAACATAGGATGCTCACTTGTGTCTTAAGCAAGCCCAGTGCATCACCTGATGGCTCTTGCATAAGGAAACATTGGATCAAGTAAACTGGAGCTCCTGCAACCGCACGCTCATCAAGGACATTGCAGACTGTTGAGCGAAACACACAACGGTGTAATGATGTGATGTCCAGAAGTCTGGTCCCATTCGTAAGTACAAAACAATGAAAATGAATCTGGTCTGTTGACAAAGTGATGAAGCATAACATGTATCAACTGCACATGAAGTCATCCAAGGATGGCAACTTTTCAAACTCATAGGCATCAAAGAGGTCACTGATTCCCTCCTCTTCACCAAGGCTGAGCAGGTAGTCTTCCTGGATGAGCGGTGGAAGCAGATTTACAAATGGACCGTCAAGACTCAAAGGTATTTGATCCTCTGTCTGTTGTAGGAGGTTTGTTGGGGACGTTAAAGGAGAAATGCCTTCCACTGAGCAATTTATAGTTCCCAAGTTAGGAGACAGTGTATCTGAAAGAAATAGACAATTATTAAAACATGCCAAGTTCGCTTCAACACTGAATAAATGCACTAAATGTACGAACATTCCATTTGGCTTCTCACGCTTCAAAACGTATGCTACTGAGCATAGTTAGGTATGTACAAGTATATATATATATATATATATATATATATATATATGGATACAATGCTCTTTTATTAAAGGAGATTAAGTGGGGGGTTGAGGATTGTGGTGATCATTAGAACATGAAAGATCTAAACTCTGTTCTGAGCATGCAATATAATTTACATACCAGAATAAGCTAATTCGGTATAAAGGTTTCATTTGCTCCTAGAAGGATTATCAGAGGACTGCAAGTGTACACATCAAAACACGCAGGTTTGGCAAGTTAACAAAACCCAACCGTACATATGCACATAAAAATGAAGGAATTGGCGGTACTCTGGAGTCACTGAAGCAGCAGGCATAAATAAGATGTTCTCTTAGCTTATGGTTGAGACCATAATGGCATAATAGAGAATACACTATATAGCAGTTGCACCATAAAAATGGTAGATGGGGGCACATGTAATATGATTTCATTTTTAATACAGCCTGAAAACGCAAAGAAACCAGCCCCCCCCACAAAAAATAAACCCTATGGTAGAGACTAGACTTCATACCAAATATTCCACTTCCAATTACCTTTGGAGTTTGGCTTTGAAATATTTCCATTATGGTCGGAATTGCATGGCTTCACTGGGCTGTTTGATTCATTTTCGTCCGGACACAGGTACACATCGATTGCACCTTGACTGCTGGACAAACGGATCTGCAAGCTCTGGAAAATAGAATTACATACATGACTACGTGCAGGTGCCTGTTTGCAGACCATTAGGAATTTATGAATGACTGGAAAAAAAAAAATGGCTGGTTAAATTGATAGTTGTAGCTAAAAAGCTGGTTTTCCTCTAATTTGCTCAGATTGAGAAAGTTTAGGCAAAGTCTTTACACAAAGTGTTTGTGAAGCGCACGTGCACACACACACACACACACACACACACACACACACATTACCTCCACAGGATCAGGCACTTCAAGTCTTGTTTCTGGAGGGGCTCTCACCACAATAACAGTTTGATCCTGAAGGCCGCCGATTTTCCGTATGTCTTGGTAGGTTACATATGCCAGCGTAACCAAAGTTAAGGAAGAATGTACAGATATGTTCACATCAATTTAATAAAAAGGTACCAAAGCCAGAGCAGTTTAATGTAAAATTAAAACGCAGAGACATTAACACAGAACAACTCTTGCTTGCTGCCCCTTGAGGACTGTGTTAACGAGAGTGCTGTTATGGACACACCAAGCAGGTGGCAGGGAATTCTTGGCAGTGGGGAACTTAATCTTTTTAACACAAGCACATAAGAGAATTGTGCAAACATTACTTTTCAATTCAATTCCATTCTATTTAAAGCAAACAGCATTTGGATGCCACAAAGCAAGCTATAGGCTCATGAGATGTTTCCAGACTGTAAAAGTAAATCCATACCTTGTAAGCGCAGGCAGAAAATCATGCCCCAAGTCAGTGATTTGGGCAGAACCAAACCCAGTTTCAGCACAGAACCTGCACTATGGAATGAAATCAGTAAATCGAACACACAATCCAAGCTCATGGCGTACAGCGCCATGGGGGTCTCACAATGGTAATGCTACTTATATGTACGAGAAGAGTTTGCATATGTTCTTAGTTTATACAATCATAATAGAATGACAGATTAGAAATGATGCAGGGGCAACAGGCAAAAAACACTTAACATTTTATATTGTACTGTTTTGTATGGAATGTTTTATGGCTCGTTCAATGAAGACAGTATTTCAGAGAAGCACTGCCCCAGTAGCCATTTGCCAGTCCTGCATAGAAAGTGCCTAAAACAGCTGGTTAGCGAACTGAAGCCATTTAGATGGGCACCAGAGCCACTAAATTCAGCAAAGGGAATGCATCTGTATCTTCTGTAAGATCTATGCATGCGAGGTGTTCGTGACCGAGGAACCATTTAAGGAGGCTATGATTTTCATCACAAACCATCAGGCTATATTAGAAGAAATTACTCTACAAATTAAATTCAGACTAAAATCAGGACATTTAACAACCTCACCCAACTAAATGTGTCATCAGATGAATCACAAGAATTTACCCTCTGTACAGGCCAGATAGTTAATCCAGACGCAGTGCTAAGATCCGCAAAAGTATGATCCGTAAAGGACATCCACAGAGACTTCAGCCCGGGTTCAGTTGCAAAGGGGAAAATCTTTCTGCATGCAGCAAACCAGAAAAGGGTGGCAGGGTAAACGCGACAAAGCAGAAAGGATATCTTTGATTCTCTGTGTCTTCAGTTAAAAGTTTCAAGTCTAGAGTACAGTTCTGGATTAACTCGTCAAGTTTGTTTTCTTCCTGGGTGAGCTCTGAAAGTTCCTTAGATAGTCCTTGACATCGAACCATATTTCCACCATCGTCTGGCAAACTGCAGCCCCTGAAAAGTTTTTAAAAGCTCAGATATTTATAAAGTATTAAATGTACAAAGTTCTAACAACAAAATTTATTTGGTGCCAATATTCTATGTTTTTGACAGGGAATCCAGAAACACATTTCCAGCAATTAGCTCAGCCAGAAATCTCATGACAAGAAAAAACAAAATTAAAAAAAAATAGGGAAACAGACAGGTCTAAAACTCCTGTGTAACCTGAAGGCACACTTAAGGGCAATGCCACCGCGCTCACCAAGTCCATTATGTCTAAGACACTTACATCCATTGGATGTTGTTTTTCGATTTCTTTTTAATGAGGTGGATTCCTTCTAGCACATTTGTGATATCATAAATTCGCCTCTTCTGGACCTTGAGGACTTCAGCAGCCCTGTTCAGGTCAACAACGCCATCAGAAGACTGGCTGAGCAGCTGAATGAACTTCTTTGTCAGGAGGCCAAGCGAGGTGTCATAACGGGTCTTTTCCAATGGAGACTTTGGAGCTGGAAAATAGTGAAGTTGTTAAACTTTTCAACTGCCACAGGACTGTAAAAATCCAAAAAAAAAAAAAAGTGAAAATCTTGTAGCTAAAATCCACCTCTTCAAAATGCACAGTAAAGTCACACTCACTACTTACCTGCCTTTTATTAATAGACCCCAATCAGTTTTACAGAAACGCCATGCTTTTTTTTTTTTTTTAGCACACTGGTGTTTCACAGGTTTGTTGGTCATGCTTGCGCGAGGTTTATCCTGTTTTTGTTTTTTGTGCAACATTAGGTGTATTGTGGTTTAACCCCTGCTGCACTGTGACTAACCAACACTACAAAGAATTAAAGGGTGGGCAGGGAATAAATGTTGCATGTACCTTTAAATAATGGCTACAGACTTCTTCCTCTGTTAAAGAATAAAACAAGCAGCTTGCAGAAATTCCCATAAAGAAATTCGTCTAAACAAGACTTGAGTTGCATTTCTAATCCGACACCAACAAGGCTTACCTTGCAATTATTAACAGAAGACACAATGTGCATGAAGGCAACCGGTACACAACAAACCAACCTGACTGTTATATGAACGGCAGAGTACTTTGCCAGGTTAGCACAAACCACAGCAAGCTAAAAACTGGGTAAAAAAAAAAAAAAAAAAAAAAAAAAAAAAAAGGAAGTATTAACTGGCAGAAGTAGCTTCCATCACAGGAAGGAGCCTCTTTTGAAGAACATACCCAAGTTCTAATGTGTCAAAATTAGGGATCCATTCAACTAAAATAGACATTACCTGAAAACTACACAAAAGTTAAACACGCACCATACTTGTATTAGACCGCTAAAACACAAGATGCAACCATGTGGAATTTTAAGCCACTAGAGAATATACATCGAAACTTTTTTCATGTAAGATCTCTCCCATAGCTAACCACGGTCAAATATACTACGAAACTTTAAACACGCTTTAAGACTCCACAGTTTAGTTCCTGAACCACCTTCCCCTATGAACACACTTCAGAACAAGAGTTTGTTTTCTGTGGTTCTAGTGTTGTCTTACAATGTGTTCTTTGGAGTTCATCTGGACCGATGAACAGCCTTGAGGACACCGTGCCTTCACGCGATCCTACGCAGGTCATTTAACAAATATAATAAATAAGATCGCCAGATCTTAATTAGTACCTTGACTGTACATTGGCATACACGCAATCAGCCCAGGAAACAGATGATTATAACCAAAGCCTATTATACCAGACTTAACGTGTTAAAAGGGTTACCCCCTAAAGGCTTGCAGAAGTACTATATGAACAAACTCCTGTACAACGTACTAATAGTTTCAGTAAATCAGAAGTGAGACCACCCTATACTAAGCAGCTTCCTAGGGCCCCCTTAAAGCATGTGGAAGAGGTGAAATAGATCTATTTCATGTATCTTGTTCATTAATTGTTGTCTTGGGTATTGTCTTGGAGCAGAGGTGTGACTAAACCAGCATTGCTGGTGCCCAGCAGAAGTGGGGTCCGAGGACCATCACAGGGAGGTAAGCATATAATAAAGGTTCAGCTGGGCTGTCTGACGATGACCAATGAACACACAAAAAGCAGGTACCTCTCCAATTAGTTGCCCTTCTTCATAGTATAAAGCACTGCTCTGATGAGTCCCCTTATCCTATGTGTGTGCAAAATCTGCTTCTCTATATTTGTTAATGTGGCAATAGCTCTGCTTACTGGAATATTTGTCCAGGCGCCTAATTTAACCCTGACTGCAGCTTTCATAAAGCCAGCACTGGAGGAGTATATCACACACAAGGAGATGTTACTACACAAGCACAAAACTGAAAGCACAAAGTGGTACTAAGGTTGCACCTTATCACACTTCCATTTTTCCTCTATGTATTTTGTCCAAGCTAAAGTCTACATTGGTGTCCGTTTAAGAGGCCACATACTACTAGGAAGCACAGGCTGGACGCAGGACATTAGTTATGTCATCAGTGGCATTTTTACCTGTAAAAAATGCCTAAATCAGACCAGTAGGGCGATCGTGCTGCCCTGTTAGGTCAAAGGGATGCCTCATATGGGCCTAGCAGATGGCAGATGCTGCGGCACCCAGTAATGAACATGGGGATTACTACACTAGTACACTGTCCTATTATTCATAGGAAGTGGGCTAGTAGAATTTGGCAGGCCATGAAATGCATGTCTTGCATACTACTTATATGCCACCCCCCCCAAAACACTTTATTAAGAGCCTTGTGGGATCTGAGCTATGCATAAAGCAAAAGTAATTATTCTTCTATTAGTAAAGCAGACACTGCCACACAACAGCTTTCTGTGTTTGATGGAAGCAAACCCAACAATACTTATATGAATACTGACACAAACACCATAATAGTGACTCTTATCAATTGAATCGCACCCGATTGTTGCTTTATTTACAGGTATCTGCGATCAGATGCAAGTGGGGGGGGGGGGTCAGGGAGACAGACTTTTGTCCAATCCATATGGCTCAGTTTTTGTAAATTAAGTAGTAAAGCTAGACTTTCACAATTGGTACTGTTAATCCTAATACAGTGGTAGAGGTAGTGCAATCTAGAGCCCTGTGCAGGACTGCTTTTTTAATCCTGCTCCCGCTGATTTTTTTTGTCCAATCCCACAATATGGGTGTTCCACTCTCGCCACATTGGTGGCCAATCTAGCCCACCTCCTTACCTGAACTGCAGATTTCCCTCGCAGCCCTGCAAGGCTGCCCTCGAGTTGCTCCCTCACAGCGTCCTTCTCTTGCTCCGCCCAGGAACAAGGTGAGGGGGCAGGCAGGGGCGGACACATATGTGGCGGGGGCAGGCGGTAATGGTCACAAAATCGGGGTGGGCGGGATTAAGAAAACCAGTCCCGCGCAGGGCTCTACCCCAGGCCAATCTGTCCTTGTTAGCGAAAAGGCTTTGCACTGGTTGATATACACAGTGCTTCACTGGTAACAGAGCAACCCATACATCTTTGGAAATGGAGCATGAAGAAGGGAGCTTCTGGGTCTTTCTGGGCAAGAAATGTGTGTTTGTTATGAATACAAAACATGCGAAGAAAGGTCTTATTTTGAGTAAGAAAGCCATCAAGTACTTGCGATATTGCACCTAACCACAGAAGCACTCACTTTTTGGACTGTCGGGGCATAGCGTACTTCCTCTTCCTTTCCCCTTGGGAGTCTTAAGGCCTTCAGAGAGATACTGATGACTTCCATCACCAAGCTCCAGTCGTCTCTTTGCCTGGGGGCAAAAGGTTAACGTGTCATTTTTTATAATTGTATAATTAGCCAAGTTTATCCATTACAAGGTCTAAAATCAGGCATGAAGGATCTTCCACCTCTTTTTTGTGTTTTTTTTAATTTCCACTCAATTACATATTCTGTCACAAGATGTTTCAAATAAGCAGAAATGCCAACTAAGCTACCCTAGGAAACGGAAGGGGTACCGGCCTTTAATCATGTTTCTGGAGCACAACTGCATGGGCTAAACACTACAAAACAGAGTGTAATAAACCACTAAGAGGAGTAACTTAAGTTGTACACCTCCAAATGCAACTTTTTAGGAACTTTTGTAACTAACGGTTTCACTGGAAGTTCTTATGGATGGAGTTAGACGGAATGTTTTCAAATATCCGAGTCATATTTTTACATGGAATTCTTAAAGTGAGGTGTGACAAGATAACATTAACCGTCTGATGAGCCATGTCTCATGGCAACAAACCCTAATAAATCTGATACACAGATTTCTAGTTTCTGCTCCAAAGACCACTTATTTATGGCATCACTTTTTAGCTGCCTGATGTCTACGCATTATGAAGAGCAACACCACTGAGCTTCTCCTGCACGAAGGGCTAAGCTGGCCCTATAACACCTGGTTAAAGCCCCAAAGGTTTTAAGTAAGCTTTCAGTGTCTATACAGGGCCAATGTAGACCCCCTTGCACGAGAACCTCAGTGTTTGCCCTTATTAATGCAAAGAGATACCAAACCTACTGCAAAGCTAACAGACCCCAATGTGTCCCAGAAACGCTGATCATTTGACAAGCTATAAGAAAAAAAATAGCAGGTAATTAGAGACAGATCTTAAGGTGCACAGAAGCTCCATGTAAGTGCAGAAACGTCAGAACTCCAACATTCTAAGACCTTTAAAAAGGCACTCTGAGTTCAGTTCCTCCCAATGTTCAGATTAGTTAGCAAATACAGAAAGTAGTTTCACTCAATGATTCTGGTTTTCTTTGCCTACATGCTATTCAAGTTGTGACAAGTATGAACAGTTGGCTTGGCTAGTCTGTCTTTAAACCATCAACTTAGAGCACGCCAGTTGACATGTCATCAATCCACAGCATGAGGGATGATCAATAGAATAAACTGTTCAGGACTAGGCTCTGTTATTTGAGGGGTTTTATAGTCAATTTTATTGCAGAAGCCAAATGATAAAACACAGGACATGAATACCCTAGATCCTGAGGTGGTGGGAAGATGTCTCAAATTGGCTGTTTAATAAGAAAGAGCACAAAGCCCAAGAATGTACACATCCAATAATCACCACTGGTTTAGAGCGTTTTTATTAAAGCGTGGCCAGATTGACCACTTGGACAGGGGTGTCTGGCACCACCACTTTCTGAACCGGAAGTTGAGGCATGACTATTAAGTCTAAAACACAAGGCCTACCATTCCACTACAAAGCACGCCTCGGCTCACGACGAGCGTTACCAAGATCTCCCTAAATGGGATATTCTATAGGAATAACATACATGCAAATGTGTCATGTACAAATTAGATACCTTAAGGCATGGATTGTATAGTGTTACACTGGGGTGAAGTGATTCACGATTAATAAACTAAATCTACACATCTGATCTGCGTAAAAAAAATTGCAGATTATGGCCAGCAGCATCAAATGAAAGAATTGTTTTATAAATAGGGAGACTCCCTGCAGTGCTGGTTGCCTGATACCAGAGCACGTTCCAGGCCAATCCATTCTAGAACATTGCAAAGAAGACCCAACGGACGCAGTCCCAACAAAACCATGACTGCATGCGGCTAACATGGAGAGCAAGTTATTGTCTCCGCTGACCCCACATAGGACCTTCCTGAAGCCCACTGAAACCCACACGTTGGATACAGGTTTGTGAGGAACAGTTCACCACCTGGAATAAAGCGCACTTACCTGACAGTACACACTGCTCATTTCTTTAAATAATATATAGCCAACAAGGGGGCAATCTCAGATCCAACTACTAAAGACGCCTTTTTTCTTCATCACTGGCATTACTCTCCAGCCATTTAATTATTCTTTAAAATCCACCTTCCGGGGCATCTCTAAGCAGGCCTCGGCAACAGAAATCTCAGGCTAGAACAAGGCACTGATGTGGGGGAAGGGAAATGACCCTGGAGACCTAGAGCCCCAGACAGTGTGAGATAAAAAAAAAATGATGGGTAGGGGGGTATAAGACCACCTCAGAGTTTAAGTTTCCCTGATGCATCCAACAATGCTACTGGCCATAAGCACAGAACGGCTAGCCTTTTCAGAGTATTAAAAGAAAAGCTCAAGGGAGGCAAAATATCTACCCCCCCCTCCTTTAGAATTGCCCCTAAAAATAATGATTCTGCTTCTACGACCTGGACTTTCACTTTACACCCCGCCCCTTCCCCCATGGTGACAGATGCAAAAACTGAAAATACCCAGGTGACCTTTCCCCTTCCCCATCCGGGGCGGAAAGCTGCATGATACCTTCCTATAGACCAAGCCGATACCCCACCCGCTCCCGGCAGCCCCCCTCGAAATATCAGGGTCACCCGCGCATATAACTGCATCTGCGGGTGGCCTCCCCGCCCCCAGAACCTGAACACACGTGAATGTGTTGACACGGTACGTGGCCATGTGATATGGCTATGTATACCGCAGGGCATGCAGTTATTCATATATGTGCAGGTATACACGTGTGCATGTATGTGGCTGAGGGGGTGTCACTAGTGCCGTGCAATTACCGGAGGGCGCCCCAGTGCGGGCTGCAGCAGGCCGGCTCTACCGGCTGGTCCGTGCGGGGTGGAGTAGATGTAGCTGGCCGCCGGTGCTTGGTTCTGCTGCTCGGTTACACACAGTCCTTGCTGGTTGTGCAGCGGGCCGGGTGAGGAGAGGATCTGCAGGTATCCGCCGCCTCCTCCTGCACCGAGTATACTTGCACCGCCTCCCCCGGCAACGAACCCCCCCGATAAGCTGGACCCCTTGTCCGAGCCCTGGAACCCGGGAATTAGCAGCTTCTCATGGCCGGGGTGGATTCCTTTTCTCATCTTATTGAGCAAGCCTCCCCGGTATTCTCCTAATGCGCCGATTCTGTCCCGGGCTGCCTCGGTCTCCTCCGTCTAAACCCTTTAATCCGCACGGCCCCAGCCTCTAAATCGGAAATACTTGGGGATGTATGAAGAGGAGACCCCCTGCTTGCATGGAATGAAGCCTTCGGAGGGGTATCGACCACCGGGGGACGCAGATGGAGGCGGATTGTGTGACTAAGAGTAGTTGGGCCCCAGTTTCGACCTCCCCGCCACCGCCGCGGCTGAAAAATGGCTCCAGGAAGCTGACAATGAATGAAGGGATGCGGTTTACGCGCGAAGGTCCACCCGCGAAACTCAGATTTCCCGCCGTCTTTTTCAAACTGTATTTGCATATCCACACCCAGGCCCCCTTCCGCTTTTCTGATTGGTTGACGTGACGCTCGAATACAAGACGCTGTGCTGTAGCTTTCCCTCGACTGTGATTGGCTGTCAAGTTTCAATGCGCTCCATTGGCCTTTTGTAACGAATACAAGGTAGCGGGAGGGATTCCGAACGCAGCGACTACATGCCGTCTGTCACATGCAAGCGGAAATCCAAAAGGCCCGCGTGCAGACAATTGAGGGGGATATATAGATAGCGTTACCGTACAGCATAGCACTAACTATATATGTGCCACTGTCACGTAAATGCATTTGCAGTTTTATTAAAGCCAATTCCAGACAATCAGCTTTCTTCTTTGGATACAGGCCTTTCCTATCAGTTTATCTAATAAAGGCTCTATGATAAAGTGTTCCCTAAGTGATGCTTTCTAATAAAGCATGTAACTGCAGTGCTGTGCTTTCAGTCCCCCAAAGGGTTACTTTCCCCAACATGTCGCTCAAATTCACACAGATTCCCTAAATAAAATGCATCTGATTGAGACATGCAGTGCCTAATATATAAACGACGCAGCAATTAAATATTTGGTACTCTGGGTTATGAGCGAATACTCACAAAACAGGATTTTGCACATCATTTTTTAAATAAGGTTGACATCACTATGTAGTAGCGAGCTTTCACTACATGAAGGGCTAAGCCAGCCTCATAACTGTGTGGCAGATTTCTTGAAACTCTACTCACAAATGTACCCATGCATTATATATAATCGTTTGGATTACACCAGCAACTTGTATAGTAATAACAGAGTAAATTCTCTCTTTAGTAAATATATCCCAAAGGCAATGTTCCCTCTAATTTTTCTTGGGTGATGTGCGCCGAAAATTTCTGTTGTGCAAAATTTTTCCCAGAGCCAAAATTTTGTGCGCACAATATGCTTCTACAGTCCATATAAAGTTGGTGGAGCTGAAAAAAAAACAAACCACATTGCAAGGGGGTGGAGCTATATATTTCCAACCCTTTTGACTCCATGGTCTATTCTAAAGGTGAAATTCTCGCCGCAAAAATTAATTATGAGCGGGGGCTCCGGGCTGCATAAAGGATCAATATATATATATATAATTTATTTTTTTTATTGGGAAAAACTGCATACCAATGACAGGGGTACAGCATAACACCTATCACTATATACTGAGGCACACATTGACTGGGGTACAGCATATCACTATATACTGAGGCACACATTGACTGGGGTACAGCATAACACCTATCTTCATATACTGAGGCAGACATTGACAGTGGTACAGCATAACACCTATCACTATATACTGAGGCACAGCACAACACCTATCACTATACATTGAGCCAGACATTGCACATAATGTAGCATAACCCCTATCACTATATACTAAGCCAAACATTGATGTGGTGTAGGCCTACTGCTTCAGTGTCTGGCTTAGTATTTAGGGATGCACCGAAATGAAAATTCTGGACCGAAAATTAAGCAATCACTTTATTAAAAATAACACACCAAAATTGGTCAAAAACCCCCAACAACAATATTATATATATATATATATATATATACACACACACATATGTATATATATATACACACACACACATATATATACCGTATTGGCTCGAATATAGGCCGCACTTTTTCCCCCCACTTTGTCTTTAAAGTGGGGGTGCGGCCTATATTCGGGGTCTAGCGCCCGACGCAGGGCAGGCAGCGGGGTTAGGATACAGATCCCCCGCAGCGGTGCAGGGGACCTGCATCCTACTCCCCGTTACGCTCAGACAGCCTCCCCTGCCAGCACTTCCGGTGCCGGCACATCCGCTGAGTGCCGGCACCGGAAGTTGTATACGCGTATTGCGTAGATGTCCCCCGCCGGCCCCGCAAGACACCCGGGAGTCTGCTCCGGTAAGTCGGGGGGGGGGCAGAGGAGGACAGTGGCAGCATATTCCGGGGGGGGGGGACAGTGGCAGCATATCTCGGGGACTGCATGTCCCGGGCGTCGGGCGCTAGACCCCGAATATAGGCCGCACCCCCACTTTAAAGACTTAAAGTGGGGGAAAAAGTGCGGCCTATATTCGAGCCAATATGGTAATTAAAAGTCAGTCTTACTTCCCTGACACCATCTCTAAAGAAAAATGCACAGTAGAGTACTTTAAAATGCATTCTTCAAAAATAAAAAAGGCTTAACTGGCCTAGAAGTTTAGGCCTTCTTCAGCAGCCACCCTCCTCCATACTCGAAGCTGCCAGTGGCAGAAAGGCGCTCTCATGGAAATAAATGGGAACGCTTGCCACGCCAAAACAAGGTTTAAGAAAAAAAGGGAGATTTTACAACTACAATTCGCCCCAATCTCTTAGTAAGCTAGTCGTTATTTTGGTTGAGCTGATTTCCTGAATTCCATTGGCTCACCATTGATAAAAGGTAGGCAGAGGAGGTGAAGTTGGTAAGTAAATAAAATGCGCAAATAGTATCCTATAGGCTCTTCCATAATAAGGAGGATTGCTTCAGGAAACTACCGTATTTGCTTGATTATAAGACAAGGTTTTTTTTAAGAGCAAATGCTCTGAAAAATACCCCTTGTCATATTCAAGGTCGTCTTATAATCAGACCTCAAATAAAGGTCTGACTACAAGACTAAGATCCAGATCCCCCACAGTGCTGCAGGGGACCTAGATCCTCCTCTCTGGCAGCCGGTGGACGTCTGTGCGATGCGCGTGACATGGCCTTCCGGTGCTCAGTCATAGAAGCCCCTGCAGAAGTACCGGCCAGCAGTAGCAGAGGTCTGCGCGCATTGCACAGACCTCCACCGGCTGCCCCCACACCAGGGGCACTAGACACCAGGGAATGTGGCATATGGAGGTTAAAAGGCATATTAGGGAGGCATCGTGGCAAATAGGGCTGTATAAGGCATATCTGGGGGTCAGAGTGGCTAATAGGGGGTGAAAAAGCATATCAGGGAGGCAGAGTGGCATATAGGGGGGTTAAAAGGCATATCTGGGAGGTAGAGTGGCATATAGGGGTATAAGGCATATCGGGGGGGCAGAGTGGCATATAAGGGGGTATAATGCATATCTGGGGGGCAGAGTGGCAGTTAAAAGGAAATAAAAACAAAATTCCTATATGTCTGGTATAGGGTGACCACATGTCCCAGATTGCCAACACAGTCTTTTTTTTCCTTTCGACGCAAAGGAGAGAGAGGGGTGCCGACGGTCGCTCATGAAGTTTTCAGCAACCGTCTCTTCCGCGAAGCCTCTAGCTCGGCACAGCGGCAGAGCAGGGAGACAGAGGCCTAGCGCTCCCATCGCAGGACTTCTGGAAGGTAAGTGAACTACAAAGGGGGAGAGGGGTAGATAGTGACAAAGGAGGCAGAGGGGTTAGATAGTGACAAGGGAGGGGTAGATAGATATTGACAAGGGAGGGAGAGGGGGAAGTAAGAATATTGAAATAAAGAGTGAGAATGAGTGAGAGAGTATATTAATTAGTGTGCAGATGAATTGTGTGAATGAGTGAGTATGAATTATTGTGTGGATGAATTAGTGAGTGACTGTAAAAGTGTTTGTGTGCATCATAGATGTATAATTGATTTGTGGAAAGGCAAATATGGCACAAGCAGAGTTTTTGAGCCTTGGGGACCAAGATGGCACAGGGTGTTTATGGGACAAAGGTGAGTCATGCTGGGCTGTTTGGGGACAAAGATGGCAAGTCCTATACGCGTGGGCGTAGGAGCGAGGGGGACTGATCCCCCCCCAGTAACTCATGGGGGGACCGATAACGAAGAAATCCCCCCAGGGCCATAGGAATCCCCCCCAATAGAAACGCTACAGGAGGAGAGAGAGGGGTGCCGAGCGGTCGTTTTCAGCAACCACTCGGCATCCTGTCTCCTCTGCTCCCTGCCACCACAACGCTGCCCCGACTGCAGTGGTGGGAGCGTGAGGCGTCTGTCTCGGTGCCAGCGCATCCTTCTGACAGCCAGCGTATGACGTCATATACCGCCGCTCAGCAGTGAAGCCGCGCGTATTGCAGCAGAGCAGCTAGACAGATGCCTCACGCTCCCACCACAGGACTTCAGCACGGTAAGTGAACAACAGAGGGGGGTAGGGAGAGGGTAGATAGTGAGAAGGGGGGTAGGGAGAGGGAAGATAGTGAGAAGTGGGGTTAGGGAGAGGGTAGATAGTGAGAACGGGTACATAGTGTGAGAAGGGGATACATAGTGTGAGAAGGGGGTACATAGTGTGAGAAGGGGGAGGGGGTATATAGTTTGAGAAGGGGGGTTTAAAAGTAACAAAAGTGGGGCAGTAAGCATATTGAAATAGAGTGAGAATGAATTAATATGTGGATAAATTGTGTGAATGAGTAAGAGAATGAATTAATCCACGTGTGGATGAATTGTGTGAATGAGTGAAATAATTCATGTGTGGATGAATTGCTTTAATTATTTGTGAGCTGGGCTGTTTGGGGACAAAGTTGGCTCACGCTGGGCTGTTTGGGGACAAAGTTGGCTCACGCTGGGCTGTAATTTGTTTGTGTAATCTGAGTGCTGGTCAGGTTCTATGTGGGGAATGTGGACTCCAGGGCTGGCTTTGGGGTGTGCAACCTGTGATCTATGCCTGTAATTTAGGGGGTTTCTATCTTTAATGCTGAGTTTATATGTGAATTCCAGTTGATTTATACCTGCAAAGCTGGGTTTATGTGTTATTCTGTGGATTCGTATCTGCTATGCTTTGTTTCTATACATTATTTATATACTTGCAAATATAATCTATACATGCATGTGCTGTTTCCATGTGTTGTTTATTTGATCTATACCTGAACTACAGGGAGTAAGTAAAAGAGAGGTGTGGCTTAGTGAATGAGGGACAAAGGGACTCGGTATGATTCCGGGGGGCGGGGGGACCTCTCAATGTCACAGAGTATACACAGAAACAAAGGTTGGAATGCAGCACTCAGTTGTGAGATGGTGCACGAGCCACGGTACCACCAAGTCCTTCAATAAATCCAAAACAGAGAAGCAGAGGCTCAACACTCACATGGTAAGGTGAGTTTATTTCACACAGGCAACGTAAAAGACCTGTGTGTCGAAACGTTGCCTGTGTGAAATACTCACCTTACCATTTAAGTGCTGAGCCTCTGCTTCTCCAATTTGGATTTAATGTCACGGAGTAGTCAGAAGGAGGGAAGACTTCCCCTAATCTACGGTCAGTGTGGCACATATTTTTTTTTGGTGTGGGAGCGGAGGGAGTGATTGCATGCTAGGGAGCATGGAGTACGGCCAAAGGAAATGCTTGCCTAGGGTCCAAGTTTTTGTTACAAAGATTAGCTGTTTTTTCCTATATTTAATGTATTAAACATACATTAATTTTACCAGTGTTTCAAGTTATATATTATTGTACGTGTTTGCAAAAAAAGAGATGGGGAGAAAGTGGGGATCTGATGGGGGAAAATGCTGCCCCCCCAGATTTTTAGGGGTTCCTACGCCCATGCATGTAATTTGGGTGCTGGTCAGGATCTCTGTGTGGACGCCAGGGCTGGCTTTGGGGTGTGCAACCTGTGATCTATGCCTGTAATTTAGGGGGTTTTATCTATACCTTTAATACTGAGTTTTTATGTGAATTCCAATTGATCTATACATGCAAAGCTGGGTTTGTTTGTTATTCTGTTGATAGATATGCTATGTTTCCATACATTATTCATGTATACCTGCAAATACAGGGTTTGTGTGTCTGATTCAGTTGATCAGTACCTGCAGTGCTGTTACCATGTGTTGTTGATTTGATATATACCCTCAGTGCTGTCATTTCCAGTTGATCTATCCATGCAAAGCTAGGTTTGTGTGTGTTAATGTGTCGATCTATACCTGCTATGCTACCTGCTATGCTATGTTTCCATTATTTATGTGTACCTGCAAATACAGGGTTTGTATGTCTTATCCAGTTGATCTATACATGCAAGTGCTGTTTTATGTGTTGTTAATTTGATCTATACCCAATTTTTGGTGCTGGAGCAGAGGGAGTGTGTCACAAAGGGTTTTAGAAATACAGGTGAGGAACCCAGTATGCAGATATGGCACTGGTAACGAACACTGGAAGCTTTACGAATAGTCAGACAAGCCGGCTCAGGAGTGGAGAAGGCAGCGAACTCAGGGAAAAGCATAAATCAGCAACGGAGAGAATAGTCATACGATCTGGGTCAGGAGTGGAGAAGGCAGCAAAGTCAGGATCAAGCATAAATCAGAAATCTTCAGAAACACAATTGGAACAGGTCAGCCAGAACAATAACCGAGCACTGAATGGCAGTCAGTGCTCAGCTTTTGAATCTGCCGCCTTCCCCCAGCTCCGCCCCCAACGGATGACGTAACGTTATCCGCGTTACGTTGCCTCCAGGGAGGCGTACTATAAAAGAGGGGGGGTGGTTCGCCCGCGCTCGCACCGCCCATCACCCGCGATGGGGACACTCCAAAGGACCTGCCGCGAGTGCCAGCTGGATGCTGGCACCTCGAAGCAAGGTCCAGAGCCGGCGCGGGTACTCGGGTGAAGTGCATTGCGAACCGCGACCTGAGCTGCGTTGCGGTCCGTGACGCGAACCGTGACAGAGTGACTGCATGCTAGGGAGCGTGGAGCGGGACCCAAGGAAATGCTTGCGTAGGGTCCAATTTTTTTTTAAATAAAATGTATTGGCAGCAGGGTCTAATATTTATATCTATTGTCAGCAGGGGCTAATATTTATATATATATTGGTAACAGTGTAATATTTATATATATCGACAGCAGGGGCTAATATTTATATTATATATATACTATAATCATAGTCTTTACTTCAAAGAAATAAGTACATATTATGTAGTTGAAAATACATGTCTAACGCATATATATATGTGTGTGTGTGATCTCATGCGTTTCATAGTGTGTCCCTGAATGGCAGAAATAAAATGTGGTCAGCCTAGTCTGGTAGTAGCTTTTATAGGTGAGATTTGATTTATGAATAGTATAAATACATATAACTTTTCTGGTTCATCCATACATTATGGGTGTTTTCTAACACTATTTTGATAACTGGCATTTCTTTAAATTCAGTTTTTAAAAGGAAATTAAAATTGTTTATCCAATCAACAACCTTCCACTGATGGCTCCATGCCTACTCCTGCCCCAAAGTAAAGAGAAACAGTCTTTGAGATTAGATTTCTTCGTCATCTTTTAGCCATATTCACATAAAGAACAATCAACAGAGACTCAGCAACAGGTTAGCCCTACATATGAAGAGAACACTAATGTACATTACATCATTTTTGTACATAGTACAGTGCAATGTGAGACACCAGGTTTCTTCCAAATATGACTACTACCTGATATAAACAAGTACAAGACCATAAATTACATGAAGACATACCATCATTCCATGTGATTTAAAACACATCCTAGTCTTTATAGAACAAAGCTTAGACATATCATGCATTTACACAAAGAGGTATGTCCCATCTAGGTGGCCAATGGACCCTTCATAGACTCCTTAATAAGCAATAATAATAACAGTAACATTGTATTACTTAATTACTCGCCATTTGCTCCTTCCAATTTAGGATTTATAAACCTCTCAGCCATGTTATAGTCCATCTAACTTTTTCATTTTTAGTACCCGACCATGGAATGGGTTTTCCTGCATGTACCTCATTTTCTGAATAAACCAGTTTTCTGAACGAATGGCTTACATGCACTTTTGCTCCAACCGTTCAATTAATTTTTTGATGAAAGTCTGGGGGAATGAAGGAATGCCTGGAGTACTCCCTCTTTGGTCTAATAAACTAATAAACTCTCCTTTATTGCCACTGTTTCTCTCTACCTCCAGCACTTTTTTCAATAATGCACCAGTTCTCATGTTGAGTATCAAACCTGAAGTGCCACTTTATTTACTTTTTACTGACAAGCATTGCCATAGAAAGACTACCACTACCTTTTATACTGTGCTTCAAGACTACCAACATTAATGTAAAATTGATGTCATATTGTTTACAGGGACACGCCAGTTATCACAGACACTTCAAAGCATACTGTATAGCAAATTTCTACAGACAAGAATCATAGGACCACAAAGAAGGAGGCTCTTTTCGCCATATACAAGTGTTTATAGATACTTAACTTCCTGGCTCCTAAGTACAATATATGTGTACATCTATATAGATATATGTATAAATAAAACAAAAACCAAAACTGACTTATTCTTCAAGTAAAACATCTCAAAGATATTACTTTTCGGATACCAACTAATGTGCACTGTTAACAACAATATTATAGCTTACTGAAGTATTTACTTCAATAAATCACATAAGAGGAACATAAGGAATGAACATCTTGTACTCAGATACAGAAAAAGATCACATAACACAAGACAAAAACCAAATGTGTTTACAGTACATCCCCAGTGAGTAAGAACAAACTCATACACCACAGATGTTTCTTATGATAAAATTGAAACACTTACTGTAGTATAAAAAAATAGGTTCAGAATCCCAATATATTTTAATCAGCGTTGGCATAGTTAAAGGGAACGATCGCCAATGCACCTTTAAACATAACTAAGTTTATTTACTAACCCTTTCATGACAGAGTTTTTGTACCCAAACACCAGAGCTTTTTTCACTATTGTAAGCCATGTTTGTACTACCATGATTCCTCATTTTCTTGCTTAGTTTAGTCACACAAATTATATTTTGTTTTTCAAGACAGAACAGGTTTTTTGTATATCATTCTGAATGTATTTTGTATGAATAATATTAATATAATAAAATAGAGCAAAATTAAAAGTAAAAAGCAAATCCCAAAATACGTTGCCGTTTTTATTTGTATTTTAATTATTTCTCCCTCCTTAAGGCTAAAACTCTATACAAACTATCACCTCTACTCACCAACCAAGCTAACAGAAAAACCCAAATATTTTATAAATATAACGAGAGATGCTAATAGCGAGTGTGTGTGTGTGTGTCAAAATGTATGTTGTTAAAGTGTGTGTGCCAAATGATATAAGATATGAGGGAGTCAAAAAACAGGGGAGAAGAAAAAAAGGGACACAGAGACAGAAGAAAGAAGTCACAGAATAAAGAAAGAGTGAAAGAAGGGGAAATAGAAGAAAGTGAGGGAGAGAAAAGGGGAGGTTGAAAAAATAATGAAAGGGAGAGATAAAAGGATCAGGGAGTAAAAATAAAGGATGACATAAGAGATAAAGAAAGGAAGGGGAAAAGAGTAAAAAGATAAAGAATTGAGGGAAAAAAGTGAGAGAAAAGGGAGAATAAAAGAGAAAGACAGTAGGGGAGATGAAGGGAAGAGAGAAAAAAGAGACAGAGGTCCAACTCTCTGACCCGATGGACAGGACAGTTGAGACAGGACTTAGGTGTACCTTTGAGGCAGCACCAGCAGGTTTCAGGCCAAGGATTGTCTCTGCATCAGTGTCCAGGGCAGCGAGAGCTTGGCTGGCACAGATCGATGAAAATCTAGTGGCTAAAGTACCTAGAGAAGCACTTCTTAAGAATATGTCAGCCGTCAGGATGGCGTTTGCCTTTTTTTGTATGATGTCGCTCTGGAGAGTATTGGTATGTGTGCCAGAGCTTCTGCTTTATCTGTGGGCGCCAAAAGAGCGCTATGGCTTTGTGGTTGGAGGGCAGACACTGCTTCTAAATCATGTCTGCTAAACCTACCTTTTTCAGGTGCAGAGCTTGAGGGCCTACTTGAAATGACCACAACAAGCATTGGACTCCTTCCTTAACCCCAGTAACCAGGAATATATGTTTCTACATACCTGAGATCTCAAGAGGTGCCTATCCAGCTATCTTTCTTGGGTTGTGTCTCCTAAACTCTTCTCTACAGTTCTAAACTACCTATCGCAGGCTGGATAACTCAAGTGATTAGGACTTTCTATTTATCTCTAGAATAGTAGCAACCTGTGGGGATTAAGGCTCATTTCACCAGAGCAATGGTAGCTTCCTGGGTGGATAGATGTCTGGCTTCACCAGAGAGTTGTAGAGCGGTGACCTGGACACTATCAATTGGACAAGCTAGCTGCTTAAGACCTGTCGTTTAGTCAGAAGGTGTTGACAGCATCCACTACTGACTTACCTTTAAGAAAAGCTGCAGCTCCAGAGTTGCTTCACAGCCAATTCCCGTGAATGGGAAGCAGGAAAACCCTACTGCTAAAGTCAGTGAGAACACTTCCTGTACAAATCTCGTAAGACCACACAAACCAGAACCGTCTGGCAGCGAGTATAGCACATATGTGGACACAAGTCTTGCAAGCTTAAAAGCTGGGTAGGGGTAGTGAGGCAAATGTATATGGAGGTTCTACAAACTCTCTACAAGATTTGCAGAAGGGACCAAACAGAATTTTAAAGGAAACTCTCAGCTATAAGAAGAATTAAAGTGCATACAATAGCTGGAGTGTCTATTTAAAGGTTTCTAACTGACCAAAAGTGCAAAGATATTCATCAGCATACCTGACATACCCTACCAATTGGGACTGTCCAGATCCAAGATGTCAAGGAACCTCCAAGGTGCTACATATATATAAAATTTTATACTAAGAATGAGCTGGAATTACATTTACATATTTTAGTTTCCAGGTAATCTATATTCATTTATTGAATGCTTTTTATATTTCAATGTATGTTGTATTTAGAAAAATTCCCCTTTTTTCTAAAGATGAACTGTGTGCCCAAAAGATACTACTTAAACGTTAGAGATACACTGTGAGACAAAATATCAAGCTTCATCAAAACACATCTCATTCTAATCTTGTATTAGATAACTCAGCTCAGTTTAGTTATTCTAATACTCTTTGGTGTTCCACCTATATAACTTGCGCAACAGGATAGGCCAGTTTTCAGGGATCATGTCTGGATTCACAGAAACAAAAATACAGGATGTGGCAGGGTTCTTCTTGCTTCAAAATGGTCTAGTTATGTTTGGTTATTGACTTAACTAAGACATCTGCTTTAACCCAAAACTGCACACATATGGGCAGGTAGGTGTTAACAGGTTCTTGAGGACACAGATGAGACTGTAATGGGTGAATAAATACATATAGTTTATTACTAAATGACAACAGGCATTCATAAACATTGACTAATGAAAAATAATTGAACGGCTATTGAAAGCTATGTACTGCTTCACAGTGAAAGACTCGCCCTACTAGGCTTAGTGCAAAGATCATACCCTTGTAGCAGAGTATACCCAATTATGACATTGTGGCAGCCTGCTGGCACACAGAGCACTGTCAGTGACTAATGTTTTTCCTATGTCCCAGAGCCCTGCTGGTGCCTATGCCCAATGTTTTTTTTGAAAATGCTGATTCTTTTTTTTTTTTTTCAATTGGTTCCTCCCACAGTACCTCTGTGCCAATTGGCTAGATGTACTGCCAGGCAATTCAGTTTGTTTTCTGTTATTCCTCCAATAACACTGTTCAGACGGTTCAGGCAGGTGGCAAGGGAATACCGGGCTATCCCAGCCAGAAGAGCTCAGACTATTTGGAGGTAAAGCCGAGGCTGCTGCCATGCTACTTCATTATTCCAGGTAGGTACCGTTAGAATTTCAGGCAGCCTGAAAGAGACCACAGAACACTAACCTTGAGTGGGTATTGACTGGATGTAGCCTGCAGGAATTAGCTTCATGGCTGTCAGACAACCTTTTATCCTCTGTGGTGAACCTTGCCACTTGGTACTTAGATGTGTTAGCCCTGTTCGATCTCATAGCAAATGCTGTATTGAATGTCCTGGTAACCGTTCTTACCAGGGTTGGTTGAATATGTGATTAATATACTGATGTCATAGTGGGAGTTATGCTGCTCCACAGTCATTGTCTGGCTCAGTATATAGTGATGGGAGTTATGCTGTACCACAATCTGTGTCTGTCTTGCTTTATAATGATAAAAGATACATTGTGTCTGGATCACTATATAATCAAAGGGGTTATACTGTTGTGGTGATGAGAGTTGTGGTATACCATTGTCAGGCTCAGAACACATTGATAAGAGTTATGCTGTACCACCCTCAGTGTCAAAATATGAATAATATATGAATAAATCCTCCACATAACCTCTGTAAAAATTTAGTGGAGGGGGCACAAAGCTATGGCTTTGCCCCTATAGAAAAAGTTATTCAACGTTGGACTTCTTGGTTCTCTCATTCCTCTGCCTCAATGTATTTTATTGACCCAATGCAGAACTGGCTTTCGACCTCTGTCTGTGATAGTATAGTCCTCCTCTTGTACAAGATCATAACCACTTTATCCACTCTACAATGCAAACACGCAGCCTTAAAATGTTATTGACATATAATCAATCATACCTTGGAACTCTCTGGCTACATGGACCCCCCCTTGTGGGATACTGGTAGGAGGTCCCACTGACATCTTTGTCAGTGCCACTGACATCGCAAGACACACACCATTTTTGGAGGGAGAGTGAGGCATGCCGCAAAGCCGCTTTCACAACCTGGACTTTCCAAACAGTCACTCAGAAAACCGGTGCTTCACATGGAGTCTCTGGGCAAAACTCAGAGAGTTCCAAGGTATGATCATCAATGATGTTGCACATAAGAATCCTAACTTATTTTTTGTTGTGTTATATCTAAAACAAAATTGTGTGCACACGTTAAATAATACTTTATCATGTTACTACATGGGTGAAGGTCTCAAAAACATGACTCATTTTTCTTTATTGATTTGTGCTTCTCATAGAATTATTCCTGCTTTTGTTAGTCTTTTACAATATAGTTAGACCTTCGAGATGAAAACAGGATGTGGTCTTTATGGTTGATCAGCCGTTATCTTTTACAGTGCGACTTTACACTTAATGTGAAAGCATATACAGCCTACAATGAGCATGCAGTTTCCCTTCTCTATAAATGGAGCACATCAACATCCATCAGCTCTCTTTAATCAAACAAAATGCTGTGTAATGTTCCAAATACATATGCAATTACCAAACAGACCCAAAAAAACAACAAAAGCTTATAAAGGTAATCTTCAAATACTTTTCTCAATTCATATCTTACATATCTCTTGCATGTTTCAAACTTAAAATGCATTATTGGTTTCCACAGCAATAACAAAGATACTGTATTCAACAAGACACCACAAAAAAAACATAATTTTTGAGAAAAAATATTGGTAGTTATGAAGGCAATGTAAAACAAGAAAGAATCAGAGATAGCAGAAAGCTTTTTTCCTGCTAATTCTTGATAAAGTAAGACCTCCCATGTTTGAGGTGATTTTTTAATAGAGTTGGTGACACTATATGACAACTCTAATTTCCAAATAATTAATGGCCTATAGTCAGTCAAGAAGAGAGGGATGTGTCCTTGGACTCCAATATCCAGATATTTGTAGACCACCCACCTGATAGAGGGTGGCCTGGCAAGCGATAGCAACTACTTCAGCCCTGACAACCAGTGAGGAGAATGACAGAAAGGAGAGGTGATAGACCATTATATAGATCAATTCTTTGCCTACGTTATTATATATCTACTCCGGCTAATGAGATAAAATAATCGCAACTTTTATTTAAATCTTAATGCATACAAGTAAAATATTTCATATTTCCTATGGTCACTCCTTCCCATACATATATTTGGCAATAACTAGATGCCGGAATCCTTAAGGTGCATCTGTCTCATCAGACCTTCTTTCCCTTAATGTATCATCAGGAATCCAGAAAATTGTTCTATTTTTATAAAGCAACCCTATTTATGATCTTTACTGTTTGCTATATTTGAATTGCATATAGCAAGTAATTCCGTTAGGTTATTTTGATCCTCAGGAAGAGAAATGCATCCAAATGTATACACAGGCGCACATATATAGTAGGAATATGTATTTTATATATACACAGTATATATAACACACTGGGGCGGGCTGGGCTGGGGGGCAATTGTGTGTGTTTGGCTGTCGGTGTGGCAGAGCCTGTCTTGGTGTGTGTGTTTGGGTGTCGATGTGGCAGAGCCTGTCTTGGTGTGTGTGTTTGGGTGTCGGTGTGGCAAAGCCTGTCCTGGTGTGTATTTCGCCATCTGTTTTCTGGCACTTTACTTACTGTAGGGATAAATTGAACTATTTAATTTTTACTAAATCTAGAGATAAAACGCCCTCCTGAATTTGAAGTCACTTCAAAGGTCAAAACTTTTTAGGCTCAGAAGTAAAAGTAAAAGTAAAGGTTTTGTATTATTTAGTCTGTTTCAATCTTTTACTGAAAAGAAGTAAACATACTTCTACCTTTCATCAATAAATAGGAAGCTAACATCCCCCCCAAAGAAAGGAAAAAACAAATGAAATATGTACAAAATTAAGGTGCAATGAAAATTGATTCCCACATTACCCTTAGGTACAAACATTTTAAAGCACTATGTATATGACATAACAGTCTCTAAAGAAACAGAGCCTGTGGCTCTTTAATTAAATAATGTATTAAATTATTTAAGGTACGTGAATATAATCACACAGAAACTGGTTGAGCAAATACAGACCAATAAAAAAAGAATTTTCTGTAATTTGCCAGATTACCCACAGTAGTTTCTAAAAGTAACTGAAATAGTGTTTTATCCCAGTTTTTTTTTGTACGCTTCAAACAATCTTACATACGTGTATAATTATGCGTCTACATTCAGTGCAGGAAGTTGATGGAGATATTTTTTGTTTTACTCAGGTCTTCCTTATTCATATTTCCTTTACCAATCCCATTAACAAATTGGTTGTGCCCCTTTATTTTTTCTCACCTTCCTGTGTTGAGTGTCTTTAGTGACTACTTAATCTGCAGTATATTATTTAATATGCAGACAGGTTTAGGAGAGAATACTTGGCAAGCTACTTCAAGTTTAGAAATGCAAGGGCTTTGTTTTAGTTTGACATGCACATGACTACATAGAGAGCTAGAAATGGTATGACCACTACAACACCTCAAACAACAACCTGGCCTTTCCTAGAGTAAACACAGTGTTAACAAAAATGCATACTTTGAAATGCTGTGGTTTCTGTACAGTTTTACAAGAAGGTGTATCTCTAATCACTGAACCCATCTACACTTGCTAAGCCATACTGGAATAAACAAAGGACCCATTATTGTGGGTTTAAACCCACCCAACATAAAACAGTTAAAAGAACCAGCCATGCGAAATTACATTTTGTTCTTTACCCTTATTTTTTACAGCTCTAATACCAAACTGTTGATTTGGTTCATGTTTGTCAAACCCCAACCAAATTTGCATGGTGACTGGGAATCGGCTCCCGGCCCCACGGGTTTCACCTGTAGTAACTGGGGCACACTGAGGCTGGTGCAAACCCAAAGTGCACTTAAGAAATTTAAGTTTACCAGAAGCTTGCTGCTGATTTTAACTGTATAACAAGAGCCAAAGACACCCTTATCATTCGTAGTGGACCCATGTGAGTCCCCCATGCCCCCTTTGACAAATTCAACCATTATTAACAAATTTGATAAGAAATCTGGCAGTTAATATGGCTGTCCATTTTCATTCTGTTGCCCTAGGCATTAAATTTAGCTGCTGCTTCATACGGAGGCATCTTGTCCAATTTCAAGTGTTTAATTATGTTGAATAAAGCTGATATTTAATTTCATTCTTTGAAAAATCCTTCACTGATTTAAGGCTGTATGTGTTTGCATGTATTTAAGTCTACTATGTTTATATTTAATTGGTTATTTTATTTTTAATGGATTGTTGAAAAAATGGATATTAACATTGATGCATTTTATTGTGTCATATGCATCACTTCGATATTTATTTTATATTAATTAATTTTTATAATTTTCAATATGGTAATCTTCTTTATAGTTGTCTGCAACTTGGTTTCAAAGTGGTTGGTGGTCTTGACTGTTTACTGTCGGTAACCTCATGCATTTTACAAAGTTTTTGTGGGTAGTGAGGATTATGGAGCAAGGAGATGAAAAATATATTGACCCTATGCTCCTGCTGCACAGGCTTCCACTGCAGCTCCCATGGGGACCTTTTACAGTGCTGTGTAGCATTTTCTCATTAATTCAATTCTGTAAGTTCTCCTTTTCCTTTCCTTACCTATTTTATATAATATATATATTTTCTATTTTACCAAATATAATTATTTTTGTGATCTAATGTCTTACAATATTTGTTATTATACAGAGCCGGCCTTAAGTGTTCTGGCGCCCTGTGCGGACTACTCCTGTAGTGCCCCCCCATCCCAAAAAAAGGAAAGAAAAAAAAATCTTGTCACAAAACTCCCCTCACTATCTACCACCTCTGCTCCTTCTCACTGCCTTCCCCCCTCTGCCCCATCTCACTGCCCCTTCTCACTGCCTTCCCCTCACCCCCTTTCCCTACTTCTCATTGCGGTGGGAGCGGGAGGCATCCGTCTTCTCGCTCTGCCGCTCTTGATGTTAAATAAAGTTAAAACAACAACAAAAAAGGATTCTTTAAGTCCCGGGCAGGGGCGCCGAGCGGTTGCTCATGAAGTTTTCAGCAACCGCTCGGCGCCCCTCACTCTCCGTGACTCCGTCGTGGTGCCGGCGTATCATGCTGAGCGCCGGAATATGACATAAAAAAAAACTTTATTTAACATGGAGGATTTAAATAAAGTTAAAAAAACAAACAAACAAAAAAAAGATATTTTAATTTAAGTCCCGGACAGGCGTCCCTGTTGCCATGGCGCCCTGTGCAGCCGCACAGGTCGCACGCCCCTAAGGCCGGCCCTGTTATTATACTGACAGTGTCACCACTGATACCTGACCATGCAGCATGATCGCACTCTCCAACCTTAACCCCTTCGTGACAAAGGCTGATTTTACTTTTTGTACCCTTTGTGACAATGGCCGTTTTAACATTTCTGCACTGCTCGTGTTTAACTGTAATTTTCTTCTTTCCCGTTTACTGAACCCACACACATTAGATATTGTTTTTTTCAGGACAAGAAGGGCTTTCTTTAGATGACATTGTTTTGATTGTATCATATTATTTACTATTAAAAAAAAGTATAAAATATGGTGAAAAAATTTGAAAAAAATGACTTTTAGTTGAAAAATCTTTTACTCATCTATAAAAGGTAATGAAAAATCCTGCTAAATAGATTTTACTATTTGTCCTGATGTTTTTTTGCTTTTTTTCTACACATTATGGGGCAATTTGCTATTTCAAATTTCCAAATCTGGTAATTCTTCCCCCCATGTGCCATTTCAGGTATCTTTGAAGCCAGCCAATGCAATTTACCCCATCAAGTCATATATTTTTGAAAACTAGACAGCCCAGGGTATTCCAAATGTTAGTATTTTAACCCTTTCCAAGCACTAATTCTACCATCAGCCTTTGTCAAACTTTATGGTAGTAATTTTTTTTGGATTTGTTTTTTCACACACATTTTACTTTAGGTATGAATAAACAGGTTCTGGTATATGTCACTATCATAAAACACCCCAATATGTGTTAAGCAACATCTCCTGAGTACAGCGATACCTCACATGAATGATTTTGCCTGGCTGTTTGGGGGCAAAAGGGCCACATTTGGGGCATGCGCATTTTTCAATGTTGAACTTTGGCATCTGGGGATCCACTGCCCATGCCCTATTTGGTACATATTTGAGCCAGGCCATTTCAGAGTGCCCAACAAAACCATATATTTTTGAAAACATCCCAGGGTATTTTAAATGCTGGTATTTTAACTCTTTGCATGCACACATTTTACCACCAGAATGTTTTCAAAGTTTGCAGTAGTATTCTTTTGTGTGTATTTTTCCCTCGCACACCTATGTTATGTATGAATTTACAGCTCCTGGTATATGCCGCTGTCACACGACACCCCAATATGTGTTCAGCAACATCTCCTGAGTACAGTGATACCCCACATGCATGGGTTTGTCATTTTTTGGGGGAACTAAAAGGCCACATTTGGTACGTGTGCATTTTTGTAATTGGAAATTAGATGTGTGGCCATCCTTCCCCCCGTGTTAATTGGGACATTGTTGAACCCGGCCAATTCAATTTACCCCATCAAATCACACATTTTTTAAAAGTAGACACCCCATGGGCATTTAATATGCCAGTATTTTAACTCTTTCCATGCGAGAATTGTTTTAAGCTAATGTGCTAATTTTAGGACTTGCTCACAAAAATATATTTTTTATATATATATTTTATTTTTTTTTGCCTTTTTAAAAAAAAAAAAATTTAACACATTTTTTCAACTTGAAGGTTCCCTTGATATTGACATCAGAGGGAAATTATTTTTACATTTTACTGTTTTACTATTTTTTTTTATTACTAATTAATTTTATTTTTACTAATCACACTGTGATTAGAAAGCTGGGCTCTATTGACTTGCATGATTGAATGCAGTACCTGTATTCAACCTGCAAGTGGAGCCAGAGTTCTCTAGAGGGTCTGGAGACCTTCTATCGAACTTTTGCATCTTTATTGTTTTTTTTCCCAGGCCGCCGCCATCTTGCGGATGGTGAAGATTGCGTGCAGCTGCGGCTGTGACCGCTCTTCGGAGCAGTCACAGTCCATCCTGGGGTAAGTGTTTGGTGTCGCTGGATGCCCCCTGATCGAGGCATTCCAGCGACACCATTTAAGTTTAGGAGGTGATCGTTGATCGCCTCCTAAACGCTTTTAAAACATTTATAAATACAACGTATGGCGGATGTTGACGCCCTGGGCAGGGGCCAGAGATGGCCCCTAGTGCCGATCGTGGTGTTGCTGAATGCCTCGAGGTCGAGGCATTAGAGCAACACCGTTTGAGTGAAAAAAATAAAATAAATAAATAATAATAAAAAAAATAAAAAATAAAAACGGATCGATTTTTTTCACCCGTTTTAACAAATGACGGTCCTGGCACGTCATTTGTCATAAACGACTTGTTTTTCTGTTACGTGCCCGGACCATCAATTGTCATCAAGGGGTTAAAGAGCAGGGAGGCTGGGCCGAAGGGAAGCGATGCCCCCGTTGGCCCCTAGCACCAGCTCCCCCAGACATACTCCTGGGCACCTTGATCAATTAAGACAGAATAGTGGCATTGGAGGTATGGCTGACATTGTTCACAAAATAGCTGCATACGCAGATGACCTGATGCTTACTGTAACTAAACTAACGCATTGATCGCTAAGGAATTTTATGCCTATGTGGAGCTCTCTAATTTTAAAATTAATTTATGAATATTAATCTCTCACCATCGTAAGAGTGTTGCCTCAAATGCAAATTTCCTTTCACCTTAAAAAAGACTCTTTGAAATATCTGGGGCACAACTTCACTGGCCCCAAGAAATAAACTTTATCCGACTTTTACATTCCCTTTGAACAGAAGTCTACAAGTAGCCTTGACTTCATTTTACTTGGCTAGGGAAAGGCGGGATTATAAAAATCAATTTCCTCCTCAGAATCCTTTCTCCAGCCCTGTGCATGTTCCTTGCACCTTCTTAAACAGTGGTGATGGCTTATTAAGGCATTTATTTAGAGTCATAAGATTCGTCAATTGGGATATGTATATAATGGCAAGACTCTCCTAAAGTTAGAGGAAGTCTAAATACATTAAAAATAACTAATATATATATATATATATATATATATATATATACATACATACATACATACATACACACATATACATACATATATACACACACATATATACAGCGAAGGAAAAAAATATTTGATCCCCTGCTGATTTTGTACATTTGCCCTCTGACAAAGACATGGTCAGTCTATAATTTTAATGGTAGGTTTATTTGAACAGTGAGAGACAGAACAACAACAAAAAAAATCCAGAATAATGCATTTCAAAAAAGTTAGAAATTGATTTGCATTTTACTTAGTGAAATAAGTATTTGCCCCCTTTGCAAAACATGAGTTAGTACTTGGTGGCAAAACCCTTGTTGGCCATCACAGAGGTCAGACGTTTCTTGTAGCTGGCCACCAAGTTTGCACACATCTCAGGAGGTATTTTGTCCCACTCTTCTTTGCAGATCCTCTCCAAATCATTAAGGTTTCAAGGCTGACGTTTGGCAACTTGAACCTTTAGCTCCCTCCACAGATTTTCTATGGGATTAGGGTCTGGAGACTGCCTAGGCCTTTGTTCCCTTGGCCGTGTGTTTCGGCTCATTGTCATGTTTGAATACCCATCCACGACCTATTTGCAATGCCTTGGCTGAGGGAAGGAGGTTCTCACCCGAGATTTGACGGTACATGGCCCCATCCATCGTCCCTTTGATGCAGTGAACTTGTCCTGCCCCCTTAGCATAAAAACACCCCAAAGCATAATGTTTCCACCTCCATGTTTGACAGTGGGGATGGTGTTCTTGGGGTCATAGGCAGCATTCCTCCTACTCCAAACACAGCGAGTTGATGCCAAATAGCTCGATTTTGGTCTCATCTGACCACAACACTTTCACTCAGTTCTCATTCAGATGTTCATTGAAAAAACTTAAGACTGGCCTGTACATGTGCATTCTTGAGCAGGGGGACCTTGCCGGCGCTGCAGGATTTCAGTCCTTCACGGCGTAGTGGGTTACTAATTGTTTTCTTGGTGACTATGGTTCCAGCTGCCTTGAGATCATTGACAATATCCTCCTGTGTAGTTTAGGGCTGATTCCTCACCATTTTCATGATCGTTGAAACTCCACAATGGGAGATCTTGCATGGAGCCCCAGACCGAGGGAGATTGACAGTTATTTTGTGTTTCTTCGATTTGCGAATAACCACAGAAACTGTTTCCACCTTCTCAACAAGCTGCTTGTCAATGGTCTTGTAGCCTATTCTAGCCTTGTGTAGGTCTACAATCTTGTCCCTGACATCCTTGGACAGCTCTTTGGTCTTGGCCATGGTGGAGAGTTTGAAATCTGATTGGTTGCTTCTGTAGATTTGTGTCTTTTATACAGGTAACAACCTGAGATTAGGAGCACTCCCTTTAAGAGAGTGTTCCTCAGCTCAGCTCAAATACCTATGCTGCTCTTAGACCTGCTCACACACACAAAAGCTTACAAACACACACATATATAAACATACACTGTCCTAACACCTTTCTCCCCATCTCTTACCTCTTCCTCCTTCCTGTGGTGGGAGCGCGTGGTCTGTCACTTCAGACCGCTCCCTCATCACTACGTGCCAGATATTGATGCAGAGCGCGGGGGTACAACATCATATCTCTGCGCTCAGCATCATTTGCCGCCACATAGTGATTCGGGAGCAGTAAAGCGAAGTCTGAAGTGACAGACCTCGCTCTCCCTAATGTTCAGCCGACTAGAGGGAGATTGCGATCTCCCAACTAGTCCTGCAGGCTGTGCGCCCCCTCGGAACTGCGCCTCACCCTGCAAGCGGGACAGTCGGGGGCATGTACTATGTCAGCAGATGTCAACCAGCATAACAACACTCCTCATACAGAGTCCATCATCCTGGGGACTTCTTATGAGGTTCTCCTCACATCTGCTCCCCAGACTATTTCCTTCTCCAAGCTCTGGTTCACACAGCCAGAAACAAACAGGGCTGCATGAGGGGATCGTGCCGGATATGAAATGACATCATATCCGGCGCAGCCACAATACACCATGGGCGGAGGAGGCTTCAGTGGCGACCTGCCCCTAATTGGAGGATATCCATGGAGCTGCAACTAACGATTACTTTCAAAATCGATTATTCGGCTGGTTATTTTTTTCTTTAAAATAATTTAATGAACAAACTGGGTGTTAAAAACATCAGAATAAAAAACTTTTAAAGTTTACATTAACATGTGTCATTGTACTCTGCGCACAATACTTTTATTGCCTTCTTACTTTACTATGACATAATAAAAGCTATATATTACAAGAACCCAAAACACAATATTTCTCAAACTAGGTTTTAACCCCTTCAGTTCTCAAGAAACCCCTATGGACGTAACGGTACGTCCTGACCTTCTTGCAGCAGCAGGGATACATCCTTGCGGCTACACGGGAGATCATGCTGCCTGGGCTCCCCCCTGTCAGCAGAAGCCAGCGTGAGCAAGATCGGGCATTCCCTTCTAGGTTGCTGATGTCACCCGGAAGGTCATCGGAGGACAGGATATCCCCTGCAGAGTCTGTCACATACCCTGTGCGAATAAATCTAAGCAACACAGAAGTGTTGCTGAAAAAAAGCGCAGGAAATAATTTCTGCGGACACCTTTGACAGTGATTGGTGGCCAGATAGCTGCGTGAAGAGTGCCCAAATACCCCTGATATTTGGGTTGTCTGCTTTACAGAAATATATACTTTTGTGGGTATTTTTGGTTTATTTGTTTAAAATTAGAGTTGCAATCCCATCATACCTAAAGTAAAAATTCTACGGCTTCGTAAAGTAAATTTGGAGGGGATTTTCTGTCACTTTACCTAATATTGTGAGGATTCAGAGGGGAATCCTAACAAAAAAAATGTATTAGTAGATATTAATTCACATGCAAACTATTTTTTTTCAGATTTATTAAAAACTTCATTTCTTGTGTTTATTTCCCAACCTGCCCCCCAGACATGCACATCTGACCCCAGGGTTGTCACCCCCCAGATGAGCCTTATACCCCCTATATGCCCCTCTATCCCCCAGATATGCCTTATACCCCCCTGCCCCCCAGACTTACCAGTGCATCCCCAGACTCCCCCCCCCCCAGCACCTGCTGTTTCCGTACACTTCCGCAGGGGATTCTATGATGGAGCACCGGAAGGTCAGGTCACGCCAGCGCTCCTTCGTTGAAGCACCAGCGGAAGTGCCGGCAGCAGGGGGGGTTGTCTACGCGCATAGTACAGATGTTCACGGGCTGCCGGACAGGTGGACTCAGGTCCCCTGCAGCTTGTCCGCAGCAGGGCTAAATGGGGGGGGGGAGAAACACCTGCATGTCCCAGGCATCGGGTAATACACATTGCGCCTCCCTGGATTAAAAAAAAAAAAAAAAGCCTGCTAACATGCCATAACAACAAAGGGAGGGCTGGCAGGTATTTACCTATAGTAATGAAACCGCAAAAAGGACTAGACCATTCCTCTGATAACCAGATATACAGGTGAGTTTGTGGCAAAAACACAACTAGACTAGAACTACCTGCCCGTGACGTCTACATAATAGTCTTAGGAGACTTTTATTGCTCCAGTATTTGGTATGGCAAGTGTAAAGCCAAAGGAATCACGCGCATGTGAGGACGCACGGAACAGGGATTGACTTTATTTATGCTCTAACAGGGTCCAGATTTAATAGGGCTGGAGGGGAGCCAATGAAGTAGATGGCATAATCCACTATTTCAAATAGCTGACCAGGGGCCACTGTTTTAAAGAGTGGGGTTAGAGGTGTGGCTGAGGCGGGGCTTTACAAGACTTTTTATGTTACTTTGTGACATTTAATGAAACCTTTATTGGCTAGCTGACGTATAATGGATTGTAAAATTTCGAGACCATCCAGGCCTCCTCCTCCTCAGGCATATTATACATCTGAAGCAGAAATTGCTCATCCATTTATACAGCAACACACAGACAGTCACAGTGAGGTTTTGAATGGAGATTACATTAGTGATGTCAAAGGGAAATGCACGCGTGTGACTTCATGGAGTGTAAAGATGATACTTTTATTGGCTAAATTAAGTATAATAGAGTGCAAGCCTTTGAGACTACCTAGGTCTCTTCTGTGAGTTAAGTAAGGGTTTGTGTTTCCATATCTTCTCCTCAGAAGGATAGAGGTGATGTGGGGCCTATGTGGAGGTACACCTGGGGGTATGAGATAGCTCTGCCATTAACACCCCCCGTTTGTATTTAGGAAAAGCAGTCTGCAGCAGTTATCGGCTTTTAACCACTTGTGTGCTACCGAGTTTGTCACACTGTAGAGCTTTGGGCATATAGTAGGGCTAGCAGGTGCAGGTTGTCCCAGCCCGGGGGCAGAAAGCCATTCAATCCCACACTTCAGTGAACTTCCCAACCCTGCCTCACCTTCAGCAAACCAGAAGAGCCAGCTCGCCGCGCCACGGGACTCAGCGCAGGTCGGAGGGCAGGCGGGGTGTGCGTTACCCCACCCAGCAGCGCTCTGCTACTTGTGATTGGCTCTCCGGTGGAGAGGGCGTGGATGCTACCCCGCTGCCACAGATACGATGTGTTTGGTTTCCCGGGTGTGTGAGTGACGGGTGGTGCACGCGTTTAGCCGGTACCTGGTCTCCAGAGGCGGGGTGTGAGGGTAGCGTGGCTGACAAACGGATAGCCATGCGAAGGGATGGCAGCTCCTGATAGCGATGTGCTCCGGACTACGGGATCTACGCTACTGCGGCCGGTCAGCGAGCTCCTGCACATCCCTCTGTACCAGGTGAGGGCACGACCGTTCCACTTTGTATTGAGGAGGGGGGCACCGTGCCGTATAGTCCTGTGCTTCAGTCTTTAAGCAGATCCCGCTGTCATCTACCCCGCAATTAACCTTAATACCCCTCCTTGTAAGAACTCCCAGTAAGTGTTTCCCACTAATTTCCCCTCCCAGGTTATAAATGTACCCTCCAGGTAATCAAATATTAGGAAATACCTCTGATGGGCTCTGTATATCAACTATGGTTCTGGTGCCACAGAATATGCCACCAGTTTCTATGGCGACTGCTCCACATTTAGTCACTTCCCCCTAATTTGCTTTTAAAAAATATAACCTTTTTTGTATCCTTTTTTTATCGTCAGCCCGCTCCGTTCAGGGTATCGCGGCCTCGCACAGGGGTTTTATTTTGTAAATTACATCCACATCTTTTCCTCTGTGGCATTAACGCCTCTTCATTAGTAAAATAAGGCTTCATTCATTAAAAAAAACACGTTTAGTAAACTATGGTGTTATTTCAATAGTTACTAAAAGGTAATACGGGGCTTATTGCTGGAAAAATTCAATAAGATTCTATTATCGGCTGAAAGGTAGCATTTGCATTGAGCAAACAAATGATCTATGGTTCTCGTCATACTTTCAAACTGATAATATTCATACTTCAGACACACCTAAATACCAACGTGAAATATAACTTGGTGCAACATACTTTACCTGTCCCAACGTGGACTTTCAGTGAACAATACTAGAGGTTCGTTAAAGACGTTTAGCTCGCGGTCCCTGCGTTGCCACCACGTGATGCCCGTCTTGATGGGATCCATTATCATCTTGGGCAGAGCCGGCCTTAGGCGTTGTGGCGCCCTGTGCGGACTACTCCTCTGGCGCCCCCCCTCACTACCCCCCCTCTCTGCCCCTTCAAACTACCCGCCCTCTCTGTCCCTTCAAACTACCCCTCCCCTCTGCCCATTCAAACTACACCCCCCCTGTCCCTTCAAACTACACCCCCCCTCTGCCCCTTCAAACTACACCCCCCCTCTGCCCCTTCAAACTACACCCCCCCCTGCCCCTTCAAACTACACCTCCCCCTTCAAACTACACCCCCCCCCCACTTACTTTGTTGCCGGAGTCCTGCGGTGAGAGCGGGAGGCATCTGTCTTCTCGCTCTGCCGCGGTGCCGGCATTTCATGTTGAGAGCCGGAATAGTCCGGCGCTCAACATGAGATGCCGGCACAGCGACGGAGAGTAAGGGGCGCCGAGCGGTTGCCGAGAACTTCACGAGCAACCGCTCGGCGCCCCTGACCGGGACTTAGATTTAAGCATCGTTTTTTTTTTTTTAACTTTATTTAACATGAATGATGTTAAATAAAGTTTAAAAAAAAAACACAAAAAAAAAACGATGCTTTAATGTAAGTCCCGGTCAGGCGCCCCTGCAACCATGGCGCCCTGTGCGGTCGCACAGGTCGCACACCCCTAAGGCCGGCCCTGATCTTGGGTAAGTGGGGCGATTGGCGCGGGCGATATATACACTTTCTATCTTTGTCACCAGTCTCCAGATCAGTGTTCCTGGGAATATGGAGCACCTTATGCCAATGTGACAAGTCTCCACTGGAGATATCCCCTTAGATTACTAAAATATTGCTACCTAGTATAGTGATTTTATCCATAGTTTGAATTAATTTATTCTAGATGGTCAAGTGTGTTTATCATGTAATCATTATTTTAATGTTTGAGGTTTTTTGGCCAAAAAGACAGCAACGAGTGCCAAATGTACCTGATGCTTTGTCAGCCTTTATACGGGTAGGTGGTAGGGGCCCCGCATCTTTACAGGAAATATCAATATTTTGTTTTTTTTATATATCCATGAACAATCTTGTTTTGATACGGAGTGGTGCTATTAAGTGCTTACAACATTTTCTTGACTATAATAATCAAAATCAGATACATTTCTTCTATAATGCAGTAAAGTCTAATTAGGATTAGCTACTTGGATGTTACTTTTGTACACACTGATTATAAAGTTAATGATCATAAAATTATTTAGTAAATCCTCTTGCGGTAGCAATGTACTACATGACCAACCACATTCAATTAAAGAGACGCTGTAGCCATCATATGCACTTCAATACATGCCATTGGCAGCACATTGCTGCCGCTGATCGCTTGCTTCAAGCAGCCAAAAGTGGTGCAAAAATAGTACCACTGAAGCTGCAGCTTTTCCTAAAGGTAGGACATACTATTATGTCCTCGGAATAAGCCCTAGGTGACTGAGGATGTAATAGTACATCCTATGGCTATTGCACCTGCTGGAAAATGGGAGATCAGACTGTCAGCAGGAGCTAGTTTTCTGATCTGATGCATCTGCGCTCAGCATGAGTGCCGATTTACATCAGAATGATGGAGAATGCTGAACTTCCATTCGGGCATTCTCTGCTGGCAGTGTCATTAAATGTAAAAAGGTCCCCAGAGGGTCTGTCCAGAGCCTCCTGAGACCTCTGATGACCCCCTAAAGACTGGTCACAGGTATTGTGATCAGCAATGCAGGGCAGTAAAGCCCTGCTTACTGATTGCACTGTGATCAGCGGCAGTGGCAATCATAGTGTTTCTCCCTCTTCAAAAAAATAGTTAAAAAATTAAATAATAAAGACACCAGTGATGTCACCATGACATCTTAAGAGGGCCACCAAGTTCCAGGAGGTATTTTTAAAGACCTCAAAGGAATCCCCAGTCAAGTAATGCGTTAAGAAAATATGGGGGGGGGGAATGTAATAAGTGCCCAAACACCTTGTGCCCCTCCCACTGCAAATATACATACAAATTTTCCTTGCCTTCAATCCAAAATTCAAAAATAAGAAAAAAAGTAGTGTTGTTCTATTCGGCGACAATCTTTAATTTGATATTATGAACCATGGATGTAGATGTATATCCACAAATGTATACATTGGGGTAGAAACACTTTCCAGGTTTATTTCCTTCAAAATCTGTATCGCAGCCTAGATGGTTAGCACATGAGGGTAATTATAAATGTGCAATATGTCCCTGTGTAACCTGTAATCCGATTGAATTGGGTAACTCGTTTGTTCGCGCTGTTATTAGAAATAATATATGCGATCAGACCGTATATAATTAGTAATACCACACATGTAGTCTATTTGTTTACTTGTACTTCGTGTAAAATTCCGGGTGCGGGCAGGAGAACCAGAATATCCACAGGTCGCTTTAAAGAGCATTGTATTTGATTGCAAATCAGTTGAGACAATGTTAGCTCTTGTAAGATCCAAGGGATAGAAAGGGTTTTCTTCCATCAGGGGGAGGTCATCTTACCACTAAGTTAAAATGGTTCCAAAATTAAAAGTTTTTATTTATTTTTTTTCCCCTTAATTTTATCTAAAAACACGTAAATGATTAGGTTTTTATTTTGGACGATTGATCTGACCAGTCCTGTTTTAAGTACTCATTGGGTAATTGTTTTTATTATCTTTAGTGTGACTTTATAAGGAGGAGTTTAATTGCCATAAAAGCAAAGTGTACGTTATGTACACACGGACTCCAGGAAGGTTCCTCTTTTTATTTATGAGAATCATGACTGTTGAACAATGGATAGGAAAGGGGGTTGTGGGCTTATATGAGGAGGGGAAGTAAATCGGGGCATTGTTGGCTAAATTCTGTGCATCTGTTTATTGTTATTGTTTATTGAGTTATATGGCACCACGATGTAAAACGGGGAAATGGTACAAAACAAGCAGTGCATCCTTTATCATTTAGGACGGAAGCAAAAGGTAAGGTTCCCGAAGGAGCTTGCAATCTAACTTCTACAGTCCTGACATAATACTACAGCATAATTATGTTCAGCGGCGGGCACCTCCCACTAGTGGTAGTATCTATTTTTCCAGCAAAAACCCTCTAAAATATGTTTTCTATTAAAGTAGTATTACGCTCACTCCAATGCGGTTAATATATTACAGAAACACCCTCGGCATTCATAGTCATACTGGAGCCTGCGCTTGCAAAGAAACTTTCTGTACTCCTTGGCAGAAATCCTTCGGGAGATTATGGTTTTGAAATACATTTTTTCCCTTCTACACGTTATAAATGTAGATATACTATTGAGAAAGTGTTTAAAAGGTATTTTTTATGCTTTACAAACAGTAATGGCACCTGTAGGATGCATATCCTTAAATAGCATTTGTATATTTTTTTTTAGTAGTTTGTGTTTAAAACATTGTTCATTTGTAGGTCATTGGCGAACATAAACATAATTATCTTTCTTGCTTTGTGGTTTAATCAAATAGTTTAGTTGGTGGTTTAGAAGCATTTTACTTTTTCATTTGTTGGACTACAAATCCATGCGAAAATCGAATTTTCTCCTGAGGAAGCCAGTAGAGTACTGGCGAAACGCGTTGAGAGATATTACCCTGAGAGAGTATCCCATACAGTGGATCCGGGACTTTGGTTCACCTGCGCTTTTGCACACTATGATTTAGTTGTGCCTGTAATAACTGTAAGTGTATCCAGACCTCCCTCTCCTCAGATTAGTCAAGATATTGCACCATTTGTGGTCTTTTTTCTATTTTTATAGATTTTAGAAGATATTAAATTCTGCTACTACTGAACCTTGATGAGCCTGATTTATTCAGCAAGTTTGTGAGTGGATCTTACACCCCTTTTTTTATTTTTAATTTTGTATACATATTACACTATTGGTGTTTTCGTTTTCTCCCCATGTATATGCGCTCCTTGGTCGTCATATTGTATTGTTGAGCATCTTGAGGAAGAGTGTTTTTTGGAGGCTGCTATCTTGGGGAGTATTTATTTATTCATTCATTTATTCTTGTATTCATTTATTGTATTTATTTATTTATATTACTTTTTACACTTTACACGTGAAATTTGGATTTTGTTTTTGGTGGCATTTGCCCCTGTTCGGTATACATCTCGTAATGGACCAACTTTCACGCATATTAATTTTCATGGTGTCTTCCTTGCAAATGCACGTGCGGAAAGTGCTCCATTTAGTTCCAATAGGAGCGCTTTGCTGCCACAGTTTGGCTACTTCAAGTGAATTATGTAATGTGCAGCTGCAGAGTTAAGTAAGTAGGGTAAGTAGATTTTTATTTTTAATTTTTTTTTTACTTTGAGCAATACATATGTAAGTACTTACAAAGTACTTTTCATATAGAGCCTGCAAGGGCACACCTGAGGGCCATGTGGCCTAGGGGCAAAGGAAAACATATATTGAATTAAGGCTGGGCATCTTTTGGTGTAACAAATAAGATAAAAAAAATAAATCCTTTAAAATCCCATAATAAGTCACGAGTTCTGTATATATAAAATGTATGTTTATAGCTGAAATTATCTCTTCATGTGACAACATCCAAGTTGCCAAAACCGTTCCTATTGTGTAAGAGATGTTGAAATCATTTGCAACTTCTACAAGAATAAAATAAATTTTTTATTAAAAAAAACCCAAAAACTATGGACATGTGAATGCCACCGACATATACGAATATGTCACAGTAGAGACATGGCCATTCATTGTGCGTAATTCCAGACTACCTAAACTCCAACCTGTAATGTCTCAGTTTGGTGACTAAGCCCCAAAGATTGCCCTGTTGACCCTGCATCATAACTGGAAACTTTCAAGTTTTGGCCTGGGGAACTCCAAGAGAAGCGCCCGTTTAAATGGGGGGGCTTCCCCACGATGTTGGCAGGAACGCTCACTGATGTCAGTGGGCAGTCCTGGCCGCGTCCAGCAAGGGTAGGCTCCGGGTCGCCAGAGCCCATGAGTTCCCAGCTATGCCTAGCGTGATAATACCATGTTGTGGGTAGAAAGGCCACAGTTGTATATACGTGTGGAATCTTAATGTGGACCTGCTATCCACAAACTAGTATGTTACAGGATCTACTGCAGTTAACTGTGACACTATAAACATTGTGCTAGTGAAATGGCTAAAAAATGTATCTATGCAAAATGTTTCCGCCAGCTGGTTTGTAATATGGCTGTGTCCTGTGTCCTGTGTTTGGATGCTATACAAGTGAATTGGCTAGCACAATGTATAGGTGAAATATTGCCCTCCCCACCCCACAAAGCAACTAGGGCTGCAACTAACGATTATTTTAATAATCGATTAGTTGGCCGATTATTTTTTCGATTAATCGATTAATCGGATAAAAAAAAACAATATGCAAATTTTTTGTTTATTTAAAATTTAATGAACTGGATGTTAAAAAACAACTTAAAATTTACATTAACATTCTTATTTTGTTATGATGTAATAAAAAAACAATATGTTCAAAGTACAAAAACCCAAACACAATATTTATGAAACAAAATAACCCCAAACATTCTGAAAAGAGGTGGACTATTACTGTTCAAGAAACTTTGCCCCAGCCCTGGCACTTTGCACCCAGCACTTTGCACCCGGCACTTTGCACCCGGCACTTTGCACCCAGCACTTTGCACCCAGCCTTGGCACTTTGCACCCAGCACTTTGCCCCACCCCTGGCACTTTGCACCCAGCACTTTGCACCCACCCCTGGCACTTTGCACCCAGCCCTGGCACTTTGCACCCAGCACTTTGCACCCGGCACTTTGCACCCAGCACTGGCACTTTGCACCCTGGCACTTTGCACCCTGGCACTTTGCACCCAGCCCTGGCACTTTGCACCCAGCCCTGGCACTTTGCACCCAGCACCCGGCACTTTGCACCCAGCACTTTGCCCCAGCCCTGGCACTTTGCACCCAGAACTTTGCACCCTGGCACTTTGCACCCAGCCCTGGCACTTTGCACCCAGCACTTTGCACTGTGCCCCTGCACCCAGTCTCCAACTCTGCCCTGCACCCAGCCCTGCCCCCACATTCTGCCCTGCCCCCACACTCACACCCTGCACCCACTCTGCCCTGCACCCACACTCACACCCTGCACCCACTCTGCCCTGCACCCACACTCACACCCTGCACCCACTCTGCCCTGCACCCAGTCTCCAACTCTGCCCTGCACCCAGTCTCCTGCCCTGCCCCCACACTCACACCCTGCCCTGCATCCCCACCCCCACTCTGCCCTGCACTCAGTCTCCTACCCTGGCCTGCCCCCCCACCCCCACTCTGCCCTGCATCCCCTGAAACCCCACCCCCACCCCCGTGAATCGCTCTGTGCGAATGGAGCCACTCGCACAGAGCGAACCGCTCTGTGCGAACGGAGCCACTCGCACAGAGCGAACCGCTCTGTGCAAACGGAGCCACTCGCACAGAGCGAACTGCTCTGTGCGAACGGAGCCACTCGCACAGAGCGAACCGCTCTGTGCGAACGGAGCCACACGCAACTAAAAGAAGGCGGAGAGTGCAGCGGAAGCGGGGAACGCTCGCGGAGGTAAGTAAAAGGAGCCGAGTGCTCCAACAACGAATCGATCACTCGATTAATCGATAACGGAAATCGTCGACAACGATTTCCGTTATCGATTATTATCGATTTTATCGATTCGTTGTTTCAGCCCTAAAAGCAACACCTTGTTATTTTTCAATAGCAGATGCACCTTAATATATTTAAACTCTCATTGGGCATTACTTGCTATGGTGATAAGACCACTTTTTAAACTGTGTAGTAGAATTTTTTTTTTTTTTAAATCTTATTCATCTAAATAGGAAAATTTGCCATATTCACAAAATTCTTTTTTTCTCCTTCTCTTTTTCACCACTGCTGCTTCCTTTTACTAGGCCATATGGTACCATACAAAAGTTTACTGAATTCTGTGACTCCATGACCATAACTCAGGACTAAGTTTCAGTTTTACAATACATGTTGCCACAGGTGGATTTAGTATGTAGCAGGGCTCAGCTGACCCTAGGCACTAGATCGCCATGGAAACTAGGGTTCACTTCCTGGTGCCTACGGTTACCCCTGCTGTCTGCTAACCGCTATTCATACATCCAGCAACAGAGCTTGACGTTCCTCCCTGATACGCTGCTGGGTGCAAAGCTTCTAATGAGTGCAAGTAAGTTTGTCGAGCCTTGGTATGCAGATACAAGGAGGTTGACTTTTCTCCATGTTGTCTTTTTTATTATCCGTGTTTTTCTTTTTAACCATGCATTTAACTTAACTTTTTGTGAGCAGGTCTTGACCGACTGTAATATGTGTCCCCCCTTTACTCGCTGTTCCTTGCAACATGATGACTAGGGCCACCCAACAAGGAAAGCGCCCTATGCCATTTATGTAGGAACCTGTGACAGAACCAGAGATCACATGACTCTGACTTGTGCAGTGTATTAGCCACACACACCCATGACATTAATTTCTGATATTACTTCCGGGCTGGTGGTCCAGACTCCCCAGTACTTTCTCAAAGACAGATGCTGTGTTGTATCTGGAACTAGGTAGACAACTTTGACCTCCTTTTTTTTTTTTTTTTTTTTTTTTTTTTTTTTTCTTTTTTCTGAGCTGATTGCCAGACTAGAGGAAACCTCACCCAAAATAGAAAGTCCCAAATGAGCCATTCACTCGCCTACTTAACAAGCCATTCACTCACCTACTTAACAAGCCTTTGCTTCAAGATGGGATAACATTAGAGTAGCAAACTTTACTGGTATAGCAAAAAAAGCAGAGTTTCACACAAAACATATTTTAAATTAATTTAAGAAGATTATTTGTGTTCTTTAAATGTGCTTTTTATAGAGAACCAGATAGGGGCAGTTCATTCCTCTTCCAATGGCAACACAGAAACATTTTGCTTTTCTATTGGAATCAAGTCATCCTACATGGCTCATCCAGGAGCGAGATTTCCTGTGTGTCAGTTTCCAGTCTGTACGTTGAGCCGGGTGATCGGTTACCAAGGAGTGGGTTGTGCACAATTGTACTGTAATTCTTGGAGGACAGAGCTGAGCATTGCTGCCAAGAGAGCCCACACCATGCATGAAGCGGTGATTCCTTTATAGCGTAATTACAGCTGCAAACATCGGCATCTGCCAACTTTCCAAAGGCTCTCTGAAATGTGCACTTTCCTTTTTTTATAGGATGTGATACTTCTTATTCTGGATGATGTTGGCAGTGTTTTGAGTTTTCACAAAATTGGAATCCAAAAAATCAAAATGAACAGCTGGGATGAATTCATAGTTTAATGAAAGCACTCTTTATACGTAACAAGATTCCTGGATCATAGCCTCATGGTGATTGATCGAACACCGGTTCATTGAAGCTGAAAAAATATGGCATAACCTGTTTATACGTTGTTTGGTTACCAGCGGGAGATGGTTTCCCTTGCTGAAAGGGATTGTGTGAATTTAATAAATGAATTTACAGTAACGGTATCCACTTACACTTGTCACAGATCCATAGTTGCATCAAGGGATCATTTTAGGTATTCCCATTATCCTAAGCACAGGTATATGCATGTTACATTAGTTTAGAACATCCTAACAAATCCATTGTTTGGCCTAGAGAACCACCAATGGTCATCCCCTTCATATGAATACTGTAGGTCCAGTCTCAAGGACACCTTTAGAGTTTGTGCTGTTATGTATTCAAATCTAGTATTTTAAAGCACAGTGAAAGCTGTTACATATTCTTTTTTCTACAACTATCATATTTTATTTCTATTTTGTGTTAAAATCACCAGGAAAATTGGTCCACATTAAGGCAGGATTAAAAATGTTTTTATTAATATTGCGCTGTTCTATTTTTTTTTAAGCAGTTGTTGTCAGACAGCTGCATATTGCTATGTTGTATGTATTTTAGCTCTGTTATCTTAGCCCAATTTATTAGACAAGCAACCTGTCTGTGGCCAGTGACGTAGCCTTGCCTAGGGTGGCAGGTAGGGCGATCATAACAAACCCCCCCCCCCCCCCCCCCCGGTGTGTCACTGCTCACTTTGCTGGTTACAGGGGAGAACTTTGGCACGGCTATAGAGTGCATTAGAAAGAACTGTGCACCTTTAATATACAGAGCGCCGGAATATGATGTCATAACTTAAAGGCACAGCGTGCCTTTGATTGTGGGCAGGAGGGGGGCGGCTGGGTGTGCTGCCCTAGGCATTATCACTGACAATGGCTCGTTGTTATTCACTGTGACTAATGAAAATCTATGGAGGAATGGATTTCATTAGCATTGCCAAAAAATCAGCTTGGTATTTGAGCAGAGAAAGTCACATCATTGACAACTATGACAGCCTCCAGTTTGCAGATAAAGTAGGTCTACTGTGAGAGAGAACCATTTTTTTGGCAATGATAACGAACATAATGGTATACAGCACTGTATTTTATGATCAAAGGGAAAAAATCCACGGGCCTTCCCCTTTTTAGAGTTGCTGTATGTTTCAACCAAACTACCTTTATTGTTTCCGGTCTGCATTACTTTTATTTATGCAGGTGCAATCTAAACCGATAAGTTATGCATTTCTCTGCCGTATATTTGACAAATGCAGCCCAACAGTACGTAGAATGATTACACCAATTCACTTTTCACTTATCAAAGACTGCTACAGCAAATAGAACTCAGACTAAGAAAATATTGTGTACATGAAGCATCTCTTTTGATTTGTATGAAATGTCATTTTATGTTCATTGACGCTTTTCCTACAAGCAGAATTGAAAGCGCAAGCTGCCTAAGCGGCGCGCTAATTGTCCATAGCGGGACATTAGTTATATAATAGGGGTCACTAAAAGGTCAGGAAAGTTAAGGCATAAAGTTTTGGCGGGCTAGGTTAGCCAAATCTAATTCTAGGTTGCTGTGCAGGCAGTTTATTTAGCGCAGCTGATTGGTTAATCAGCTGTGCTGCAGCACGAAGTTTGAGTGGGCATTCTGTGCGGCGGGAAAAATAAGCGCAGCTGATTGGTGCAGTCAGCTGTGTTCACAGCGTGAGGCAACTGTAAAATAAATAAATAGCTGCGCGCAGGGAGATTAAATTCACCTCAAGAGAAATCTGCAAGGAGCTGTTGCTGAGCAAGCGTCCCACCCGCCCTCCCTTTTGTGTTTAAATGTAATGTATGTAATATGTTATATTGTTGTAGTTTTATAAGGGGTAAAGGTCGCCTCTGTGTTGAGGTGGATAGAGGCTTGGTGTTACACAATCTGGCTGAGAAAGGGGCGGATTGTATTTGGTGTATTATATATAAGAAGTTATTTGGTTATTACGTTAAATGATTTGTGTTGTTAATGCCTCTTATACCCTTTTAAATAAAGCTACGGCCAATTTTATCCAATTTACAATTCTGTGTCTGTGGTTATTTTATTGATTTGTTAGGGGTTAATATGTACATGCAATGGACATTGTGCGCATGCACACAGCGCTGCCAGTTTGAGTGACACTCTACCTCCCAAGCTCCAGCCCCCACTTTGCTGGAGGTAGACATTGGGATGTATGAGTTTACAGATGCTAGCTAGGTCATCATCTACAGATTTGATGAGGGTCTGATGACAGGAGCCACACAGCACTCTGGTATATGATGGTGCTATTTAAATAATAATAATAAAGCTAGCCCGTATACTTCATACTGAAAAGGTAAAAAAGAAAACCTCAAAGGGGGGCCATGAGTTTTGAAAACACAATGCCAACTTAAAAATACTTTTGACATCTATAGAAGCAGCTTTTGTTTTTCATAACATTGACAACTTTGTCCAACATCCCTGGTGACTAATCACTGTACCTGCTCACCTGTCCCCTGATGCATGACCAGCATTTGAACCAATTCCCCTTATATAGCGTATGTGATGGATCAAACGTATAATTGAAGCAGAGCTTAAAAGATATTTTCCAGCCTCTTTACAAATGTCTTATGGTAGCACAAAGTGTACATGGGTCACAATGGTCTTTACGCTTTTCTAAATCAGCCAGGGGTGAAGGATGATGATGATGAGGATGTCTTACATACATACTCTTATGTAAAAACCCTTTTTTTAAAAAATTCATATGTGGCAGTTCTTGTTCAGCGTATGCTTATCATTCATTTTACCCGTGGGCAGAAAGTCCAGTTTCCCATGTAGTTACAGAGTTAGAGTTCTTATCTCGCCATCTAACCATAAGCTGAACGATTGTAATTAGCTATAGAGAACTCCAGTGAAACCAGTTGGTAGCGCATGCTTGTGAATGCATACCACACATTAAAAAGGGAACATGTACAGCTTTATGTGTGCCGTGGCAAGTTTGTATACAAACAACTGAGATTAGCGCTCATTTTTTCTTTTTTGTCTTACTGAGCCAGTTGGACCCCCTTTTTAATGTGCCATTTGTTCAATGGTTTCAATGATATTTGGAGAAATTCTCTATTGTTAATCAGGAAGCTTCCTGTGGGTGACTGCACTGACCTTATCTCAATTGCAATCTCTATAACTTTCTTGCCTGCTTGGAAATCTGTATGTGTGTAAATACACTCACTGGCCACTTTATTAGGGACACCTGTTCAATTGCTTGTCAACACAAATAGCTTATCAGCCAATCACATGACGGCAACTCAATACATTTAGGCATGTAGACGTAGTCGAAGCAACTTGCTGAAGTTCAAACCGAGCATCAGAATGGGGAAGAAAAGGGAATTTAGGTTACTTTGTACGTACCATGGTTCTTGGTGCCAGACGAGCTGGTCTAAGTATTTCCGAAACTGCTGATCTACTGGGATTTTCATGCACAACCATTGCTAGGGTTCGCAGAGAATGGTCCGAAAAAGAGAAAATATCCAGTGAGCGGCAGTTGTGTGGAAGAAAATGCCATTCTGATGTCAGAGCTCAGAGGAGAATGGGGAGACTGGTTTGAGATGACTGGCGTCGAGCCTTGAAGCAGATGGGCTACAGCAGCAGCAGACCACATTGGGTGCCGCTCCTGTCAGCTAAGAACCGGAAACTGAGGCTACAATTCGCACAGGCTCACCAAAATTGGACAATGGAAGACTGGAAGATGTCTTGTCTGGAAGATAGACTCGCCGAGTCTATATTCCAGCTGCAGCATTCAGATGGCAGGGTCAGCTGTTGGTGTAAACAACATGAAAGCATGGATCCATCCTGCCTTGTATCAACGGTTCAGGCTGGTGGTGGTTTAATGGTGCGAGGGACATCTTGGCACACTTTGCCCCTTAGTACCAATTGAGCATTGTTTAAACGTGACAGCCTACCTGAGTATTCTTGCTGACCATGTCCACCCCTTTATGACCGCAGTGTACCCATCTTCTGATGGCTACTTCCAGCAGGATAATGCACCATGTCACAAAGCTCACATCATCTCAAACTGGTTTCTTGAACATGACAATGAGTTCACTGTACTCCAATGACCTCCACAGTCACCAGATCTCAATCCAATAGAGCACCTTTGGGATCTGGTGGAACAGGAGATTCGCATCATGGATGTGCAGCCTACAAACCTGCAGCAGCTGTGCAATGCCATCATGTCCATATGGAAAGAAAGTATGCCATGAAGACTGAAGGCAGAAGGGGGTCCAATCCAGTACTAGCAAGGTGTACCTAATAAAGTGGCCAGTGAGTCATATATATATATATATATATATATATATATATATATATATATATATATATATATATATATATATATGTGTATAGATATATATATTAACTCATGTTTTCTAGACTTATTTGCAATCCATCTTTCTATGTTTATCTTCAGCGCGACATTCTATGGAGCCTATCCCCTACTGATGGTAACAATCTTGGTTGTGCTTGTTGCAGGTAAATTTTGTTGTGTGCCAACTGATTGCCCTTGTGACCGCTGCGTGGTTTAGGATTTACCTGAGTCCATGTCATGCACATACTGCTGTTCGTCATGCGTTTGCTACGCTTCTTGGTGTCTACTTCACCATATTTTGCTTTGGATGGTAAGCCATAATCATACTTTAACCTTCTTTGTAACTGTAACTTCTGTCATGGCTGTTCGGACTTCCCTGGAAACTGGATCATTTGTAATGCTTTCCTGTTGTTAAAGGTGCAGTTCCACATAGACAATCTGTGTCACCTTGCAGCATTGAGTTGAGGCTACCCAGTACAGATAGTGGGTAGTTTGGAACTCGTTTACCAGCATCTAGGCCAGGGGCGTCCAATCTGTGGCCCTCCAGCTGCTGCAGGACTAAATCTCCCTTAATGCTCTTTCAGCTAGGGGCTGGCTGAGGAGGATGGGATATGTAGTCCTGCAGCAGCTGGAGGGCCACAGGTTGGACGCCCCTGGTCTAGGCTTTATGTGTTTTAGACAAGCGCAGTTAAAAAGCAATGCTGCATGTACACAGTGTAATGCACTGTGCATAGGCAGTATTTTTATGCCAGGACAGACCCGAGTTTGACGGGTCACAGGAAATCTGGAACTGTTGGCAGGTATGGAATACATTATTATGCCCTTTAGCAATTACTTATGAGTTGTCTGTTTTATTTTTTTATATATATAAATACTACTGCAAACTTTATTAATTACATTTAGTTGTATTCAGATAAGTTAACAAAACATTTTTCCGGTATATATTTTTCTTTGTTTTAGGTACTCTTTGCATATATTCACAATGGTACTTTTGTGTTACTACATCATTTTAAAAGCAAGCGCTGAAAACGTGCACAGGTAAGAAGAGAAGCATTTTGCACAATTTCATTTAACCTCATTAGTGCCAGGGTGTTTTTCTGCTTTTCATCACGCTGCACAGGAGTACAGTAGTAGGGGTTACACGGATGCCGGATGTGTCGTAATAATTATCTGCCTATTCATCAACCACCAGTAATAGTACTTTGGCGGTTATTTCAACATTTTCACAGTTTGCGCTATTAAGACAGTACAAATCATTACCCTACATTCTTTATATTTAAAGGGACAGTCTAAAGACACCGACACCTCTACTATAAAATAAATAAACCACTCACCTGCCACACCAGTTCCAGCCATACTGAAAAATCTTTCTTCATCCTTTTTGATCTAAAATTTCTTGCAGCTGATTTTTGCTTAAACTGTCAATCAGTGGCAACAAAGTACTTCCAATAAAGTCAATGTGAAGACTTTTACACATGTACACACAACAGGTCAGATCCTAAACCACGCAGCGGTCACAAGGGCAACAAAGGGGTTACGTTTAATTTACATCTTGACGTAACCCTTAAACACAGTTCAGTTCTTAATATAAACATATCCATGTATTAAAATATATTTTTATAGAAATAAAAACATGAGTGAAATAGTACAGCACAAAATGTTCACAATAAGGATATGGGTATTTCTGTGTATTTAATAAAGAAAAATGTCTTTAAACATAAATAACTGAAATGGAAAAATAAAAATAAGTATATTGAGTACCTTTAAAAGAGATTGTTTCACAGGGCCCACACTGTTCTGCATTAACAGCCTGCTTCTAGTTATCTGCTCTGTGTAAGATCTTGCACTGGTTAGGTATAGCTGTGTCATTGTATGCTCTGGGGTCTAACAGCAGACTTTGCTTTTCTAAGTATGTGCCCCATACCTTTTTTTTTTTTTTTTAATTATATCTATATGGTTAATGTGAGATGTTGTGTCTTTTACGTTTTATATTTTGTTGTTTTTAGGTATTCTTTTGTCATTTCTATGGGCTACCTAACCCTGTGCCACATTAACAGAGTATACATATTTAGTTATGGTATTCTCTCCACGGATTTTTCAGGGTAAGTCCTCTCTTTCTTTTAGATAATATTTGCCAGTTGAGTGCATGTATCTCTTCAATTTGTTTGCCACTTGGGTTCAGAATTCTAAAATATATAATATTCTAAAATACATATGGAATGAAAAATCTGGTGACACATCGTACAGCTCTGGTGGAAATGATGGTATGGTAAGATGAGAAGTAAAAATAATTCTAAATAGGTAGTAATAATTCAAATAATGGAAAGAATTTGGAATTTTCTAATTCTGATGGTGAGTCTGTCTTAATGATGACAGTGTATCCAATGTTATAGGAACTCTTATTTACTTTCAAGAGAGACTTGAATGAATATTTCCAGTGTTGGATGGGAATGTTATAATTGTAAACAAGGAAATAATTAACTAACCCTTAACTGCATCAATCACCACGTACAGATAGGTGATTGTATGCTTTTATCATTGTTTCACTTTAAAATGTATAGGTTTACTACAGAGCCTGTTGAGTAATAATTATACAGAGCAGATGCAGCCAGCTTTGTTCCAGATGTTCAGTAGCAGAGCTGATGTGGAATCTGGAGCTTAGGCATGCAACAGGGCACCAAGCATTATGTTATTAAAGCATATTGGCACGTCATTTACTTAGCTAGCCTATGACCATTCTAAGTTAGCATCATTTAAAACAGACTCTAGACCATTTAGATGCTCCTCTGGCCAGTATGATGCCACAGCAGTAATTTCCATGTCATATGTATAACTGGATAGCATTCCAAATTACATAGTATACATGAACTTGAAATAAAGGTGGCTCTATGTAGCTATAAAACATGTATTGCATAGCGTTTATACCTTTTATTTCATGTTTGGAAAGAGAATTGAAGGATATCAATACATACGTTTTTGCCTTTGGAATGATTACCCTTAATCCAGTTAATCAAAGGCAAAGGGATAACGACATTCTCCAAGACATCTGCTTCCAAGTATTTAATAGAGGGATCACAAATGTGTTCTATATAAACAGACCTTTATACTAAAAAACAACTTACTATAAAGTATAAACATAACTCCACTTGAACAGTTTTGTGTTATTGTGGTCTGTAGGCCCTTGATGATTCTTACTCAGAAGATCACATCCCTTGCCTTCCAGTTGCATGATGGTAAGTCAATCATTTATTTTTGTTAGAATGTATTTTTGCAGGGGTTGATGTGCTGAATGGTGATTAGGTTATTGATTGTCTGTAAAACCAAGTGGAAAGGCAATGGAATGCCAGTTGACTTACAGAAATTACTACACTAAATAATGAATGAAATGCAATTTTAAGTCAGATTTTACAGATCAATATCCACCTCCAAAGAAGCTTAATGCAATGCCGATGAACAGGCAGTGTAGTTCACGGAGAACAGGCAGTGTAGTAAACACTTACTAGTTTAGAAACTTTCTAAACAGACTTGGTTTATAAAACTTTAATGGGCAATGACCTCTGTCATTTTTAATATGGAGAGCTGCATATCAGAAGCATAAAACACAGTTCTTGATTAATTTATGTTTGGAAATTGTTATTGAAGATGGTGCTATAGGAAAACCTTCTGGAGGCTTTTAACATGTCCCATGTCTCTTCCCAGGTATGGGTCGGAATTCTGATAGGCTCACCGCAGAACAGCGGAAATATTCTGTGAAGTAAGACTCTGTAAAATTTACGTACCTAATCAACTCCCCTCCTAAACCAAGTACGGGTTAGATTTTGTTTTTATGTAGGATCGATATATATTTTAGTCTTGGGTTCCCTTTAAAGGGGAGATCTGATGTATTATAACTAAAAATCTATATGAAAGATTTCACTTACCTTATTTCCAGGCGAAGCACAGTGTCTGAAACAAGTACTATTTTACCCCCTGAAGCCTTCTGAAGTTATGCCACTTCACTTGGGCATCTTCACTGCGGCTCTTTAATTGACTAACAGCAAGACAAAGAAGGCAACTTCAGAAGGCAATAAAGATCTGATTATTACCACATGGCAGGCTGCTTTAGGGGAAATTCTGTTTTCGTTCAGATACTAGGGTTCACCAGGATAAGCGTGATCAAAAAAAAAGTTTTATTGGATTTAGCATTTTTGTTGGAGGATTATTATTTTTATTATAAAAATCTTTACTTTGGACAATGTGTAGTACCACCATTAAGATAATTTAAAATAAGATTTTTATTTGGCCTACTAATTCTTATCTATTGAAACTTCACTGAAAGATTGCTGAAATTGCTTATTTTCATGAAGGTTGTACATTTCAGAACTTTTAGTTGCAATAGGCATATAAAAGGAAACTGCTGACAAAACCACAAGGCTTCCTTTTCTGTTGTTTTCAACTAGATCTAATACACTTTTTTTGTAGGAAGAAGCCAACATTTTTGGAGTATATGAGCTATCATCTCAATTTCATGAGTGTTCTTGCAGGACCATGTAGTAATTATCAGGACTACATTGCCTTCATTGAAGGGAGGCACATTTCATCAAAGCTCTTAGAAGTGAACTCAACACAAAACGGGCATCATGAGCTACCAAACCCATCTCCAAATGTGAGTTTTCAGGGATATGTGCATTATTCTTTGTCCAGGTATTAGTCATTACTACCTTGAACCTAAATTACCATCTTTTCCATGACATTGCAAAAGTTATGTTTGATGGGTTTGAATTCCATGTCATCAAGATGATGTTTTGACCTTTTCTTCATCCACACAAATGCAAGTTGGCGCACGTTGACTACACAAGCGCATGCGAGTTCATGCAGTATATTCAGATTTGAAGCAACAATGTGTATGAATTGGTCATAAACCCAACTCTCATATTTCCTACTGGGATTAAATGATACTCACAACAACTCAATTGCAGTAGAGAAGATGAAGGTTGGGGGAAAAAGACTCAGATTTCTTAACCAAGTCCCTTGGTGAGTTGGAAGATAATTTTTGGTGTTTTCTATAGAGTAGCAAACAATGGCGTTCATTGCACCTTCAGTGCTTTAAAATGCAGTAGTTGTAATATGCGTTCCAGGTAGAACCCTGCATCGCTAAGTGGCAAGTGAAAAAGATATAATGCACATTGGAATAATATTACAGAATTTTTTTCTGTATTTTCTATTCATGAACACAGATCACTATACTGTGACCATAGCATATTTTGTCCACAAAGTCTTTATGGTGCAGGAAGTATCTTGTGTTCTCTGTATACATTCTTTATGTTTTACCTATCCTAATGTGTCTACTTTGTGTTGTGTGAAAAGAGACAAAAATGTTTTTAGTGATAAACCTCTCTGTTTGTAGGAAGCTGTAGCTAACAAGCTCTGCACCTGTGTGGTGTGCCTGGGCCTCTTCTTCACGTTTACCAAGGCTTTCCCTGTTGCACATGTAGTCAGTGATGTGTTTATTAATGAAGCTCCGCTTTGGGTGAGAGTGGTGTATCTCTACATTGCAATACAGGCAAGCAAACCAAAGTACTACTTTGCATGGACTTTAGGTAAGCCGAAATGCACTAAATACTTGTGTGTGTGTGATTGCGTGTGATTGCTCAAATGACATTTTTGTAGTGCCTCCCCCAGTAAACCATTCAGTGTATAAGCTTGTCCAACAGGCTTCAGTGGCATGGACAGGGTACCGCTTGGTTCATTGCCCCTGGAAGAAAGTGCCAAATTCACACTTACCCAATAGACATGACCGAATGTTTTTGTTTTTTCACTACACTTCAGGAAACTGCTGGTGGCGCTCATTTTAGTTGGTGTGTGGTTTTCCTGAAATCAGATAATGGGTCTTGCTTCCCTTTTAAAATCTAGTGCCATGCTGTCATAAAAATGATATGGTCTGTCGCTCTGTTACGCTGCATCCATATAATAACAACAAACTTTGCAGACTTTTTTTCTGCTTGAGTGCATTTAAATGTTAAAATAGTTTTCTCGTAAGTGCTAGTTTTCAGCTATTTTAGCCCCAGGGTAAATATATTATTATGAGACAGAAAGTACCATATTTCCCCATGTATAAGACACACTTTTTTATTTTTTTTAAGAATTTGGGGTGTAAAAACAGGGTGTGTCTTATACAGTGGTTGTAGATTTTTTTGCTTACCTCTGTGTTGCTCAGCAGCGTCTCTTGTTCCGTCGAGGAGACACAGGAATCCAGTGGAGTCACGTGAATGTACATCACATCACATGACTCCTGCTCCCCTGGCCGGGACAAGAGAAGTTCACTCAGAGTTCGGGCAACGCAGAGAGAAACAAAGTCTGCAAGCGGCACCGGAAGACCTGCAGTTCAGGTAAGGGTGGGGGAGGGTGTATGAGGTGCGTGAATGAGAGAATGAATGAATATGTGTGTGTGATAGCATGGATGTGTAAGTAGGGGGGGCAGTGCACAGGGAGGCTGAAAGTGATGTGCATGTGTTGGCTGCTTGTGCATGATAGGAGTGTGATATATTAAATATACATGGTTGCTAACAGCAACAACACTCCTATCATACCCAGGCATACCCAGATTCCAGCACGCTCATCCTGGAACCTGGGCATGATGGAAGTGTAATTTTCGGGCCCCAAATTAAGGTGCGTCTTATGCATGTGATATGAAAGTAGTTTACTGAATTTCTGATGGCATTTAGAGAAAATATACTGTATTTTATGATATACATAGAACTGGTAATAAGGGAGAAGATTCAACCAGGAGTCTATTGTAAAACCAAGGGTCTGGCGTATGCCAATATAATCAATAGAATATTTTTAAGGTCAGTTATATGGGTTGTAAGTAAAATTAGGATTTTGTTGATGAAACGGCATTCATAAATGTGACCAGAAAACTCCTTTAACTGAGAAGTCTTAAAATATGGGACCCTACATAAAAACCATTGCTGTCCTGCCAGAAGCATCTTTTACAAGTGTTTTCTCTCATTGGGTTTATTTATTAAAAGGAGTACCGTATTTGCTCGATTATAAGACGAGGTTTTTTTCAGAGCAAATGCTCTGAAAAATACCCCTCGTCTTCTAATCGGGGTCGTCTTCTAATCAGACCTCAAATAGAGGTCTGATTAGGAGACTAAGATCCAGATCCCCCGCACCGCTGCAGGGGACCTGGATCCTCCTGTCTCCCCCCCCCACACACACACACACTTACCGGTGCTTCCTGCTGTATTGCCGGGGCAGCGGGTTGACGTCTACGCGATCCGCGTAGACAACGTCCGCTGCAGCCGGAAGGAGGTGTGGCTAGCAGCGGGGGTTGTCTGCGTCCGTCGCGTAGACCTTCCCCGACTGTCAGAGATCAGTGCCACACCGGTGCAGGGAACTCTGATCTCTGACAGCCGGGGAAGGTATCCGCGACGGACGCAGAAAAACCCCCGCTGCCAACTCCACCTCCTTCCGGCTGCAGCGGAAGGCGACGTCAACCTGCTGACCCGGCTGGAAGCACCGGTAAGAGAGGGCTGAGGGGAGAGAGGGGGGAGAGAGTGTGTGTGTGTGTGTGTGTTAGTTAAATGGGGGTATAGGGTGTGTGTGTGTGTGTTAAATGGGGGCATAGGGCATTTCTGGAGTGGCGTTAAGGGGGCATTTAATAGAGCACTCTGCCTCCTGAAATGCCTTATACCTCCCTATATGCCACTCTGCCCCATAATATGCCTTTTAACCCCCTAAATGCCAGAGTGGCATATAGGGGTATAAGGCATTTCTGGAGGCAGAGTGCTCTATACAATGCCTTTTAACTCCCTTAATGCCACTCTGCCTCCTGAAATGCCTTATACCTCCCTATATGCCACTCTGCCCCATAATATGCATTTTAACCCCCTAAATGCCAGAATGGGATATAGGGGTATAAGGCATTTCTGGAGGCAGAGTGGCACATAGGGGGTCAAAAGGCATACCATGGGGCACAGTGGCATATAGAGGGTTAAAAGGCATATCATGGGCCACAGTGCCATATTGGTGTGGCAAGCCTGGGGGCAGATGTGCATAACTGGGGGACAGGTTGGAAAATACAAGAAATAAAAACAAAAAAAATATTTTTCTCAATCATAGCTTTTATTAAAAAAAATAGTTTACATGAATTAACATTTACTGGTAAAACTTTTTTCCTTTGGGGTCGTCTTATATTCAGGCTTTTTCTTTTTTTCCTACGTTAATATTCAGATTTTGGGGGGTCGTCTTATAATCAGGGTCGTCTTATAATCGAGCAAATACGGTAAATACATTATGAATGGTCAATCTTTATAAGCTTCTTTTACCCGTACTTCTTGTTAGACCGTACGGGTCTAACATTTATCTTGGCTGGCCTTGTATAATGCATAATTAAATCAGTGAAGTTTCTCATCACATATTAAATTATACATTATGCACAGATGGCTCAGCCCTCCTTGCTGGAGGAACCTGCCAGTGTCACACTTCATTATGAATAGTGAAGTCAGGTAGTTGAAAACAGCCTTTATTGAATAAACTCCATTGAGGGCTTCTAGCATGCATGCAATGTTCCTAAACAGTGACCAGAAATAAGGGTAAATGTCTTGGTAACCACATAACATATTTTGTAGTTACAAATGTATTTTCTTCATTTTGCAGCCGATGCAATAAACAACGCTGCGGGTTTTGGTTTTAATGGTGTAGACGAAAAAGGAAGGTTTCAGTGGAATTTAATTTCCAGTCTCAATATCTGGAACATTGAAGTGAGTTGAGAAATTATGCCCGGTTGTTTTGTCCTAATAATGGTTAAATCATATGCCACAATTTAAATTTTTATATTATTCCCTAGTTACTGGCTGCTCTTCCTGCATCCCTTAATCTCTGCAGATTGTTTGAAATATTAAACTACCACAGAGGGTATGAATCAAAGTTACACTAATATATTACATATGGGGGGATTTAAGGTAATATTATAAGAGCATGTTACCTAAATAACTTGTGAAGAGCACAGAATATTAGTTCCTTAAAATCAGCCTTTAAACATAGGAGAAATGAGAAGCTCTGCATAGACTTCCCATACAGTTTGTATATAAACTGAGAGTTTATCTAACTTAACATCTTTTTTTCTTCTGTTGGCCCAAATAATAGCTATAAACGGCTTTTGGCAAGGGCACTCGGAATTTGTATGTAGCTTTGAGTCTGTGGAAATGTCCAGTTTACATGCGTTCTCCATTGTTCACATTCACTCCTGTTGTGTTTTCTTAAACTATTGCAGTCATGATAGTATAAAAGCTGTGGTAATTAATTAAAAAAAGGTTCAAACTGTTTCTGTCTTTTTGAGGATTTACCACCGGAGCTGGAGTGAAACAGTGTGGTATCATGGCCTCAATGCTGTTCATATGCTCTTGTAAAGATTTTAGGGTCAGATTTAACGTAAGGCTACTTATCATTAGCACTTCCTTGTATAGGACCTCAATAGTACTGGTATTAATTAATTAAAAATTGTCTTTCCTGGTAGACCTCAACGAGTTTTAAAATGTATATAGACAACTGGAACATCCAGACAGGGGCTTGGTTAAAAAGGTAAGGGTCTTTCAATTCAATGTAATTATTGCTGTTGTAAGAAAAAATATTAAAATATTACATTTTCTTTAATGCAACACAACTGAATTGTATAAATTAATAATACTTTTAATCATGAATACTGTTGCAGGGTGTGCTATGACAGAGCACCAAGATACCGTACGGGTCTAACATTTATCTTGTCAGCCATGTGGCATGGAGTATATCCAGGATATTATTTCACCTTTTTTACAGCAATTCCCACAATGCTGGCCGCAAGAGTGGTAAGTCTTAGTGGTTGTAGACTTTGGATCTGCCATGGCATCTGTCGCTTTAGCTTAAAGCCTGCAGTTAGTTATGTATAGCACAGTCTAAGTGATTATAAAAAATGCTTAAAAATAATTGTGGGGGGGTGCTTGAGGAGTCAAGCTGGCCACAAATGCCTCTTCCCTTCTGTCCAGCACACTACATAAGGGAGCCCTGATGCATGTTCTTCATATGTCCCTCGCTTACAGCTCTGGACACAATTTTAGTCACTTTCCTCACATCCAAACATCCTGTGTAGTGTAAAGTAGTAGCACTCTGAAGCTCAAACTGAGCAATAATGAAAAATTATCACGCAGATCGCTTTTCTATCTGTTAAAGTGACCGATCATCAGCTTCTCTGGTACGGAGTTAAAGTGAAGAAAAAGATCCTATCCCTTTCTTTAAGGCAGCGGCTGGGTCCATGTGCAGGCAGCCAATATGTCTGTTGCTTCCATGGTAACCAACAATGCAACAAAAATGTTAAAATGGGATCAGTTGGCTGGCATGCTAGAAAGAAAGCCTAATCCCTACTGCCACATAGGGACTGTAACATCACAAGTGCCCCCCTTATAACATTTAAAAAAAGATACAAGGATACATTTTGTTGGCTCCACCATATTTCCACTAACACATTTATATAATAAGTTTAGTAAGGGCTGTAGGAGCTTTTAGGAAAATGAAGTTTCCATTGCTTTTATTTGGTTTGGATTTATGTGTGTGGTTTGGGTGTGTCCTAAACTAGGTATCTATAGATAGCTTAACTTGTCCGCCAAGATATTAAAGATGGCTATTTTAGCGTAGCTTTATTCACCCATGATCCCCCTTTTCCATGTTTAGTGTACCCACACAAATTATATGTTGTTTTTACAGGGACAGATGGGACTTTCTCTTTATACTGTTTTTTTTATATATATATAGTATGTCATTTAGTATAAGTTTTTATTGCGTAACTGGTGCTCACACTGAGCAACATTACACCACATCGGTCAGCAGGAAGCTGACACCCTGGTCCTCCGTGTACCTGCAGGGAAACATCCCCAGTGGTGCAAAGACCAAAGGAGTGCTATTATGTCTTCTTATCTAGAGAATGCTTTAGAGCAGGCATGTCTAAACTTTTTTCGAAGAGTGCCAGATTTGATGAAGTGAACATGTGCGAGGGCCGACCATTTTGCCTGACATTCTTTGAACCATTAAAATTAAATGCAAATTAACTATTTATTGAAAACGGCATACTTTTCATTTTGTGACTTGGATGACAAATCTAAACAGGTGTTAAATCGCTCTGCCTTTAATATCAAAAAAACAGATCTATATTTGGGCAACTTATCTGGGGGGCCTTATCAGTCCGGAACGCGGGCCGCAATTGGCCCTCAGGCCGGACTTTGGACATGCCTGCTTTAGAGGATGTAATAGTATGCCTTGTGTCACAAAGGTTGTCATCTAAATGTAACCATAGCGAAAATACAAAAATGGGCCTGGCTTCCAATGGGGAAAAATGTATTCCAGCATACAAAGTATATGTACATCAGAGGCCTGTTTCCATTTAGTAAACTATGCTACATGTTAAATGTTTTGGAAACTAATTACAGTGTTTGTTAAATATATAAAAATCCGCATTCAAGGCTAGGTTAATAAAACTTTTTTAGCAGGCTGTTCATTTCCTGAGGAATGTTGGAGTACCAGTTCATATGGTTAATAACACTGGTTAATTATTGAGAGGAGGCTTTTTCCTTTATTAAAATTCCTAAGATAAGCAGATATGTGCACCGTAATCATGCATTCGGCTAGTTTGGAAAAATATGCATGCGCACAAACATGATTTAAACTGATTTATTTTACTAATTTACAGGTCAGAAAAAAATTTAGGCACCTCTTCATTACTTCAAAGTCTAGTAAAGTTCTTTATGATGTTGTCACATGGATTGTGACTCAGGTGGCCGTTTGCTATACTGTTTCCCCCTTTGTTTTACTGGGGTTTGAACCTACGATTAAACTCTACAGGTAAGTTTGCATAAGTGGCTTTTATTGTGAGATAGAAAGAAAATATACGAAGCGCTATGACCTCCACCAACTGCAATATGAATCTGAGTGACCCCTTCCTTCACACGAAAAACTAGAAATCTATGAGGAATGGACCAGAATGTGATTCTACATTAATGTGAAGGTTTTATTTTTTACATTTGTATCACCAAGCGCATAAATCACTTTTAATTATAATTGTGAGATGTTAGATAATAGGTTACAAAGAAAAATCCAAAGATTGACCAGCTCGGTTTGACAGAGAAATTGCTGTTATATACCCAGCGTTCTAGTTAGTGGTTCACCATTATTTACCCTCTGACTTGCGCTGAACCCTGTAATGCAATGTCCTTTAACTAAAGTTTATCTCGGTGAGGGAACATTTTCCATATTGTGGCCCCATTCCGATGTTTGGTTCAGATGTATATTACATTTTTTACAATTCTAAAAGCACAATGTTTATTGTTTCTCTCTATGCAGAACAGTCCAAAATGACCTTCCAAAACCATGATTTTGAACTGTGTGTCTCCTTATGTGAAACATAAAGATTCTGAAAGATTGTAAATGTTTGTCTGTTATGTTTCTAGATCAATGTATTTCTTGTAAATGTTTGTCTTTTATATTTTTAGGTCAATGTATTTCTATTTCCATATTGCAATCGTTCTTGTAATCATTTTACTACCGACAAAGCCACACAGTTCAAGTCAAAGGGAATCCAGCAAAGAAACAGAGCAAGCAGCCCAGTATACAACAAACCATGTAAAGAAGAATTAATACAAAGCAGGGCAAGTGGACTGTCAGACCAGATTCCAGGGGAGCTCCTAGGCACAGAACAGTACATACTGGAGCTTCTTCCAAATGACTGCTCGCCAGATGGGAGGTGATCAAAAAGCAACAATGAAGCTCTGAATTTTGTAGATTTGGATTTTGAAGATTTTTTTTGTATATAAAGGAATATATTTTTAACCTTTCAACACAGTGAGCATTGCACTTTTTTTTTAAGTTAAACAATATTTCAGTGTACTCAAACTACCTTACTGAACAACGTCATACACTGCGCAAGAGCATTGTGTTACGTTTTTGATTCCTCAGACAAGCATTCCGATTTACTTAATGTTTTGTTATGGAATACCACAAGCATGGATCAATCCGCTAAGATGCTCACACAATCCCTTGCCTTTCGGTTAACGGTAAAGTTGTATCACTGGCATGTAGATCTAATTTTATAGGCTAATTTTTATAAATAGGTAATCTATTCACACATCCGTGCCATAATGAATTACTTTAACGCCCCAGACATTTTGGATCATATACAGTCCCGACTGTTTTGTACTGTATTCTAAAAAAATAAAAATCTATCAAATGTGTATATATATATAAAAATTAAAATGTTACATAGGCCCGTAGCATCCCCAAACTATGCCAAACCTAAGCATGTGGGGCATAGCTGCAGAATGTTGCAGAAAGCAAATTGGTGTTTGTTTCAGCAGTTGGACATACCCTGGGTAAAAAAATCCAAATGGCATTACTAAGTTGTTTACCCACGTGAATGCACAGAATATGTCAAAGTACCCATGGTGCTACACACTGGGTTGTCTAGCGGTTTTGAGATCTGGGAACGTTATTGATGTTAGAATTTGAAAATATTACAATTTGGAAAAGAATATGTACACCTTTTTTATATTTGCCCTGTAACAGACAAAATAAATGGAAATTCTAGGCATATGAAATATATCCGAATGCTAGACTGTTACCGTGACAAAAAAGTAAGTGAACCCTTTGGCATTACCAGCATTTATGTAGAAATGTGTCTTAAAATATGATAAGATCTTCATCTAAGTTACAATGAGCAAACCCAAGCTGTTTTAACATAAAACACACAAATTATTGTATTGTTCTTGCGTTTATTGCAGCGGCGTCAAACATGTCCAACATGCAGCCCATCAGACAGGAAGGTGAGGGCTACCTGAGGACCATGCGGACGTATTTATACGTCCTGTGGTAAAATGTAGCAGGCCCTCTCGAATGCACCAGCATTTGAAAGAGTAAACAATGTCTTTAGTAGCAATGACTTGGAAGTTACACTCTGCAGTTTAAATTGCTGCAGAGCCAGTCGTCAGAGGGCTGATGATAAGATCACTTCTGACCAATAGGAGTGGTCTGATCACGGTGGCAGCCACTCAATGCGCCCTCCCATAAGTGACAGCTGAGAGGGGCATCAAAGGTAAAACAAATAAAAATCACAAATTATGAATAAAACCCCCAAGCGGTTTATTTCCTTAATACATTAATTATTGCAACCTGATTATTGGTGAGAAAAGTGTGATATATAATAATAGTGATTATTGGGAAAAGTATGTGAACCCCTAGGCTAATCACTTTATCAATTGCTAATTGGAGTCAGGAGGTAACAAACCTGGAATCCAATCAATGAAACAAGATTGGAGGTGTGTTTTAGAGCTACTTTGACATAAAAAAAAAGTTTGCTATTCTTAGAAAGCATCTGCTAATGTGAACCATGCCTTGCAAAAAAAGGAATCGCAGAAGATCTACACTAAAGAATTGTTGATTTGCCTAAAGCTGGAAAGGGGTACAAAGTAATATTAAAGAGTTTACATAATTATCAGTCCACGTTTGTGATATAAATGGAGACTGTTTATCACTGTGGCTACTCTCTTCTTCTACTCTTACTCAAAGCCAAGATGCTGCCAAGGGTACAATGCAGAATGCTTAAGGAGGTAAAAAAGAACCAATAGATTAACAGCTAAAAGCTTGGAGGAATGATAGGAACTGGTTAACATCTGTGTCCATGCATTTACCATATGAAAAACATTAAACAAGCATGAAGTCCATGGCAGGGCACCACAGAGAAAGCCGCTGCTCTCCAATTTAACATTGCTGTTAGTCTGAAGGTTTTCCAAAGAGCACCTTGACACTTCACAATGCTACTGGTTTAGTCCCCCAGCTGAAGCTCAGTAGAACTTGTGTAATGCAACAGGAAAAGGAATCTAAAAATTCAGAGCCCAGATCGTAATGCATTAGATATCCTCTGGAATGACTTTACAACAGATATTCCAGGAATATGGCTGAGCTTAAGCAGTTCTGTAAGGAGAATTTCCCCTGAATCTGAGTCTTTTAATGTGGGGCAAAAGCCTGCAGCATCGGCCGTAAAACAGCTTACGGCTGCTTGAAAACTTGCAGGCGCATGGTCTGTGCCTTAGTGAGGCTCTTCGTCCCGTCCCTTTGAAGACGTGCCGCTCAAGGGGGCGGGCTCACACGGGACAGATCCTCATGACGGCTGGAAGAACACGATGGAGGAGAGCAGTCTGCAGGGAAGGAAGCCAGCAAAAAGTATTAAAAAAATAGTTGGGGTGATAGGTGGAAGGGGACCCATATGCAAAGGGGGGGGCTGCCTTGGGACAACAAATACAAAAAGGGGGTGGCTGGGGGGTATAAGTACATAACAGGGTGGTTGGGGCATCGCATAAATCAATACACAAAGAGGGGTGGGTGGCTGGGGTCAATATGCAAGGGTACACAAAAGGGGGCATCAATACACAAGGGAGGGGGGCTGGCTGGGGACATCGCATAAATCAATACACAAGGGTGTTGGAGCATAAATGCACAAAGGGGGCTGGCTGGGGGCACAAATGCACATGGGGCAATACACAAGGGTGTGGAGGGAATACATTAAAACCAAAGGGGCATCAATACGAACAGGGATAAATACACAAAAAAACAAACCAGTGTGGAAAGCATTTTTTATGCTTTGTGTAGATTAACCCGTACTGATGCGGCAGAGCCTGTCCTGGTGTGTATTTGTTTTTTTTAAGTGTACTGATGAACTTCCAATCCCATCACATAACATTAATATGCGTTAGAAAATCAGGAAAAGATGGGCATGGATGGTGGGCTGATTCTGTGACGCAACGGGCCACTTGACTGGACTTGCCCCACAGGCCTTAGGTTGCCAGCCCTCCCCTGTTAATGAGTGTGTTCTATAAAGATATGAATAATCATCATTGTTTGTGTGGTATTAGCTGAAGCACATTGTGTTTGTCTGTACTTAGATGAAGATCAGATCACATTTCAGAAAAAATTAACGCAGAAAACCAGGTAATTACAAAGAGTTCAATTACCTTTTCTTGCCATTGTAAATTAATTTAGAATTTCTCATTTGCACTAGCTGTGTACAATTTATAACAGGTAAAACAGTCTTTTTTTAAATTGCACTTTTTAAATAATATATTTGTTATATAGATGAATATAGTTTCAAAAAAGCTCTACAAAATGTGTTTTGTGTGGGAACACTGAATGAGAGAGGAAAATGACAACTGAACAAGAACTTAGCAAATGTTAAGGATGCTGTCATCCTGAAGGAGTTAGTGAAACTCATGTTGTTCAATCTGCCCTTCAAATTTTCACGATGGGATTAATTTTGTCACTCCCAGGTAAATTGTAGCTATAGTAACATGTCATGATATATACAATTTAGTCTCAATTTCTGTTCATCCTTCCTTAAATCTCTCCTAAGCTTCTTGTACATGTACATTTTGTGGGAATATTTCAGCTAAACTCACATCTAACAAGCTGGTCCCACTTCAATGTCAAAATTGACATCACACCTTTCCCTTGGCAAAGGCTATATTTTCTTGATCATCTTCTTCTTTGTTTACTACATTCACAGTACCTGTGTGTGTTGCAAACAAGTCTACTAATCTTATTATCTTATTATAGAAAACAAACATCATAGAGGTGTGTGAATTTTAACAACCCAAAGGAATTACATGGTGAGCGAGTTGTCCCTTGAGATCTTTTGAGTTAAACATGCAAAACAACAGTTTAAGGAGAAATGACATTTGGCTGTTATAATAAATTCGTTAGCAAGCAATATTTACAAAACAGGCCCAGATGCCAGTTAGGGATTCAATGATGCCAAAAACACATTTAAAGAAGAATTGGTGCTTTACTATTCTGTATCTATGATGAATGTTCTTCAAGTCTGTTATTGCATTTGTGTTTTCTATCTGAATTAAAATACATATTTTAGGGACATCGGTGATGTCACTCTGACATCACTGGAGTCCACAAGATACTATAGAGATACTTGGGGTGCAGATAAATGGAGCAGCCTTTTATTAGAAGTGATAGCAATTAAGTGTATAGCGTGTAAAAATTGCCGTAGCATCGCTCATTACTGACTTCTAAACTGCATTTGGATGCTACATCAGCACAAACACTGTGTGGCGGTAGCTTCATGAAATGGGTTTCCATAGCCGAGCAGCTGCACACAAGCCAAAAATCACTATGCCCAATGCCAAGCATCAGCTGGAGTGGACAGCTGATGGACAAATCTGGGTTTGCTGCAGGGCATGTGAACATTACCCAGTGCCTACTGTAAAGTTTGGTGGAGGAGAGATAATGGTCCTGGCTGTTTTTCAGGGTTCGGAGCTAGGTCCCATTAAGGGTAATGTTAATGCTATAACCATACCTCGGAACTCTCCGGGTTTGACCCGGAGATTGCCGGGTGATCGCTGCTCCTCTGGTTCTCCGTGTCGAGACCGGAATCCATGTGTCTTGACACGCCCCGCTCCCCGCCCATTTTTTCCATTAAATGGGGGTGTTTCCCGCTACCGTCAGCAGGAACGCCGCCAACGTCAGAGGGAACACCCCCGACGTCAGGGGGACCACCCATCAACGTCAGCGGGACCGCCCGCTGACGTCAGTGTGCAGTCCTGGCCACTTCCCGCAAGGGAAGGCTCCGGGTAGCCGGAGCTGAGAAGTTCCCAGGTATGGCTATAACATACAAGGTTTCTGGCACCAAACATTATGACCACCTGCCTAAAATTGTATAGGTCCCCCTTTTGCTGCTGAAACAGCCATGACCCGTGGAGCCATGGACTCCACTAGACCTCTGAAGGTGTGCTGTGGTATCTGGCACAAAGATGTTGGCAGCAAAGCCCTTAAGTCCTGGAAGTTGCAAGGTGGGGCCTCCATGGATGCATCCTGGTGCCATGTGTTCTCCAGGTTAGTGATGCACCTGCACCCGGCCATTCACATTATAAACAGGACTATGCATAAGACACGTGGTCATGCGTTTAGACTGGAAGAAAGGAGATTTAGTCTAAGGCAGAGGAAAGGGTTTTTTTACAGTAAGGACATTAAGGATGTGGAATTCTCTGCCTGCAGAGTCTGTACAGACGTTTAAACAGCAACTGGATGAATACTTGGAAAAACATAATATTCAGGGATGTAATCTTTAATTATGGGGAAACATCTTATTGATCCAAGGAGAAATGTGACTGCCATTAGAAGGATTTTTTCCCTGTTTAGTGCAAAATTGGAAAGAGCCAAACTGTGTTTTTTTTTGCCTTCTTTTGGATCAACAGCAACAAATTAACAGATATAGGAAAGGCTGAACTTGATGGAAGCATGTCTTTTTTCAGCCTATGTAACTATGTAACATTATGTAAAAGAAAACATGATTCATCAGACCAGGCCACCCTTTTCCAGGCACTTTTGGCAATGGACAGGGGTCAGCATGGGCACCATAAGTACTGACCACTTCAGACTGTGAACATCCCAGAAGAGCTCCAGTTTTGTAGATGTTCAGATGTTCTAACACATCAACTTTAAGGACAAAATGTCCACTTGCTGCCTAATATATCAAACGCACTGAGAGGTGCCATGATAAGATTATCACTGTTGTTCACTTCACCTGTGAGTGCTCATAATGTTATGGCTGATCTGTGGTGTGTATATATATATATATATATATATATATATATATATGTATGTATGATGGTGTAAAAGCTTAAAAGCTTATTCCCAGACCTATATAATGGTGCAATCATTTTAAGTGAGGCCACCAGTCTTTCTTATGTCAGTAAGCTCTTCTTGTAACTCTGTCCTATTTTACATGTGATACTGACACCTAGTGGTTAAAAAACAAAAACTAAGTATCACAGTGTCATGCACAGCTCTGGCCATACTACGCGATTTGAGTATGACAGCAAGCTCCCTCCCTATCTTTGCCCTTTTTTTCATGTTTAACACCTGTGTGTATGAAATGCCCGTAACATTTGCCAGAACTAGGCTTAGCCTTATGGGTGTGTGATGTTTCCAATTTCTGAGGGTTCCATTAGGAAGGTGGTGTTGTGTGGTTACTTATTTCTGTGACCTTAAAGTAGGGGGACCACATTTTATTTCTGCCACATCATTCAGGGACACACTATGAAGCGCACGAGATTACAGACACAGGTGTATATATATATATATATATATATATATATATATATATATATAATGCGTTAGACATGCATTTTTAACTACATAATATGTACTTATCTCTTTGAAGTAAAAACCGTGATTGAAAATAGGATTTCAAAATAACAGCTGAACTGGCAGTTAGTTTTTATTCTTTTATATATATATAATATCTAAAATATATTATATATATATATATAAATATTAGACCCTGCTGACAATATATATATAAATATTAGACCCTGCTGACAATATATATATAAATCACTCCCTTTTCAGCACCAAATCCTCCACACTGAATCAGAATCATACACACAAAAGCTGTATTTGCAGGTATACAATTATAATGTATGGAAACATAGCATTGCAGGTATAGACTAACAGAACACACAAACCCAGCATTGCAGGTATACATCAACTGGAAATCACATGTAAACTCAGCACTGAGGGTATAGATCAAATAAACACATGGAAACAGCATTGCAGGAATTGATCGACTGAATAATATATAGAAACCCTGTATTTGCATGTAAACATAAATAATGTATGAAAACATAGCATAGCAGATATGGATCAACAGAATAACACACAAACCCAGCTTAGCAGGTATAGATCAATTAAAATTCACATACAAACTCAGCATTAAAGGTATAGATAAAACCACCTAAATTACAGGCACAGATCAAAGGTCGCACACCCCAAAGCGAGCCCTGGCGTTCACATTGCCCACATAGATCCTGCCCCCAAAATAGATGCATAGGACTTGCCATCTTAGTCACCAAACAGCCCAGCGTGATCAACTTTGTCCCCAAACAGCCTGGACTGCGCTATCTTGGTCCCCAAGGCTCAAAAACTCTTCTTGTGGCATCTTTGCCTTTCCACAAATCAATTATACATTTATGATACACACAAATACTTTTACAGTAACTCACTAATTTACACTTTAATTCACATTATTCATTCACACAATAATTTATTCTCTCACTCATTCACACAATTCATCCACACATTAATTTCATTTTCTCACTCATTCACACTATTCATCCACACATTCATTCTCTCACTCATTCTCACTCTTTATTTCAATATTCTTACCACCCCCTTTCTCACTATCTACCCCATCTCCCCAGTGGTGGGATTCAATTCTTTTAGTAACCACTTCCGAGATGTCGTACTAAAAAATAAAAACCTCACACACACACTCAGGCAGTCTCTCTCACACACACACTCAGGCAGTCTCTCTCTCACACACAGAGACTCAGGCAGTCTCTCTCTCACACACACACACACACACACACACACACACAGACTCAGGCAGTCTCTCTCACACACACACAGACTCAGGCAGTCTCACACACACACAGACTCAGGCAGTCTCACACACACACAGACTCGGGCAGTCTCTCACACACACACAGACTTGGGCAGTCTCTCTCTCACACACACACAGACTCGGGCAGTCTCTCTCACACAGAGACTCAGGTAGTCTCTCTCTCGCACACACACACACACAGACTCAGGCAGTCTCTCACACATGCACACAGACTCAGGCAGTCTCTCTCTCACACACGCACACAGAGACTCAGGCAGTTTCTCTCTCTCACACACGCACACAGAGACTCAGGCAGTCTCTCTCATACACAGAGACTCGGGCAGTCTCTCTTGCACACAGAGACTCGGGCAGTCTCTCGCACACAGAGACTCGGGCAGTCTCTCTAGCACACAGAGACTCGGGCAGTCTCTCTCGCACACAGAGACTCGGGCAGTCTCTCTCGCACACAGAGACTCATTTTAGATAATTGATGCTATTAATAAAACAAAGAGCCACTAAACATTTTTGTAAATCTACTTCTTGAAAACAAGGTGAAAACTGCAAGAAACAATTTGACTCAATGTCTATGATGCCTCCTTTGATGTTTTATCAATTGCATTTGTCACATTAAAAAAATCTCAAGCAATCATCTAATAAGCACCAGTGCATACTTTTAATTACCATTAATTAATCTCATTAATTAACTCTGTCCCCAGTTTCCCATAGGCATCTTTGTCGCTAAATAACTTCCCATAGTCCCATGTTTAGTGACAAAGATGCCTATGGGAAACTGGGGACAGAGTTTGCCTTTGCCCCCAGTCTCCCATAGCCATCTTTGTCCCAGCCTCCCACTGCCAAGCATGCCCCCAGTTACTTCAACTTACCTGACCAATGTTCACTCTGTTGGATTCCCGCTGTCAAACATCCGCTGCTGCTGCCGGCGGCTCCACCTCACTGAACCCTCCTCACTGAACGGGGCTGGCACCGCCCACAAAGGTCATTGAGCAGCGCTGGTGCCGTCCACGAAAGTTATTGAGCGGCGCCGGCTGACTCACTTCTATTTGGAATCGACGGGTGGCATTTTTATTTTTTTTTATCACTTGAAATTTATTGAGATCAGACATAAAAGAGAACACATATAGTATCCGTACATCATGGAGAAGCGAACAGAAAAAATAAAAAATAATATGTACGTTACAGTCGGATAACACAGTAAATATACCGCCGTACAGTGTGTAAAGACAAAAAAAATAAAAAAATTATAAACAACACATCGGCATAATGTGCATACAATATGTCATACAGAGGGGGAGGGATGGGGAAGGAGAAGAGGAAGGGAAAAAAAATAAAATAATAAAAATATATATATATTGTCAGGCCCCCAGCCCCTCATCATGCCCCTTACCGGGGTCTTTGGCTGGACGCCGTGCTCCGTTGCGGGGCGGACTACGTCCTCGTCCTCCGGTGCCTCCCGTGCCGGCAACCACGTGGCAGATCATCCGGCCATCACGGCCGCCAGCGGCAGTTGCTGCGAGGCGCGCCCCCACGCTGTTGCGGCCGCGCACGGCAATTACAGCAAGGCGCGCTCCCGCACAAACCCAATCTCAGGCGTAGTGCAGGGCAGACTAAGTTAACCCCTAATTAACCCCCATGGTGGGGAATACTTATGCTCTCGGGTGTAGGTGTAACACCTGTGAGTCAGTGGGAGGAACCTGGCCTGTAGAATATAAAAACCCAGCTCACCCTTCAGTCTGGGCTTAGTTATTGAGCTTCTAGTGCCTTGTGTTCTGCTCTGTGCGATTCCCCATTTATCCTGCCTTTTTGTGTTTGACCTCCTGGTATTCGACTTCGGCTTGTTTCTTGTTATTGCTCCTTCGCTGCCTGCCCTGACCCGGATTTATCACTCGGACTTTGTATTTGGCTTATTCTTTCCATCTGGTGCTACCCTGCTCTACGCTCCCTACCTTTCCAGCTAGCACCCCGACATATATCTATACATATACATACATATATACATACATATACATATACATACATAAAACCCAAGGGGGGGAGCAAGAAATAGTAAGAAGTAGAAAGAAAGAGGGGGAAGAGAAGTCGAAAGTCAATCAGGTCGCCAGAGTCGCCTTCCGATACCAAATGGTCCGCAAATCCTTCAGAATAAAACCACTAGGCATAGGACAGAATGTGGCTGTATAGTACTTGTCCCAAGCAGCCCAAGTATCGTGGAAAATATGTGGAGTATTAGAGGCTGAATGCGCCATCTGTTCGTAAGTACGAGTTGTGGTAAGAGCATATAAGACGTCCTGTATCGTGGGAGGGAGTGGGTCTTTCCACTTACGCGCAATGCAAACCTTGGCAGCGATCAAGACATGTCCCAGCAATTTCCTTAGTGGAGAGGCCAGTGACTGAGGAAACATATCCAACAAGGCTATTTCCACCTCAGCTACGATGGGAATATGCAGCAATTCTACGATAAGATGGAAAACTGCTGTCCAGTAGGGTTTAAGCTTTGGGCAGCCCCACCACACATGAAGCATGGTACCCACTTCACCACACTGTCTCCAACATAAGGGGGAGGAGGAGGGGAACATCTTAGCGAGTCTGGAGGGAACATAATACCACCGAAAGAGGACCTTCCGGTTGGTTTCGAAATGAGTAACGTTTTTAGAAACCCCTTGAAACGAGGAGAGGGCATGATACCAAGTTTGAACATCATATTCCTTACCAAGTTCCCGTTCCCATTGTAGCATAAATGGGAGTTTGTCATCAGACCCATGACCCATCAGAGCCACGTAGCAAACCGAGATAGCACTCGGAACACAAGGGGCAGTCAGGCAGAGCCGGACGATCGGAGTAGTAGGACAGGAAGAGGGAAGGGTCCTCAAATGGTGCGAAAGGGCGTGACGTATTTGGAGATATTTAAAGAAATCTCGACCAGGCAGGGAGAAAGCGCGCTGCAGGTCCTGAAAAGAACGTAGGCGACCACAGGAGAGTAAATGGGAAATAGAGGTAATACAAGAGGCTTCAGAGAAGATAATGGGGCGTGTTCAATGAGATGGGTAGGAAACCGCAACATGGATTTATGCTTGTCCCACATAGCCAGCGAGAGTGATGTCGTGGGCAGAACGTTCGGTATGGGAGGTCTACAAGTCTTAGGAAGCCACAGAAGATCCCTTAACGTAAATGGAGAGGTAAACAAGGATTCATGATCGACCCATGCCACACTAGACGGATCGGAAAAGAGAAGAAGGGTCTGGGCCAAGTTAGTCGCTAAATAATAAAGTTTGAGATTAGGAATACCCAGGCCTCCAAGGAGTTTAGGGCGTTGCAAAACTCGGTATGGGAGGCGGGGCCTTTTGTGGAGCCAAAGAAATCTAGACAGTCTGGACTGCATTTTGCGAAAAAATCCAGAGGGCAGAGCTATGGGCAAAGTCCGATAAAGATATAGCAATTTAGGGAGCGAGTTCATTTTGAAGGAAACAATACGGCCAATCTCCATTTCTGACCATCTGTTCAAGTCGTCACAAATTTTATTCCAAAGTGGTAGGAAATTAGCCTTAAATAAGGAACTAGTCGATTTAGTAATGCGGACCCCCAAATATGTGATAAAGTCTGTGCGCCAGGAATAATGAAAATTATCGGACAGGGCATCAATCACGGAGGACTCATAGCCCAAGTTAAGGGCCTGCGTTTTGTGCCAATTAACTTTATAATATGAGAGATTGTCAAAAGAAGTCAATAGCGCATGTAAATTCGGGAGAGAGATGGCTGGGTTAGTAAGTGTCAGGAGGACATCATCCGCGTACAGACAAATCTTAGAGTCAATTGAGCGTATAGGAAAGCCCGTAATGTCTGGGTGATTTCTGATGGCAATCGCCAGTGGTTCCATGGCCAGAGCAAATATCAGTGGCGAGAGTGGGCACCCCTGACGAGTACCATTACTAATAGCGAAGGGCTCTGAAAGAAAGCCAGATGTACAGACCCGTGCTCGAGGCTGATCGTAGAGAACCGCGACTGCGTCAACAAATTTGTCAGGTAAGCCAAAAGCCCTCAACGTAGAAAGCAAGTACCCCCAATGAAGGCGGTCGAATGCCTTCTCCGCGTCCAGAGAAAGCATCACACATGGTTTATTTTCTGACTTTGCGAGATGGGTGATAGTGTTATCCGACGGTTGCCGACCCAGGATAAAACCCACCTGATCATTTCGGATCAGGGCAGGAAGCATGGTATTGAGACGATTAGCAAGTAATTTGGAATAAAGTTTAATGTCTGCCCTTACAAAAAAAATACTGCAGTTTTTCTGAAGTAATACTGCAGTTTTTTGGACATGAAAAAACTGCAATACTGCACTTTTACTGCAGTATTACTTCACATTTACTGCACTTTTACTGCATTTGTACTTCACTGTACTGCAGTTGTACTGCAGTTATTTTTGTACGGAAGTACAAATGCAATAAAGCTACAGTACTTTGAAGTACAACTGTAGGTTTGCAGTATAAAAAAAAAAGTGCAGTAAATGTGCAGTAATACTGCAGTAAAAGTGCAGAAAATGTGCAGTAATACTGCAGTAAAAGTGCAGTATTGCAGTTTTTTCATGTCCAAAAAACTGCAGTATTACTTCAGAAAAAACTGCAGTAATTTTTCGTAAGGGTGTGTTCAACAGAGATATAGGTCTATAATTTACACAATCTGAAGGGGATTTTCCGGGTTTAGGAACGGTGACTACGTAAACCTCCGACATTTCCCCAGGGAGGGGGGTAGAATCCAAAAAACTAGAAAAAAGATCACTTAAATGGGGAGCTAAGATAGATTTAAATTTTTTATAATAAAGATTATAATAAAAAACCGTCGGGACCCGGGGCTTTGTGAGATTTTAAGCTGGCAATAGTACGTTCCACTTCATCGGGCGTTGGTGGTGCTATCAAAGCCTCCCATTGATCTACTGGAAGCCGAGGGATGGGTAGGGAAGCAAGAAATTCAGTAATCTCCTCAGGTTACTCGGTTGCGGTAAATCCGTCTGTAGACGGAGATTATATAAAGAGGCATAATATGTCGCGAACGTGTCAGCGATCTCTTTAGGATTATACACTCTCACACCTTGAGGAGTCTGTAGGTAATGGGTAGTACAAGAAGATGTCTGGAGTCGGAGCTTATGAGCTAACAAGGAATCAGCTCGATTCCCTTTCGCATAATACTGCAGATGAAGCCGACGCAACGCGAGTTCTGTGTAATGGAGCTGTAACTTGTGCAGTTCGGCTTTAATCTCCCGTATCTGATCTTGAGTATCTTTGGACCAAGAAGCTTTTTTGTTGGAAAGCTCCAAGGACACCAGGCGGTCAGTAAGCTCTGAAATCGTGCGTAATCTCTGCTTCTTTTGGGCAGACGCAATTTTAATGAGATGACCCCTTAAAACTGCTTTATGGGCAAGCCATAGGGTGGAGGGTGAAATCTCCGGAGTGGCACTGAGAAATACTCAGTGAGGGCGTCCGCAACTCCCACACAGACCTCCGTCTGTTGCAGGAGACTTTCATTAAGGCGCCACCGGGCTGACGGTGACGAGGTGGGACCATTGGTCAGGGAAATCCACACAGGAGCGTGGTCCGACCACGATATATGTCCTATCTCTGCTTGTTTAACCAACTGCAGGACCTCCCCATCTACCAGGAGCATGTCAATTCTAGAGTAACTCAAATGAACATTTGAGTAGAAAGAAAAATCTCTACCTAAAGGGTGTAATACACGCCATGTATCAAAAAGGGAGTACTGATGAAGTAAATCTTGGAACTTTTTCCCCTGGTCAGTCACAGTCTTCAAGTATTTAGAAGACAATCGTGCAGAGGAATCCAAGGAAGGAGCAGAAATGAGATTAAAATCCCCTCCAACAATCACTCTACCCTGTCGCAGTCGATGAAGTTTAGTAAATACATGGTCACAAAAAGCGGTCTGACCAGTGTTGGGGGCATAAAGATTAAGGATAGTATAGGGCGTACCGTCAATGCAACCCCGGACAATAAGGTAGCGGCCCTTCGGGTCACAGGTCTGAGACGGCAGCTGGAATTGAACTTGTCTACTAATAAGTATAGCCACTCCCATAGTCTTGTTGGCGGCCCGTGCATGATATTCTACGGGATAGTACTTAGACGCCAATAAACGTGCCTGGGATTTAGCCAGGTGGGTTTCCTGAATCAACACTACTGTAGCCTTACGCGTTTTAAGCTCTTGAAATAGCATCCTACGTTTATGCGGGTTATTTAATCCCCGAGCGTTAATAGAGAGGAAGGTAATTTGCATCTTTGTAGGAGAGCAGCAGAGACCTTCTGACCAAGTCGACTCAAGAGAGAGAATTAAGAAAAAAAAAAAAAAAAAAAAAAAAAGGAAGAAAAGAAGGGAAGAGAAGGGAGGAGAAATGAAAAAAGAGAGTGGAGAGAGAAAGAAAAAAAAAAAAAAAGGGGGGGAGGGGGGCAAGAAGGGAGGAACAACAAGGGAGTTAATGAAAGTTGCAAAAGCACTTCAAGAAACACTCAAGCTGTGCACAACACTAATGGTTATACAACACAAAGTGTTCAAGAAATAGTTTGAACCGTATAGGGGGACAAAGAAACCAGCAGTAGCTAGGACTTGCTGGCACACAGGCGAAACAAAAAACGTGTAAATGAGAAATCCCCGGACACAGGGAAGCTAGTACAGCGGAATCAGTAAGAAACCCCGAGTAACAATAGCCATAAAAACAAAAAAACAAAAAAAACCGATGTAAGTAAACTCATTTATGGAACTCATATGTAGATGAGTGTACATAACCTAGCCCTGCAGAAGAGCTAATAGATAAACAACACATAAACATGTAATGCAATCCCATAATATCATAGGAAGTAGTTGTGTATGACGTGTAATAAAAAAAAAAAAAAAAACAAAAAAAAACAAAAGGTGTACTGGACCATAGCTCAATGCCCCACACAAAGTATAGAAAATATAAGAAACCATTATTAAATGTAAACTTGTGTGTATGAAGTGCATACTCATTGCAGAGATAAACCATTTGTGGGACAAAGAGTAAAGCCCACACAAGGCAGGTCGGACAGTACCTCGCACAGAACAAGCAGGGCATATATAACTGTCTGAAAACGGAAACCTGTGTGTGTGCAGTGTGTAATCAACTCGGAGGTAGGCTCCTTTGTGGGACTCATAGTAGAACTGGAAGCCCCCATGGGGCAAGTAAGGCAATGTATATGAATAAAAAGAAATTATAGTTGGGGCGTGTCCTGGTGCTCGAGGGAAATGGACGCACATTGACTGAGCTCCTGCTCTCCCTCGGCAACGATAGCTTTTACAGCCACTACCAGTAGCCTTACCCGATCGTTTTTGCTGCTCTGTTGTCGGGCATCGTGATGTCCACCCGTAGGGGCGGAAAACCGGGGGCCTCCTCTGAGCTCCCAGACTTTTTTAAGAAGAAAGACGCAGCGCGGGGTGACGGCCTAGAAGGCGCGGATGCAGCAGGCCTGAGTACACGCAGCGACATCGCGGACCTCAAGGCCTGCGTGTTGTCGGTGAAGCAGGAGCTACAAGCCGATCTTAAAGCTGGCCTGTCGGCTATTTCCGCGGATCTCACTGCTCTAGCCTCCAGGACCGTCCACCTTGAAGCAGCGGTTGATCACCTTACCTCGGCTCAACAGGAACGGGATGACGCCATTGCTCGCCTGGAGGCCACGTGCGCTGATCTTCAGGATGCTGTTGAGGATATGGATAATCGCTCCCGGCGCTCTAACCTACGGGTGAGGGGGGTTCCGGAGACCCTGACGGACATTCGTTCCTACATCCACCGCTACCTACAGCAACTTCTGCCAGACGTGCCGGACGAGGAGCTACGCCTCGAGCGGATCCACAGAGCTCTGCGTCCTAAACCAGGCCATGGCGAGCCTCCCAGGGATATCGTCCTCAAATGCCACTATTTTACAACGAAAGAGGCAGTTCTCCGCGCGACCCGGAATGTTTCCCCGGAGCTGGATGGCATTGCCCCGGTGTGGTATGCGGACGTTGCACCTTCCACTCTTCGAAAGCGCCGGGCCTTGAAGCCGCTCACAGATTTCCTGCGGGAGCGTGGGGTCCCCTATCGATGGGGCTTCCCTTTCAAGCTTCTGGTTCAGAAAGGCAGTCTCCTTCTCCAACTACGGGAGCTCGCCGACGCTGGGCCGTTTCTGCGCCGCCTGGGACTCCGACCGCCTGCTAGCCTTGACCGACCACCTCCCGAGACGGCAGCTTCTCCTCGACCGGAGGGACGCTCCCCACGGGCTTTGGAGCGGCCTCACTCGCCACCTCGCCCGGCTGATAGCCCTGTAGCTCCCTCGGGACTGGCTTAGCCTCTGCTGACCCCTGCGGCTCTCTCACCGCGTGCTTCGGGGACCTGTTGGCCTTCCTTCGGGATCGTCCTTGCTCTCCCGGTGGAGGATGACTAAGTGCTCGATTCGCGTTTATTTGAGTTTCTTTTGCTTTTTTTATCGTTCCGGTCGGTTATTATTTTCGTGGGACTTATGTCGGACTACGCGTTTTTTTTTTTGTTTTTTTTTTTCTTCTTTTTTCTTCACCATCGCCGTCATGCATTTATTTGTGTTGGTGCTCCTCGCCGGTGTGGGGGTTGCATGTTTTGCCTTTGGCGCCTATCTGCTATTATTCCCCCACTGTATGCATATGTGCGTGTTGTGTACTGGCCTCCATGCTGTCGTACCGCCTATCCCTATGTGTTTGCGCGGCCCCATATGTGCATATTTCCGTAGCTCCATACTTCTGATGCGTGGTGTCCTGCATATGTACTTTTTTTTTTTTTTTTTTTTTTTTTTATTTTGTTATTGTTTTGCCTATTATTATTCTTACATTGGGTGATGTGTGGCCGCTGTGCCAAGAGGCTGTACATCGCATCTAGCTGCTACCAACACTGTGTGCTGTGCTCGGCGCTCTTTACCTGTCTGTACGTCTACTTCTGTGCATGAGTGCGTGGCTCTGCACTGTTGGCTCCGTGCCTGAGGGGTTCTGTATATGTACGCATACGTTTCACTTTTTTTTTTTTTTTTTTAAATCTATTTATTTATTTTATTATTCTTCTGCCTATTATTATTATTACGCTGGGTACTGTGTGGCCGCTGTGCCCAGGGACTGTACATTGCGTCTAGCTGCTACCAATACTATGTGATTTACTCGGCGCTCTTTATCTGTTTGCACGTCAACACATGTGCATACGTGCGTGGCTCTGCACTGCTGGCTCCATGCCTGTGGGGTCCTGTATATGTCTGCACAAGTTTCCCCTTGTTTTTTTTATTTCTTTTTTTTTTCTTTTTTATTTATTATATTGGGCACTTCTCAGTGCTTGCGCTCTGACCGCAGGATGTGCATCACCTCTAGCGGCCTCCTGCGCGCTGTGCCTCGCCGACTCCGTACACACTTTCCACATACTCCTGCATGTTCCCTTTTTTTTTTTTTTTTTTTTTATTTTATTTTTTTTTTTTTTTTCTCTCTCATCCGCACTCACGTCACCTCTCCTCCGCACGTGTCTCCGTGACTGTTTGTTTGGTCCTGTTGCGGGGGGGTTGTAGCCGTGGTCCATCGTAGGGGTTGTCGCTCCCCATTGCCCTGATCGGGTTTGTTTTGTTGCTCCATCTTACCGGTGATGTGTTACGTTTTTTGATTGTTGCCAGGGGGAGTGTCGTTCTTTCCTCCTCCTCCTGGTTCCCCTGTGTTACTCTTGAAATAGACACATTTGGATTGAGTCTATTCTGTTTGCCTTGTATTGTTCTCTTCCTGGTGGTCTGTCCCGCTGGTGTTCTCTCTTCTGTTTTCCTCTCTTTTTTCTTTCTTTCTTCTCCCTTTTCTCCTTGTGTTTTTTTTTGGTTTTTTTTTCTCTCCTCTCTTTTCTCTTCTCCTCCGGGCCCAGCTTTCTGACCAATGGCTTCCTTACATCGTCCCGGGCTGAAGATAGTTTCCCACAATGTTAAAGGGTTGCTCGCCCCGCAAAAGCGGCGTATGGCGGTGAGACACTATGTCCGCTCCCAAGCTGACATTGTTCTACTCCAGGAGACCCACTTCCGGCAGCGTTGTCTCCCTAAGTTTTGGGATCCGCGCTTTCCTGTACATTTTCATTCTGCAGCTCCAGATAAGCATAATGGTGTATCCATTCTCATACATAAGAGACTTCCTTTTCGTGTCCTCCACAAGTTCTCTGATCAGGAGGGAAGATACCTACGTTTGGACGGATTGCTTAATGATCAGCCGCTCACGATTGTCAACGTGTATGCTCCTAGCCCTCCGACATCTGCGTTTTTCGACCAGCTTGCTCAGTTGCTTCTCACGACTCCACCGGGTGGTCTTGTTATTGGCGGAGATTTTAATTCAGTTCTGGACCCCTATATGGATAGGACTCTTTCGACAGCCCGGACATGTCCGACCTCTATTTTTAAACCCTTGCAGCGCTTTGTCAAGTCGAGTGGACTCTTTGATGCATGGCGGCTCCTCCATCCTACTGATCGGGACTATTCCTTTTTCTCTCACCCCCACAGAATGTATTCTAGGCTGGACTATTTTTTCCTCAATCAATGCCTCCTCCCGTCGCTTCTAGGATCCAAGATACACGAGATCTCCTGGTCCGATCACGCCATGGTTGAGATTTCCCTGGTCGGCCTTCTCCCGCCGAACTTGCGACCGTTCTGGCGACTCAACGATTCCCTGCTTCTCGACCCTGCTGTTCGCGAGACCATCACCCACTCCCTTACTACCTACTTCGGGGAGAACCTGACTCTGGATGTTACCCTCGGCACTACCTGGGATGCCCACAAGGCTGTTCTCCGGGGCCAATTCCTGGCTCTGAACTCGGCCAAGAGGAAGCAACATCTTTCTCAGATGGAGGACCTTGGGGCCACCCTTTCCAGACTTCAAGCGGAGCACAAGCGCTCCGGGGACGCTCGTCTTCTGCGGGAGATAGTTTCCACCAGGGGCCAGCTTAACCTATTGCTTTCCTCTGACACTACCAGAGCGCTTCTCCGCACTAAACAGCGGTTTTTCGAGAAGGCGAATAAACCAGACACTATGTTGGCGAGGAGGCTCCAGGACCTCATACGCTCCCGGACTATACGTCATATAAAGACTACATCGGGCAGCCTGACCTCTGATCCTGGAGTGATTGCGGATCGGTTTGCGGAGTACTACTCTCACCTATACGACGGCAAGAAGGCTTCCCCTGAGGTTTCGCTTTCGTCTGACCTGCAACAGTTTCTCTCTGAGTGTAAGTTGCCTTCGCTTGCTCCTTCGGCCCTAGCTAACCTGAATGCCCTTATTACGGTGGATGAGGTCTCTGCTGCCCTTAAGTGTTTTAAGAATTCGAAGGCCCCGGGTCCCGATGGCTTTACCGCTAAATATTATAAATCTTTTGCTGCCTGCCTTCTTCCGCATCTGGCCACATTATTTAATACGTTCCTCAAGGGGGAGGCGTGCCCTTCTGTAGACATGCAGAGAGCCAAGATAGTTATGATCCCCAAGGAAGGCAAGGACCCCTCGCTCTGTTCCAGTTATAGACCCATCTCCCTTATTAATATTGATTTGAAGCTTTTTGCCAAGGTGCTCGCCCTCCGGTTAAACAAGGTCTTGCCCGCTCTGGTCCATCCTGACCAGGTGGGATTTGTCCCGGGGAGGGAGGCTCCGGATAATATTAGGCGCTCTTTGAACCTGGTCCATTCGTGTCGGAGACTCGGGTCACCAATGATGCTCCTGTCTCTGGACGCAGAAAAGGCCTTTGACCGAGTGGACTGGGGGTATTTGTGGTCGGTCTTGCGGGCCTTTGGCTTTTCCGGGGCTTTTTTGCGAGGTGCGCAGGCTTTATATACGCTTCCTTCTGCCGTGGTGGATATTGGCACGTTCCGCTCCCGGTCTTTTGCGATTAAGGGGGGTACCCGCCAAGGCTGTCCCCTCTCGCCATTGTTATTTGCACTGGCCATTGAGCCGTTAGCTCAGGCCATCCGTCTGCACCCGGATATTAAGGGTCTTACTGTGGGTGGTCGGGACTACAAACTTAGCTTGTTTGCAGACGATGTCCTGCTCTCTTTGACGTCCCCCCTCACGTCCCTGCCTAATTTGTATCAATTGCTTGGACAGTTCGGGAAGCTTTCAGGTTACAAAATCAATTCCGATAAATGCGATGCCCTAAATGTTAGTCTTTCCTCCCCTACGGTTAAGCTCCTCTCCCTTAATTTTGATTTTAAATGGCGGCCTTTCTCCCTGCGGTCTTTGGGCATTAATATCACCCCCTCTCATCACCAGATGTATGCGGCCAACTACCTGCCGCTAATTCAGACCCTAAAGCACAATCTTGCCACTTGGTCCACCTATGCTTTATCGTTTATGGGGAGGATCTATGCGGTGAAAATGAATTTGTTGCCCAAGCTGTTGTATCTTTTTCGTTCCATCTCCTTGCCGATCCCTCGGAGGGCTATTGCGGGCCTTCAGGGGGCTATTGAGAGGTTTGTTTGGCAGGGCCGAGGGAGCAGGCTTGTTAGATCGACCCTATATCGGTCGAAGAGGGCTGGAGGGCTATCCACTCCCCTCCTTTATGAATACTATGTTGCGGCTCAGTTGGCCATGCTTTTGTCCCTCTCGGTGCGCCCCTCACCTGCGCGCTGGGTTCAGCTGGAGTCTGATCTCTCCTCTGGGGCGAATCTCCGATGGCTTATGTGGCTCCCTACCCTGGATAAAAGCAGGATATCTGACAGCCCTACCCTCCTACATTCCTTCTCTCTCTGGTACCGAGTTCGTCGCAAATATAAGCTCATGGACAATGGTTCTAGATTGCAACCGGTGTTCCAGAATCGAGATTTCCCAGCTGGTCTTCAGATTCGTCCGTTCCGGTGGTGGGTTGACAAGGGTCTGGTTACAGTGGGAGATCTGCTCCTCAACGGTCGGCCCTACTCCTTCCAGCAACTAGCCTCATTGCACGACATACCTATGTCTGAAACTTTTCGATACAGCCAGATTTCTCATTTTCTCCTTCAGTTCCTCAAGCGCTTTCCGGATTACGTTGCTACCTTTTATGAACATTTGTGCGTGCGTTCCCATAAAATCGGTGGGGCGATCTCACTTCTGTACAACCATGCTTTGGGGGTGAAGTGCTCGTCCTCGCCTTCTTTTGAAAGCCAATGGGAAACCGATCTGGATCAAGCCCTCGACTCCTCTGATTGGGGGGAGATTTATGAGAACATTTGGAAATTCACCGCCTGCACTCTTGTGCAGGAGAACTGCTTTAAGGTGTTGTCTCGCTGGCATCTCACCTCTTCACGCCTGCACCGTATGTTCCAGACGCATTCCCCTCTCTGTTTTCGTGGCTGTGACGAGGTGGGGACCCCGCTGCATATTTGGTGGACCTGCCCCAAGCTTGTGCCGATATGGGCCCATTTCTTCAGTTTGCTGAGCGATGCTCTTGGGGAATCCCTCCGACCCGAGCCTTGGTCGGCTCTTCTCTGTAGATGCTATCCTTCGGATACTCTGTCTAAACCAGCGCATCGTCTTATATTTCGAGTCTGTACGGCGGTCCGTCTCGCTATTGCCCAAGTATGGAAATCTGGCACCCCTGAGCTGCACGTCGTTGAAGCTAAAATTTGGCATATGCTGAAGATGGAAAAGATCACGGCTTACCTGCATGACAAGTCCCACATTTTCTTTCTCACCTGGGGACCGTGGATGGAGAAATTTGGGATGTCGCCAGCAACGGTTTCGTGGATCTGACCTGTGGCTGCTACCTGTTGTTCGGCTGGCTGAGGCTCTGAGGTTTCTGAGAGTTCTATCTCTTTTTTTTTTTTTTTTCTCCCCCTCTCCTTTTTTCGGTGCTTTTCTTTGGTCTTCTGGCTTTATCTCTTTTCTTTTCTCTGCATTTCTCTCTGGAGATGATTTTCGATACTTACACCTACTCCAGACTCACCGGCGCTGATATTCTGTGCGCTCAATGTGTGCCTTTCTGGGCCTTCGTCTTTTGGGCGTTGTGCCAGGGGCCTATTATTAGGGTACATTCTGTTTACATTATCTCCTGTTCCGCGCTCATTGGCGTTGTCGTGATATGTACACTGTACCTATGATGTGGTGTGTTGTCTGTATTTAAGTTTATTTGGAAGTCATCTTTTCTATTGACAAAATAAAAATTACTTTAAAAAAAAAAAAAAAAAAAGAAAGAAATTATAGTTAGTTGTGCCAGTCGGGAATAGAAATAGGTAGTAAAACCGATTGCACATGGAACGATATCCCAGTACCCTTGAGAAAGCACATCATAAAGAAGAAAGTGTATGTAAGTAAAAACGTGTGTATGCGGTACACCAATGTCGCAGCAATAGATAGGTATCGGGACAAATAGTAAAGCCCAAAGCCCGCAAGGGGCAGGTAGGGCAATATGTAAAACATGAGAAAAAAAAATTAAAAAAATTATATATATATATATTGTGATAACTAAAAATGAAACAGACAGTAGAGTGAAACGTGTACGCGTCCATAGCTCAATACCCCACACAAAGTGTAGTAAATATGCGAAACCATCATTGAATATAAACATGTGTGTATGTAGTGCATACTCATTGCAGAGGTAAACCACTTGTGGGACAAAGAGTAAAGCCCACACAATGCAGATAGGAAACCAAGTGTAAATATAACATTTCAGTACCTTGCTTAGAACAAGCAGGGCATATAAAACTGTCTGGAAACAAAAACATATGTGTGTGCAGTGTGTAGTCAACTCAGAGGTAGGCTCCTTTGTGGGACACACAATAAAACCTGAAGCCCCCATGGGGCAAGTAAGGCATGGTATATGAATAAAAATAAATAATAAATGTAAATGAAAACGTGTGTATGTCTATAGATATGTATAGGGACAAATAGGAGAGCCCAAAGCCCACAAGGGGCAGGTAGGGCAATATGTAAAACATGAAAAAAAAAGGAAAAACTCTCAAAAAGGCCGACATGTATGATTCAAAGAGTCATGAAACCATGGGGTGCAAAAATGGACAAGTGGCAAAAGTGTACGAATATTCTGTGTGTATGCATGTATGAGTGGTGAAATGAGGGGCCCAAAACGGGAGAAGACCCCCGCAGCATCTCCACAACATCGAAAGTAAACTGTAAACAATAAACATAACAATAGCTCCAAATCAGAACGACTTCGGTTATGCCGCAAGGCAAAGGTAGGAGCATCAACCATCAACAAAAAAAAAAGTCAAAGAAGACCAAAGCAAAGGGAGAAATGGACGGCACCGAAGCATTCTTCGCATGGGATCGAGAATGGTGTTGCTTCGTCGTCCTCTTTCTGCTGGGTCTCGTTATATCTTCGTCTATGGGTGAACGTCGAGGAGCAGGCACAGAGTCAAGTTGGTCTAACGATGTGATGTCTTCGTGGACTAGGTGCCACTGTTGTAGTAGATACAGTCCCTCCATAGGTGTGCAGGCAACATGAAGAGATCCATTTTTAGTGATTAGGAGCTTTGTGGGAAAGCCCCATCTATAGGAAATGTGGTTTTTCCTCAGGGCTAATGTGATCGGAATAAAAGTACGGCGTTTAGCGAGTGTGGCAGAAGAAAGGTCCGCAAAGATGTGTAGGTGAGTATACGGTGCGGGGAAAGAGGGATGTTGATGGGCCCGTTGCATAATATGTGCCCGATCAAGCCGTAGATCTGATTCCGGTATGTCAGGTAAGATCTCAAGGAAAAAGGAGCGTAGGTATGCATGTAGGGCCTCAACTGTCACCTCTTCAGAAATGCCTCTAATTCGTAAATTGTTGCGCCGAGAGCTTCGATATCAGCCAATTAAGTAAGCAGCGCAGCATAATTATCTTCCAGTGTATTGTGTCTGTCAACTAATTCGTTGAAGGTGGATGAGAAATCAGAAAATTTATGCTCCATGTGCTCTGTGCGTGCCCCCAAATGTGCCAGGTCCTGCTTTAAATAATGGCATCTGTCATCGAGGATTGCGTGGTATCCAGCATGTGTCGCAAGATCCCTGCGGTCACAGGAGCTTCTGGTTCGAGATCCACATCACCATCTGCACGATCAGGCTGCGATGGCGGGAAGGAAGACTCGTCGCCATCTTGGTCTTCACCATCCGGGGTCTTTTTTACATGTTTTGGAGACATCTTCTCCGCTTCAGGGATCTAGAAGCTACTCAGAGAAGACACTGTCCGGTAGGAATAATGTTTGTAGCCACTATATCGCTCGTGTGCTGGCGGAGCTCGTCTCTCACACGTCCATGCAGCTCCGTTGCCAGGCCACGCCCCGTTGATCTGAAATAGAATTGAGTCATTTGGACATCATATCCAAATGATGGATCATCATATCAGCATGAAATGCCGACACCGCGACCGAGCTAGGTGCCTCACGGAGGAGAGTGAGGGGCGCCAAACAGTTGCTGAAAACTTCATGAACGACCGTTCGGATTGTCCCGGATTGGTCATCCTACCTTAAAGTGCTCCCTAACATCAGTGCAGAGGGATCTTTGTGATGGCAGTGTGTGTTTGCACGGCTGGAATACAGGGATGTTGCCAGGTGTCAAAAAGATCTGTGGCTAGAGCCCATAGCAAATTTGATAGCAGTGGAATTTGGATTTAAAACTTTAAAGGTCTTTCACAGCTTCTGCCGGTTTGATTTAACACCTAGCCAAGCCAGGATTCAAGCAAGCAATTGTTGCTGCCCATAGATCTGAGAAGGGTTATAAAGCCATTTCCAAATCATTTGAAGTCCATCATTCTACAGTAAGAAGGATTAGTGGAAAACATTCAAGACAGTTGCCAATCTTCCCAGGCGTGGACGCCCCAGCAAAGTCACTCCGAGGTCAGATCGTGAAATGCTCAGAGAAATTGCAAAAAACCCAAGAGTTACATCGCAGACTCTACAGGCCTCAGTGAGCATGTTAAATATTAAATTTCATGACAGTACAATTGGAAAAAGGCTGACCTATTGTGGTTTGTTTCGAAGGGTTGCCAGGAGAAAACCTCTCTCTAAAAACAACACGACAGCACAGCTTAGGTTTGCAAAGTTGCATCTGAGCAAACCACAAGACTTCTACAACAACATCCTTTGAACAGACAAGACCAAAGTGGAGATGTTTTGCCATAATGCACAGTGCAAGGTTTGGTGAAAACCAAACACAGTATATCAGCACAAACACCTCATACCAACTATCAAGCATTAAGGTATATAGACTAGGGGAGAGGGGCGTCTCTTGGGACACGATCCTCTCCACTCGCAAATGGGGCGGTGCTCTGGGGCTTTCTCTCTCTTCGACTAGATTGGAACTTAGTGAAGCCGTAGGCTACCATATGGGGCTACATCAAATACATAGAAGGCAGTGGACCACGTAAGAAGCATTCCACAAATAAAAACTGTCAGTACACGGAACACGAACACAGACATTACTTTTTGTTATTCTGTTATTTTGATTTAAAATAAGCTTTTTAAACGGCTTCTTTAAAGCTTTTTTAAATTCTCCTGAGGAAGCCAAAAATGCTTTTTGGTGAAACGTGTTGAGACTGAAGACCACTCAAGATCTCATCTATTCCTTTGAGCACTTGAGCATAACATCAGTTGTGCCAACACTTGTTAATTTTTAAGAAGACACTAAAGAAGATCATTTTTCAACATCATATGTTTGTGAGTGAAACTTATTTTCAATTAGAACCTCCTGTTCATACATCTTGCACTATTATTTTGTATTATTTTTTCCCATGTACATGCGCCCCAACCCATGCAGATTGATATCCATACCTGGGAACTTCTTGGCTCCGGCTACACAGATCCTTCCCTTGTGGGATGCGGCCAGGACTGCACACTGACGTCAGTGGGCGGTCCCGCTGATGTTGGTGGGCGGTCCTGCTGACGTCGGCGGGATTTCCCGCTGGCGGCTGCGGGATTTCCTAGGTCAAACCCGGAGAGTTCCCAGGTATGTTGATATCCTAAGCATTGAGAGGAATGTTCTCTGGGTTGCTGCAGTTATTGGAAATGTAATTTTATTATTATTTTTAACTTCTGCTTTCCCACATGGGACTGGTATATTCTTTCAAGTCGGCACTATGGCTAGAATGATTTGGAATACATTGGTTTTCCCAATTAGCCATATAAATGGTTAGGTGCAAACCTGTTGCCCTTGGTAGTACCACATTTTTGTAATTAATAGACTTGGGCACCAGGGGGCTCTTCGTGCTCGTCTTTGGGGGGGGGGAATCTTCGCATTCCGCGAATATTCGCCTGTTCCTGTCTTCTCTTCAGGCAAATATTCGTGGACATTCTTCGTGTTCGGTTTTTCTTCCTTTTCCCCGGTTAAGGGGTTAATACTGGGTTAACGCGTACCGCAGCAGCTCTGGCGCCAGGAGTTTAAATGTCCGTATGAGCAACTCTATTGGTCGTCAGCAGGGGGCTCGTCTGCCAATGGTTGATGGCAGATGAGCCCCCTGCTGGTGACCAATAGGGTCGCTCGTACAGACTGTTAAACTCCTAGTGCCGTAACTTGTCCGGCAGATACCATTGGTCTCCCTGTTCTATCAGTTAAATGTCTGTACGAACGACCAATAAAGCCGCTTGTACGGACATTTAACTGATAGAACAGGGAGACCAGTGGGATCTGCATTGGGGTTTTAAAAGTCTGTACGAGCGACTCTGTTGGTCGCTCGTACAGACTTTTAGGCTCCTGGTGCACTTGTTGCACCTTAAGGGGTTAAGGGGTCATGCAAGTGAGCCTATTTGTTACGTGGGTGATGGACCCAAAATGCAGAAATGGCGAGCAAATCCAATAAACAAGCCGGGATCGAGGCAGGCAGCACAGGAGCGAAGTCAAACAACAATAGCCAAGGTCGGGACGGGCAGCGCAGGATCGTAGTCAAGGAACAATAGCCAAGGTCGGGACGGGCAGCGCAGGATCGTAGTCAAAGAACAATAGCCAAGGTCTGGTACACAAGAATAGCAATCAAAAGGCACAAGCGAAACAAACACCCCGAGAACAATGATTTGGACTCGTTGAACGGGCAAGGAAACACAGGACCAGGAAGTTTAAATAGGACCAATGGCGGGAAAGCAGGTACGATGACGTCATCGCGACAGGCGCAAGAGAAGCGTCGTTGCGATGGCAACGAAACAAAACAAACCCTCCTGCCTGTGGTACCTCCGCGAATGACGCGGAAGCGCCACACAGGCAGGAGAGGAAGAGACAGCAACCGTGGACAGGCAGCGGCGATCGAACACTCGATCGCCGCCGACATGTCCGCGGCGGCTAACCACACTCTCCTCTCTGCCTGTGCTGCCGCCGCGAGCGACGCGGCGGCGCCACACAGGCAGAAGAGGTACTGGATCGTCTCCTCGATCGCCGCTGACATGTAGCGGCAGCCCGATCAGGACTGACAGTGGCAGGAAGGCGTGCCTGCCCGACACACCCGCCCCCTCGTGTGCGCGCCGCACGCACGGCAACACACAAGGAGGACGGGCGCGAAGAACGCCGAGGGACCCCAGCCGGCCGGGTAGGTACGACACTATTGGTCGCTTGCATGGCCCTTTAACCTACGGATTTCCGCTCACGTTATCTAATGCAGCATCGAAGGGGTTAACGGGGGCGGAAATCCATAGGTTCGCTGTCAGGGGTTACAAAGGCCGTGCGAGCGAGCCTATTGGTCACCTGCAGGGTCTTCCTCAGGCATCAACCAATTGGAGGTCCCTGTAGGCAACCAATAGACTCATTCGCACTGCCTTGTAACCCGTGATGGCGAACCTGCGGATTTCCACTTCCGTGAACTGCTGCGATGCCGCGGTAAGTTAGAAGGGGGGGAGACTGGTAGACGAAGACGATCACGAAGATCTTCGTGGTGTGTGTCTTCGTCTTCGCCTACATTTTACTGCCACTGTCTTCTCTTCGGCGTGTCTTCGGAACGAACACGAAAACGCACTCTTCATGTTCGTTTGCACAAGTCTAGTAATTAATACACAATATTAAACCAAAATGTGTTATGAGTCAGAATGAATCCTATACAATCTAAAATAGTTTGGGTAAATTTCTGGATCTAGATGCATTTCACTGCCTGTAAGTGTAAAACGTTATGATGTTGGATAATAGTGTACAGAGAGGCGACAACTACAGTAGCCATATATGTGTCCAGCCATTCCATACAGTTCAAATCTCTCAGAATACGTGTGGCATACTTTACATATGATGAGGCTGTGGATACACAATTTAGTAAAACGAAATCCACGTATTCTGAGAGGTTTGCAGTGAGGAAATCTATGCCACTAATAATGGGGTGTGTGGACAAAACTATTGTTGTAGGTTTGTCCACACATAGATATTGATATTCTTTATCTTTTAATAGTCCGTGCCTTGAGTGTTTCCTTATAGATGCTTTCATACTCTGCGAGTAGCCACTCTTTTACCGTGGGTCACGTAACCTTCACTTTGTCTCCAGACTGCTGCCTACATCCTAAAAACATTGCTTGTAATTGCCTCTTCCTAACACAATGCAGTTAAAACTCCTGTTCATTCACGCATTTTCTTGTGCTGACTGCGGAAAGTCTTAGCTGTTCTCTCTCATCCAGTCCATCATAAATACTGTTGCCAGGCTTCTCTTTCTTACCCATGGCTTCACCTCTCTTCACTGCCTACCTGTATTAAGAATCCTGATTCCCATTATGAACATACATAACCTGGCTGTAACTTTTTCAATTCACTTTTCAAACTTCTAAATGGTTTTGAGCGAGTACCTCCCTAACAGTGGGGTCTGCAATGTTAAGTTATGTTTCTCTACATAGAAACATAATGAATGAAGCAGTTTCCTGCCACTTTTGGCTACTTGTGGAGGTTTTTCAACGGGTGTTTTTCCTTCTTCAAGTAAATAATATTCTTTAAAGTAATGTAGTCTCTTCAAGGATATGTACTTGGTATTTGCATTCATGTTTAGTAAAGCTATTTGTCACTGTAAACTCGAATATGCCCATATTAATTCTATCCAATTCAATCAATTTAATCGCTGTTATTTTAAAATAATACAAACCAGTGAGGCAGCAGTAATTCATGTATACATTAGTGAAAAAAAGTAAAAATACTCAGCATTTAGTAAAAGCATTTTATTTGAATTCAATCAAATAAAAAGTCACATATATTGTACAGGGGCATGATCTAGCAATAAGTAATGTTGTGATCGGAGGACATAATCTTGTTATCAAGGGTGCATATGAAGTTCTTTCCTGCAGTATGTTGGATGGATGATCTCTTAGGAGGGGATCTGCTACTTAATTACCAAATAGGACTTTATATATGCACGTCACCAGCATGTGAAAATTGTGTGCCCTACAAACCCTGGAAAACCCAGTTTTGTCACAAGCAAAAAGTGTGTAAAACTGAAACTTTGAATGCTCTGTACTGATACTAGAAATAAACAGCAAAGTATATATTATTTCAGTATTGCACCTACATAGAAGACAAACTGTCATAGAACAGAAGTTTATATTCTGTGCATTTAAAAAATTCATTTCTGATCCACTTGTTTTCTCCAAATTATTCACTAGATGGTGCTCAAAGATTATTATTAAAGACCTTGGCAGTCTGGGAGAGAATAACATAAGTAAATTGCATAGTTTTGTGGCAATTGATATTTCCGTACCTGTTATGCTTTGTATTTGACCTAACTTTTAGAGTGAAAAGTAGGCATAGTGATTGATCAGTCAGTATTATAATACTTTCTAAATAAGTTAAAAAAAACCACAAAAAAATAAGTTTTTCAAAAAGGGCAGACTGAGATGAGCTAGTTGGTTCTTCTGACATCGCTATCTTTGACTCTATCAACACACAGTCTATGAACAGACACTTAGGGTTTTACATCTAAATATTCACACCTAATACACATTTTGGTTCAAGTGAAGAAAAATCCAAAATGTTTTTCTTTATATACCAGAAACTTATCAGTGCTATGTATTCATGGAGCACAGAAACATTTAACCTTTATTTAACCCAAGTAAGCAGAAGTGGACTTCAGCTAATTTTCAAATATGAAGAACCTTTAAAAACCCAGCAGTGTGAGGGGTGGATATGTCAGGGGGCACCTGTCAATAAACAAGAGTCTGGATCTGGTGCTCCCAAATGGCTAGATTCCATTTCAAATTTGGAGCATCCCCAAATGGAAACTTCCTTTTGAGAAATGTAAATATTTTCGCCACTACCAGAAACCTTCTGTGTGGTTTGCTTGCCTTTTTAATTATAGACGCTAGGGTGTCTAGAGTATCATGGACTTTTTACACCTTAATAATTGCCGCAAACAGTCCCAATTAGGGAAGGTGAAAACAATGCATTTTTTCAAACTATAAGTAGTGTCCCATAAATCACAGCTTTGTATTGTCTTTTGTGGGGAAACCTGGAAAATGCACCTGTTTCATTGTGAGCAGGATGCAATCAATCAGAAAGTAACAGATCATATCCAATTGCTACTTATTCATCTTAGCACCACAATGCTAAATTGTTTTGCATTACACTTCATGCATCTGGACTTGCTCTGGATCGTAGGGCTTTCTAGAATAATTTGCTTGTGCTTGAAGGTTAACCTGCTTATACTCTACCCTTTCTCCAAAAAAACCCACGTTCTAGCCTTCTGTCGACAATCCTCTGATGTCCTGTTGCCATCATATTTCATGTCGTCTGAAATATACTAACCACCGCTCCTTTGCTGTGTATGTCGTTGTTGATTTCCTGATGAATATTATTATGTAAAACATTCATCATTTTAAGGAAGACATTGTCATATCCAAGTAGAAAAAGCCACTCACGGCTCTGTAGTATGGATAAGATGCAATAACAAAAGCATCTCAGATACAGGGAAAGTATGTCAGATTTTAGCTTTGGATGCTTACGTAAAGCCAAAGAAACTTTGAAATGTTATCCAGAAAATCTAATTCCACTCATTCTAACTATTTATACATATATTTAAGTTTTGGGCTCCAGACTGTCCACCCTCCCCTCGAAGATCCCGCTGCCAGTAAATGAAGCTCTGTAGCAGCAGAGCCGACAGGTTTTCCTGCAGGAGCCTGGTGTGTGCTATGAACACTTGCAAACAGCTGTTCTATTAATGTTATGGGCTACACTTTGCTTATTCAAACAGGCCCCTTTCACAAAGAGCACAGATGCTGTTTGGTGATCCATGCAAAAGCTTGGTGTTTTGTTATTCTGACCCTGCTTGATACTGAACTTGTATCTGTCCTGTATGCTGCTACACTCTGCAAACCCAAGTCTCCGTTTGGATCTATTGGCTTGTGTTATTGGACTTTGCTACCTGCTTGCTCCTTTTTTCATTTGATTTCCTGGCAATAACCTATACCTGTACTTTTCAATGCTTTTCCATCCTCTGTGTGACCTTTCCTGGTATCAGGACTGGATTAAACAAGGGGCACCTGGAGGAACTGCTGCAGGGTCCTAGAGTGATAGGGAGTCCTGAGACCCCATCCTGTAGTAGACTTGATTTGTAGTGGCCTCTGGATTAATGTGAGGGACTGTCTGACTCTAACAGAGAGGAGCCAACTCTACAGCAGGTATGTATATTTCCTGATTAATCCAGTTGGTATCCATCCACACCCAGGAAGGAAGAGTAGGAGAGCTTTAGGTCACAGAGTGTGCTTTCATCAGCTGTTCATCCTCCTTCTTCCTTTGCTTCATTGTCCTCGATTACCTTTCCCACCTTGTTACATAGGCTTGTGTACCCATGCACAGACTATGCAGGAACTTGTACCCTGCAGGTGAGAGGACTGCAGACCCCAAACAACAAGAAAGTGTCTTGAACTACAAAGACTGATGGCTACTCTGGGTCAGTTTAGAGCCGCTTAAGTTTTTTTTCCCATCCTTGTGTTGTGGGGTATATGTAACATTATAATCTTTGGCAAAATGTTCTGATATTGACTCTGAACCAGGAGTTTTGTGCCACTTGCCAACAATCCTGTCCATTGTTGCCAAAAATTGGCACGCCATTGACTGCATTCCTTTTAGTGTAACCAGGGTTTGAACATGTGCAGTGGCCAGGCCTTACATTACTTTTGATCAGTGCCATTTGGGTGATATCTGTTATCATTATGATTTAAAAAGGAGCCAAAGGACTATGCGATAATAAATGGATTTATATGATCACTAGCCTTAAATAAAAGACAGTTTAGGAGATATAGTGAAAAAAGGGAGAGATGGCGAAAACAGGGAGAGTTACAGAGAAGGAGGAATATTGAGAAATAATATAATTAGCTTTAGGGAAAATATGGAGAGATAATGAATAAAAGAGAGATTATGAAAGATGAGAAGAAAGAAATCGGAAAGGGGGTGATAATGAGAAGTGGGAAAGGTAATGTGAAAGGAGAGATATAGGCAGACAAGGGAGATATAAAAATAAAGAGGAGAAGTAGAGAGAAAACGGGAGATAAACAGAAGTGGAAGAGATGAGGAAAAAAAAAAAAAGATAATGAGAGGGGGATCAAAGAAAATCAGTGAAAAAAGTGGCAGAGATATAGAGGAGGGGAGATATACAGAAAAAGGGAAGAAAGGGATAAAATGAGGTAAAAAGAAAGAGTAGGAAAGAAAAATACAGGAGAGAAAGAAGGAGAGAAAAAATAGAAAGCTAAAGAGAAGAAAGAAAAAGAAAGGAGAACAATAAAGAGGAGAGATAGAAAACAGCGATAAAAAGAAAGGAGAGATACAGATAAAAAGGAGAAATAAAGAGAAAGGAAGAGAGGCAAAGAGAAAAAAGGAAGAGATGAGATTTAGAGAAAAAGGAGGAGTAAAGAACAATTAGAGGAGATAGAAAGGGATGAGATAAGGAAAAGAGTGAGGTAAAGCGAAAGGGAGGGGAGATATACAGAACAAAGACATAATGAAAAGGGGCAGAAATAAAGAGAAAGGATATAGAAAAATGTGGAGACATTAAGAAAAAGAATAAAAAAAAAAAAAAAAGGGAAATAGGTATTGATAACAAGAAAGGGGAGGATCACAGAGAAGATGAGAGATAAATAGAAAGAAGACAGTAGGTAAGAAGAAAGGGGAGAGATAATGAAACAGGGGAGAAATTATGATAAAGGGGAGAGAGGATGTGTTTGTATATTAGAGCAAGTATGTCTAAAGGCAAGCAAGTGTGGATGCAATTTCAAGCCAGGATGTCTATGCATAAGGGCAAGTGTGAATCTGCGTGTGTATGTGCAGACGTATGTGTTTATGGGCAGGCATTTGTAAGGGTAGACTGTCCAAATAAGGGTATACTTACTTATTTGGACAGTATATCCATTATTGTTACTATTTTGGGCCTAAAGGGTATAGAATGTTTAAAGGGTGCGCGTGAGCCAGACTTACAGGAGACCTGACTGAGAGGGGACCCAAGACTTTGAGAGGAGACCACTGTTGCTGGGTAAGTCCTGTGAATGCAATATGGGCAAATCTTGTATTTGTGTCTAATTTGTGTGCTGGGGCAAGTCCTTATGTGTACAAATTATGTAGTTAAAATAGGATGTTTAAAGCGGATAGAAATAGGCACATTTCACAAAGCTCTTTATTTATAAATACTGCAAATATATATACACACATACACACAGTCACTGGCCACTTTATTAGGTACGCCTGTTCGCAGGGGAGGGTTGGCAGCCTAAGGCCTGGGGGGCAAGTCTAGTCAAGTGGCCCATTGCCCCACCAAAGCGGCTGCGAGCGACATCGTGTGGCAGTCACTCCACCGGCGCCTAATGAAATTAAAACGGCCGGCGTGCACGCACCGCACCGCCCAATAGCCGTGCCTCAGCTCTTTATCCCACCCCTTTTATTTGGCACCTGTGGCAGATCCTGTATGTGCCCCCCCCCCACTTTAAAACTGCATAGTTTCTATGGTTAGTGTCAGGACTCGGGTGATCAGGTCGGGTAGGAGCCCATGCGCAGGGGATACTTGGGGTTCAGTATGTAACCCACAGTGCATGATTATGCAAACAAAGACACCACAAGCAGAATTCCAGGTAATGTAGTGTATTTTATGTATAACAGGACCAGCAAATAAGGGTAATACAGTCAAAACAAGAAACCAGACGTATGGCAAAATAAATACCGGTAATAAGTCTTTTGAGAGGGAGCCCGCTTGGAAGGGCACGGAAAGGCACACAGCCCACTTGGAAGGACACAATAGCAGGGAGTCCACTTGGAAGGACACAATAGCAGGGAACCAGGAACAGTACAGGTGCAGAGCCACAGCAGGAAGGTCCATAGACTTCAATACAAAGGCCCTGACTGAAGGGCAGGGCAGGTTCATAAAGGCAGAGTACTCCAGGTAACAAGGCCCAGCTGGATGTAGACTAGGGCTCAACCCAGGTAACAAGGCACACCTGAGTTCTGAGTGCTCCAGAGGGCGGCCACTAGTGGTCGGAGATGTAAACGCCACAGGTATAAAAAAAGCCATGGTTCAGGCAGCGAAAAATTGGTTCCCGACAGTACCCCCTCCCCAAGGAGCGGTCACTGAACGCGAACAGACTGAACAAAATCTGTACACCTTTCAGAAACTGAGCAGAAGGGTGTACTTAACGTGATTTCTTAGTCTTCGGTAAAGCTTGTTCACAGATCTCCAGGTCTTCCTTTCTGATTATGTTGCCATTAGAGGTAATAACACAATCGAAGGAAAGGTTATCTGTGGTGCAATCGTAGGTCAAATTAGGACTGGATGCTGAAGTTGAGGAGAAGCTATGATCCAGTCCTTTCTCTTTCCATGTACCAGGGGTCACATAGCTGCCCTGTACCCAGGGCACCACTGAGGGCAGTTCATTATGGGAAGCATTGATGGAAGGCCCCTTCTTACCCAGAGATGGAATAGGGTCATGCATCTTTGTTACCAGTCCAGAGGTGATATTAGGGGCTATGGTAATCTCTGGTGTATCACACTTTGCTGAGGTAGCAGTGATAGGAGTTGCAATCATGGCTGAACAGAAAGCAATAGGAAGTTCATCCATATGGGAGCAACCCACACTGCCACAGACTGTAGGATCACAGACGCTGCATTCCATCACAGAACAATCATCATCATCAGGCTTCAGCCGGACATCCACTGGAGTTTGATAAGCATTAGGAATCACCAGGGGTGGTATATACTCCATGGGTTCACTGTCCTGGGGAATAAAGCTACTTCCCCTTTTAGGAGAGCTCTGTGGTTGTGACGTAGACTGCTCAATCGGTACAGAGGGTTTAGGAGGTTTCAGAGGACATTGGGTGATCCAGTTTCCCTTTTTGCCACAGTAAAAGCAAGATTCCTCATCATCACGCCTTTGTTGTAATTCGGTTGTGGTAAGGGGTTCACGTTTCCTAGGAGATTCCTTTTTAATACTGGTAACAGGCTTGTTGGATTTCTCAGGTGATGTAGCAGGTGTAGGTGAATGGTCTTCATGAGAGTGATTGGAGTTGGAGTCCCAGATTTGAATTAATGATTTGCACAGTTCAAGCAAGCATTCTCCTATGACTTTGATGACTGAAAGTAACCCCGCAGACTCCTTGTAAGGGCCTTTGTATTCTGTCAGGACTCGGGTGATCAGGTCGGGTAGGAGCCCATGCGCAGGGGATACTTGGGGTTCAGTATGTAACCCACAGTGCATGATTATGCAAACAAAGACACCACAAGCAGAATTCCAGGTAATGTAGTGTATTTTATGTATAACAGGACCAGCAAATAAGGGTAATACAGTCAAAGCAAGAAACCAGACGTATGGCAAAATAAATACCGGTAATAAGTCTTTTGAGAGGGAGCCCGCTAGGAAGGGCACGGAAAGGCACACAGCCCACTTGGAAGGACACAATAGCAGGGAACCAGGAACAGTAGAGGTGCAGAGCCACAGCAGGAAGGTCCATAGACTTCAATACAAAGGCCCTGACTGAAGGGCAGGGCAGGTTCATAAAGGCAGAGTACTCCAGGTAACAAGGCCCAGCTGGATGTAGACTAGGGCTCAACCCAGGTAACAAGGCACACCTGAGTTCTGAGTGCTCCAGAGGGCGGAGGGCGGCCACTAGTGGTCGGAGATGTAAACGCCACAGGTATAAAAAAAGGCATGGTTCAGGCAGTGAAAAATTGGTTCCTGACAGTTAGGCAAACATTGACAGGGATACAGCATAACTGTTATCATTATATACTTTGGGATTACGCTGTTCCACCGTCAATGTGTGCCTACACTTTGAGCCAGACACTGACAATACTGCACTACAACCCCTATCACTATATACTAAGCCAAACATTGATGTCAGTGACTGGCTTAGTACATAGTAGGGATGCACCGAAACTGAAAATTCAGCATTCATTTGGCCAAAACCGAAATAACCCAAAACCTTTTAAAATACTTTATTAAAAGTAACACACCAAAATTAGACAAAAAAAATCAATAACAATATTAATATACCGTATTTGCTCGATTATAAGACGAGGTTTTTTCCAGAGCAAATGCTCTGAAAAATACCACTCATCTTATAATCGAGGTCGTCTTCTAATCAGACCTCAAAACAAATTCTGCTGGGGCCAGGCAGCTTACCAGGCTTTGGTCGTGAGCAGCGTCTCTGCTTCTAGCAGCAGGAGAACAGGAAGCTAGCAGCGTCCTCACATAACTCTGCCTCCCCCCTCCTTCCTCTGGGGGCAGGGTCAGAGAAGTTGCTCGCACAGCCGGGCCCCTGCAGAAGTCTGCGAGTGGGAGATCTGCAGTTCAGGTAAGGGGATGGAGGAGGGTTTTTGTGATTAATGTGTGAAGTATGTGTGATTAATGGAATGAATGAGTATTTAAATGTTTGTGAATGAGTGTGTATGTGATAGCATGGATGTGTAAGGGGGGTGGGGGTGGTAGCATGGCATAGGGAGGCTGTACTCCCACTACTATCATCCCCAGGTTCCAGCATGTACTGGCTGCCTTGGCTTGATAGGAGTGTGATTGCTGTTAGCAGTTATATATATATATATATATATATATATACCTCCAGAAATGCATTTTAACCCCCTATATGCCACTCAGCCCCATGATACGCCTTTTAACCCCCTATATGCCAGAGTGGCATATAGGGGTATAAGGCATATCATGGGGCAGAGGGGCATATAGGGGGTTAAAAGGCATATCATGGGGCACAGTGGCATATAGGAGGGTATAAGACATTTCTGGAGGCAGAGTGGCATATAGAGGGTTAAAAGGCACATCATGGGACAGAGTGGCAAATAGGGGGGTATAAGGCATTTCTGGGGGCAGAGTGGAAAGCCTGGGGGCAGATGTGCATAACTGGGGGGGGGGCAGGTTGGCAAATAAAAGGAAATAAAAAAATATATATTTTTCTCAATCATAGCTTTTATTAAATATGAAAAAATAGTTTACATTAATTAATATTTACTAGTTTAACCTTTCCTATAGGGTAGTCTTATATTCAGGCTTTTTGTTTTTTTCCTAAATTAATATTTTTATTTTGGGGGGTCGTCTTATAATCAGGGTCATCTTATAATCGAGCAAATACGGTATATATATATATATATATATATAACAGCAATCGCAATCCTATCATGCCCAGGTTCTAGCATGTACTGGCTGACTTAGAATGATAGGCGTGTGATTGCTGTTTTCAATCATATATATCTATTAATACTGTTATTAAATTTTTCTGTCCAATTTTGGTATGTAATTTACTTTTAATAAAAGTGTTGTTAACACACCACAGTTGGACAAAAAAAAATTGATAACAGCAATCACACTCCTATCATGCCTAGACAGCCTCCCTACGCAATGCTATCCCCCCACACTTCCATGCAATGTGAAACCCTCATTCACAAACATTCATCATAAACTACAGCATAACACCCATCACTCACACACTTACTAATATTTTCCCACCTTTCCTCTGGTGCTGTCACTTTTCCTCCTCCTCTTCATTCTTCCTCTTCATTCTTCCTCTTCTTCTTCCTCTTCTGTGTCCCGTCCTTCCAGTGCAGAGAGCGTGGAAGATGGTGGGTGCATCGTTTTTGGAGGCACGGCAGCCAGTCCCGGTGGCAGCCGCTTAGTTTTTAACTTTGCGGCTGCCATGAATGTTCGTCTGCCGGCCGCCCGGCCAGCCCGCCGGCCCAGCCCACCCCTGCCTGTTCGCCAATTGCTTGTTAACACAAAAAGCTAATCAGTCAATCACATGGCAGCAACTCAATGCATCTAGGCATGTAGACATGGTCAAGACAACTTGCTGAAGTTCAAACCGAGCATCAAAATTGGGATTGGGATTTAAGTGACTTTGAATATGGCATGGTTGTTGGTGCCAATATTTCAGAAACTGCTGATCTACTGGGAAATTTATGCACAACCATCTCTAGGGTTTACAGAGAATGGTCCGAAAAAAAGAAAATATCCAGTGAGCGGCAGTTGTGTGGACGAAAATACCTTGTTGATGTCAGAGGTCAGAGGAGAATGGGCAGACTGGTTCGAGATGACAGAAAGGCAACAGTTACTCAAATAACCACGTATTACAACCAAGGTATGCAGAATACCATCTCTGAACACACAACACGTCGAACCTTGAAGCAGATCACACCGGATGCCACTCCTGTCTGCTAAGAACAGAAAACCGAGGCTACAATTCGCACAGGCTCACCAGAATTGGACAATGGAAAGCTGAAAGAACGTTGCCTGGTCTGATGAGTCTCAAATCCAGCTGCGACATTTAGATGGCAGGATCAGAGTTAGGCGTAAACAACATGAAAGCATGGATCCATCCTGCCTTGTATCAACGGTTCAGGTTGTTGGTGGTGTAATGGTGTGGGGGACATTTTCTTGGCACACTTTGGGCCTCTTAGTACCAATTGAGCATTGTTTAAATGTGAGAGCCTACCTGAGTATTGTTGCTGACCATGTCCATCCCTTTATGATCACAGTGTACCCATCTTCTGATGGCTACTTCTATCCTTCTGATGGCTCATATCATCTCAAACTGGCTTCTTGAACGTGACAATGAGTTCACTGTACTCCAATGGCCTCCAAAGTCACCAGATCTCAATCCAATAGAGCTCCTTTGGGATGTGGTGGAAGGGGAGTTTTGCATCATGGATGTGCAGCCGACAAATCTGCAGCAACTGCGTGATGCGATCATGTACATATGGGCCAAAATCTCTGAGAAATGTTTCTAGCACCTTGTAGAAAGTATGCCACAAAGAATGAAGGCAGTTCTGAAGGTAATTAGTATTAGCAAGCTGTACCTAATAAAGTGGCATTATTGCTGGAGAGGCCACTGTCAATGTCTAAGCACCAGCCTTCAGAAATGTTAGGGGAACTGCCATTTTTGAAGTGCTTACCGTAACTGAAATAGTTTATTAAAACTACCTATAGAAACTACTCATACAAATGTCATCCTTTGGATCACAGCAGCCAATAGGTCTGGAAGAGGAGGGCATTTGTCAGACAATAAACATTAGACTCTAAAAAAAATCCTCCTGTTACTTAGTCCTGCATTACGGTTTCCAGGCTGAACACCACCTATAGATCTTCTCTGTAGTATTTGTGGTAATAAATCCACAGATGGAAATAAATTACCTGATCAAGCTTATACATCCTCCATAACGCAGGGGAGCACTTTATAGGTGGTAACTAGCAACATGTAAAAATTAGACGTGTCCTAAAAAAAGGGCTGATATGGTAACTCTAACTATGACTGATGTGGATAAACCATGCAGGTAGTGGGTGGAATATAAGAGGCCCAGTACTCAGTGTCCATATTGAAGCCTCTTAGGCAGTAGCCAAATGGCCTTGGCCCGTAGCCAAATGGCCTTGGCCCAGAGGAATAAATATGATCTGAAGACTAGTAATACATATATTTTTTACTAGCTGTGCAAACCTCATGCTGGAAGACTGATATGGGCTAACATTATTATGTTGGGTGTGTTAGCCAAAGATAAGAAAAACCTCTGCTATTTGGTTATTTTATACAAAAAAAATATAGTGGAAATCATATTTTTTTATAGATAAATAATTCATCATGCAGCACTTGTGTTTGTATTGAGCAAGATGTCAAAACAAACAAAAAAGGAAGCAGTACATATAAACAGGCAAAAAGACTGTACTACCATGTGGTTAGTTTACATGCAACAATTCTGACATCCCGTCACAAGGGTCTGAATAGTGCAATGGTAAATGGAAAGAATAACATAAAGGCAGTGTAAGACGGAATGATAAAATAATAGGAACATACAAAGCAGACACAGCAGTAAGACAGCAAATAATGAGGCAGCCGTAGAGATCACAGAGAACCAGAAGAGACAGGCTTTGGAATAAGATGACACTGAGAGCTGACAACAATAAGAGAATAAGAATACCACGTGGATCACACAGACAGTGGGGACAGACACAAATTGACATCAGGGGGAAAACAGACATGCTATAGAGCAACAGAGACTGATCAAGATAATTGTGACTGTAGCCAAGGCTCCCTTCTTTGTGTTGATAATACGACAGATACTTACATTAATATCTGAAAAGTATGAGAGGAGGGAGCATTAGCTTACCCCATAAATAGGCATTTTTTGACTAATGGACTTGTACTTGGTTGTTAGTCAAGAGCTTAGACTCTTTGTTTACAGAATGCACACATGCTGTTGACTGTCACACTTATGCTTTCTTAGTGATGGTTGCTTTAATTAGACTTTTCTTACAAAGGGCCACTCAATGGTGCAATTACCTCTATAAATCTATTTGCACAAAGCAAAAAAGAAAAAGAGTCTCTTCTAAAGCCACCATGTCAAGGTAATGCCTAATTAATTAACAATATCTTTTTTTTTTCTTCGCCAGCTGGTAATAGATGTAAGATTGAAATCTTTCCCCAGCATTGTTGCTGTTGCAAGCCCACTGAATTTATACCCCTGCTTTCCTTGTTAAAAACAGCAGAGGTACATCTAAGATAATGGATACATTTCTCTTTCTGCTTCATTTTTGGGCACCCCACCCCCAACTCTGCTTGATTGACATTTGAGAGAGGCAACGTCACATCCAGCTAAGGGCAGCATTCAATTAATTTCATATGAAATATTTATAGCTCGCTGCTGTATTTATATCAAACTCTTATGCGAGGGATCTTCTCATTAGCATGTGTGGAGACTCATTTTTATGCTGTCACAGTTATTCTGAATTAAAATCCAATTAGTCCAATAATCCTGTGACTGTTATGAAATTATTGAAAACACCCCATTAAGGCGATAGTGTGCAATCTAAACCATGAGCAAGGATACAATTAGTCATTTCGGCTCATTTATATGCAGAACATTCACAGAGCTACATAATGATACACAGGAATATGAAGTGTCAACGTTTCCAGGAGCTCCATATAACTTCATGTTCCTGTATTAGTACCGTGACAGGGTTGAGGTGAACAAGACAGCCTGCTATAAATTTGGAAGCTTTATGTAGGATGCCATATACAGTGTCTTGCAGCAGCCACTGAGATGTGGTTAATAAACATTTCAATAACTCTCTGCATGCCAAAGAGGTGGACAAAGCATTAGGGATGAGCCTAGGGTTAGTGGAGCCTGTGTGCAGTATTTCTTTGGCACTCTCTACAACTAAAACAAACACACACACACATATACTAACATGCAAACTCAGTCTAATACCCACTCACTCTAACACCATGCATTTCGATCCTCCACCTCGCACCACTAACCATAGCTCCCATCTGACACCATACACTGACACACACTCATACTAACACCCTACACTAGTATACACACAAACACTTTAATGCCGTATGCTCCAGTTATCTACAATCTTCCTAATATCTATATCTTAGCTATGCCTATGCCAATGATTGCTAAACATTTACATAATGAGCATGATAATTAGGAATTTTGGAATGTACAGTATTGACTAATGGCTACATAACTTGCTTGTCGTTTATACCTTAGGAGGTCAGCTTAAGGAAATCAGGACACCCAGTGAAGAAAAGATGATAGATGTTCAGCGTTTATATTTTGAATGGAAATATACTGCATTATGGAACATTTGTCTTATACTATCTTATCTTACTGCTTTGATCCTGGCATCCTGGTTCTGGTTCACATTGGCATGCTATTACTTTTAAATAACTGTAGGTTATAAATGCATGAAGAGTGCTTGTTATAAAGATGAAAGCTAATTATTCACTATATAGTACCAAAAAGTTATCCTTTAATCTTATTTGGAAAATGTCTGAATGGGTTAACTTTTTAAAATACCAATCCTGCAGATGCCTATTAGGTGTACAGGATTCTTCAACTCAATGCCGTCACAGCACGTTAATGAGCTTCTGCTGCAGGAAGAGCTGTATAATGCATACTTAAATCAGCGAGATTCCCTGAAATCTCTTTTTCTATTAAACAATGCATTTTGCAGGGCTAGTTCAGCCCTTCTTGCTGTAGAAATTTGCCAGTATTGGCCCCTAGGAATGCATAGTCAAGTAAATGAGTTGAAAATGCAACTCTTCTGGAAAGTCTCCTGCCTTCTTTCCCTTTAAATAAATAAACCCCTGATGGAGCAAATTGCCATATGGTTAACTAACTTTTGTAATGCTATTTGTAATGCTTATTTAACAATAACATTAAAACTCACAATAAACTATTTGACAATAAAATTAACACATGTTAAGACACACTGGTACAGAAGGAGAATATGGCCCTAGCCCCTATTATGTTTCTTTTTAACTTGTAGACATTGTTACAAAGGAGTATTTAGTGTACAAAACTGAAGATGTAGGCTTTGAGTAAAATGACAGATGCGTTATAAGTGACCCAGTTACATTGATGACATCCTCGCAGTTTTAATGTTTGTTCCAGATCTCAGTTTCTATGAGATAAAGGCTATGGATAATTTTATTAAGTGAATCTAGTCGTGCTAAAAGCCGATATGTTGACATTTTTCCTTTTGGTGGGCGAGATGAAATAATCCATAAATTCGTGTGGATTTGGTCAAGTAACCTAACCGAAATAATATATTTTTAAAATATCCTATTGTCTTTCAAAGTAGTGTTACTCAATCTCATGCTGTGATATGAAATATAAACACTTTTTTCATAATGTCAAAATACATGTATAGATAGATATAGACACAGCTGTCTCTGTATGAGAAAATAAAGTGGCCAAAGAATGTGTATGTGTCTGATAAAATAACATAATCTTGCAAAAATAAGCTTAGGCAATTACCAGCCTGCTACAGTGATCGCCTTCCACTGCCAACAGTAATGTTCTTTTCCTAAAGATGATTATTATTGATGTCTATCAGATTTATTTTGCCGTGCACCAGGTTTTTCATGAAGAGATCCCATTTGATTGTTTAGTTTATAATTTGCAGACAGCTACCTTTAATGTGAGCTCTTGACTGCCATAAAGGCTGCACCTGCATTTTGCATACGCCTTAGAGCTGCAGCCGCTGTGGACAGTAATTGTGGAACATCATTTTATGTTATTTACTCCACGTATTGATGTTAGTGTGTGCGGGATCCATTCGTAATGGGTTTGGTCAAATGGCCAATTATTTCAATAACGTACAGCAGGCTACCATATGGTATATGCAGCTGCTAACCTTTTGTTGCGAGATGGCTCTGAAACAATAGGGGTACTTCTGTACCATTGGTTGTGTATTACTGAAACACATTATATATATTTGAAGACATGGGAAAACTTGAAATAAAACTGACTATTTTAAAAAACAATGCAAGGTGTGTTGTAAGCAAAATATCAGCTTTCATCTCTATAACTCTGCCTACATATCTTTATTGTATAATGTCTATTTATGTATTGTGAACATCTTACTAGTGTTTAGGAAAGTATTTATAAAATGAGTCTGTTTTCTAATAACTTTATAAACTGCATGCAAAAATATACAACGCAGAGAGGTCATTCATATGTGCTTTGTACAAATTTGTATACGGTTTGAATAGGCATATAGAATGTCTGGGACAGGGGGCATGCAATGTACTTCCTTACCCCCACCTAAACTATAAATGTAAGTACAGGGTGGGTCAGATATAGACCATCCTCTTGGTTCTTGTGGATGTAAGAGGCAATCATATCAAAATAACAAGCACAGGACTTTTCTTGAACTATTTTCTTCAAATACTTACATAAGATATTGTGTTGGGGAAGAATTTAGGAGTCGTCAGAATGTTTTCCTGGAAAATATACGGCACAGTGGTGCAAATTGATGCAATTACAATATCAACCGATGTTGAGCTTGGAAAATAGCAAGGCAACCCTGGTGGCTGGTGAGACAGTTGTCCCTCCTGCCCTGCCTCCCCTGTTCCTTTCCTTACCTCGCCCCCCCTTCCCTACTAACCCTTCATCTTTCCCCCTCATTCTATCCAAACGAATTGGGCAGCAGGGAGAACCCAGTGGGTAGCTCGTTAAAACCTGTGTGTTGAGTGTATAGCGAGAAAAAAAGAAGTTCGGCCTAGCGGGGGAGCCTTGCTGCTAGGTGATGGCAAAGGGCTCCCTCCTACAATTTGGGGCAGTCCTGACCTGCAGAATTTTATGGAGGCAGAAGTCAATATTGATGGCGGCAACAGGGGTAAATAATCACAGTCACCAACAGTTTAGTTTCCACCTGAGAGAAAAAAAGCTTTGCTATTGGAATCTTTGAAAGACTAGCCAACAAATTACGGATCACTATTTGACTAAACTTGAAATTTGAGGCATAGGCGATTTCCAAAAAAAGAAACCCAGAAAATATTGGTTACTACGACTTTTAAAGTAAAGATAAAATACAAAGTCAATACATAAATGCGTTATTCATTTGTACATAGTTACGATCAGGATTCTTGTTCTTTATTTATAGGAACATTGTATAAATTATAAGAAAACAGTTACCAGTCACAGCTATTGTCTTCTACAGGTAAATTAATTTGTGGTAGACAAAACATACATTTTCCTAATTAACAGCTTATCTAAAAAGATATAGTACATTTATTATAGCATTGATCCCAGAGTGCTGTATAGCAGTAATAGAAATCTGTTTCATTATCTCTAAACAAGCATAGCATAGCAGATGTGTGTGCATTTTTACATTGTCATTTTATGGACTGTTTTATCACAGAAATACGCTGTGCCAAGATGTGTAACATGCATTTAAGAGACTGGTGTTTGGTTGTACAGTTCAGAATTCAATAGTCAAGGCCATGTAGTTATAAACAGCAGTTCTATAAGAATGGGATAGCACTGCATTCTGTCCATTTTGAGCTATATGAAATACATAAGGGATTATTATCTGAAAAAATCTCCGAGTTGGATGCACACTTGAAGAGTCACGTGGAAATGTAGGTCATTAAGTAGGGCTAACCGATTTATCATTGAATGATCTATTAATTCACAAAGATTATTTTTTCTGGGTTGACTGTCAAGGTTGAAGTAGAAATGCCTAGTCTTCATATATTGGAAGAAAACACAGAGAGTTAAGTCACTAGAGTAAAATTCAAACGTACAATGTTACTAGATTTCATAAGTTCTAAATATTATATTCTTCCTCTCACCTAAGTGATGATGGGAAACTGTATCTGCTTGCTGGTTATTTAGAACATTGTACTTGTTATCTTCCTGGCAATATAATTGGCCCAATAATCATGTTTACTACAGGTAGACCCTGTCAAACTAACTTATTTTTTTGACTGGTAACTAAGATAATAGACCAGAAAGGAACTGTTGATATAGTCTTATTTTCAGTAATGTGTTTGACACTATACCCAATAGAAAATGTATGCATAAATAGCAGTCTTTGGGGTTGGATGTCAAAATAGTTGAATGTATAAAGCGATGGTTGAGTGACGCAGACAGATGGTTGTAGTTAATGCTCTATATTCAGAGGAAGGCCTTGGGGTACCTCAGGAATCAGTATTGGGACCCGCACTTTTTAATATTTTTGTTAGTGATATTACAGAAGGTCTTAGTGGTTAGGTATGTCTTCTTGGAGATGAAACAAAGGTCTGCAATCTTTCAATGATTTAAGCAAATTAGAAGAATGGACAAGATTGTGAAAACTGCAGTTTAATGTTGATAAATGTTAAATGATGCACTTGGGACTTAAACCTCCTAAGGCAGAATATAGCATTGGGGATGCAGTTCTGTCAGTGACAACACAACAGAGTAATTATTTCTGATGAAGAGAGAAGGGAGATGCAATATTAATACTTAAAGGGATTTAACAAAGAGGAGGCAAGCTTATTTTAACGGAGGAAAGATCTAAGAAGAGGTCATAGTCTGAAACTAGAGGGTCAGAGGCTTAAATATAATGTAAGGAAATTCTGCTTTATTGAGAGGGTGGTCCACAGAGACGGCTTTGTTCTCCATATTAAAGTATTTATATAAACTGCATAAAGAAGTTGGAGAAAGTGACGGCAGCCTAGACTGGCCAGATACTAGCCCTGCTGTTGAACTGAACAGGTTGGCTGTAGCTCTAATAGGAGTCGATGCAAATATTTTCATCTATGCATGTTAATGGCTGTGGCAACCTGTTACACTGGCATTCAACAGTACTTATCTCATTGCATCCCTCCATGAGCAAGAGTGCACGGGGACTAGAGGTGCTAACAGGATAAGGTCCATTGCACTGAATGACTGAAATTTCATTCTGATGGAACTCTTTCCTACGGTGCTAAGAAATCTACTTAGGTCTACATCCTGTCATATCGCAACATACTCATGAACAATGACACTAAAAAAAGCAGCAGCACCTCCCATAGCTCCATCAAACTCCATTAAAGAATGAGGAATTATGCAGGAGAAAAAAAAACACAGGCCACCCAGGAGAAACTTGGATGTGCTGCTAAAGGCACTAACATGAAATGTTTGTATGTTAAAGACCCTTGTGCTGATGATGCGCCAGCTGGTCATCTGCTACATGAATGCCTTACCATACTGCTAATATGCACAATATTACTCTCAATTTGTATTTAGACTGAAATGCTGGGATTTGGAATTTTAAATTTGAGGGTGGAAAACTAAAAGTGCTACTTACCACAAACAGCATTCGCCTTCTAGTCGAAGCAGCTATAACTAAATCATTTAAGATTGTACACTCATGAGAAAATACAGAATTGACTTTATTAATTGTCTTCTACGGTAAATAATATACAGTTAGCTCTTCTGTACTTTTAAGGATCTGTCTGTGATAAGAACAACTGCACATTTTTGTATAAGGCAACTACAATTTTTAAGAACGTTTTAACCTATCTTCACCAGTTTAAGTATGCCAGCATGTGACATGCTTGATCTAGGATAAGTGCACTGAAGGTAATTAGTTTAACAACTGGAACCTTGAGACAGTCATCAGTTTAAGAAATTAATTATGTTGCTAAGTATTTAAAAGAAGAATAGTTTCAGGTGCCAGGAATAACATAAATCCTATATTTCTTAACCACATAGATTTCTCCAGTAGCAGAGTACACTGTACAGTAGAGGTCTGCAACCCCAGGACTTGAGGGCTGCAAATAAACTACAACTATTGGATATGCCTACATAGACATCTCGATAAAATGTTCACTAAACTACTTGTTTTTAGGCAAGTTTGCAGTTGTGCAAAGGTTGATAATGCTATATGGTGCTAGGATGACATTATGATCACTAACAGGTGAAGTAAATAGCACAGATAATATTGTTATTATGCCAGTGGATGGAATATATTAGGGAGCAAGTGAACATTTGGTCCTCCAAAGTTAATGTGTTAGAAGCAGAGGTCTTCAGAGGTCTAGTGGAGTCCATGCCTCGACGAGTCATATATATATATATATATATATATATATAATATATACCTATACACTATACGGACATCAAAAGTTTTGGGACATCTGACCATTACACCAACAAATTTCATTTGAAAATAATTACCAACAAGGCTTTCCTTGGGCAATGTAAAAGCCAACCATGTAATCGTCACCGAATCAGCCACCCACCAAATAATTGTAATAAAGTAAAATCTCCCACTTCCCCCCCAAAAAAGGCCACAGTACTTAATTTACAAAATGAACACACTTTTTTAGCGTCGTACAAAACAAATATATCATGATTAACTGTAACTAAGTCTTAATAAAAAAAAAATGTAATTAATTTCTTAATTATATTGCATATTGGAGTTCCTAGTTCACTGCAGATGCCCTGTAATATTGACAGACATCACCTAACACATATTGAACAGTACTCATTCATTTATAGGAAGACAGTATAATGTAATTTACCAAGAAACCTCAACACAATTAATAAATGGGATGAAAGAACTACATTATGAAACACAATTTGGCAAAGTGGGTTACTTTCTTCTAGAAATGTGGTGTCTAAGGAATTGCAGATCAATAAAACATTTAAAGAGAGTACGTTTTTTGTTATACTAACATATATGAGATAACTGCACACATTTTTTTTAAGATAGAAAGCATTTCTCAGCAGGACCCTTTGGAAGGGAAAGTCTTGTGAGCCAAATGATATTTGTGCACTAGAAATCATTTAATTAGCACAGACCAGCTGATGATGGCCTGGTGTCCTTTTTTGTAGCATGAATACTGGTAAACCTTGCTAAAAAAATTTCCTCTGTATTACTCTCAAAAAGGCATAAAGCATTTTGCAAATTAATTACTGCCTATTGTAATGTAAATCACAAACAAAATCCTGAAAATGAAAAACACGACTTTGTGGGCTATCCTGCGGGGAAACGCATGTCCCAACAACAACATACAAAATATGAACTGTCATCTTTAGCAGCAGTTGTGCATTTTAAGATGAATTAGAATGTTTACTTATTCCCATCAACGGAACAAAATTATTTCTCCATCAATAAAAGCTGCTTTGAGGAAGGATCTGACACAATGTGTTTCTTCATATTATTCTGTTAGAATCTTCCATGCGAACAATATCTGCAAAAAACAGAAACATTTTCATATCATATTCAGGTAAAAGATAAGATGGAGAATGAATTGGTGGATGAGTATCTTGGAGGGGATCTCTTACTACAAATTATTTTTAGTGCACCTAAAAATGAAAACAGTAATATGTTTCATTCTGCATAGTTGTCATCTCATTTTTAATTTCATCTATGCATGTGTTAATGGAAATATGAATGTTATTTTTTTATTAATATGCATGGTAAGAAAATGACATAAAGTAATTATTATTAAAAAAATAATAAAGAGTTCTATACAAATACAAAAGTACAAATATGCTTATCTTTATGCTTTTGTTCTACCTTCTTGCGAATTCTGGAATCTTCTTTTATTAAAAAAAAAGGGAATCATGAGAAAGAAGCTCAAATTTAGTCAAAGCAGCTTCCCTTTTTATGTTTAGAAAATGAAAGAAAAGGAAATCAATTATAAGGTCTACCTGAATTTTATTTTCACACGAAAAACCAAATTACTCAGCAAACTTATCACTTGCTATTGCGAGCTTTGGTATTAAAGAAAACAATCAGCCGGGCAGGATTAATCTCTGACAGCTGCCTTATCTTTAACTTGCACCTTTGTTATTTTCTGATGAGCTTCTCTGTCTCCTTTTTTTGCCACATTGTTCCATACCTCACTGGTTCCTTTTTTATCATCAGGCCAGAGCCAAGAACCTTTCGGTTTATTAAAAACGCCTTATTTGGAAAGAACAAAGGCAAGGAGGCAAGTAAAGGGTGTCGAACAATGAGGTTAGATGCAACGTCAGGACAAAAGTCACTCACCTGTTTAGTGAAGCCTTATCTGTTAAGGGGCACTTGGTTTCCTGTATGTCAGATCTTAAAATGCCTCGATATACGGAAAGAAGCAAAAACACATAAAATGGCTCGGAGAAATTGTTCTAGTGAATGACTGACAGGTGCCGAGTAGTGAATAAGGCCATCTGTGAAAACTGTCTTAAATATGCTTTTATAGGTCACAATTACAGCCAATTATTTCCCCTTTTCACATTAAACAATACTAATATACTAATGTATGAATTTTTTATCTTTCTGTAATGCATGCCAACAATACAGATGGGTTACTCTTTGTAAACATGTAGTGAAAATTCCAGGAAAATACAAGAAGTGTTAGTATCAGTAGTGACACTATTGTGGAGGGAAGAAGGGAGAGGGGAGATGTGATACAAACTTTGAAATACTTAAATGGATTAAACAAAGAAGGGAAGTTTATTTTAGAGCAGAAATGTTAGAACAAGAGGCCATAATCTAAAACAGGAGGGTCAGAGGTTTTAATGTAAGGAAGTTTTACTTTACAGAGAGGTTGAAAAATAAATTCAGAGATTACAACCTTAACATGCACAGGATAGGCAGAAAACTATCCTGAACCTGAGACAAGACCAAGAACTGATTAAGGTCTAAGTCTGTACGTTGGGAGAAGTGGGCAGACTGGATGGGTTGAATGTTTCTTATCTTCCATCGAATTCTATATTTCTATGTCATACACAATAAAAATATGTGTTCTGTACATGGAAAAGATGCCGTGTCTAACATTGTCAGTGAAGATCTGCACTGAGATGTTTGGTGTCTCTTGGGAGCTAGCCTGTGTTTCTTTGTTCTCTGCTCTATTTCTTTGGCATCCTGACCCTTGGCTTGAACTTGACTATTTTTGCTGGCAGCCTGCCCCAACCTCTGGTCTGCCTGACCTTGCCTCTGTGTTTGTCCTTTGGATATGAAATTCGTGGGATTTTGATTTCTGACTTGTTTGACTGTTTTGGATTGCCCTTGATTCTTTCCCTGTCAGTGAATTCTTTCAGCTTTGGATTCCATTACAGAAACATTATCTTAAATTAATGTGATAACTTCCACCATTTCTGCTGGGAGCCACTTTACTCTCAGCAACATAGTCATATTGCTTGAAAATATATTAAGCAGTTACTGGAACAGACATACTACTGGTCTAGTTTGACTGTGTTTACTACTTCTACTGGTCTAGTTTGCCTATGAAAGATCTCTATCAATCCAATATACCCCAAGACATTTCTAAATATGTTCCTTAAAAATGCAGCATTAACATTTTTCAGAAATAATAGAGGTTTACAGAAGCTGCTCTAAAGGTTACTGGAGCTGTAGATGATTTGGTGGCCTAAGTGATGAATGGTTAATGCAGATTTATATAAGGAATGAACAGTTAAATCTATTGATCTATAGCTACAGTGTGTTCTAGATCTAAATCTAAAAAAGGGATTTAAAAAAGCCACCATAGATATAACCACCGTAATTTAAATTGCTGCTTAAAACAATACTCATATAGAGATACCTTCTTTTGGTTGCTCGATTGGTAACTGATGGGACTGTTCCTATACTCATAAACCTTTATTTGGTTCATGTAACACAGTGTTTTCCAATTTAACTGTTATCTTGTTGCATTTTGACCACATCATTTGTATTTGCAGTTACTTTGGCTTTAAAGAGGATACATTTAGCTGAATGCATCTCTTGCAAGGACAGAATTAATAAAGTGGATTCTGCTGAATCTCTATATGCATCTGAATACAAAATAGTATATGATATAAGGTGATACTCATTCATTCATAATTTTTCCAGAAAGACTTGTTGTTGAAATAGAAACTAACAAAAATAGCTTCTTTCACTTCTCATATTTTTGTATAAATGTAATATAGATTAGTGCTCTTAGATTGTGTTTAATTAAAGTACTATTTTTCATTTCTGATTCTGGTCTTGTTTCACTGAAAACACTTCTAACGGTGCAGTCCTAAAGCCGTAAGAGGAGGCCACAATCCGAAAGGTTCCAAAACATACACACACTTTGGAACAGACATTTTCTAGTCTGATGAAAAATAATAATAGTATAAATGGTTATGAGGCAGACTCTAAGAGCACAACCAAGAATGCATATCATGCAATCCAAGCATAGAATTTATAAAGATGATTCTGTTGGGAAAAAATAGCTTCTTACATGTTTCTGTGTGGTTTTATGTGATTACACCTTCAGAGGAAAGACTAAAATTATTTTTATTATCTACTAACGTGTATGCGCCTAATAATACTATAGAATGCAATTATTTGTTTTACCCAAGTAGAACAGCACCTTTAAGTGACAAGTGAAACTTGGTGGTAGAAGAGTGATTGGCGGGGGGGCACACAGTAAAAAAAACCTAAACTGATAAAAGAAAACATTAAAGCATAAAATACTGATTAGAGACCAGATGGATTACATTGGACAATGTATTAAAAGCATTTTAGGTAATAAGAAATAACTGTTTGTTTAGATCACAATGTATTGTCTATGCTAACCATGGATATAACTAACATCAATCCATCATACCTAGTTTATACAATCAGTAGCAAACATGAAACACGCAATTTACATGAATACTCTCTAGTATTATTTCATTTGTATATTACCCTAATATAGAATTGTTGCAGAGTTGTCCATGGTACTGAAAACCAATGCTTTGTGTTTGCTGGTAGATGTCTGACATGGATCACTGGTTTCAATCAGAGCTGAATAAGGCCATTGGCGGTTAAACTCCTAGGTGCATACAGCTATTTTTATATTATCAGTTTATTCATTACAAATCCTAATTTGTTGATAGCTGCCAGCGTAAAACATGTACTTTATACAAATTGGCCATATTGATATATTGTGATAACCCTTAGTCAACTGTTCATAATCATTTATGTTAAGGTCAGTGTTGCATTAATATATTGCTATTTCATTTTATGTACTAACATTTCACATTTAATTGCTATAAAAATATTACGTTTGATTAAATACACTATTTTTCAGTTACATGATAAATGACATTTGTGTATTAAATGACACATCAGAGCAGGATACAAGCTTCCCTTAGATATTGCTGTAAAATGCAATGAATTGTTTGTTTTTAAAGTAAAGGTCCAGAGGCTATAACAAATTTAGCATCCCCTGCAAGAATACAACCTCTAGCAGAAAGCACTTGTCAAGAAATCCCAAAGCTTATTGTTAGCTACAAAAACTGGACGTGATTAATCATGATAATCAATAACCACAAGCCAATAGCAGTGAAAAGATAAATTGAGCTGCTGGACCTGTTTCCAATTCTCCTAGTACAAATTACATTATACAAAGTTACGAGCTGTGGCTACAAATCAGAATTAACTGTATAAGTAGGCATGTGCATAATGTTCAAGTGTTTTTCATCACATTATATTTATCTGGTATTTAACAATATTTATTTAATGTTTATTTCCATATGAACATGTGAGAATTTAGCTCTATATGTACCTTATTATACAATGTTTATTGTATGTATCTTTATATATATATTATTTAGAATATACATTTTATCAGTTCTGGTACCGATACATTTTTAAACACCCTTCATTTTAGTCACTTATTTCAGTAGTGGTAGTTTGGGCTAAACCTGACTTGTCATTTAATATGTAAAAAAGAACATTTACTGTCAGTAAAACAAATAGTTAAAAGATATTTAAGTGTAATTAATACATAATATGCCTTTTTTTTAAAGTATGACGCACTGGTTATTACTTTCAAGTATTTCCAAGCAGTGTTGCAAGATCCTCTGCTCTGCAAGGGTTTTAGCTGGTGCTAATGTCTAGTAAGTGTGGTTTGTTAAAAAAAAGGTATTAAAGCTTCATTGACCTTCCAAACTACATGTTTTTATACAATTTATTGAAGAAAAAATGTAGCACCTCATGAGCATGTGACAGGGACTTGTTCATAATTTTTTTTTCAATTATGTATATATGTTGGTGTAATTTAGAGCACATGCATTGCATTTATGTATGTAACTTCTTTGTTTTATATTGAGACAAAAATTAACTACTTGAAAACAGTTAGTAATAATGTTGGTTAGGTAAAAATAGTGTCCAGAACTTTATTATCATTAACCTGATTACAGAGCATATTTACCAGGACAATCTGTTAGAAGGCTGTAGCTTATCTTTCAGTGTTTTGGAGGTTATTGGTAATGCCAATAAAGGTATAAAAAGAGGTATAAAAAGACATCCACCACTATTTAGCCATTGATTGAGGCACCTTATGTAGCACTGGTAACACCATAAACTAATGTGTATTCTCATACTTATAATGTTAGACTAGTTGGGTTTACCCATTCTGTTCTCAAAGATAATATGTTAATTAGTACACATTAGTTCACATGATGATGATGATGAAGAGAAAAAGGTGTGTAAAAATGGGGATCAGTAGATGTTCTGCAGATTTTGGAATTAGATACCAGTCCTCTAATTTAATGCAAAGTTGTAATTGCATCCTCTGTCCCAATTCTAACCTATTGGTTGACCCTGAACAACCTTGTTCTACTTGGCCATGCAGCACATTCTCTGGTTGTTTCCTTTCACAGTTCACTTCACAAAATATATATTTGTGTTATAATCATACACACACATTGTAGTAATTCACAATATAAACAATCTAATGTTAATTATCAGTATGATAAAGTCATAATAGGGCTAGCCACTCACGGTATAGTATTTTGACTTCCATTATGCTGAATAAAGCGTTGCATTCCATAAAGCAATAATTACTATACCCATATAATAATGTAAACCCCAATTAAAACATTTTGGAAAATCCATACCATATTCAAATGTAATATGATGTTATGTGGATTTCAGTTTTTAACCCCTTAAGGACAATGGGCGGTCCCAAAACCCTTTGAAAACAATGCATTTTGAGCCCGTACATGTACAGGCTTTGTCATTAAGGGGTTAATAAAATATATTTAAGATAAATACCCCAAACAATAGCAATATTAAACCATATGGGAAAAAAAAAGTTTTAAGTAAAATAAAGCATAGTAAGGTGGGTCAAGGACAAGGCCTTCCAGGCGGTATGGTACATCAGTAGCAGGATCTTCTCATCCCCTTCTTTATCCTTCAAATCAAGTCCACCATCTGCTGTGACAAGTGTTCTCATTCACCTTTTCCCTCTTATCAATTCTCTTGCAGGGAAGTGCTCTGGAGGCTGACAGCCTAATCTGGCTGCTGATACTGCATTTCCGTATTCATCTCTCTGCCCCTCGGGCTGCCGCTGAGTCCATTCTTTTTATCAGGAAGAAAAGACGTCCCAAAAAAAATGTGCATTCTCAAAGTGGAAAAAATGAAGCAAAGGGAAAAGCATCATCACAGACTTGTGTGTGTCTCTGATTTTTCTTGGCCTGCTCTAAAAAGCGGATGGTCCTATTATGTGTTTTTTTTTTATTCTTATCTTTTGTGTTATTGTATGATCTTTTTTTCTTGTTACCTGCTGGGTGGTCTCTGTCCCTGGTGGTCTATATCTTTTGCCACACTGATGAAACAGAAAATAATTAGAATTTTAACTGATTCTTGGTTACCTTGAATACCAAAGACCACTAAGAACAATTTAATTAGTTGTTTTCTTAATACGCCATGTAAAGACTGCTGAAGGTGTACTAGCATTGCATGTCGATTTCCACCTTTCACTGTACATTCTAGAAAACAAATGTCTAGACTGTAATCATAAATAGGAATGGTAAGAATCTTGCAAACTTTACAGAAAAGAATTCCAGTGAATACATAGATTATGCCTGCTGTGCTATCATATTGATTTATGTGCTTAAATGATTGCAGTTGATATATTTTACTAGTTTTACGTAATGAACGTCAAAGTACATGCTGATGAGGTCTAAACACTAACAAAATAATAACAGCAACGAACACTAAATAAGGATTTTTTCCCCAATACTCTGCTGGTGATGAGCCACCTGGAAAGTGACAGGACGCTGTGTTTTGAATAAAGATATTGCTTTGACGGCGCAAGTAAATAAGACTAAATTAGCCCGAGGCTTTCATGGCAACATGCTGCTTCATCCATTTTTGTCTAGTACACAGGGGGAAATGCTAGCAACCTGATGAAAGAGGGTGTAGCCTACACTCTCTCTAAAGTGTGGAAGGTTATTTTAGTAGCAATGCCCTTTAATGTGTGTTTTAATGTTCAAGTTCTATGTATTAATTATATTGGAATGATCAAATTAGTGAAGATCCGTGACATCCGGAATACAAAATCATAGCCAAACCTAGCACAAAAAAATTGTATTGCCTGTATTATTATTTGTTGGTGTTCTTAATTAAATTAATTATTGTGTTGTTCACATTTGTTTTTTCTGTTTTAGCTGTCTACATCATGGCTCCACTATTTTTCAGGGTCCAACAGTGAAGATTACGCAGGAATTCTTCTCTCAGCCCAAGTAGGAAGCTGTAGCCACACTTTCTGCATTAGTGTTAGTAGACTGTACATACACATATAGCTATGTAGGTTGTGTACATATTCACAGTTCCTGCCAGAGAACACAGAAGCCATTTAAAAAGTCTCATATTAAGCTAATTTAACAATACTAAAGCCAGTGAAATATAGCAAAGAGTATTTTAGACATTAAAGTTGAAGATGAAAAAACTTTTAGGGCCACTCAGGCTGAATAAATAAAATGACATTCAGGAACAAAGACTAGTTCATTAGAGGACACTATAACATTTTAGATTTAAGCCTCATTTCATGAAAGCACCTAAATACATTGCACATTCCACAGAATTCCTCATAAGCTGTAGCGCAAACTCAAATGCAAGCAAAGGTCCAGTACATGGGCGTAGGAACCCCTAAAAATCTGGGGGGACAGCATTTTCCCCCATCAGATCCCCACTTTCTCCCCATCTCTCAAACTATCTACCCCCTCTCCCCCTCTCACACTATCTAACCCCTCTCCCCCCTCTCACACTTTCTTACTATCTACCCTCTCCCTACCCTCCCTTCTCACACTATCTACCCTCTCCCTACCCCCCTTCTCACTAGCTACCCTCTCCCTACCCTCCCTTCTCACTAGCTACCCTCTCCCTACCCTCCCTTCTCACTGGCTACCCTCTCCCTATCGCCCCCTTCTCACTAGCTACCCTCTCCCTACCGCCCCTTCACACTAGCCACACTCTCCCTACCCCCCTTCTCACCAGCTACCCTCTCCCTACCCCCCCTTCTCACTAGCTACCCTCTCCCTACCCCCCTTCTCACTAGCTATCCTCTCCCAACCCCCCCTTCTCACTGTCTACCCCAGGGGTGTCCAAGTTTTTTCTGCAGTGGGCCACTTAATCAGAATTGTATATGTGCGCGGGCCGCACTTATTTTTCACTGTGAGAAAATATGGCCTTTGATAAAATATGCAGATTAAAAAAAAGTAAATGACACAAAACCTTTACTTTTCCTCTCACTGATTTCTGGGCCTAGAAAGTTTTGTGACTACAAATTCAGGACTCAGGATAATTAAAAATGAAATAGTTCTATTTATTCTAGAGATGCACCAAAATGAAAATTTTGGACCAAAACATTCACTGTTCACTTAGCCAAAACCGAAAATAACCCCCCACCATTAAAAATAATAATAAAAACTCACATTTTAGTAAAAGCAACACACCACAATTGGACAAAAAAAAATAGCAATATGACTTGGCATGATAGGAGTGTGATCGCTAACAGCAATCACATTCCTATCATACCCAGGCAGCCAGTACATGCTGGTACAGGGTATCTGTAAGTGATGTGCAGACCCCATATTGCTGGCAGCATCAATACACAAGGGGGGCCGCTAGCTAGGTTTCAGCATGTACTGGCTGACTTGGCATGATAGGAGTGTGATTGCTAACAGCAATCACAGTCCCATCATGCCTAGGTTCCAGCACTTACACATCCAACCAGTAAATGCTGGAATCTAGGCATGATGGGACTGTGATTGCTGTTAGCAATCACACTCCTATCATGCCAAGTCAGCCAGTACATGCTGGCTACAGGGTGGCTGTAAGTGATGTGTAGACCCCATACTGCTGGCAGAATCAATACACAAGGGGGGCAGCTAGCTAGGTTTCAGCATGTACTGGCTGACTTGGCATGATAGGAGTGTGATTGCTAACAGCAATCACAGTCCCATCATGCCTAGGTTCCAGCACTTACACATCCATGCTATCACACACACTCATTCATTCATATACTCATTCATTGCCTCAATCGCGCATACTCAAACACCGTCCCCACCCCCATACCTGCACTGCAGCTCCTCGATGCCGCTCACAGACTTCAGTAGGGGGCGCGGCCTCCCTCTGCGTTCTCTGCTACTGCACAGAGGAAGCAGGATGTGATGTGATGTCACGTGAACTCTGCTGGGTTCCGCTTCCTCTCTGCAGTACAGAAGACCCTCCCACAGGTAAGTAGCAGGGCTCTTGTTGTAGCAGGGCTTGAGGTGCGGCCCGCGTAAGATCGGATGCCGTGGCTGCCGATCTTACGCGGGTCGCACCTCGAGGTCTCGCGGGCCGCATTCGCATGTAACACATTATAAACGGTTAAAGGTATCAGCACAGAGACAAAACTAAAAAGATAAGTCCAGGGATGGCGTTATAAGGACCCATTTGTCTCTATGGAATATATAATGCCCAAGCCAGAGACATAATGCAAATTAAATTAAATCCTACATTTTACAGCTCTATACACTGAATTACCACATATAATTGTGTTTAAAGATTAAAATAAGGAAAATATATACTTCAAATACAGTCGTGTGAAAAAAAATGTACAACCTCCTTGACTTCCATGGTTTTACATATCAGGACATAACAATCATCTGTTCCTTAGCAAGTCTAAAAATTAGATAAATATAATTTAAGATTATAACAGCAACACACGGCATTGTACACAGTGTCATGACTTATTCAACAAAAATAAATCCAAAATGGAGAAGCCATGTGTGAAAAGCACACCTTATGGTTCAATAGCTTGTAGAACCACCTTTAGCAGCAATAACTTGAAGTAATAATTTTCTGTATGACTTTTTCATGCTGGTGATCAAGGACATTTGATTAGCAGCACCTGTCTGCTACTTAGCATCTTAATTCCGATAGAAGCAGTTAGGTACATTGTAAAGAAAAGAAGGCCACAACTCCTCCACAATGATATGAGAGACTGATAAGGTCGTACATTTTTGAGCAGATCCAGCCCGCTGCACCTGTGTCTAACATACAGCCGTATGTGCAAAGTTTTTCAGCTTTTTGCCTTGAAGTGCAAGGATCAATTAAAATCCCCATGCCTGTCCTGTCTAGGTTGTATAGAGAATATATAAAATCAATTTAAGGTATATTTCATAAAAGGAATTAATTTTTGTACTTTCGTCTAATACCAGACTACAGTCTCATATAATTTAAGGTACACGACACAATCCACTAATATTGGAACCCTTGGTAAATACGAGCAAAGAAATCTACGAAAAATGTTCTTAATTGTCTAACCTTTTGATAACTTCTTAAAAAAATACACGAATATACTCTGCTCTCATGGATATCAAACAATTGCAAACACGATTCATATTACTAAATATATTTGAAGTATATTCCTGTTGATATTTTACATTTTTTTAGTACACCTGGGTGACAAGGAACAGGAAATTGTTCAACCATGACTTCCTGTTTCACAGGGGTAGAAATATTAGGTTACACACAGGCCAAATTACCTTAATCATTCATCACAATGGGTAAGACCAAGAAACCCTAGCTGTGATGTTCGTCAAAAGTTGTTGAGCTTCACCAAATGGAAAGTGACTGTAATAAAATAGCAAAAGCATTGAAAATGCTAATTTCCACCATCAGGCGGACACCAGACACTACTGCAACTTCAAATAGAGATTTTTGGAAATAAAAAACAAAGGTGAGTTTGGCACACAGAGAGGTAGCCATATGGAAATGTACCTCATGCTCACAGTTAAATATGGTGTTGGCTCTTTAATGTTTTTGGGGCTGTTTTTCTGCCAGAGGACCTGGACATTTTGTTGGGATACATGGCATCATGGACTCTATCAAATATTAACAGATTCTAAATGTACACCTGACTGCCTCTGCCTGAAAGCTTAAAAAAGGCCGTGATTTGATCTTCCAGAAGGACAATCATCCAAAACATTTATAAAAAAGCAACACAAAAATGGTTTATTGGCCATAAAATCAAGGTCCTACCATGACCATCACAGTTCCTTGACTTGAATCCCATAGAAATCCTGTGGGATGAACTGAAGAAGAGAGTCCAGGAGAGCGCAACTCCCAAATATGGCCTTTAAGCCCCAAAGCAACCTGACAAAGCAACCTATGCATGAATGGTATCACTGTACTAGGGAGATGTTGTTGAACATATATTTGGGTGTTGTTTGTCAGTGACATATGTCAGGAGCTGTAATTTCTTTCCTGAAGTACAATGTGTGTGTGAAAACCCCCCACAAAAAATACTACTAGAAACATTGACAAAAGCTGCATGGAAAGAGTTAAAATGCCAGCATCTGAAATACCCTGGGGTATCTGTTTCTCAAAAATATATGGTTTGATATGGTAAATTGAATTGGTCATGGGGCAATATGACCAGATGCCAATATGACCAATTTGAAAAACTGAATTGCGCATGTGCCTGCGTTCAGGAGATGTTTTTGAACACATATTGGGGTGTTGTTTTGAAGTGACACATACCAGGAGCTGAAAATTCACACCTAAAGTACGATGTGTAAAACATTTTTCAAATAAAAGTCAGAAAAAAGTCTTTTTTTTTTAAAGAAAAAATCTCCAGATTTGATATATTTTTTTAATAAGATGATATGATAAAAATAATGGTATCTAAAGAAAGTCCTGCTTGTCCTGAGAAAAACAATGTGTAATGTGTGTGGGTGCACCAAATGAGAAAGAAGAAAATTACAGCTAAACAGCAACACCGCAAAAATGTTAAAACAGTCTTTGTCCCAAAGTGTACTACAAGACAAGTTTTTTGTTTTTACATCAAGGGACTAAAATACCCATTGTTTATTTACAATGGTTAATAAATGTTCAAGTATTCTATGACTAGTATAATATTAATACAATAACACTGACTGGATCATAAACTTTTCCTACACTAATCATGAATTGTTTTGCAGGGTATTGGATTTTGTTACTTAAATGACTAAAACTAAAGGGAAAATTAATTTTAAATAAATACAAAAGGACTGAATAATTTTTATTTCAGTTTCTTTATAAAAGTTATTTGTATTAATAGTAAATAGCAGAGCATGAGATATTAAAATATGATTTAAAATGGTACATGGAAAAAATGCAATGCCTGTTCTCAAATGCATAATAAATTTTACTTCCAGAGCATTTTATCGACATTCTTATTTTAGAACACGGAAACAGGAATTCATTTTGGCTTATTAGGCTTTTTCCAGCCTGTATTTAAGATTATACAATGTCTTGTTCAATACATGATGTTTTTAGCATCTTAATCCTATGCTAATTATGTTACTAGACTTTACCCTTTATTAACACTTGGATATGTTTACATACTGCATTTAAACACCTACCACTGATGTATCTAACCTGCCCAACAAATAACAAATGGTTTTTAGCTCTGTACATTATTCAGTCAGAGGAGGAATGGCTTTAGTATAAACTGGGTGGCCTCAACTAACTATAATAATATTCTGCTGGGATTCCAAACTTTTTTAAAGAACACAGCAGCCATGAAGATGAACGTTACCCTGCCCTAGATGAAACATTACAATGTCACGTATGGATGTATGCTTGTACCGTTTGTGTGTAAATTTACAAAATAATTAGAGGCCTGCTTATGTGTATTTCCTCTAGGTGAAAGTGGTTATTTTTCACTGGGACTAACAGTAATTGACTGCACATCTAGAAATCCAAAGGTTCCCCCAATATATTAGAAAAAATGGCATAGGCAGGCACGCAAATGATGAAACTTTGGGTGCCTCACCTGAAGAAGGAATTATAAGATAACTATACTATGTCAGTGTGCATCCTATTGTTAATCTCTTGATGCTTGTTGCCTTGGGAACAATGTTCCATCTAATTTTTCTTAGTTGGCGTGCGCAGAAAATTTCTCTTGTGCAAAAATTTTCAGAGAGCAAAAATTTTGTGCGCACAAAATCCGCGCCGCATAAAGTTCCAAAAAAATTATTATTTTTTTCTTTTTTTGGGAAAAACTGTTGTGCCCACAAGCGCACCGCTTAGAGGGAACACTGCTTGGGAACACTTTTTTCTTGCAATGCAGGATTAGAATCTACCAGTGGAAGCATGTACAGTACCTGCTGATCTCAAATAAACATTCATGTCATCATCCACCATACAAAGATTATTTCCATGTACTTTATCGTCTTCAATTTTCACGTTTATGGATTAGGATGTAGCTGACGAAGGGGAGTTAGAGAGTTTTGGTGTATTTTAACCAGAGTTATGAGCAAAAATATTCCACTAAGTTCTCTAGTGATTCTTCCAAGGATAGAACTTTGCCCTAGAATTTCTCCCATTTGACCATAATAAATATGACAGGGTCAACAAATTTGGTTTGGATCTAGGAGCCAGCCAAAAAACCAAGGAGCCAGTTTTTCCCAACAACATGTTTTCTAACTTACCCAATCTTACATAAACACACTTTTGTTCAGTTATCTCCTTTATGAGAAAGGGTATATATTATACCATAAAGATGCAATGTATGTTTAACTATTATTCCCTGCCACAGATTAAATACTTTCAAGGTTTCGTATTACACCATATTCATGCTAATAAATATTAATTATTGGTGCACATACCTGGACTATTTTAAACTCTCTCATAGTCTGTGCAGCCAAATCTGTTACTGCTTATAAATATGTAATTATATATATATATATATATGTGTTAGCACACACACATATACATACACTGCTCCCCCTTAACTTGTGGAGACCGTTCTGCACTGGGTACAAGCTGCTTACTCCTGCCTCCCTTGTCACCCCCTGTAGCCAAGTAGGGGGTGCAGCTTACTTGCTTCCAGTGCACCAGAATGATTCATCTTCGCAGTGGTGACCTGGAACCTGGGGTTTGTCAAGCCTTGACATACACTAACATACACTTACACACTTTAACAGCATACAGTAACAGACACACACTAACATCTTATGCTTACAAACTTTAACACTATATGCTGACATACACACTCATGCTAATGCCATACTGTAACATACACAACACCATATACACTAATACCACACTCTTACACACACTATTCGACAACACACACACGCACCGGCTTACCCTATATATACACACACCGATCAGCTATAACATTATGACCACTGACAGGTGAAGTGAATAACACTGATAATCTTGTTATCAGGAAAAATGGAGGCAAGCATAAGGATCTGAGTGACTTTGACAAGGGCTAAATTGTGATGGCTAGATGACTGGGTCAGAGCATCTCCAAAACTGCAGCTTTTGTGGGGTGTTCCCATTCTGCAGTTGTCCAAGGAAGGAAAAGTAGTGAACCGGTAACAGGAAGTTAATGCTGTTTCTGATAGTTGTAGACCAGTCAGGGTGCCCATGCTGACCCGTGTCCACTGCCGAAAGCGCCTACAATGGGCACGTGAGCATATGAACTGGACCACGGAGCCTCATGTCCTGCAAAACCCTAGGCACTGAAATATGGGAAAACCCTGGGCACTGATAATACTGTTCCAGCAGCAGATTGGGTCTTGCCGTGTTCAGTTGCCTACTGGATTTGGATGGTCACACGGGAACATAAAAATGTAACATGGGGTCAAGTGTCAAGCCAGAATTATCCCGTAGATATGGGACATAATTCTTAAATATACATTACAGACAATTGGTCCCATAACTTCTATGGGACTATGATTGCCTTTTTGTAATTGTTTTTAATTTGCCAGAATTCTAGAGTTTAAATTCAGGAACAACTATATTCTATGCTGGTGTCCAGTAAAACAGGGCCATGTGTATTCGGAAACGAAAGGAGGATGAAAATAAACTAATTTCTTAGACTGAGTTGTGACCAGAGGTGCACCTGTTAACTACTGATTCTGTGTGCATCAACAAGGATAAATCAAGCATAAGAGAATAACTAATAAAGATAACTCACAATACAGATATCAAGAGTTAAATATATCCTATGTATTTTAAAAAGATAATACCGGTAGTTAAAAACTATGTATTGAAATGAATATTTGAACAACCTAAAAGTGAAGGCCACTCTTGGTCTACTGAATGATGACACCTTCTGGAGAGTATGGATTAACTGTACTGACCTAGGTGCCTACTGCTATGTGAAGGTCATCATTACAGAAATAGGAAAAAAACAGGGTGCAATAGGTTTTCACATCAAAAACTACAAATATTGATATAGAATTACATTTTTAATAAAATTGTCAGCGAAGTACAGTCTTTTTTATGGATCTAGATTTTGTCAAGCGTTATGTTTTGGTTTGGAACTACCATTCTGGGATTTGGATGATATACATTTGGTCAAAACATTTGGTTTTGAACACAAAGTTTCTAAGTACAGGCAGAGTCTGGTTCACTGGCTTGAAATTCTCTCATAATAATGGTCACTCATTAAGTGAATTCCCTTTATGAACTATAGATTACTGGTACATATAACTTTGTTCATAATAATGATTAATGCCCAGGTTTTTTATTTAGCTGAATGACAATCCCATACGTTAAAGAGGAGTTGTATAGCCAAAGAACAAAAGTTTGTAATAGGTTAAAAATTTTATTGGAATGGAAAATACTAGAAGGATATTAAGTTATACATTATAGAGTCCACTATTATGAAATGCTTCATTAAAAGTATTAAACTAGGTGCACAGGTGATATCCTCATGGACTGCATCTTATTATCAGACTGCACAAGAAAATACATAACATGATTATTTATTGCCCTGTAGAAAAGCTAATCGCTTACTTACAAGGAAACTGAAATAATTGTTTTTAAAGTCAAGTATACTTAATGTAATAATGACAGGATGTGTTGCATAGGCTAAAATGCACTGCAATTGATAACACTGATATATATTTACTGACATGCCTACGGGAAAAAAGCACAGCTGTACAATGGTAAGCAGGTGGGGATGACATTTTCCTCACCTCCATGGAATCAACCTGATCATGAAACTTTTACTTACCCTAGTTAAGCCTTTTCCTGGGGATATTGCCATTGGCAATCTCCTCCAGATGGTCTTCTCAAAGGACTCCCTGTTCAAGCTTGCCTTTGAAAAAATGTGTTGATACATGGCGTTAATTAAAAAGATAAATAGCATCTATCCTTGCATTTTGTAGCACGTAAAATATTTGACATATGTAATGCAAGTGGAATGTTCTAGTAAGAGGGTTCCATGTGCTATCCAAAAAAACCTAATCCATGTGATATCCAAAAAAAGACCACTCTAGAAAATAATATGGAAAGGGGTTTTTATGCAGTGGAAAACTAGTCAAATGAACTGTTTTATACAAATCATTATTCATGAAACATGCTTTTTTGCAGTGCACAAAAAATATGAAGAGTATTGACTAGTTTGGCCTCATTACATAAATCCTACACCTATTCCTAACTAAAATGGATGTCCTGAGGAAGCTATTGTCACGGCGAAATACATGTTGGGTTGTTTGCCTGCCGGGCCACAATGTGGCACAATAGAATTTATATGCCAGTGACTCACGTTAACCACGGCTAATGTAGCAGGCTTGCTTTTTAGTTAGGAGTAGGTTTAGGATTTAGTTATCTAATGAGGAAGGACAGTATTACTGGTATGCTGTGATACAGTGTTTGCCCTTCTAAACAGCAATGAGATAGTCCAGCCTCTCGTTTTAGTGTTAAAATGGGGCTGTTCTATACCTCAACACTATTTATTGTAATAGTTACTGCAGTGTAACAGTACAGTGATCAGAGACAAGACAATCTGCAGCCTATTATGCCTTCTAGTTAGCAGGTTATATAGGAATCATCTTAATTTTAAATCAGAACCAAAAAAAAATTGATTTTTAATACATTTTCTTCCTGCCCATATATTTTGTCATTTGAAAGTATCACTGGTTCTTTGGGGCAAGTATCCAGGGAAATGATCTCACCTAATACTACTGGTGACTTTTGGGCCTTGTCATTGGAATACCTGTGTAATTCCCATTGTTCTATAACTTAAAATACTCATATATTATTTTGCATTAACACGTTTTTGTTATCACTTGGATAATCTAGTGAGTATTGGGGCAGCAGTAGGTTGCAAGATGATGGTCATTCCTGGCAGCTGGTGGAATGTGTGAGAAATGTTTAGTTCTTGTAAAATATATTACTACTGTATTTGTTACTCATCTGCTTCACTATGTTTACCCTTTCTTTGAAGAAAATGCTTTCATGCTGGGTCATCTCCAGTTTTGTGAGCCGAAAATAGCACATTTTATATTATTCCAGCATCTAATATGGTTGAATATTTACAAGACTGAGACTGTTTTGGCTTCTTCTAGCTTCATCTTGTTCATCATTTTATAATAGAGGGCTGTGTTGCATTTTCTGGAAAGCTTGTCATGTTTAATGATGTAATATAATGTTTTCAGCCAGGCCTGGCACTATATTAATATCTTTCGAGGACTGCACCTGGTCTGTGGGCTTCCAGTTGGACAACAGGGCTATCTGCTATTATGGTTTTTTTTAGCAAAACAATAGGGAAAATAAAGTTGAAGTCCAGGAGTATCTCACAGATTTTCATGAAGACGTTATTGTAAATCCACACTGAGTAAAGTACACTTACAAAATAAAGCAAGTTTATTGACCTTGACCTGTTTTGAACTTTAGTGCTAAGGTCATAACAGTAGTTGTGGGAGAAGAAGAGATATATATGTATTATACTGTGATATAAATAACAATAATTGTCAAAATATGAAATATGTCTAAAAATAATGTAGTTTATAAAGGCCATAATGAATTGCCTATATCAGGGTCTCCAGAAGTACACATAAAGAGCCTCCAACCTGATATTTACATAAACATCAATTCAGATGTCTTGTTATGTCATACAGTAACCTATATTTAAATTCCTGCTTAAACGGGGAACAATCAATGTCACTACGTTTAGTATAACTAAATAAATTAATTAAAACTACCTATAGGATATGTTTGTGTATCAGTGTTTTGGAGATATTTAGTTTAAAGCTTTGAATTATGCAAGATGGTATCAATGGTAGACTATGGCAAAGTTTACACTTCTGTTAAGTTTTTAGTCTTGGAGTTCTCTCTCTTGTCCAAACCCTCCTTTGCAAAGGCTACTTCAAGCAATCAACAGCAATAAGAAAGACAACAAAGCAGAAATAAGATGGGGAAGACCCATGTGAGAAAATTATGTTAAGATACCTTTCCAGATCCTATAAAAAATACAGTGGGTTTCTATATTTAAATATTTTATAATTATTTTAATATATAAACACAATTACATAGGTTTAGAAAACGGATACAACTATAAAATGTAATATCTTGGAAAAACGACAGATCCATTTAATAAAGATTATACGTGTACCCCATCACTGAATAGCTTACACTTAGATCATTTGTTCTACTGCATCTTAAACTGTAAATATATATTACCTACATTGTTTAAATACTACTACTGCTTGTGATAAATAAAAAGAGCTAGAATTAGTTGAAGCAATAAAAAAAATATTCTAATAATATAATTTGAAGGTTGTTTTTCGAAAAATCTTGTAAGTGCCAACAATTCACAACTTTTATAAGTACCGGTAGTTCTTGAAATCAAATGCTTTGGATTTGCTTTGCAAAAATATAAATAAATAAATAAATAACATGATTTTGAACTTTCTTCACGTTATCCTTTCTGGAAAAGTTACTTATTTTTTTCCAGTTACATAGATTTCAGGCTTTGATTGTTTATCAATGGCATTGCCAAAAATAGAACTGCGGCTATTTAAAATGTTCCCTTTCCAGCACATTTAGTGAAAAAAAAACTGAATAAAATATGTTTGCCCCCTTAAAAAGCTTTCTGTGTCTCTTCAAATAACAGGCTAGATTCTTCCCAGCTTTTCCGTGCTCACCCTCCCCCTTGAGCGCAACCACTATTAATTGAGGAGTTTCTTTGTTTCTTTCCTAATGAAGCTAACAGAACACATCTGTCAGGTGGTTGTATTCTTCACCCGTCTATGTAATAGCCCAGCTGGAGACTATAATGCTACACAATACCCTTGGCCAGTATAACAACTATTTATTCCTGGGTCTTTTCTCAGATAGGGATTTAGAAGAAAAAAAAACATGAAAGGAAAAAATAAAAAACAGACTTACATTTAGGCCTAATTACTATGTACACATTGATAGGCACCTGTTCTAGCTGTGACACTGGCTTATGAATCTTACACCTGAGACCTCACAGCAAAGAAGCCATGTTTGGCAAATAAATCTCTGGTGTTAAATATACAATTTTTTTATACACAGTGTCATAATGCTTTCCTGTTTTCTGAATTTCACATATTTATATTTTCATTTTTTATATTTTTATTTTTCACAATAGTTACATAACGGGTAATATACAGAAATAGAACTGATATAAACATGAAACCCCTTCACAAAGCCAGTCTTCCAGGAGAGGGACAGCTCCAGGTAGCCTGCCCTGGGACGTTCACAGACGTTTACTTCCTCATCACTAAACGAACAACAACAACCAACCGTAAACTTTACATTAATATCCAAAACCATTACTTACTCACTACTTTTAAGTCATGAACCATAACCTGCGCTCATTCACAACCGTTACATCACTAACCATAACCGTCACTGACTTAACGCTGCTTTCCTTATTAGTCATAAATGCCACAGGTTCATAACCCTTATATTAGTAACCATAATTAAAAACTATTATTAGCTCACTGGTATTTTATTAGTACCCATGGCTAACAGTCGCTTATTACCCTTATTATATTCCATATCAAAACTACTATTATTCACTCCTGTTACATCACTAACTATAACCACCACAGCTAATCACCTCTGCATGGCTATTTATAACCATCATTGATACACTAACACTAATACATTTTTAGCTTGGACTCTTACATTATGGAATACGCTGCAACATTCTTGTGTAATTTTCCACACTGTTCTCATACCCTACATTTTGCTCATGATTGTTGCTGTGTGCATGACAGTTGTGAAGCCCAATTGATTATTACATTGTTATTTATCATATATTATTACGCAAGGTGAAGCAGAAAATTAATTTTTTTAATATACAAGGCAATTCTGATAAATGTACACCTAGGATACAATTAGTAATATGAAGAAATAACAATGATTAATGATCTCTCATATGTTATCATGGTTCACTAACATCATACATTTTTACTTTTGAATATGAAGTATCACTAATGATGAAAAATACATTTTTACATAAAACAGAGTTATTGTCTAATTGCGTTGAGATTTTTTTTAATTTAATAACATATTTTGGGAGCATGTAAAGGGTCTCACTACCTGCACATTTGGTTTAGAGCGCTATGCTTTTCATTTTAATAATTTTATTTACAAAACTGTAAAAACAGTAGATAGTGAGAAGGGGGAGAGAAGGGGTAGATTGTGAAAAAAAGGGGGTCGATAGTAAGAGGGGGTAGATGGTATAGATAGTGACAGGGTAGATAGATGGGACACATAGTGAGAGGGGATAGATAGTGAGAAGGGGAGAGGGGGTATTCATCAATGAGTGAGAGAATTAATCAATGGGTGGATGAATTGCTTGAATGATTTGTGAGAATGCATTAATGGATATGTGTATCATGGGTGTGATTTAGAGAAAGGCAAAGATGGCTCAAGCAGGGTGTTTATGGGACAAAGATGGCACAGGACGGGCTGTTTGGGAACAAAGATGGCTCACGCTGGGCTGTTTAGGGACAAAGTTGGCTCATGCTGGGCTGTTTGGGGACAAAGTTAGCTCACTTTGGACTGTAATTTGTAAACTGGGTGCTGGTCAGGTTCTATGTGGGCAGTGTGGATGCCAGGGCTGGCGTTTGGGGTGTGCAACCTGTGATCTATGCCTGCAATTTATGGGGTTTTATCTGTATCTTTAATGCTGAGTTTTTATGTGAATTCCAGTTGATTTATACCTGCAAAGCTGGGTTTGTATGTTAATGTGTTGCTCTATACCTGCTATGCTATGTTTCCATACATTATTTATGTATACCTGCAAATACAGAGTTTTTATGTCTTATTCAGTTGATCTATACAAGCACGTGCTGTTTCATGTGTTGCTTATTTGATCCATACCTGAACTACAGGGAGTAAGTAAAAGAGAGGTGTGGCTTAGTGAATGAGGGAACAAAGGGACTCTGGGGATGATTATTGGGGAGAGGACCTCTCAATGTCATGGTAGGGTCAGAAGGAAGGAAGACTCTCACAGTCAGGCCCAGACTGGGACAAAAAATAGGCCCGGGCATTTATGACTGAGCAGCCCATTTTTATGAAAAAACATATATACATATACATACATAATACTTGGTCATTCAACATGGGAAGCCTGAAGCCACAATTTAATGCGACTAATCCTTGAAATAAATATTATAGAGTAAATAACACAATACCTTATCTTTTCCACTAAATGATTTCAGGGCCTCGAATGTTTTGTCCCCTGAAGTCACTACAAATTCAGGAGGGCATTTTATCTCTGGATAAGTAAAAATGAAATAGTTCCTGCTGTAAATTAAGTGCCAGATAACAGATAACCAAACACACACCAGGACAGGCTTTTCCACACTGACACCCAGACACAAGCACCAGGACAGGCTCTGCCACACCGACACCCAAACACACACCCCAGGACAGACTCTGCCACACCAACCGCCAAACACACACCCCAGGACAGGCTTTGCCATACCGACACCCAAACACACACACCAGGGCAGGCTCTGCCACACCAACATCCAAACACACACACCAGGACAGGCTCTGCCACACCGACACCTAAACACACACCAGGACAGGCTCTCTCACACCAACACCCATGCACACACACACCAGAACAGGCTCTGCTATATAACCCAAAACACACAAACAGCAGGACACAATCTACGACACAGACATCTACACCAGGATGGATTTTCCACATTGCATTGTCGTTGATACCCCCCTTAGTGTTTTTGTCCCTTGTGTATTGATGCCTCAGCCAGCACCTTTTTAGTATAGATTAATGTGGTGCCCCCAGACCCTTGTATGATCGCCTCCAGCCAGCACTATTTGTATTAATGCCCCAAGCAAGCCCCTCCCTTTATTATTGATTTATGTGATGGCCCCATCACATATACGCATTAGACATGCATTTTTAACTACATAATAAGTATTTATCTCTTGAAATATGATTTAAAAATAACAGCTGAACTGGCAATTTCTTTAATATTAGACCCTGCTGCCGATATACCGTATTTCCTCGATTATAAGACGACCCTGATTATAAGACGACCCCCCAAAATCTGAATATTAACTTAGGAAAAAAAGAAAAAGCCTGAATATAAGACGACCCTAAAGGAAAAAAGTTTTACCAGTAAATGTTAATTCATGTAAACTATTTTTTTTAATAAAAGCTATGATTGAGAAAAATATTTTTTTTGTTTTTATTTCTTGTATTTTCCAACCTGTCCCCCAGTTACGCACATCTGCCCCCAGGCTTGCCACTCCAATATGGCACTGTGGCCCATGATATGCCTTTTAACCCTCTATATGCCACTGTGCCCCATGGTATGCCTTTTGACCCCCTATGTGCCACTCTGCCTCCAGAAATGCCTTATACCCCTATATGCCACTCTGCCTCCAGAAATGCCTTATACCCCTATATCCCATTCTGGCATTTAGGGGGTTAAAATGCATATTATGGGGCAGAGTGGCATATAGGGAAGTATAAGGCATTTCAGGAGGCAGAGTGGCATTAAGGGAGTTAAAAGGCATTGTATAGAGCACTCTGCCTCCAGAAATGCCTTATACCCCTATATGCCACTCTGGCATTTAGGGGGTTAAAATGCATATTATGGGGCAGAGTGGCATATAGGTGTATAAGGCATTTCAGGAGGCAGAGTGCTCTATTAAATGCCCCCTTAACGCCACTCCAGAAATGCCCTATGCCCCCATTTAACACACACACACACACACACACACACACCCTATACCCCCATTTAACTAACACACACACACACACACACTCTCCCCTCCCCTCCCCTCTCAGCCCTCTCTTACCGATGCTTCCAGCCGGGGCAGCGGGTTGACGTCGCCTTCTGCTGCAGCCGGAAGGAGGTGGAGTTGGCAGCGGGGGTTTGTATCCGTCCGTCGCGTATACTTTCCCCGGCTGTCAGAGATCAGAGTTCCCCGCACCGGTGCGGGGAACTCTGATCTCTGACAGTCGGGGAAGGTTTGCGCGACGGACGCAGACAACCCCCGCTGCTAGCCACACCTCCTTCCGGCTGCAGCGGACGTTGTCTACGCGGATCGCGTAGACGTCAACCCGCTGCCCCGGCAATACAGCAGGAAGCACCGGTAAGTGTGTGTATGATGGGGGGGGGGGGGGTGAGACAGGAGGATCCAGGTCCCCTGCAGCGGTGCGGGGGATCTGGATCTTAGTCTCCTAATCAGACTCTATTTGAGGTCTGATTAGAAGACGACCCCGATTAGAAGACGAGGGGTATTTTTCAGAGCATTTGCTCTGAAAAAAACCTCGTCTTATAATCGAGCAAATACGGTATATATATATAAAAATATTAGACCCTGCTGCCGATATGTATTAATGTTAAACCCTGCTGCCCAAATATATTAATATTAACCCCAGCCGCCGATATATATATATATAAATATATATATATATATATTTATATTAGACCCTGATGCCGATAGCAGGTATAGATCAACACATTAACACACAAACCCAGCTTTCCATGTATATATATATATATATATATATATATATATATATATATATTAGACCCTGATCCCGATAGCAGGTATAGACCAACACATTAACACACAAACCCAGCTTTGCATGTATAGATCAATTGGAATTCAAATAAAAACTCAGCATTAAAGGTATAGACAAAACCCCTAAATTACAGGCATAGATCACAGGCTGCACACCCCAAAGCCGACCCAAATTATACAAAACATCCCAGCACGAGTCCACTTTGTCCCCAAACAGCCCGGCCTGTGCCATCTTTGTCCCATAAAAACCCTGCCTGTGCCATCTTGGTCCCCATGGCTCCAACACCCTGCTTGTGCTATTTTTGCCTTTCCACAATTATACACCTGATACACAAAAAAACTTTTACAGTCCGAACCTGTCCTTGCATAGAGACTGCTGCCTAATCCAGTACCCACAGCTCTGACATGTGTCTGTACTACTGTTAAGACGATGTCTTCGTATTTGTTCACATACCTCCGCTGCTAATGTGTTTTATACTAATTAATGGGTTCATACATTCTAACTAATGGTTCCTAACTGTCCTGCTACCTCCACCTTGAATAACTGGGGCTGTATGCTTGTTACATTGTTACCAATTTCTCATAAATATTTATTTAAACTCAAATTGAGAGACGGTGTCTGAATACTTGTCTATCAAAATTAACAAGGTCAAGCAATATGTACACACAAGCCCTGCTGCTTACTTGTGGGAGGGTCTATTGTACTACACAGAAGAAGCGGGAGGCCACGCCCCCTGCTGAAGTCTGTAAGGGGCATCGAGAGCTGTAGTGCAGGTAAGGGGGTGAGGGAGGGTCTTTGAATGAGTATGCGTGATTGAGGGAATTAATCTGTGAATGAATGAATTTGTGTGTGTGTGATAACATGGATGTGTAAGTGCTGGAACCTAGGGATGATGGGACTGTGATTGCTGTTAGCAATCACACTCCTATCATGCCAAGTCAGCCAGTACATGCTGAAACCTGGCTAGCTGCCCCCTTGTGTATTGATGCTGCCAGCAGTATGGGGTCTGCACTTACAGCCACCCTGTACCAGCATGTACTGCTGACTTTGGATGATAGGAGTGTGATTGCTAACAGCAATCTGCTAACAGCAGTCACAGTCCCATCATGCCTAGGTTCGAGAATTTACTGGTTGCCTGGGTATAAAAAGAGTGTGTTTGCTGTTAGCAATCACACTCCTATCATGCCAAGTCATATTGTTGATTTTTTTTGTCCAATTGTGATGTGTTAACGCACTAAAATTGGACAAAAAATACAATAACTATTAATTTATATATGATTGTTGACAGCAATCACACTCCTATCATGCCCAGCCAACCAGTACATGCTGGAATCTGGGTATGCCTGAGATTGCTGTTAACAATCATAATATAACATAATTACACACAATTTTGGTGTGTAACTTACTTTTATTAAAAGTGTGGGATTTTTTTTATTATTTTTTAAAGGTGTGGGGGGGGGGTCATTTTCAGTTTCGGCTAAGTGAACCATGAATTTTCGGTTTTGGTCCAGAATTTTAATTTTGGTGCATCCCTAAAATAAATAGAACTATTTCATTTTTACTTATCCAGAACTTTTAACTTTCTAGGCCCAGAAATCAGTGAGAGGAAAAGTAAAGGTTTTGTGTCAGTTACTTTATTTTAATCTGCATATTTTATTAAAGGCCATATTTTCTCACAGTGAAAAATTAGTGCGGCCCCCACACGTATACAATTCTGATGAAGTGGCCAACTGCAGAAAAAACTTGGACACCCCTGACCTATGACAAAATATGTTTTTCTGTGTAGCATTCACATCTTATATTACATCATCATAGTGTTCACATCACATAAGTAAACACTACAGCTTATGTTGTTACTGTTTTAATGCACTTATTTACCCTCAAAAACATTATAACATTCATGTATGCATTTTTTAATGACCCACATAGAACTGAATTGTCAGAAAAAGAACATAAAAAGTTGAATGAATCCATCATAACCATTCCAACCAAAAACATAATTTGCTTTGTTCTGTCTGAAAAAAAACCACCGGGGTAACTACAGATTTATTCATAGTTAAATTCTCTGTTATCTTGTTCCCCTGACACCTACATCAAACTAAACCACAAGAAATAGTAAAATACCATCCACTCTGTGTGACCAGCAGCTACCAGCTGAAAGCTAATTAAAATACCCTGGACATCTTTAATTATGCTTTTATTAATAGCACCATAAAGGCATAAAAAGATGTAACACATCCAACTCAACTGGGCTTTTCTGTGATCTATTCTAGCACACATAATACACTAAACAGAGTAGCACAAAGCAACCAGTATCAGATAGATTGTAATTTGGTTTTATTGGTAATGTTCAGACTGAATAGAACTAATTGTGTCAAATTAGTGTAGAAATCGCAAATAAAATATGTCCTTTGGGTATTAAAAGAAAGATAAAACTAATATAGCACATTCTACACAATCCATCAAATCATGTCTATTCAAGATCTATATCTATATTTGTATCCATTCCATGAACTTGGAAGTAGTTAAGATATTTAAAATTTAATTCACAGCATACAAATATAAACTCATGTGGCAGAAGCAACTTTTATGTAGAAGAGATACGGTCAATGGAAAAGTTTCCACACAAGGTTGTATGGGATATATAACCAACCCATTGAAAAAATTATCATGAAATAAAAATTATTGACCCTACCAACTTCCAACAAATACCTATTAACGACCTTGACAAACTCTTACTTACCATATCTAAAATAAACTCTACAGCCCCTTAAATACCTACATCCAAAGCGTCCAAGTACTTATCATTCATAAAGCTAGTCAATAATCTCCAAGCCTTGCCATACACAACCCATGTGCACTAGGATAATGATTTAGCCAACAAATCACTTAACTGGGAGATGTTAAGTACCAAATGCTCTCTGGAACAGGGAACATTGAGACAGCGCATCAACAATCACATTCATTTCTCCCCGGAATGTGCTTAGGCCTCAAATACACCAAAGCCTAAGCATATTGAAAATCAGAGTGGACTTAGCCCCTAATGCCTTGATCATGTTATCATGTCTCATGTTATCGCATTTCAGCAAAACCAAAATTAGCCCATTCCTCACCCCATTCTTCCAGGGTTACCACCACTGGTAATATCCAGCAACACCATATTCTTAGTCCATCGTGATACTACCCATGAGTGCGGCCATCTAGCAGCCACCCATCTTCCATGCCAAAACATATAAAAGCCTATTGAGACAGCTGCATCAGTTAAAAAACTCTAGAGAACGGCTATCAACAAACTTCTCTGGAGAAAAAGGTCCCACACTCCCGATCTGTTTAGACACTCTGACCCTGTGATGGAACTCCTTCTTCCCTGTAATAGGCATAACCCTTGAAGCTAAATTTAACAATCCTAATAAAGACTGAATTTTCTTTAATGTTATTTTTGTTGCACTTAAAACCTCTCAAATGACTCTTCTTAATATAACAATATTTTCCCCAGGCAATCTGAATAACATGTTAATGGCAAAGATGGGGCGTTATCGCTAGCCAAGGCAATACAGAAATGCTTTGCTAGCTCTAAGAATGAATTAAGCAATCATTGCTTCCAGACTAAAGTTGCACTACATGACCATGCTTAGCTACTCCATTACAAGAGTGCTTGGGTGTAGTACACCCAACATGCCTGCCTTTGTACTCTCCTGTATAGGATTGTAAACTTGCTGATCCGGAATTCACTCCGCATGACTAGTTTCCCCTGACATCTGTCCTCACCAGAGAATCCTGACATTTTATATGTAATATATTTAGTTTTATTTTTTATTTCTTTTGTTTAGTTTCTCAAACCTTCTAAAAGAACCAGTTTCCTTTTTTGACATAAATCTGGCATAAGCATCTTCTACTGGTTCCATAAGGGATAAGGGTACGGGTGCTGATATAGAAGAAACATGCTGCACAAGACCTGCAATAGGAAATATAATGAAAAAGCCCCCTGTCCATGGTACTGATGTAATTAAAAATGGTTATGCATTAAATATTCATTGGTAAACAATATTAGCTGTATAGAAAATATCACAAATGTGCCAGTGCATTTAATCCCTGGTTTATTTCCACAGTGGAAATCATCTTTATTCATGAATACCTCCTTGTTCTGCATTTTTATTTTATGTGTCAGATATACACACTTCCTCAAAACATATTATAATACCTAGGAATGCTGAGATTTCTTTAAAACCTTGAAAACATTTCATTGTGTCAATTGTGGGGGCTGAAGCAACATTTTAAAAATCATACATATAGCCTACATGTATAGCTACAGAGGAAAAAGACATGTGACCATGCATTTATTTGTAGAATAATAGTATTTGGGGACTAAATCGGTTTTGGTTCATGCACAGGAATGGCTTTAGGTTTTTAGGAGGAATGAAAAAGAGCAAGCTGCATAGACCCATTTCTAATAAAATAAATTTATTTCATTATACCCAAACTAAGGGAAGTAATACATACACTATATGGACAAAAGTATTAGGACAACTGACCATTACACCAACAGGGACGTTTATGACATTACATTCTTAATAGACATTAATATGTAGTTGGTCCCTCCCATTTGCAGACGCAACCGCTTCTACTCTTCTGGGAAGATTTTGTAGTGTTTCTGTGGGAATTTTAGCCAATTTAGGCATTAATGTTGGACAAGAAGGCCTGGCTTGCAATCTCTGTTCCGGTTCAAAGGTGTTCGATGGGGTGGAGGTCAGGGCTCTGTGCGGGCCAGTCAAGTACTTCCACACTAGACCTTGCTTTGTGCAATGGGACACAGTCATGCTGGAGGAACAAAAAGAGTCTTCCCCAAACTGTGCTTAAAAAGTAGGAAGCATAGCAAAACGTCTTGGTTTGCTGAAGCATTAAGATTTTCCTTCGCCAGAAGTAAGGGCCTAGCGTTTGTCCATATAGTGGCTCACAAATCAAGACCATTAAGACATGGTTGAAGTTTGGTTTGGAATAACTTGCCTGATCTGATGCCTGACCTGAACACCATCGAACACCTTTGGGTTGAACTGGAACTGAGATCCCTAGCCAGGCCTTCTTGTTCAACATCCGTGCCGGACCTCATAAAAGCTTTACTGAATGAATGAGCAAAAATTCCCACAGAAAAATAAAAAAATCTTGTGGAAAAGCCTTCCCAGAAGAGTGGCAGCTGCTATAGCCTCGAGGGGAACCAACTTCATTTTAATGTCTATATATTTAGAATGCAAAGTCAATGTGTAATGGTCAGGTGTCCAAATACTTTTGCCCATATAATGTATGTACTGGCCTCAGCGTATATATGAACAGTTGTAAGGACCTTCGTGGTCCAGCGGCGGTGTTCCGTTGCATTGGTGTGCTTCTCCGATGGGGGGACATCGCTCTGCCAACATCAGGCACCCTTCATGCCACCTCCTTCCCAATTGATTCTGACTTTGTATGACCATAGATTGACTCATTCTTCTGCTGGACTGTCTATATTAATGCCAGGACTTCTTTTTGACTTTGCTGTTTGTCGGTATAACATCCCTTCAATGTTCCAGTGATCTTTTGATATTGTTTCTTGACCCGGCTTGTTCTTTGACTTTGACTCCTGCTTCTCTTTTTTGGCATAACGATATTGGATTTGGTTTTGTCCCGGCTTGCCTCATGACTTACCTGTCTCCTCCCGCTTAGTCTACCTGTCTCAGCAAAAGGGGTCCACCTACCTACCAGTTACTTTACAGCAGGTTCTCACTATGACGTTAGAAGAATCAGGAAGTCCACTAACCACTGAACTTATGTATAACATAATTAAACGATAGTATTATATATATATATATATATATATATATATATATATACTATTTTGAAAGAAAGCCCTATTTGTCCTGAAAAAACCCCAAACAATATATAATTTGTGGGGTGCGCTAAAAGAGTTAGTGGGAAATGTTTTTTTTATGTGTCACATCATCTGCAAACTATGTCCACTTGCCATCCTTGGGATCTTTACAGGTATGTAGCCTGAGGGCAGTGCTGTATTTTAGCCTAGGCACAGATTAGCATAAATTAAGCTGAAACTCAGCTAGATAACACTCCTCTACCTTAAAAAAATAGACTGTATCTATCATCCATCAGCATCTAAATATTTACATGGCCTGAATATAATTCATCAATTATGTATCTGTCAATCTCTTGCGTGCTTTTGCTGTCCATCTTCTAATCACTGTCTATCTGTATGAAAATATGCTTTAACAGGAGAAAAAACTGCTAATTGTTTGATGATACAGATGTTCTTATTAATGAAGCACAATTCCATGGATTTAGAGCATGGCAGGAAACTAAATTACCACCCCAGTACTCAAGCTGTGAGATCTTATTATTCATTAGCCAGTCAGCGAGGGGTACAAAACAGATTCTTTTCTCTTTCCAATTTTGTTTAATGACAATCAAAGCTGATTTATTTCTTTGCATCTAAATTGGATAATTTTCTATTAACTTAATATGTGCCAAGTTTCATGTTTTAATAGTATGTTTTAATACTATCCCACAATAGATAACTTGTCAGTGTCCCACTTGTTGAGTTTGTTCTTGTACCTGAAACAATAAAAAATACTCACTTAGTACAGTAGCAAGCATGTGTACTTAAATTAAACAAGCTAGCAGAGTTTTACATGTCAGTAAACTGGCTCTGCAGCTGACAAAGAAAATTATATTAGTATTGTATTTATTCAATAATTATATATTAACAGGCTTTACATTGTATTTTTTGGAAATAAAGGTGTATTCCTATTTGTATATATCCTGTTTATTTATTTGGAATGTATAAATGTGTTGCAGTAGAGCTTGGAAACATAACCAAAAATGCTACTTTTGAGAAATTTGTTAATGAGTTTAGAATGATAAAACTGAAATGAAATCTTAATCAGTTCCCCTATGGCTTTGTGTAAATACATTCCTGTGTGCAGATCCTATCACTGATTTGTGTTATGTTTTCCTATTCCTGCCAATTAAAGAAATAGGGTTTAGGACTGGTTTGGTTATTCATATGTTTAAGTACCAAAAATAACCACTTATTCATTTATTCTAAAAGGCACACATACGTTTGTCACTAATTACTTAATATATACAGTATATGTACACCCAGTACTGTGCAAAATGTTTTAGGCAAGTGTGGAAAAAAGGATGAAAAAGTAAGAATGCTTTCAAAAGTTAAGAAAATGCATAGTTGGTGAACAGAAGAGAAATCAAAATTAAATCAATATTTTGTGTGACCACCCTTTGCCTTTAAAACAGCACTAATTCTTCTGGGTACACTTGCACATTTTTTTTTAGGAACTCAGCAGGTAGGTTGTTCCAAAACATTCATTCGCACACTCACACTCTCATTCCTCTCACGCTCTCTAAATGTTTCCCTACCTACTTTCCCTACTGCCGACCAGTTCCACTTCTGCATCTTCTTCTTCTATCTTCTCCTTTCTCTTCTTTATTCTATCTTCAATCCTTAATCTGCTATTTTATCACCACAAACGCCGACATACTGCCCTCAGTTCACGTCAGGGCAAAATGATGGCGCTTGCGGTGATATCCTCTTCCCCGATTGGAGGATCAGGGAGGGCATCACTGCCGCGCCTCCGCCGAGTTATGTCAGCAGAGATGGGGATGAAGAAAGAAGATAGCTGATTAAGGATTGAAGGTAGAATAGAGAGAAGATGATGCAGAGAAAGAAGCAGAAGTGGGCGACAGAGAAGGTCGGGAAACATTTAGAAAGCGTGAGTGAATAAGAATGTGAGAGAGTGATCGGGCAACAAATGTCGTTCCCTAATCAAAAACGTCCCTTTTTTTTTGGCCGAAACGAATGGGCAGGGAACAAAATTAGTTGCCCAAAAACGAAACAAAAGATTTGTCCAAATCTCGAAAAATATTTCACAATTGTCTACATTGGCAGCCCCCAGGTCTGCAGATAAAGGAAGCTACGTAAACCAAAATTAAATAAACCCTTTTTTCAATGGTAAACATACCTGGGAACTTTCTGGGTGAAGCACGGGCTTCCCTGGGTCTCCGGGTCGCTTTCCTCTTCTTCCACGAAATGCCCATGCCGTGTATGCCCTTTCCTTACTCATTAACCCTTCTCACTCGTCACCCACTTAAAACTGTCCCTTAGGAATACGATCCACACCTCTCATGAAAAACAACCCACCAGAAAATTAGAGCTCTCTAACTCTGAAGTTTCCCTTTCAACAAAAGAAATTGTTTCCTTGCAGAAACATCTGTAAACGTGTGCAATTCACTTGAGAATTGATATGTCAACCCGTGTCTCTAGCACCTTCTTCCTGCATCCACTTATGTGTTAAGTGAACTTGGTTGTGGCCTGCCCTGTTTTGTTTATTGCATAGTCAATGACTTTGAATGTGTAATTACGGTATGTTTTTAGTTCAACATATTGTTAATCTTTATGAAAATATATCTTATGCTTGGATTGAGTGCCATCAATCGCAAAGACTAAATTACAAACATAAAACATCTAAGGTGTTTTGTTTTCATTGTGTATGATGTAAAATAACGAGAATTACTTAACCAAAATTTTTGAACTTTGCTACTGTGATATATAAACATAAAAAAATCTATGAGGACTATATTTTGGTTATCAGTAACAATTGGAGGACCATGTATATTTCTGTGGACAGTTCTTTTGAGGTCTTCCACAAAGTATAATCTGGAAAAAGCTCATTATTAAAATCATTACACTGAATGTTTATTCAGTTATTATTCAGTGCATTCATTTTATGTATTGGTAAAAAAAATAATCCATGCAGCCATGCTCATCTGTTGGAATACCAATAGGACTGTGGAGAGCAAGATATAACATATCATTCTGGTGCTCAAATAGTTAAACCTTTTAATGTATAAGGACATTTATTTTTTGTAGCATGAGACGAACTTTAGACAGAAAACTTGTGATTTTACAAATCGCTTCCATTATATAACCTACATCTACTTTTGAAAAACCCATTTGCCATTATCTTTCATCATCCATATATATCTGAAGTAAATTACATCAAATTGTATTTGAAACACCAAACTGGCAGTAATGGTAGCTATTTTGCCCCAGGCTCCATTTTAAAATAGTATGAGCATAAAAATGTAGTCTGCATCATTAAGTTTATTTGAAACCAGTGAGAATAAAAATCACTACGTAAGTTCTAATGAGATGTGTTTTTTCATTCCAGCTTAATAACCCAAGACTATATTCATCTTCTGGTAAAATAAATCTACTGAAATCATTCTTTCTGATTTTTAAAATATTGCGTTTCTTTTTTGTTCCATACGATATAGTTGGGGAGCACGAGTACAGAAATTTCTTTAATAAGCCAGTGCAGAGTATTTTCATAAATTATTAATATGTTCTGAAGAAGAGAGGAAAACTTCATTAATAATTCTCCTTTGCAGTTGCTGTCTGTGTGGTGTTCTGAATCTTCATTTATCAGATTCACGTCAGTATCCTCATATTTTTTGTCGTGAATGCTAAGAACTTGTATATTAAAATATATATATATATTCTTGTTTGTGTCTTTTTTTTCAGATAGCGGTAGAAATAATTTATATATTCTGCAGCTTCGAAAGATCTCTTTCAGTAACTGGCAAAGAAAATGGAGCTTCAAAGAAAGCTGAGTGAGTCTCACTTTTACTTTCTTTGATCATACAATTCCTTCTGGATTCTGTTAAGATATGTCTTTGATTAAAACCCGGGGAAATTTAAAAAAAACTTTCAATTTAGTTTTTTTCAATTAAATCTGCAGTTAAATTTAGTTCAAACTTAACCCAAAGCTTCAGAAGAAAAAAAGGCAAGTTTGATTTGATTGTTACATGCAGCACACCGAGCAAGTGAGGAAAAACACCTAAATAATAATAATTATGGAGCCCCTATATTGATCAATGTTGCAATCAGGCAGGGATTGATTCCATTCCTTGTAACAAAGAATTCTTGGTCATTAAAGACAATAAGTTTATGTATAAAATGTGATTCTAGTACAATGTGTTAAACTGATGTTATCACAAAAACAACCAATGCTGATTGGGCAAAACAACTGGCTTCAAGTAATGTGGCCACTTATGCAGCATTTTGTACTTTTGTACTTAACCCCATTGTCTTCTGTGTTCAAGATGAGCTTGTTGCATCACATGTCCAAACTTGTTTCGAAGAGTGCCAGATTTGATCAAGTGAACATGTGCGAGGGCCGACCATTTTGCCTGACATTCTTTGAACCATTAAAATTAAATGCAAATTAACTATTTTATGCAAAGTTTATTGAAAACGGCATACTTTTCATTTTGTGACTTGGATGACAAATCTTAACAGGTGTTAAATCGCTCTGCCTTTAATATAAAAAAAAACAGATCTATATTTGGGCAACTTATCTGTGGGGCCTTATCAGTCCGGAACGCGGGCCGCAATTGGCGGACTTTGGACATGCCTGCCCTAGGCAAAGGAATGCTCTGGGGCCCCTACCCCCCCCTAAAAAAAAACATGCAGTGCACATGCAGATTAAATGAGAAACATACAGAATAACAAAACAGTTTTTAGTAAATATCCTAACAGATATTAAAAAAAGTATGTGTGTATAGCGTTTAGAGAGTCTGTGTATGTGGGCAAGTATGTATGTGAGTGTATGGTGCTTGAGTGGCTCTGTGTGTGTGAATGTATGTCCAAGTGTATAGTGTTGAAGTGGCTGTCTGTGTATGTTTCTGCAGGGGCGGGCTGGCCAGGGGAGCGGGGGTTCACAAATGGCCAGTCTGACCTGGTATGACCATCACTTTCTAAATCATTTTGGACTGGCCCGGGTAGGCAGGAATGCAGCGGGTCACACTATTCTGATCTGTACTAATAAAATCTAAAATTTATTATAGAACATTTTAGATTGGAGTGGTAAATTGCTATCAGAATTGGGGAGTCTGCTATTTAAGGACAGAGTCATTCATTTGTTTCTTTATACATTTGTGCAAACCTTTGTTAGTGTGATGACACAATGCAAAAATGACAAGCTGGTGCCTTGGTGCCTGACACTCGTGATGCAGGGCATCGGGATATTGTTACCATTATGATCTGTTGGGGCCATTTTTTTGCTATTTGAATTTGGCCACCCTAATTGTAAATGATCACTATCATTTGGTATGTATATATTTGAAGTAGATGTCTGCTCATTGCAGCTTGCACTTTTCCCCTTTGTAGCTACTCTATCATTCATCAAACCACTACGGACTGTGATTAGTCGGCATAGAACAACAGGAATCTTCAGCCTTTGGCCTTGTACAAGAAGGCATTGTTTAACCCTTTCATTTACACATATGGTCATTTGAGGTGAGCAACATCCTTCATCACTAAAAGGTATTAGTCAAAAAAACAACATGGCATCTGATATACATGGGGCCAACAACTGCTACAAACTGGCACCAAATTAAAACAGCAGAGGGGAGTATAAGTATGTTTTACAGGTAAAGACTGGATATTGAAGTGCTTATAAAACACCATAATAGGCATTCTTCATTAATGCAACTTTACCCTTTAATGCTGTTTTATATTATACAAGGAAGTCATTACAACAAAGTAATTATTGTGTACACGATACACCCTTTCTTTTAGAACTGCAGGGGCTTTTCATATAGCTGTGTTTGCTTTGTTTAACAAACTTTCCAGTTTTGTGACATTATTACTTATGGAACAGTTTGTTTTATAAAAACGGGTGCACTGGGTACACGGTCTAATTTGTATTCTGTAATGGAATATATATATATATATATATATATATACACATCATTATAATCATTATAACCATTATTGTCAATTTAAAAATATGGGCATGCATTAGAAGCCTGGAGGTAGATTGTTGATATATCAGATTTAGGTTATTTTATTATACATCAGCACTTTAAAAATGTTCTACTAGCATTCACATGGAAAAAAACTGCTTGTATTATACTCTAATGATACAAATACAATTAAAAAAGTGACTCACCAGCTTCATTTGTTTTTACTGGTGAATCACTTTCTGATTTGCCTTGCCACTTGGATTTCTAAATTCCTCACATTATTGTTATTGTTTCAATGTACAGCTCCCTCTTAAACATTCTGACAGGGTCATCGCTTAATTGCTTGCCTCTAACTACTAGAAGTAATATAAAAAATATACGCCGGCATCGTGCTGGTGAATTTCCATTTTGAAATCCACAAAGGAAGTGCTAAGTGTACATATACTGCATGCCAATATTTTTAATAATGTTCTAGAAATGCTTCAGGTTATAAATAATACTAGTCAGGTATTCTATGCTATAAATCATTCATTAGTTATTTTGCTGCTTTTTGACTCAAATGCGCTCCTCATGCAGATTTATATGTTCCCCTGTTGTACCTTGAATCTATTTGGTATAATGACCTGAATTAGTTGGCAGGCAATAGAGGCAGTCAAGCAGGCTGCCTCTATTGCCTGCCACCTACCCTTTGACCTAGGATTGTTGCCCCTGTAGCTAGCACATGTCCAAGTGGGCAGGCACTGGCTTTGCGCCAACCATTTAGGTAAATTTCCCAAAAGCACTACTGATTCACCCAAGCTTTGTGACAGAGACACTGAGGTCAGTGACATGTATGGAAAATGTATACTATATGTCTGCTTTAAGACCATTGTGACACGTTTCTATGGTCCCTGCTTAAATGTACCATATGATAATACTATCGTGTACATATAGTTATTTTGAAACATGTGCTGTGGTAGAAATATGTATAACTCGAAAGTGCAAAATCATATATACCCAAAAAATTCAATAAACATAAGCATATATTTGTGAAATGCAATGTTGCCAAGAACTGGTGGAAATTTGTTAAAAACATCAGGTATTGATCCGTGGTGTGAGATTTTTCCATGTGTGACATAACTGACAAATATTGTAGTTGGGGCCTTGTTTGCTCTCCTTAAAACCAATATGAGTAAATGGGTTTGACAAAGTCATTTGAATGGACACACACATCGGTTTTAAACTTCAACATGTCCCTATGTTGTTCAAAAATTGTCAGGGCGAAAGTATAAGTAGCTTAGTATAAAGTTCTTTTGTAATTGAGATTTTATGTCCCTTTATGTAAGTCAGCCATGTGGTGGCTAAGTTTTATAGAAGATTTCCAAGAATGAACAACAAACCCCAGGTTGCCTATTTGATTTAACCTCTTGATTAAACTGGGGAATATATAACAAGGTATAGTATAATATATTATTTATCTTTCCAGTATTGACAATGTTAAGCTTTTCTGCCTGTCATTCACTTTCCCTGTTTCATTGACAATCACCTACCATAGCTTTTGTAGAAGCTTTAACAAACTTCACACACCCTATTTAACGAACATACAAAAAACACTTCAGCAGGACCTTATCAAACAGTTTGTTTAAGCCTAAAAAAATCAGCATTTTTTCTGGAAAACAAAACATAGATGGTGTCAGGCTTTCAGAGACAAACACCTTATGTACACAATACTATAAATTGTGTATCTCACACACACGTAGCTCAAAAGACACAAAGGGATTTCTTATTTCAGAATCAGCCCACCTTCATGTAGTTGGGATATCGCTGTTCTGCTGAAATCTCTGTTTGAACACAAGCAGACTTGCTGACTACTGTTAACGCCTTCCAGGTAATCTTACCTTTTCCTTCGTATTGTTTGCTTCACCTGTTCAAAGATGCTTTCCTGGCTAGATCCCCGCCCTTTGCAGGTGCTTATCTTACAAAGAAAATGAAATAGTCATATACGTCTCATTGCTGCTGGGATGTTTGCCAGCTCATTTTACTTTTTAACAATTAAAGTAAAAACAAATGTTTGACGTTCAGATGACTCCTTCTGGTTTTTCATATTTAAATATTGTGTTTATAGAGTAAATTATAAAGCACTTTAAAAGTTGCAGAAACTGCTCAGAAACATGCAAAGTTGCATAATAGACAATTTCAAATTAATAGTGAGAATAAAAATTGAAACAGAGCAATTACATCAAGAATCATATGTTGCCGCTGTACAGCTAAGAAAATAATGTTTTAGACAGTGCATGCTCCATAACGGCAGTCATTGCTGCCTAAATTGTTGGTTTTCATCAGTTCTGGTTTAGAGCTATTAGATGGCCTTTTTTTAGGACAGCAGTGGTTTTAATACAGCCATGGAGTTTCACCAGCGTGAGGTCATGTATAGTCAAATCATGCTGTTTGCTTTAGTGCTCTGGGTTTAAAGGTTGCATATAACCTTCCTCTATAAAACATCTTTTCAAATTCCAAATAGTCCAACCTCCCCAAAAATAAAACAAATGAAGGTTGTATGACATTAATATACTCGCCAGAAAACAAACATAGCAGACAAACAAGAGTCACATAAAGTCCCAACAAGCCACTGTCCCTCCTAAAGAGGGATTCTTGGGGGTATCTTATAAGGGCTTTGCCCACATAAAGTCTCATTCAACCATTAAGTAATCATTGGGACAAATACTTCAAAGCTCCGCTGATGTGATGCATAAGATGACAAACTCAGGCATACAACTCAGCAGATGTATGGACACAAGAGGTGAGACAAAACCTCTAGTTGAGACAGGACACTTGGAGACCAGCTAGAGGGAGTCCTCCAAAAGCTAGATGAGTGTTTGAGGGCATATCTGAAAGCTACTGGGATAAAAGAAAATGACTGCGATTAAATACATTTAACTACAGATTGTCACTCCATTAATTCGTAACTAAGAGGTTCATGGCCTTATCTTTCTGTGTATATGCAATACAAAAATATACATGGCCTTGCAGTAGTTTTGTGTTGTTGCTTTGTGAGTTCCTCATTGGGAAATTTGGATACAAATACATCTTGTGTGAATTTAATGGTTATAGAGAAATTCTACAACTGTGACCATATTAATATATGAAGAAGTGAAAAATACAAACCACAACAACACATTCTAAGGAGAAAGATGACGGGTCCCTGGGAACAGTTAAAAAAGGGTAAGTACCTTCCTCACTCAACATTTTGAACATTAAATCAGAACCTTTCTGAGTTCACCAATCAAGCCAGTCTTGCTCTACTGACCTAACTATGGCCCCACCCTTCTAAATGGTTAGAAAAGCATAGTGATCTGATACTGTTCTATTCAGACTATACCTTTAAAACTGTACCAGATCTGGTATATATATAATAGATGAAATGTCAAAGAACTGATGTGGCTAAGATAGCAACATTATGTTATTTAAACTGTTACAGCTTTCTCAGGGATTTCTGTTTTAAAAGCAACCTTTTGTTAACATCATCTCACTTCAAGTCTAATAAAGGCACACAGAAAACACCAGACAAGGATGTAGGCACTTTGCTTTGCATTTATTCATTTAAGTAAGACCAGCTGTGCTATGCCTGTGTCTTCATCGCTGGTGGTAAGTAAAAAGAAATGGAAACATTAACTATATTGTTTCCTTTCATGAGAATTATCCAAAGAGGAAACATAAACTCAGAGACACATTCAACCAATGCCTGGCATTTGGCACGATACAAATTTTCCAAATATAAATCGGCTTCTGCTGTTTTTGGCATTTAGTTACATGCCTTATATAATGATGGAGGCAGCACAACGACACAAATAGCTCACTGTGGTTACTAATTTAAATATAGAAACGAGATTGTCTTCAGTGTACATTTTTGAATAACTGGCATATAGATTGTAATTCATGAGATATCACTTTTTACTCAAATATATTTACCTGCATTGTGCATGTGTGTGCTGTCTACTTATATGCACCTATAAATGTTTAAAAAGGGCATTGTATTGTATATTATTCAACTTGATAATGATGTCAGTGTAGAAATGAATGCTTTGTATCATTCTCCAACTACAGTATGCTTTTTGGAGAATTGGGACAGAAATCTTCCCAGTGTCACTCTTTGTCAATACTATTTCTATCTTTCTCCCATGTCCTTTTTTTTTTGCAGTCGTGTTACTGCTAAGAGAACCTCAGGAATTTTTGGGCCCAGGCCAGCTTCCCCTTGTGCCCCATGTTAAAGATGGTCCTGGGCAGTCGTTATGAGTTTCAAGAGCGTACGGACTAGGATAATTGTTGACATATAAGAGCTACTCAGAAGACCGCTACAAGAACAATAGTATGAGAAAGAATATGAATGAGAAATGATGATGGCATTAGACAGAAGAAACTATGGTTATGTCTAGTGGGGGCATCAATGCAAACGGTGGGGACGATGGGCCAGTAATGGGTGATCCCTTACCATCCCAGGGGACTTGAAATTACATAAAGCACTGTGTTATTGTGGCAAAGACTTTCGTTGCAACTCATACATAGTCTGAACACCGTGACGTGGCTCTTTGTGTATGGTAGGTTGATGCCCCCCCTCATTCTTGTCCTAGCTCCACCTTTGCTCCTGCCCCAACCTCTAACCATACCTCCCGACACATGATTCTGACACCTGGCTGAAATGTTTGGGGGTATGGAGATTGCAATTCCATTATGTGCCTGCTGGGCATTTTTCATTCCTTTAAAGAATCTCATACAAATTATACATTTATTCTCCCTGACTTTAAAATGTTTGTGAATTGAAGTTTAACTAATCTATCATTTCAAAGAATAGTGTAACTAGGAATTGATATACATGTGTAACAAACACAGGATGGTCACTTTATTATTTTTACTTAGATAACTGTACCCATGAACTAATGGACATCTGCTGGTGTTTGCTCACAGAGCAGACAGCCCAGCTACAAAAATTGTCAGGAACTGAACTGCCGGCCTCTTAATGTACATTAAATATACTGATGTACATTAGTAGCTTTGGACAGAATAGAAACTGATTGCTGGTGTTAATTAAAATTTAACCATAGTAATACTTTTATAATGCCTGACAGCTTGATACATTGACCACAATATTATTTTGCCATAACAACATCACCTTATGTCCTATAATGTCTGTTGATTTTAGTAGCCTAAATTGTTTCAAAACTACATTTAATTGATAAAAAAGCTTGCATGATGATGTTTTCCTTTGAAACATCAGGAAATCTATTTTCACTTTATAATATTTACTGAAGTTATGGAAAAAAGTTTTTTTTTAAAAAGAGGCTTGCTATTTTTTATTAACTGATTGAACGGTGATTTGCAGGCACTTCTTGGTGATATTTCTATGTCCCCTTTGTGTAAGTTGTGCCTCTGAACCTGTATGGTGTATACAACTATATCTGGGAACTTACTATATGAGAGATCCTGAAACTCTTAAAAGTGCGAACTTTTAATAGTTAATCACAAAGATTCCATTTTTGTAACTCAAAAATAGTTTTTAATTACTGAAAAACCTTCTCAATTACTTGACACAATGCAAAAATATCCTGATCGAGCAGTTCAGTTTAGGTGTTCCAATATCCCCAAATCATAGTTAAATATGAATTCCCTTGGAATCTGCTTATGTCACCGCAGCACAAAATCAGCGGGAGCGGGCGGGATTAAAAAAACAGTCTTGCGCAGGGCTCTCCTGTGACATACTAAAGCTGATTCCAACATGATAACGACCCTTCCTCAAACGGAAGGTGGGGGAGCGCAAGGTCCCTAACATCCACCAGCTCCGTGATGTCGTCATGGAGGAGTGGAAGAGGACTCCAGTGGCAAACTGTGAAGCTCTGGTGAACTCCATGCCCAAGAGTGCATGCAGTGCTGGAAAATAATGGTGGCCACACAAAATATTCTTCAGTGTTGTCACATGAAAAGATATAATAAAATATTGACAAAAATGTGAGGGGGTTCACTGGTTTCTGGTTTTGATGGTGTAAGCATGGAGGTGTTCACCTTCCACAATGTTCTACAGAATAATGCCACAAGCTAAAAGTAGTGCATTTTAAATTTTGTTTTAATCCTGCACCATCAACACTGTGCCTTTGTTGTTGTTCTGCAGCGTCCTTTACTAGACATCACACTGACAGCTGTATTCATGCTCTAAAATGCATCAAGACCCTTTTTAAAATAATTGGAATGAATCATTCAAAAACTATTGCAGTCGACAATGGATTTATATTTTGCAAGCACTTAGCTTGTATGCAAGCTGCAAGGTTTGTTGCTTTATACAAATGACCAAATAAACTCTATTTCTCTTTAGAAATCAAATGATTTATGCTAACAGCCCTAGACCTGCAACACATCAGCCTTATTAGGCAGAGATTTTTAACAAATGCTGATGATCCTGACCCAGACATTTTGTGTACTCAACATTATGGCCAAAAAATGCTTCCTAAAGCTTTTGTTACTCTAGACTCTTCCCCCTTGCCCCTCTTGCAAGCTTTTCCCTGCATAACACCTAAGCCTTCATGGCAAATGGCTAAAAATAGTACAATCTAGTTGAATACAAAGAAAATTAACTCAAGGGAGTTATAAAATTATGAAGTCAAGATGTCTATTGGCTAAAATGTACAACTATGAGAAAGAAAACAAAGAACGGTAAGTTCAACCTTAGGCAAACTACATTAACCTTAAAAATATATTTAAATATGTCTCTAAATATCTGTACTTTAATCATATTGTGTTTTTACTCAAAATGGTGCTGGTTTACTGGTCACTGGTTTATTTTCACATTTGGGTCTAAAAGTTAGCTTTCTCAATAACAAAGAGATCCCTATAAATGGGGGAAATTAATATTTATTATTATAAATAATCATTATAACTAAGTTAACTGTACCTCATAACATGACCTTGGGTTTGCAGAGGAAGCTTTTGATTTGTACATATCAGTAAAAATCCTTTCGTTTGTTATCAGGAAATTGGATCATCTTGTTGTTTCTTATAGTGTAAAATGATCAAATTTATGTATTAATTAGTTAATTGGATAAAATGAATCATAGAAGACTCATTTTATACATAAGTTACAAAGATCAGGAAAATGAGGCAATCTAAAGGAACTTGTGCTGAGTAGGTGCTCCATTTATGATGACAATACACTCTGAATAGAAAGTCTTTTTACAATTTTCTTTGAATATGTATCACAGAATAAACATCTGAAGGCAAGCAAGAGTTAAGGAAGTCTAAGTTAATTAATATTGTTGGCAAAAATATGCAAAACAGCTACACAATTAATCTATGATAAAGCACATCTTGACATTATTCTGAACTTCTAAACATCACAGGTCCTGCCAATTTAATTTAAACCCCATAATCTAAAAGGTAATTGGATTTAGTAGGATTCAAATTACACAGTGAAAAATTCACATTCATTATATCTACAGAGAAAGTGAAGCAAATGCTAAATGTCTTTTTTTGCTGCTAAAATTACCTTGACATACCTTTTTACAACTAACTCAGACAGCACCGCAAGCCAATAGACCTCAGAGTTAACATGGAATACATCAGTTTAACCAGTATTGATAGTACATCATTGCCTTGTTTGTGAGGTCCACTTTAGTGCATCACCCCAGTATTTATCATATTCTTAGTTTCATCACATTTTGCAAAGCAAGTTAGTTAATGTCTTAAGGGTTGTTTGTACCTGCTGGGTCAAAAAGTGTACTATACTATTTTCGCAATATTAAAATAAATTAGCTAAAATGTTCTTGATTTTACCCAGGTTTGAATAAACGCTGATTTTATACCTTCAAGCCCTCATTCCAGGAGCCTATTAAATTAATGAGATAGAAGACCGTGCTACAACAGTCAACATGTTATTGTTATATAGCACAACCGCCGTTACAATGTGCTTGGATTCCTCCTGGGACCTTTAATTTCCGCTCTCCAAATGAGCTGCAAAGCTGTGAAGCCTGGCTGTGTTCTTTCCAGACACTTTGCGATGCAGATAATGAGGGCACTGATAGGTGCCTGGGAGACACCAATGGCGCAGAGCACAGCTATGGTTTGATATTTTATGCCAGCAGTGTCACAACGGAACTACAATCATTCCTGAAGGAATGGTTCATCTTTATGTGTAATACAGCAGCTGTCACCTAAATGGCTAATGGGGAGGCAAAAAAGAGCCATAGAGCAAGTAATGACTGTCACTTAATAATTTTCAAGGCATCTGATTCTACGGTGTAGTAAAAAAGCTTTTGACATTTTTATGTTGTTTGTAGTTCATGAGAATGTAAATTGAGAAACCCCACAGTTGTGTTCATTCAGGATGTATCTAATTTAAATAGCAAAGTACCGTATTGGCTCGAATATAGGCCGCACTTTTTTCGCCCACTTTAAGTCTTTAAAGTGGGGGTGCGGCCTATATTCGGGGTCTAGCGCCCGACACCCGGGACATGCAGCCCCGGGCGCCGGGCAGGCAGCGGGGTTAGGATACAGATCCCCCGCAGCGGTGCAGGGGACCTGCATCCTACTCCCCGATCCGCTCAGACAGCCTCCCCTGCCAACACTTCCCACGGGGGGGGGTGCCGGCACAGGAGGTTGTCTAAGCGCATCATGCGGACGGTCACCGGCTGCGGAGCTTGTTTACCCGCATCGCCGCAGCTGGTGACCGTCCGCACGATGCGTTTTACCTCTGCCCCCCCGACTTACCAGAGCAGACTCCCGGGTGTCTTGCGGGGCCGGCGGGGGACATCTACGCAATACGCGTATACAACTTCTGGTGCCGGCACATCCGCTGAGTCCCGGCACCGGAAGTTGTATACGGGTATTGCGTAGATGTCCCCCGCCGGCCCCGCAAGACACCCGGGAGTCTGCTCTGGTAAGTCGGGGGGGGGGGGCAGAGTGGCAGCATATCTCGGGGGGGGGAGGACAGTGGCAGCATATCTCGGGGGGGGAGGAGGACAGTGGCAGCATATCTCGGGGGAGGAGGAGGACAGTGGCAGCATATCTCGGGGGGGGGGACAGAGTGGCAGCATGTTTTTTTGGTGATTTTTTTAAAGTGATAAACAGAATAACCCAATACACTACTGCATTCATTTGTTTTTTTGACAATTTACTGTGCTTGTTGAAACCAAAAATGTGAAAAAAACAAGAGAGTTAAAAATCAGTAATTGTACCTATGCTGTTTTAACTTTTTTTTATTAGATTTGATGATAAGCTGGAAATCTTTTTACAATAATACGGTAAATGTGCTGGTAATGTGAACAATGTACTAAAATGTACAAAGAAATTAAAGTGCCTGGTCATTTATTTAGTGATTGTTCAAATATTACAGGGAAAAAAAATCTGTGGAATTTTAAAGATTTTGCAAGCCTCGAATATTAAGTTTGGGATAGCAGGGATCGATTTCCCTTTCCAGACCCAAAGTTGTACTTTAAAATCATGAAAATTCTGGTGATTCTAGCAACCAAAGCTTGAGTATAGGGTGCCAAGCTAGAAATAGGGAACCAGAAGATGACACTGATTCTGCCTTTACTGTCAAGAACCATAGGACCAGAGACCATGAGCATGGCAAATCGTTCACCTACCGGTCTCACCACCAGGAGACTTCGTGATTGTTAAGATTGCTGCCTCCTCTATGTCCTTATTCAGTTTGTTGGCAGTTCCTGTTGCATCTGAGGCCCATCAGGTAATTAAGGGCCTTCATAACCAGGGATGCTCCCCGACTGTTGGCTTGGTCTGCGATTATTCTTTGCAATTTCCTTTGGTACTGTGTAATCGTTCCATCTGTGTATGACTTCACTGCCGTCTGCCAGTCACCCCCAGATTCTGCTGCCATCTTCCAGTTCCTCAGTCTGTCAGTCCTGTTTCAGTAGATGATGCCTAGGAAGTAGCCTAATGCTGCAGCATACAGCCGTCTGCATCCTGTGCATTTCCACCTGGCTGCTCCCTGCAAAGAGACTACTACATGACCCAGTACCCTCACTTGCAACACACACATTTGAATGGTTTGCAAGTTGTCTTACCCAAATGCTTGCTGGAGTAAACGAAACCAATCAACACTTGAAATACCCTGTCTATAAACTCAAGTACCTTTTAAGTGGACTGATTCACTAAAAAGTCAAGTGGTCAATTGTGTTAAGGGTTAACATATTATTATTATTATTATTATCTTTTATTTATATAGCGCCAACAGTTTACGCAGCGCTTAATACAATACATAAATTCAAGGGATATGACAAGACAAGAATTGACAGACTAAGACAAACCGATACATTTGGTGGAGAGAGCCCTGCTCGCAAGCTTACATATGAGTTGATTTTAACAGTAAATTGTGTATTCGCTTCCATTCATGTTTACTTTTTGTATTTGTATTTTTTCTATAATTTTGGTTATTGTCAAGGACACATGGGAAGAATTGTTTGCAAAATTATTAAAAAATACAACTTTTATATAAAAACATTTAACGTGAAACAAAACAACAGTTGAACCCCTCTTAATGGTCGGGTTAACTACAGGCAACAAGTACTGCCCTCTTCAACCAGGTGTGCAGTGGGAACGGAGGTAATAAACTCCTAGTGAAGGCACATAGCCCATTTGTGCCTTCCATCCTCTTGAGGGTTAAAATGTAATAAAATAAACTATCGGGACATATAATCCACTGATATACAGGAAGGCGAAGGGCTGCCTGAACATGTTGTGTGCATAGTTCTATTTACTATGGGCCTTTCAGGTACTTATCTAACATTTTTCTTATTTCCTGTTTTCTGCACTATTAGTGAAATATGCAACACATATTTTTAATTAAAAGAGGTACTGTCATATGTGCCATCAACTAGGAGCACACACAGCAGAAGTTCTTTGCTCTGAAAACACCTAAGAAGGGGTTGAGCCCCAAGCTCAGGTAGAGGCAGGTAACGCTCAGCACTGAATATAACAGGCAAATGCCTATACCTGTATAGCCTGGGACCCTTGCGCCAGCTGGCAGCAGCCTGCCTGCCGGCTGGTAGCAGGTCCCAGTGATGTGACAAGTACCATTATTCAGCCAATTAGAGAGATGATACAGGTAGGATGCCCTTGATGTTGTTAAATATTATTTTCTAATATAAAAAAAACAGAATTACCTGGCGATCAAAGCAGAATGTTGGGATATGATGTCATATTGTGGCAACCTGCTTCAAAAGGTTGTGAGGTGTCCACATTAGAGTTGCAACTGAGGTCTGTGAGATCCTCAGGCGACAGTGCCTGAAAATTTGGACTGTCCTACTCAGAACAGGATACTTGGAAAGTATGGGTCCACATTCAGTAAAATTGTGGCTACACTGAAATCTCCATATCTTGTGCTGTAAGTCAGGTTTGCTGGAGTAGGTGTGTATTAGACTTGCGCATTCGTCTTCGGGCGAACATGGAAACGAGCACGAAGAGGCCGTTTTTTTGTTCGTTCCGAAGACACGCCGAAGAGAATACAGTGCCGGCAAAACGTAGGCGAAGACGAAGACTCACAACCGTCTTCGTTTTTGCCGCGCAACCGCCAAAATTTCAAACAGGAGTGAGCTGATCCTCGTCTGTCCAATCAGCTCGTTCGTGTGACGTCACGCTAAGGTTCTCATCCAATGCCTGTGCTGCTGTTTTTTGAATTTCTGAAACCGCCTTTATAAGACCAGAGCTTGCCTGAGAGATCCATTCATTTTTCGCTGTGACTGCTTTGGCAACACTGCTGTGCTGCATCCGAGCGTTACAGAGAGAGATTGTTCTGTTCTGTGTGAGACTGGTAAGCCTCAGCCTGCCATTTCTCACAGTGTACTGTGTTCAGTTCTACTGAATTAATAATTTTATTAATTTAGTAATTTTTTTATTTAATTTTTTTTCAGTGCTTCTGTGATCTGTCTGTCATCAACTGTGTAGTGCTGTTGAGTTGACAGTGCACCCAGTGCCTCACTGGCACTGGGGTGCCCTTGCCCTGGGCTGGTCTTCACTTAGGTAAATTAAATAATAGAATTTATAAATAATAATTTAATAGAATATATAATAATTTAATACATTATAATATTATATATATTTGTCAGCCTATATATATATATATATATATATATATATATATATATATATTATAGTATACTAGTGTAGAGTGTACTGTAGACATTCAAGACATCTACTAGTGTCTAATCTAAAATCATTATATTAGTAATATTATATAATTCATTTTAGCTAGCTTAATAGTTAATTAGCTATAAATAAAATTAATAATTAATTACTACTAGCTTATAGTTCAACTAATCTAGTAATCTTATTAGTACTGGTGCTGCAGCTCTTTAGTTTGTGCTTTGTTTTAGCAACAGCAAGAGACCAAGTCAATTTTTCTTAATTAATAATATTTAATTTTATTTCTTTTGTTTTGCTCACCTCAGTCCATCAGTGAAGTGAACTTGTTGGGCTAGTGAGTGCAGCCGCATAAATGCTGTGTTCTTTTTTGATCAGCAAGCAGTGACGTTAACTGTTTTGCAAAGATTTTCTCATTTATTTTACATTTTATTTTAATTTTATTAAAAGTACCCTTAGTGTTTTGCTCACCTCAGTCCATCAGTGAAGTGAACTTGTTGGGCTAGTGAGCGCAGCCGCATAAGTGCTGTATGTTTTTGTTCAGCAAGCAGTGAAGCTAACTGTTTTGCTGTGACATTTTATTTTCTAATTTCTTTTCAAGAAAGATTGATTGTGTGACGACAACAACTGTACTAAGCAAAGCTTCAAGGTACTAGCTGTAGTACTAAAATAATTCTAATCTTTAATCTTAATCTATAATATATTATATAACATAATATAATATAAATTCTAATTCATAATCTATAATATAAGTAATTCTAAATTCTAATTCATAATCTATATTCTTCTATCTATAATCCATAATATAAGTAATTCTTCTAATATTTATTATATAACATAATATAATAAATTATAATTCATAATCTATAATATATATAAATAATTCTAATTCATAATCTATATTCTATCTATAATCCATAATATAAATAATTCTAATCTATTAATAATATTATATAATTTAACCTCACTTTAGTTTAGTGGGTTTGAGAGCGTCTGCCTAGAGTTAGACTAGAATACTAAGGAATATAGCTTTAGGTTTAGCATAGTAGTAGGCTAGGCTCTTAGGCCTGTGTAAATTCAAAATAAAATACTGCTAGTTAATATAGTTAATCTTGAGTTAATAATTTAAATAACTTGAGCACTTTGGCAGATTGCACACAACAGCACAGTGCAGTTGTGCATAGTTTTACTTTTTCAGCAGTAGCACTGAAGAGAACTTCCTCTAATTCTTTTGTCTTTAATTTTTTTATTCCCTTTTTTTATTATTATTAGTTTTTTTATAGTTTTTTTAAACACTACACTACACACACAACACAAAATTTGAAATGGATCCTCCTTTTGGGACTAAGGAGGGACAAGCTCCATCTACCACCACCACCACCACCACCAGTTCTAAGATGCAGCCTTTGCGTCAGTCTAGTCGGCCAAGTAGGCCAAGCTCTCGCTTATCATTTGGGGAAGCATTGCTTGAAGGATCATCAAGTAAAGTAAAGTAGTAGTGCTGCTAGGCCCACAAGCTCTATGGTTTTTTACAGAAAGCCTAAAGCACCAGAAGCACGTTGAAAGTTAAAGGGTAGCACAACTAGTACTTCTACTAGCCCAGTGAGTAAAAAGAAGTGCCTTTTGCCCCAAGCAGCATCTTCCCCATCCACAAGCAGCATGCAAGGTACCAAGCAGAGCCAAATTAGCAGCAAGACTAAGAGGGGTTTTCCCAAACCAAAGCGATCTTATTCCTTCGTAGGGAAAACCACCACCACCACCACCTCTACCGTCTCTACCACCACTAGTGCTGCGCCTACTGTTCCCACCGGTACCACCAAGCCATGTCCTCCTAGTACCTCTAGCAAGCCACCAAGTCTTTACAATATTTTTGTAAAGACAGTTAGAGAGAGGGCTACACATAGTGGAACTCCACCTAGCGAGGTAGCAGAGGAGCCTAAGACTGAGAGGCCAAGTGCAGAGTCTGTTCTTCCTGCTCGCACTACTACTAGTCACGATATCAGTCTTAGCTCCAGCCTAGCAGGAATTCCATTTGATCTGTCTAATGAAGAACTAGACTATGAGCCAGAGGAAGTAGAGGAGATGAGTGGTCAGGAATCAGATTCCTCAGGGAGCAGTGTCCAAATGACTAGTGCACAATTTTCCCCTGAGCCTCCACCTTCTCCGCTACGATCATCACCACCACCAGCTGCAAAACCTACCAAATCTGGTAGAGTTAAAGCAATTAGCAGTCCCACTATGCCCAGTACTGGTACCACCAGTGCCACCACCACTAGTTCTGCCTCTGTTCATCCACCCCGAGCAGTAGAAGCAGCACCCAAGGCACACTCCAAGGCTATGCGCGCCCCAATTTGGGAGCACTTTGAAAATGTTGAAGAAGGGCGCTATGGAAAGTGCAAACATTGTGGGAAGCTAATAAGCAGAGGGAAAGTGTCTGGCCATTTTACCAGTGCTAGCATGAAGCATCACCTCAGCACTCAACACAACGCTGTGCTTTTCGGGAAAGATGCAGAAGTAAAACTTAGTGCAGGCAGCATAGCTGGTGGCCGTGGTACTACAACAACAACAACTAGTACCATCTCCAGAGAGAGTGGAAAAACCCCAACAGCTGCTTCTGAGCCAATAGCAGCAGCTGCCAGCTAGTGCTGGCAGCCAGAGACCAAGGCAGGTTGGAGCCCTGCATGTCCAGCCCACTCTGGAACAATTTGTGGCATTCCGCTCCAAGAGAACAATGCCCAAACAGCAGGCCAATAAAGTAACGCGACTTATTGGTCAGTTCATTGCTGTTGGAGGGGCATCCTTCTCCATGATTGAAGGGGAGCCTTTCAAACAATTGATGGCAGCTGTGGCTCCACAATATACAGTTCCGTCACGTTCCACTTTCAGTAGGAACATTGTGCCCTCATCGGTCCTGTGTTTCAGCAGTGAAAGAGGAGCTTTCCAAGGCTGCTGGTCAGTCTGTTAATTTCACAAAAGATTTGTGGAGTGCACCTAGTGGGCAGCATGCCTTTCTTTCTTTGACAGCACACTGGTGGCAGCCCGGTGTGCCCAAGGAAGCTGCTGCAGCAGGCTACCGATCATTCCTTCTCCATGCAGAAGTGATGGATGAAAAGCACACTTCCCAAAATATTCTGGATGCAATGAGGAAAATGTTTAGCCTTTGGGTGGGAGCAGAGGCGGGCACCAATGTTGAAGTTACTGACGGAGGTGCCAATATGGTGAAAGAGCTGCGAGATGGTCATATTCTTGGTGTGCGCTGTGCAGCCCACATCATCCATCTTGTAGTGAAGGCAGCAATGTCAGAAGGAACTAATGTAGCAGCAGTAGTTCTGTCCCGCTGCAGAAAGATCGCTGGGCACTTTCACCATAGTGTTAAGGCTAGCCAACTTTTGAGGGAAGAGCAAGAGAGGTCAGGTCTTCCCGTACACTGCCTATGACAGGATGTCAGTACGTGGTGGAACTCCACTTTAGACATGCTGGAGAGGATTTTGGAGCAGCAGAGGGCAATCCATAATCTTGCCTCAGAGCATAATATTGGGATTACATCTCCATTGAATAGGGAGGATTGGACAGTGATCGCCCAGCTAGTGGCAGTCCTTAAACCATTCAGGGATGCCACTGACAATTTAAGCTCAAACACTGCAGGTCTTGCCCAGGTAATCCCAGTGTTCTCCCATCTAGGCAGCAAGATGGATGTGTTCTTTGAAAACCGTGTTGCTGTTCAAGGTGGCACTCTACATCCTGACGTAGCAGCCATAGTCAGGAAGCTGAAGGATCTGCTAAAAGTACACCTTCGCAAACGCATGGAAGAGAGTCCCGAAATAATGCTAGCGTGCCTTTGCGATCCAAGAATTAAGGGAAAGCTAGCAATGAAATTCAATGTTCTCAGTAGCTACCGGGAGCAATTGGTTAACAAGGTGCGTGACTGGCAGCGTAAAATGGGAATGCTGTCCGAGGAGGGAGAGGTGCAGGAGGAGGAAGAGATGACTTTACTCATTATAAATTCATGCTCCACACCTACAACTCTGCCCTCTCTCTCACCAAACAGCTCTACTTCTCCACTCTCATATCCTCTCTTTCTTCCAACCCACGACGCCTTTTTTCTACTTTCAACTCCCTTCTCTGTCCCTCCACACCCACACCACAAACCTCTCTCACTGCCCAAGATCTTGCTGCCCACTTCAAAGAGAAGATCGAGACTATTAGAAAAGACCTCTCTTCCTTACAACTCCCTCCTACACCACTCAACACCACTCTCTCCACTCCTACTATACTAACTGCCTTTTCCCCTACAACCGAAGAAGAGATAGCCACTCTTCTTTCTTCCTCTCACCCAACAACCTGTCCCCTTGACCCCATCCCTTCACACCTTACAAAGTCTCTATATCCATCCCTTGGTCCATCACTTACCCACCTATTTAATCTTTCTCTATCATCTGGAACTGTACCATCTGCCTTCAAGCATGCGCTAATCACACCAATTCTAAAGAATCCTTCCTCAGATCCCGTCTGTTTGTCTAACTACCGCCCTATCTCTATGCTTCCTTTTACCTCTAAGCTGCTTGAACGGATTGTGTACAACCGCCTCATTAACTTCCTCTCCTCTAATTCCCTCCTTGACCCTCTACAGTCTGGTTTCAAACCCCTTCACTCTACTGAAACAGCTCTAACAAAAGTCTCCAATGACTTGCTCTCTGCCAAAGCAAAAGGTCACTACTCTATTCTAATTCTACTGGATCTCTCTGCTGCTTTCGATACTGTTGATCACCACCTTCTTCTAGACTCACTTGCTTCTATAGGCATTCGAGATACAGCTCTCTCCTGGATCTCCTCATATCTGTCTAACCGTTCCTTCTCTGTCAACTTCTCTGGCAAGACATCATCGTCCCTTCCACTTTCGGTTGGTGTCCCCCAAGGTTCAGTCCTTGGCCCTCTGCTGTTCTCTCTTTATACTTCATCTCTTGGCAAACTAATCAACTCATTTGGCCTCCAGTATCACCTATATGCAGATGATACCCAAATCTACCTGTCTTCTCCTGATCTCTCTCCATCTCTCCTGTCCCGTATTACCAATTGCTTGTCTGTTATTTCTTCATGGATGTCACAACACTACCTGAAACTTAATCTTTCTAAAACTGAACTCATTATCTTCCCTCCCTCCATCTCCACTCCACTACCTGAATTCTCTATCACCATTAACAACTCGACTATCTCTCCTACTAACCAGGCCCGATGCCTTGGGGTCATCCTTGACTCAAACCTCTCCTTCATCCCTCACATTCAGTCCCTCGCCAGATCCTGCCGCTTGCACCTAAAAAACATCTCTCGTATCCGCCCATTCCTCACCCAAGAATCCACAAAAACCCTGGTTCATTCCCTTATCATTTCCTGTCTTGACTACTGCAACACTCTTCTGGTTGGCACTCCACTGTCTCGACTCTCTCCTCTACAGTCTATCCTTAATGCGGCTGCTAGGCTCATCTTCCTTGCACGTCGCTCCTCTTCTGCTTCCCCCCTCTGTGAAACCCTCCACTGGCTCCCAATTACCTTTAGAATTTAATTTAAGATCCTGGTACTGACATATAAGGCCATCCATAATACTGCTCCTCCATACATTTCTGACCTCATTAGCAAATACTCTCCTACTCGATCCCTACGTTCCTCCCATGGGCTAAGGCTCTCCTCCTCACTCATCACCTCTTCCTTTTCCCGTCTACAAGATTTCACTCGAGCTGCCCCATATCTCTGGAATCTTCTCCCAAGGAACCTTCAGCATTCTCCCTCCCTCCCAACATTCAAGAAACATCTAAAAACACACTTCTTCAGAGAAGCATACCATCTTAGCTGCTAGAACTTCCTTGTCATCGATACAACCCCCACAATACCTCTCACCCTTTCTCTATGCCTTATGTTTGTCACCCCATTTCCCTCTAGATTGTAAGCTTGCGAGCATGGCTCTCTCCACCAAATGTATCGGTTTGTCTTAGTCTGTCAATTCTTGTCTTGTCATATCCCTTGAATTTATGTATTGTATTAAGCGCTGCGTAAACTGTTGGCGCTATATAAATAAAGGATAATAATAATAATAATAATAATAATAATAATAATGATGTGGTCTGCTACTCCTAGCAGCAGCATCAGCAGCAGTGCCACAAGCATCACAACACAGCTGAGTAGAGCAGCTGCATTTTGGGAAGAGGCACTTGGGAGTATGGTTGGACCATCTAACAGAGCTAGCAGCAGAAAGGAGAGTAGTGCTGCTGAAATGGTCAAACTTTACCTCTGTGAAGTTCCTTTTGCACCTAATGTTGATCCTCTTAGCTACTGGGATGAAAAGAAGAGTGTGTGGCCTGCACTCTCATGGGTTGCGCAGCAGCTTCTATCATGTCTGCCAACCACTGTTCAAAGTGAGCGCGTGTTTTCTATGACTGGAAACATACTGAGTCCACAGCGCTCATGCATGGCACCTCATCTGATGGAGCAGATTGCCTTTCTTAAATTCAATCTGCCCAAGTTGGGTTACCCAGCTCTTAGCTTGGAAAGTTAATTTTCTTTCTCTAATGTTCAAGGTAGTTTCTCCCCCCTGGTTGCACGTGTTTGTGGTGTGGCAACGTCTGCTACCTCCGCCGGTGTAGCCAATTTACGCTAGGGCCTAGTGTCTGAGTTCTGTAAGACCGCTCCCAAAACGCCTAGGACTGACAGTCTTTGATGCTTTGCCCTGGGGTGAATAAGGTGAGCGGGTTGTCAATTGCCCACTCATTCGCCTTTTCCAATGCTGCTGCTGCTGTTGGTGGTGGTGCCAGCGTCTCTTCTCTGCCAGTTCGCTTCCTGGCTAGTGTCATGCCTCAAATGTCCCTAATGGTAAGGGTAGTTTCTCCCCCTGGCTGCGTCTGTTTGCGGTGTGGCAACGCCTGCTACCTCCGCCAGAGTAGCCAGCTTACGCTAGGGCCTTGTGTCTGAGCTCTGGAAGTCCGCTCCCAAACGCCAAGGAATGACAGTGTTTGGATGCTTTGCTCTGGGGTGAAACAGGTGAGCGGGTCGCCAATTGTCCACTCATTCGCCTTTCCCAATGCTGCTGCTGGTGTTGGTGCCAGCGTCTCTTCTCTGCCAGTTCGCTTCCTGGCTAGTGTCATGCCTCAAATGTCCCTAATGGTAAGGGTAGTTTCTCCCCCTGGCTGCGTCTGTTTGCGGTGTGGCAACGCCTGCTACCTCCGCCGGTGTAGCCAACTTACGCTAGGGCCTTGTGTCTGAGCTCTGGAAGTCCGCTGCCAAAACGTCTAGGACTGACAGTTGTTTGGATGCTTTGCCCTGGGGTGAAACAGGTGAGTGGGTCGCCAATTGCCCACTCAATCGCCTTTTCCATTTCCTTTTCCATTTCCATTTCATTTTTTTCCGTCTGATACACAACCTACCAAACATAACACACACAATAACACATATAATACAATGACATAACACATAACACAGACACGTAGACACTAGCATTAACGCTATAACTCACACTTCACCCTATAACATTTTTCCATCCACATACCTGCCAACAGACCCAACTTTTTCAGGGATAGTCCTGCTTTTTTCCTGTCCCATCAAATTTAGCTAAACTAGGTATGCTAGTGCACATAGGTATAGCTGGGTAGGGTAGCACTACAACATTAAATAAATATAATAAAGTAAATAATAATAAATATAACTTTAAAATAAAATTAAATAAACCCCTATTTTTTTTTTAACACCCTTTAAAATTAAAATTAAATTATTATTTAGACATAATACATCTTTAACCAAAACAGTGCACTGCTAATAATCTTAAAAATAACCGTACATTAACCCTAAGCTATTTTTTAGTTCTTGTCCAACATTTTTCCATTCGCATACCTGCCAACACACCCAACATTTTCGTGGACAGCAGGGCCGGACTGGCCCACCGGGATACCGGGAAATTTCCCGGTGGGCCGGAAGGTCCGTGGGCTGGGCGGCCGGCAGACTTACCATGAAGACAGCCGCTGAGCGGCTGAAAATGGCAATGAGCGCCTCCCTCGGTGCCAGGGGCGGGCTGGGCAGGGGGGCAATTGCCCCCCAGGCTTCCCGAAATCTAACCAAAGCGGCCGCTGGGTGCTGATGCGGCCGGCCGGCATCAGCACCCAGCAGCCGTGTGCGATGGCCGTCTAGTGATGGGAGCAGTGTGAGGGGTGAAAGCTCCGCCCCCTCGCACTGACCTTTCACCCCTCACGCTGCTCCCATCACTATGCGGCCATCAGATTGCTGGGAATGTAATCTGAACGGCCGGTGCGTGCTGATGCCGCCGGCCGGCTCTGCTTTAATACTTTTTTTCTAACTTTATATGGCAAGCCGATCCAGCTTACCATATAAATAAAAAAAAAAGTGTTAAAGTAGCTCCGGCCGGCGGCATCAGCACGCACCGGCCGTTTAGATTACATTCCCAGCAGTCTGATGGCTGCATAGTGATGGGAGCAGCGTGAGGTGGAAGCTCCGCCCCCTCGCACTCAGACTGCTGCAGCACCGGATGTCAGGTCAGTGGCATCCTGTCAGCATAGAGGAGAACAGTGTGCAGCTACCAGGAAGTCAAGAGAAGTAGAAGGTGAGTAAAATAATGTCTTTTTTGTACTGTATAATGTTTTTTGTATTTGTTAAAAACAAAAAAAATCGGCATGTGTGTGTATGTAAGTGTGTCCCCCTATATGCCACTCTGCCTCCAGAAATGCCTTATACCCCCCTATATGCCACTCTGTCCCATGATATGCCTTTTAACCCCCTATATGCCAGAGTTGCATATAGGGGTATAAGGCATTTCTGGATGCAGAGTGACATATAGGGGGTCAAAAGGCATATCTGGAGGCAGAGTGGGATAAAGGGGGTTAAAAGGTATATCATGGGGCAGAGGAGCATATAGGAGGGTATAAAGCATATCGGGGAGGCAGAGTGGCATATAGGGGGCATAAGGCTTTTCTGGAGGCAGAGTGCCCCATGATATGCCTTTTAACCCCCTTCATGCCACTCTGCCTCCAGAAATGCCTTATACCCCCTATATGCCACTCTGTCCCATGATATGCCTTTTAACCCCCTATATGGCAGAGTGGCATATAGGGGGTTAGAAGGCATATCATGGGACAGAGTGGCATATATTATTTTTTATTTAATATGGCAAGCTGGATCGGCTTGCCATATAAAGTAAACAAAAATGTCCCATGATATGCCTTTTAACCTCCTATATGGCAGAGTGGCATATAGGGGGTTAGAAGGCATATCATGGGACAGAGTGGCATATAGGAGGGTTGAGGCATATCAGGGAGGCAGAGTGGCATATAGGGGGGTATAAGGCTTTTCTGGAGGCAGAGTGCCCCATGATATGCCTTTTAACCCCCTTTATGCAACTCTGCCTCCAGAAATGCCTTATACCCCCCTATATGCCACTCTGTCCCATGATATGCCTTTTAACCCCCTATATGCCAGAGTGGCATATAGGGGTATAAGGCATTTTTGGATGCAGAGTGACATATAGGGGGTCAACGGCATATCTGGAGGCAGAGTGGCATAAAGGGAGTTAAAAGGGATGTCATGGGGCAGAGGGGCATATAGGAGGGTATAAAGCATATTGGGGAGGCAGAGTGGCATATAGGGGGCATAAGGCTTTTCTGTAGGCAGAGTGCCCCATGATATGCCTTTTAACCCCCATTTATGCCACTCTGCCTCCAGAAATGCCTTATACCCCCCTATATGCCACTCTGTCCCATGATATGCCTTTTAACCCCCTATATGGCAGAGTGGCATATAGGGGGTTAGAAGGCATATCATGGGACAGAGTGGCATATAGGGGTATAAGGCATTTCTGGATGCAGAGTGAGGGTATAAAGAGAGGGTATAAAGCATATCAGGGAGGCAGAGTGGCATATAGTGGGGCATAAGGCTTTTCTGGAGGCAGAGTGCCCCATGATATGCCTTTTAACCCCCTATATGGCAGAGTGGCATATAGGGGGTTAGAAGGCATATCATGGGACAGAGTGGCATATAGGGGGTATAAGGCATTTCTGGAGGCAGAGTGGCATATAGGGGGTTAGAAGGCATATCAGGGGGGCAGAGTGGCAAGCCTGGGGGCAGAGGTGAATAACTCGGGGGTAGGTTGTCAAATGAAAGGAAATAAAACCAAATATGTCTCAATCATAGCTTTTATTAAATATGGAAAAAAATTGTCTACATGAATTAATAAAGAAATAAAAGTTTCTTACCAGAATATCGTGAAGAATAATGTGATCAGTGTTTTGTTCCACTAAATACAATGGAACTCTTTCATCTAACAATGTTCGCAGTAGCAAATGTTTTGATCCTATTATGTGTAATGTATTTAATTTATTAGGGCCTTTTAACACTTTTGCTTTCTGGCATTTTAATACAAATAATGAGATAAAAAGAATTGCACATAGTGTGACGCGGGTATGTATAAGGGGTGCGTGTGGGTATAATAGCTTCACCGTGAGATAAACTATATGGGGCTGGTCTTCAAATTTTTCCAGGGCTGCTTTTCAGTCCCAGTCCGGCCCTGGTGGACAGTCCTGCTTTTTTCCCGTTCTGTCCAGTAAAAGTTGGGTTGTTGAAAAGTATGCCATTATAAATAGGTAGCAAATGTTAGGCATGTATTTAAAAGTGGTCCAAAATCGATTTAAAAATGTAAAATAATCCCTATTCTTTATTAAACATCTACAGATGTGTGACTGTGTATGATAAAAAGGAGGCCAAGTTCCTTGGAGCATTTGTCTAGGTCTCAGTTTCGGGCAATGTGTATTGTGTACAGTACACCTCGGTACGTGTGTGCAACTGTATTGGTCGTTTCGGCAGGGGGCTCGCCTACCATCACCAAATGAAGTGCATTCTGCAGTTCTGCAATTAATTTGTTGATGCCAGACCAGCCCCCTTCCAGCGACCAATAGAGTCGCACACATGTACCTTCACGGCACGAACGCATCTGCTGCTGCTCCGATGTGTTCTTAACCCCGTATTAACCCCTGCTACGCAGCCGGGAGAAAACGAAGATGAAACGAGCACGAAGAATGTCCACGAATATTCGCCCGAAAAGAAGACGGGAACGGGCGAATATTCGCGGAATACGAAGATTTTTTTTTCTCCGAAGACGAGCACGAAGACGAACACGAAGAGCCCCCTGGTGTCCAAGTCTAGTTTGTATTACCATGCCTTAATAAAATCATGGTAAAATTAATACCAGTCCTGAAACAGACAAACTAGACAGTAAATAGTTAAAATTTCACCCTAATATTAAAAAAGGGCCTTTGGGCTTGGTGCAAGTTTTGCATAAATGATAAAAAAAAGGCAGACAAATTGCTTGTCATAAAACATTTTGAAGTCAGTCATACATTTATAGAAATTCTTATACCATATGACACACACATTAGTGATCTCTGCAAATATTTGAGGACATTGTATCCTAAATACAGCGTGCTTTGCACATGTGCACCACTTCCACATACAAACAAGCAATATATATGCAAAACTGAAAAACACTATTTATAAGTTCATAATGTTACCTGCAGTGTACATGGTGCAAAATTATTTTTATTAATCATTTCATACTGGACTACCTGAAGAACCATACACATAGAAATTACATGAATAACAGGTATATTTGTTCTTTTATTCTTTCACTAAATTGTAATGTCAACTATTATTTCTTTTATACTTAGGAACCATTTTTTAAAGTCGAGACATGAATTTATTTTTTTTTACATTCCATTTTTAATTTGTAAAATTTAACATCATTCTAAGCTAGTGTTATACAGTATTTCTCTGGGCTAATTTTAACCATCTTTTCTTGGTAAATATGCACTACTTCAAATCGACCATATGTACCTAGGTTCAAATAGACCATGCATGCACACATGATGCAAGAGACATTTCAAAATCCATTACTGAACTATAATACAATACGTAGCTCACAGCGTCTCAAAACACAATTCACTTTTTTATGTTTGGATAACTGGTCACACGTAATAAAAATAAGAATAATTATAGCAATAATAAAAACAAGCATATGATTCTGTAAGCTGTTCCACTCAATTTTAGAGATGGCAATCTGCCAAACATTGCCAGTTTATCTAATTAATATGTAATTAACCAAATTAAGTTTGTAATGCAAATCACTGTGTTTAAGAGTGTGAGGTCTGAAAATGTTGCCTGCTAATGGCTCTCGAGGACTGAATTGGACAACCTCTTTTTTTTATTATTTATTTATTTTTAAGTATGATAAAGCCTCCTTAGCAACTTGTTACACTTTTTTTTCTTAATATGGTACTTCATGGAATACATGACATGAGAAATTGCTCCAGGGCCCCAGAGTGCTAAGGGGTCCTGAGCCCCCATTCTATGGCAGACATCATTTAATTGAGCTGCTGTGAGCTCTGGATTAATGTGAGGGACTTTTCGATGCTAGCGGAGAGGATCCAGCATACAGCAGGTATGTACCGCATATTACCTGATTAAGCCAATGCACAGCCAGCTCCACTTTTCCAGTGTCCATTTGCACCCAGGCAGGGAGATTGTCAGGGCTTTAAGTAACAGAATGTGCTCTGATTTCCTGTTTAGTCTCCCTTTTCCCTTCCTTCTCTGCACTCCTTCTTCCTCTATATTTTTAATGAGCCTGTGTGCCCAGCCACAGGCTCTGCAGGAGCTTGTAACCTGCAAGACTGCAGCTACCTAGACAACAATGAGGTGTCTTGAAATGCATTAGCTGAGTTGAGAGGATCTTAAGTACCTATTTTTTTCTCATTCTGTGTTGTGTGTTATATTATTAGACTTGTGCACTCAGATTCATGCGAATTTCAATTTTATCGAAATTCGCCACGTACTAATGTCCGAAAATGAGAAAGGGCTCCAACGCATCAGGGCAGAGCCTCAGTTTGCACCATGCGGACAATCTCTCCCCTATTTTTAGGAATGGAGAAGTGGTTGACCTTTTGGTATATGCTGAGGCTCTGTCCTGATGAAGTGCTCCAGGAGGCCAGAATAATGCAGACAGATCTACGTAGAAAGAGAAGCACAGAAAGATCCCTCTTTCTTTGCGGATCTGTCAACATTATTCTGGTCTCCTGGAGCTCTTCTGCTTTAGGGCAGAGCCTCGGCACGCACCTCAGACAACTTTTCCCTCATTCCTCCAATCAGGGGAAATGTTGTCCCCCTGAGGCACCGCCCTGATAAAGAAGTGCTCCAGGAGGCCAGGGTAAAGCAGCATATCCTCGGGAGAAGCGCAGAACAAGAAATGGGGCTGTGGAGACGCAGAGAAAGCAGGGAGGCATTAAGAGAGTGTAAGAGAAAGTGAGAAACAGGGTGACAGAGAGTAAGTGAGGGTGAGTGACAATTAATGTAATTTCCGAACTAAGAAAGCTCTTAATTTTGACCAAACTGAAAGGGCAGGAAACAAAAGTAGTTGTCTGAAAACAAATGGACCAAAAACGAAAGAAAAAAAAAATTCATATTATTTTTGATCCACGTGCACAAGGCAAATATGTAATATAATGTTATTATACCTTATATTTTTGCCAGTTGTATTGATATGAATGAATCTTTACCAGCAGTTATGTGCCACTTTCCAACACTTAATTGGCTGCACATGCACAGTGCCTATTTTACTTTTAACATGGTTAGAACATGTGAAGTGACCAGGCTTTAGACTAAGAGGGCATAATGTGCTACAATTGCTCAATATGAAAAGTGTGGTATCAGGAAAGACTGTAGTGGAATCAGCAATAAACCTTTTTTAGTATTTTAAATCATGTTTTATTTGTGTTGACATGGAAAAATAGTTGGGCCAAGAAAAAAGGAGGCCTTTTTTGTATGGCCTCAAACTCCTTAATATGGCCTTGGAAAGGGAAACTAACCAGAGTCAGGCTAGGTTTCCCCTTGGGTTTTTTTTTGCAAAAACGCCCATAATAACGCCAATTCAGCCACACGGCTGCGGCCAGATGATAGCTGTTCTTCAACAGGAAATCGCACAATGCCATATCCACTTGGCGTTTTTTCAGTCCTCTTTGGCGTTTTACTGCTTTTTTGGGCTCTGTGGCAGTTTTTCAAAATCGCAGCATGTTGACACTGGCGTTTTTGCAAGCAAATCTTGGCGTTTTTCTCCAATAGAAGTCTATGGGAGAGAAAAAAACGCCATGAAAACGCCATGTTACAAAAAAGGGGCAGGACCCAGGAAGAGGAAGAGCTGCCATTTTCCCAGTACTGTGGTACAACTTTTATCTGCTTGTACACTGTGTGCTGTCTCTGTGTAATTTATTAGCAGCATGGCACCCAGAATTGTCTTTGATGTGTCCAAGCTTATTCAACTAGTGAGAATCCCTTGCAATTTGCACCATCATTTGGGGCCAATCTTCCTAGAGGAGCAGACATTCCGAAAAAAGCATGCCTTACAAACCACAGAAAAGAGACAAAAGGGTCCGCCAGGGCGAGTTTAAGTAGAACTCTACCAAGGAAATGACATCAGGAGGGGGCAGATACTTGCCATTTATCCTAATCCCTTTTAGCTGGGTGAAAATCCTAACTTGTAAAGGCTGGAAAAACTGCCTAAGGTCAAAAAAAGCAATTTCCACAGAAAGGCTAAAATCTAGAAGCCTGCAAATGATCTGAATGAACCCCTCCCCCCTGAACAAGATTAACCCTTTAACTTTCCATAAAGAAAATTTGATGAGGGTATTTACCAAAAGTTTGTCAAATTTATTTAACCAGAGATATTAGGAGAAGCAGTAACTGTAACATCAAAGCAGCATCATATCATTGCAGAATGTGCTGAACTAAGAACACCTTGATTTTGGAGTAAAAACCTACATTAAATGCTAAGGGTTCTCTTATATGGTTTTCCTAACCCTGAGTTCCTTTTGAAATAATGATAATTTGCAATAACAGAAACTGTTTATATCTACTCTGTTCTCACTCCATCCATTTAAAAACGTGGATTTCCGGTCTGACAGGCAGGCTTTATTTCACTAAGGCTTTCTCAAGTCTGATGCATTCTTCCCACACAACATAACTGGTGACAAAAGAAAAAAGCCTTTCTTATCTGTAATGCTTTGTTCATTTTGAACTTCAAGCACAAAAAAGGTACCATTAAGATTCCTTGAGTTGCCTAGGAGATGTTTTACAATTTGCATCTGTCTGGCACTTAAATCAGTCAAAAGTGTTATTAATAATAATAATAATGTTTTGTTATTAAAATGCAGATTTATAATTATCTATAATAAAGGTAATAAATCCTTAGCAAAGTCAAAATATATAAATAAGAAATAAAGTGAGAAATATTGATTTGCAAAAACAGTACAATTTGCCCCAGATTTGGCAACAAATGCAGACAGGCATTATTGAATATTCTTTATTTTTTATAAAAAAATGTTGTGCAGAAGAGAGATTGGCTGGTTTACGACTTAGTGGCTAAATGTAATTCTGTCATTTTTACTATAAATTTACTACAGTGATAAATTTCACATAGGACCATTTTCCATCTCATTTGGTCTCATAAATCACTCAAAGTTTCTAAAATGTTACTCAGGCACACATTAAATATATATTTCCTTTTTTTTTTACATTTCAAGCACGTCTGGTGTTAGCTACTTAGCTTCATTATTTATCATAGTCTGAATCTACAAATCAAGTATAATTAGGCTTAGAGAACTGATTGGATTTCTAATTAAGCCACATTGGAAACAATGCACAATCACTAAATATTCTGACTAGGTACATTTTAAAGATCAACTCTGGGGCTTTTTGCTGATGACTAGACACCAGTGTCATTAAATTTGTTGGTGGCAAGCAAATTTTAAAGTTAACAGCTTCTTTAAATAGAGGCAATTAGTAAAGATCTCGAAATATTTAATCACGTTTGTCCAATTAGTGTGCAATTAAGCAATGGTGTGGCAAGGGACAAGCAGTCTGTTACTTTGCTAGCAATGGAAGGATCGCTTCGAAATGTTGCATCTTCCTTTTATTGATATGTAAAAAAAATCCCCAAAAACATGCTATAACTGTAATTTCCAATTTGACTAAACCAGCGTGCAGATGGTCTGACTGTGTTCTTAATAGTGTGCAAAATGGAATTAAAAGAAACCACTTACCTGAGTGTGATTCATCTGCAATCTGGGAATATATTTCACTTAGCTTTTAATTACAAGGGTTATTCATGTGAATGAATTGTCTGCGGGTTTACACTGTTTTCAGAAACTAAAATTAAATACAAAGATGTTAAATTCAAGGGATTTCTACAATCCATTTTTCTAATACATTTTTACCAAGAGGACATAAAGAGCATACAATATGCTTCTCACAAACCTTCTCTGAAATACTACAAGGATACTGCTTCCCTGGGGTAATCAGATTCTTATTCATCTCCCTGCATTGCCATTCAACATACTGAATTTGGCACATAATCCATCTGTGCTTTTCACAATTCATGTAATTCTACTGTAAGGATGCTTAGACACAGGGGTGGTTTTCTAAAACACAAGGCAACAGTGGCAAGACTCAAAAACTAGACTTTTCCTTATATCAAAGTGAACTTTACAGTGAGAGTGTTTAGAAGAGTTTGCCCGAGAGTTGTGTTCCAGCTCCTTGACTTTACTAAGCATTGTGATGGTCCAAGCCCAGTGAGCTTCTGCTGCAGGAAGAGCTTGGCTGGTCCTTACATTAGTGAGATATCTTCACAGTTTAACATATATATTATACAGTCTTTTGTTGGGGAAACTTCTTTTTGCCCCTGATGAATAGTGAATGATGGAGTTAAAATCTCAACTCTCCCTTTAGTGAATAAAGTTTATATGAACTAAGACTATATGAACCTTTTTCAGTAACTTCTGGAAAGACACAAAGATATTGTTGGCACACCATATCCACTCAGAGCCTGTCCTAGTGCTTCTAGTGAGAGATAGTGTGAGGGGTGGAATAGAGAAAGAGAATTTACAGTAACAGCACACGCGATAAAGCAAACCATATGATCTAAAGATTCATGTGTTTTTGTTGACTGCATTTTATTATCACCTATAATTTGTCTTGAAATTATGTAAGAAGTCAACGAGGATAATGACAATAAAGGAACACTGCCAATAACAGTAAAACGAAAATAAACAATCACGTGATCTTGTAGACTACCCCACTCAGTACTAGGGAGGAGGTGTTCTGCTAATGACTACAGATTTGCCTAATTAATATGTAATTAACCATATTAAGTTTGTCATGCAAATCACTGTGTTTAAGAGTGCAGTGCCCTGAAAATCCTGCCTGTTAATGGCTCTCGAGGATTGAGTCAGGCAGCCTTGTTTTGGATGATAAAGTTTTCATTGCAGTGTTTTACATATTATTTATAGGGGATAGTTTAAAGACCTTGCTAGGCATAGCCACCTTGGTCTAGATTTAACCACGAAGCTACTGAAGGAATGAAACCAAAAAGGGTGAAACAGTGAAGCTCACTGAATGATGCTATTTATCAAAGAAACATAAGCCATTCATTAGATTGTCATGGCAGACATCTTGTAAAGTTTTCACTACGTGCCTGAATTCCTCACTAAAATATGGGATACATTTTATTTATAACTTAATTTAAAAAAAAATCAATATGCAAATAAAACTAGAGGTGTCTAACTACTAGTGAGCATAGAGGCATAACACAGTCCCTAGATATACCATCTACATGTAGACTGCAAGCTCGCAAGACCAGGGCCCTCTTCTCCTTCTGTAAAAGTATATCTTAGCATATGATCCCTATATCGTAAAAACGCCACACAATCTGCTTGTGTGTTTAAAAATATATCACAAATCTCATTGTACAGCGAATGTTATAATACTGTAAAAATCAGTACTATAAAAACAACAATTAAATGTCACATACATGCACAGTTCAGGATTTGTAAAGAAAAGAAGCCTTTCAAAATAACCATTTTGTATATGTCTAAAGGAGGGACGTCTGAGGTCCTCAAAGCTGAGAAACTTTGTCTTTTTCTCTACGTTAGCTCAATAAAAGGTATCTACTTAAAAAAGAAAAACCTCAATTTTCTACTGGGCTAACACAGCTATATCCATTTTACTCTGGTGAATCGTTTACATCAACAGAAGCAAATTGTAAAATGGGCACAATACACTAAGTGCCACTGGTATATTTTGCATTCTTTCATTATTTGCTGTTGATTTCAATAGAATATATCAATCATTTTGTGAAAGCCAAAACTGGTGTTTAGGGAATCTAACCCCTTACATTGTGTTAATTAGCTAACAGATTAATCATTATACCATAATCAGATAAGGTTCATCACACATATAGATGAGGCAGATGAGGCCTTCAAACCTAGCAGCTACTGCTCCGTTATACAGTGTATGCCATGCAAGCCGCAATACCATATTTCAAGGTCACCCAACTATTTAACGGTAGGGACTATTTATCATGTAGAAACAATTAGATCAATGATGCAATGAAATTGGGCTATCCAGGCAGGGTATTGGTCATGTTCAATAAACACAAGGTTTTGTCTAATCCAGTGCCAGTAACCCATTATTTTCCAGACTAGTGAGCAACACTTTGGACAAGGGTTTAAAATAATGTAATCACTTTTTATTGGCATTTTGATCCTAGGATTGTAATGAAAGTGGAATGGAAGTTGGGTTTAGACTTTATGTTTTTTGTAGATTACAGATGTAAAATGGTGCTGCATTTGTGAAACATCGAGCAGCTCATCTAAGTAGATGCTTAAAGTGTAATACACTTCTCGCCTTACACACAACATCTGTACGTAAACATGTTTAGGACACTCATTTCAATGTTATGTTTTATTGATATGAGATAAGTACTATAAAGGAAAATGAGAATCAAAATGAAGAAAAACTGAGATTATTCGAATGACTGTATAGTTCATACTTCTTTAATCATAAAAAAATTGTGCTCACACTAACAAAATATAACAACCTAACACTCTGAGATGTGAAATTTTACATCCACTTTCTGACATGCAGATCTATTTCGGACACTCCTCTGGAACACAGTTAAGAAGAATGCAAATGTGACTGTTACTTTTACTCCGAAATGCCTAAACTGTACATACAAAAACATTCATAATTTGTAAGATTTGGATCTATCAATGCTGTTGTCTGTTCTTGATAGCACTATATTTGTATATCAATTTATTCCCATAAGGTGCCTACATGGTTGAAAAAACCCACTCACTTGCCAAGATTCTCAAGTTCCCCGGCCGCATCTTAATTTCCCCTACCTTGAAAACAATGCATTGGTATTCATATTCAAGGTAGGGATGTGGGGAGTACATCAGCGTCGGACTGTTGGGTCTCATACAACTGCCTGTACCCATTGATGGGAGCCCCGTACTTCTTGCCTGATACATAAAGGCCACATATTTTTTATATTTAGGTAATAATCATAAGCTGATTGTGATATTTGTCAGTTAATCAACAATTGTTATCTTTTTCAATGGTTTAAATATACATGTTCTGCTGAAAAAAGGTTAATAGGTAATTATTAACAATGGTAGAATCCTTGGTGTAACATAACTAAGGAAATACTGAAAGGGTAGGTCTTCAGTCTAGAACATGTTCCCTTTAGATATTGTAACTGCTGTTTCATTTTAAAATCCAAAAGGGACACGACTAATTCAAAGTCAAGAATCGGGCCAAAGGGTCAGGGAAGGATGAGTTCAAGACAATATAAAGATGCTAGGTGCAAATGTGATGGTGCAACATTGCATCTTCCGCATAGCAAACCAGAGACACTAAGAAAGACACGTATGACCTTACATAAAAACGTGAGGTATGTAAATATGACCATGTAGACACTGAAAGTACCTCATAACATTAGATTGAATAACACAAGAAGAAGACAACGAAGGCCCCGGAAGTAAGGCATCAACAGATTAGCACAAAGAACAATGTGTTTTTATTTCATGTTTTTATTAATGGATTATTTGTTCTGAGCAAAATGGCGAATTAAAATGATGCAATCTTGAGGGTCTAGCTTGAAATATAACTAAAAAACAAAATGTTATATATTGCACACTCCTATATCTCTGTTAGCACAGTGCTGAGAAGATTTCTAATTGAATAACTATAGTGTGGTGGTACAACTGCAACTCAGAACCCATAGGCACTTGCATACTGTAAGCCATCACAGAAACCCTTACTAAAACAAAAAGGTTTTAGTAATAAGGTGCGGAAATAATAAAATTGGTGGCATCCCAACCTTGTTCCAGCAGAGAGCAGCAGTTTTATCACAAAATGTATGGTGGCACATAGTTTTTCAATGTATCAGGGATTGATTGGGAAGGGCAATTGTCCTCTGAGCTGCTCTGATTTAAAGATTTTGAACCACTTTCTAAAGCCATTTCTTGGGTGTTAATTGCAATTCCTCATAATGCCACTAGGATGTCTAACCGTACAAGGACTAAAGGTGGCATATCACCAAACTGGATCCTTAATGCGCTCCCTGTATGGATCTTCCTTTTGGTCACTATGCATAGGACAGGCCTGGATAGTGTCTGCTGAGCATATTGTGGACATGAGCCCCCAGGCTGAATGGTGAGAGCCCTCTTAGCAATGTATAACAACATTTTCACTGGTAGCAATGGGTTCGTATTTGGGTTATAAACGCCACTCTTTGTTTTTTGGTATCTAAAAGGTTAACTGCATATAACTAAAATTCCTTGCATATCCCTCTGTATGTGGATGGCACTTATATTCAAATCCCTTTCATTAGAAAAGCTTAGTAATTATAACATGCCTACAACTCACAATCTTAAAAAAAAGAAAGAATGAAATAATAGGAATTAGGCATTATTGGAAGTCTTACTCCCTACTGCCTTAACTACTCCAATGAAACCAGCATGAAGTTATTTCCATATTTATAATATGGAGGTCCAGGTGACAAATGTGACTGCAATTACAAACAAATTGCATTTTCTTTTATTTTGTGCTATTTCCATAAATCATGACACGTGACTAGTGTCATGATTTGACTAAGAATATATTAATTGGTAGGCCCACTTACAGATACATTATGCATTGTGTGTGTAATGGCACAGTAAGACTGATGTGAGCTGACAGACCAGTGCATTCCAAATCGAAAAACCATTTCTATGTCCTATGTAAGATACATAATACAACTCAAGATTTTAGGCAATTTCCAGATGCTCAAGTTTGTCAATGAAGCCATTAGAGGGGCAAGCAGAATGTAGATAGTAAGCGTGTATAATAGAACACAGTCGAACGAAAAGCAGGGCAGAAAGCAGTGAAATCCTCTCGTATTTACGAATCAGGGTCCTATAAGTGCATTATATAAAATGTTCAGATTTGTATGTTTAATAATGTATCATATTAAATATGATTTTATAGGATGTGAGTGAATGGCTATGGATGAACTATGAATTATATATTAATAACGTACCTTGTCGTGACTGTTTTGTCTCTCTCTATGGAATGGCTGTAGATAAGAGAATTGTGATCTTTGCAATAGAAATGCACAGATAAACTGGCTGTTATTGACTGAATATTATGTTTATAAGAACAAACAAATAACAACAAATCTTTACACTGAGATGCATTTTCACCAGATATTTCTTGAGAAGTATACCCCAAAATGTAAAATCTTTTGAACAAAACCCCCCTCGTTTTTTGTTTCTGTAATTCCAAACTGCACTACTTGTCCTGTTTACGCATTGTACAGCGCTGTGGAATATGACAGCACTATATAAAAAATAAATAGTATAAGAATGTGTGCCAGAATACAATACCAATTTACAAAAAGCTTAATAAAAATAAATAAAATGATAATTTTAGTAAATGTGCTTTAAATCCTAATCTTAATTCTTTTTTCATGTTTGGTTGAGATAGATGTTATCTTTTCTTTTAAACAAATACATGTTTTTAACGCAGTCTGCAGTACAAGGTTGCAGCAAAGGAGGGCAGTGTATTACTTAAAGAATGGAAGTTAATTCCTGCAAGAAGACCTTGATGGCTAAAAGAGATTTTCTGTGTGTTCCAGGGGAAGTGCCCATATTATTGTTCCGTTGGGCTTAAATAGATGATAGTTGATAGATGGTAGTTACCGCATGATCTCGCTACGATACAAAGCCACAATTTTCTGAAAAGACACTACTGTAAAAACATTTCTGAACACAAATATTGATACGAATATTCCACCATTGTTTCATTATTATAAAAGAAAATCAGTATAAAACAGAAATTAATATTTGAAGCATTCATGCAGACGTCATTGTTTCAATCTGCCTGAAAAAATGGGAAGCATAGCCTAAAACTGATTATTTGATTTATTCTACACACGCAAGAAAAAAATGCATTTTATAGCTAAACTAAACAGCTACTAAGGTATTATTGGGGCTGTGTCTGTGCAAATTAGCCCTTTGGGAATTTTATATTTTAAAGAAATTTAGGATAATTCTGCTAAGACAAAGAATCCATTTTAAAATATGTGCAGCAATATTATTTCATAAAGCGAATTATTTTTTTTCTGTTTCACCTGATGCATTTACTGGCTGTTATATATCTGCTGATCTAACTGCAGACAATGTTAAAAATATTCAGATAGAAAACTGGGATACATAATTCAGAGGTAGGATTATTGCTACTATTGTAAATTCTGTTTTATATATATTTATATATATATATATATATATATATATATATATATATATACTTGCCAGGGAAGGAAATGTCAATGTATTCTTCTCGGTAAAATACTTTTAAAAGAAATGAATATGAAAATCTGTCTTGTACCTGATATTGATATTCTGTGTAACGGAAGCTGGGATTATGGTGAATTATAATTTAACTACTAGCAGTGACAATGCGGGTTTTCTTTCCGCCATGCGTATATCAGAAGGAGTTCAGCCCTACACACATAATGATGACATGCATCTAGTCCTGTGCCTTTCTGCTTGATTGATGTCACCCTCTAACGAACTGTGTCAAATGTGAAAGGAATTGCTGCCTATACGTGAAGCAGCTGAGGTCAGGATGTTTAAGGAGGATATCTGCTTTAGCTTTATTCACCTTGGGCATATATTAGACGACCAGATCATGCTAAGGGGTTTATGTATGAGGTTTTTAAAATTATTTTAAAGAATTAAATGAGAATTATTAACAATTCTTAGGTTTGTATTACATTTGGCCTTGCGCCCACAGATATATATATATATATAGATATATATATACAGTGAAGGAAAAAAATATACAAAATCAGCAGGGGATCAAATTTTTTCCCCCCTCACTGTATATATATATATATATATATAAAATATAGCTAAACTGATACTACAGACAGGAAATATCCACGTAAATATGAATTTCCCCTTGTGTTTTATTACAATTGTCCCAAATAATGATCCTGAGAAGCTATCTGTAGTGCAGGACATCATTATTCAAATGCTTTTTAATTGGCACAGTTGGATCTTTGGTAAAGACATAGTTTTCGTGTATAGTGTTCAATATTATGCATTACATGTATTTTTTAAGTAGTGTCACCACGTCTAAACATTACTGCATCTTGGTCTTGCAGCCCACTCAACAACACATCCTGGGGAAGGATGGTAACTTTCAGCCCAGTGGACAGGCTTCATCCAATGTCTCAGTAGATTTTCTGCTCAAAAGTATGGACAGACCCCTGCACACTAGCAGAAGTCAAAGCCAAAATCAGAGGACGGCTGCCACTGTTCAGTATGAGGGGGGAGCAAGTCCCAAATAACATTTGGTAGACAATATGGGCACTATCCAGGCCTGTCCTACATACCTTCACCAGAAGGGGTCGCATTGAAGATACATACAAAGAGCACAGTATGGATCCAGTCAGGGGTAAACGTCGTCTTCAGTCGCTGTAACATTAGACACCCTGGCGGCACTATGTGCAATTCAATTGCCAACCAAAAAAAGGCGTTAGACAATGGCCCACAATTTTCAAATCAGAGCAGCCCTGGGGGGATTGTCCCTCCTTCCCCCATTGTAGTCACCACTAGGCTGATTTAGGTAGGCTAGTACTAATCCATGTATAGTGATCATTATTATTGATTCAGCGTTTGGTCTAAGTAATATAAATCCTTAGTGTATTATTGACAAAAGAAAACTGCCAAGACCGTAAATGGTTTTTTTTGTGTGATGATGCGAAACCAGTTATAGCAAATAAGAAGAGAATTTGACTGCAGATAAATGGGCAAATCTAGCATACTCATACCATATCTAAAAAAAAATCTTCATAGCTATCCAGTGTATATTGTGTATATTGGGACTATTTCAGATCTACTATCTTTTCTCTATAGCATTGCATCGTTTAATCTGCACGTGCTGTTAATGTATATGCCAGATAATTATATACCACCAGCTGGCTGATGATGATGAGAGCTGGAGTTACACTGGAGCCAGGAAAACATATTTACCTTGCAACGTCATAAAATAAAGTAGAATTATTTAGACAAGAACCAGCGACAAACCTTCGATCAGTAACAGGATCCAGCACAGCGTCTGTTATTCAAAACATAGCAGCACAGTGGAGAATAAATTACTTGCCGCCATGCCACAGCGCTGGGTACCTGATTATCTTGCTTACTAGACAAATGCTCTTGCACTTTGCTTGCAGACTTTTTTATTCTGAATTAACTGATCTTATTCACTTTCCTGTTGTCTAACAATAGCAACTGTGAACACACCTGTACAAATAATACAGCTATTACCTACTGTTGACACCATGTCCACCCTTTCTCCCTACATTATAATAAAAGACGCTGTTGAACGGCAAATTGAAAAATCTAGTGGTAACTCAGGTTTGCTTACTTACCTGCCTACAGTATGTTACAAAATATACTTTTGATAAAGCTGTAAGCCGACATCCTTGTTAAGCAGGATCCCCCCTCCTGCAGGTTCCACAAGTGTTCCACAATAACACCTGTTCATGGAGAACAAATACGATTTGTTTCAATATGCATATAACCCTCGCAGTCAGACAACATTTCCCCAGCGTACACACTGAACTGTTTGTTTTAAAATTTCAGTGAATCCAAACAAACACCGCCAGCTTGGTTGCGTATGGATCTCATGACAGATAATACAGGTTGCCCAAAATCTAACGACTCCCAAAAGTAGGCCAGTTTAACACTACAATACACAAAGCAATATATACATACCAGGGGACGCGCTAAATAACTGACCCCGAGTACTCTTGAAATATTAACCCTTTAGTAGCCCATCATGACGATTCTATGTAGAAAGTCGCCAAATGTGTTACCCAAATGGCTCTAACACTGGTCCTTGTGAAAACCTTCACTTGTCAAAACCATCAACTAGGAGCCTTATATGTGAGCACAGCAGTATATAATAGGAAGAAGCCCGCTTCAGAATGTGTGATTCTGAGAATCTGCCCCTTCAACGTGATATTGGGGCAAAAACCATGAGACTCAGAGAGTTTGCAAGTATATATATGGATATATATATTTACACACTATATCGACAAAAGTATTGGGATACCTGAATGTTATACCAACAGGGACTTTTATGGCATCACATCTACGTATATAGACATTAGTAAGCATACCTGGGAACTTCTGAGCTCCAGCTACCCGGAGCCTACCTGTGCTTGATGTGGCCAGGACTGCCCGCTGATTTTGGTGGGCGGTCCCAATGACATCAGTGGTCAGTCCCGCTGATGTCAGTGGGGGTTAGGGCTGACATCATGGGAAAAAACACCCCCATTTAAAGGTGGAGTTTTTCTGTGAGAATTTCTGTGAGGTCAGGCACCGATGTTGGATGAGAAGGCCTGGCTCGTAATCTCCGTTCCGGTTCATTCAAAAGATGTTCGATGGGCTTGAGGTCAGCGCTCTGTGGAGCAGTCAAGTTCTCTCACATCAAACTCATCCAACCATGTCTTTATGGACCTTCCTTTGTGTACTGGGACACAGTCATGTCATGCTACTATCAAAAAGGACCTTCCCCAAACTGTTCCTGCAAAATTGGAAGCATAGTACTGTCCAAAATGTCCCCTTCAGCATTAGTGTAAACTTATATATTTAATATTTACTTAATCATTCCAAGCATTTTACTTACTGGATTTTTAAATATTTGGGTTCAAATTGGCATAACATTTTTGAATGAATAAAATTTTATATCACATTTAGTTTACTAAAATAATGATGAATTTGTCAGTTTGGTAAGTGTCAAAGACCTTTCAGTACCTGCATATATGGATGATGAAGCTTCAAAATTGATTGTGAATAGTCAACGGTGTAAAGCTATAATTTCTAATATAAATTTACAAGCACATAAGAGCAAAATGAATTGCAATAATTGATGACATATTAATAGGTTTGCGAAAAATTGCATACTTAACTCTCATGGATGACGTTAATTGCCTGGATCAAAAAGAGAAATAATTATTATGTTATTACACTACTGACCTGACTACAATTTAAACATGTATATCTAATTTAGTATTGTCAATATAAATTTTAATTGTTTAGATTGCAGACTTTTGTCCTTAAGTTTAGATTTCAACACATTAGAAATGGAGATATTTTGTAGTGTCAACCCTAATATTATATATAAAAAAAGAACAAGCAAAGATGCATGAGTGACATTAACAACATTATCTAATTAATTTCCTGTCTTGAAGCTATCTTCTACTCCCTCGGTGACAAAATAGCCTGAGGGCCCCTCTTTATGACTGTACCCTCATTTTCATACTATAGATCTCTTGTTTGTTTTTCTGGACTGTTCAGCTGTGGATCATAAGCTGCTAAGACAGATCACAGATCTCTTCTGACCGTCCAACTGAGCTGCAAAGTTGACTGAGGTACAATATGTGCATGATGTCATATTCTACCTTTCTCATTTAATATATCACTAGGTGTGTGAATGGTCCCATCCTGCCTCTAACCATGCCATCAACTAAGGTTTCCTGCTTAAGGTACCTAAAATGTCAGAAGGAATGTTGTTCAGATACAAGTTTGTACAAGTAAATTCTGTACTTTCTTAATATTGTGCAACAAATAAATATAACATGCTAGTTTTGGATAAAAAAAAGTCGATATTGTGGTACCTGTCAAACTGAGGGGGGATTTTTACTTACAGCCATGAGCTTTTTCAATAATAAGGTGGGGGGGTGACTGTATTTGTGTAATTAATGTTAATTCAGGATACCATTGATGATGGTTGCCTATTGGTTAATACCTCTCAAGTTGTTTCTTATCAATTATAATAAAAGTCAGGAATATGATAACAAATACAATAGACAGGCCTTATAACAGAGACGTGGTTCACCCTCCGGTTCATATGCTACAGGGGCCAATGTTTCCCACCTGCATCACATGCTTTAGAAGGCTGCATTAACTAGTCAACAGCTATTTGTAACTTGAAGTCAATCTGCCATTTTTCCCTAAGCCCTACCACCATACCTGGGAACTCGAACTCTGGCAGAAGCGAAGCGTCTCCGGCTCGACAACCGAATCCTCCGGGTCGTGGGAGACGTGGGAGTGACATGCCCCACAAGTTCCCAGGTATGCCTACCACTGTTCTATACACAAAACCTATATAATGATGTTTACAGCTTAAAATAAGTAAATTAACAAAAAAATCAATGCGGTATTTGGTTGCAAGCTCACAAAAAAACTGTCCATATGGATAATCAAGATTAAGAAGAGAGCTGCACTCCGTATCAATTAATAATGTGCCAATAACAAGACAAGAATTGTAGATTTTATGTAAGCGTTTAAGAGACTGGTGAAGTTATGGTATCTACCAAACAGTACAGCCACGCTCATACAATGATGTGGTGAAGCACATAATTCAGTAGCCCCCCTTATCTTCCATCACAAATCTTTTCCACTGACTGCGTCTTACCTGCTTTTAGACCGGTTTACCTGTGTACACTTTATGTTATCATGATTTAACTAATGTAAACTTAATCCATTGTTGTCTTTTCATTGTTGTTTTTACATCTGTGGTACAGAAACCCATGCCAGTTACCTGAAACTTATTGAACTGGAGAGCGGATTGACTGGCACACAACCCAAAAACAATCAATACCATCTTTAGAAAATGACTAGACTTCTGGATAATAGTTAAGATATGTGTTCCATCACACCTCTAATACAGAATCAAACATGTGACAAAGTAAGACTCAACAAGAGTTGTCTACCTATGCTTACATAGTCACACAGTTACATAGCTAATAAGGTGGACGTAAAAGACCATCACTTGAAGTGATCCAGAAGAAGACAAACAAAAACCTCTTTAACTCATGACAGCTTTTCCAAGAAAGAGGAAAGTGAGTGTAAATATGTTATTTATAAATTGAAAAGATTTATCCTGTCAGTATTCTACAGGTTTATGTTTGCTCACATTTAGGGAGAATGTTCCTTATTTCACATTAAACATTATTTGCTTCTGTTGTGCTCCATGACTGTTTTCCTGAAATCTATTTAAAAGTATGTGATTTGTGAAGGACTCATTCATGATTTGATAAAAATCTGTTGTTTATTAAAGGAGGTGCACTAATCTATTGTCAGTTTAAAGATGTTCAAAATTGGATTTTACTCACCAGAGAAAATTTACTCCAGCTTATCATTAGTACATAACTGGCACTTTAAGTCCTCGTATTGAAAGCGCTATTGAGTTTCGGCTTTTGTCGGCTGTGACCAGTTTCCAAACACATTCCATTTAATTGAAGTGTTTTCAAATCAGTGGAAGGAACCAACCCACATGATTCTAATGCTAAGGGTCAGTAGTTGTCATTGTGGTGCTGGCAGCCGGAATATAACATTTTGCTGAGGAGCTCAGAAACAACCAGCCTTTCCTGCATGCGGGACTCTGTCATACGAGAAGTTCACTTAATACTGCTTTATGTCTCTGTATATTATGTGTATTAAGGTTAAGATTCTATTGAGTTCATTTCTTTTTTATGTTTTCTCTGTTGAACCTAATGTTGGTTGTTTATATATTTTACAACAGTACTGGCAAAGCCTGTCTACTTAGAGAGGCCCACATCAGAAAGGCCCTTTATCCTCATTGTGTACTTGGCTTTTGAGACATGATGCCATGTACTTTGTGTGTTACCTCAAATATGACAACCTTTTCTATTTATTAGGGCCTCGTCCATCTTTTTTTTAGCGTAAAGGGAGAAGAAATATACTCCTCATATGTGCACATGTCTGTTTCACAACTCATACTCTATGTGGGCCATATCACCAGGGTGCTGTTGGCTATTAAGGTTTGCACAGGGCTGTGAAAGAAAAGTACTTTATAGATCTGTATTCCGAGACATTATTCAAAGTGCATCGTCTGAGCCAGCAGAAGACCCACACTTAACAAGATTTTATCTGAAACAGAGGCATCCATAGGAACAGGATTGTCAGTGACATAACAATATAGGCAAAATCACAAGGAGAAAAAAGCTCGCTGTAGCCTATGGGCTAAAACTATGTAAAACTATGGTATGATTTCATATTGCCTATATTTATAATGTCTACATTTTTAACACTAGAAATACTTCTGAGCCCGTTGTGTAAATCTTTTTTTTTTTCTCTACTTTGCTCCATACATAGTCCAGGAACAGCTTCTCAAGTCCTACCCTTGCAGATGGCAACGACATGCAGCTCAACACGATTCCTAAAATAAATCCTATTTTCCTAATTAACCCTAGAACTGAAAATGCCACCATCCAAACGTCATTCACTGGCATGGTTCTATTTACTGTAATAAGACTCCTCTGTCTTAATAAACGCTGCGTAAATGGTTTATCTCATTATGATAAGAAAAAAAACCCAGAAATAATGTCGGTATTTTTCACAGTGTGTTGTATTTTTTTTAATGGTTATTCTAATCAAATATTCAGTACCATGAAACCTGAGAAACCAGTCTCACAACCAGAGGACTTCCGTATAATAAGTGTTTGCATCTTTTCCTTGACTCTATACAGAGTAAACCTCAAAATGCGAGAGTAATCCTATATATCCTATAAGAAGAAAGATAGTAACCCCCAGCCCAATTCTGCTGCATGAATTTGTAACATTTAAAAAGGAACTTCCACCGCAATCTTTATATGCTTTTGTTATTCTCCTATAGTTGTAAGTATGTGATATATGTCACAGAATAATATTTATTTCTATGTTTCACAGTATTCATCTACTTATGATCCTCTGTTGAGAAGTTTTCACAACCCAGAAGCCTCTTGAAGATCATAGCAGCACCAACTGCGGCACACTTGACACAACACGTGTCAGAATGTTTGATGACATAAATGTCTAATATTCTTACACAAACCACGTATTACTGAACAAATAGAAAATTCCATCTCTGGCATCTGGCAACTCAGGCAAGTAGCACTCCTTAGTCTACAGCAAGGGAAACGGACACGTGACGTGCTGCCTGTAAGTCACACTTGGAAAAACAGGGACTAAGAAAGTCTTCTAGTTGAAGTAGCAAAAAACCTACTTTGTACACATTGCTAGATACCCTACTACCAATACAAATATGCCACATACAGAAAAAATTATAGGGGTTTTTGCATTGTATGCATTTACATGTATATTGATTACGGGAATCTACATTGGGGCTTTGTCACACTCCAATGGAGCACAAGAAAGGATCATGTTTCTAATTTGTCTTCCCAGTGCCCAAGTACCTACGGCTATAAACCTTTAATATTGTTTCACTGAAGTAATGTGTTGCGCAGCTCTTGGCTTTTAAAAGGTTAAACATGGTTTTCCAGGAAGTGCAGTAGCGTGTGGCATGCCAGTGCCATGGTAAATCTCATTATACACGTATAGACCGACTGACTGCAAGTGAATAAAGATATCAGTTGTCTGCTGAAGCTATTAAACATTTTGCTATCCTTAGTTCACCTATGTCCTATGATGGCCTTCCTCTGTAAACTCATCTGTTCTATCCTCACTTAATATGCACATTAAAAAGAAATCAGTTGTTAATGCTGCAGAAATGTGTACAGAAATAAAACAATGAGCAATTCTTGTGTGTTTAGATTGTGATACAATTGCAGCCGGCTATCATTTGATTTTTGTAATAAATAGCCGTACAGAAATATTTCTGGTGACATCCCTACATCACTTTTACTTAGCAAACTATGTTGTTTTAAGTAATGTTCTCTTTGTTAGCTTGCGATGCATCCGAAAATATTGAGATGCATTTTAGAATAACAAATTAAATAAGGTTTCATTTTAAAATGTTTTCAAAAATAATGTGCTTTTTATTTTTTTAAGATATATTTTTTCTTTATACATTTTTTTCAGATAGCTGCATATTTGTGATGTGTAACTGTTCTAGCTCTGTTATAGAACAGATCAGGTTATCCCAATCTACTAAACAAACATAACCTGACTCCTTATTACACTGCCTGTGGTAAACAATAGAAAGGTTCAGTCTTAATCACCCAACAGGACACTCTGTCTAATGATATTCTATGGACGAACTGACTTCATTACCATTGCCATAAATAATAAGCTCAGTGTGGTGTTTGAGCAGGGAAAGTCACCAAACATAAATCATGTATGACAACAATGGCAGTCTCCAGGTCCACAGAGAACATTTATTGGAACACAAAAAGATAAAATTAGGTTTTTGGTAATTGTAACATATATGTGTACAACACTGCATTGTAGTCATTGCACCAAGCACCAAGTAAGACTTCAGTTGCAGATAATAAAAATGGGAAGACTGTGCAGGTCAATGGCTCTAATCTGTCCTCAAATACTGTGCTGTTTTGTAATTATAACAGATGCCTCTCTAGTTCAGTATTAATTCAGTTTCCATACACCGTACAATGGTTAGCCACAAATATATATATATACTAATTAAAAAAAATATTTACAATGAACCAAAATGATCTTATACCTAAAGCTACATGTTTACCAGCAACTTCTAATACTTGATTATCCTTGCCAATTCCCTGCATAATGTACCCCGTATACATGGATCTTACCGATTTCTATCATTCTCAATAATGACTCCCACAATGCGTACACCTTGACGGGGAATGGATTTTTATAAGTATTTAAATATAAATGTTTACGAGGCGTCTTAGATGGAATACCTGTGGACTGTTTGCTGTGTTTATTTAAATAATATTTAAATATAAATATTTAAGTATTTAAATATAAATGTTTACGAGGAGTCTTAGATGGAATACCTGTGGACTGTTTGCTGTTTTTTCTACTACCTTTATGCCCTAGTGAAAGTTGTAATTCTTTAATAGTAGATTTAGCCAGTCCACATGATAAAGTCATACAGAATTGTTGAGTCCATGTCGGAAAAGATACGATCATAATGATCATGAAAAAGAACAGTTTGGATGATATTATCTACTGCATTTAATTTTCCATGTTACAAAATGATTTAATATTGAATTCTTCAAATGCTTATTTGGTTCAAGAGTTGTTCTCTACCCTAGCCATTTGAAAGGTTTTATGTATATACTCCAACGCATATTCAATTTATAGTAATTCCACCTACACTCCAACATGGATACAATGAAAAACGAAGCGTCTCTCATTAATACACAATGCTGTAATTAACAATTAATGGTAATGTTAATCATGAACTGAAGTTAATGGGTTGCGTGGCACTTGCATACAATTAACCAAAAATGAGCCTTATACGGCCTTATCGGTTATCTTAAATATATTATCCTTGAACATACCATCCTAGCGCTATGATACATTATACATCTAGGCCAATAGAACAAGTGTTCACATCTTGCTTTGAAGAATAGAAGGTACCTTATTCCTCGGGAGAACATTTCATAATCTATCACAGATGTAAATGGTGCAGGTTATCGTTCCAGTAATGACTAAATGCCTAAATAAAGGTCACGCCGATGGACGAAGAATGGTCAATAATAATTGCAAAATATGTATACGTCTAGGGTATGAAGTCATAATACAAAACATTATCGGTAGCATTTGGCCCGTGTAGGGCTCTGAGGCAAGCACTGCAACCGCTTTAGGACATCGTGGTCTGTATTAACATATGTCTTTACCACAATCCGCAATGCTTTGACCATCAATGCCATAAATTAAAGTATTGAAATGGACGCCAAATAAAGTTAATGTAGCAGCATAATTTACAAAGTTGTTTTTATTTATTTTTATTTTGTCTTAACAGGAATGAAAACTTTGGTCTCATCTGATTCTGAATTTATCAAATGTACAGCATGAGTGATTAAAGTAAGACATGTTAAATAAGATGGTCTGTATGAGTGCCAAAAGGGAGCGCCGCCCCGGCATCAAAAGCGTTAAACACTTGAAGACTGTTCAAAAAATCCGTGTGCTGCATAAATGCATCTCCCATGGATGTTTTTAATCAGAAGGTCATAAATGTTAATTTACAAAGAATGTGGAAATACATACAGTGAGTTTTAAACAAAGCATTGTTGTATATTTTAAAAAAAACTATTAGTACCAGTACAAAGATGGCATTTCAATATCCATTTCAAACATATTGGGGAAAAGTCAGATTTCAAACAATACAAATCTTGTAATACTTGCATGTAAAAATATCTGTGTCTAACATGATTGCATGGAAATGTTTCTATTATAATTTTTCAATTAAACTTTAAGAATTAGGACAAGGTTACCAGCATTTCCCCCAGCCCTAATGTAATAAACGGTATTTACTTTATTAACCCATTGGTGACCTATTAAAAAACACCCTCTGTGGCACGGAAAGTGTTAACTCAAGTAGCTTCTATTCAAAAGGTGTAGAGTGGTTTACTTTGGTTGCAAGGAACAATTGTCGCTTATGTAGCTTATGTGGGTCAGTCACAAAAGAGACAGAAAAAGGTGATTTCTCTCTAATGATCCCCAGTTGAAGAATAATAAAGAATGCTATGAAATCCCTAGCATTTGCTTCAGAAGAAAAGTACAAGAGCTGCCATAACCCGACAACATCAGACTCAGTGAAACTAAAATCTCCTCTTTCTGCAGTAAAATGCAAACAGTGCTTAACAGTATTTCAAGAAATGACCATACTTGGTCATATTCATAAGCCAATGTAATATTTGAAAGAAAGTAAAGAGTTAATTTGTACAGCAAGCAACATTACATTGCTGCTTAAGAAAGAAGTAACCCTTACCTAGCGGTAATTATTTTGCGGGAACTGTATTTTAATAGACGTTTATCATATTTTATTTTTCTGTATGTTTAACTATTTGTAGGTCTTTTTCTGTATGTTTGGTCTATTAACAAAGACAGGGCTAAAAATTGAAACATATGTGTCTGTACCCCTTCCCAATTAAAGCCATCACAATAAGGTGTATCATCCCCAGATGTCTCAGGGTGACAATTAATTCTCGCAACGGCGGAAAGAGGGGCCAGACTCAAAACATCAAGATATGATAAGCACACATATTAACGTCTAAATTAAGTCTGGGGATTTTTAATGCCCACCACATCACACCTGAGTTATTAAGTGTATTCCTTTGCCATTTTTGAGCGACACATATTTTTGGATTCAATGGATTTCTCTTCCATGGTATTGGTTTGAGACAAACATTCGCAATATCCCATGCAATCATGCAGATCCAGCAAACTCACAGCCAGATTGACAGATAGTAAAAATGAATGCTTTAATAGCATTTTAGTTAATTGCCAATATATTTCTTGTACAGCTTAAGGTTTAAAAGCCTCAAAGATTTTAAAAAAAAATTCAACAAAAAAAAATTCACACATTTCTATTTACACAAAATATTTAATTAAAAATACTTCATAATTACAGTAGTCTATTAAAGCATATACTTTATCACTTACACATATAGAACATCTCTCCTATATACAGTATGAAATGTCACTTGATTTTCTTTTTAACTATACAATATGTAACATTCCAGCAGGGAGAAAAAAAAATTTCCCTGTACCGATAAAATCATCTATTTTAAACAATAGATGTAAAAACAAATTATCTACAATGCTCTGGTATATTAGTAAAGCTTCAAAATTCAGTTCTTCATTTTATAATCATTTTCTAAAACCCTATCCATCAGTTCAGTAACTTTCAACGTGTCCATAATTCCATGTAAAACCAAAAAAAAAAAATCCCATACACAATGAATGAGAAAAAGATAGTGTTAAGTGGCATGAGTGTGTACAAAGAAATATATTCTCCATAGTGTATGATAGCAGTGTGAGGAGTATTTTTTTTTCTTTTTTTCCCCCTTCTTTTGTCTGGTGACTTTTTTTTCCTTTCCCTCCCTTATGCTCTAATTTCTCTCCCTCTTTCTCTTCTTCTCCTGGCTCTGGATTTGCCTGCTGCACACCTGTGGAAGAGGAATGAATAGAGGGGGGTGTGTGAACCACTTTGCTCCAGACTGGCTGGCGCCACCAACAACACACAAGACATGCTTGATCAACAACCCAAAACAAACCAGGTCAAACTACTAGCGCAGCTCCCAAGCATAGGAACGCAGCTGCAATCTGACTGTTCAATCCCTGCTCTCACACAGTGCTAGGGGGTAATCCACTCGCCCCCCCCCCTACTAAATTAAAAAATAAATAAAATGTAAAAGAAATGTAAAAAATCATAGAACTTCTAATTCTGTCTTGGAATGGATTAAGGATGAGATAAAAATCAAAGGCAGCAAACTTCCTTTACATACAAAAGCAGAGATAAATTAACCATTAACCCTTGTTTGGGCAGGGATTATACATTAGTAAGTAAATCATTATTGGAATAAATTGCAGAGCTATACGGGGCATGGGGGGGTTGCCGTGTAATCATTGTTAGAATATGGGAATTGCTGTGAGAATACAAAAGTGATTAGAATTACATAGTTAAACATAGAACAGTTTGTAATTATTTGTGGACGTTGATGGGAAATTGCAAGACTTACCTTAAAAACACAGCTTTAACGACACAAAATGCTATCGCTTTGTTTGTTGACAACTGAGGCAGCCTGAAACATAAAATATAATAAGATTTTAATACAAGGTGTAAATATTTTTTTTAGTCCATAGTTGGGCTGAAGAACTGGCCACTGAGGTCCTGTCAATGACAAGTCACACTCCAGTGATCAGAATAAAGACACAAAGACTGATCACCCACAGCCTGCCTGCTCCTAATTAATATCCTGACATACACTTAACTTCTAGGCAATTGGCTTGTAGCAGATGACTTAACAGCCATCTGAATAGGGAAGAGGGCGAGAGGGGGGTATCTGGTCCTTTCTACTGAGCTGTGAAAAGGTCATCACAAAAAAAAAAAAGATGGTGAACTCACCCCATGTACTATGATTGCAAGAAAGTGACATGCTCACTACAATGACAGCCATTTATTTCTGTTGCAAAAGGAAATTGCAATACTAATCCATAACAATGCGATGAACCCAACCTACCATCTGGGAGAACTGAAAACATCGTCCGGTGATTTCTATTGTGATGTTCTGATACTTGGACGCCTAGGTGACCTGACATCATCATCATGATGAAATAGCAAAGATGACATATAATACTACTAGGCCAATTACAAGACCAGGTTGTATGGGCTGTATGAACACAATAAAACATGCTTTACAGTGATGACCGAAAGCCACAGCATCTACTTGGGTTCTTCTGTGTTTCTAGATCTCAAACCTGGTATCTTCTCCAATACAATCCCATATCAATAAAATATTCAAAGGGAGGGTAGTGGGAATCACTTACCTGGTCAGTATTGAGGTCTGTTAGGGGGGTCCTGGCAGGTGTCTGCTGTCTTAAAAGAACAGGGTGTGTGTCCAAAGCCAACTGGAGATCCAAGATGTAGTCAATGACATGCTGCAGGATTTCTACTTTGCTGACTTTTTTGTTCGGGGGGATAGTGGGGACCAGTCTCTTGAGCCGGCTGTAACAATCATTCATGTCATACTGCAGGCACAGGGTCTCCTCTTCTTCCATCTTGTATCGAGCTACACCAAGGCTGTGCTCAGACAGGCAATGCAGAGCCAGTTCTCCACACAGCCCTGACATAGGGGCTTTCCTGCTCTGGGGGCGTACTGGGCTCACAGCTTTCATTTCAAGCCCCTAAGGAGGAGGTGATGGGGTTGCTTGGGTGAGAGCTTTGTAGAGTGCACCTACTGTCTGACCTGCAGCACAACCAGGGGCTGGAAGTGGCAATCCAAATGCAGACAGGAGGGGTAGAGAAATAAGGCAGAACACAAAAAGGAGTCTTCTTTTAAGGGAAAAAAATGGCAATTCCTTCACAAGCCTTGGACACAATGCTTTCCTTTTGCTGTAGACAAGGGAGTGACAAGAAAATGTGTACAGAGATACGAACTGCTCCCCTCTACACCCTTACACCTTCTCGCTAAAGCCTCTCTGCGCTGCAGCTTCCGAGCTGCCTCTGTGCTCTCTTATTTATTGCAGGGAAGGGACAGGGAGGGGTGAAAGGGAGGGGGAGGGAGTCATGAAAATATGGGAGGAGAAAAGGAGAGAGAGAGCGAGAGAGGAGAGGAGATCAGCGATCGTGACGGAGAAATTGAGTTCTCCCAAGTTTTCTTTTTATAGGTTAAGACGCCTAATTACATTCATTCATTTACGATAGGGTATGGAGAAATGAAGCAAAGACTGGCTGTACTCGGATCACAATCCACAGACCCATCTGTATGCCAGTATCTCATGTAAAACGTACATATCTCACAGCTTTGTATGGGGTTTTTTTTCTCAATTCACTGGGTTTTGTCAACCAGACTGCAAGTAGTTACATTTGATATGTTCTACATTTCTCACCCTCTGCCTTAGATCATGACCTCTTGGTCCAGTCATCCAGTGGACTCAACGCATGATGCTATTCCCTCTCCCTGCTGTGTCATTATGTACTAAACATCAAGTACAGAAACATGAGAAACAAATAAATAATAAAATAGCAAGAGCATAAGATGATCACAAAATAAAGGAAAGGAAAGTGGTATGCTTGTAAAAATATTGCCCACAAATACATATACATATATATATATATATATATATATACACACAATTTTATATTTTTATAAAATATATATATATATTATGTGTTTATTATTTATGTGTATGTATATATATATGTATATATATATATATACACACTAAGCTTGCATGGTGTCTATGACTAATGAAATGGTTTGTCTTAGTCTGTCAATTCTGCTTTTATATGCACTGTACAAAGCGTTCTGTAAATTGTTGGCACTATATAAATAAAAGATTATATATGTATGTTGATATATTTTATATATATATATTAGATTATATATATATATGTGTGTATATATATACACATACATTGTAAATAATATAATTGCTATTTGGTGTGTATCTATTGCATTTAAGCACATCAGCTACGTTTATCTTTGGGACTAATGATTTCTTTATTACTGTGTAAACATCTGACACCACTAAGAGTGCCCCTGGATTGTACAGGGCTTTATCCTTTTGATACAGGACTGCTCATCCTATGGAGATTGGGGTAAATAATACATTTAGTTAACATACCATTTTCAGAGCTTTATGCTAATATGTAACTGTGTGATTTCTTTTTTTCTGTTTTTAATAGCTATTCAAATTTTAATATGATTTCCCTAAAGTAAATCAATAACATTTATTTTAAAACATAACATATATATATATATATATATATATATATATATATATTAAAAACACATAATGTACTTGCAATAGATAAACTGTGCTATAAGAGTGCCATCTGAGAGTGTAGGATGATGAGGCTTTGACCCTTGTCTCATGATACCAGATGGGGGGTGTATAGAGAAATTCTTGTGCAAATTGGGAAAATAGTGCAGTTTCTATAGCAACTAATACAGTGATTCTGCTGATTGCTCCACTTCTTTACACTGTGCCAAAAAATGTATCTTTATACACTCTTCATGTTGTTAGAAATATGATTTGCTGGAGCACTTCCCCATTCCTGCACTTATACCAGAAACATTATGTGTAGATATACTGCCTTCAGAGTAAAGATAATAGCACAGCATCATACATTAACCCTCTAGGAACCAGCATCAAATCTATCACCAGCTGGAGCTGTGATAGATTTGAAGGGGTTGATAGGGATGTTTTTTATTGGCTTAGAAAAAAACCGTCAACTAATTCTAGCAATTATTCTTGATTGTACCATTTTACATTTCATCTTTCATATTTTGAGTGTTTGTTCATCGCTTTTCATACACAGTTAAATGTAAAATACACAGTACCTAACATGTAGCTAAACCTAACATGGCTCAACTGCTAGCTTGCGCAAGACCATTTTTGTGTCTAAATAATAACTATTGTTGAGATAGTTTTAATACAATTACTTTTTTGTTTTTTCAAAAGCTGAATAGCTAATTTTAAAATGCATAATATGATGATTTTTCTATCATTATATAGTTGCAGTGTATAAATTATATTCTATAAAGTTTGATGTCAATATACATGCAATATTATATGATCTACACAGTTAAATAATTAAAAAAATTGGGAACTCCACTGATGATAGTGATAATTTTTTTCTTTTGGGCGAGATAAAGAATTTTTGAAAATGAAATCCCTAAAATTTTATCTGTGCATCATAAATAATGCATCGCTGCACTGGGATCTTTTTGTTTTGAAGAGCAAACTGCTCCTTTGTGTGATGAAAGCAATATATGAAATATGCCTTGCAAATATGAGTATTAATGTGATTGTTAACCTTGTACTGAGAAAGGGGTCTCATTGCTTTGAAACCATATGTGGTTAAAAGCCAGATTTCTACAGGTTAAACATCAGGTAGGAAATGAATTGACAATAGGATGCGGAGAAACAAGGATTACAAATCTCATCTTTTAAAAGTAAAGGAAGCATGAAACAGGCTTCCACTTCCATTCATAACAATTTACTGCCTGGTACACAATTGAGACAGGCAGCAGTTAAGGATGATACCTTTACATACACAATGATAAAAGACTAAGTCTGCACAAGAGTGAAGGTTATGGGCGTTGAAGCAATTATCCTCCAAGACAACATTAACATTTATGCAATAAAAGATCAAATGAAAAAAAAACAACAAAGCAAAATAATGCAATATCAAAAAAAAAGCTTTAAGAATAAAAACATACATAAAATTACATCATACTGGTTGGGATGTTCGTTTGGGTGACTGTTGTGTTATAGATCAGCCTTTTGATGCTGAACAGCAGTAGCACATTACATAAAGATTCTACACCCTGTGTCATTGATGGGGCAACATGAATGACTTTTCTGGCAACATGTTGTATTGTTGTCTTAAATAAAGGTTTACCAGTTGATAATATTATAGATGCAGTACATCTGCATTATAATAGCAGTCATTTCTCATCTTTTTGTATTAGCTCACAGGTTATATATGCAATTCTAACTCTAGATTCTGCTGATACAACCCACTTTTTTAACATTTAGTGCAATATAATAACCTGGTTACTCAATTTGTGGATGCCTATGAGGGACTCATTTGTTCAGATTCATTTTAGACGCTCCCTCTACCTGTCTTGTGATCCCAGCAAGATGTTAATTATTGTATTTTAAACAGTAAACTTTTCTTGAGAAGTCCTCCTTTACATTTCTGATTTTCACCCACTCCTAACTTACACCAGCTGAATTTACCATCCATAACTCCATTCAGAATCACATTTAACGGCCAGCTGTTAAATCCAAATTCATTTTTACCATCTTTCATTTTGTTCATTTCAACTATGTCGTTTTTATATTATCTTCATCTCTCTATACTTGGATTGCTCAAGTGAGAATCAAATGATAGTACTTTATGAAAAGATATAATATTGAATGGTTTAATTAGCACTGGCTTTAGGAAAGGCCCAATATACAATAGTCAGGTCTCAGTTCTAGTGCTGGTTTATACCTATGTTGGCTCAACAAGATAAGCTAGGCCATCAACTGACAACAGGATGAGTAAAATAGCTGCACTACAGACTATTGAGTGTGTAACAGATACAAATGTCAAGACAAGCACTATAAGGCTGTAACAAATTACAGACAATTACCAGGAGTAAAATTCAGTTAATGGTTTCTGAACCATATCTATCCATATATAGCCTAAATTTTCAAACACCATACACCAAACGGGGTTTCCAGTCTTTGTAAACTTTTCAGAAGTCTCCTCATGTTAATAGGGTGTGAAGAATATAATCTAACCCTTCGGTCCATTTAGTCTGCTCATTTTCCTTGCTGTAAAGACTCAAGCCTCAATGAATAATGCAGGATAGCCATACACTTATCCCATGCAGGGGCGTGGAAACCACGGGCCCTGGTGCGAAAATTCCTCCCGAGCCCCCCAACTTCAGCAACTAGTCTGTGCCATCATTGCCCACAAACAACTGGTCTGTGCCTTCTTTGCCCAGTGCCACCCCTTCCAACATACAACATATGTAAACACACAAATTACACACACTCATACTACAAACACTCCATCTCACCTCACTTACAAATCCATGCTCACACACACGTACACACACAATTACACATCCATTCACACACAATTGCACATCCATGCAGACAAGAACAAATCCTTGCTCAACACACACACAGACAAGTACACACCCATGATCAACACACACAGACAAGTACACATCCATGCTCACACACAGAAATATGTACACATCCATGCTTACATACATACATTAATAATGCTACTTTTTAGCAACCCTGTAAAAAATAATTTAAACAAATTGGAATACAATATGACCACATGTACTGCAAAACTGTGGTTTAGACCTACTGTTTCACATAGAGCAAGAAACTATTTGTATAATACACACAAAGCCACGGTCTTCTCCTTAACAGTATTGTTGTGCAATCTCATCATTTAATAACACTTTCCTCTAGTGTTAAGCTTACAGGTCTGTAATCTTCAGGCTGGTTTCGGAGTATAGGAGCACCCTCTGCCTTCTATTGATGGCAACATTCCAGAAAAAGGAAATCCATGAAAATTAATACACATGTAATCTCTAGGGCCCCCTTGCTCCATTCTGTGTTAATGTATTTCATATTAAACCTGGGAGAATTATTTATGCATTCTGCATGGGTCGTATTAAATTGCAGGTAATTGGATGTTCTCTAAAGCTCTGTCAGCTAAAATTTGCTGTAAAATTTAAATAATCTAAATTAGACACACTACTGTGGGTTGGTGAACATGCTGTTTTTTGAATCATATGCTATTTAAATGGAACTAGAATTCTAAGTGAATGATAAAGGGAAATCACATGAATTCCTATTTGTAATGAAGTAGATCTTGAAGCTCAGAACAAGAGTATTGGTTATAATATGTATGGTACATCCTAACAGAATTAAATGGATACGCTCATGGATTTTGTTGTAGTATTACGACTTTTTCATTTTTAACAATTTTGAAATTTATCTAGAATGCCTGCATGTGAGCAGACATGTATTTACCTTCAGCGCTGCCCTAGACCAGACCTAAAGCAGCACTCCTAGCTGCCTCCTCCACGGTCAGCATCTTCCATGCATTATGCATCATATCTCAACTCCACGTGTCTTAATGGCGTGCAACTCTTTCTAATGCAATTTATGGAGGCTGTGGTGAGTTGGCAAAACCTCCATGGTGTAAATTATCCAAAGATCTGTCAGGGAACATACACGTTGTACATTTAGCTTGTTCCAAGAGCACATCAGTTGTGATTGCTGAATTGCACGTTAAGTAGCACTTACAAGAAACAAGATGTTAACCTTCATTTTGTGATGTTCCATCTTAACATAAAGATAATTATGCAACATTTTAGGGAACTATTCATTTATAGTGATAGCCATTCGAATTCATATACACTATAATACTCATAATATTTAGAAGCTGAATTTAAAGTTTAGCACCTGCTGGATAATGCATTTTTTGATATTACATATTCTGTTTTATGCATTACATTGACCCGATGTTTGCTTAGCATCTTAGTAATAATTTCCAATAAACTAGGCAGTGAAAAAATTGTAAACACTGTAAAGGAGGTGCACACAATTGTGAATAGGTAATTTACATTGTATATCAATATGGAAAACCATTAACTACAAAATATTCAGTTCAAATACAGTTCTAGTTCTGTATATAATAAAAAAAATCACCATTATCCTCACAGGGAATATATTCTATGTGCATTTATCAAGCAATATTGTATCATAGTTTTATAAAAGGTAACTGCATTCTTCTGTGGCCTATGATAAATGAAATGTAATACATTTTTATATAGTTACTACATTATATTAATGCCTTTTTTTTTTTTTTACTGATATTGCCTTTGCACCACCATTTCAGGCTGTTGGTGCATTAGAAATTATTGGTAACCAAAATAATATATTGTCCTGGTTACTTTATACAACTATATTTTTTACAGTCTGTTATCATGTCACAACAACCAAGATAAAGATTCACCAACCCACTGTGCCTTAAAAGACAAGTGAGCTTTAAACATTTTTTTTTTTTTAAAAGCACAAGGTTGGTGAACAATACCATAAAGGTTTTATTTACTAAAGAGCGAACTACACGTTAGTTGAGGTGTCGCAACGATTTGCTTAATGGAAATAGCTGTATTAGCCCATGAGAAAATTAAGACTTTAGGTGAAGTTGGTACCTTTAATTGGGCCAACATAGATAAACATCTAGTTACATGAGCTTCTGGGACCTCAGATCAAATCCATTTCCATCTGAGGCGAACCAAAAGTGTATGTAACATTACATCTTTTTCTATGTTGCCCCAATGAAAGGGGTCAACTTTGACTTAAGACTCCATTATCCATTATGAAATGTTTAACTTGACCACTGTTGGTGGAACAACAAAGAGCTGGTGGGCCCTTTATGATATATAGGCCAGTCACATCTCATCTCAAATCAGGTACTGTTGGGAAGAAATGCCAAAATGTTTTGAGGCAACCAGTGGTCTTCTATCTTTTATGTCTAATACATTACATACAGGTTTGAGTGTCTAGCCTATGAACCCTCAGCACATGTTTCCTGCAATTAGCAGTGTTGAAAATGCCATGTGCACCTCAGTGGTAATTTAAACTCACCATGTAGGAGACAAGGGGGTCTGAGGTCAGCACCTTGACTTAAGTGGCCATTTCTAGCATTTTCTGTATATAAATAGAACTTTAATTGTAAGAAGTTCACACATTAACCACAGATCCTCCATTTACTGACATTGTATCTTTTCTATTCGGAGGTATATACGGTAAAACCTAATCCAGATTTTAAAATTATTGTGGCGATTTGAGAAAACCTAATTACTAGCAAGTGTTAAACAGAAGAGTAAAGTACCCACTTGATGTCACAATGAGAGTGGCTCACAAAATGAAATACAGTTATAAAGAACAATATTTTGTGTAGGCCAGCAGAAACAAAATTAAAAAGATCGGTGTTAGAATCTCAGTGAGCAAAGACAAAATTATACTAATGGGATGATAAAATGTATAAAAATGATCTGATGGGGAGGACAGCCCCAATTGCATGTAGAAATTAGCGTATAATGTCTTTTCACAGGGTTACAGACATGAACTGAGGAAGCAGAACTTAAAATATTCTAATCAGTATTTTTTATCGGTTAATGAAAATTAATTTCTACAGATTGCAATTTATTGCATTAAAGTTTACATAGAAATATTACAAAGGTGCAAATAAGATTAAAATTATTATTATCATTATTGACATAGCATCAAGATCCAATGACATAATTAAAAAAAAAATTATATATATATATTTATATATATATATATATATACACGCATATATATATATATATATATATATATATATATATATATATATATTGAAAATGCCTCAACCACTGTCTATGCAAATGAGCTGTTGTTTAGCATTTTTTGAATAAAAGAGGCAATATAGACACATGCTGTTTGTTGTACTTTTGAAAGGGTAGAAAAGCCTACATCACAGAAAGCAATCTATCTCCTGGCTTTTAGTGACAAATATAAATCACCATAGTCTCGCTTGGTGGTTTATAAATGTCACTGGAGTTGCTGTAATAAATTATAGCTTTTAATGTACACTTGGATGCACTTCACTTCATCAGACATATTCCTTGCAGTTCATCTATCTCTGTTTTTTTGTGCTGGGGCTCAGGAACATTAAAGCTTTGGCTTTTTTGTTGCTTTCCACTGTATATAATTTGCATGTTGTAAATAAATTCAAACATACAATGTAAAAACAATAGGATGTTTTTTGTTTTTTTTAATCTAGCCTAGAATTTGATTATTTGCATTTTTTTTTATGATGGTCATATATTCATTCCCCTACAGGCATCTATTTCCCAGAGTCAATTCCATCATTTATTCATAAGGCCATGTCTCAAGTACAAGGTAGCATTACCAGGCTGGCTTGACAGTACCTCTGTACACATGAGCACCATTCATAATTTATGACATTCTCTGTGGATGTGTGGGCTGAATAAACCCGAGGTCACATCTCTTGAAAAACAAAACAAAAAAACCCCCACTAAAGTATGCCATTATATCACAAAGGGGATAAATATGCTCAGAAATTAACCTCTTCATCTCAAAAGAGGTGTGCAATGTACTAATCTACTCAGATTAGACACTGTCCTGGAAAATGGTAGTTATAGTATCATATATAAAGCAATTCTGGTGCAATGTCACGGTAGGCACATCCCTGTGGTTGCTATAGTGACACCACTTTCACCAAATTGCAGGAGATATATAGCTCCTAATGTTTTTTTTTTATTAAGGGGAAGTTCTGTGAAAATGACATATTTTAGTTCATTATTCTACTTTAGTATAAAATCCAGTGCTGTATACAGTAATGTAGTTTTATCTCATTTTGTTCCAAAAACCTTAACCTTCCTTTATGTGCAGACCTGTAAGATGCCACTTTTTCACGCAACATTTTGGGTGACTTTCTTTGCTCAACCATCGTACTGAGCTGATTCTTTAGGGGATGTTAATGACGTCTCTTGCTCTACAGACTTTCAGTGGTTACAGTCTGTGGCTGGGCGATTTAAAGTGAGCCATTCTATTGTCTACCACAATGCAGTATGATAAGGAGTCAAGGTGTTCTTCTAGTAGATTGGGCTAAGGTAACAAAGCAAGAACGCATACAAATGGCTAATATGCAACTGGCCGATAACATTATACAAAAACAAGAACTGTTTTAAAAAATAAAACAGCACAATATCTTTGAAAATGTACTTTCATCTCTATTAATAAATAAAATGGTGTGCGTTCCCCTTTAAGAAAAAAATGTGTTGAATATTAATTTACTTCTGTTACCCCTCCCATGGCTTTCCCCCACCAGCCTTATTCTAGATTTCCCTTAATCTTTCTACAAAACGTTGTCAGGGCAGGTTAATGATTGACCTCGGAAAGGAGTGCATGCCATTCATGGTATCCTAGCAGATAGGGATCCCATAGCATAGAGCAGAAAATAGGATTTAACTCTGCTCTTCCAAGAACGCCGGCAATGTCATTTCTCAAGGCATTCCCTTCTCCATGGTTTTGTCTTTTTCCCACTCTCGCAATTCAGGAGCATTCTGTTAATTTATAAAGCAAAATCCCAACAATTAGAAGGGGCAGTTCTGTGGTTGTGACTAATGTGAACTTGTGATATTTGGATTTCGTACCCTAGGCAGAGTTACTGCCGGTATTATTCAAATGTAACAATTGTAACAGAGGAAATAAAACAAATTGCCAACCTGAATGTCAAAGTCCGATTAAGAAGCCTGGGAGATCAGGACAGAATGCAATGTACTATCGTAAAGAATAGACATCACTTTGTATGGGGTTAGGTTTTTGGACACATACAAATGCTGTTTTCTTTCTCTTTCTTTCTCTCCCTACCTTTTAAGAGGAAGTTTCCCAGCTTCCAAAGTACAGAACCGTATTTATCAAAGTGATTAAAAGAACATTGGAATTAATGGGGAAAAAAACATCCTGCATGAGACAAGTTGTTTTGGTTTTGCCCCAGTTTTGCAGCTAGGCGATGGTCTTATTGGATACAATGTGAAACTCTTCATTAAATCTTTATTTTTTTTTCAATATAAAAAAACATAAAAAAAAAGTATTTGATCATGTAATTCAGTCTTACAAAGATAAGTTCTACTCAGGAAATTAATGCTTGCTTTCTAATTGGAATAATTAGAATGCCAATGCAAAAAAAAAAAAGAAATAGAACAAAAAATCCATTAATTTTTTGCTGTTAAAATTCAATTGAATTAAAGTCACAGCGTAGTTTTGTTCATGCTCTCAGAAACACTGATTTAACCCCATCATGATGCTTCCCATGCCAACACTTGTACTAAAAGTATTGCTTCGAGAGAAATTTAGCTGTTCCAAAGGAAAATGGTTACTATAATATGATACTAAAATGCTATTTACAAAAGTCATGCCATTAGGATGAAAATGGAGGTTGTTTTAGATGCCACATGCATACATAGAGTATATTCTTTTGCGAAGAGTCCCTTTGACCAATTCTTAAGTTGTACAACACTTCGGAATGTACAGTACAATTCGCAAATTGAGTATAGGGCAGGTGCCAACATGTTTATATCTAAGAGCTATTCACGATTAAATGTATCAAGAATATGTTTAAATTATATGATGATCTAAAAATATATTTGCAATGGTGTCCAGCAGTTCATGCCACCAGATTCCAAAAGTACTTAGTTGTCCCAGCCCTCCTAATCAGTTCGCAGAAGTTCACCCAGTCATCTGCGCATCTTTATGGAGACTGGTGTCTGCAATTAATTTTGTAATTAATATGTAAAGCCAAGCAGAAAATCAAACGTTATAAGAGCAAAGCAAGAATACATTATAATTTCGGAGAGGAAACTGTGATATTTTACATGGTGATTAGCACATAAATGAGCAATACAACTGCAAAGCATTGTCTTCTTAATTGAAGTCGCAGCATTGGTTTCCAAACATTATTTTCTCTTGGATGGACCAATGGTCCCTCCACGATGAGCAGTCTTAGTCACCCTATTGATATTACAAGCTACTGACATGAAAGAGGTAGCATAATTTACATATAACTAATACAGAGGTTTATACAGTACTTAGCTATATAATTTATGCAAAAGTACAAAATAACATGTTCTGTATATAACATTTTCTAGCAACTTTGGCTATAAATTAAGCATGTGTATTATACACATGTATTGTATAGAATATTTAACTGTAATATGGGTGTACATTAACATACAGTGTCCAAGCAGTATTGGAATAATGCCCTCCATATTTCTAGATTTAAGTCAGCATGAATAAGGTCCAACAATTCAAATAAGTTAAAAAGATCTGCCAGTGGACAAGGCTAGCCCTAACCACTTTATGTTTGAAAAAAAATTCAGGGTTAGGAGAGGGAAATGACCTTAGGCAAGGAATGGGTCATGTCTAAACACCACTGCTTCAACCCAGAGTTTTGGGGCCATGACCCAGAGACCCAGTGGCGCTTCCCGTGAAATTTCCGAGTGAGTTATCAGGTATGATAATCTGGGACACAGATCCCTTCCACAAGGCCACAAAATGAGAACACAGTGGTTATAAGACAGATAGATGATAAGCATACATACAAACTCTTCAGGTTTATCCTGCTGTCTCGGGGTGAAGAGGTGCTTCCCCATGTCTCAGACTCACTCTTCTCTTTCTCAGGGGCAGGGGAGCGATGTTTAGCTACGCCCACTCCCCGCCCAATACCACAGCTAACCATGCCCCTTGTGTGAATTGTACCACCTTTGTGCATCTAGCCCCTCCCTTCTCAAAGCCCCTCCCTTAGATGAAGGAACGCCAAGGGTAGCCTGCCTAAGTTCATAGGTATGATGATGTGTCTTAGACAACTGCCTTGTTTACCTTGCCCTAACGATGGACCCAATGCTAGGTTGTATAGGGAAAGTGTGCACACAGGTACAGTTGTACACATGAGCATGCTCACCATACCTTGGGAACGTTTAGGCTCCAGCTTCCCAGAGAGTTCCCAGGTATAGCGCTCACCTATGTGTCGGATGTACATTGTGTAAGGAATCTCAACAGGCAAGCATGCCCCTAGCAAAGTGGTCCAGAAGATCCCAACGCTTCAGATGCCGCAGGCCTGTGGTGCCTAAATGTAATTTCAAGTGAATCGGTGCACAAAGCTATCTTTAACATAAGACAAGGACCAACGTGGTTTGAATATTTTAGGACAAGATGTGAAATTATCTAATAGGTTTCTATATCTTTAAACTTCCTTCTATGTAGCACTATTTAAATATCGAACTTTCAAACTCCATTCTATAAGGGAGGCTGGTGTTATCCAAATAAAAAAAAAATTACATATCCCAAACTTTTATTTCAATGCATGATCTATCAGCAAGGGCGTTCATTATCTATGCATAACATACCATAGCAAAAAAAAATTAAAGAAATGTTTTAAAAAAGTTAAAAGTTAAACATAGCTGTCAAATTAATTGGCAACCTGATAATAAAAAAAAAAGTAACATTCCCTTTCAGTGCCAGAAGGTCAAGCAAACCCATGGCAATGCAATTTATTCCACCCCACCCTGGTACCGAAAGGATAAAGCACAGTACGGATCTATTTAGAATTCTAATCCATACGCAAACTGCAGGATGACCTGAAGGATTACAGACTAAAACACTGTACGATATTTATCAAGAGGGTGTCATCGTAGGGGAGTTTTTTTTTCTTTAAGAAACTTTTTAACCAATTTCTTTTTAGAATTTCATCACCAGATCCAGAGTGAACTCAGTTTACACAAAGTAGGTTAACTTGCACAATCCCATTAAAAAGATGTAAACTTCGCCCAACATGCATATTTATATCATCTTTTTTTTTTTACTTTTGTCTCCCTTTCTATCCTGCAAAGCCCTGCTTTCCCCCAGCCGTGTGTGTGTGTGTGTGTGTTTTGCACATTCCGCTGCTCTCTCTCTCTCTCCCTCCTTCCCTCCCTCTTCTCACACACACATTGCAATGCACTCAGCCCTTAGCCCTGACAGCTGATTCATTGGCTCTGCAGCCCAGACTGGCTGGCGCCTGCCCCGTGATGTCACCCATTCACAGTGCGGTCCAGCTGGTGCCGGCAGGGCGGTCGCCATAGCAACGCAGACGCCAATCTCACAATGACTTCCAGCTGGATACACACAACGCTGCAGAGCCGGCCCAGGGCTGATCGCATCCACCCTGCAAAGGCAAAGGGAGAGCATGGGAAGAGGGAGGGGGAAGCAAACAATTCCCAGACTCGGCCCTGCACACCTGCACAGCTGCAAGTTAAGCTTGTGCCAAAGTACTTAGAAGAGGGGAAGGGAGGAGGAGGAGAAGAAGAAGAAGCAGAAGAAGAAGAAGAGGAGGAGGAGGGGTGGGTTGGAAACATCCGTAAAATGTTGCATCTGCTTGAGATATGCAGGTGCTGGGTGTGGAAGGCAGTCCTGTGCCAATTCTACCTGTGAGCTGGGTTTAGAATGTATTCATTCTTCTTGCTACTAGGGACACAGCAGTAGCAACAGGCTGTGTGTGAGGCATAGCTGGTCCAGTTCTGATTCACAATGCAAACATGATTAATTTTTCACATATACACTCCAGTAGGTAGTGCGGTATTCCAAAGGGTGAAGGAACGCAGATGTCTTTTTTTACCTAAGCAACACCCACCCACATCCGTGTACATACAGACACAGCCATATTTGTGTTTGAATACAAAAGTATTTATGTGAGTAGTTAATACTGTACATATATATATATATATATATATATATATATATATATATATATATATATATATATATATATATATACATACATGAGTGTATGGAATTGTTTCATTTTTCTAATTTTCAGCAATACAGCCTAGAATGAAGGACAGAGATAGTAAGGAATAAGTGTGATAGAAGAATGTAGAAAAGAAAAATGAGAATGCAGGAATGAGAAGAGGAATGGAGAAGTGAAAACATCCAGGAGAGAGCGTCCAATGGAGGAGTGGATAGGTCAGATAGAAAGGGCAAGAAAGGAGACGTACAATGGAAGTGAAATGGGCAGAAAGAGAGAGAGAGAGGGTAGACTTGGGGTGAAAAAGGCAAGGAGAGAGGGTAAAATGGAGTAACAGATAGGTCAGACACAAAGGGTAGAATGGAAGAGCGGGAAGAAAGAAGAAGCAGATTTGTTGAGAGAGCGAAGCGCAAGAAAGGGCAGAACAGAGGAACGAGAAGGACAGTGACAGAGGGTAGAATGGAAGACAGAAAATAGAGAGGACAGCAGAAAGAAAGAATAAATGTGTATGTGTATGACAGAAATTCAATTTAGTCACATTTTCCAGATGCAGATGAGGAATATGCACTATAATCCATTCATAGCACAGCATAGTTTAATGTTCACAGTATGTGCATACAATATGAATTCCAGACTCTTAGCTTTAATGTCTGGGAAACAGCAAGATAGAAGGACTTGTCCAAGGTTACAAGGAGTTCCTCCCACTTCACAAGATCATGCATTCTTTTGTATGTGACCCTGTTACTAGAAGATAAACAAAGGGTGACAATGAGACATTTTCAAGGGCAGCACTCATGGGATGAATCTTGTAATTCTGTCTCCAGTATGATGACATTGACAGGATAAGACTAGCTTTACGAGCGATGGGTATTTATTAGAGGAAGGATTTCCCAACTATGTTTATTATAATAGTATGGTGGTTTGCAAGGAAAATCATGGTCCCCAAAGAGGACCAAAACAGTACTAGCACTCACAATTATTATTATAATAATAATTTTTGCATGTTTCCATGGTATTCTTGAAGTATATGTATCATTTTTGTGGGTATATCAAACACAGAAAAGGGGAATCTTGAGTAAACCAATATATGGTAAAAATGGCAAAAGATTTACAGTATGTAGGGTACTAAGAAACTTTGGCAAGGAAATGGTTATGCTAACAAGTTTAAAAAGTTGGTTCATATATTTTTTTTATAGTTTGTTTACCTTAAAATAAATTGTCACGGTGTCAAATGAAACAGTGTCTTTTATCTTCATACCTCTGTGTGTCTATGCTTATTTTAACATCATTTAATGACCATACTGACATTGCACCGCCATGTTGAGTTTTTACTGTTTGTGTGGCTGGGCTTCTCCTCTGATTTAAAGTTGCCAGTCTAAGCCTTCATTACATCACTTTATTGGTTGTCTCCTGACCATGAAAATGTTTATCCAGTCTTGGTCTAACAGACTATTTTACTTTATAATTGTTTGTAAGTCTGATTGTGGGACCATGAACAATGCAAGAAGACAACTTATCTGTAAATTCTAAAATCAACAAGGAGCACTTTAAAAAACATTCATTCTAAACCACTGTTTACCAATGGCACTGGTAAAATCTAAATGACATCTCACAGCACTAATCAATTTCACTTAATCTATTAACTTTATCTCTGCTATTGATTTACAGCGAGTCACTACAACAGTCCTTTGTAAAAAATTGTCATATGGATCAAACTTAAGTGTATATCGCTTCAAGACAGAGCCAGTCATTTTTAAAATAATTTGTGTTTTAAAGAATTTGAAATTGTACAAACTCAAATTATGCACTTTAGTGAAGAGCATTTTATGTAATGTTCTAAATAGTATGACAGCAGAAATGTAATCGTGTTATACCGAGCAATATTTAATTATCTAAGATTTAACTGATTCAAATCCAGAGCTTTTGGGTTTTGCCAACCTTGGCTCCCTTGCCCTTTAATATGGCATCATTCACCCATGTCATCTTTGTAAACATACTTAGCAACCTGGCCCATATCTCCCATTTTTATACAATTGTCAATCTGGATCCATAATTTATACTATGGGGTCATGTATGAAAGTAAATTGTAGACCAGTAGACCATTCTTTTGGTTATGCTGTGACAGTAGCGGTGGTCCTTGAGAAAAAAATTACAAACAAAACATTATTGCGGCATCAAAGAACTAATGGCTATAAGGCCCTGTTGTTTTGCTCAGACACATAAATCAGTGCAACACTGGAACATGAGTCTTACTAAGTTAATCTTTACCAAAGTCAAATAGATTTGTCTGCAATAGATTTACCAGTCAAATACTATTTACTAATCCTTTTAGATACTCACTCCCAGCATAGGGTTGTATGGAGATTGAATAGCAGATGTGTGCAAACATATTTTCTTTAATCAGTGTAACGTTCATTGTTGAAATTTTATAGACATTTTATAGACTTTTGTCTTAAGCAGGTTATACTTCACATAAAAAGCAAATTGAAGTAAAACCGCCATGACCTGAAATTACTTCTGCATCTATGATTTGTCTGCTGTTTAAATACTCATACTGTAAGCGGATACCATAGTGTTTCAGCTAGGGCCATAGAGATGGCCAGAGGCATGCATAACCATACCTGGGAACTTCTGGGTCCCGTGACGTCGGTGGGAGTTCCCACTGATGTCAGTGGGAGGTTCCCCTGACGCCGGGGATTTCCTGCTGAAGTCAGTAGGCGATCCCATTGACGTTGGGGCGTTCCCGCTGACAGCAGTGGGAAACCCCCCCCCATTTAAAGGGAAAATGGGCGGGGAGCGGGGCATGTCAAGACCTCCACGACCTGGAGGATTCGGGTCTTGACCCAGAGAACCGGAGAAGCAGTGCTTCACCAGGCAATCTCCGGGTCAAACCCGGAGAGTTCCCAGGTATGTGCATAACATGTTAAATATTTTAGACAAGTAGGAGGATGTTAACATATATTTGTAAATACTCAGTATATTCCACCAGACTTCACAATAAGCAAACACAGCATTCGGACAGGGAATGCCAAGTTGGCCCAGGAGATCCTTCAACTATACTATATGTAATGGCACTGTGAGCTCCCTGTGCTGGGGCCTGATTAGCAGCCTCTCTTGTACATACAATGCAAGGCTTCCAATGCAGGAGAGGAGAATGTTGCCTCACATTATCTCTCATGCATGTGTCTACCTTGTTATGTTTGTGTATGTCTGCCTATGTTAGCATGTGTATCTTGGCATGTTAGTGTGTAAACATGTGTCTTTGGGTAAGTTAGTAAAAGTGTGTCTGGGTATGTTAGTGTGTGACTGGATTCAGGGCTGGCCCAAGACATTGTGCTGCCTGGGGCGAAGTGTAAAATGTTGCCCCCCCTCTCTCTGAGCAAGTGCTGATGTGACGCCTGATGGCACTGCGCTCTTCGGTAAACTTACGCCCATGCTGCCACGCGTGAGCTGACCTCCAATCATAAAGGAAAAGATGCTCTGTGCAGCGTGCATGAGGTCCACAGACCGCAGGACCGCAGACAAGCTAATAATCGCTAATAGGCTGCGGTGTCCAAAAGCATGTCTTGGGGAGGCAAACAGGGCCTGATTAAGAGCATCATGGGCCTGGTGCTGAGGAAGAAGAAAATACACAGTATACACAGTATAGACAGAATCTGAACTCCTCGGCATCCATGTGCACCGAAGAGAACAGCAGTGCTTGGCCGATAGTATAAAATAGAATATGTGATGGGATTGGGAGTACATCAGTAAACTAAAAAAGTCATAATACACGGGATGCCTGAAGCCACAATTTAGTGCCACTAATCCTTTTTAATAATACATGCAGATTGATATAGAGTAAATAACACAAACCTTTACTTTTCTTCTCACTGATTTCTGGGCCTAGAAAGTTTTGTCCTCTGAAATGACTACAAATTCAGAAGGGCGTTTTATCTCTGGATAAGTAAAAATGAAACAGTTCACTTTATTCCTTCAGTAAGTGGTAGTCAACAGATAACCAAATACACAAACCAGGACAGGCTCTGCCACACCGACACCCAAACACACACACCAGGAAACGTTTTGCCACACCGACCCCCAAACACATGTGCCACGACAGGCTTTGCCACACCGACACCCAGACATACGCAGACCACGTGGCTTTGCCACACTGACACACACACCAGGACAGGTTCTGCCACACCGACACCCGCATCCGGACCAGCTAACAATACTTTATTTTTTTATTTTCCACACAGCTTATGTCATTTGTGTTTTTTCCCCCTTGTGTATCGCCCCCCGACCAGCCCTATGTGTATTTATAGCCCTAGCCCCTCCCTTTGGTATTGATTTATGTGATGGCCCCAGCTGCCCTTGTGAATTAATGCCACCGGCCCCCATTGTGTATTTGTGCACTACAGTGAGCCCCCTGTTGTGTATTTATACCCACCTAGCCAGCCCCACGTTGTATATGTATCCCACCAGACAGCCCCTCTTTTAGTATTTATGTATGTGATGCCCCAGCCAGCACCCACCTTGTGAATTAATGCCCCCCACACCCTTTGTGTATTGCCACCAGCCAGCTCCACATTGTGTATTTATGCCACCCAGCCAGCCCCCCCCCTTTAGTATCAAATCAGCCCTGGCAACCAGATTGCACCCCCCCCCCAAAAAAAAAAACAACCTCCCTGGGGCATCCTTGTACTCCCCAAAAGAGCCTGTCTGGGGCATCTCTGCCCCCTCCCAAAAAACCTGCCTGGGGCATCTCTGCCCCTCCAAAAGAGCCTGCTTGGGGCATTTCCCCCGCTTACACATCCATGCTATCACACACATATTCATTCACAAATATTCATTCACAGATACTCAATCACATTCACTCATTAATTCACTCAATCTCACCTACCCCCTTACCTGAACTGCAAATGTCTTGCAGACTTCTGCAGGGGGCGCTGCTTTCTTTCTGTGTTGCTCGCACTCCGTGCGAACAACTTCTGTTTTACAGTCCAGGGGAAGCAGATGTGCAGCAGGGTCATGTGGCGTACGTGGAGTACGTGACTCCGCTGGGTTCCTGCTTCCACTTGGCTGCACTGCGGACAACCCCCACGACCTCTGTTTCTGAGTGCAACTGCCCCTTTTGGCCTGCCTTAAAGACGGCCCTGCATCAGTCACGCATAGGTCCAGTCAGTCCAGCCCTGACTGGGCCTATTTTCAGGTAGAGACCTAGAGCTGCAGCTCCATCAGCCCCTATGGTAATCCAGCCCTGGCGGCAAAGTGCCGCCTCTTCAAAAGTGCCGCCTGGGGCAATTGCCCCTCTCTGCTCCATAGCAGGGCAAGCCCTGTCTGGATTTATACATAAATATATACCCACACACATATATAAACACAAGTGTCAGTGCATAAGGTGAAGGTTCAGTCATAGTTGATAAGCTAGGATTGGACCCTCATGTTAAGCCCCACCTGATTGTATTGCAGCTATGGCGAGGGCTGTTTCTCACCTTCCTAGGATGTCCACATAGTTCATGTAGGGTGTTGAACCACATTATATAAAATTCATTATCATAAAAGCAAACTTAATTCAGAACTTTGCTTTTATTCAACATTGTAAAGGCTACACGGTATTTCATAACTTCCATTCGACCTATACAGAGATTTTTAAAAGCATGCTTGATGCAATCCCTGTACAGAAAAGTTATGTATTGGCTGGCATCATTTCCCATTCACTCCCCGGTATTTCTAACCCAATATAAATAATCATCAACAATACTAGCATTTATAAAGAACTCATATTACTGGCTTTACCACATAGACCAGGGGTGTCCAAGTTTTTTCTGCAGTGGGCCACTTCATCAGAATTGTATACGTACGAGGGCCGCACTCATTTTTCACTGTGAGAAAATATAGCCTTTAATAAAATATGCAGATTAAAATAAAGTAAATGACACAAAACCTGGTTGGCTGGGCATGATAGGAGTGTGATTGCTGTCAACAATCATCATCAGAGGACAATCAACAATTGTATTTTCTTGTTAAAAGTAACACCACAATTGGACAAAAAAAATTCAACAATATGACTTGGCATGATAGGAGTGTGATTGCTAACAGCAAACACACTCTTTTTATACCAGGCGACCAGTAAATGCTGGAACCTAGGCATGATGGGACTGTGACTGCTGTTAGCAGATTGCTGTTAGCTGTTAGCAATCACACTCCTATCATCCCAAATCAGCCAGTACATGGTGGCTGTAAGTGCAGACCCCATACTGCTGGCAGCATCAATACACAAGGGGGGCAGCTAGCCAGGTTTCAGCATGTACTGGCTGACCTGGCATGATAGGAGTGTGATTGCTAACAGCAAATACACTCTTTTTATACCCAGGCAACCAGTAAATGCTGGAACCTAGGCATGATGTGACTGTGACTGCTGTTAGCAGATTCCTGTTAGCTGTTAGCAATCACACTCCTATCATCCCAAGTCAGCCAGTACATGCTGGCACAGGGTGGCTGTAAGTGATGTGCAGACCCCATACTGCTGGCAGCATCAATAAACAAGGGGGCAGCTAGCCAGGTTTCAGCATGTACTGGCTGACTTGACATGATAGGAGTGTGATTGCTAACAGCAATCACAGTCCCATCATGCCTAGATTCCAGCACTTACACATCCATGCTATCACACACACAAATTCATTCATTCACAGATTCATTCCCTCAGTCAGGCATACTCATTCAAACAACCACCCCCACCCCCTTACCTGCACTACAGCTCTCGATGCCGCTCACAGACTTCAGCAGGGGGCGTGGCCTCCCGCTTCCTCTGTGCAGGACAATAAGACCTCCCGCAAGTAAGCAGCAGCAGGGCTCTTGTGATCCTGGCTGCCGATCTCACGCGGGCCGCACCTCAAGGTCCCGCGGGCCGCATGTTGGACGCCCCTGACATAGACTGTAATGAGCTTCTACTGTGGCAACGACCTATGCTAGTATCAATTAAAACATTTTCTTCCATTTGGTTAGACGCATAGCAGTTTAGACAGGCACGCTGTGCTGCGATTATAAAATATACTCGCTAAATGTGTACGTGCATTTGAGCCGTTAGCGATCATTTTTTAGATTTGTGCCCTGGGAATCAATTGTTTACTTTGGAATATAATTTTAGCATGTGATCATTATTTTCAGCAAAAGTCTAGATGTTAGTCAGGTCATTGTAACACAATATAAATGGTTATTTGGGGACAGTCCTCTTTAATGGTCCAATAAAACCTTGTGTAAAATGACCCCCAAAGAAGTTTGTATATGTATGCAAAAGTCTCAGAACTTGGCAAATTTTGTAGTTTGTCATTGTAAGACATCTATCCTCTTTATATTATCCATTTGGCAGCATAATTAACGAGAAGGATAATGGGAGAGAACAATAATCGTCAGCTAACATTGAAACAAAACAGGCTTTAATAAATTAGAATCGTGCTCATCTTTACTCAAGAAGGTATTAAAGGAACACTGCAATTTGGGATATTAAATATTTCTAAGAAAACCAGTTAGACTTTTTTTTAGAGACTATTTGTCATACACGTGGGAGTTCCTTATAGCCTAAAATTACTCCATATCCTAGTTTGCTTGGCATAGTCCGTGTTTGCATGAACACTCATAGCTCAAACAGAGCAGATAGAACGTCAAACAACATCAAATGCTTAACATCTGCCAAACTATATTTTTGGAGTGAACGACCAGGACTTATGCTAATGTAATGGTGATTGCGTTTTACTGGTTTATTTAACCATATCTTTACTGGTTGTATTGTCGTTTACTATTTTCATTTTTAAAAGTAGAAATATTCCAACTGGGATCCTGGGCTATATCCAAAAGATTTAGCAATTTAAGTTTTGTTTTTTATTGTTTATTATTAAACATGTAATATCTCAGCTCTGTGTATCAAGATATCTACAGTGTCACACTTACATAGGATTAGGGTTGCAACTAACGATTATTTTCATAATCGATGAGTTGGCCGATTATTTTTTCGATTAATCGATTAATCGGATAAAAAAATGTAAATTTTTCATTTATTTAAAATAATTTAATAAAGTAACGTAGGATGTAAAAAACAAACAGCAGACAGGGCCGGCCCGACAATGGAGCCAAGTGGGGCAACCGCTCCAGGCGGCACTTTTGAAGGGGCACTTTGCCGCCCCAAGCCCCTTTTTTTTAAAAAAAAAGCGAAAGAGAGAAAGGGGCGCCGAGTGGTTTTCGCTTACCAAGCTGTCAGTACCCGCTCGGCGCCCCTCTCTCTCTCCTCTGCGGCGAGTCTCCCTGTTCGGTCTCGGTGCCGGCTTGTAATGATGAGTGCTGGAAGATTTCCTCATAGCCGGCACCGAGATCGAACAGGGAGACTCGCCGCAGGACTGCTGAAAGGTAAGTACAAGGGGGGGAGGAAGGGTAGATAATGGGGGGGGCGGCAGGGACGGAGGGAGAGGAAGGGTAGATAAGGGGGGGGCGGCATTTTAAAATTCGCCCCAGGCGGCATTTTGCCTTGGGCCGGCCCTGACAGCAGAATAAAAAAACTTTGATAAAAATGTTTTTATTTACCAACCTGCCCCCCCTCCCAGTTATGCACATTTGAGCCCAGGCTTGCCACACTGCCTCCCAGATATACCACTCCGCTCCCCACATATGCCTTATATACCCTATATGCCTTATACCCCCAGATACGTCACTCCATCTTCCCCAGGCATGCCGTATACCCACCTGATATCCCATAGTGCACTCATATATTTGCAGACTCGTTCACAGACACAATACTTTTATAAATAAATACAGGGTTAATCTTCAGTGCCCCCAGGATTTAGATTCCCCTCAGTTTGCCCCCCTTTACCTCTAACTGCACCTTAAGTTAACTTTAATTAATTAAATTAACCCTCAGTCCTGAAGAAAAGACCCCATTAACCATAACTGCCCCTAAATTAATCCTGAAGACCCCATCAACAACTGCCCCTAAATGAACCCTGAAGCCCCCATCAACCACAACTGCCCCTAAATTAACCCTAAACACCCCATCAACCACAACTGCCCCTAAACTAACCCTAAACACCCCATTAACTATAACCGCCCCTAAATTAACCCTAAACACCCCATCAACCACAACTGCCCCTAAATTAACCCTAAACACCCCATCAACCACGACTGCCCCTAAATTAACCCTAAACACCCCATCAACTACAACTGCCCCTAAATTAACCCTGAAGACCCCATCAACCACAATTTACCCTAAACACCCCACTAACTATAACTGCCCCTAAATTAACCCTAAACACCCCACTAACTATAACTGCCCCCAAATTAACCCTAAACACCCCACTAACTATAACTGCCCCTAAATTAACCCTAAACACCCCATTAACTATAACTGCCCCTAACTTTCAGTAGCCCAAATATTAATTTTATACTCACCAGTTAGATGAGTTCTTGAACCATTAGGACGGTATAGGAAATGGGCGGGGCCAATCACCACTGTGGCTCCGCCCCTTTCTGGCTCCCTGTCCCTCCCTGCAGTCACTGCCGACAGGCCCCGCCCATTTCTCTCTGTCCCTCCTTGCAGCCAATCGGCAGTGACTGCAGGGAGGGACTGGAAGAAGGAAATGGGCAGGCCAATCGGCAGTGACTGCAGGGACGAACTGTAAGTAGGAGCTGCTGCAACTAATCGATAATGAAATTCGTTGGCAACCATTTTCATTATCGATTATTATCGATTTTATCGATTAGTTGTTGCAGTCCTACATAGGATGTTCAGTATTGCTAGAGTCACAATTTCAACAGGGTATATTTGAAATGTATGCAGGTTGACTGTGCATCTTTTCGTAAAATTAGGACCGGCCTATGAAGGCAATTGTCCCCCTGCCCCCTGAAGCAGCCCACCCCTGTTAGGGGGCAGGAATAATTATAGAAAAAATCTTAACATAGCTGCTTCTGTTATACAGCACTTATTTTAATCAATGTTATATGTATTTTGTTTAAGTGATATATAAACTGTTGGAGTTGGAAAAAGCGTCACGTCTGCTTCAACATAGTAGTAATAGCATACATCTAAAGTGAACCATTGTAAACAGTGTTCCCTCTATTTTTTAGAAGTTAGTGTGCGCAAAAATCTTATGGTTTTTTTGTCACAAATGCATGTGCGCACTGGCCAGCAACCAGATTGCACACATAGGACATGCCCAGCACCCAGATTGCACCCACGGGATTTGCCCAGTGCCCAGATTACACCCATAGGACTTGCCCCATCATCCTCACTGCACACACAGGACACGCCCAGCACCCACATTGCATACATAATACTTGCCAGATTGCTTCCACAGGATTTACCTAGCACCCAGATTGTTCCCACGCTGGTCTCCTCTCAGTATATGAGGAGATCTCAGCATACTTTCTGGTGGAGCCCCCTTGCAGGATGAGGGTAGTCTGTCCCGCTAGCATTGATTGACAGTCCCACCGACATTGATTTTTCCCAGGTATGTCTCTCAGTCAGGCTCCTCTCAGTCTGGCTCAGACACCCCCTTACACACAAGCATCATGGCTTACACTTGCCGGTACATCTACACACTTACTTGCCCTAACAAAGAAACACTTTGAAACCAAAAACACACTTTCTCTATTTCCCCTTTCTCATAATTTCTCCCCTATCTCATTATCTCCCCTTTCTGCACATTTCTCCCCTATATCCCCTTTATTAACTCCTTTATCTCTCAACTTGTTGATTCTTCCTTTTTCTCATTGACTCTCATTTGATTTCTCATTTCTCTTGATCTAATCTTTCCATTTGTACCCCTTCTGCTCTTTCTCATTATCTCTTACCTCCTCTTTGATACCCCTTCTCATTATCACTCCTTCTGTTTCTCCCTCCTTTCAATTTCTCCCCTTTTTTTTTCTCTCTCTCTCCTTTTCTCCCTACTCTTTTACCTTTATCTCTCATCTTCTTTATCTCACCCCTTTTTCTATCCCTACACTTTTTGTTTATCTCCCCTCCTCTTTATCTCTCCCTTTTCTCCTTACCTCTCCCCTTTCTCTTTTATCTCCCCTTCACTTTGATCCTCCCATTTCTTATTATCCCCCCTCTTCCCCATCTCTCTTCTTTCTCATTATATCCTTCTTAATATCGCTATCATTTTTTCCCATCTCTCGTCTTTCGCATTATCTTCTGCTTCTCTCTATCTCTCCCATTCATCTCTCATTTTCTTCTTTTTTTTATTTATCTTTCCATTTCTTACTAATCTGTATTATCTATCCTTCCCCCTTTCTCTCCATTCCTTACCTTTCTGAAGTCCTGTGGTGGGAGCATGAGGTCTTTTCGCAGTTTCACTGCTCGCTCACAACACAGAAGGCTTCAATGCTGAGCACTGGGATATGATGTCATATCCTGGCGCTCAACATCAATTACCTGCAACATCAGGTATCATTATCTTCCCAACCGTCCCTGCTCCACCAGCGGAGGCAGTACAGTCCGCTGCAGAGGAGGCACCTGTCCTGTGTGCACATCTTTTTTTTTTTGCTCATTGATTCGAGGGAACATTGTAGACTATATCGTTATTAACCTAAATAAGAAATGCCCCTGTTATCATTTAATTATATTGTAATATAAGTGCATGATGTTAGTGTTGAGTTGAATCAAAAGTTCTCTGATGGCTGCACACCAAAAAGAAATCTATATTGGTCCATCTTGCAAGCCAATTGAATGCTCTAAACCATGCTCTTTTAGCCAGGTGATATGCTTATATGTCAATGGTTCTCTGCTCAATAGATTACTCCTTCAATCAACACGTTAGATGAAAGGTTTTGGCTTTCGAGCACTTGTTTCCATTGCTGGTTTTTTTTTATATTTCCAGCCAGGCTACACACGCAATGTTACTTTCACCTTTATAATCCCATTTTCGAAACCACCTTTAGATGGTAAAAATATATATTCATGAGACCCAGGAGTCTAACGCGCGCACGAGTCGGAGGGCTGCTCGCAGCGAAACCCTGTGGCGCAATGAAGGTGAGGGCCGGGGCACCCCAGCTGAGGTGGGATCCCGCCGCCCCGCACAGCGGGCGCACCACCGGCCCGTCTCACCGGCACCGTCCGGGAGGTGGAGCGAAAGCGCGCGCGATAGGACCCGAAAGATGGTGAACTATGCCTGGGCAGGGCGAAGCCAGAGGAAACTCTGGTGGAGGTCTGTAGCGGTCCTGACGTGCAAATCGGTCGTCCGACCTGGGTATAGGGGCGAAAGACTAATCGAACCATCTAGTAGCTGGTTCCCTCCGAAGTTTCCCTCAGGATAGCTGGCACTCTCTCCGCTCTGCAGTTTTATCCGGTAAAGCGAATGATTAGAGGTCTTGGGGCCGAAACGATATCAACCTATTCTCAAACTTTAAATGGCCTGGAGCCGGACATGGAATGCGAGCGCCTAGTGGGCCACTTTTGGTAAGCAGAACTGGCGCTGCGGGATGAACCGAATGCCGGGTTAAGGCGCCCGATGCCGACGCTCATCAGACCCCAGAAAAGGTGTGTAACAACTCACCTGACGAATCAACTAGCCCTGAAAATGGATGGCGCTGGAGCGTCGGGCCCATACCCGGCCATCGCCGGCACTGAGAGCCCCGGGGCCAGGCCGCGACGAGTAGGAGGGCCGCTGCGGTGGGCGCGGAAGCCCCGGGCGAGGGCCCGGGTGGAGCCGCCGCAGGTGCAGATCTTGGTAGTAGTAGCACATATTCAAACAAGAACTTTGAACGCCGAAGTGGAGAAGGGTTCCATGTGGAAAAAAAATATATATATATTCATGAGGAATACCTGTTGAAGGATAATCATTCTTTTAAAAAAGACAAATAAAAGGAAGCACATGCCAATAGACCCTTACTAATTTTCCTTAGGCTGCAGCCTCGCAAAGGTTACATTTGAAGTGCACTAATGTCTTTCCCTGCAACCCATAAAGAAATTTAAATGTGCTCCTCCACATCAGAGTGCACATGGGAAATCAGTGATGGAACCTTAGCCTGTGCAACATTGAGTGACTGCCCCAAAACTGGTTGACCTGGTACATTGGTGCAAAAATTCAGTCCTCAAAGGCTGTAAACAGGGCAGTATTTTTTTTGTATAATTTCCTGAAGCCTAGTAGTTTAATTAATGTTTTATTGAAATGCCTCTGCTCAAGATGGGATATCAAAAACATGTGGCCTGTTAGCAGCCTTCAATGAGTGGAGCTATGCAGTCATCACTTAGGACCAAACATTTTGGAACATAATTACTTGTTATCTACCATCACAACTATTTTAAACGATCTGTTGAGTATGTTCATTAAACTACGATTCTCCTCATATTATCTATGTTTAATGCAGGGCCAACTTGGCCCTCCTGGAAAGGTTGAACCTTTATAATGGATACTGCCGTTGGAGAGTTGTTTCATGTCCCTTCAAACACAGGAATTAAAAAAAAAAATCCTAGTGACATGGGCCATAGGAAGATGAACCTAGAACATGGAGGTCTCATGTTCTAAATTGGATATCACATAACCAATATTTCTTTTTTTTTAACATATTCAAACATTTATAATGTGCACAGTATGAATCAAGGTTGTATTTGTTGATGTTTACTTGCAAAAAGACTTACAAAAGAATGAAATTGGTACAAATAACTAATTAAAATGGAAAACGTATCTTCAATGTTGCATTTCTGACAAAGGCAAACGATATAATGCCTGAGAAATTAAATGCGTCTTTCCACAGGGGGGATGGATTCTCCTTTCACGTATTTGTTGTAATCAAGAACACCAGCTATATAATTTTCACTGCAGGGCTAAAATTGAATAGATAGCTGTGATGTGGAAAACAAACAGAAGCTGGTGCTTGAGAGACTCCTGCACATTTCTACACTATATTTGAGTTTTATTTCTTAGGAACATTTCATGTGACATTTCCTTATGGCATTGTTGAATTAATTTACACCTTTACATTTAGGTTGGTCTCTGGGTGATTCTATTTTTCTTTTTCTTTGCCGTTGAAGATGATTTTCTGAAATAACAGGTCTCAGGTCATCTGATATTGTGCTACCATGACAACTTGATCACTAATATCCAGGGGCATTACAAAAGGCCCCTGCAGTCCCATCAGTGCAAAAAGGCCCTCTCCGTGGCACTAATGACATTTGCAGCTAATGATGTTTTGAAATGATTTAATACAAGGCAAGGTGTTATCATTTTTGACACCTAGGATTTAGTAGCTCCATGATGACTGGAGTTCTGATTTCACATACAATAATATAGTTAGAGGCATTCAGATCCACTTTAGGGTAGGTAAGAATATCCAGCTGGGTGATAGAGAAGACACTGATATTCTCCACATACTCCACAATTGAAAAATATACCCTTCATAGTACAACACTAGACACTGTATATTAGCAATTTAGTAAAATTCTATACAGTAACAGTTGAATTATATAACAATTATTAAGTTGTTCCCCAGGAAAATGACACAGAAATAAAGTACAAAATTAGATATTTTTTTCTGCATGCTAGACATACAAACAGTACTTCTGACAGCATGGTAGTAAGCATCCATATTTAAATTCACTTCTTTAAGGACGCTTACAACATAGCACATCAACGCCCTCCCATATTCCTTTAGCTCACCTTTCCTAGTCCCTCTCCTGCGATACTTTTACTAGTGTGGCTGGTCCATCCTTAACAGAAGCACTTTTACCTATTGTGTAATACAATATTGATTGTAAGCTAGTTTGAGCAGGGCCCTCCTCACCTGTTGTCTCTGTAAGTCAAATTGTTATGTTACAGACTACTTGTTATGTCCTGTCCACCCATTGTACAGCGCTACAGAATTTGATGGCGCTATATAAAACAATAAATAATAATAATAAATTCATGCTTCATACATGGATTCCTCATTCATTTAGAGTTTTTTCTACTATTTTATATACTGCATGAAGATGTTAATCAGTCACTTCCCAATCAGCAGCATTTGCTGTCCTGCAATCTAAGCAGAACTGCACTTACAGGAATAAAGCCCACGGGGCTCAGAATGGGCCAGAGTGGTCCCTTGACTGGGTGCCGAGCAGGGCTAGGCCTTGGCGGCATTTTTTTGAACAAGGCAGGGGAGGGGTTAATGGAAGGCCATTTAAGGGGTGGGTTCCATTAGGTTAGGTGCCATTTTGTTGTCACCTTACCACTTGTTGTTTGTCCCACTGTCCCTCCCTTTTTTGTGATAAGTGTTCCTGGGGTATACGTTTTTTGTCACGGTCGTGCGGAAGCTTACCAGGTATCTGGTGTATTTATATGTGTTTCTGAGGAAGCCTAGCATGGGAGTCGAGCCTGCTGCAGTCAGTCTCACATGTACCTGTAACTGCGCAAGAATTCCGACACAGAGAGCTCAGTGATGGTTCCCACGGACTGCCTTGGAAACCATTTATCAAGTTTTTTTTTAAAATATTTTTTCACATGATGATTTATGCCATCACTATACGTTTTAAAGACCACTATTTCATGACGGCAGGGAATGTCCTGAATGTGGGAAGAAACAAGAGTACTTTGAATACCACTGACAGGGTTAACCTGTCTCAGCCTCAATAACTCATTGGCTGTCAGTGTGGGCAGCACACACCAGTCTGGCACTTAGAGGTTTAAACATTTAAAGGGATGCTCAAACCATCATATACAAGTTAAGGCAAATGGAATCTGAGTGTCTCTTTTAAACCTCTCAGTTTCATGTGAACTATTGGCTAGCCATTTTATACCACTGGTATCAAGGGAATATGCAAAAATCAATCAGACACGAGAGCTTTAAAGGGTCACCATCACCATTGTATGGACATTAATGCATATGATAGCTGAGTGTCTGCTTTACATTACCATCTCCACCCCATTACAAATGCATGGAGGAATTCATCAGAATTCCCCTTACACATTTTTCTCTTCCCCTGCCCCTTAGCTCCTGCATGTCATAGAACATGTCATAGAACATGCACGCTAAACTCAATGTAGCACTGGCCCAAAACTTGGCCCTCCCTGCCCACTTGCCAGCTAACCACTGAATGAAAATAAGCCAAATAGATTGAAATGTACAAGAAGGTGCAATATATGCATATATATATATATATATATATATATATATATATATATATATATATATATATCTTTGACGTAGCGGGTGAGCTTAATTATGCTTTGGCCAATTCATATAACCAAAACCTCTCATTTATATTATGTTTATATATTTGTTGCCAACTTTATTAGGGTGAGAAGCGCAGACAGTATTTTGTTTTTTGTATACATTGTACAGCCAACACACTGTATTTGCAGCATGCTCACACTGTTTGGTAGGCCTCATATAATACATTTGTATTATTTGAGCCTGAGACTAGCTTAGCGCACTGACATTTTTTCTTTTCCCTGTTTGCACATATTTGAGGTTGTTGGCTCCTCGTCAGTCTGGTTGCAGCTTGCTGTCCAGGGGTTACATGGGAGGAGGTTTAATTGCACCTCCCCCAACACATTAGTCTGGTTTTTGTAGCAGTATAAACTGCTTTGTGTGCCCACTATGTAGGAGGTGAGAGTAGGTTCTCGCCCTATTGAGAGTGTGCCTTGACGTGGCGGGTGAGCTTAATTATGCTTTGGCCAATTCATATAACCAAAACCTCTCATTTATATTATGTTTATATATTTGTTGCCAACTTTATTAGGGTGAGAAGCGCAGACAGTATTTTTTTTTTGTATACATTGTACAGCCAACACACTGTATTTGCAGCATGCTCACACTGTTTGGTAGGCCTCATATAATACATTTGTATTATTTGAGCCTGAGACTAGCTTAGCGCACTGACGTTTTTTCTTTTCCCTGTTTGCACATATTTGAGGTTGTTGGCTCCTCGTCAGTCTGGTTGCAGCTTGCTGTCCAGGGGTTACATGGGAGGAGGTTTAATTGCACCTCCCCCAACACATTAGTCTGGTTTTGGTAGCAGTATAAACTGCTTTGTGTGCCCACTATGTAGGAGGTGAGAGTAGGTTCTCGCCCTATTGAGAGTGTGCCTTGACGTGGCGGGTGAGCTTAATTATGCTTTGGCCAATTCATATAACCAAAACCTCTCATTTATATTATGTTTATATATTTGTTGCCAACTTTATTAGGGTGAGAAGCGCAGTATTTTGTTTTTTGTATACATTGTACAGCCAACACACTATTTGCAGCATGCTCACACCTGTTTGGTAGGCCTTGTATTATACATTTGTATTATTTGAGCCTGAGACTAGCTTAGCGCACTGACATTTTTTTCTTTTCCCATATATATATATATCTACCTGGTTAACACAATATTTATTCTAAAAACTGTAATTTTCATTTTAAGCTACCTTGCATACTGTGCATATAAAAACTCTATTTGAACTCACACCGATATGAATTGTTACTTTAACGTATTTTCTTTGGGCCAATATAAATATTATACGCAGTAAATGCCTGATGGAAATCAGATGCTTCTTTTTTTGGATGAATTGCAGATATCTAAGATCATGTATAACATCGAAATATCATTTTTCCATTCTCAACTAAAATATATTGCAGCTTGCACATAATCCATCAATGTTATGAATAAAATGAAGGTCTGTTGAACTAGCACTGAGCTACGGCACACTATTTAGTGTTCTTTTGTAACTAATTGGATATCCAATGTTCTCTAATACCCATGATTATCATATAGCATAAACAGTACTCTCATGTACTGCCAGCGTAAGCAGAAATTTGGTTCGTGAAGCACCATCTATGGAAGGTTCTTGGACAGCTACTGATGTAATTTGAAAAGTATGAAGAGTTTAAAGTGGCATAACATTTTCCTTCGTGAACTGGTTGAAAGTATTGTTCTGTGCATGACAGGAGTGGGAAGCGATTGACTATGTACACACTTGTCAACCAACAGGTCTGCATCTTTGACAGCAATGGCAAGGGATCAGAATACTATGTAAATAAACCCCACAGCTGGATCCTCCTCCTTGTCTTCTATCCCACACGCAGAGGGTGGCCAGGTTAACCCAGGAAGGTCTGCACTTCATTTTCTCGGCAGGTAATAACGAGGTTACACAAGCAAGCAAACTTAGATTTAGTTTGATACTGCGCTTAAATGGTCTCATAAAGCATTTATAGCTAAGGTAAGAAAACATGGTTGACAGCACATTAATAAATCAAGCCTTTGTTTATTTATGAAGTTTTCTAATGATTTATATTTGCCGATGCCTTGGTAGAAGTACACTTATTTTGACAAGGTCTTAAATATTTTATTATCGCTGAGTTTATTGGTTGTTATGTATAAAAAGATGTTTCTGGTGCAAGATTTGAAAGCTCGTCATCCCCATAGCAACCATTAAAATGTATCAGCTTATTGGCCCATTCCATTGGTTGCTATGGCAATAAAGATACTACTTAAACCTTGCACCAAATTTACCCTTTATGGATAGTTCCTTCTTCTTACTGCATATCAAAATGTGTTGCTCTTAGCATTGGTTATATGATATTTTCTGTTAAAGGGACACTCCAGCTATCATACTCGTTTTCATTATTATGATTATTATTTTTATCTCAGCACTGTCAAGTTTCCCTAATGTGTGGTTATTGTACTCTCAATACTAAAATGTTTACTTCACCATTGCTTTTGCAACACTGTTTTTGTTCGGAAATGGCCTTACCATCTAGGCAAACTGCTTGGGACATGGAGCTCTTGGAGTCTGTCTCTACCATATTCCCCCCCCCCCCCGTTATGTTGACAGCTGAGTGCACGAGGGAGCAGGAGACATAGTACCACAAGGCAACTGAGGAAAAGCCTACTACCCTTAAAATACCATGCAATGTTGGCAATTGTTCCTAATCGTATGACAGTGTGTGATATGTTAACATTTTAAAACAATAATAATAGCTTACAATAATAATAGCTTACATGGATTTTGCACCTTCACCTTTTATAAAATCCTCTGTCATATATCTTCATCAATCTTAAGTGGATCTCCATTGTTTCCTTTGATCTTTGCTCATTTTTATCCAACTTACCATTCTCCACATTCCTCTCCTTGATAAACTGTGATCAAACTGATGGTTATCTCTCTTCCTTGGGGCAGTACTATATTACTCCTTAGACTTGTGTATTCAGACTTGTACAAATTTTAATTTGCCAATTTCCTTAATGTCCAAAAACGAGAAGGTACCCCCAAAAAAACAAATGCAAACAAAACAGATCCAAATTCTTGAAGATAGAAGATCAAGAAGAGGGAAGAGAAGAAGCAGAGCTATGAAAAAAGGTGACAGGGACATGAAGTGGTCGGTGGAAAAGGTTGGGGATGGTTGAGAGAGAGAGAGAGCATGAGAGAATGAATGAGCGTGTGAGAGAGTGATTGAGACTGTGCGATAAAGTGAGAGAATGAGTGCGTAAGTGGGTGATAATGAATTTAATTTCCAAATGGACAAAGCTCTCGGCATTTCATCCTAATTGAAAGGACTGGAAACAAAGGAATGGGCCAAGAATGTCTTACTCAAAGGAACATTTAAACGATATTTATAATTGTTTTTATTTATAGTAAAAAATCCAAGTCTCCTCCTATTTCTATGAGAAACATTCTGGAGAACTGCTATGATCCCTCTCAGTGTCTGTGCATGACCCAGCACTCCTGACAAAAAGGAAGTCAGGAGGCAATTGTTTTATGATTAACCGAGAAGCATTTCTTAATGAAACACTGGTTGTTTTGTATTAACAACGGGCAAAGAAGTTAATGTATGCGTTACCTATTTGTTGTTACACGAGCTTGCACTTGAGCTGCTTTTTTGTGCTTTTATAATTTTGTGTGTGTACTTGGAATAAATGTATACTTTTTACCATTGGACATACAGAGCTGTTTCATATTGTCTCTCTCTCTATAAATATATATCCTGTATATGCCCTGGATTTTTGAGAAGGTGTCTACCCTCTGCTTTTGGTTTCTAGTTTACAAGCTTGACTAATTACTAGAGAATTACTGCATCTTTGTATCTTGGTAGCACACACCACATTTTTAAGAGCACAGTGTAACACTTATATGTATAGTAGGGGGTTATAAGGGAATAAATGTGCATTCACTGCTGCTAGAAAATTACATCCTAGTCATGCTGGCCTAACCTACATGAAGTTAAAATAAATAAACCTAAGCAACTCTCTTGTTGTTAGTCATCACCTCTTACACCATCCTTCTCTCTCCATCCAGGTTTCCCCCCTCAATTTTCCTTACTCGCGCAAGCTTCCTTCGAACCTCTCTTCCCTGTCTATTACAATTAAAATCATATGGCTCCCTCTTGTTTGCTTAATTATCCTGTGTGAGAGGGAACCTCGTAACCTAGCAGGAGACAAGAAGAAGCAGAGATCTGTGTCTCTGTCAGAACTCACTGTTGTTACCACTCGACATGTAGTTGGTCTTACAGGATACATCACAACCTCTCTTAGTCACTAAGACCCGACCAGAGCAGGTGACAATTAGCAATGAAATTCACATCTTTCTATTGCCTTCCTGAGAGTAAACACCAATGACCAAACACCCAGCTGCGCAGTGTGAAACATATAACGGGGAGCCAAGCAATACGCTGGATGAGCATATTAACTGTCATAGTCCACAGAAGCTGTCTGTTTTTGTAGCCTGTTAAGAGTGGTTTTGGAGAAAACAGACATACATTACAATTATAAAGCTTTTTCTATTCTTATGTAATATTAATTTGTGAGGTTTGTTAATAAGACATAGCAGCAAATCTTTGGATCTGACCTCAGCTTTGACTGCAACCCAGTGTTATAGTAGAAACGCAAAATGAAAACTGAAATGATCAACAGAAAATAATTTATAGAACAAAATAAGGTGACGAGAGCTAGAAATATCTATCATCTTGTCAAAACACAGTAATGCCACGTTGATTCTAAAATGAATGCTAGATATGCCTTACATGTAATGTCACCATTGCCTGTTGACTTTATATCAGTGTCAACCTTTAGTTAATCTCACCTAATCCCATTGCTTACTGTTTCTTCCTTGAAAATCTGACAGCCTACAAATTTTAGCTGATTAGTATGCGTGATGAAATTTTTAGCATAGCTTTTCATCATGTTCCACAACTAGCATTACTTGTTTTCTTCCGGCTTATGGTTAACTAGTGACCATTGTGTAACTGGTGATGAAAAGAGAGTTCTGTATCAGGAGGTTTTTAGGCTCATCTGCCTTATTTTAGGTTATGATTATTAAGTATCAATAAAGGTAGGTAACAGCAAAAATTTACAGTTACTCCACAGTGTTTTAAGTAGCTGGTAGCCTGAGGCCTAATAAGATATCAGAATTAACTAGAAATTAAAATGTTATGCAGCATTTTCTAGAGTTGTGTACCATCTTCCCTAGCTGGACTTTGGACACTAAGGGGCAATACTAGCCTGAGATGACATCAGACGCACGTATGTGAAACACGAATGTTGTTGCATCTACAGGCATGATGAACCACATCATGCCTGTAGACATAATCGGTGCCATATCTCGATCTTCAAGATGCTTTACATATGGCAGAAGGTCATGGGAAGGTAAGTTCCTAAGTGAAATAAAAAAAAAAATCACAGCCATAGTGGCTTAAAGGATATAAAAGTGTGGTGAGAGTTCTCCTCTAAGTAAACCGTATGAACAAGTATACTACTTTATCATGTACAACAAATCGTTTTATTGTAAATTGACCATGTTTTCTATGGAACTGCAAGTTGCTATTTCTTCCCTCTCTGAAGGACTGTTTCTACCTGTAGTTATTTTTTCCTCTTCCTTTTCTAAATGTTTCCAAAAATCCCTTTTTATGGACTTTAGTTAATTCGAGTTTCTTTGCTGTTAGGGATTTATTGGGTACTTTGGAACACATTACTGGACTTGCCATAAATGAAGTAATTAGCAAATTATATACCTAATAGCTCTGCAGAGCACTCGGAGTAAAACTGGAAAACAGTAATTTGTAGTGTTTCAGGTTCTGAAGAGGGCAGTGGACGTTAATCCTATATAAAAAGGAAAACATATCAAAAAATATATTTAAAAATATATTTAAAAAAAACAACTGTGCTATTCCCAAGAGGCAATGCAAATATTTCTTTCACTCATGAATGACTGACATACGTAACAGCAAAGATTTTTTTTCCCCAACATTTTAATGCATTATATCATACTGTGCAGTCATGGAAACTGTCCGATCTCATACTGTGTTCTTATGGAAAATAGCTGTAGCGCTAGAATGCAACTATTATTTTCTGTGGTTCAATTATATATATATATATATATATATATATATATATATATATATATATATATATATATATAGTGATACCATGAAAGCTTTATGTGTTACTAATTTGTATTTAGTAATTAAAATCAAAGTAAGCAGAATTAAAGCTCTTACACGTAACCCTCTCACGTGTGTGAAAAGCCCAGGTTACAGCAAGCAGAGAAGGAACATGCACAAACTGAGAGCCTTTCTAATCCATAAAATACACTGTGAAGAACACATTCAGAATGTAATGAATTTTGCTGATAAGTAAATTACATATCACAGCATGCCTTAATGTGATTGATTACAATAGCCTTCTTTAAAAAGCCCTCACATTTTTTCTAAAAACACAGACTTTCAGCACCTGGAATTAACAGTATTTGAAACAAACAAAAAAAAGGTTCATATTTTTTTAAGTCATGAAATGAATGCTGTCCAGCAGCTGAATATCTGATCCTCCTGTCTGGCCTACTGTCAGGGTCCACTCTCTGCTCCCTGAACCATGGCTGAATCATACATCAAGCTAATACATCTGCTACCACTAGTGGCCACCCTCCTCCCTCTGGAGTGAGCTGAACCTGATTATCAGGTACAGCTGCGACTCATGAACTGAGTGAAGCCTGCCTTTATAAGACCTGCCCTGCCCATCAGTCAGGGCCTTGGCATTGATGTTAAAGGACTGCCTTTGCTCTGAGCCGCTACCTGTACCTGTACCTGTACCTGTACCTGTACCTGTACCTGTACCTGTACCTGTACCTGTACCTGTACCTGTGCCTGTGCCTGTGCCTGAACCCGTGCCTGTGCCTGAACCCGTGCCTGAGCCTGAACCCGTGCCTGAGCCTGAACCCGTGCCTGAGCCTGAACCCGTGCCTGAGCCCGTTCCTGTACCCGTGCATGATCCAGTACCCGAGCGTAAGTCCGTACCCGTGCATGAACCTGTACACGTGCCTGGCCCGGTAGTACTCCGTTCCCGGCCGCCCTGCCAGTGGGCCTCCGTTCCCGTCCGCCCTGCCAGTGGGCCTCCGTTCCCGTCCGCCCTGCCAGTGGGCCTCCGTTCCCGTCCGCCCTGCCAGTGGGCCTCCGTTCCCGTCCGCCCTGCCAGTGGGCCTCCGTTCCCGTCCGCCCTGCCAGTGGGCCTCCATTCCCGTCCGCCCTGCCAGTGGGCCTCCGTTCCCGTCCGCCCTGCAAGTGGGCCTCACCTGTACCTGTGCCTGAACCTGCCTGTGGGCTTACCTGCCAGTGGGCCCGCACCCGAGCCTGTACCTGTGCCTGAACCTGCCTGTGGGCTTACCTGCCAGTGGGCCCGCACCCGAGCCTGTACCTGTGCCTGAACCTGCCTGTGGGCTTACCTGCCAGTGGGCCCGCACCCGAGCCTGTGCCTGCACCTGCACCCGAGCCTGTGCCTGCACCTGCACCCGAGCCTGTGCCTGCACCTGCACCCGAGCCTGTGCCTGCACCTGAGCCTGTGCCTGCACCTGCACCCGAGCCGGTACCTGCACCTGCACCCGAGCCTGTACCTGCCTCAGCTCCCGTCTCTCTGCCTCAGCTCCCGAGCCTGCACCTTCCTCTGCTCCCGTCTCTGTGCCTCAGCTCCCGTCTTTTCCAGTTCTGCTACTCTGTCTGTACCTATCTCTCTGTCACCATGCATAAAGGAGTACAGACAGAGTCCCCCGTATCCCCTGCACATGGACTCCTACCAGACCTGCTCGCCCGGGTCCTGACACCTTCTGACCAGGAATTGTGGGGAACCCTGGACAGGGCCGGCCCGACAATGGAGCCGAGTGGGGCAACCGCTCCAGGCGGCACTTTGCCGCCCCAAGCCCTTTTTTTTTTTAAAGCTGAGGAGAGAGAGGGCGTCGAGTGGTTTTATCTTACCAAGTTGTCAGTACCCGCTCGGCGCCCCTCACTCTCTCCTCTGCAAGCCCTCTAGCTCGGTCTCGGTGCCGGCTTGTAATGTTAAGCGCCGGAAGATGACGTCATTTCCGGCGCTCAGCATTACAAGGCGGCACCGAGACCGAGCAGGGAGACTCACCGCAGGACTGCTGAAAGGTAAGTATGGGGGGGGGCGTCGGGGAGAGTAAGGGTAGATAATGGGGGGGGGCGGCAATTTAAACTTCGCCCCAGGCGGCATTTTGTCTTGAGCTGGCCCTGACCCTGGACCTTTAAGGTGACAGGAGCCCATAGTGCTGAACCTCCTCTTGTGGAGGAAAGTCTGTAGAAGAATGCTTTAACTGCTTTTGGAGTACACAGGGTGTGTACTCCAAAAGCAGTTTCAAAAATTAGTTTGCATATACAGTTTATTCTGATGGTAAACCTGTATCTTACCTGTGTCCATGTACACATTGCAAAGTGATATAAGCTGACATTCTACTTGGTGATCAAGTTTGTCAAGTTCAACCGTACTGATCACCCAGTACGTAAAAACCCTACATAGGAACAATTTCCAAAATTCAGGTTTTTTTCTGCTTTCTCGCTGGGTTTATAAACTATACCTAATCACCTCCTTATAACCAGTTATATCCCTGCATTCTTGTTTGTCAAAAAATCATACATCTTATGTTTAAAGGCATCAATTGAATTTGAACAACCTTTATAGGAATTCACATCTTTATTGTTCTTATTGTAACGAACCATTTTCACTGCTTTAATTGAAAATTCCTTTCTTCAAGTCTGAGTAGATGACCTCATGTTCTTCATACAGTACTATTAATGACCAGGTAGTCTGGTATACAACTAACCAATGAAAAGCTAGAAGATTTAAGATAGATGACTACTTAGAAAAAGAATGTGATCAAGAGCCTAACTATCTTGTTTACTATTTTATTAAGTAAGACCACATACACCTCTTGGCATTTGGTATTGTCTTATGTTCACAATAGCCCTTATGTAGTCTCCATGCATGCTTAAATTCACTGTACAAATGAAGACTATGAGTTTAGGTAAGAATTAGGGTTTTAACATAAGAGCAACAATTGTGGCATTATGGTACATATAAATATGGGTTTAGATTTAGAGGTGGAAGACGCATTAAAAAAGTGTTAGGACATTATGGTTGAAGCATCAGTGTTATGGTTTGTCAAACTGGATTGGGGTGGATGTTTACTTCTGGAATTATATTTAAAAGTAGGAGAAATGGTCAGAGCTTAAAATTAGATGTTTTAATTATAAAATGTATATACACGAATTAGATATGTATAATTATTGGCTGTAACATAAGACAAATCCAATGCTTGATGTAGTTGAGATTTTATATCTGGTATAAAAATGTGCAGAATAGATAAACCAGCCTAATCTGAAATTATGTGTCTCCATCTAACAGCAAAATAGCCTATGGCAAAATGCTCCATTGTAAAACTGACGTATAGAATAATCTCAGACAGAAAATGATATAGTAGTTAAGGGTATGTATGCTAGGGTTAGCATAGTATAAAGTTTATTGTTGTAGAATTAAAGCCAGGAAAAGAGAACAAAAGTTATCAGATGAGAGAATGGCTCAGATACCACTGATTTACACAAGCTTATCTAACTACTCTAGAATAGGGGAGTTGAGAGGTAAGCTGTTTGTGGGCAGGTAAAAGGTGAAATGTGGTAGAACTAAGAAGTAAGCAGGATCAAGAGCACACCCCAGATTCAAAGGAGGGGCTCAAAGGCCCTGCAATAAGCTTGTTATGCCATTCATAATGAAAATAATGTGTCCATAGGCTTGCTGTCACTTAAATTAAGTCTCATTCTTAACAAGCCAATGCACAATGAATACAGTATTTTTGGTCCAAAAATGCATTACCCCTAGTATATGGTGTGTTGTTACACACTCCATGTTATACATAGGAAACAGTGTATGTCACCCTTATGCTTGATCCAACAAAGGAATATCATTAGGAATCATAAAAAAATGTTGTTGGTTCAGATCAGTAAAGCAAGTAGAAAACCAAGAAAAAGTTATGTTATTATAATGCACCAAAATATACTACTGTATGTTTAAAATGTACAGCAGAGTTTTCAAAATACATTTACTTTAATAAGTTGGCACTGGAAAGTATTTTAACACTACTCTCATTAATTTAACAACTTTTAAAAGTAGTATCAAGTATTTGGCTAAATTTTTATTGGCTATAAGACTTGGCCGTTATGCAAATAATTAGTTAAGTATACATGGTCCAGTGCGGTAGAGCTTATGTTTTGTTTTGAAGTCAGTCAGCAATTTTGTTATTCATAATTTTCAGATTTAATTTATTTAATTAAGTTGATCACACTTTATACCATTACGTAGACATCAATGCCAAAGTATTATTTTCAATGATTGTAAGGTATAGGCAAATGAGACAATACAGCATTTTTTTAAAATATAATGTATTAATCACTCCTAGTACTGTTGAATATCCAAACCTTTCCCAAAAATAATTCTTGAATCATTGTTTTTCAAGGAATGCATTTTCTTTTGTTTAAATAAAAAGTATTGGGACTTTTAGGGCTGTGGTACACTACGGATTTGAGTACCAAATATGGACTGTCCCTCCTAAAGAGGGACACTTGGGAGGTATGTTGCAGTACAAGAAATAGTGGATAAACAGGCAACATTTATGGAGAACAAGAAGATAAACTTGAACACTGAGACTGGGCTTGGATGCACTTCCTTTTCTAATATTTCTTTTATTTTCTTTTAGCTTTTCCTGGTACCTGCTTATGCAGCAAGATGAAACTAGGAAACAAAAAAACATTCACTGCTTATATAACATTTTTTTTATTATTAAAACTATTATTATTTATTTTCCTTGTGCAGATCCATTATATTCACATGCCAGAGAAGTACATGGTATTTTAATGTATTTCATCTATACAGCACACACATGTTTTTTATTATTCGATTTATAGGCAAGAAAGCACTGTTATCACCAAGTAAATGACTGAGAAGGGGAATGTCAGTGAACTGGCAAGAGACACAAAAAAACATTGAAGTGGAAATAAAGGTTTTAGCAGAAACTCAAAATTAGCAGATTCAATTTTCATTGTAAGACATTTGTCTGTACAAATAACTTTTTCAGAGTAAATTAGCATGTTTAGGTACTTAAGTGCAATTTACCAAGATCAGAATGTTAATTACTCATAGGAGATAAATATCTCCAAATATTTACCACACGCGGGAGGATGATCCGTCTTGCTTTAGTAAATATCTGTCATTGCTAATGATTTCAAGATATGTTTTATTGATAACCTAAACTTTTCTTAAAACAGATTTAGTTACACCAGGGAGTCTGATAAAGATAGACAGGTGAAGACTAAAGGTAGGAGTGACATATTATGTATATGTAGAAAGAGAGATGCTCTTCGGGGATAAGAAACATGGATCTTTGCATTCCCCATACGTGACCTTATTTCACTTATCTCAACTTTTAAATAATTAAAGTGGACCAATCAATTTTCCCAATCCTTTACAATTCGTAAATAAACCTATGTAAGTGTTTCCAGATAAAAATAAGCAATTTACATGTATTGGAAATCTACCCAATGTCTATACCATTGTAAGGCCATCTTAACTTCTTCTTCTCCATATCTGCATTAATATTCCTTTCTTTATATTATTATATATTATTTCCTAAGTTGTTCACAGTTTTTGGTTGGTTCAGACAGGGTGATAAATTCAGGAAAAAATTATTAGAAAGGCTAGTTTTGCCAACTTCTTGATATAATATAGTCCCTTAATTTAACCTAACAGCTCCAAAACAATAATACTGATTCACAAACAAAAAGCAGGAGCTGTAGCTACTAGCTAATGTTGATTAATTAATTTAGTCGCTTTAAAAAATGTGAAGACAACATCTGCATTTTGAGGCTTATTGGATGACTCCAGGCCTTAATGCTATTCGGTTTCCGGAGTCCAGTTTTTGTATTAGTCTTTTACACAGAATACTTTCTCATGCACTAATATATTACATGGATATCCTTGTGATTTGAAAATGGAATTATGCCTTCCAATAAAAATATTATTTCAGTTTTGAAGTGATCTGGTGTGTCAGAGATGTGTTCATATGGTTTAAATTACTATTTGGCAACATAAGTAATTATGATTGACATTTTTTTTAACACGTTTTGCTTCACTATATTTTTACGTAGAAGGTGAAGGTATTGGTGAAATGTGGGACCTTTGTCACTGTTATAGCTAACAACCTGCATTATGTGAACCTCACGATTATGTGGTGGGATGAATATGTGTCTTTCAGGTGGATGCATTGGTTTTAAGGCGATACAGAGTTGGTTATTTTTTATATGTATATATAAATAAAATATGTATATGTTTTATTTGTGAATATATATATTATTACTATTTAACTTAAGAAATGTGTATGTTTCTCAACCAGCATAAGATATTGCATGAACATGTTGCGATTGTGTGTTATAAAACAACATGTACATTCTCCATGCACTAAGGTCATAGCCTTAGTGATCAACTGACTTATTGCACAAACAACCGGTTTGGAAAGTTACCTTGATTAATGCCTTACACTAATTGGGAAATGTGATTAGGACACTCTACCTCATGCTGGGTACGTTTATATATTTATCTGGTAGCAACTGAGTGGGCTCAACACAAGGGCTTTAATAACTCTATTACAGCCACTTCGCATCCATCTAGGAGATGTAATTATGTGCATACACATTGTCCATGTTCTGAAAATCATATAGTATAGGTGTAGTGTATATACTTACATTATTCTTGGAGATCAAAGCTAAATATCTATCTGTCAGGGGAATAAGGTGAGTCCAAGATTTTGTTGTTGTTTTGAAATGCATTAATTGTAATAGTTCAATGGCCAGGTTTCTGTCTCCCTAATATTATAGCTTTTATTAGTTGGGAGACTTGTGTGTACAAAGAGCAAAACAAAACAAAGATCACAAATATGTTATAACTTCCTTAGGTTTTGCACTCTCCATGGTCACTAAAATTAGAATTTCTCTCCCACTGTGCAAAACAAACATACTAGCACATCATAATATCTGAATATAAATGAAAGAAAATCTCATTAAATTCCTGATTTTTGGAGTAACTATGCTTGCAAATGCCCATGTGTTTATAGTTACTTTAATATTTGTACAAATATGTATAATGTATCTATATTAGATGTGTATTTGTGTAAATGTGTTAATAAAGGTGTCCATCTAGCAAGAAGAATCTGCACGCTGCGTGCGGCAAACTACATAAAATCACCTATGTTAGTTGACACAGCTACGTGATGTCCCTCACTCTATTATTATTATTATTATTATGATGTATTGTTTTATATAGCACTATCAGATTCTGCAGCTCTGTACAAAGGGTAGACAGGACATAACAAGTAGTAAATAACATTGCAACATAACATATAGAAACAACCAGGGCCGGCCCTACCATGGAGCAGACTGGGGCAATTGCCCCAGGCGGCACTTTTGAAGAGGCGGCACTTTGCCGCTCCAAGCGCCGTTTTTTTTTTTTGCATCAAGTTTTGCTACCGGTTTTAAAACGGCTGTAAAACCGCCTCCGTTTAATTATTTGAAAGCGGTCGGCTTGCCTGAATGCCGATCAGTTCGGCTCTTCTTTCCGCCCCCTTGAAGATGCGCCGCTCAAGGGGGCGGGCTCATGCAGAACAGTTGCTCGTCACCGCGTGACAAGGAGAAGATCTCAAGGGAGAAGAGCACGTCAGTGGAAGAAAGCCAGCAGAAAAATAAGTATTTAAAAAAATAATAATAATTGAGGTGATAGACAGATGGAGTCATGGAGAGACATATTCATGCCCCTAGAGGGTGCCTGGGGACATAAGTACACAACAGGGTGGTTAGGACAATCTATACACAAAGGGGGGTAATACACATGGGTATGGGGGGCATTACAATTAACCAGTATAAAAGAGGGGGGCATCAAAACACAAGGGAGGGGGGCTGGCTGGGGGCATCAAATAAATCAATAGACAGGGGTGTGTTGGGGCAAAATGCACAAAGGGGCCTGGCTGGGGGCACAGATACACAAAGGGGGCAAACAAACAACAAGCAGCAATGTGGAAAGCATTTTTTATGCTCTTAGTAGCTTATCCCATCCTGATGTGGCTGACCCTGTCCTGGTGTGTGTGTTTGGGGGTCAGTGTGTCAGAGCCTGTCCTGGTGTGTGTTTGCCTGGGTGTCAGTATGGCAGAGCCTGTCCTTTGTGTTGTGTTTGGGGGTCGGTGTGGCAGAGCCTGTCCTGGTATGTGTGTGTTTGGGGGTCGGTGTGGCAGAGCCTGTCCTGGTGTGTGTGCCTGGGTGTCAGTATGGCAGAGCCTGTCCTGGTGTGTGTGTTTGGGGGTCGGTGTGGCAGAGCCTGTCCTGGTGTGTGTGTCTGGGTGTCAGTATGGCAGAGTTTGTCTCTATCTGTCTGGGTGTCAGTATGGCAGAGTCTGTCTCTATTTGTCTGGGTGTCAGTGTGGCAGAGCCTGTCCTGGTGTGTATGAGTCTGGGTGTCAGTATGGAAGAGTCTGTCTCTATCTTTCTGGGTGTCAGTGTGGCAGAGCCTGTCCTGGTGTGTGTGTTTGGGGGTCGGTGTGGCAAAACCTTTCCTGGTGTGTGTGTCTGGGTGTCAGTATGGCAGAGTCTGTCCTGGTGTGTTTGTCTGGGTGTCAGTGTGGCAGAGCCTGTCCTATTGTGTGTGTTTGGGTGTCAGTGTGGCAGAGCCTGTCCTGGTGTGTGTCTGTTTGGCTGTTGGTGAGGCAGAGCCTGTCCCGGTTTGTGTGTTTGGGTGTCGGTGTGGCAGAGCCTGTCCTGGTGTGTATTTGGTTATCTGTTTCCTGGCACTTTACTTACTGTAGGGATAAATAGAACTTTTAATTTTTATTTATCCAGAGATAAAATGCCTTACTGAATGTCTAGTCACTTCAAAGGACAAAACTCCAGAAATCAGTGTGAGGAAAAGTGAAGGTATCATGTTATTTACTCTATTTCAATCTGAATATATTATGAAAAAGGAAACTTAAAATGGTTCTTTGGAGTTTGTGAAACACAATTGCTGATTTCATTATAGAGGGGACTATACACCACACATACGGGGGGGGGGCGACTATAGAGGGGACTATACACCACACATACGGGGGGGCAGCATTTCACGCTGCCGGGGGCGAAATGTCTTGGGCCGGCCCTGGAAACAACAGGTGAGGAGATCCCTGCTTAACCCCTTAATGACAAAGCCCGTACATGTACGGGCTCAAAATGCATTGTTTTCAATGGGTTTAGAGACCGCCCATCGTCCTTAAGGAGTTAAAGGAGTGCTGTACAGAGTTCCTGGATAAAACAGCATATCCCGGCAATCTACAAAGGTGTAGCCAGTAGAGGAAGCACATTGGTCTCCCAGGTATTCTCCTACCTTGTCGCAAAGGTCATTAAACCAGACCTTAATAAACTTGATACCTATATGTCCGAGACCTATATGTCCGAATCCATAACAGAGTATTATCTTCTCATCAATATTTACTTCATTCTAACAGCTATTTTAACATGCCTTATACATTTCAAAATATTCACATAGCCTCTTCCTGAAATAAGAATGACGCAAGAATTTGTCCTTTAGTGTTATCTTTTTTGTGATCTATACCTAATTTATTTATGATAATGGTGTTTGTATAACCTTGAGTCATTTATCAAGTTCTCCAGCTAGCGCATAATGTTGAGCAGTAGAAGGCTTTATGTGGGAAAATCTAAAGTAAGAATTTTTGTTGGGACCTTAGTATTATGCATCTGTTAGGTTTACCCAAGTTTATTGCATTAGTATGTGGAGGCAAACTCACGGTATGGGGATAAACCTGTGTCTTTCTCTCACACCCCTACAAGGTGGTGATTTTTAACAGGGTCAATTACCAGAGAACGGATAAGAGTAATGGGTCCAATCATCAAGATTTTTTTCATAGGTAAAGGAAAGCACGCATGGAAAAAGTAACTTTGTCTTACTGTATAACAATAACATCTTATAACCCAAATTGGGGGAACCTGGTGCCTTTCTTTTTAGAACCCCCCTCAATATGTACAATTAGGGGGAAAAAAACCTTTCAGAGTTACCTTAGAAAGTTTAAATATTTCCATTAAAATACATTTAAATAAATCTGCCTTTACTCTATTGTCAAAACCAGGAGAGTAAAGGCAATTTTTAAAAAAACTATTTCTGATGCTGCCTTGTAGATATAAAGTGACCTGTTTTCCTTAGGACAGTCCTGATTTTCAGGGATTTTCCCGACAGGCAGTTACACTGTCCCACTTTTGTGATCAGTTGGGGAGATTCATTCACTAAGCTGTGAAATTGATCAATGGTTGTGCTGTTGAAAAGACACAGGGCTCCCACTCGTTGTACTGCAGTTCCAATAATATCCAGGATCTCTCAGGGTTTGACCCACTCGGTTTTTACACCAATCTCATTGTCTCAGGATGCAAGAGCTGGTTTTCAGGGTTACACTTGACTGCTTAAACCTATTGCCTTTATTTCATGAATCTCCTTACCCAATAAAGACACAAAAAGACCAAGTTGCGAGGTAAGAGCATTGAATTTGTTAACCATTATCCACTGAACCAGCAAACTCTAAATATTGCTGACTGTGGTTGTGACATGAACTGCTGCCATAACTTGGCAAACCATCTTACTGGCAGGTACACCCTGAAATGACCACAGGAAAATGTGAGAGAGAAAATACGAAAACAAAAGTGTGTTAAGGATGAAGGAAGCAAGTGCTGTCCCATGGTGTTCTGGCTAAAAAAGTTCCACCTATATGGAGCATTGTGTACCCATCTTGGCAACATTTTTGGGTAAAGGGACCAGACTGGCCATCTGGCAAACTGCGCAAATGCCTGGCACCAGGGCGGATGGTGCTACACAATTACCATTACTGCCATTGATTCTATTTTTTAATTGACCATTATTAGAGCCACTTAGTTTTCACTTGAATACTAGTGGAACTATGACGTGATTGATATTCCTGTACAGTGATTCACAAAATGTGTTATTCACTTGTATTAGTTATTTATTAGATGTTTTTAAAAGCTTTTATCTCGTGAAACAGTATTTCTGCAAGAAGGAAACCAATTAAAAGCAGTTTTTTTATGTTTGAATCCAGTATCTCAGAACAAAGTCTGTATTCCTTCCTCTCTATAACCCCCACCCCATTGGGCTGCAGCACCTGTTACACTTTCCCAGGAATTGCAGCTTTAGTTCACTCGCATCTGTATTTGTTCTTGTTCTTCCTATTCTAGCTAACAATGGCAGAGATTTGTGTTGTTGAGAGCATTCAATACAGCCGCCTAACATTTTCTGCATTTTCCTAGCAGAGCATGGCAGAGCTGTGGGGTCTGCAGATAAAGAACTCCATTTGAAGGACTTTGTAATTATTTTTCTTAAACCACATTTTCACCGAGATTGTTCAGTGTATTTTATCATAAATGCTCCTTAACAATTTTACTCCTTATTGGCAGGCAGTTTTTTCATCTGAGAAGTGTCATGTTAACAGTTACTAACTGCAAATATCATTACACAAGGGCAAAAAAATTGTGTTGCACTATAAAAAAAGTGTGTTTTAATCATTGTGTTCATATTTGTCTATATGGTAGCTGTCCAAGGGGAGTTTTAGGCTATAAATGGATCACATTCACAAGCCACTTAATGTGGCTCTTAGCCAGTCTGAGACCTGCAAGTCTCCATATATTATTGTTATCATGGTACCTGGCCCAAAATTGAAAACTTATAATTCAATGGTTTACACCATAAAAAGTTGAAGGGCACTGTGTTAACATTATACCTTACTTCTGAATATATTGTACTTTATCATTTTTGTACATAAAGTTGCTGAATGTTTGAAGTAGGACAATAAAACACTAATTAGTCACAAATCCATGAACACCATAGGCAAACTGATCTTAGGTGCAATATTTTAAATACCATTCTTGATGAAAACATGGATGTTGATTATGATCACCACAAGAGTAGACAAGAGGTTGCCCTCCATTTAATGTGAAACTACGGATCCCATGGTGCTCATTGGGCTGGGAACTGGCTGTTGCAAAATCACGAAAGCTGGAGAGCTATATAATAGCTATTCCAGCGACAAGTCTGATGGATTCCAAAACGATTGCAATGATATAAGTGCTGAACTTGTGCTGAGTAAACATATGGCCGCAAATTTACAGACATTGCAGGTTTCCATGTAAATAAATCCAACAAGAATCTAACAATTACTAAGTCATAGTAACAAATGACATATCTGTAGGGAGGCAGGTGAATAATTTTGTAGAATATGTAGAATTTAAAAGGGAGAAAGTCTTAATCTATGACATTTTCTGCTGGAGAACCTTAAGCTATTTATCCATGTTTTACAAGACAATATACAATAAATGAAGGCCTAATGTCATTGTTATCCTTGTTGTGCAATTTGAAATATGCTGGTTACAAAATCTGATAGCCAACAAGGCTAATGAGTAATGCATGACAGCACTCCAGAATACGTACATTCAGATCACAGAGAAGACCTCCATTAGCATTATTCCATTAGCAGATTGAAAGAATGTAAAATGGAGTCAAGGTTACAGAGAAAATATAAGAAGATGCGGCGGTATTGTGATTATACCAGAAGGTTCCGACATGATTCTGTTTGTCAATGTCGTCATTACAACCTATTACATTTCAATGCAATGAGATGCGTTACGGTGTGGTATACAGACAAGGTTCACTCTATCTATCAAAGACTTTCTGTTCAGGGCCGCCATCAAAAATCTTCCTGACCCAATATGAATTTAGAGACCAAGCTCCTTCCTAATACAGCCTGTTAAATTAATCCCACAATGTGACCTAAATGTTGAAAAGCCCATTGTAACTTCCCTTACATCTACATAAGAAGCCTACTGGCCCTTTCCCCATGCCCACCCATGTTTAAAAAAAAATAAAAAAAAGCCCACGTCTTCACCCAGGTGCAATTTTTTTGGTTTTGTTTTTAAAAAACACTTGGATTTATTAAAGTCCTTCATTAAAAAAACACACCTACTGTATTACAAGAGAAAATGTGGTGTGGGGGCTACAAGAGCTACTCAGTGAGTCTGGAGGTACTGGTCCTTCTGATGGCAGCCCTGTTTCTGAGTGTGCTAAATAACCTATATATGTACAATTAAAATACCTTCCACAACATAATATAGGAATATTTTTCCATCTTGAATGAAAATGCTACAGTTTTTGCTCAACTTTGCACATTGTGCCAAGATTGTGAAAAAGATAAAGAGTGAGCTTCAGTCTAAATATCATCAAGTGAAGTAAATGAAGTAGAATGGGGTTATCCGGAGTGTCACAGGCTGTAGAAAGGTCAAGCAGTTAGAAAAAAGAGAAAGGCTTTTGGCACCAAGCTGAATAAGGGTCAAGATTAGTCATTTTGGTGAGTGCTGTTTCACTTAAGTAAGTTCCATAAGAATAAGACTGGCATATGGATTAACTGAATTGTAGTAAGTCTTTGACATGAGACTCTAGTTTGACTGAAACGTATATCCTATTACTTCAAGTAGCAAGTATTTATTAATAAAACATTAAGTAAAGAATTAGTAATACATTGGAACATGTTAGTTTTCCTCCTTATCTGTATCTTTAATATGATGTTTAATAAACCTGTGCATTACCCCCAGATTATGCTAAAAAAGAAACAGTGTCCGTAGTGTCCTGTATCTTTAGTATAGTGTTTAATAAACCTGTGAATTACCCCCATTTTATCCCAAAAAGAAACCATGTTCATAGTGTTCTGTATCATTAATATGCTGTTTAATAAACCTGCGTATTATCCCCAGATTATGCTAAAAAAGAAACAATACTTACAGTGTTTCTGACCTGGGCTTGCCTTTAAATGCTTTCTGATGTTATCATTAACATTATCTGTAAGAGTGATGAAATATGCCTTATACATGTATTTAAATATTAGCTATATACTGTATGAAATACCTAAAGTAAGCCAGAATGAGCCAGTAGAAGTACACATTAATAGGCACTTGTAAAACCGGTAATGGATATCTGTGTAAGTTATATGTACAATGAATATTGTTCATAAAGTCATGTTGCTGTTGGGCTTCTCTGATTTAAACATTTTTTGTCCAATACCATAAGCCCTTTCTGTATGTTATTCATGCAGTTCCACATATAGCTACTAGGGTGCCTAGCGTAACAAAGTCTTTAGGGAGCATTTAAATTCTGACTGAATCCTTTCTGTGCCCCTTTTTATGCACTTTTTATACACTTTTTTGAAAAATATGTGTTGTACAGGGCAAGATTGTATGCACTGAGGATTGCTGCAAAGCAAATATTATGTGGCATTTACCTTGGGTATACCCCATTGACAAAATGGTACCAGCCTTCCGCATCATATTGAATATAAAATCTTACCTCTGAAACACTGTTTAAAGATTCAAAACAAATACATGCAAATAAATGCAAAAGATTCATTATCCCAATTTTATATCCCTACTTCAAATGTGTACTTTACATGGTGAAATATGTGAACTAGAAAATCTAATTTGTAGACGCCATTCATATTGTAAATTATAATTTGGCTCCCTTGATGCTTGTTTGCCTGCTTTTCTGGGTACAAGTGGCAGTAACTATATATATTTAGAGTTCTACATCGGCGCATGCAAAGGAATAAATACTTATTGTTTGAATGTATTATGTAGATGTCCAGTTTTGTTCTATTTTCTATTGGAGAGATTAAAGGGGACATCTCATGGAAAAAAATTCTTAAGCATAAATACGGTGCTGTAAACAGTAATGTAGGTTAGCATTCACAAAAAAAACCCAAATCTAATTTAATTGCCATCATCTTCCTTTATCTACAGACCTGGAGGCTGTCCTGATATTTTGGATAACTTTTTCCTGCTCAGATAACTCACTGCATTGATCATTTAAGGCAGTGCTCTTCAACCCTTGCAGTCCACGATTGAGGTATTACTCAGGTTTGTCTAAGGTGTTTAAGTTTTTTAATTTTACAACACCTTACATACACCTGAGTAATACCTCAATCTTGGACTGTTAGGTGTGCCTTGAGGAAAGGGTTGAGGAGCATTGCTTTAAGGCAATGCTAATGAAGTTTGTGCTTCCATAGACTTCTGTTGGTCTGAGAGTCCAGCTATGTGATTCAGTTTGAGTCATTCTGGTGCATACCACAGGTAGTATGATAAGGAGTCTAGTAGATCAGGTCTTAACCTAGTAGATTGGGCTAAAATTGGATAGCCACAAAAACATAACAATTTAAATTTTTTTTTATTTATAATCTGATATTAGTAATAATAAAATGTTACGAGTTCCCCTTTAAGTGGAACTTGTCAGCTGAAAATGTCTTAAAAACTTTACATATTGAAAACGCTTGTGGAAGAATATTATGAGATCTACTTTTTTCCTTTTTCTAAAATGCAAGCTTTAATAAATGCAATTTTATCCTCTTCATAGTCTTTTCACTGTATATCTCCTTTCTAAAAGGAACAAAAGGATATAAAACTAATATTAACATTTGTTAAATATATTCTCACTCGAGAGATGTAATATAGAGATGTAATAGACATAATTAGACATACCACACACGTATATGTGCATCACTCTTAGTTTGTTGGGAAATGCTTTCACTGTGTTATGTGAAGTGATTATGAGAAAACAATGTTTACAGAAAGGGATCTAAAAAAAATGCATGCCTGCATACAGATGAGGAGGGGAATGACAAGAGTTCACTGCTCTAATGACTGTCCTATAATGCCAGAGAACATTCCAAATTTCTCATTTGTTTAGCCTGAAAATCCACAGCACATTCCCACAAACCACTTCCCTTTCTCTCTTTTCTAGCCAAAAAAGGAGAGAAAAGAGAAAAGTTCTTCTTTTCTAATGAAGAGAAGTTCACAGAGTTTCTTCCCATGAATGGAGGGCAGGCACCTGGGAGTTATGAATTTGAAAGTGATCATTTCTTTCAGTCATCAAGGACAATGGGGATCTCCTTTTGACTCACTTTCACAGCTTTGAGAGGCTCTCAGATCAGCTACATTCCAATCAGATTGGAGTCAGATCAGAGCTGAGCAGAACTGCATCAGGGTCTCACATAGAAAGACATGGAGCAGATGGCCAGCACTGAACTCTACTCCTCTTTTCAGACAGCAATGGAACGCAATGTGGGAAAGCGTTCCTTCACTATTGCCTATTGATAGCTGAATAGGACCACCACATGCCACCAGCCTGTAGGTATGAACCACTGCTAACAGATGGTGAGATCATTATGAGTAATTAATTCCTTTAATGTATCAGTGGGAACATGTTAGAAATGATGATGCATGCCGAGAAAGAAGCTGGTGAACTTCTCACTCCAAGGAGGAATGTATTATGGCTTTATCACTAAACAGTAGGTCCATACTGTATATAGCCCTCTTTTTCCTTTCCTTTACAGATGCTGACGGGCTGTTCTGATGCAGAGTTTTCATTAACCAATTTAGCTTTCAATTTTCTTCTGGGCAGAACAACTGATTTTAGATTGGGTCGCTTTCATATAAAGGGAAAATGTAAACCATCTACTTCTTATCAGCATTAACAATTGAACCAGAAAAATAAAAAAAACAGTAGAATTTTGACAATATACCACCACCCCCCCAAAAAAATTAAAAAGTTACTAAATGGAGTTAAATCACTTAATTATCAATAAATAAGTAAGACCAAAAGTGTTTCAAGCCAATAGATTTTCCTCTTTTATTTTGATGTTTGTTTTCTAAGCGTTGCGCTAAATATTCTTGATTTCCTGCAGATTAAATCAGGTATTCTTGGTACTCTTTCTCTAGCAGAGATCTTAAATATGTAGACATTTAAGAGGTAATTCATATTCAAATGATACATATTGTGGGTAATTAAGACACTTAACCACTGACCTTGTCATTCAGTTTACTCACGAACACAAAGGTTTGCTTAAGTGAGCAACAAATGGTAGTTAACCTTGACAATCTGGATATATATGGTACGCAATTTTGTATACTGATTTAAAACATGCAACAAAAATGTAGATTTTTTAATGAATTATAAAATATGCATGCATCTTGTTAAACGAAATGTTTTACTTTTTGTTTGGTTTCTTAATACAGTTTTCAATATTTTGGTTCTCATTTGATTCTCACTAATTATTTTTTCCTTTTATGCCATCTCAGTTTGTTGCGTATTACATGCGAGAATTGTAAGTCTTAGCAAATCTCTGGCACACATCTGTGCAAACAGTAACAGCAGGGCTGTCAGTCAGGCAGGACAAGCCAGTGTTTTAAAAATTTTTGTAGTATCTTTGTAGGTTAGAGACTAAATAATTAAAAATAATATTTAAAAATCTGTTTTGATCTAAAACAAAATGTGTTCCTCTGGGATAGCAGTAATACTGTTCTTCATATTAAAAAAAAAAATATTTTATGATACTGTGTATATCCAAACACAAAAAAATATCCCATTTATGCTGACAGTAGATCAGAGAGCAAGCTATCTTGCATTGCCCATTCTGTGTTAACAATCATATTGACTTTATTTGTGAGCCCCAAGAGCTAAAAAAGGTAGCTTCGCTGGCAACGGCTCTGTTTGCCAAAGTTGTTCTCTTGTACACAGGAGACTTTGCCTTGTTTTTTGGAATTGAACTGCTCTTATAGGTGGGATTAGTCTGATATGCAGAAGAACTTTTGCTGGGAAACTTGTAAGATGGAACACCAAGTTGAAACAGGTTAACTGTTCTAGCTACTTGGTGAAGGAAAAAAAAAATCACATAAAAAATATTTTTTAGATACATATTTCCAGATTTATATATACATAGTGATAGAAGCCCTCACCTGAAGGTCAATTTTGGATCTTAAGCCTGGTCCTTTAGGGCCTTAAGGCTCACAAACACAGATTTGTGGCAAACTGTACATTTTTTAAACATAAAAACCCCCAAAACAAAATCATAAAATAAAGTTTAGCTCCCGTTGGAGCCCTTTCTGGCATATAGTCTGCTGGCCCAAACTGACCAGCCTAAAATACCCACTTTGGCCTCTCTCCCAGAACCAGCTAAGCCAGGTCTGGAAAATACTCCTCCAAACAACACATCCAAGTCCAGGCAGATAAAGCCACATTTGGATCAGGGTACTTTTTTGCCATGGGAGCATGAGCGAGCATCCTCCCTTTCACAGTTCTCCATAAATCTATGGCTTGATGTAATTACAATTTGACTCCTGCCCCTGTTGTAGGCTTCATGTGAATTCTGGACTAGATCATGTAAACCGGGAGCGGACATCCAGTCTTTCACCAAACTGGAATTGGAGCTTTATTAACTACCTTTGGCTCTTTTCTTTTAAAAAGAAATTTGGATTGTAAAATAATTTACATTTCTATTGATATACTCCAAAAACCTTACTGGGATCTTTTACCACAAAGCAGGTCACAGCCACTACTGTTGGTGGACCATTTTACAAAAAGACAAATTAAGAATGAAGAAATATTACTGACTAACCTAAAATCTAAAAAGAATGAGATTTCATAAGAAGCTTTTTACCCAGCAGAGTGCATAAGGTAGCCATTGCTCACTGTCAAAAGCAAGAATGTTGTAATGATTTACTAAAAAAATACATGGTTTTATCTACCCAACAGTCAAACAGTCAAATATTTAATATTTTAGTAACTGGGCTTCTTTAGAATTTCTAAGCATGAACTGAATACAGTATGCAATGCAGGTAAGAATATATTCAATTTGTATGTTTGCTGGTAATTGTGAATGTATAGGTGCAGTTTATTATCTACCTGAAGTGGAAATTGCTAATTTATGGTTAACAGACCCACTGTAATAACTACCATACTTCATTTGGTGTCCTGTTCCATCAGACTCTGTCCGTGGTACTGACAGCACGCACAGTGGAAGTGGGAAAAAGCTCTGTTTATTTTTTGTAATTATAAAGTTGCGATTAACTGACATTTTTATTTATATGGTGGATTGGACTACAGTTGGTGGAACTGACTATACAGTTGTTAATCTGTTTTTTTTTTACTTATATACATACTTCTCCCTGAACTTTATACTAGTCTGCAAAATACTTACCATGTACGCAGTAATGTTATTACTTGAGCGTGTAAATATGTACATATTAGTGAAATCTCTCTACTAAGCCTTATGCTTATCACACTTTTTGGAAACTGCATTAATCCAAATATATGTTCTGAAACATATGTCAAACCTTTTTTCCAGGAGGTTCATATATATATATCTTTATTTGAGCCAACGTAGAATTTGTATCAATAACACTAAACTTAATTAAAAATGTAAACAGTGCTTACAGAAACTATGTCTCTTAGCATCATAATGAACAAACCGTGAAGAAAGCAAAATCATCTCAAGCCTGGGAAAATAAGCATCAGAACTGGATGAATACTTTGCAAGTTTAGAAAGAGCATGGGACACGACTGCACATGGTATGTATAAAGTTCTGACACTCCTGAGAAGTGAATGCATACAGTGATAAAATACAGCTGAATATGGGGAAAAGCCAAATATTTCCAGTGCAATAAATCACATTTTATGAAAGGAGATTATACTAAAAATGTTAGGAATAATAAACTTTATGAAATGAGCAGTCTCCTGACACCAGTCTTTTTGATGCACACAGTTGCTTGCCTGGTAGAAGCCATCCTTTTGACTACAGATGAGCTACACTGAGAACTGTAAATAAAATCAGCCATGTCCTGGGATAAACAACTTGTGACGTGTTGTATTTTTTTATTTTTACATATTAGTTTATTACTTTACAAGCAAGAATATCAGAGACCTCATAGAACAAACTGCTTCTCTACGTAGCTGATAAATAGGCAGGTACATTGAAATGTGTTATTAAGACAACCATAAACATTTAAAAAAATTCAAACACAATATTTATGCCCTAAAAACAGTTTTTAGTTGTCAGGGTTACCCAAGGCCTCACGAAACCCACCTCATGGAGTACACATAACACAGACTGAGAACTAATATACATTTACCTGCATGCTGTCTGTGTGTTGGTATTTACCCATTTGCCACCCTCTACACAACTAATGAAAGAATGTGGGACATTACTCAAACCTAGACAGTAATATGTGTTTAAATACATACGTATTGAGACTATGTCTAATTATTTAATATGACAGACAAATAAAATTGAAACGTTGTATGTTTATAGCCTTTATTACATGAGTTATTTCTCATGATGCTGTATTGTGCCAATCTTAAGAGCAGGTCAAGCATGATGTTCTAAGACACACACACACACACACTATCTTGTTATCTTTTGACTTTTCACTATGAAGAATGAAGGCTGCTGATTTTCCAGATCCCAAGCAATGGCCACCCCTAGTCGCCTTTGAAAAACAACATTTTGAGGGCTACTTTATTAGTTTCTAAAACCAAAGATATAACTAATAACCATTTCCAATTTAATGAAAGTCCAGTTATAATAGCATATAATAACTATAAGCCAGATTGTAATGATCTCACATCTTGATATAAACATTCTGTAGGTATTACTGCTGTAGCCCTCTTGTCAATATTATTGTCCAACAGAGGCTGTCAGCTTTAAAGCAGTATAACAGCCTATTAAATCACACTAAAATTAGATTCAATCATAAAACTGGCTTTAGCCTTTATGGCTGTAGTTAACTGGTGCACAACTTCCCACGCATAATTATAGGTAAAGGATATTCCATTAGAATTACCATTTACTGCCAACAGATTTGATAGAACCATTGAAATGTAAGTAAAAAGTAAAAAAAAATGATGTGTGTATAATGAATGACAACTACATAAAACTCCCCGTGCAAGCATTTGATGTGAAACTGGAGATTTTGCTCAGTAAGGATTCATCTTTACATTGACACAATGCCAAAGGCTCTTCGCAGCAATTTTCGATGCCCAATTCTGGCTACTGATGGAGAAAATATTGCCTACTTAAATCTGCATAATGCTGTTGTTGATATCGACAGGTTTCTGTCAGTATTTATTGGTAAAATTTCTTAACCCATTAAGGACAATGGGCAGTCCCTAAACCCATTGAAAACAATGCATTTTGAGCCCGTACATGTACAGGCTTTGTCATTAAGGGGTTAAAGTTATTCTTTATTTACATTCTATCATAGGATATGCTGTTTTAACAGTAACATATTAATATTGTTAATAATTATCTCAAGGGCTTCATAAAGTATTACGAACGGCCAACCCAGTGAGTATCTCCTGAAATAATGCATGCAGATTTCACAGATAATGTTGATTCATTTTGTGACTATTTAATAGGTTCACTAGCAGATGAATTAAAAAAGATAACTGTTAGTGCCCCTGATCTTATATTGGAGTCCATCGATGCAACAGGAACATTCATCTGTATTAATGCAAGCATTTCAGTGATGAGTGAGGATTCTATTTGATCTAGTAATCTTACACATTTAATTTGGGCGTTTTCTGTTTTTTGGCCAAATTAAGTGTTGTGTCCACCGTAATCCAGATACTGGGTTATATTTATAAAGGGAATTTCTGGGAAACATCATTAAATGCCCTAGCAAGAAACAGAATGTCTGTACTGATTGGCCCATATGTACAGTAGAAGTTTTCATCAGAATTACTACTTATAAGTAAGGTCCAATTGTTAATGAGACATAATCCAGATTGCTGTCTATATTCAGGCTCATAAACCCCTCCCTACACTTCTTTAAAAAAAATTCTGATTTTTTTAAATTGTTATATGCTACTTTGATTATATTCATTTAAAAAAACAGCAGTGTTAAGTACATTGCTTTATTTCATGTGCGAGTAACTTTTATCGACAAATATATCATCTGTAAACGGCACCATTAGTTCCTGGAGTACAATGATATCACTCAGACGCAACGTCATTCTAGGGGCAATCCGTTGTGCTGCAAGCTGCATCCAAATAAATTTTGGAATACTATTTAATGTATAAAAAAATATAGTACATATATGACAATTTAACAAATATATGCAATTTATGTATAAAAAACCCGACATACTACCATTGTGCTGTGGATATGATCATGTAGGCTTATGTGCATTTTTTTTTCATTTGCACTACACACGTCTAGTTTAAACACCTACCCTAGCAATTAAACAGTGGTGACTTTTCATCGACTTAGTGGTTTAAGACAGGGCATGGCTTGGAAAAAAAAGCTGTGGAATCGGGGATCTCTGCCCAGATTTAAAAAAAAAGAATCAACAAAACACAGATGTATGTTACATTGCTCCACTCCAAAGCTTTTTGTTCTGTATTCCCCTCAACCTTTTAAACACAATTTCCCATCCCCTCCCCTATAGGAAGTCTCATTCATTCATATATTGCTGGAATTTCTTAATTCTCTTTCAGTAAGATTACCACCATCCAAGCTCGCTTTTTCCCCTTTTCTTGCTTTTGCCACTAAGAGAAAGGGGAAAGAAGCAGAGCCTGCCCAGATGGTTGAGGACCAGAAAGACGGAACATTTTCTCATGCATTTAAAAAGAGTGCTTTCTTTCCTGCCTAATATTTAGGTCCTTCAAATGCAAATGGAGAGGTTTCGCTCCAAGGTTAGCATAACAATTATGGGAAAGCTTTTAAATCTGAAGCGTTTGTTTACATGATGAAAGGAGCCCCAATCCAAAGGCACTGGGGCCAAGGCTTTTCACCGCTTATTTTCAGTATAACTAGTGAACTGCAAGTCAATTTTAGATTACAATGAATACCAATTTGTGTAAACTGATTTATTGAAGTCAGAAATATACGATGCTTAAAAAACAACTTTTGTTTGTTATGTTCATCGTGTTATGCACAAGAAAGTCTAGGAAAGCAAGAAGTAAAATAGAAAAGAATTTAGAGTTATGTGCCAACAAACAAGTGATTTGAAAATTCGGCAGAGCTAAAAAAAAAGTCTTTACGTGCTATGATATACTCAAAAAGTGCAAAGTGTAGCACAGGATTTACAAGTACCGAGGACTGACCAAAAAGAGTAGACACATTGGTAAATACGTTTTAACATTAATATTGGAGACAATCACGCTATTAAAGGATTATGTAAAGTGGTAACCTTTTGGTGTTACACACAACAAGATTGGAAATCTATAGTATATATTACAATTTTTAAACAGAATACCAGTATCTAATAATAATATAATGACGTTTCATTGACACATAAATCATGGCTGTCAAAATGCTGGCCCACGGGCTATTTGTCACTTTTCTTAGAGTAACACTTGGAGAACTCAATAGGCTGTATTACATGACATCATCCTTCTACTTGGTTTTGGCACCAAGGCTAGATTTTGCTAGGATGTTGCATGCATTGGTTTTTTTCTCCTTATTAACACTCATGACTGTGGATGGCTGGAATGTACATATATTCCTCTCTGGCACAACAGCACATTCATAGAAAGTGATTGCTTTGTTTTTTTGTTGAAATGGGTCAAGCTGCTATATAGCATTTTGGTGGGGAAGCCTGTCATAGGGTAAACTGGTTCTTGTGACAAGCGAAACTTTATATGCAGAGTTTTGCTCATCACCCTGCTGTGTCATGCTGCTGAAAACCTTGTATTATCCAGTTCTATAATGAAGAAAAGTCACTATGATCTGACAGCAGTTCAGTGACCTAAATGGAATGAGCTTGCAATTGCAGGTCAGTTATTGGCCAATTGGTGTCCGGATCATTAAAAAGAACAAAACTGCCAACTTCAGTCTTAAGGTCAAGGATCTAGAACCTGTGAAAAACAAAATAGCCCTTTGCTTCTTGTGGTGGCCCAATGACAAGGTCATAGCACATGTAAGCCCAATTTTAATACTGAAACATTACTGAAATGTTTTTTTAAACACCCTGCTTTCAATTAACATGAAATTATGATGAAAAGAAAAATAAATAATTATTATCCTACATATTAACTATGTTATCTACCTTTTAAAATATCAATGTTAAAGAAATTTTATCTAACCTAGTTCTTTTAGTGGAAATTATATTATAAACGCTGTTTTACATCACAAACTGTGTGAAATTCCTTTTTTTTTTATCATACATCGTGCATATAAAAATATATACTGTGTATATATAACACAAATAAATATTTATCAATTATGACTATAATCTTAATGGGACATAGTCTTAAATTGCATATATATATATATATATATATATATATATATATATATATATATTCCTTGTGACTGCTTCAATTTCCTTTCCCACAAGTAAATCATATTTGACAGACAGTGAAGAGGAGGAGGTAACATTGTCCTCACACTACACTTTTCAAGCAGTACCCCATTCTTATTTGTCTTCACTTTGAGGTCACCTATTGTGTGCTTTAGAATGAGCCTCTCAATTTATTGAAAACTGTTTATTGAAGATGTTTCTACATGACTAATTTTGTTTCCTCTGAGACATCAACTATTATATTGAGAAAAGTGGTCAATTAACCACTCCTTGATAAGTCCCTGAGTCTCTTGGTTTTACTCATCTTCAAAGACCTTCTTGCATCCTTTGACACAATTACCAGCTCAATCTTCTCTTTTAACTCAACCTTCTACATCGAAGATTATGAATGCCTGCTAATGTTTTGGTCAGTTTCGTTCAACGCGATGCCTTGTCTTTTGGGGCCAAAAATATGTGCCATGTCATAGTGTCACTTCTTTAATATAATACCCAAGTATTGCACCTTGAAACTATTTAACTTAATGCAAGTGTCAATGTTCACATTGTGTTATGTTACCCTTCATGTTATCCCTGGTAGATAGTAAACGCATCTATAATCCCTTAATATGATTTACTGCAAAGATTTAGACAAAGTAGGGAAGAGGGCAGCAAGGTGGCAAATGAAGTTCAATACATACAAATGTAAAGTTATGCATTATGGCAAAATAATAAAATGCAACCTATGCTTTAAATGGTATCTCCGTGGGGAAAAAACTACTAAGGAGAAGGATTTAGGAATTTTTATAGACAACAGACTTAGCAACAGTGTGCAATGCCAGTCAGCAGCTGCAACGTCCAATCAGATATTGGCATGTATAAAATGCGCTATTGATTCATAGGAGGAGGATATCATCTTGCTACTTTACAAGTCAATGATAAGACCTCACCTCACATATGTGGTGCAATAATAGGCACTGGTCCTTAAAATGGACATAATGGAACTAGAAAAAGTGCAAAGAAAGGCTACAAAATGAAGGACTTAGTTATTAAGAGAAACTAAAAAAGTTGCTTGAAAAACAGCGTCTTAGAAGGGATATCATAGCATTGTATATGTGCGGAGTCAATATATAGAGCTCTCCGGTGACCTGTTTATTAACAGAAATGTACAAAGAACACGAGGCAAAGAGTGGAAGAGTGAAGATTTCATACACAACAAAGGAAGGGATTTTTTTACAGTAATGGAAATAATGGTATGGAATTTACTGCCAAGATAGGTGATGTACAATAGATGCCCCCAAAAGGGGTCTGAGTATATTTTATTAAAGCATACAGGGCTATAAATAATAGAATAAACATTGCTATTTTAGAGATTCTTGATCCATGGAGAAAGCTGATTGCTATTAGGAGTCAAGAAAGAAATGAAACAGCTTATTGGGGGGCACCTTTTGGATCAAAAGCAGGAAGGACATGTAGAAGGGTTGAACTTTGTGGACTTAGTTCTTTTTTCAGTCTAAATTACTATGTTCCTCTGAAACATCCACTGTTATATTGGCAAAATTGGTCAATTAGTCACTCCCTAAAAAAAAAAAAAATCAAAGTCTCTGGGTTTTAATCATCTTCAAAGACCTTTTTGGATCCTTTGACACAAATTACCAGCCAACTCTTCTTTTTTACTCAACCTTCTACTTCCAAGAATATGAGCGCCAGGGAATGTTATGGGTAATTTTGTTCTGCCATGGTTTGTGAAGTTTTGACATCAGAAACACCACTTAAATCATCCAAAGCACAGAGGCTGCAAGTGGTGCACCACACAGTAGCACGGCTGTTGCAAAAATATATTAAGCAAGGACTGGACATAATGTATATTTTGTCTATGTTTAGGTTATATGAGACATGAAGAGTTAAAGCTGAAAATGAAGTATTATACAAATAACAAATTGCTGCAACTGGTAGGGATTCTACTTGGACCAACCAATCAGCCGGTATTTGCCATTTGGTACATAAAGGTCTGGCAACTTTGGGAATAGATGAAAATGTTTTTTAACATTTGAGTATATTATAGCATATTATAGCATATATTATATGCTAACATGTCAACCAGGCTATTGTACTAGTGAAATAGACTAGAAATAGTTAATGGGTAGGTTCAATCCAGAACACGGCTGGACTGTTGATCATGACTGGCCATATAGTTTCTCTACATATAATCTTCTGAATCCTTCCACATTCAATTCTTTCTGAATTCTTTAAATTTAGTTATATTTGAATCTCTCTGGAATATAAGGCCTTCCTGTAAAGGATTATGGAAAAACTCACAGTTTCCAAAATACCATGGAAAGTGGTTTTTTTTTAGTTTACGTTTTTGTGCAATAATCAGGTGTGTCTTGTCAACAAAAACATGGTACTTATACATTACTCACACAGTTTCTTCTATAAACCAGGGATAAATATATATATTATAACTATCCAGCAGAACAGTGTGTCTTGATGACAGCATGACAATAAAATTCTGTATCCCATCACAACCACTATTACCACTTTTCTTCATTTCGGAAGAAGATCCAGTTATTCTACATGTTATGAAGATGAATAAAAGTTCATATTTCCCAATATGCCTTGTTTTTTTGGAAACATATTACATATTAGTTTTATCTGGGATGGAATGGTAATGAACAAGCATAAGTTAGTTATGAACAAGCATAACTAACTTATGCTTGTTCATTACCATGAGAACAGTTCATTTGCATTTGTTCAACATTTTATTATGGAAATGATAAATGCACAACGATGACAAATAATCATGCTTTCTAGAAATGTATTATAGAAAGAAATAACTTGGAAAGAGCACTTCAAAAAGGCAGCAGTGCTACATTAACAATTAAGGAGAGGTTGGCCATACGAATGACCTGCTTGCAATATTCAAGGATAGTCTTCTTTTTCAATTCCTCTAAATTTGACTGGCAGGCCTTGGAGCAGCGCATCATACTGATCATTTGTGAGTGAGGCTTCCAGTGTTCTTCCTATTCTTAAGTTCATGAGAGCATCTAAGGTTTTGCTAAACAAAGGATAATTATGGCAAATCGCCTCTTCACCTAAGTCAGTCTGTCTGTCTAAACTTAGGACTAATTATTTCCTGCTTTCAGGATTTATGTCAGACAACCCTGCACTAAAACAATTTCACAGTAGATTGGTTGCACAATTATTAGGTTCCCTCTTGCATATTTTATAAGGAACCACAGAATGAACTGACAATACATAGTTACATAGTTATATAGGCTGAAAAAAGACATGTGTCCATCAAGTTCAGCTTTTCCTATATCTGTTAATTTGTTGCTGTTGATCCAAAAGAAGGCAAAAAACCAGGGAAAAAAATCCTTCTTGATCCCAAAATGGCAGTCAGATTTCTCCTTGGATCAATAAACTTTATAAGATTATATCCCTGAATATTATGTTTTTTCAAGTATTCATCCAGTTGCTGTTTAAACGTCTGTACAGACTCCGATAAAACTACCTCTGCAGGCAGAGAATTCCACATCCTTATTGTCCTTAATGTAAAAACTAGACTTGGGCACCAGGGGGCTCTTCGTGTTCGTCTTCGTGCTCGTCTTCGGCAAAAAAAAAAACTTCGTATTCCGCGAATATTCGCCTGGTCCTGTCTTCTCTTCGGGCGAATATTCGCGGACATTCTTCGTGTTCGGGTTTTCTTCGTTTTCCCCGGTTAAGGGGTTAAAACGGGGTTAAAGCCGCTCTGGCGCCAGGAGTTTAAATGTCCGTATGAGCAACTCTATTGGTCGTCAGCAGGGGGCTCGTCTGCCATCAACCAATGGCAGACGAGCCCCCTGCTGGCGACCAATAGGGTCGCTCGTACAGACTGTTAAACTCCTGGTGCCGTAATTGTCCGCCAGATCCCGCTGGTCTCCCTGTTCTATCATTTATTAACTGATAGAACAGGGAGACCAGTGGGATCTTCCGGGTAAGTTGCAGCATTGGGATTTTAAAAGTCTGTACGAGCAACTCTGTTGGTCGCTCGTGCAGACTTTTAAAACTCCAATGCTGCAACATACCCGGCACATCCCACTGGTCTCCCTCCTTGTTCAATTAATTAAATGTCCGTACGAGCGAACAATAAAGTCGCTCGTATGGACATTTAACTAATTGAACAGGGAGGGAGACCAGTGGCATCGGCAGGGTAAGTTGCAGCATTGAGGTTTTAAAACCCCAATGCTGCAACTTGCCCTGCAGATGCCACTGGTCTTTAACTAATTGAACAGGGAGGGAGACCAGTGGCATCTGCAGGGTAAGTTGCAGCATTGGGGTTTTAAAACTCCAATGCTGCAACTTACCCGGCACATCCCACTGGTCTCCCTCCCTGTTTAATTAATTAAATGTCCGTACGAGCGAACAATAAAGTCGCTCGTACGGACATTTAACTAATTGAACAGGGAAGGAGACCAGTGGCATCGGCAGGGTAAGTTGCAGCATTGGGGTTTTAAAACCCCAATGCTGCAACTTACCCGGCACATCCCACTGGTCTCCCTCCTTGTTCAATTAATTAAATGTCCGTACGAGCGAACAATAAAGTCGCTCGTACGGACATTTAACTAATTGAACAGGGAGGGAGACCAGTGGCATCGGCAGGGTAAGTTGCAGCATTGAGGTTTTAAAACCCCAATGCTGCAACTTGCCCTGCAGATACCACTGGTCTTTAACTAATTGAACAGGGAGGGAGGCCAGTGGCATCTGCAGGGTAAGTTGCAGCATTGGGGTTTTAAAACCCCAATGCTGCAACTTACCCGGCACATCCCACTGGTCTCCCTCCTTGTTCAATTAATTAAATGTCCGTACGAGCGAACAATAAAGTCGCTCGTACGGACATTTAACTAATTGAACAGGGAGGGAGACCAGTGGCATCGGCAGGGTAAGTTGCAGCATTGGGGTTTTAAAACCCCAATGCTGCAACTTACCCGGCACATCCCACTGGTCTCCCTCCCTGTTTAATTAATTAAATGTCCGTACGAGCGAACAATAAAGTCGCTCGTACGGACATTTAACTAATTGAACAGGGAAGGAGACCAGTGGCATCGGCAGGGTAAGTTGCAGCATTGGGGTTTTAAAACCCCAATGCTGCAACTTACCCGGCACATCCCACTGGTCTCCCTCCTTGTTCAATTAATTAAATGTCCGTACGAGCGAACAATAAAGTCGCTCGTACGGACATTTAACTAATTGAACAGGGAGGGAGACCAGTGGCATCGGCAGGGTAAGTTGCAGCATTGAGGTTTTAAAACCCCAATGCTGCAACTTACCCGGCACATCCCACTGGTCTCCCTCCTTGTTCAATTAGTTAGGGGTGAACTTTGTTTTTTAAAGGGTTAAGGGGCCGTGCAAGTGAGCCTATTGGTCGCTTGCACGGCCCTTTAACCTATGGATTTCCGCTCCCGTTAACCCCTTCGATGCTGTGTTAGATAACGCAGCATCGAAGGGGTTAACGGGAGCAGAAATCCATAGGTTCGCTGTCAGGGGTTACAAAGACCGTGCGAGTGAGCCTATTGGTCACCTGCAGGGTCTTCCTCTGGCATCAACCAATTGGTTGATGCCAGAGGAGGTCCCTGTAGGCGACCAATAAGCTCATTCGCACTGCCCTGTAACCCGTGACGGCGAACCTGCGGATTTCCACTTCCGGGAACTGCTGCGAAGCCGCGAAGACAAGGTAAGTTAGAAGGGGGGGGAGAATGGTAGACGAAGACGAAGACAATCACGAAGATCTTCGTGGTGTGTGTCTTCGTCTTCACCTACGTTTTACCGCCGCCATCTTCTCTTCGGCGTGTCTTCGGAACGAATACGAAAAGGCACTCTTCGTGTTCGTTTCCATGTTCGCCCGAAGACGAATGCACAAGTCTAGTAAAAACCCTTTCCTCTGCCTTAGACTAAATCTCCTTTCTTCCAGTCTAAACGCATGACCACGTGGCCTATGTACCTGTATCGAGAAGTTGTGAATTAAACCAGAATTCATAAACTTAACTATTAAAGATAATAAAAATAAACTTCTCCAGGTGGCTAAAAGCATTTTTAGGTTAATTAACATTTACTTATCCCCATTGCTACTTTTTCTGTGTCATAGTAGTGGTAAGACACAATAAAGGTTTGTATTTACTAGACAAGAAGCTGCTACTGGTCTATACATTATTGGTGAGTTTGCAGGTTACTTGCATTTGCTGGAGTTTTAGAAATGCATTTTCTTTGAAATTCCACCTTTTATCCTATACATTTATTAAGATACACGAAGGGCCTCAATTTAGGCCTAGGCTTTGAGTGACACATTGAGAGGGGTGCCAAGCTGCGTACTGCTGCCATCGACGTGAGAAAGAAGCTCTATAACTATCAAAGACATTTACATGATATGGACAACAATATTGGGACACCTGACCATTACACAAACATGGACTTTTATGAAATTGCATTCTAAATACATAGGCATTAATATGATGTTGGTCCCCCTTTTTCAGCTATAAGAGCTTTCACTCTTCTGGGGAAAAAAGTTTGGAGTGTTTCTGAGGGAAATTTTACACATCCATCCAGTAGAGTATTTGTGAGGTCAGGCACTGATATGGATGAGGAGGTCTGACTCGCAATCTCTGTTCCAGTTCATCCAAAAGTTGTTTGATGGGGTTGAGGTCTCAGTACTGGTCATTCAAGTTTTTCCTCACCAAACTCATCCAACCATGTCTTTATGGATCCTGCTTTGTACACTGGGGCACATTCATGCCGGAATATAAAAGGGCCTTCTCCAAACGTATCTGCCCCAAGTTTTGCAGCAGAGGGGCTGCCACTGTTCCTTGAAACCTAGATCTAGTCAAGTATGATGTTGTTGTCACAATACACCTACACCAAGAGCACACACCACAAGAGTTGTTCACTCTGACTTAACCACCCGAGGGTTGGGCCTATGAATAGAGTGACACCAATGATCACAATAGTGTGGAGGCTCAGATAGAGATACGCTGATACACTAAGTAATGAAATAGCAAAGCAACTGCCGGAGGGCGGGATACTTGAAGGTAGGTCTTTTCACCAATGATTTACAGAACAGGATATCAGGCCATTTAGTCAGCATATGTTACACTAAAAGAGTACTTATACAGAGCCAAGGTAGTCAGATAAGCCAGGCAGGTAGTCTGACAGGCTAAGAATCAAACACTGGTATAGCAATAAAACAAGCTAGACAACAGGAACAGAAAGGCTAAACAAATGAGTGTCAAGCGAGGCCCACATTAGCTACCTTTATACGATTTCTATAAGGACATCAATTATATTTAGGAATGCTTAGAATACCCTCTTATTCTCTGGAAATGTTGAATAATAAAAAAAACAAATGGAACAATCAGGCAGATATCTGAATGCCATTACCTAGATTGCACACAGACACAGGATTTACCCAGATTGCATCCACAGGATTTACTGCCAGCACCAGGATTACACACAGACATGGAAATTGACCAAATTGGATCCACAGACTTACCAAGAATGCAGGTCTCCTCTCAATCAGGCTCATGTGCGACCTTTATTCATTTTATACCCTTTAGGCCCAAAACAGTAACAGTGAAGGATAGACTGTCATACACACATATGATCTACTCTTGCAAATGCCTGCCCATAAGCACACACCGCTTCCCATACCCAAAGATATAAAAACAATAACATCCTGGCTTACACTGGCCCTTGCATCCACACACTAACACATATACTTTCAAAACAAACACACTCTCTGTCCCCTTTTCTCATAATGCATTACCTCTGCTCTTTGTCATTATTTTTCCCTTTCTCATTACCCTGCTTTACCTATCCTCGTTTTTGGTCTTCTTTCTCATTACCTCACCCATTTCTCTTTATTTCATCTCTCCACTCTCTTTATTTCTCCTCCCCTTTCTATTTATCCCACCCCTTTCTTGTTATCTCCCTTCTTTCTCTTTCTCCCTTCTCCCTACCTCTCCTTTTCTCTGTATTTCTCCCTTTCTCTTTGACCCCTTTCTCATTATTTCTCCTCCTCTTTCTCTTTACCTCACACTTTTTCCCCTATCTTATCTCCTTCCTTTTTCTCTCTCCTCCTCTTTATCTCTAGATCTCTTCTTTCTCTCTCATTTCTTCCTATCTCTGCAACCTTTTCTGTCAATCTATCTCTCTTTTTATCTACCCCCCTTTTCTTTACCACTTACCTTACTGAAGTCCTGGGGGAGGAGCGCAAGGCCTCTGTCTTATTGCTTCATTGGCGTCACTGCTGTGCACTGGTTTATAAGTTCATATTTTGGCGCTCAGTGTCAAGTGAGGGCACTGCAACTTTCTGGGTGCTGTGCACATTGTCTGAGTCCCATTTTGTCTGAGGCCAACACAGAAAAAAAGTAGATCTGAAAAAAAGAAACCTCAGAGGTCTCTCCTTTGTGACCTTTGAAGGTACAACATCTTATATGATTCAACATCTTTTTGTGCTGGCCCGTTCAAAGATATTACCTTCAAAAAAAGATTCCATAGTAGCAGGAAAGTGTTATTACCTTTACCAAGTTAGTAAGATATTAAAATTGTGTTTAAAAATATGTATAATGCATATATTATATAAAGGGGCATGCCAGTGTATAAGTTATTTAAATTGTAGAGGGACAGCAATTACCATTGGGAGAAATGTGCAGTGCTGCGGCTCCTCATCCCATCCGTGTCCCAATGTTCCCTGCCACTGATTGGCTGCTTGAAGCAGCTGGTTAGTGTCAAGAAAGCACTCGCTTTGAAATCAATGTGAGCTCTTTTCATGCATGCACACTGTGTTTAAGCCACACTGGCAGCATTTGCTAAGCCAGTGCTGGAGCTGACTGGAGATAAGTATATAGGGGGCAGGGAGATGTGTTTAACCAAACATATCTCCTGCAAGGAAAATAGCTGGAGGATGAGGGAGGCACCAATGCATGATGGGGATTTAGCTTCCTCATGCATTTACAAGCAGCTATCAACTATGTGTTAAAGGGTATATGATGGCTAGTGTGCACCATTACATATGGAGAATCACAACCACTGTATGTGGCATCAATATGTGAAATATTCTTAAGAAGAGGACTAAGCATTCCAGATATATTTTTTAAAATTTTTTTAACACAGCTTGTGAGAAAATATGTTATTGTCCTAAATTGCCTTTAAAAAACATGTAAGTTGGGTTATGTGTGATCAGAGGCAGATGGTTATCTATATTTTATGCCTTTTAAAGAAAGATGTCAACTTATTCAGCAATATCTGTTCAAAATTACCTTACAATTTGAGCAGCAGCTGGGTATAATATGTCTATTAGACAAGAAAACTCTTCCAAATGGTTTGTCTCTATGACTATTAGAGATATCTTGTAATTCTAAAAAAAATTGTGTGTATTATTTTAGTCTTAAATAATAAATTATATCTTTTTTGCAGTTTTTTCGTAGATACATTTCTGCACCCTTGCCAGCCTGTTTTTCACAGTTTAGCCTCAGATCTGGTAACCATGACCCTACAAGTTTTGATATGATTACCAACTCTCCTCAGCTATATCTGCTGCCTATGAAAGCTACTTCCTCTCACTGTAACTTTATTGTGGTTGCTGTTTGCACTTTAATCAAGTCTGCTGCTGGTTTCTACTTACCTGTTACCAATTCTGGACTGTCTGACTTCACTGCCTTCTCCTACCTGTTGACCGCGGCTTGCCTGACTAATCTTACTTCCTTTTGCTTCCAGCCACACTGCCCTGTCATACCTAAGACCAGACAGCCCCTCTGAGCTCAGAGGCTCAACCACCCAGCTGCTGGACACCAAACCTGCTAAACATCAGTATCATCGCAGAGTAATCTGGCACATCATAGAGAATGCTACATCTGATTCTGCATTAGCCCAGCAGGTTGCATTACATTCAAGAACTATGCTAAAAGATCAGGTAGCTGAGCTACACAATGAAGTTTGTATGTATGCGTAATGACTATTTCTCCTGAGGAAGCTGGTATAATACCGGCGAAACGCGTCCAGAACTCAGTTAAAGGACTTTTTTCGCTTTGAACATTCTACAACCGGCTCGGATTGCCGATCTCTGATTTCCATTAAGCTCATCAGCATAACATTCCAGTTATGCCACTACGTCTTGTAAGTGGAGCCTGAACTTTTATTGTTATATGATAGAAGATACTGCACCATTGCGTCCTTGTTTATTTTACAGATCACAAGATATTTATTAAAAGAAAATTCTACTGCCTACATTTGAAGAGTCTGAAAGTCATCTCTGCTTGTGAGTGGATTAGCATAATTATCACTTTAAACTGTAGAACATATTACACTATTGTTTTTTCTATTTTTCTTTTTTCCTTATGTACATGCACCCCATTTTCGAAAAGCTTTATGCAGCCATCAACTTCCTCAGCAGGTGCACCTACATCCCTTTGTAGAAAAGGCTAAGGTGTGAACTTCTGGAGAGACTGGGTTTACCTAAAAGTTTTATGAAACTTTATCTATACGAAGGGCCTATTATCTGGTTCACATAAGATCGGGTGATGAGTGGAAACTAGCTTTCACAACCAAGTACAGACATTATGAATATCTTGTAATGCTGTTTGGGCTTTGTAATGCCCCTGCAACCTTTTAACATCTAATTAATGATGTATTATAAGACCTCCTGGATCACTTTATTGTGGCATATTTGGATTATATCACAGAAAACAGGTCTGCATTCTTCTTGAGCACCTCTGTACCCACCAACACCTACATTAAACTGGAAAAATGTGAATTTGAACAAACAGAGATTCAATTCCTTGGGTGTGTAATCTCTCCAGAAGGTTTGAGTATGGATGCAAGTAAAATAAAAGCGGATTTGGACAGGTCCATCCGCAAGAATGAAAAGAATATTCCAAAATTTGGAAGATTTGCTAAATTTTACAGGCATTTTATTAAGAATGTCTCTGGAATAATTGCACCAATCACTAAACTCACCCATAAGGACACCCAAGGCAAGTGGACAGACAAGGCTGCATTTTCCAGATTTCTGTTTACATCTCCCCCAATTCTAGTATCTCATCCACCAGAATTACCTTTCAATGTTGAGACTGGCCCTAAGATGACGCAACATGGAACTGCCTCACTGCCTCATGGGTGTGTGTGAGCATTAATGTGTACTTGTGTGTATGTGTGTGAGCATGGATGTGTACTTGTGTGTGAGCATTAATGTGTACTTGTGTGTATGTGTGTGAGCATGGGTGTGTACTTGTGTGTGAGTGAGCATGGATGTGTACTTGTGTGTGTGTGTGTGTAAGCATGGATGTGTACTTGTGTACTTGTGTGTGAGTGAGCATGGATGTGTACTTGTGTTTGTGTGTGAGCATGGATGTGTGCTTGTGTGTGAATATGGATGTGTACTTGTGTGTATGTGTGTGAGCATGGATGTGTACTTGTGTGTGTGAGCATGGATGTATACTTGTGTGTGTATGTGTGTGAGCATGAATGTGTACTTGTTTGTGAGCATGGATGTGTGTGTATGTGAGCATGGATGTGTACTTGTTTGTGAGCATGGATGTGTGTGTATGTGAGCATGGATGTGTACTTGTGTGTGTGTGTGAGCATGGAAGTGTAATTGTGTAAGCATGGATGTGTAAGTGGGATGAGATGAAGTATTAGTGAGTATGAGTAAGTCTGTGTAATTTGTCTGAGTGTGTTTAAAATTTTCGCACCAGGGCCCCGTGGTTTCTAGTTATGCCCCTGCCCTGGACAGGCACACAAAGTTACAAGGTAGGTTGCTTAGTAGCATAAGCAAGCTCTTCTTTTTAAATAAAATTTTTATATATATATATATATATATATATACACACACACACACACATATACACACACACATTTTGCAGCAACATGACCAAAGGGTAAGCATGGAATGGACAACATTATGATGTGTTGTGTGTGTTACTGTGATTTAATCAGGAGGCATTACATAGCTTAATAGTAGCTGACATAAATGTTTTAAATGAATGTCCAGTACAGGTGAGGAATGTATTGCCCTGATGGCACAAATACTTAACACGTATATGTGAAGAAACTGTCTGGTGAGGTGAACGCTTACTGAAACAAAATTTGCTTTAAAATTTACTTGATTGGAAGTCTTGATGGGAGTAAATTGTTCAAGTATTCGTTTAAAGAAGAAAAAAAATAACCTTATGCATACAAATACCCCCAATTTCCCTCACAGAGTGACACTCTTACTCTACATACATATATATATATATATATTATATATATATATATATATAAATATTATATATCTATATATATATACACACAGACACACATTTCCATTTACACATATGCATAAACACTATTGTCAAAGACACATATATACCGTATTTGCCAGAATATAGGCCACACCCCCCCACTTTAAGTCTTCAAAGCGGGGGTGTGGCCTATATTTGAAGTCTAGCGCCCGACGCCCGGGACATGCAGTTCCGGGAGCCGGGCAGGCAGCAGGGTTAGGATACAGATCCCCCGCAGCGGTGCAGGGGACCTGCATCCTACTCTCTGATACGCTCAGACAGCCTCCCCTGCTGGCACTTTCCACGGGAGGAGTGCCGGCACGGGAGGTTATCTAAGTGCATCACGCAGATGTTCACAGTGGCGATGCACGTAAACAACGTCCACTGCTGGCACGTCTGCACGATGTGCTTTAACAATCTCCCTTGCCGGGAATTCCCACAGGGGGAGTCCCGGCAAGGAAGATTGTTAAAGCACATCGTGCAGACGTGCCAGCAGTGGACGTTGTTTACGTGCATCGCCACTGTGAACATCTGCGTGATGCACTATACGCTTGTTTACGCTCGCCGGTGAACGTCTGCGCAGTAAGCTTTAACAATCCTCCTTACCAGTGCAGACTCCCGGAGTCCCGGGTGTCTTGTGGGGCCGGCGGGGGACATCTATTCTACGCAGAACGGTATACAACTTCCGGTGCCGGCACTTCTCGGGGGGGATACAGAGTGGCAGCATATCTCGGGGGGAGGACACACACAGAGTGGCAGCATGTCTCGGGGGGGGGGGGTAGAGTGGCAGCATATCTATTACACTTTAAATTACATTTTTTCTTTAAAAAAGCACCTAACTTTTAGGGTGCGGCCTATACTCGGGTGCGGCCTATACGCGAGCCAATACGGTATATATATATATATATATATATATATATATTATAAAGACATGAAACCGTATAATTGTGTGTTATTAGTTTAAGCAGACTGTTTGTCTATTGTTGTGACTTAGTTGAGGAAAATAACACATTTTATGATAATATATACAGAGATCCAGGTAATTCCAAAGGATTTACATATTGATAGAAATTACAGAACAGACAACGAGTTAAAAAAAAGATAGAAGAATAAATTAGGTGTTCATTTCCAAAAAAGTAAAGGGTGTAGAGAAAAGGCTTCGGGTAGAGTAACATGTAGAGTAAGGGCAGAGTTGTGACTATACATTCAGCAGGTACATAGAGGGTGGCAGATCTGTCATCCATGTGGCATGAAAAGGGATTTGCATTCAAGTTACAGCAATATATAACTGCGCCTAGCACACATACTACACAAATATGTCCATGTATGAGATGGGTGAACGAGCACCCCTTTTAAGCATTTTATCCATGCGTGAGCCTGAGGGAGCTATGGTTATTCACTGCTACCTAATTAGCCAGTACATTACATGTTTTAGCATATATATGAGTTTGTCATATATTGTAATTTAATTTTAATGTCATCATTTTCAGATAATTTCAGATTTAGGAACCTTGCTCCAAATAAAAACATGTGTTTATAAATACTAAAAATATGTGCAATTGACTATGATGCCATCTGTGGCTGTTGTTTTTCTGGAATTTGTTATCTGGAGCCAATATATGTTGAGCTATTTAAATAAAGAAAGCAAGAACATATCAAAATAAGCAATTTTCTACTCCTGACCTTGAGCGCCTTTCATATTGCTGTATCTTAAAATTATAGTAAAATCCCTAATTGTGTTAAAAGGACTGATATGGCCCATCAGTTGTATTACAAGACATGCCATCTAATATCCAAACAGTGTTTCCAGAGAAATGTTGTTCTATTTACTCACCTAATGCTAGAAAGGCAGCACCAACAGTTATACGTGATCATAATGATTTTACCCCGTGCGGCTCTGGGCTCCTTATACATGTCATTGGCACACAAGCCTAGCTAGGGTGCAGATGCATGGAAAGGGTAAGGACGAAGACATAAAGCGTATTGTTTCTTATTAATAAGGGGTTTCAGAACAAAAAGTCTGTAAGGAATTGACACTACTGTTCCTTTAACTGTCGTATAACAGCAATGTACTAGAAAAGAAAAAAAATCCTTTTTAATTCTAGCAGATTGGGGCAACAAAAAACAAATAGTCCATTTTTGTGATGGAGATTTAATTTAAGCACTAAATAAGATTATTTGTGTTTCTCATTTATTTCTGCAGTTAATTAACACAGTGATTGAGAAAGCAGTCATTCCTGTACACAGCAAACAAAACGATACACACAGAGCTTTTCACTCCCAGTTCTCATTTGAAAGTCCTCAGCTTGTTCTAGAGACCTTGGCCTTCACACCAAGAGCAAATTAGCTTTAAATCAATGGAGCTTATTAAAGCTCTATTGTGTCTGAGCCTTTAATTGAAATGAAAAAAAAACCTCTTGAAGACAGCAACTGAGTGGCTCTCTGAACTTGTAACATATGTAATTTCTTTTTTTCAAGCCTTGCATTGCAATGCTACAAAACATGAAGCTTTCCAACCTACTTACCTGCTAACATGGTGGAGACAGGTTCTGAATTGGGTAAGATGCTATCAGAAATCAAAAGCATTCTAGCAAGCAGAATACAAGTAAAGAGTCCCTCAGTGTGCCTTCGGCAGGCAAGCAAGCAAGAGAACAAAGTTTATTTTCCTACTGGGTAATATTTTATCATGAAATGCTCATTCTCCGATTGATGTTAAGAGAATTACTGTAACGGTGCAAAAGATACATATCTGCCAGGTTATTTATACCTAGAAAACATATAAAATCAAGTAGTGCAGACATCCACGCTATTCAAATCTCAATAATGTTAAATGTAAATTCAACATCATTGGGTCTGGGCAGCTCAGTTAGGCAGGAGGCTGTTTTGATCTTTATACATTATGAGCGATATGCATACAATGCGTCATAACATTTTTTAAATAGTAAGGTAGTAAGCCTAGTGAACAGCCAATATGTTCTATATAAGTTATATGTAATAAAAGATTTACATTTGTTAAATATTTGTAAGTGAAATAGAAATTCTATGAAAACAAATATCTAGCAGAAACTGCTGTGACGCCATCATATTCTGCAGCAATGTACAATGGGATATAAGCACTTTACAATGGGATACGAGTCGCTTTAAAGTAAAAAAAATAATGAATTGCCTTAAACTGTATTATGGATGTGTGATTATTTCGCTACATTAATATTGTGTAAAAATCTGAAACTAAATTTACCTAAAATAATATAATTACCGTATGTGTTTTCCCATAAGTTAGCCAGCTTTCTCTTATATTATTTGTATTTACTTATATATTAATTATCACCAAAAACGAACAAACTACCAATAATGGTAGCAGTAAGTGCACTGTACATATATAAACACCAAAACCTATCACAAGGAGAGCACGTAAGGAAAAAAGGTATATACAAAGTAAATCTTTATTAAACAATATTAAACGGTTCCACACAATAGGTTAGTATTCAAACTGAAAGAAATTGGTCTAGATGCAAATTCTTGGGAGGAACATTGGCTTAGAGATAGAGAACAGAGCTTTGTTATAAATGGTAAATTTTCAAGCTGGTCAAAAGTGGTAAGTGGTGTCCCTCAGGGTTCTGTTCTGGGACCAATTTTATTCAACATATTTATAAATGACCTGGCAATAGGCGTTGAAAGTCATGTTTCTGTGTTTGCAGATGACACTAAACTCTGTAAAGTTATACAGGGCGAGCAGGATATTACTGTGCTGCAGAGAGATCTAGATAGACTGGGGGACTGGGCACACAAATGGCAGATGAAATTCAATGTAGATTAATGTAAAGTTATGCACTTCGGGGTAGCGAATGCACAAGCAACCTACACCCTAAACGGTAGTGAATTAGGGGTAACGACAAATGAGAAGGATTTGGGAATTGTTATAGACAACAAACTAGGCAACAATGTGCAATGTCAGTCTGCGGTTGCTAAGGCCAGTTATAGATAAAGATATAATGTTGCCTCTGTATAAATCAATGGTAAGGCCGCACCTTGAATATGCTGTGCAATTTTGGGCACCTATTCTAAAGAAGGATATCATAGCACTAGAAAGGGTGCAGAGGCGGGCTACAAAATTAATAAAAGGAATGGAAAGGAATGGAGCACTATAGTTATGAAGAAAGGTTAACTAATTTAAATCTGTTTAGTTTAGAAAAACGTCGCCTCAGAGGGGATATGATAATATTATATAAATATATTCGGGGCCAATACAAACCATTGTGTGGAAATCTGTTCATAAACAGGACTATGCATAGGACACGTGGTCATGCGTTTAGACTGCAAGAAAGGAGATTTAGTCTAAGGCAGAGGAAAGGGTTTTTACATTAAGAACAATAAGGATGTGGAATTTTCTGCCTGCAGAGGTAGTTTTATCGGCGTCTGTACAGACGTTTAAACTGCAACTGGATGGATACCTGGAAAATCATAATATTCAGGGATATAATCTTTAATTATGGGGAAACAGCTTATTGATCCAAGGAGAAATCTGACTGCCATTTTGGGGTCAAGAAGGAATTTTTTTCCCTGGTTAGTGCAAAATTGGAAAGAGCGATTTTTTTTTGCCTTCTTTTGGATCAACAGCAACAAATTAACAGATATAGGAAAGGCTGAACTTGATGGACCCATGTCTTTTTTCAGCCTATATAACTATGTAACTATGTAACTATGTAATATGATTTAAATACATATAAAAAAATATATATAATAAAAAAGCATCTCGGCACCAAGACACATATAGGAAGGTACATATGAACAAGGGCACAGGACTACAGGAACTAGGATGGAAATACGTATGTATATAAAGGGGCGCCCCCTGACGAAGCACATTGCAGCGAAACGTACGTTGGGGTTGGTACGTTTGGACTTGGCACCATTCATCACCAGGCTTTTTGCTGTTTTCAGCCTTGTTTCTAGGTTGGTTAGTAACTTTTGAGCACTGATGTACCATTGCTGTATGTTATCTCATTTGTTCCTTTTTACTTTATCGCTGTGGTCATCCTTGTATTTCTTATTTGTGCCTTTATATACATCCTAGTTCCTGTAGTCCTGTGCCCTTGTTCATAGGTACCTTCCTATATGTGTCTTGGTGCTGAGATGCTTTTTTATTATATATATATATATTTTTTTATATGTATTTCAATCATATTGTTTAATAAAGATTTACTTTGTATATACCTTTTTTTCTTACGTGCTCTCCTTGTAATAGGTTTTGGTGTTTATATATTAATTAACTGAATTCATCTACATTAACAAAACATTATGCTAATTTTAAGAAAAACTAATTATTTTTTTCATGTCAAACCCAGGCATAAAGAAAATAATTTAGGTTGATGTATATAATATAATATTGATTCTACCAGTTGGTTTTTATTCTAGAAGTACCATTTTTGTAAATTTAAATATATTTCAGATACCAATTAACTATTACTTTCTATTACTATTCCTCTGAAAACGTGATCTATATAACATGTTTTATGTTATATATGTGAATAGCACAATGTTGTGTTTAATGCCCATGCTTACCTGCACTCTGTCAATTACCCTTTCCCTTTTCTTAGCAGTCCACATCTCTAAAATAATTAAAATTTAGATTTTATATTTTTTTAAATATAATGAAACATTTGAAATGCTTGTTTTTATTCTTACTCATACTTGGCTACTTTCAGTTATCCTCACTTATTGGTCTTCGTTGTGTCCACATCTTTTCTTTATAATCTATGTTTACCACAGCTATCAAACTAAACAATTGTCCAGAACATTTAATCTCAGTATGTACTCGTCTGATTTAAGGTAAAGCAATATATTGCCTACAAAAATCTAATTCTTACCTTCAAGGCATTCTCCCTGTCCTTTGTGCCATCTGCTAAATGCATATTATTTACATATTGGATCTACACGAAACATTGGAAAAGTAAAAGAACAAAGAGACGGACATAAAACTTTCTCTTTCCCTATGTTTAGCGCTCACTTCCGCCAGCATTTAAAGAGATCCAATCTTCAAAAAGAGTAATAAATCTAAAACATTTACTAATCTATCCAGAATGGTAATAAAGGGACAATGCTTAATTTCCTTGTTGTATCTATATGTTACCATCTAGTTAGACTGTAAGCTCTGCGGATCAGGACCTTATAGTTATATATGAACAACTACTGTACCCCCCCACTATAAAATAACTGTATAACGACAGCTGTAAAGCTCTAAGTACATACTATAGAGCAATACATAAAAAGCAGTCATATGGTCCAATAAGCAGGAATTCCACTTTTTATACAACTCCTAATGCATCTGATGAAGGCACATGTGAAAAAGATTACAGCAAAAACATCTTGGCCTCGACTAAACCTAGTTATAGTCAGAAAATACAGAAGGGCCGTTGTGTACACAGTATGAACGGAGCGATTCAGTGCCCCTAACTATAAGCAAATGAATGACCTTCCTCAGCCAAAATGCATGTAAGCCATAAATGACCGTATCACCTAATCACACCACAACAAGAGCCTTAAGAACAGCAAAACCACTTAACCACCAAATAGATCAAAGGAAAGATACAAAACGACATTGGGGCTTGCCGATTGCCACAGGGAATGCTGATTACAGCTAATTGGGATGGGGAACTTGCACCAATCTTCCCATATAACCTACATAAAATCCTGCACACCACATTTTTCTTTTAACATATTACGCATTTTAAACTTTTATCTAAACAGGGTACTTGGAGAGTGACAGGGCATTTTGTTAAATAGGGGTTATATGTATGCTATTTGCTATATGGGTAGTAATACATTTGACAGTTTTGATGGTTTGTAAGAAGTGCAAGAATGGTGGTTTCAATGTAGTAGTTGTGTGCTAAATATATTTCCAATAACCTTTTTCTATTGCAGAATCAATTTTAATATTGATAAAATTGGGAAGGCTTTTAATAAAATAGAATTTCCCAATTCCTGTGATCAGATGGATAATTAAAATAATATTTTAATATTAATAAAAGGTGTACCTATTCCCGATTGCCATGGAATGTATTGTCTAATAGCATTACATGCTATTGTTGCCCCTATACCTACTAGCAATATTTTATTTAAATAAGAATATGCCATAGCAACATCCATTTTATTAAGAATGCATTAGGAAACATAGCAATTATTATTAAAATCTTCTGTATTCCAAGCACAATATATCGTAATATTTTGTCTTTAGCTTTTCTTACTGATTCATGTCCTGCTCTTGCAGAAAAAAAAGCTTGTATTTAATGTCCTTGATAATAGTTTCCATCAGCGATTTCTGAACTGAAACAAAACAAGTCAGTCAAAGAAACTTCATGTTCAATGACAGCACAAAGAACGATTTGCCAGTGACCTTGCCATCGGTAAGCCAATACAGTCCCTCATAAAGGAAGAAAAGAGAAAGCACAGTAGATTGAAAGAACCCCTGGTGGTTTTAATAAAGAAACTGCCATTAATACACAGACACCTAACCGGGGTGATAATATGAATCACAAGAAAGGTGCAAAAGGCCAGCAACATGAAATTTGTTTTTCACACTTTAAGTGCAAAAACAACAGTTCTTGCGAGAAAGGTCATTCTACCCACGCATTAATCTTCAATCAAGCAGCACTCCGAAAATCAAAACGTGATTGCAAATCTCTCACATGCCAAGATCACGGAGGCTTTTCATTTCAATCTGTCTATTGCTACTTACATTTCTGCATTTATTATGGTTGGGGAAGCAGGGGCTGAAGTGTGCAGGTACTTGCGGTACTGAGCGCCAGTGCTTTCTTGATTGCACCGTTAAGCAACACACTCTACACGCCTACGACTACATGATAATGAAAGAACATACGAAAACAGGACCGGATTTTGTACATGGTAATTAACCTCTTTTAATTAACCTCTTTGCTGCCAACTGGAAGTGGTTGACACTACATAGGACTGCGTTGAACGTGAGATTTAGCAACAAGAGGTTAATCTTTATTTTTTATCAAAAAAAAATATCATTTTTTGTAGGTGGTATTGTGGATCACAGTGAGATCTATAAATTAATGTGATTAGCAATGTTCTATAGCACAAGCATACATTTTCAGTGTGCGGCTGTATTGATTGCTGCAGAATGTTTATTATGTGTTTTTCTATCTTGTAGAATGTATAAACATATCATTTGTATTGCGCTTATTCATCTCACATTTATCAATTTTTATAGAACTGTACGATAGCAGGAGCTTTCCTGAAACAACCAGAATCAAAAGGGATACTCTTTTATACATAGAAGAATAATGTTTATTTAGACATAAAATAGAATAAAATTATGGTCATCAGGGTGACAGGCTTTCCTTATATACCAAAGAAACTGAAACGTTTCTTAGAAAAATTTTGTTGTATAAAAAAAAAAAGATGAAGGGACAAACACAGTGTACAATACTGGTTATAAATCACTCATTTCTCTGAATTCTTCTGTTATTATGTCTTCCACAGAAAAACTTACAATATTAGATTCATATTATATTATTCTACTGTGTGACAAGGTAATTGCACATATTTTCACAATTTTCAACATTATTTGGTTTCTAAAATTCTAAATAAAATTATTGGCATAAGTCAGAATCAGAAAATGAGCGCTGTAGGAAAATGGAAAGAAAAAAATGTTTGAAAACCAAAATATTAAAATTACAAATGTTGCATAGAAAATCACTATGACTTAGTCCAATTAATACACATTTAAAGGGGGACAATATTGTTCAGATGTTTAATGTGGAGGGTAGCGTATCATCCAAATGTATAGGCTTAGAGACACGCTATTAAAATGATGAGGTAAACCAACAGAGCCTATGGAGTTTTCTAACAGAATAGGGGTCTTTGTGTAGACAGATGGCCATACTTAGTCTACAAGAATGTAGTTGGACCTCAGTTCATTGAGCTATGCCCTCACTATATCGAGATATATTTATATAAATATACAGTGCTGTGCAAAACTTTTAGGCAGGTGTGAAATTTTTTGGGCATTTTGTTAATGCTACAAAGGAAGAAAGCTTTCAAAAACAGATATCGTAATAGTTTACTTTTACCATTTAACAAGATACAAAGTAAGTGAACAGACGAAAAATCTAAATAAAAGAGGTCCCCCGGTTTTGTTTTGTGGGACTTCCGTGTCCCTTGACCTGTCAGCCAATGCCAAACTACGTAATATATATATATATATATATATATATATATAGTATATGATGGCTGGAATGTCCCTTTAAGTAATCAAAAGCGGTAGTGATTTCAGTTTGAAGGAATCAACCTGAAAATAAAGTTTTACTGATTGACATGGAGCATCTCACCATAGAAAAATCTCTGCAAAACTTCACTTTTAAATCCCTGTTGGTGATATATTTTTCACAATAAATACAATATGATCTTTTCTTATTCATTAAGCCTTTATATATCTATGTTGATTCTTTCATAGATTTAGTGACAAGGTTAATAAACATTCAAACAGTCATTCATCTTTCAATGATTATTGCTACTTTCCCAATTAAAATATATCTAAAGATAAGAAAAGAACAAATTACGGATATAATTTTCTGTCAGCAGAATAATTGTCACTGTGATATTATTATGTCTAAGATATTATTTTTGGTGAGTTAAGATACATTTTGTGTAGACAGAATAGCTAAACAGCACTTTTCAGTAAATCAGAACATACAGATGATATTACGACACAATGTAAATGTAACATTACACAATACAAAAGTACCAAAAATAACTAAATCATAATGTTTTAATGTGCTACAAAGAGCATTCGGTTAACTCTGTTAATGCCATACCCAAAAACAATGAGATGCTCACCAAGAGCACCTGCTTCATAGCCTGTCCTACGGTGCATCCCCATTTGGGAGCATCTTATGTTTTAGTTTTCTCGTGCCATTACAGAGGTAAAAACTCCATCTACACTCCATCTACACATCGGCCTGATTCTGCCCAAATAGGCAGTCCAGAACTGAAATGTGAGACAAATTACCTCTGCATGAGGGAACCAACCAACAACACCAGCAGTATGTTTCCGCCTTCATTGACCTTGTCAGTGGAATAGGTTTGGTAACCCTACTAATGGATTTTAGAAATATGTTAATGCACTGTAGAACAGAGCAAATAAAATATATACAGTATATTAAATTATGACAATGGCAAGAAGGTTGTGTGGGTTTCTAAGAAAGACATAAAAATATATTTGTAAATTCGAAAATTATTCTCAAAATATTTCCTTATTTATACAGTATGTTTGACTGATCTACCGTATAGAAGAACAAAATGTACTTCGGTGTTTTTAAATAAATATGAAAAATGACATACCTCAGTAATAGTTCCACAACATCGTTATGTTTAGGGTAATTTTTACATAGGAAAACGTACATGATGTAAAATTGAATAAACTTAAGTTGTTTAAAAAAAAAATAAAAAATATGAAAAATGATGGTACGTATACACTGAAGATAGTGGAGATAAAAATGAGTAGAGTAATAGTGGAGAAGTGAGTTGGCATACAGTGAAATGAATAATCCCAGTGCACTCTATAAGTATAATGCAGGGCTAATTTATTAGGCCTTCAATTAAAAAGAAGTGATGTCAGGCCCCATTCAGGCTGCGGAGCTGCTTATCTCTAGTTTCCCCTGTCTGCTTTACACATCTCCAAAACACACTCAGCCAGGACTTCTAGGACAGTGGATATCCCTGCAGACTCCTTTTAATGGCCTTTGCATTCTGCCAGGACTCGGGTAAGCAGGTCGGGTAGGAGCCCTGTTGCAGGGGATACTAGGGAGTCTGGCTGTACCGAGATGCACCATTGATGCCTGCCAGTGGACTTCCAAGCCACGTGTCCTGTTTGGGAGCTTCCAAGCCGTGTACTCTGCCTGAGGGCTTCCAAGCAGTGTGCCAGTCACTCTGACAGTTCCCCTGTCCTTGCTACAGTTCCCCTGTATCGCTACAATCCAGTCCTGCTTTTCAATCTGTTGTGTGCCTGTCTGTACCTACCTACCTACCAAGATGCACTTCTATAGATTTTGTCATAACTAAATTTTAAAACCACATAAACATGTAGTTTCTCTTTTGTTAAACAGGGTAATTATTTTAGAGATGTTTATAATTTTACCTCAGACGTTAAGATACGTAGCAGAAGATGACCAAATGTTTAATGGATTTCTTGTCCAGAAGATACCCTCTTACCCCTCAAAAGGCTGTCTCAACAACAATCAGCAACTTAACAACATGAGAAAAATAATTTTGGTAGAACGAGTAATAATGCAGATCAAGAGAATAGAAAGTTAATTTGTCTTCTGCTTAGTTTACACAAAAAGTAGCAGTCAGGCATAACTCAATGTAGGAAGCCATGACTGCATTGCCCCTTCATCTTTCTTCGTAATGTATTCTGAGCAAAATATGAAAATGGATTAATGCTAGATGACTTTTTTGTATTAATTGTGAGCTGGTAGGAAAAGTCAAATCACTATGTAATTCTTATTCTGCATTATAGACTTTAGTGCCTAAACACCCTAGTCTGGGTATGACAGAGAACATTAACACAATGCGTGTATAATGTAACAATCTGAGATGCATCCTGTCATAGATTATTGTAGCAGCTTGCCCTGCGTTCTATCATTGTTGCAATGACATACAGTATATTGTACCAAGAGCGCCTCAAGATTCAGTCTTCTTTAATGTCTCCAACCAATATTGTCTTTGTACAGATGATTACTTCACAAAACATATCGTAGAGGTTTCATTCACATGGTGAAAGTCTATTATTATTATCACTGTTAAGTGGTACATGAGGGTTTGCAGGATCTCTTCTCTGCCTCCATCACTTACTGCATGTTTTTTTCTTAATGTATTATTGTTTCTAATACAAAACTTGTCATTGTGTTTGCTATAATGCAATTTGGTTAGATATCTGTTCAGGTTTTGCCAACCAAGTTCACTTTTCATTCTTTTGAAGGTCTGTTCTCTTCACTTACCATGTGTGTCACTGTGATCTACAAACCACCTGGTCGCACTTCACAGTTCTTTGATTAATTTGCTGTATCCATTCATAAGACGTTATGGAGACAGCCTTCACCAGTACTACTAATGATCTCCTCTGTGACCTCTTTGCAGGTTGACACTGTTGACCATCTCCCCTGTAAAGCCTTCATTCTCATGGTATTTGTGACATGGTCTCTTCTGCCAACAATCATATCTCTCTAACTGTCCCTTCAGTCTCCTCTTCTCTGGAACTTGTTCCTCTTCACTACCACCCTTTGTTGGTAGTGTCAGAGCTTAGTTTTGAGGTTTTTGATCATCTCTATCTTCCTTTGGATATACACTGATCATACACTAATTTATGCTTCCTCTTCTGATCTTCTTACTCCCCTCACCAAAATGCATCATAGATGACATCCCATTACCTGATGGTCAACATCTCCAGCCTGAACTTCTAGTTATCCCACGGTCTCCCCTGCTTACAATTACTGTCATCTTAATCACTTTTGAGAATTCCACAATTCACCCAAAAGGCCACATTTGCTTTCTTGTTGTCACCATTATCTCTTTCCTTCATTACTCATATCCAGTCAATCTCCAAACCCTGTTGCCTTCACCTGACAAACATCTCTTGAATGTGTCCCTTATCCACACATGAAATAACCAAAATACTAATAATTTCCCTTGTGATATCCCATCTGGACTATTGCAACTACCTACTAACCAGCCTCTCCTGCCATTCACCACTTCAATCCATCCTGAACCTGGACTATTGTTCCTTTCCCACCGCTCACCTGCTTCCTCATTGTGCCAATCCCTCCATTGGCTCCCTATAGTTTCAAGAAAAAAATAAACTGACTCAAAGACTCAGGGAAGTTCCTAAGTAAGTGGACTATTGAAAGGGCTGATATTTGAGTTTCAAGCTAAACTCATTTAGAAAATGAGGATTCACACTCTCAGTTGACATTACTTTTTTAGGTCTTTTTTAAGAAGAGCTCAACATACCTAATGCTGTTACCATCACCAGAAATAGAAAGAATATTACCAACACACTCAAAATGTCTATAAACCTTTGCATGATGTATTTGTCAGTATTTAAAGCTCTAAAAAGTATACATTATTCCCCATAGGGGATTGGTAGCCATTAAAAGTTTGCTAAAGCAGTTTAAGAATATTACATTGTTATATTTGCAGCAAATGTTGTTGAAAGTAACATGAAATGACAGATTCCCTCTCATAAATATTTTAGGTATAATTCCTCTGTATTCCTAAGAACATTTGCCATAAATCTTCTTTTATCTTTGGCTGCTGTACAAACTGTCTGTTGTCAATGTGCTGAAAGTATTTATGTGTTATTGGAAATGCTTTGAACTTCTAATTAAATCTGATTTGGAATGTGTTTTACATGAATATGAGAGATTAGCATGCTCAGTCACAGACAGTGCTTTTTAGACATAAAACTTCCTAAGGAGCTGTCTCACCAAAACAACCAATATGCCATTAGCAAAATCGCAGCTTTTGCACATGAAGCCTATCATACTGACATAATTGACTGATGTATAATTTCTATTTCATCTTTTGCCCTCCCTTTTATGGACAGGCTTTGTCTGCCACGGAAAGAGTTAATAATACAACCTAAATGTTTAGATTTTTGTGGAAGTTAACCAAAAAAGCAAAAGCATTCATTAATTTCTAGTTTTCTTATGATGCTCAGAATTGACTTGTTTTATGTTGATTGTCATCTGGCCATTGTGAGACCACATCATGCTTTGGCTAGGTTAAAAAGGTGTAAAACATAACCAATTCAACACACCCCACAGAGCATGTAGAACTCTATTTTGTTTTCTACCACTTTAACGATGGAATTGGATTTTGAGCCAGATCTATTGAGCCTCTGTTGCCAGATACCCTATTATTTACATTGAGGACATTAATGCTGTGCTCTCATTATAGCTATTGCTTTAGGGCTTAACAGAGGAGCAGTTTAATCTGAAATTAGACATAAAACCAGAGAAACTACAGCGACATTGGGGAATGTTAATGTATACTATATTGCATTAGGATTTTATGAGCAGAAAAGTGTCATTAATATTTAATTAATAGTTTATTCATTATTAACATAAAATCTTATAGGAAGTATACATGGTAAGTATAAAATGTAGACTTAAAACATCATAGTAGAATGTGTGCTGCTAATATGTTATCTTTATCTATCTATCTATCTATCTATCTATCTATCTATCTATCTATCTATCTATACTTTCTACCTACCTATCCCTGCAATTAGATGTCAGGCACTTGATTTTCCTTGTTGAAACTTTATCAATAACAGCTCAATAAGAGTTCAGCAATTTGTTGGAAAAATAATAGCAATAAATAATTATAATGTGTCAATTCATATACTCAATATATGCATGGTCTATATGCTCAGAAAAAAACATTTGTAACATATATATATAAAACAAAAACAAAAATCCCTTTTCACCCCTATGGGTGGTATGTGTCTTCACAGCCCTGAGTGCATCAATGATCACTAGGACCACTTTGCCCTTCACTCTCCTCATCTTCTCTAGTTCTTCTTTCAGGCCCTGTTACTTCTCCAGCTTCTCATACTTCTTCCTGACATTGCTGTCACTTGGCACCACCATCTATCAACACCGCTATCCCCTGGTCCTTCTCTTCTACCACAATGTTGTGTTGATTGGAAAGTACCTGCTTGCCTGTCTGGATCTTGAAACCCCGCAGTAGCCATGCTATTCTCCACAACCTTCTGTGGAATCTCCCTTTTGGACGTGGGAGGGTTTAGTCCATACATGTGCAGATGTTCCTGTACACAATGTCAGCTACTTGGTTGTGTTGTTCAGTGTACGCTGTTCCTGCAAGCATCTTAAACCCGTCACTATGTGTTTGACTGCCTCAGAAGCCTCTCTATATAATCTGCACCTTGGGTCCTGTCTGGTGCCCTACATGCCTCCCTCTATGGACCTTGTACTTAGTGCCTGCTCTTGTGCTGCCATTATCAGCCATTGGTAGGATTTTCCAATGTCAGCCACCTTAACTATTTGTCGATGGTACATCTCATGCAGGGTCTTGGCTTGTCATGGTACTTCCTCTACTTGATCACACACGACAAGTTACTTGCTGCTTTTGGTATTCTGTTGCTGCTTTTGGTATTCTCTCAGCAGCTCATCTTTGAGTGCCACCTTACAGATGTACTCCCAGATGCTTTGGGTTTCATCCAGGATGGTGGCTGGGTATTGGACTTGGGGAGGAAACCTCCAAATCTTGTGAAAAGCGTTCAGGTCTTCACATTGGCAGCCTCCATGTCTTCCTTTGGCCACCATACTATGCCAGCAGGGTATCTGATGACTGTGCTCATGTACTCACTCAGCTAGCATATGCATTAAAGTGAATATGATTGCTATGTCCATTTAAAATTACAGACGTACTACTCATGACTACCAACCTGGAGTTATATTTATAACCATACATGAAACTGTATTCTGAATGTTATGTAAATACTTTTATAGCACCATTTTTGAATCACTCAGTTTGTTACTATAATAGAATCCTAAAAAAATATTGTCCCTCCCTTAAGGCACACAATAAGTAACTTTAAAATATAGGGATACAAGATATATCATTATCAACATTTGCTAATTACCCTATTGGTGGGACAATTTATAGACTTAGGGCTGATATGAATAGGAACTAGAAACATTATTAAAAAAAATGGTTTTTTTTAATGAACTGTATGTAAAAATGCTGTCTGAAATTAAAATTGTAATGAGATGCTTTTGGTTGTTTCCAATGGTCACATCTTAAATAAGACAAATATTTTACAGGATCATTTTGTTAAAAGAAAAAAAAAATCACCCAAATTTGGGAAAGAATATGGTCTGGGCCATGTACATTAGTAAAAAAAAAAAATAAACCTTAACACAACATGGGTGCCGTTTAATCAGAGTAAAAAGAAAAGTCTAAGAATGTGTTTGATTGCTAAGTATCCAACTAATAACACATCTCAGCATGTGACAGCTGAAATCACAGCACCATGTTCAATTTCAAAGAATTCTGTGAACAACATAGTGACATATTGCATATTGACCAACGGTGTATATTCAAGTTCTCACATTGTCAAATGGTAGATAATTAAAAAATCAACATAATTAATTGTATTTTTTGTTGCAGTTTTTTAGTTGAATACCAGGGTTGGGACATATTTATTCCTGTAGGAACCTGGGCCAATTTTTAAAGTTTTGCTGTAGTTATTAGGTAGGGGACAACCATATAAATAACTTACCCAGATCAGCCTATATTTATTTTTAAGGACAAGCTATTCATAGATGCTTAGTTTAATACAAATTGTGCATCCCATCATACTGTATGATGTTAAAAATATTTTTTTAAATCACCATAACTTCCCATATATCTCAAATCAAATTGTAATGAAATAATGATACCTCCTACCCACCTCAGTAATTGTCCATGCATCTAGATTGAACATGTAGGCCATATAATTCATAATACACAACATATTATGAGACGACCCTGATTATAAGATGACCCCCCAAAATCTGAATATTAATTTATGAAAAAAAGAAAAAAGCCTGAATATAAGACGACCCTATAGGAAAAAAGTTTTACCAGTAAATGTTCATGTAAATTCATGTAAACTATGTGAACTATTTTTTTTTTAATAAAAGCTATGATTGAGAAAAATATTTTGTTTTTATTTCCTTTTTTTTCAACCTGCCCCCCCCCAGTTATGCACATAGCAATGGCAATCAATTTTGCTATCTAAAATGTCTACTGTTATTGCATCAGAAATATTATCATGGGTTGATGAGAAAAATGCAAGGTAATACCGTTGAAAGTATGAATTTATTTACAACTTTTAAATTCATTAATGCCTCCTGTGATCACACCGTAAGTTTCCGAGTAATGTATTTCAAATATCTTTAACTTATGCTGTATATAGAAATTGTGAAACAAGTTATCTGTGATGCAATGGAGACATGACTTTGTTTTATTTTTCATGTATCTGTCACGTACAAGTAGTTAGGAGACACCGTGGTCAGGTAGAACTCCAGGACAGAACAGGTCAGACAAGCCGAGGTCAGGTTTCCGGAGAGCAGGATAGTCATATAACGTAGCCGAGGTCAGGATTCAGGAGAACAGGATAAACATAAACGTAGCCGAGGTCAGGTAACAGGAAATCAACGAAGTCAGACAAGCCGGGATCATACACGAGAAAACAGAATCAAACGCTATCTGGGTACTAGCACAAGGCATAGACAACAAACAGAAGGCAATGTCAGGCAGAACTGAGGAGGTTTAAATAGGAACCGCAGAGGAAGTTTGAATCTCCCGCCAAACCTCATGACGTCACTTCCAATGTCCGCCATCATGATTGTGGCGTAATCTCCCCTCATATATGCCTGCAGTTTGGGAGTTCGCCACTAGAGGGCGCCGAAGCCGGACGCCGTGTTCCACGAGGTCTGCCTCTCCTGCGCGGCAGCTCAGAGGACGACGGCGGAAGCGGCACTGCGTTGGAGGGCTGTCTCTCTCTCCTGCGAGGCGGCTGCTGCGGTGGTAGCCGTGCGTTGGAGGGGGGTCTCCCTCTCCTGCGTGGCGGCTCCGGTGGTCGTGCGTTGGAGGGGGGTCTCCCTCTCCTGTGTGGCGGCTCCGGTGGCCGTGCGTTGGAGGGGGGTCTCCCTCTCCTGCGTGGCGGCGCCGGTGGCCGTGCATTGGAGGGGGGTCTCGCTCTCCTACGTGGCGGCTGCGGTGGTCGTGCGTTGGAGGGGGGTCTACCTCTCCTGCGTGGCGGCTGCGGAGGCAACGTGGGAGCCGGGGGCAGGTAAGTAACAGTACCCCCCCCTTGAAAGGGTGCCCTCAGGGCGATCACCAGGGCGAGAAGGACGTCTAGCGTGAAACGCATGTATCAGTCGTGGTACGGAGAGGCGAGCCACAGGTATCCAGGACCGTTCCTCACGACCGAGGCCCCTCCATTGTACCAGATACTGTAAACTGCCCTGTTGCCGCCGGGAATCAAGAATTACCCAGGGAGTACGTCTCTCCGAAGCCCTCCTGGCAGTTTCGGTAGTGGAACTCTCGCCTCGGGTAAACCGGTTGCAGACCAGGGGCTTCAACAACGTGGCGTGAAATACCCGAGGGATGCGAAGCGTTCTGGGCAGTGCAAGTTCATACGCCACCGGATTGATCTGCCGTAAAACCGGAAAGGGCCCAATAAACCGTGGGGCCAATTTCATGGAAGGAACCCGGAGTCTCAGGAACCGTGTAGACAGCCAAACTCTATCGCCAGGCCGGTACGAGGGGTTGGGAGAACGTCTCTTGTTGGCCTGACGTTGCTGGAGCAAGGCAGCGTGTTCTAGTGCAGAATGTACCGAAGCCCAGGTGGCACGAATGGAAGCAAGTCTCTCCTCCAGATCTGGAACAGCCGAAATTGGTAATGTCTCTGGGAGAGACTGCGGATGGAGACCATGGAGACCATTTTCCAGCCTTTACACATTGGAATTTTCACCCAGCTAAAAGGGATTAGGATAAATGGCAAGTATCTGCCCCCTCCTGATGTAATTTTCTTGGTAGAGTTCTACTTAAACTCGCCCGGCGGACCCTTTTGTCTCTTTTCTGTGGTTTGTAAGGCATGCTTTATTCCGAATGTCAGCTCCTCTAGGAAGATTGGCCCCAAATGATGGTGCAAATTGTTTGCTGTTGCTTTTGGCACGCAGGATCCAGTTGGGTATGTTTGTTTGTAATGGCATGTTTGTTCCAAATGGTGTAAAATTCAATATGAACTTTGTTCTGTGTGAAACTGTTTGTTTCCAGCCTATTTCTCGTAGAACACACAGATACTGGGTCCATCCTCTGCATTGTAACTGTGGAAAAAAACGCCATAAAAAACGCCAAGGCAAAACCCACATGGCTTTTTCATGGCGTTTTTTCTCTCCCATAGACTTTTACTGGAGAAAAACGACAAGATTTCCTTGCAAAAAACGCCAGTGTCAACATGCTGCGATTTTGAAAAACTGCCACAGAGCCCAAAAAAGCAGAAAAACGCCAAAGAGGACTGAAAAAACGCCAAACAGAAAAACGCCAAGTGGATATGGCATTGTGCGATTTCCTATTGAAGAACAGCTAACATCTGGCCGCAGCGTTTTTTCACAAAAAAAACGCCGTGTGGCTGAATTGGCGTTTTTATGGCCGTTTTTATAAAAAAATAAACAAGTGGAAACCTAGCCTCTAAAGCAGACCTGGGCAAAGCACGGCCCGCGGGCCACATCCGGCCCGCTGAATAGCTCGGACCGGCCCGCAAAGAGTGTCCTGGTGACTCACCAATGAGTCCGGTGTCCCCCCCCGCCCCGGTCACTTACCTTAAACTCCTGTGTTGGAAGCGTTTGTCTCGGGTGCCGGCGCTTTACGCTGGGCGCCGGCATATGACGTCAGACGCCGGCGATCAGCAGTGAAGCGCCGGCACCCGAGACAAACGCCTCACGCTTCCAACACAGGAGTTTAAGGTAAGTGACCGGGGCGGGGGGGGAGATCCTGAGAAGGGGGGGTTAGGGAGTTAGAGGGGAGATACTGAGAAGGGGGGGTTAGGGAGTTAGAGGGGAGATACTGAGAAGGGGGGTTAGGGAGGGAGGTCTTACTGTGTGTGTGTGTCTTACTGTGTTTGTGTGTGTGTGTCTTACTGTGTGTGTGTGTATCTTACTGTGTCTGTGTGTGTCTCACTGTGTCTGTGTGTGTCTTACTGTGTCTGTGTGTGTCTTACTGTGTCTGTGTGTGTCTCACTGTGTCTGTGTGTGTCTTACTGTGTCTGTGTGTGTCTCACTGTGTCTGTGTGTGTCTCACTGTGTCTGTGTGTGTCTTACTGTGTCTGTGTGTGTCTCACTGTGTCTGTGTGTGTCTTACTGTGTCTGTGTGTGTCTTACTGTGTCTGTGTGTGTCTCACTGTGTCTGTGTGTATCTTACTGTGTCTGTGTGTGTCTCACTGTGTCTGTGTGTGTCTTACTGTGTCTGTGTGTGTCTTACTGTGTCTGTGTGTGTCTCACTGTGTCTGTGTGTGTCTTACTGTGTCTGTGTGTGTCTTACTGTGTCTGTGTGTGTCTTACTGCGTGTGTCTTACTGTGTTCATAGCTTATTCAGTTATTGTAATAAATATTTTAGCCCATTTTTTAGCTCAAAATATTTTTTCCTTTTTTTTCTCCTCTAAAATCTAGGTGCGTCTTATCAGCAGGTGCGTCTTATAGAGCGAAAAATACGGTATGCACTCCGAAGCCTTGTTCATTTTGTTCACTTCTGTGCTGTGCTAATAGTTATTCAGGCCTTACTTATTCAAGCACCTCTACCAATGACGTAGGCTTGAATAACTTTATTAAACAGCACATAAGTTAACAAAATGGACAAGGCTTCGGAGTTTGTAGTTTGTAGAGGTCTGGCCCTCTAAAACCATTCCAATTTCTCATGTGGCCCCATGGGAAAATTAATTGCCCACCCCTGCTCTAAAGTATAGGAACAGATAGAAATAAACTCTGTCATTTAATCTCATACTTATCACACAATGATTGGTCATCCTGTGAATCAATGCAGTTATACCACCGCTGTGTCTAGTTATGCATCATTTAAGGGAACCACATTGGAAAATTCCTTTTAGTCAAAACATATATATATATAAAAAATCTCAGCAGCCCCTCATATGGCAACAACCTGTCAGTGTGTGTGTTTGTGTCTCATAACAAATAAGCATTCCATAAAAAAATATGAATGAGACAGAGTTTTGAAGTCATCATTTCTGGAAGAGGTGTGGCCGTTCAGCAGTATGAGTAGTAATGCTAGTAATGCTGAATTTAGTTACAAAAATTTTAATTTAGCAGACTAGGTGGGGAATCACTTTTAAATATTATCATGTTTTATTCATTATTGAATTGGATGTACAAATCTTATTCATCCGCTCAAATACTGTGGTATGTTCCCATCATAATAACTACCAGCATAGGGTTTCATTTTAATGTGAATGCCTTAACTAGCACACTGTTCAACATATCTACCAAATCTCTTACTAGATCGACTAACACACTTATATCTGTGATTAATTCTTATCCAATATACGTTTAGAGTAGTTTTAGTGCATGTCTATTTTTCTAATTCATTATACTCATTTTTTTTTAAGCCAAACTCAAATTCTTTGCATATAATCTGATGTATATTGAATTCTGTAGTGTACATCAAATACCCAATGGGTGGTAATTGGCAACATCTGGATACATTTGACAAAGCTTGAGTTTTATTTTTTTAGTCATCTACAACCTTTCCCAAACCACAAAATGTACTAGAAAAATCACACTCAGAATTCTAAATACTTTTAGACATATATTAAAATAAATCCATGTGTTTGGCATTTCCTACCTATCTCCTGCCCATTACTAAATATGATATAACACATCTTTCTAGAAAACATAATATGAACATAATATATATTATATACATATTCTTTACCATTAGTCCCTGCCGACAGTGTCAATGTCAGACAAATACAAAGTTTAACAGCTCTCAGGGGAATCACAACTGAACAGATATGGTAAAATGGCAAAAATCTCTGGTCACTGAGGGAGTTGTTAAAATCACCTTGTCACAAAGGGGTTAAAAGCTGGAATTCAGCTCTGGTCTTGTTCTTGCTTACAACTTGATTTGTTATGTACCATGCAATCTATAATGATTCCAATGCAAGTTGTTAAAATTTAAAGTTAACTATCCTCTTCGCCATTGCCACGGCTTGTTTATCTTTTTTCATTCTTCCCATTCATGTATCCAGGATGTTCTCTGGAATTATCTATCCCATAGTTTCAGACTCTCCCCAACTTATTCTAAACAGTCCTCAAAAACCAACCTATTCATATGATCATACCCCACCTTCAAGATCTTCATGCTATTGACTTTTCCACATCACCTTCTCTGCAATCAAATAATGTTCTCCTAAGCACTCCTTTCCTTCCGTGTAATTCCCTCTCAACCACCTAAAACATTGTAAGCTTGCAAGAACAGGGCCTCTTTTTTCTTCTGTGCCAATATAATATAATATCTAGTTGATTTAGTTTGGTCTTCTCTAGTAAACACCAAGAATGATGTATTTTTAATTATTATTTCCATATAACACTGATGTTTTATCTCAATAATCAATGTAATTGCTAACTAAATTAATGATGATACAAGAATGGAATGAGATAGGGAGTGAAATATTTGTGGCTGCTAGATATGATTTCTTTTTTTTGTAAGTAATACCTCATAGAACCCTATAGCATGGGCGTAGGAACCGGGGGGGACAGATCCCCCCCCAGTAACTCATGCGGGGGGACCGATAATTAAGAAATCCCCCCCAGGGCCGTAGGAACCCCCCCAATAGAAACGCCGCAAATGCGGCCCGCGAGACCTCGAGGTGCGGCCCGTGTAAGATCGGCAGCCAGGGCAACCGATCTTACGCGGTCCGCACCTCGAGCCCTGCTACTTACCTGTGGGAGGGTCTTCTGTACTGCACAGAGGAACCGGAACCCAGCAGAGTTCACGTGACATTACATCACATCCTGCTTCCTCTGTGCAGTACCAGAGAAAGCAGAGGGAGGCCGCGCCCTCTGCTGAAGCCTGTAAGCGGCATCGAGGAGCTGTAGTGCAGGTAAGGGGGTGGGGAGGGTGTTTGAATGAGTATGCGTGATTCAGGGAATGAATCTGTGAATGAATGAGTATATGAATGAATGAGTGTGTGTGTGTGATAGCATGGATGTGTAAGTGCTGGAACCTAGGCATGATGGGACTGTGATTGATGTTAGCAATCACACTCCTATCATGCCAAGTCAGCCCATACATGCTGAAACATAGCTAGCTGCCCCCCTTGTGTATTGATGCTGCCAGCAGTATGGGGTCTGCACATCACTTACAGCCACCGTGTACCAGCATGTACTGGCTGACTTGGCATGATAGGAGTGTGATTGCTAACAGCAATCACAGTCCCATCATGCCTAGGTTACAGCATTTACTGGTTGGATGTGTAAGTGCTGGAACCTAGGCATGATGGGACTGTGATTGCTGTTAGCAATCACACTCCTATCATGCCAAGTCAGCCAGTACATGCTGAAACCTAGCTAGCTGCCCCCCTTGTGTATTGATGCTGCCAGCAGTATGGGGTCTGCACAACACTTACAGCCACCCTGTACCAGTATGTACTGGCTGACTTGGCATGATAGGAGTGTGATTCCTAACAGCAATCACAGTCCCATCATGTCTAGGTTACAGCATTTACTGGTTGGATGTGTAAGTGCTTGAACCTAGGCATGATGGGACTGTGATTGCTGTTAGCAATCACACTCCTATCATGCCAAGTCAGCAAGTACATGCTGAAACCTAGCTAGCTGCCCCCCTTGTGTATTGATGCTGCCAGCAGTATGGGGTCTGCACATCACTTACAGCCACCCTGTACCAGCATGACTTGGCATGATAGGAGTGTGATTGCTAACAGCAATCACAGTCCCATCATGCCTAGGTTACAGCATTTACTGGTTGGATGTGTAAGTGCTGGAACCTAAGCATGATGGGACTGTGATTGCTGTTAGCAACCACACTCCTATCATGCCAAGTCAGACAGTACATGCTGAAACCTAGCTAGCTGCCCCCCTTGTGTATTGATGCTGCCAGCAGTATGGGGTCTGCACATCACTTACAGCCACCCTGTACCAGCATGTACTGGCTGACTTGGCATGATAGGAGTGTGATTGCTAACAGCAATCACAGTCCTATCATGCCTAGGTTACAGCATTTACTGGTTGGATGTGTAAGTGCTGGAACCTAGGCATGATGGGACTGTGATTGCTGTTAGTAATCACACTCCTATCATGCCAAGTCAGCCAGTACATGCTGAAACATAGCTAGCTGCCACCTTGTGTATTGATGCTGCCAGCAGTATGGGGTCTGCACGTCACTTACAGCCACCCTATACCAGCATGTACTGGCTGCCTGGGTATGATAGAAGTGTGATTGCTGTTAGCAATCACACTCCTATCATGCCAAGTTATATTGCTAATTTTTTTTGAGTTTTTATTATTATTTTTAAAGGTGAGGGGTCATTTTCGGTTTTGGCTAAGTGAACCGTGAATATTTTGGTCCAGAATTTTCATTTTGGTTCATCCCTAGAATAAATAGAACTATTTCATTTTTAATTATCCTGAGTCCTGAATTTGTAGTCACAAAACTATCTAGGCCCAGAAGTCAGTGAGAGGAAAAGTAAACGTTTTGTGTCATTTAATTTATTTTAATCTGCATATTTTATTAAAGGCCATATTTTCTCACAGTGAAAAATGAGTGCGGCCCGCGCACGTATACAATTCTGATGAAGTGGCCCACTGCAGAAAAAACTTGGACACCCCTGGGGTAGACACTGAGAAGGGGGGGGTAGGGAGAGGGTAGCTAGTGAGAAGGGGGGGTATTGAGGGGGATAGATAGTAAGAAAGTGTGAGAGGGGGGAGAGGGGGGAGATAGTGTGAGAAAGTGGGGATCTGTTAGACCATTGCTGACTTAAAACTTCATAGGCTTTAGGTGGTGCAGTTGCATCAAGGTCAAACATGTTTGGGGATCTGGCAAATCTGGGAACAAGATAAGAAAGGGTCTTTGAAAGCAATGATGGCTCCCATCAGACCATGGTAAATGACAACCCCATAAGGACTCTCGCAAACCTACCTGTACATTAATTGCAGTAGCAGGGGGCCCAGAGTTGTGAGAACCAAGGAACCCTGATGTACTGAACAGGATTATAGGGGCTGTAAAATATAGGACATCATAATGGCTGTTGTAAAATAAAGTTGATCCTAGCTAGCGAAAAACTGCCTTTTATTTTGGTTTGTTAATGTGCCAGGTTTCAAGTGTTATAAATTATCTGGGGCAATTAACAACGTAGATAAATTACAGCACTATAGTAACACAGGAGCAGATCACTGAAAAAGTAGAGGAATTTGCTATTCTTTCTAATGCAACATTTACCAATTCTGACATTATAACAACCCATCACCTAATAAAAATAGTTAACATTTTAAATATACATGACCTTTACGTCGATTAACTAGTTTTGGTTGATATTACTTGTCAGCTAGACAAAGGATAATTTTTTAGTAATTGAAATCTTTCTTGTTTTCTGCATGTTGTGGTTATAGTTTATTCATTAGCAATATTTTTCTGGGCACATATACTGTACATTACATATTACTGACAAGTACATGTAAATTGCTGCCCTATATTATGGGATATAGTGGGATGAATAAACTCACAGAAGAGAATCAGTTACTCAGTTATACATTCCACATACTGCCAGATAGCGTTTTACCTGCTCTGGACTGCAAACATATAAAATGTACAGTATATACGGCTTGAACAAAAATGGCTGATACAGTGACATTAGATTATCTCAACCCTTTTCTTTCTCTATTGTTTATTCTCAATCATTTCTCTATTTGTTCTATTTTTATATATTAGTACTTGCACTTAAATAGTCTTTTTGAAATCTTAAAAAAGCAATCAATATATTCATTGTCAATAAAAATAACCATTAACATATTTCATCACCAACAGCCCTTAAAGCGTTAACCCTTTGTGTGACTGAGATCAATTAAATTCTAACCTCACCCCCAGAAGAGTGAAAAAAGTGGAACCTGCGGGGGAAAATAAAATTCGGTAAAGAAACAATTCTCTGCCAGGATTCGGAGTGTTTTGTTTTCTGTGTCAAGCGTTCATTTTTCAACTGACAATTAGACCTACAAGGGACACTTTGGCAGTACCGTTAACAGGCTTTTCCTGAAAAAACTCCCAATTTGAACAGTTGAAAGCAATTTTTACTGAATTGGGAATATTGCTTTTCTGACTTATAAAGGAGTTTTACGACCACCCTTTCCCTTGGGGGAACATACTGTACCTTGATGTACCCTTTCAGCGCCTTCTGTCTTGTTGTGATGTTGGCTTTTACAGAAGATAAGACTGTGTTTTGCATTCTCTGAATGTACCATGCAGTAATTCTGCTGTCTGAAAACTCTGTAACGTCAATAATTGATGCACTTGAGAAGTGGTAATTAAATTAGTTAATTATGCTGGTAAAATTACATGCAATTATGTGACTGCAGGGTATGTTTAGTAAATTAGGCTTTCCCATACTTACTACATATTGTGGTGCCAATTCTGTTCCTTGATGATTAGGTAGCTTTTGATACTTTTAAATTGATTTAATACCTGGATCTTCATTAGTCTTTGATTGCTATGCATTGCGCGTTTGCTTTTTTTCCCTTTAACTGGTATTTACTAGACATTGATTACGTACATATTCTGTCTTTTTAAAGAGTGTTTTGTAGCAACCGCAGTTTGAAAGGCAGGTTGTTTTCTTGTTGTTTTTTTCCTTTTTATTTCATTTAAGACATGATGTGAGTTGATGTGGAGGATTTCCTTCTCAACAGCAAATCATTACTTTTCAGAGCATTGAACCAAAACTGCCTCCTGCAGCTGGCATTTTAAAATAAAGCAGTATTTCCCTGACACAGGTTGATGTTGCGTGAAGCATACGGGTGCCCTACTGGCATATGATGAAAAAGAATGAGAGATGCTTTTGTTAGCATGCAGAGGTTCTTCAATCTCCCACTGAGTCATAAGGCTGCAATACATTCATGCAGCCATTTATCAAAAGGAGAGATGAGCAAATTGTTCCACTTGTTTCATGATTCATGGGGGACTTGTCTTATATAGAGAATGGAGTGGAAAGATTGTGGTCTTACTGTAGTTTAACATAATATGACATCATTAGTAGCTAAATATGGATTAATAATAACATCTGAGACAGCCTGTGCACCCTCGAATTTTGTGTGAAGATGTCAGGTAAAAATGTGATTAAACTGGGTGACTCTCCACATCTGATTTAATTACTGAAATGTCACTATAGCGCCAATACTTCAACCTTTTTGTTCACCAGCAGTACAGGTTGTTGCTCATTTTTCACATATACACAGACATTGGGTTTCAGCTGGGCTCCATTCTGATTCCCTCGTAAATGAGTGGGTTAACGTATGTTTCCTGTCCCTTTCTCCAGTTATGCTTTGGTGACTACTCTTAATTTTATCGAAATCCAGCTTCCTTCTATTTGGTGCAAACAGCATCATGGTTTAAGCCCTCCATGGAACCCCTAGCAAAAACATTAACTTAATATTTGCTATCATTGTTGAAAACACAGTCAGGCTATCTCAATCAGGGTGAAAGGTAAGCATACATTATGTATTTTGAGTCCTTACACAGGAAACATGTAAACTATTATGGCAATGATTGCATTATCATTGATCTCTATTGTCAAGGAGGAGTTCATTTTAGATTGTCCCTGTATGACCTTACTGTACTTTCATATGATTTAAACCACTGCCACTGGAGATGTTTGCTCTGTTTGGAGATGAGGTGCAGCCCGAGCCTGGTATCCGTACATACTAATAGAAGATTCACTAGACGTAAAAGTCACTAGAGATATTTCGATAGATCGAGCAGTTGATGATGGGTTGTCGCATCATTACTCTGAAAGCCCAACATGATAAGGGTCTTGCGATCAACTCGCATAAACCATAGTGATTTTAAAAACCTTGTAAAAACAGGTCCACTTAAAACATACAGAAAATTGGATGAAAGATTGGAATTGGAGAATTGGATGAAGATTTTTTTTGTATACAGACAAAACAAGAGGTCAAGCTTCTCCTCGAGTAACAACCTAAGATTTTGGCATCAATATCAGTACCTTAAATCCCAGCATTGGCAAGTTCTCCTATATTTCCTATTGTTCATCTTTAAGAGAACCCTGGGCAAAACAGCATATAAGAAAATCTTTGTCATCTTTGGTTCAATCCCATGTACTAAGTACTCAGGTGCCCAGACCAAACCCAGTCCAGATAATCAAGACCTACACCATACTTTGTGTTTTATTATGTTTTCTTGTTAATGCTGTAACCAAACACAATTATTTTACCATCAGTAAAATAAAAATTCCAGAGTTTAAAGATTTGTCTGTTCCCACTGCCTAATCAATGCAAACAGGATAAACACATTTATAAGGAGATGGCCAGGCTGTTACAAGGTCAAGGCCAGCAGTGAGAAAACTAAAAGAAGTTCTAGCAGATATTCAGTGAAGGTGGAACTACATAGTCAAGACATTGGTCAATAGTTAAGAAAAAAGATGAAGATAAAAGTTGCAAACCAGAAAAAGAACAAGTAGTTATATGTCAGGATAAAAAAGGACTATATGAATGATGCATCTTTGGAACTTTGTGGAAATATAACTCAAAAATCCATATTACCATACCATATGAACTTTTATACAGAAACTGGAAGAGTCAGGCAAGTGTGCAAGGCCTCCCAGGTCCTTTACATCTAAGTTATTCAAAGCTTATGTGAAAGCTTACTCTTTGGAAATATAATTGTATGTTATTCCGCTTGAGTCAGGCATAGACAGTAACCGTAACAGTAACTGCACAACACTTAAGGTCCCCAAAAGATGAAACCTTTGTTGGTGAATATCATTAGGTGGAACGAGAGTGGAGCTAGAGATAGGATGTGGTTAGAGGCAGAGCCAGTGATACGACTATTCGCCTATAAAACCACTTGGCATTGTATTTAAGCAGAAAGCTGGAATATGCAGCGCTCTGCTTCGATATGTAGTGAACTGGCATTGTGGGAGCAGCAATTCAGGTCAATTTTACAGTTTAGTAGTCCAGTCAAAGGAGATCCTATGATCTCCCCAGCTGGCAGAGAATCCCCACTATTCAAAAATGCACTAGGAAGGTATGGGAACAGAAGATGAAGACTATCAGCTATAATACAACAAAAAATAGACAAAAAATATTTTTGGAGCAGAAGTTGATTTTAGAGACAAAACTGTGCTCTTTTTCTTCACTCTTGTAATTTTTACTGAAATAAAATGCCACAGATCACAAAACTGGCCCCATAAGTAGTCCTCAGATCATTTCCTGTCTGCCAATTCATGGTAGTGTTAGGATTTCTCAATTTAAATAAAACCAGCTCTGCATTAATAGATTCATCTGAAGAACTCATGTTTCTAAATTTACAGGAAAATCATTTTATATAATTATTTTTGCTCGAAATAAAATGCCAGAGGCCTTTCATTAAATTTTGCAAAGCAAGCTTCACGTCAGCAATTTTTAGATTAATTTAAGACCTGAATTTATTAATTCCTTGATTTTCCTAAATCATTTAAAGGTCCTCATTATAATACTTAAATATTGCTAAATACATTTAGCATATTGAAATCTCTGGGTATATCTACTAAATATATATATATATATATATATATATATATATATATATATATATATATATATATTGTAATTTATTTTATACAAAAGGACATAAGGCATTGTGTATCCTGTGTATATATCTATATATTGCTTTTCAGTATAATAATTATACATTTCATCATATGCCTTTTGCTAAAAGATTATAAAACACTATTACATTTTTTTTTTCAATCTGTCAGTTTTCCATTTATAATGTACACATCTTGTTTTTAAAATGTGTTCATTTAAAATAAGGTTGTGCTGTGTGACCAAAATCTCAATAACATTTTTGCTAAATGAAGAAAGTTTTTAGTGGTAATATACCACCTTTACTAGTACCAGAGTAAATATAATACTTGAAGTTCTTTATATATTTCTTGGTCATTTTGACTTGTTCTTGTCTTTTTCTGTAAATGGCAAGGCCATGAGTATAATGCTTTTCCAGCTGGTTGAGTACTTGTTCCAGCTGGGAAGTTGCCAGCCAGTTTTAGCCAGAAGGTGGTTGGGAAGCCAGGAACACTAGAATCCCCTTGTGGATGGTGCTAAGGACCAATGCCAGTGTTGCTGGTTTCAAAATGCTTTTAAACAAAATGTATCTGGAAACGCTTTTCAGGCAATATGTGCTCTTAATCTGTTACCTTGTGTTGTAATAATCTATAATTATTATTGAACAGTTTACATAACTGCTATTATGGGCTCTTATAGGTAGGGTGCTTTCCATACACATTTTAAATGTGCTTGTTGCACTAGAAATAGGAAACCAGATAGATGAATTGTAAATGAAATTAAAATGAAACAACCAATGTTTAAGTTGTTTTTTATCATAATTATGAAATTATTAATTATACCTACTCTTTGTCCCTTTTTGTTTTCAAATTAGTATACGTGGTTCAGATATAACTGGTTTAAAGATAAGGGGCTAATCTTGCAGATTGTATCATAGGTGCAGGGCGATAGTATGACTCCTCCCACGGCATACAAATAAGATAACTTTCTAATACTTACACTACTGTTCAAAAGTTTGGGACATGGGCACAAGTTGACCAGATGTCAAACCCTATAACATGCCAGGCATGTCATTGGTCCATATATTTTTCCATGACATGCCTGGCTTGATGATTATTGATCAAATGGATCAGAAATAAAATGTAACCATTCTTTATGTGGTAAATGACTATTGTAGCAGGAAGCAACTGATGGAATATCACCATAGGGTACAGAGGCCCTGTATCAGTAACTATTTATACTGTGTCCCAATATCATATTATGTTAGTTAATCCAAGTTTTAGTCTAAAAGGCTAATTGATCATTAGAAAACTTTACTGCAATCATGTTAGCACATTTCCTTTAACTTGAAGTTTCTTGTATATTCCAAGCATATTATTTTAATCTGTAAACACCATTACATACGCTTGTTTTGTGTAGTGAAATAGATTTTTTTTTAAACTGTGTATAGATTGCTTTTGATAAGGTTTATCCAGCCAATAGTTGGTCAGTAATTAATATATTGATTAAGAGATTGAAACATGGAATATTATTGTACAACAAGAAGATCATATGTAGTTAAATCTTGAAATATTTGGCAAGCATTAAGGTCCAAATACTGTTGCCCCATGCCAATTCATTTAATTGTCTTCATCACAAAGTACTTTTTAGGAAATGTATTTCTAAAGTGCTCCTCTGCAGGAAATAAAACTGTATACTTTAAATAAGAACTGTATACTTTATAAAACTGTTATGCTATAATGTGACAACCTCCAATCAACATTATTTCTGATTTTATAACGAAAAATGTGAGATTTTGAACACAATGTACAATAGATCTTTTTGTAGAATAACCAGAATTAACCATTAACAACATTGAAAACGTTGTCGCCGAGTTTCAGATATACATGGAAAACAAAAGTTTAGTATGTTAGATCTGTATTTTTAACTTTTACATCCCCCAACAACATTTCAGTTGTCCAAAATAAGAAACCTTTTGTTAAAGGTGTGGGTGGTTTGAGGAGGTTGGAGACCAAAGAAGATCAGATCTATGATCCCCTACTGTCTTCAAAAGCAGAACAATGGAGCAGCTACGTGGAACAGTGCCCAAAGTTTGTTAGGGATGTAATTGTTAATTAAGCGGCCCGTTCCTTGCCACATACTTAATATCACCAGCTCTCTCCTTCATATATTATTTTTTCATGTTGGCAGAATTCTTCCCATGTTCACAAAGTGGCAGACAATTTGTGGTTTCATAGGACAGACGGGGCCAACAATCTTCAGTTTCTTCGTCCATAATTCTCTGTCAGCCATTGGTTTTTGGAAACAGCCTCTAGCTATCCAGCGCTACCAGTAATAAATTCCACAAACCATTCAAGCTTAATGGACTTCCATGGAAAGAAGTTGCTATCGCAGGTTATGCAGTGGTGGAGAGACATGGAAGATTTTAACTGCCCAGAAATAAGAACTACTGTCCAAATTGAGGAATGGCAAGAAAAAATAAAATTCTTTAATTTTTCCTTATTTTATGTAACAATCCACGTTAAACACATTTCCTTCTTGAGCATTTCACAAACCATTACATCTGTAATAACTACAACAGCCATAAAAGTAAATTTAAAAATAGAATATTGCTTCAAACTGCTCAGCATCTTTTAATTAAACACTTAAGCTAATAAGGACATATATAAAATAAATGAAGCAAATGGAAAACAGAGGGTATAGGTTTAGTGGTGGAAGTATAAAGAGCAGAGAGAGATTACTCTATTATTTATTTACATATTTTTGTGAGTGTCCCCAAAAAGCTAGATTTATTCTATGTGTGGATTTTAGTAACATCTGTGTGACTTTTAGGCTGGAGAACACTTTTATCCACCTCCATCAGGGGAGGAATAAGTAACAGAGGAATTTTGAACGATGTCACCAGAAGTGCTGCCATTTTGGCGTAAGTTCCCGCTGGGCTATATTTGCGGAGATGAGGACAATGATAGAAGATTGAAGATAAAAGAGAGAGAAAGGAGAAGATAAAAGATAGAAGATGAAGAAGGTCCGGAAGTGCTTTAACAGAGACGGTAGGGAAACATATAGAGAGCGTGAGAATGAACAACAGTTTGAGAAAGTGAATGAGAGTGTGAAAGCTTGAGTAAATGTGTTTTTTCCTTAATCTTCCTTCGAATCGTGGGTGCCTTGTTTTCCTGGCTTTGTATGAAATTGCCAAATTTACCAAAAAGTATGAATCCAAATGCACAAGTCTAATACCTGGAGTAAAGGGATGGGTCCTCAAAGGCATGATGGCAGGGGAATTATGCCCCCCCCCCGAGCTTCCGGCAACCCTCCTTGAGTCTGGTCCCAAAGGGGGCGATGACAGTTAAGGTGAGTGATGGGCCCTCAAGGGGGTGTCTGGATTTAAAAACTAGCAACATCATAAGTAATTACCTTGGAGAAAAGTCTGAATGCTTGAATGCTTAATAAATTGTCTCAGCTGCAAATTTCCTGCAGGGCCTTCACCCAGATGAATCTGGCTTAGCAGTGTTTCACTGCGTCATCATGAGCAGACTGTGGGGGGGATTTCTAGTGTCCAGAAGCCCATGTGACTGGTGCCCACCTCTGCATTTAACACTTTTCATGCTTAGTCAGTAATATTACTACACTGACTGAGCGTACTTATGGAGCCCGCGTAGCTTGCGCACGCATGCGCAAGCATGCGCACGCATGCGCAGTAAAAGTACAGCCGCTGTGCTTATCCTGAGCTAAGTTGCGCAACGTTTGCTACTTGCGCCTGCTGCATAAGAGTAAACACACATGACCATTGGCGTTTCAGCTTCCCTGGAGACTCTGAGAAGCCAGTTTAATTGGGCGCGACGGGACCATTTAATAAAAGCAAGCCCCAGGAGAGGTAAAAAAGTGTTCAGACAGCTCCCCGACTCGGGGGGAACGTCATTTAAAGAAAAATAATCAACTCAGCAGAAGGATGGACAGTGCAGGGGAGTATCTAGATAATTTGCCACCCAGGGCAAATACTATATGTGGTGCCCCCTCCACTAATAAATTAAATATGTTTGAATAAATAACGTTTACAGATAACTGCTTTCTATAATAACTAAATACCCCAAAACACAGGTCCAAAGTGACCACTCATTCTATTCTCAAAGGTGAATGGATTTAACCCCCCCTGCCTTGTAGCTTCCATTCACTGCAAATTGATCAATGACCTTAAAAAAGCTATTCATGTTGACTATTTAGTGAGCCAGACATTGATAGTGGTACTGCATAACTCCCATCACTATATAATGAGCCCAGCACTGCTGGTGTTACACCATAACTCCAATCAGTATATATATAGAACCAGGCATTGGCAGTGGTACAACAAACTTCCATCACTATATACTGAGCCAGGCACTGATGGTGGTAAACCATAACTCCCATCACTTTATACTGAGCTAGGGACTGATGGTGATACAGTATACCTCTATCTAGATTGTAAGCTCATTTGAGCAGGGCCCTCCTCACCTGTTATTTCTGTAAGTCAAATTGTTATGTTATATACTACTTGTTATGTCCTGTCTACCCATTGTACAGCACTACGGAATTTGATAGCGCTATATAAAACAATAAATAATAACAATAATAATAATCACTATAAACAGAGTCAGACATTGACGGTCGTACATCATAACTCCCATCAAAACGCCCATTGCTATATACTGAGCCAGGAACTGATTGTTGTACACCTTAAATCTACTTTATACTGTTCCAGGCACAGATCATGAAGGGAAAGAATGTGCAAGCATGCTTGGCTTCTAGGAGTAAGGTTACATTGGTAAAAAGCTCTTTAATTCAGATAGACATTGCATGATGGATATAGTGTGCATATATGGTAACAGCCAGGCTTTTGCCAGAACGGAGGTGGAACTTGCAACCAGCCTTGGGTTGGTGAAATATCAAGTTGGGGCAGAACCCTTATTGCCTTATGATGCTGCATTGGTAGAGATTTTCACAATTTGTTTTTTTTTTTTTAAATAGGAAATTACTGCATCTAAACAGGACTACCAGACAGAGGATGAGGCAACAGCTTAGAGAATGGAGAATGTTTTCTGTTTTTGCTTTGGATCAGTATGGTGAGAAAGAACCAGCAGTAGTATGTTTGGGTGATAGAAGGGAACACGATGATGGTGATCAAACCTTGGTAGCTCCCATAACATTGTACAAGTAGTGGAAGGTACTCCTATGGACCTGGACACACCTTTATTAATTCTAAATAAATACATAATTTGCTTCGTAGACAGGAGATTGAAGAAGGGATTGGATAGGTTGAATAATTACTTGTACCTCAATCCCACAGAAACATAGTCCTGAAATCAGCTTTGTTTCAGGGGGCACCTTGGAATTGACAAAGCTAGGGAGGGAGTACTGAGAAGGTTTTACTGGCCAGGGCTACTCTGCTATAGAGAGATTCTGCAAGTCATGCAAAGGCAGGCACCATTTTAAAGCCTTCCATAATCACCTCATTCATCTTTCCATGATAGAAGTCCCTTTTAAAAGAATTGCGATAGACGTGGCTCCGGAGAAAAAAAGATTCTGTAATGATTTCCAAAAATTAAATGAGAAGTTTGATGCTAACCACACGACCAGGGTTGATGACCTAATGGAGAGATTAGGCCAGTCCAGATATCAGACTGTTAGATTTGGCTAAGGTTACTGGCAAATTCCCTTAACAGAGAGGACCAAAGGAAAAAAACCCTTTTTCTACACCAGAAGAATTATTTCACTTTAAGGTATTACCGTTTTTGTTGCAAGGTGCTCCTGCTATCTTCAAACGTACGATGGATAGAATTCTTAGACCCCATAGTGAATATGCAGCCATACAGTCCAGATTGAGAAACACACCTGTCCCGAGTACAGGGAGTAGTAGATTATTTCTGGAATGCAGGTTTAACTGCCAATCCTGTCAAGTATTCCATAGGTCTTGAAAATGGCATTGATGAAAGAAGACAGTCCTGAGCAAGCCAGTCTAGCGAAACACATTGGATGGGCAGATCCTCTGATCGTAACATAACGGTAAGTTCTTCACCTCTGTAATTCTTTAGAGAGAGCTGCTCCCAGGCTTATATCAGATGCATCAGTTTGTACAACAAATTCCCTGGAGAAATATGAGGTGACCAAAACTGGGTCAGCACACAATGCCTCTTTTAGGGCCTTAAATCCCAGTGCAGCATCAGGGGTCCATTTTACATGCAGAAAAAGTAATCCCCATGAACGGCGTCACAATGTAGTTGAGAAGGAATGCCTAGCCAGTAAGTGGGCACTAGAAGCCCTAAAATATTGCTTGATGGGAAGAAAGTTCAAACTGATAACTGAGCATCCACACTTAACGTGGATAAAGCAAAATAAAGAGAGACATGTAAGAGTTACCAGGTTCCATAGCCTTCAGCCCTTTAACCTTTCCATCGAGCACAGACCTGGAAAAGATCAGGGAAATCTTGATGGGCTCTCCAGAGTTTACTGTTTATGGAGAATGGTTGCTATGACTGAGGGGGTGCATGTGTGACAAAGTGTATGGGAGAGTTGTGGTGGGGAAGTATTGAGGACCCAGAATCCTTCATACCTTCTCACCTGCTCCCAGTTAAAATCCCAGGCTCCAGGGATTGTAGGTCAGAATGAAATCTGTACTGCTGGGAGCAGCACAGTACAGAGCAGCACAGCTAAATGAGAGTGCTAAAAGTTGGTGAAAATTATGTTTATTTTGCTGGAATTAGAAAGGGACATTATTCAGGTTTAGTAAGTTTAGTTAAGTAAGTCCACTTGAGGTAGGTTTTTGTTTGATGCTCTTTTGATGTTTGTTGGTTCATGAAGGAACTGATTGTTGTTTGAAACTTGTGCACAATTCAAATAAAGCTGCACCTTTTTATAAGAGACTGTTGTCCTGTACATAATCCATAGAGGGCCGTGCTTTCTGTCCATTTAGGGAGTAGCCTGCTGATTTTATATATATATATATATATATTCACAAATAAAGGACATAAATTCAGACTTGAGTGGAAGACAGGGAAAGGATGGTGAGACTAAAGCCATATTCTTCCCCAAAACAGATTTTTGGGGGTTTTCCTGCACCACTATATATTGCCTCCAGGGTGCCTATAGTAACAATTGTTGTAGACATTTACAATCTGATTGGATACATTTTCTAAACCAATAACTATCCATAAACACACGGCAAGTTAGAGTAGGATGTACAATACCTTGATTTTTGGATTTTCATGACTCAATGGGTTAAATGTTTCTCGTACTTTACAAAAATACATTTAGATTTAGATTATTACATTCACATGGGAAACAATGTTACCCACCAAAAAGAATTGCTGTATTTTGCAGTACAGCTAAAGTATTGCTAGCTCGACCATATAAAGGCATATAACATATTTACAAAGTTTGTGACTCATTAACTTATTATCTGTTATTTTGCCAACTAGAAATTCCAACTTCTTATGTTTAACTTACAACAGTGACTGTTGTTTAATTTTAATCAAATCCACTCTTTCTATAAAGAGAGCCATTGCTAAATTGTGCTGTATGAGATAATATTACAAAGCATAGCAGGGGTTGCATTTTAGAAATTTAGAAACAAATGAGACTTGTTTTTAGTACCTTTAAAATTCAAATATTCATTTATAGTGCTTTCAGTGCTTAAACAAATTATAACAATTTTAACAATTATTGAAAATTTACTGTAATACATTTTGTATGCTATATGACCATTCATTTTCTGTGTAAGCATACAATTATTATTCATTAAACAGGTTCTTATATACTAATGCAAGAAGCTGCAGATGAATTTACAAGAGAGTTACAGTGTTAATGCACCATTGTCACTTGCTTTTAACATCCAAGCTACCTCTAGCTGAATAAACTGGGACACTGGGCAAAAGCGACAGCCCGCAAGCTTCTCCTGAAAGAAGGTCCATATTGGCAAAACTGTTGTAGCTTAATACATCTTGCTTTTGAGTAAATTAAATTTGTTGTGAATTGATTTTATCTTTAAAACCTTGCCTTTGACTAAAAAAACCTGCAAAGGCTTTATAAATACAAATGATTTTATTTCAAAGGCAGTTTCTGAACTATTTTTCTTTATTGAGATGTAATACCAGAAGCTTGTAGTAGATTCATAAACATCATCATGTGTCTATACTTCATTTATACATGTTTGTTCTTTAAAACTATATGCCTTTATAAACATAAAACCAGGTCAAAAAGTAAAATATCCCATTTGTAATATAATAATAAGGTAAATTCTCTTCAAGGTGGATCAGTACTGCCAGCTCCTTCAGTGAAACTGAATACACTTTTAACATAATGTAATTAAAGAGAAAAAAGAATGTATTGAACTTGAGAGCGATGAAGAGTGCAAAACAACTATTATGTAAATACCGCACCTTGACTATATATATATATATATATATATATATATATATATATATATATATATATATATATATATATAGTCAAGGTGCGGTATTTACATTTACTCATTTCCAATTACCACATTTCTTTATTATATATATAATTGGAAATGAGTTTGCAAAGAAAATGGAACAGTATGCCAAAGCTATATCACTGTCTAGGCATATATTTAGTTACCCATGTTACCCATGTGAACCAGCCTGATAATTCACTGATGTCCTCATAGCAGACAGCTAATGCATCACTAATATGCTTCATTTCTAACTGATAACAGGCACATGTAGCTATTGATGGACACCCCTGCAATCCTCTTTCCCTATTCAAAGACTGGGAGTAGAGTTTTTCAGCCCTTGAGTCTCCTTTCTGGTCTTATATAAAAACATTGGAGGCCCCAGTTCCCTTAGCCCTCAATATTTGAGATATTAATGTATGCAGAATCTATGATTCCCAATAAATGTCACTACTGCTTTGTATGTCACTCATGGTATTGAACACTTATCCTAGAATTTGCTAAGACGGCACCATGGAGATTGTTTAATGTTATTTGTAATCTATTATGTGAAGAACACTTTCATCTTCCTAGATAAGGAGTAGCTGTCATCGTATTGGCAGTGATATCCTCTGCTGGCTCATGGCCAGGGAACTCGAATCCACTCAAGAAAAAATGATTTCTTTATAAAAGCCAATATTTTGATCTACTGAAAACCTTTTTAAAGCCATATCATTTGTTGCTAAATTATAAATTAAATCTAATTCTGAAAAACCTGGGTTTGTTTTTAATGTATAATGTAAAGTGTCTTTTACCTTAGTTAAGCATTCTTGTCATCTTCTTTAACCCCTTCGTGACAATTGCCGGTCCGGGCACGTCACTGAAAATCGTGACGATTATGACAATTGACGTGCCAGGACCGGCACGTCTTTAAACGGGTGAAAAAATCGATCCGTGATCGATTTTTTCACTCAAACGGTGTTGCTCTAATGCCTCGACATCGAGGCATTGAGCAACACCAAAAAAAACATTCCCGCCCCCCCCCCGATCGCTCCTAGGAGCAAAAAAAAAACATGTTTGAAAGACTGCACGTCTTTCAAACATGGCGGCGCCCGCCGCCGAAAAACGGGTTTAGGAAGCGATCGCGAGTCGCTTCCTTTGCTTAGCTGGTGTTGCTAAGATGCCTCAGTATCGAGGCATCTTTGCAACACCTGTTTAGCAAAGGAAGCGACTCGCGATCGCTTCCTAAATGCTCAACTTACCTTCCCGGTGCCGGTGTCTTCGAAACACACGCGGTGTTTCAAGATGGCGGCGCCCATCAAGCCGGGGGGCGGAGCCTGCTGACATCATCGGGGGGGTGTTGCTGGATGTCATGGACATCCAGTGAATAACACCCCTAGTGGTCAGATCACTCATAAGAGTGATCATGATTTGATAAATCAAAGGCAATGTTTTCTAAACATTGCCTTTGATCAGTATTGGATCTGCCCCCCTCCTTCACTTGCTTCTAGTGAGGGAAAGAGACAGATCGGTGTGTTCTGGTATTTCAGGTATTCCCTAATAAAAATATATATATATTGATCCAAAGGCTCTTATAAGAGCCACCCATATAATATTAACCCCTTCATTGCCATTGATCACTGCATAAACAGTGATCTTGCATAGTGGCAATTGTTTTTTGGGGTTTTTTTTTTTACATGTTTTTTTAGGTTTTTTTTTTTTTTTTTTTTATTATAGCCATTAACCCTTTCCTTCCCCACTATTTTTGCTGCAATTCTTACCATGCAGCGGTATACGGCTGAGGAGGCGTATGCCTTTTTGGCCACAGATTCTGAGGCCACTGATACAGCGTCAGATTTTGACGTTGGTCAGTTCACAGATACATCTAGTGATGTATCTGTGGCTGTTAGGACGCCTACCACACGTAGTCGTGGCAGTGCACCAGAGGCATGGGTAGCGCCTAATAGGTACAAGCCAGCTATCCCTCCTTTTTCTGGAATTCCTGGCATCAATATTGATGTTACAGGATTCACTCCACTGCAATTTGTGCAGGTTTTTTTGGGAGACGATGTCTTGGGAGACATTGTCACACAAACAAACATTTATGCCCAGCAGCACCGTGCTGCTAGCCCTAATTCTTTTTGGGCAAAACAGCCATGGACTCCCATTGACGTGCCAGAATTTCTTAAATTCTGGGCACTCACAATGTTAATGGGCATTATAAAAAAGCCCTCCATCCGCTCCTACTGGAGCACCAGCCCCATCTTTAGTACCCCCATTTTTGCCCAAACTATAACTAGGCAAAGGTATGAAATGATTCTTCGTTTCATGCATTTTAGCGACAACAGCCTGTGCCCCCCTAAGGAGGACCCCCAGTTTGATAGGCTGTACAAAATCCGCCCCCTGATTACCCATCTCGCTGCCAGGTTTCCAGAGGTTTATACACCTGGAAAGAATATCTGCGTGGATGAATCCCTAATGAAATATAAAGGAAGGTTGGGATTCAAGCAGTATATTCCTTCCAAGCGCTCCAGGTATGGAGTGAAGGTGTATAAGCTCTGTGAGAGCGACACAGGATATACTCATGCCTTCCGGGTATACGAGGGTAAGGATAGCTACCTTGACCCTCCAGGTTGCCCAGATCATCTGGGCACCAGTGCCAAGATTGTTTGGGACCTAATATTCCCCCTTATGAACAAAGGCTACCACTTGTATGTAGATAACTTCTATACAAGCGTCCCTTTGTTCAAGCTGCTGTATTGTTTCGATACGGTAGCTTGCGGTTCTATAAAAAAGAACCGCTTGGGTTTCCCACAACGCCTGGTACGAACCCGGCTAGGAAAGGGGGAGACCTCAGCTCTACGCCAAGAGGAGCTTTTGGCATTGAAGTTCAGGGACAGAAAAGAGGTGTGCATGCTGAGCACCATCCACGATGAGAGAACCGTGGAGGTTTCTGTCCGTGGCAGAGCTGGGGTCACTACAAAGCCAGTGTGCATCAGGGCCTATAACAAGCACATGGGTGGAGTTGATCTGTCAGATCAACTCCTACAGCCCTACCTCATTATGAGGAAGACAAAGGCCTGGTACAAGAAGGTTGCAATTTATCTAATGCAAATTGCAACCTATAACGCTTTTTTGCTGCACAAAAAAGCAGACACTGGGCTGAAGCTGTCTTTTTTGCAGTTTCAGCTCGAAGTAATTTCAGGTATCTTGTACCGTGATGCACCTGGTCCCCAAGTAGTGATGGGAACCAACAGAATTGGGGCTACCCATTTTATTTTTAAAATCCCCCCCTACAGCAAAGAAGCAGAATCCCCAAAAGAGATGCAGGGTATGCTACAGCAGGGGGCAAAGAAAGGACACCACATTTTACTGTCCAGATTGCCCTGGAAAACCTGCACTCTGTGTCGGTGACTGCTTCAAGCTGTATCACACAGTTTCCCATTTTTAATTTTTTTTTTGTTCCTGCTCCATTTTTGTATTTTTTTTTAATTTTTTGTTACATTTACTGTTTTTTAGCTTTTATTTGCTCCACCATTTTTAAGCGTTTTTATTTGCACTGTCAAGTGACCCCTGTGTCCATTCCGTGGCATGAGGGACCACTTAAGGTGCTAGATCAAATCCCTTCTTGGAGATAGGCCAGGCTTTCTTGTAACCTGTCCCTACTGATAGTTGGGTACAAGCATTTTTCTTTACCCAGATGTAAAATTCCTACTGAATTTGAATTGCTCATGTTCCAAATGTGGCCCTTTTGCCCCCAAACAATCTGACAAACCCATGCATGTGGGGTATCAATGTACTCAGGAGATGTTGCTGGACACATATCTGGGTGTTGTGTGACAGCAACATATACCAGGAGCTGTAATTTCACACCTGAAGTACAAAGTATGTGAAAAAAACATCAAAAACAATTACTATCCCAAACTTTGACAAGGGTTGGTGGTAGGATTAGTGCATGGAAAGGGTTAAACTATCAGCATCTAAAATACCCTGGGGTGTCTAGTTTTCAAAAATATATGGTTTGGTGGGGTAAATTTAATTTGCTGGCTTCAAAGATGCCCCAAATACCACATAGAGACAGAATTACCAGATTCAGAGAAAAATGGTTTTGAATTAGCAAAACGCTACTTGTACTTATTGCCCCATAACGTGTAGAAGAAAGCAAAAAACCATAAAAACATTGGGTATTTCTAAACTCGGGACAAATAGTAGAATCTATTTAGCAGGTTTTTTCAGTAGTTTTTTATGATGAATAAAAGATTTTTCAAATAAAAGTGAGAAAATGTGTTTTTTTTTCAATTTTTCGTCATATTTTATTATTTTTATTATAGGAAATTACATCATATGAAAAAAAAATTGGTGTCTGAAGAAAGCCCTTCTTGTCCTGAAAAAAACAATATATAACTTGTGTGGGTTTAGTAAATGGGTTAAGAGAAAATTACAGCTAAACACAAACACCGCAGAAACGATAAAACAGCCATTGTCACGAAGGGTACAAAAAGTAAAATCAGCCTTTGTCACGAAGGGGTTAAAAATAATATTAATAACTAAGTTACTGTTTGATAAGTACATTAACAATACTGAAATGTAGACTTGGTTATCCATGTAACAGATTATGGAGTTCTTATTATGGAGAAATATTTCCCTTAGATACTATGATATTCTATGTTAAAGCACAACAGGTAGGTACCAATGCTTTTACCAAAAAAAGGAATTCTATCTCAGTTCAACAGTAGAAAAAACATATTTCTCTTTCACAGAATAGGGGAATTATGTAGATGTTAGTCAACAAAGAGTTCCCTTACGTCCTAACTGGCAGCACAAGAGGGGTATTACTGCCCCTGTGAACAATTAGGACAGGTGGAAAATTAATGATTTACACAATTAAATAAACAATTAACCCCCTTACCCCCCCCCCTATAAAGGGAACTCCACCCCTAACCACAGTGTGCTTTTTTCTGTCCTTTGGACATATTGGGACAGGTGGTAGTCTCTGTTTGAGACCTTGTGTTAGCTTGCTAACCTTTATTTTATTTATTTTCTTTCAGGTGTTCTCCTGTTTGGATCTATACCTGACTGGTTTGGATGTCTCCTCCCAGCTGCTCATCTTCATGTCTGCTGTACTCGTTTTAGCTGCTGAGGGGGAGGAATCCATTTCTTTCCCTCAGCAGCAGTAGTATCCATTAGAGATTATGTTCTTACTTGGATTCCTGATTTCTTTTGTGGCGTCTGATGTCACTTCCGGGGGCGTGGCTTCCCGTTTTGGCGCTCTGCCAGTGTATATTAACCTGTGTCCTTTAGGCTGTCTCTTGGTACAGCTGTTAGTAGCCTTCCTAGAATCTGCTGTCTAGCTTTGGCTTTGTGTGTTATCCTTCCCTTGCATTTTCAATCTCAGGGTAGGTATAACTAATAAGATTTTTATGTCTATTACCCTTTTTTCTGTCTATCTATGCTTTATGGCCTAGGAATGCCCTTACTGGGAGTTGCAGCATTTTTCCACTGATTGTTTTATTTGTTTTTATTTGGTAAAATTTATGTCATGCCTGTCACTACTTAAGTGTGTTATATTTTACTTTCTATCTTTCTGCTCCACTAACCCCTTATCTCCTATATCTGCCCTCTTACTGCCCCCGTCCACTTTAACACTATTTAACACTCTCTATTACAGCCCTCACAACCTGCAATACCCACCTTCATGTTCCCCACAATCAACTGGGGTTTTTCGCCCGCCCTCCCTGCCCCTCTCCCACCCGCCCCAGTGGTGTTCTAATATATAGACAGTTAAGTACCAGCTCTATTGGAACACGCCAGTAGAGGGCACCAAACTGTAGATCCCTTTACTACCCACTACTCCCCATTAAAGCATTCCAGATCCTATCCCTCCCCATCTCTCTGCCGTCAAAGCTATCCCAGTACCTCTACACTAAACCTTTATATGTGAAACCTACCTATACTTGCTCTACTACTCCTGTCCCCCACATATTCTTCCCTATTCCCATCACTCTTAACCAGCAAACTCAATCAACATGCGCAACCTAACCAATCTTATTCCTATCATCTCCAACCTTAAGCTACCTCCCGTCTTTAACTGTGCCCTATGGAATGCCCGCTCGGTATGCAACAAACTTGCTTGTATACATGACCTTTTTCTATCCCATGCTTTTAACCTCCTAGCTCTTACTGAAACCTGGATCCCCTCCCATGACACTACTGCTTCTGCTGCACTCTCCTTCGGAGGACTACACTTCAGCCACACTCCTAGGCCTGATGGCAGAAAGGGTGGTGGTGTAGGCATCCTTCTCTCACCTCACTGCACCTTCCAGAATATACCAAGCCCTCCCTCCCTCTCATTCTGTTCCTTTGAAGCTCACACAATCCGTCTTTTCTCTCCACTCTCTCTTCAAATTGCTGTCATATATCGCCCTCCAGGTCCTACCTCGCAGTTCTTTGACCACCTTTCTGCCTGGCTCCCTTTCTTCCTCTCTCCTAATATCCCCTGTCTTATTCTGGGTGACTTTAACATTCCTTTAGATATATCTAACAACTCTGCGAGCTCCAAACTCCTCTCCCTGACATCCTCCTCTGGTCTCTCTCAATGGACTAACTCCCCTACGCACACCGAGGGACACTCACTTGACCTGGTTTTCTCCAGATCATGCTCCCTTTCAGACTTCTCCATCTACCCGTTCCCTCTGTCTGACCACCACCTTCTATCCTTTTCTCCAGTGCTAACCCCTAACAGGACATACTTACAGTGCACACCTCATACTTGTAGGCCATTACCAGACAATACCATTACCCAACTGTCAGCCTCACTTGAACCTCTCTTACCTTCCATGTTAACCCTTTCCTGCCCAGACACAGCAGCCTCTTTTTATAACAACACACTTGCTTCATCCCTCGACACCATAGCTCCAATTACTACAAGTTACCCCCGACAAGTTAAACGCCAACCATGGCATACCAAAACCACACGGTTTCTTCAGAAGTGCTGCCGCACGGCTGAGCGTTACTTCAGAAAATCCAAATCCAGCGAAGACTTTAATCACTATAAGTTCATGCTCCACACCTACAACTCTGCCCTCTCTCTCACCAAACAGCTCTACTTCTCCACTCTCATATCCTCTCTTTCTTCCAACCCACGACGCCTTTTTTCTACTTTCAACTCCCTTCTCTGTCCCTCCACACCCACACCACAAACCTCTCTCACTGCCCAAGATCTTGCTACCCACTTCAAAGAGAAGATCGAGACTATTAGAAAAGACCTCTCTTCCTTACAACTCCCTCCTACACCACTCAACACCACTCTCTCCACTCCTACTATACTAACTGCCTTTTCCCCTACAACCGAAGAAGAGATAGCCACTCTTCTTTCTTCCTCTCACCCAACAACCTGTCCCCTCGACCCCATCCCTTCACACCTCACAAAGTCTCTATATCCATCCCTTGGTCCATCACTTACCCACCTATTTAATCTTTCTCTATCATCTGGAACTGTACCATCTGCCTTCAAGCATGCGCTAATCACACCAATTCTAAAGAATCCTTCCTCCGATCCCGTCTGTTTGACTAACTACCGCCCTATCTCTCTGCTTCCTTTTATCTCTAAGCTGCTTGAACGGATTGTGTACAACCGCCTCATTAACTTCCTCTCCTCTAATTCCCTCCTTGACCCTCTACAGTCTGGTTTCAAACCCCTTCACTCTACTGAAACAGCTCTAACAAAAGTCTCCAATGACTTGCTCTCTGCCAAAGCAAAAGGTCACTTCTCTATTCTAATTCTACTGGATCTCTCTTCTGCTTTCGATACTGTTGATCACCACCTTCTTCTACACTCACTTGCTTCTATAGGCATTCGAGATACAGCTCTCTCCTGGATCTCCTCATATCTGTCTAACCGTTCCTTCTCTGTCAACTTCTCTGGCAAGACATCATCACCCCTTCCACTTTCGGTTGGTGTCCCCCAAGGTTCAGTCCTTGGCCCTCTGCTGTTCTCTCTTTATACTTCCTCTCTTGGCAAACTAATCAACTCATTTGGCCTCCAGTATCACCTATATGCAGATGATACCCAAATCTACCTGTCTTCTCCTGATCTCTCTCCATCTCTCCTGTCCCGTATTACCAATTGCTTGTCTGTTATTTCTTCATGGATGTCACAACACTACCTGAAACTTAATCTTTCTAAAACTGAACTCATTATCTTCCCTCCCTCCATCTCCACTCCACTACCTGAATTCTCTATCACCATTAACAACACGACTATCTCTCCTACTAACCAGGCCCGATGCCTTGGGGTCATCCTTGACTCAAACCTCTCCTTCATCCCTCACATTCAGTCCCTCGCCAAATCCTGCCGCTTGCACCTAAAAAACATCTCTCGTATCCGCCCATTCCTCACCCAAGAATCCACAAAAACCCTCGTTCATTCCCTTATCATTTCCCGTCTTGACTACTGCAACACTCTTCTGGCTGGCACTCCACTGTCTCGACTCTCTCCTTTACAGTCTATCCTAAATGCCGCTGCTAGGCTCATCTTCCTTGCACGTCGCTCCTCTTCTGCTTCCCCCCTCTGTGAAACCCTCCACTGGCTCCCAATTACCTTTAGAATTAAATTTAAGATCCTGGTACTGACATATAAGGCCATCCATAATACTGCTCCTCCGTACATTTCTGACCTCATTAGCAAATACTCTCCTACTCGATCCCTACGTTCCTCCCATGGGCTAAGGCTCTCCTCCTCACTCATCACCTCTTCCTTTTCCCGTCTACAAGATTTCACTCGAGCTGCCCCATATCTCTGGAATCTACTCCCAAGGAACCTTCAGCATTCTCCCTCCCTCCCAACTTTCAAGAAACATCTAAAAACCCACTTCTTCAGAGAAGCATACCATCTTAGCTGCTAGAACTTCCTTGTCATCGATACAACCCCCACAATACCTCTCACCCTTTCTCTATGCCTTATGTTTGTCACCCCATTTCCCTCTAGATTGTAAGCTTGCGAGCAGGGCTCTCTCCACCAAATGTATCGGTTTGTCTTAGTCTGTCAATTCTTGTCTTGTCATATCCCTTGAATTTATGTATTGTATTAAGCGCTGCGTAAACTGTTGGCGCTATATAAATAAAGGATAATAATAATAATAATGTTTAAATAAATCTCTTTATATTATTTTGGTCATCTCTTTTGCAGATGTCTTCCCGTACTCCAGAGGATCCTGCTCCTGAGGGGCGCAAGTCCACTGCCAAGCACAGGCATTTTACCTGCCGTGGGTGTGATACACCTTTAGAGGATGCTTACCCTTATAGTCGCTGCCCAAGTTGCAGAGATTCCCCTGAGGCAGAACCCAATATACGGGATATGATGATTTGGGTTAAAGATTTTGTTGGATCCTCTATCAAGAGATTTGACGATACACTCCAGATAAAGAGACCTAGGGCCCAGTCCCCTGCAAGGGTGGTCCCTATGTCTGAAGACGCTTATCTCACTGTAGATGAGCTTGACTCTTCTTCTGAAGAAGAACCTGCTTCATCGTTCTGGTTTCCCATTGAGAAAACCCAACGGTTACTAAAGTCCATCCGGTCGGGGGACCAGGATGTTGACTCTAAGGAAGCTCCAGAGACCACCTCTAGAGTGCCAAGGGCCTTCAAAGTGGATGAGTCTCTCATTAAGTTAATGGAGACTGAATGGAAACTCCCGGAAAAAGGTCCGGTTATCACCAAGCGGTTCAAATCTATGTTTCCGCTTAATGTAGACCAGCAGCACCCTTGGGGTCCTCCCCCTAAAGTCGATATGGCCATCGCCAAGATGTCCAAGAGAACCGTGGTACCCGCGGATGATGGATCTTCTTTACAGGATCCTATGGATAGGCGCATAGAGTGTTCCTTGCGCCGCAATTATGCGGCTGCTTCTGCCTCTGCTACTGTGGCTATAGCCTCTACTGAGGTTACTAATTTTCTGCGCACCAGAATGTCTCAAATCCAGTCGGATATTGATGCCGGTGTTCCAAGAGACGATATCTTGAAGCAGTTCAAGACAGCTCAACTGGCTGTGGAATTCCTTTCTGATGCTGCGCCTCAACATCTGAAGTTAGCCTCCAAATCTATGGCGCTATCTGCTGCTGCAAGGAGACCCCTATGGTTAAAACCCTGGAAAGCGGACAATGCCTCCAAATTTTCGCTTTGTGGGTTGCCTTATGAACCAGGCAAGCTGTTTGGCAGTGAGCTGGACAGGATCATGGAGGGCCTTTCGGATAAGAAAGGCAAATCCCTCCCCCAGCAGGTTTCCAGAGGGAGGGGCAGACTGTCCAGAGGATCCAGGTCCCAGAGACCTTCTAGATCCCAATGGCGTCAGGGGACTCAGCAGAGAGGAGCAGGTCGCTCCCGCGGGTCCTATGAGAAGAGAAAGGACCTTTGACGCCGAGAGTCTGGCGCCAGAGAGTCCGGAGGTAACCCCTCCTCCAGTACTAGACCCCCCGGTGGGAGGTCGTCTATCTTTTTTTATGGAGGCTTGGGAGAGGTCCATACCAGACCTCTGGGTGTTAGATGTAGTCCGATCAGGCTACAAAATAAATTTTGTTTCCCTACCTCCTCCAAATTTTGTGCTGACAAGGATTCTCTCGCGAGAGAGGCAAAGAGTCCTAGAGGAATCTATCCACGCCTATATTCAGAAGAAGGCTTTTGAGGAAGTTCCTCCAGAAGAGCGTGGATTCGGCGTCTATTCGCCAGTCTTCCTAGTGCCCAAGATCACAGGAGACTGGCGGATGATCTTAGATCTACGCTATTTGAACAAGTTCATAGCGAGAAAGAAATTCCGCATCGAGTCCATACGCTCTGTAATAAATATCTTACAGCCGGGAGACGTGATGGTCTCAATAGACTTGAAGGACGCTTACCTACATGTTCCTGTTTGCCAAGTCCACAGGAAATATCTGCGGGTGGCTGTATCCCTTTGTGGCGTAGTGAAACACCTTCAGTTTGCTGCCCTTCCCTTCGGAATCTCCTCTGCTCCGCATACCTTTACCAAGGTTGTTGTTGCTGTGGTAGCAATCTTGAGACTAGAAGGCCTAGAAATCGTCCCATATTTAGACGATTGGCTTCTAAAAGCCGCTTCTGCAGAAATTCTGCATTCTCATCTTCAGCAGGCTCTGGTTTTTCTCCACCAGTTAGGGTGGATAGTAAACTACAAAAAGTCCGAGTTGGTTCCATCCACTTCCAGGAAGTTTCTGGGGTTCATAATCGACTCGTCACGGATGACTCTCTCTCTGTCTCTCGACAGATACAATCGAGTTGTCAGAGCCGCCAGTTCTCTAAGGACCCCTCAGTCGGTGTCCATCAGAACGCTTATGAAGATGTTAGGGCACATGTCAGCGACTGCGGATGCAATTCCTTGGGCCCTTTGGCACCTACGCCCTCTCCAATCAGAAGTTTTGGGCATTTGGAATCGCAACCCTCTAGGGTTGAACAAAATGTGCACCTTGTCTCCTCAAGTCCGTCGCTCCCTCAGTTGGTGGGAGCATCTGAAAGATGGGAGGTCCTTGATTCAGCCAGCCTGGATTATGTTGACCACGGACGCATCCCTTCTAGGTTGGGGAGCCCATCTAGAGGACATTCCAGTACGAGGTACTTGGTCCCGTCCAGAGAGCCTTATGTCTTCGAACGTCAGAGAGCTCAGAGCAATCAGATTGGCGCTCCTTCATTTTGCTCCGCAAATCCGCGGCACAGCGGTGAGCGTTCGTTCAGACAACATGACGGCGGTTTATTACACCAAAAAACAGGGTGGCACAAGATCTCAACCTCTTCTCAAGGAAGTGGGAATGATCCTATCATGGGCAGAGCAGAACCTCTCCCACCTCTCTGCTGTCCACATTCGGGGATCTCTCAATGTGGTAGCGGACCGTCTGAGTCGGGGTCTCAGTGTTCCAGACGAGTGGTCACTAAACCAGGAAGTATTTCATCAAATTACTCTTCGGTGGGGAATGCCAGAAATCGACTTAATGGCTATGAGGTTCAACGCCAAGGTGAAGATCTTCTGCTCCCTATACAGGGAGGACAATCCTTGGGCGATAGATGCTCTGTCCATTCCTTGGAGGTTCGGGCTGGCTTACATCTTCCCTCCAATTTCCATGATACCAAGGGTATTGATGAAGATCAGACAGGACCAGACCTCGATTATTGCGATAATTCCATTCTGGCCGAAGAGGTCATGGTTCACCCAGCTCATGGGGATAAGTCAGGGTCTGTACTGGCAGCTTCCAATATCAGAGAACCCTGTGTTTCTGGGCACAGGGTCTCGCCTAGATCTGAGAATTCTCAATCTGACAGCCTGGAGATTGACAGCTCCCTATTGAAGGATAGTGGACTTTCTTCTGGGGTCTTGAGGACTTTGTCTCATTCAAGAGCTGAGTCTACTAATAGAGCTTACAACCGGATTAGACTTATTTTTTCACTATGGTGTGCGAAGAACAAAGTGGGTTTCTCAGATCCCCCCATTTCTTCCATATTACAGTTCCTCCAGGATGGTCTGGATAAAGGCCTAGCTCCCTGTACACTAAGAGTGCACACCTCAGCCGTATCGGCTTTTCTAGGAAAACCCCTGTCCCAAGAACCCCTTATCAGGAGGTTCCTTAAAGGAGCCGAAAGGTTAAAACCTAAGATCCTGAGACCAGTCCCTCAATGGGACCTTTCTGTCGTGCTCAGGGGGTTATGCTCTCCCCCCTTCGAGCCTCTGGAAAGCGTGGACATGAAGTACCTTTCCTGGAAGGCTGCCTTCCTAGTGGCGATCACCTCTGCCAAGAGAATTGGTGAGTTGCAAGCTCTGTGTGCCTTTGAGCCTTACACCCTATTCCTGCCTGATAGGGTTCTCCTAAGGTTCCTGCCAGCTTTCTTACCGAAGGTTCCTTCGTTTCAGAACATTAATCAGGTCATTTCTCTACCTGTTTTTCACCCGGATCCTTCAACAGAAGAAGAATCTCTTCTACATACTCTTGACGTCTCTAGATGTCTGCAGATCTATCTACAAAGATCTGGTGTCTTCAGGAAAGATGACAATCTCTTTCTACAGTTTTTTGGCAGAAACAAAGGATCTAAAGCTTCTAAACCATCCCTGAGCAGGTGGATAAAGGAAGCCATCAGAGAATCCTTCTCAGCTCAAAGCTTGCCTCCTCCCACCTTTGTCCGCGCTCACTCTACCAGAGCGGTAGCTACCTCGGCTGCTGAGAGGGGCCTCATCCCTCTTCACCATATTTGTGCTGTAGCCTCCTGGAGTTCTAACTCCACTTTTATAAGCCATTATAGGCTTAATTTCAGACGTTCGGAAGACACTGCCTTTGGGCGGTCTGTTCTGAACGTCGTTCAGCCAGAAGACCCTCCCTCCTAGGTAATCTTCTAGCTACTTCCCCTCTTGTGCTGCCAGTTAGGACGTAAGCACACTAATTTCCCTCCCTCTTATCTTTTTTTATTAATTATTGTTATAGCACACTGTGGTTAGGGGTGGAGTTCCCTTTATGGGGGGGTAAGGGGGTTAATTGTTTATTTAATTGTGTAAATCATTAATTTTCCACCTGTCCTAATTGTTCACAGGGGCAGTAATACCCCTCTTGTGCTGCCGTTAGGACTAAGGGAAAACAAATTATTGTTAGAAATTAACGATTCTCTAATTATTGTCAAACTCCTATTATGGCAAGCAAACCATAGGGGCCTCTGGATTTAAGTTAGGAAGTTTGCTAATTATCATGGAACTAATAGTTCTACAACCTGCCTTGAGGAAAAGTTAACCCTAGTCTTCTATTACATCTTGATAAGCTAATAGAGATAACCCTTAAATAAGAATATACCCCCAATATTCTAACATGCTGGGGTATGTCTAGATTTTTTAGACAATGAGATCAAAACTTTGTGTTAAATCCATTGAGAACACAAAGGGGCTCTCCAGATCTCATAATAGAATCAATTTGCCAGGTATTATACAGATGGTACTTCATGCAGTGAAATGGACACAATATATCATATTTGATACTCCTTATATGTACTCCTCCTATGGCATCAAGTATTCCACCTTGTGTCAATAGTCTTCGACACCCTACTAGACCTGTTTTTGGTGGCAAAACAAATGATAAGAAAGTGTTGGTGTCAGGACTCGGGTGATCAGGTCAGGTAGGAGCCCATGCGCAGGGGATACTTGGGGTTCAGTATGTAACCCACGGTGCATGATTATGCAAACAAAGACACCACAAACAGAAATCCAGGTAATGCAGTGTATTTCATGTATATAACAGGACCAGCATATAAGGGTAATATAGTCTAAGCAAGTAACCGGACGTATGGCAAAATAAAATACAGGTAATGTCTTTTGGCAGGGAGCCCGCTTGGAAGGGCGCAACAGACAGAGAGCCCGCTTGGAAGGGCACGAAAGGCACACAGCCCGCTTGGAAGGGTACGAAAGGCACACAGCCCGCTTGGAAGGGTACGAAAGGCACACAGCCCGCTTGGAAGGGTACGAAAGGCACACAGCCCGCTTGGAAGGGTACAAAAGGCACACAGCCCGCTTGGAAGGGTACAAAAGGCACACAGCCCGCTTGGAAGGGTACAATAGCAGGGAGTCCACTTGGAAGGACACAATAGCAGGGAGTCCACTTGGAAGGACACAATAGCAGGGAGTCCACAATAGCAGGGAGTCCACTTGGAAGGACACAATAGCAGGGAGTCCACGTGGAAGGACACAATAGCAGGGAGTCCACGTGGAAGGACACAATAGCAGGGAGTCCACGTGGAAGGACACAATAGCAGGGAGTCCACGTGGAAGGACACAAAACGGAACCAGGAACAGTACAGGTGCAGAGCCACAGCAGGAAGGTCCATAGACTTCAATACAAAGGCCCTGACTGAAGGGCAGGGCAGGTTCATAAAGGCAGGGTAATCCAGGTAACAAGGCCCAGCTGGATGTAGACTAGGGCTCAACCCAGGTAACAAGGCACACCTGAGCTCTGAGTGCTCCAGAGGGCGGAGGGTGGCCACTAGTGGTCGCAGATGTAAACGCCACAGGTATAAAAAAGCCATGGTTCAGGTAGCGAAAAATTGGTTCCTGACAGTACCCCCTCCCCAAGGAGCGGTCACAGAACACAAACAGTCTGAACAAAATCTGTACACCTTTACAAAACTGAGCAGGAGGGTGTACTTAAAGTGATTTCTTCTTCTTCTTCTTCTTCTTCCTTTTTTTCGGTAAAGCTTGTTTGCAGATCTCCAGGTCTTCCTTTCTGATTATATTGCCATTAGAGGTAATAATACAATCAAAGGAAAGGTTATCTGTGGTGCAATCGTAGGTCAAATTAGGACTGGATGCTGAAGAAGTTGATGAGAAGGTATGATTCAGTGCTCTCTCTTTCCATGTACCAGGGGTCAGATAGCTGCCCTGTACCCAGGGCACTACTGGGGGCAGGGGGGTAGTACCAGAACTGCACTGGTTCAAAATGGGAGAAGCAGACTTGGTATGTGAAGCACTGATGGAAAGCCCCTTCTTCCTCAGAGATGGAATAGGGTCATGTATCTTTGCTATCAGTCGTGAGGAGATATTAGGGGCTATGGTAGTCTCTGATGTATCACACTTTGCTGAGGTAGCAGTGATAGGAGTTGCAATCACGGCTGAACAGAAAGCAATAGGAAGTTCAGCCATATGGGAGCAACCCACACTGCCACAGACTGTAGGATCACAGACGCTGCATTCCATCACAGAACAATCATCAGGCTTCAGCTGGACATCCACTGGAGTTTGAGAAGCACCAGGAATCACCAGGGGTGGTATATACTCCATGGGTTCACTATCCTGGGGAATAAAGCTACTTCCCCTTTTAGCAGAGCTCTGTGGTTGTGACGTAGACTGCTCAATCGGTACAGAGGGTTTAGGAGGTTTCAGAGGACATTGGGTGATCCAGTGTCCCTTTTTGCCACAGTAAAAGCAAGATTCCTCATCACGCCTTTGTTGTAATTCGGTTGTGGTAAGGGGTTCACATTTCCTAGAAGATTCCTTTTTAATACTGGTAACAGGCTTGTTGGATTTCTCAGGTGATGTAGCAGGTGTAGGTGAATGGTCTTCATGAGAGTGATTGGAGTTGGAGTCCCAGATTTGCATTAATGATTTGCACAGTTCAAGCAAGCATTCTCCTATCACTTTGATGACTGAAAGTAACCCCGCTGACTCCTTGTAATGGCCTTTGTATTCTGTCAGGACTCGGGTGATCAGGTCAGGTAGGAGCCCATGCGCAGGGGATACTTGGGGTTCAGTATGTAACCCACGGTGCATGATTATGCAAACAAAGACACCACAAACAGAAATCCAGGTAATGCAGTGTATTTCATGTATATAACAGGACCAGCATATAAGGGTAATATAGTCTAAGCAAGTAACCGGACGTATGGCAAAATAAAATACAGGTAATGTCTTTTGGCAGGGAGCCCGCTTGGAAGGGCGCAACAGACAGAGAGCCCGCTTGGAAGGGCACGAAAGGCACACAGCCCGCTTGGAAGGGCACGAAAGGCACACAGCCCGCTTGGAAGGGCACAAAAGGCACACAGCCCGCTTGGAAGGGCACAAAAGGCACACAGCCCGCTTGGAAGGGCACAAAAGGCACACAGCCCGCTTGGAAGGGTACGAAAGGCACACAGCCCGCTTGGAATGGTACAAAAGGCACACAGCCCGCTTGGAAGGGTACAATAGCAGGGAGTCCACTTGGAAGGACACAATAGCAGGGAGTCCACTTGGAAGGACACAATAGCAGGGAGTCCACTTGGAAGGACACAATAGCAGGGAGTCCACTTGGAAGGACACAATAGCAGGGAGTCCACTTGGAAGGACACAATAGCAGGGAGTCCACGTGGAAGGACACAATAGCAGGGAGTCCACGTGGAAGGACACAAAACAGGGAACCAGGAACAGTACAGGTGCAGAGCCACAGCAGGAAGGTCCATAGACTTCAATACAAAGGCCCTGACTGAAGGGCAGGGCAGGTTCATAAAGGCAGGGTAATCCAGGTAACAAGGCCCAGCTGGATGTAGACTAGGGCTCAACCCAGGTAACAAGGCACACCTGAGTTCTGAGTGCTCCAGAGGGCGGAGGGTGGCCACTAGTGGTCGCAGATGTAAACGCCACAGGTATAAAAAAGCCATGGTTCAGGTAGCGAAAAATTGGTTCCTGACAGTTGGAAATCTGTTTTTCATTACTTTTGGAAATTGTTGCACAAATGTCAAGTAATAGCATTTATGAACAAGTGGCATGCAGTGCTGAAGATACAATATTAATATATCATAAAAGTTGGGATCCTTGGAATGATTACGTGACTTTTACTGGGACTGTAGCCTGTTCATTTGTTAATTTCTGTTTTTCTTTCTTTCCTTTTTTCAGTCATTTTTCCCTTTCTCTTGCTATTTCATGTACCATTGTTATAACTAGTGAACTGACATGCTTGAAGTTGTGTTACTTGATTTCATACCTTTTTAATTGATACCATACATTTTCTATATCTGTACATTATATTTTGAAAATAAAACCAACTTTTCAAGTAAGCAGAAGGAGCTCCAGGGGGTTACATGTGAAAAAACTATGGTAAAAGTGGTGCACTCATCATACAAACAAATGAAATATTCTTGCAGATTGTTGCACTTGAAGAGGTGGTCTTCACGCGTAACAGATAGTGTTGACAGAAAGATATACTAAAATGAGCAAACAAGTGTTTAGTGCATGTGACACAGATGGATTTCAGTAACATTGCAGCATATTTATCGAGATAATTGAGGGCCAGATGGTAAATGAGTTATGGTTACTATATTTAATTGAGAGTTAGGGTCAGCACCGATTATGCCTTAATGGATTTTAAGATGTTACTTTTTTGTCTAATTAAATAATTATATATTTTAACGTATTTCTATTTATACTTCCAAATGTATTAATGTTTTATACAAGCTTTTCTTGGTTTTGTTCCAAATTAAAAATATCAAACATTAGTTATTAACAATATACGTACTTTCTTATTTTTTGTATCATTGACATGTGAACACACAAGGCTGGGTAGCTTTAAAAAAATACATTGAAGATATTTTTAATAAATCTAAACACAAACCAAAAGAAAAGCATAACAGTATATAGTAACGTCAGATAAGCGTAGGGTTGGCACAGAAACACTATGACTATTTATGAAAGCATCTGAACTAGTTTTAGATAAATCTTCCTGCTTCAAACAATAAAATGATTAACATGGCATTTTTTTAAATCAATGTTTTGTGACATTTTATTATTCTATCCAAACGGGGGAGTTTAAATTGCTCAACTGAAAAACTTTGAGGCTAGATATGGTACAGAAAATACATTATTTACTTTGACTTCTAGATTTTTTTTTAAGAATGACACCTCCTTTTTGTAAACAATTACATAAGCAATTATTATTAGATTTATTAATTCCCACACTTCGTCCTCTAGAGCAAATAAAACAAGACAAACAAAGAGGTTACTTCGCCGGATCTTTTTTGGTTTTGTTGAATAAATAAAAGGCATTGCTGTAGTGCTGTGGTTTTTCTTTACATTTGATTTTTTGAAAGCTTTACAATTCAATAGTTTGTGAAGTGTTTGTTTTCTTTGCAGTTTTGCTGTAATCCAGGGGTGTTAGTTCACTCAAATAAACTGACTTAGTATAATAGGTGTGTTGTTTTTCTTGAAAAGCCTTTTTTTGCATGATATAAATTCCATGTTTGTCTTTTTGAAACCCTTTAACTGTCCTGTCATTTATTTCCTGATGCTTCTATCTATTAAGTTTATATAGGATAGATTTGATTACCCTGACATATGTCACTTAAAATTTTATCAATATATCTCAAAACAGGTCACATACATATTGTACGGTTATTAAATATATTACAGAAAATATTTCAACTAATAAATAAACTACAGTTTATTTCCATTTACTTAAACATTTGTCAATATTCTATTCAGTAAATACCTGAGTTCCCCAATGAGACAGTAACTCCTGGGCAGCATTTGAAGAACTATCACTGTTATCACATAGGGGACCAATTGTCCAACTTGGGAGATTTTGTCCCTTGAGCCCAGTGGGTCAATTAGCACCTAGGGCTAAGTTTATAGGAAAGCTGCCATATTCAGTTGAACTTGGCACAGTGCATTTTCTCTGTGTTTAGCAGCAATGTAATGGAAACGGACTACAGATGAACTTGGCAATACTGTGTGCAATGATTATTATTATTATTATTATCTTTTATTTATAGAGCGCCAACAATTTACACAGCTAAATGATGTAACATTCCGACCCTTAATTAATTTGATATTTACATAAGTGTTTTCTATAACATACACTTGGTAAGGTCTGGAACAGCTATTGGGCAAACTAGCCAATGGGCAAACAAGATCCGTCGGTCCAAATTGGGGCTATTTCACAGTTGTGGAAAACATGCAATTACTTGGGATATGAGCTGGTAGGCTTTCCAAAGTTCAAGCAAAATAAGATAACGACAAAATGTATGGTTTGTGAAAAATGAAAAATCCCCTTCTTTAGTTCTGTAGCAGGGCCAAAGTGCAGATAACAAGGCCGGCTCGTCACTTTAAGGCCAGTGGCCACCTCATGATGTACTGAGCAGGCCTCATGTTACGTTTTTATGTACACGTAGCATTAGGTCAGCCATATCCAGCCATCAATTGCACACTGCAGCAACCGACCTGCCCCTGGAACAGCATAATGAGTGATTATGGGGTGCTGTCGCCCCAATGCTAGTACGGGCCTGTTCTATAGGGAAAGGAACTTAATTAGCATAAGAAGTATACTCATTCGCTTTGTAATAAAGAATCATCTCAGTGTGGCATTTGAGGTTGGACTATGACCAAAATATCATATGATTGACAACAATGGTGATCTGTAGATAAACAAAGTTTGTTGGAAGAATACCAATTAAAACCCAGTTCTCTTTAGAGCTAATATTCTTCATAGTACACAACACTATATCTAAACTTTTAATAACTTTGAAAAAAGATTGTTATTAATAGTTAGTGTCAATACTAAAGAAAATGAATACTAATTTTCCATAAACTTAAAATTGTTAGTATATAAATATATATATTCAGAATGTTCTGTTGATGTCTAGTGAAAGTAACCTTTAGAGTTATGTCTAATGAGATGACTCAGTGATATGTAAAATGAAGCAGTGAATCAACCATTTACTGATTAAGAGATTGCATGCGGTAATGAAATGTCAGCAGTGTACAATATTTGATTTATCTTTGATAGGGTGATATGACATATAATTTAATACATTTGTTTTCCTCGAGTCAGCAACTACATAAAATGCATAATCAACATATTTCTTTGTGTGCCTGCATTGGGATTTCACTTTTAATCCCTAAAGACACAATAACCTTCTTTTAATAGATTGTTTTCTGGAGAACAGCAGTCATGATTTCTGCAAATACTGTGGGTTGTTTGTATGGATTTTTCTAATTATTGAAGAAGCAATCATTGACTGTAACATGACAATGTATTTTAATTGTATATGGAATTCTTTTGGGGCAGAAACATCAATATTTGTCTGACATTGCTGACTAATTTGTTTTTGATGCATAGAAGCTGGCGAGTTACAGCTGCATGATTTTACTTTTTGGACAAGTTGGTCTAACCATTTGGAAATATCTAGTTTATGTTTAAAATTAACCTTGCAGTCCTGGCCATCTGGCACACTGGGTACATGGCCAGTGGGTCCTGTGGCCAGTAATGCCACATACCTACCGATACTGCAGCTCCAGTGGCAGATCAGGTCCCGAAGAGTGTAGACACAAGCTGTATACATGGCCGCAAACTGCGTGAGTAAAAACATATCCTCACACTCCTGAGGATAGACTAATAAAGAAAAAACGAACTCAGATGCAAGAGAGGTCATAAGGTCACATCAATAACAGATATAAAATAAAAGAAACAGAGATAACGGATAATAATAAGGTGCATACATGCATGTAACATGTAGAAAGACAAAAAAAAGTTGAAGCAAAGTGTAAAGCATGTGTCAGTGCAGGAGTGTCTGAGAAAAAAACACAACACAATATTTAACAAATCAAACCTATAAAATCTCTTGGTCAGACCTGGAGTATCAGGGTGGACCCCTCTTTTCTCCAGGAAGAGGAGTGCTGTGTCTCTGTATCTACTCCCCACCAATGTTCTGCCTAATCCCCATCCATATTTTCATGCTTCCCACCCACTTCCCTTCCACTAAAAGCTTTCTGGGACTAGCCCCGCCTCTACACAAAAATACTCCACCGGAAGAGGAAGCGCTCTTGGTAGCCTACTAATTGGAAGATCCTCGATATGTCTGTGGTATCTTAAAAATCTTCCGATTCTTTGCTCATAATGTGTTTCCCTTTTTGTGTTTTTTTGTACTTTTACTTCTAAAGAAAGGGCCTCTAATATGGGACTCTGACATGGGACTATTTTCTATTGAGTGAATATGGCAATAACCATTTTTTTAAGTTATAAATGTTCTTATGATTCAAGAAGCTCAACAACCTTGTAATATTTTCTTTGTGAGCATTAAAACAGTCAATTAAGACATATAGCTAATCATTTATATTGACTTACATAGCACATCTTAAGCAAGATTGGTTAGTTAAGTTAAACCAAGGAGGTGGTGGTGGGGTCTGAGGACTTCTTATAGGGTTGCACAGATGAGAACAACCATCAGAACAGACAGCCTTCACACCCTTGCAGTTAGCAAGGACCGGGTTGAGAGGTGTTATATCAGAAAACGTTTGTAAATTTTTTGTTTACGAGTTTGTCAATAAACCCTTTGGCCAACTTCCCCCAGAAATAAAGAGTTGTAAGTGTGTTTTTTTGCAAAGGCATGTTAATTGGGAGTGTAGGTTGGAGATTGGTGCAGGGCTTGAGGTTTATCAGGGAAAATCAATGATGCACCTGCCATTTGACCCCATATAATATACTTCTACTTATAAGTTAAAATGTTGTTACAGTCTCTTATTACTTTATACGTGTATATAGCACATATTTGTTATGTGTCCCAAATTAGTAAAATATAGAATATTTAGTGACAGCAGTACAACCATTCCCATGTTTGATTCTAATCTAGAATATTTGTGAGTATATATTAAAATCTTCCAGATGTTAGCAGATTAACCATAATGTTCCTTACTATTTGAAGTACTTATACTGTAGTCTTAGAGAAGAAAAATAACTACCTTTTTTACCTGTTTCGTGTAGAGCATAGTCATTAAGCTAACCATAACTTCCCTACAGAGTCATTTAGTAGCAATTTTATATATCAATGTATAAAAGAACAGCAAAGCAGGTCTGGCTCACTGGGGTATTTCTGTATAGAATTTGCAAGGACAAATGATGCTGAAATCAGTAATGGAACAGTAAAGTGAACTTTCATAAATGAATGAAATAGATCCATTTCCCAGTGCTAAGAGTACAAAAGCCTGCTTAGGAAGCGAATGCACCTGGGTTAGTTAGTCTTTATACTTTATAGGTGACTCATGGATTTGGTACATAAATAACTTAATAAAGCAGAAATTGCACTTAGTTCTTTCTGTCCTTCGACTATTTTTTCTGTTCTCAAAATCTACTCCGGTATCCAAAAATATAAGAAAACCACGGATTTCTACTTGTCTCTCATGTTTGTTTTAGAGTGTGTTGTAAATTTATGTGTTAAACAGGTACCATATCAGAACAACAGAAATTATTTTCTGGCTTAAGTCATGTCCTGTTTTTAAATATTTTCTATGTTAAGAATATATTCAAAGGTAAAGAGTTGCATTGCGTTAGCTGTGTCAGGTCAGTGTTGTTATAACAAAGACAACAAAGTGTTAGTGTCTAAACATAGATCTCACTGTGGAGAAACAACTCAGGTTGGCACACAGGAAAACAATTAATCGACTCAATTCTTCATTTATTGTCAATACATTAAAAGATTACATCCAAGTACAATACAGTTGTGTGCAGTGGTTACATAGCAGAAGTCAAGACATCGTTTAACAAATATGTATAACAGACATATGAAGCCAAGGTTACATACAGTAAGTATGGGTAAACTGTACAAATGTATACATATCATACAGTATAGTAACACAGTATAGGGAAAACAATTAACCGTACCTCCATATTTTCCCAATTTACGTCAGACAGTCTTGATTTGTGGGCACTGTTCATTTGTCCTATGTAGCTTCCCTGCTGTAGGGATCATATTGGAGAGATCCTCTTATCTCCTCTGACTTGCCCAGTGATCTCTAAAATCAGTAGGGGTCTGTGCTATTGTAGCTTCCACGAGGCACAAACCAAAAAGCCCCGGCTTAAGGATTGGCTTAAGGACTTCAGACATGGTAAAGGCCTTTCTTTAGTACGCTTCAGGGTACTCTCTCACACTTTTAGGAATTATTAACGTATGTTTCAGTAACTAATAATAAAGTCAAAATGGCAATCATTAAACTATAAAATGCATTTTTTTAAAACCTACTGTAATTATTTTCTATATAAAGTGTGCAGCCATAAAACTCATGTTCAATATTGCACTGAATACAAATTTATTCAAGGGGAAATTAAAATTAAGCAGAAGTAGGCAGTAGAAATAAGCAAAAGTGTAGCAATGTATTGAGCAGTTCTGACATATTCTTTTAAGATTTTAGGGCATCGTGGATCTGAGAGTCATTACAGTAAATGTAGAATAAGTGTGCTTTCAATTTAAATAAAGCCTTTCTCAGTGGCTAAGAGTATCATATTTTTTGATATATCTTATGTCAATTTACCACTTGGCAAATAACATTGCCCTGATTTTGCATAAGAAAAAAATAGCAATCAATAAAGAGGGCGGGCTCACACGGAACAGCTGCTCATGACAGGGAGAAGAGCGTGTTGGGGAGGTCTGCAGGGAAGGAAGGCAGCAAAAAAGCAAAAAAAAATAAATAGTTGGGGTGATAGGTGGAAAGGGACCCATATTCAAAGGGGGGCTGCCTTGGGACAACAATTAAATACATGTGTGTTTGGGTGTCAGTGTGGCAGAGCTTGTCCTGGTGTGTGTGTGTGTGTTTGGGTGTCAGTATGGCAGAGCCTGTGCTGGTGTGTGTGTCTGGGTGTCGGTGTGGCAGAGCCTGTCCTGGTGCGTGTGTTTGGGTGTCGGTGTGGCAGTGCCTCTCCTGGTGTGTGTGTTTGGGTGTCAGTGTGGCAGAGCCTGTCCTGATTTGTGTGTTTGGGTGTCGGTGTGGCAGAGCCTGTCCTGGTGTCTGTGTATGTGTTTGGTGTATCGGTGTTGCAGAGCCTGCCCTGGTGTGTTTGTTTGGTCATCTGTTTCCTGGCACTTTCATTTCTGTAGGAATATATTGAACAAATTAAATTTTTAGCTGCCCAGAGATAAAACACCCTCCTGAATTTTTTGTCACTTTAGAGGACAAAACTTTCGAGGCCCAGGAATCAGTGAGAGGAAATGTAAAGGTTTTGTGTTATTTACTCCAGTTCAATCTGCATATTTTATTGAAAAGGATTAGTTGCATTAAATTGTGGGTTCACGCATCCCGTGTATGATGACTTTTTTTTTAGTTTACTCCCAGCCCCATCACATTACATCAATATGCGTTAGAAAATCAGGAGAAGATGGGCATGGATGGTGGGCTGATTCGGTGGTGCAACGGGCCACTTGACTAGACTTGCTCCCCTTAGGCTGCCAGCCCTCCCCTGGTAGTACTGGACAACGTTTACCTAGACCCTCTTCTTCTTGGTTCTGATAAATGCTATGATGATCCTAGGGCTGTGCGCCACCCATCCTATTAGTGCTTTCTGTGCCTGCTTGGATAACATGAAGCCTACTCATTGTGTGTGTGTGGGGGTGTCACTTTCTTCATGTCTGGAGTAGAACAGCAGCTCTCCTGTCATCAGTCACCTTACTTGTGGAGTTGGCACCATATACACAGAACCCCCAAAACAACTATACATTCTATCGTCTAGGGCTAGGCAGTTCTGTACTGGCATCTTTCTGATTCAAACCAAATAAACAATGGAAAAAGATGCAATTTGAAAGTGAAACAAACGCAAATAAAAGTTAGTTACCCATTAAACACATGCAGCTAGAAGATAATTTAATATAGTTTATTGCACAAGGGATGGAGTTTAGAAAATACTTTTATTCTCGGTCTGCGTAATTTTCAACAAAAGAGGAATGGCCATATGACTGCATATGATTCAAATGGTTAAATAATGCATTAAAGCAACCTTGCATAAATACATATTTACACAAACTTACACTATTATAAATTAGAAATATTTAATTACTTCTTTTTTTTTTTTAAATATCCAGCTTGAAATATCTGCACTATTTAGACACCCAAACAAGAAACTCTTTTTTTTTGTTCTTATTGGAAAGTTGTGAGTGATTAATTAATCTTCAACTTGAGTGGTATGCTTATTTCTGGATCTTTTATAGTAAGCAGCCAATTCCAAGATTTTGCGTATATTCTTCAGAAAATAGCCCTTTTGTTTGAATACATAAGGGTATTACTCACTACAGGGAAAAGTTAGCACAAGATAATAATACCCAGCAAATCGGTTTTTGCTTCCATATGTTGTTCTCTTAAAAACAGATTGGACCATTACAGTCCTATAGCTTAATTATGCCATTTGAAAAATCATGACTAAAAGTGTTAAAAATATTTTTTAAAGAAAATGTATTTTAATGAAAAAAAATAATTAAAAACCCAAACCAAAATGATATTCTTAATTATATAATTATTATTATTTCTTGTTTTATATAGTGCCATCAAGTTCAGTAGCGCTGTACAATGGGTGGACAGGACACATAGTATGTAACGTAACAAATTTGACTTACAGAGACAACAAGTGAGGAGGGCCCTGCTCAAACGAGCTTACAATATATATAAGGATGTAAGGATGGATGAGGAGAAGCAAGATAACATTGGAAGAGAAAATTCACCAGATAATCCTGGGACTGGATTGTTTTCACAGGATTTTTTACAGGGAGGGGGCAAAATAGCCACCCCACCTTTCTTGACATCCATCCTTACAAAGGATTCCAGAACTAATTAACAATCAGCAACATAATAAGGGAGAGTTAATAAGGGAGGAATGATAATGCAGCAACTGAGAACAGGAAGTAAAGATATTCTATTCTCATGGTATACTCATAAAGTGGGTTTCTAATACATGTAAATTATTTATTTTAATGTGTTGTATATGTATGTATATTTGGTATATATATATAAGCTGTTTATATATATATATATATATATATATATATATATATATATATATAAACAGCTTATATATATGAGCCAACAAACGTAGGCAAGGGACAGGAGGTAGTAGTAGCTAACAGAACAGCATGTACCTACTTACCAGCATGTGCTGTTTGCTAACCACCCACCCCTTAAAAGTTTCAGTCCCCTGTTGTGGTCTTTTTTCTTCATATTATAGGAAGGAAAGTGGGCTGCCCTGGGAAGTGCCCTGGTATGATCAAGTAGAATGCCCATCGATATAATGTTGACCAAGTTTTGTAATTGTGTAGTAACCTGGGTGTCTGGGTAGCTACTGTAGAATGCATGATGAGCCGCTACACTTTAACGTATGTTTGTATTTTAAAAAGATATTAATTAGCTTATCTTTTATTCTGTTAAGGGTATGTTTTCCTTTTAAGACATAACATGGTCAAAAGGTCATTAGTCCTTCTGATTATAGTTAGGGTGATTAAACCATTTGTGATTTTTGTGTTTAGGGACACAGACAAGCTGTTAGGGGTACAGACAAGCTGTTTGGGGACCAACAATTTCAATGACAAGCTGTTTGGGGACAAAGGTTGCACTGCGGGACATGTTATTTAATGGAGTTGGGGGGCCTGTGGCAATTTTCACACCGCAGTGGTTTTTGGTTATGCCCCTCCCTCCAGTCTCAAAGCAGTGACTTCCAGTCCTGCCACTGCTTCAAAGACTCTCAGGTAGCACTGAGCTCCAAATATTATCAGGACACTCCTGGATGGCACTTATACTGTCAACCAAGTAAAAATAAATTCTAGTAAAATATATCATCAGCACACAAATTAAAATTCTTGAAAATGAATTCTCTTTTTTTTTAATCAAATACTCGCAGAAGGTATAGGGATTAAAGAGAGTTGCTAAATAAGAAACTGAACACAGAAATAACTACTCACCACTGTGACTTAAAAATAATGCATCTACACATTACATTATATCTTTAATCAAAATGACCCTGACAACATGTTAGCTCATTGCAATGCCTCATAGATCTATATCAATTCTAAACAAAGGCTTCTGTGTGGCACCAGTCACATGTTTTATTGACTTGACTCCCAAGCTAATGTTTACACCATTGTATTCATCTTTGTCAGATGACTGTAACATGCAAACCATATGCAGAGAAGCTGGAACAAGAACTAAAAAGATGACAATGTACGTGTTCATTACAGCTCCTGCCATGTGAGCAGTCAAATGATGACAGATGGTTGCTTTTTATTTAAAGTCTGTTTAAAAATAATTCCAGTGATTTACAGTATCTGTGAGATACAGTGTCACCATAATATTTCTTTTGCCTAGCTTGATATGCATGGTGTTTGATTAGTATTGTATGCAGTTTAATGAGAGAGCAGTAGGTAAAAACGAAAGGAAAAAAAGATGCAGAACATGGAACCGGATACTGAATATGAAATGGTAAAGGCTTGGTAGAAGATGATAACTTCCATGATGCTAACAAAGCATCCTCAAAGAATATGGGATTAAATCTCATTAGAGCTGTCTGTTGGCCACCAGTCACTTTGGGGAGCTAGAAGAGTAACACATCGAGATCAGAGGCACACTGGGCAGGCTAGGACAGGTGTTCCAAGGCTTTCCAATATACTTTTTCTCTGTTACTGAAATTATTAATCATAACTGTCAAAAGCTATGAGACCCAATCTCTATAAATGGGAACAGTACTGCCTTATCTGGGAAGGGGAAGTGCAAATGAGGCATAGCTACAAGAATTAAAGTTACCTGGTTACCCATGAATGGCTGGAAAAAGCAAGTCCAGACAAAGGCTAGTGGAACAAGTCACAACTCCCACTTACCTAGAGATACAAAGCTGTCCTGAAGGCCCAGTTACTGGAGATGACATCAGAAGCCTTTGTGGCTACTCCATACTAGCCTCTAATATAACACAATCCTGTTGATCCTTAAAAAAAGTTTAACAGCAACATTTACTTTCATAGCAGTTTCCAGAAATAATGTAATTGAGCTGGACATACTATGTATTGATGTCTTTTCCAATCTGTCAATCTTTCTTGAGAATAAGTCAGAGTTGCATGTACAAAAGCAAAATGTCTTTATAGAAATGTGAAAAGTATCTTGCTATTTGCTGCTCATCTTAATAGTTTTGTATCCAAATTATTATTATTATTATCTTTTATTTATATAGCACCAACAATATTGGCAGCACTTCTTACAATACATATATACAAGGGCAATGTCAAGACTGGAATTGACAAAGCCAAACTGATGCATTAGGTAAAGAGGGTCCTGCTAGAGGTATACTCCACACCACTATTTACCAGTAAATACATATATTTAACACCATTTAAAAGAGATTAAATATATATTTCTTTATATTGTAAATAATGATAATTATACACATTAGACACAATAAGAATATACTTTTGTTTTTCATATTCAGTGGGAAATACGATGCAATATTGCAAAAAATAAAGTAACACTGTGCTTTTAATATGTAGATGAAATATTATGTATAGGAGGGTGTTTGATCAATTCATGTTTCAAGTTTTGCTATGCACAATGTACAGTATAATGGCTCATATCAGAACACAAAAGTTGTGTTTTAAAAACAATGATTCAATGTCACCATTGGCAAAAAAATAAATGATGTGATAAATCACAAATAAGTAACTATTTACATTTCTACATGAAATGTTCAATGCCAGCAAGCTGAGATTTATAGGTATATATTTGTCAAAATGGAAGTTCACTCAGGTTCACTATAGAATATGCTACCTTTTTTTATAGCAATTATTTATTCACTGTGCCAAAGAGATGTACAATTGGGAAATAATCATTACTAGTACAATGGTGTTCATAACTTCTGAAGACAGCTGATCTTAAATCAATTTGCATGAACTTTAGGAACTACATAAATCTTACTTTACCGCTGTCAGCAAATGCATGGCTCACATACCCAGGGGTGACCAAAATATGATTAGTTTTGACGCTTGTATAAAGTTTGTGGGCCTGATGTGATAATATTTTTATGGCAAATGTACTCCATAGCACTGTGGATGAGGAGCTGTTTTAAAAAGTATTTATATAAGAGTGCTTATATGTTAAAGGTTGAGTGTTGCAACTGTGATTATGTCCATATGTAGGTCATACTATCATGAATGTGCTATTATGTCAAGCCCCTGTTGACACCAGTGCTTAGGTCCCTTAACTTAGGGCTTTATCAGGGCACAATAAAGCATGCGGTTCAATAATTCTTCGAATATGAGGACATTTCCATTTTTTTTTATGCTTTGTGCCCACACTTGCCATTTCAACCTACAACTTTATTATGACGTAGAGACATGAAATAACTTCAGGACATTAAATGAGTCCTGTTAGTTTTGTCACATTTCGCTGCAACGTATACACGTATAGGCATTAGGAGCTTTTTAAGCAACAACTTACCTTCTCTTTATTTAAAAAAATATAAGTAATATAGTACATATAGTAATTATAATATGAATCATCATAAAATCATAATACTTATAATAACAAAATCCTTGAATCTGCTTTATTATGTCATTTGTGGAGTAAGACATCATAGCCTTGTGCGTCACATTATTCTGCAGCAGACAGAAGGAGTGATGAAAGAGGCCTTTGCCATAGAAATGCATTCTTTGGCATCATGCAACATTAGGTATGTTGATTTCTAGAGATCCTCCTTTTTTCTTGGTAGGCTCATGTCTGGACTCTGACTAGTCACCAGCTCCCACTGTCACGTCTCCCTACTAAAGGTACTCTAACCTCTTTAGTATTATACATCGGATCTTATTCTCCACACAACAGTTGACCTAATAGTAACCTTCCCTCATCATCAATGGTAACAAAATATCTGCTGCACCTGTCTAATCTGTGTTTGTCATACATGAGATTTGCATTTCATATACAAAACTTAAGATATGAAAAGGTCCTGTGAAGTCCACTGTCCAATACATTACACAGTCCCACCCTTGGATTTGAACGTTCTTTTCATTCTATTTAGCTTTTCTGTTTACTAAGAACTTTGTTGGCACACATGCCATAATTTGCAACTTGCCCATTACTAAATAATACATGTACAGTCTACTTTCTCTTTCACAAAGGAAAAATTGTTAAAACACAAATAATTCCAACACATGAAAAGAAATGAAAATGAAAAAAAAAAAAAGATGTTGTAATAGTTTGTGCAGGTGCTGTGGTTAGTAATATTTCTGGCATACGTACCGCATTTTCAGGTGTATAAAGCCTGTTGTTGTCCTATTCTAATGAAGGCTATACAATGAATGATGCATTGCAAGTCATGGCAAAACATTTGTACTGTACTCTTCACACCTTGGTCCTCTTTTGTTATGTATTTAAATTCCAGACCTACTGCATACTTTTTGTCAAGAACTTGAAAGATAAATTATCATTTTTCAACTAAAGTTGAGTGTAACCTGTCCACAAATCTAATGCTATATGAAACCATATTTTTGTGTTATTGTTAATACAGACCTTCACCAAGTCGCTCAAAGGGAAACATAAAAAAAAGATTTGTGTGGACATAAATGTTGTAAATATATGATTTAGTAGAATAGTTTACTGCAACTGTGTAATAATATATACCAAGCAGAAATGCTTCTTGGCAATAAAAAAATATTTAACCAGCTCCTCTCTCTGCCGCAACAACGTTGCAGCATCAGTTCCACTGTTTAACCCAGAAGTGTGGTTATTCAGCATTGCGGCATTACGTACATATGTACGCTTTACATGGACATTTTCCCTATCAACTAATATCATGCAGTCTGTTTTATACTATTATGTATCCTTTTCTGAATCTGTATTTTTTTTGAACCTTCGTATGATGTACAGTACCTTGATGTTGCTAGTGAACATTACGATACACTTAGTTTTAATACACTATTTTACTGCAGTAGTTATTCATACCTATACATTATTATGCATTGGGATTTACACATTAATACAAGTAGCTTTTTTTCCTTTTTTTCTATACAATTGACATCTGGTACCTGTTTATAATCTTCTCGCATTTTACCAAAATGTGACCCTTATCTCTTATTGCACTGCCTATATAACCCGGTACTACCCCAATTTTAGTTTTCCTTATTTTCTGTGTGCATCGTTACTTACGTAGCCATTGTGTTGTTGGCAATTCATTTCTGTTCTAGCCTTATCTAGATTAACTGGGAGGAGTTTGTGCAGGTCTGTACTATCTCAGGGGACGTTCTTTGAGGTTTAATTTGGTTTATTTGTGGTATTATGTTGTAAGTGTCCTTAAGGCCTTCAGATGTAGATTTATTTCACCAATTTATCAGACATCCAACGTCAATCTCTGAGCAATTGCAGTTTCAGGTACCTATTGTCATTTTGGCCTGGTTTAGCTGGTTTGCTATTGTCTCTCCTCATATTTAAATCACTCTGTATCATACCTAGTTTATGTCCTTTTTAGTTCACCAGCCGTTTTTACTATTGCTAGTTGGTGGCCTCTTCATTGTATGTTTTAGCTCTCCTTGTCGTTAGTTTTCAATTAGGGAAGTTGCTATTTGGTGTAGTTAGATAGGAGGCAATATTTTCTACTGGAAAGATTTTGTATTCGTTACATCTCCATATAGATTTTCTGCCTCTATTGGGTAGTCAGATTTCCCCTCATGAGGCAATTTCCCTCCTCGTCGGAGGTTACGTCCCACGAGCTAGTGGTTAATGTCTTACTTCTATTAGCTAGGGCTGCCTCATACGCTCCTCTCCCTCTCTATCGCAGAGCCCATTTTGTTATCGAGTATCTTAGGCTGTATGTCCAGGTTATTTCTGATTAAATTCCCAAATCTGATTAGATGTCCAGGCCAAGTTATTTCTGAGTAGGTCCCTTTTCATAATTATTTGTAGAGACATCGGATCAGTCAGACCAAGAAGATAGGTCCTTGCTTCCCTATTCGCCTGCTCCATGGTCAGATATTAATTCCCACACATCCCTCAGAACTTGAAGTAGGGGCATCCTGTTTTTGGCCTCAGTCAGGAAGGCAGCATTTTTTTGGCTGCTGTTCAGCAGACCTTCATCTCCTCCTCTTAGGCCTAGCCCCCTGCAGTCAAGCTCTGTAGACACAGCTCAAATAAGAGACATGCTAACATAGATATATTAGCTATTTAGAATGCTGCCCACAGGTTGCACCTTCTGGGGTGATGGGGTCAGGTAGGTGCTCAGTCAGGTCCTCCTCGATTACTCCAAAGAAACTAGACTCCCAAAAAGCCGTTCCTGAATTAATTTTGGCCTCTACATGGATGTTATTTGTGCAGTTTATCCTAATAGAAGGGAAGAATTGGATCATTATTTATATAAGGTCATGGAATTAGGCAACAAGTATAGGGGTCATGCTTTCTATGATTATCATAGATCGTTTCTAGCTGAAGCAAATGAGGCCTTGGCTCACTTCAATTATATTACAGACTGGAGCCAGGTGGATACAGAATTATTTTGCAGGCATTTTGCGGGACTTAAAATCATATCTGTCCTTCTACAGCACACAGTAGCACAATTTTTATCCCTAGGCAGACAGCTCTCCCTTCACTGCAGGGCTGGCAGTTCCCTCCCTTTTGGGGCCTACTCCAGTCAATACTCATGACAATTTCAATACCTCCTGCTGCACTTAGTCAGTGCAGACTTCTCCAAAGTCTGAAATTCATGTGCCCTGGCAAATTATTCCCCAAACAATAACTCCAATTAAGGTTGAGTAAATTTTGGAGAAATTGCAAAATCATCCTTTTTTATTTCTGGTTTACTGTCAGGTTTACATACAGGGATTGTAGTACTCTCACAGGATGCTCTAAAATGCCCTACACTCATTTTGGCCCTATCATATCCTGATGCAGAAGACCCCCTCCTGTCTCAAGAGCTCCTTTATCACACCTCCCTTCCTATTTGGAGAGTCAGTCCTATTGGCGTTGCTGTTAGCAAAGTTTAATTAAAAAGAGACTGATTTTGTATTTGTCAGACCCTCATTCCTTGTCTTCTCTAAGCATTAAATCACTCAGACTTGTACTGTCATGAAAATAAAAATTTAACATGCTAACTAAGGCCTGTAGAGTCTGGGATGTAACTTTTGATTTTTTTTAAATTTCTCTGGAGATTGCATGGTCTGACCTTGGGGTGAATTTGCTGGGACATCTACTCTTGGGAAGATTGGCAACTCTCTTGAATTTTTTAAAAATAATCTTTCTCACCATAGAATGATGGACTTTAAATTGTTTACAAAATGACCTTATAACTCTTCACAGATTGATGGGCAGCAACAAATGCTTTTCTATAATCATTGCTGATGCATTTCCTCCTTGGCATTGTGTGAACACACACCTGAGTGCTCCAGACCAGCAAACTGCCAAACCTTTGGCTTTTATATTGGTGGTCACCCTTGCTGATGATCAATTAATCAAGGGCATTTGCTTAGCACCTCCTGTCTACTACTATGGAAACAGTAAGGGTGTACTTAGTTTTTTACACATGGCTTCTCCATTTGTGGCTTTATTTTTGTTGAATAAATCATGACACAGTGTTATATGTCATGTGTAGTTGTTCAGCTAAGGTTGTACTTACCATTTTTTTTGGCCTGCTAAGGAACAGTTGCTTGTTATTATGTCCTGATGTAAAACCATAGAATTCAAAGAGGATGTCCTTTATTTTTCACACAACTGTAGTTTTAGATTTGATTAAGATGGAAGCTAGCTCCCCTGTTGTAAAGCTTCTGAGAATTAAAGAATAAATTCAGGGTTTTATGAGTCCTCCAACCTGTTCTAGACTTCAATTAGGGTCTTTTTAGGTCACTTGAATTTCGCCATGTGTATAATCCCCCGGGGGAGGTAATTCATTTCCCATTTTGTCACCCTTTTGTCACAGTCGGTATAGATCAGGCCTGACTTATATGTATAGACTATAGTACCAACTGCCGCTCCAACTTTAAAATAGCTCATTCTAGTTTGGAAAGCCATCTGGACACAGCATGTTGCATCATCAGAAAGGCATTGTCTAACATAACAGTAAAATGTTTTGATAGAGCATGGTCCTTATTTTGTAGGTTTTCAGGTATGACCCCCCCATGAGACTTTTGTCCTGTTAGTACCCTGCTAGCCTTTGCAGCCTATTGTCACTCTACCCTATCATTAGCATATAGTACTGTCAAGCTATACCTTTCAGGGGGGGGGCAACATCACATATCAATGTTGTTCCCCAACAAACTTTTCCTGATCACTTCCCATTTCTAAAAGGTCTTCAAAAGGCCAAACCTTTACATTCACCCAATGTTTAGCTATTGAAGGTGCATTTTTTTAGGGCTTTGGTAAACAGTTTAGATGTCAGTTAGTTTGGTTAGGTATAAATTGTTGATACATTGTTGATAAATGTATCTTTTGCTAACCTTGTATCTTTCTTTTGCCCTCTTCTAGGCCTTCCTTGTATATTGGTTTTGGCACATCGGACCAAATTTGCCTTCTTTTACCTTTATATCCTCCTATCTATTCCTATCCATTTGCCCCTACCACAGATTTTAGTGCTAACCAATTAGCCTGTGGTTGTGGGAGGGGCACAGGTTATTTACTACCTACCATGACAGCATGGTAGAAGAGAAAAGATGAAGAACAAGAAGATGCAGAAGCAAAAGCGAAAGTGAAAACAGAAGCGTAAGTGGTCGGCAGAGAAGATAAGGAAACATTTAGAGAGCATGAGAAAGTGAACGAGAGTGAGTGTGTGTGAGAGTAAATGTAAGCACCGGCCAATGAATTTAATTCCAAAATAAAAAATGCCCCCCGATATCTGTCCAAATTGAATGGGCAGAGAAATAGCAGTAGGGTAGCAGCTAACTAAGACCTGCAGGAATAGACCCCAAGTACACCACCCTTATCTCATCCACCGCTAAAGGGGATGAGGGTAAAAGTTATATAACTTTTGTCCCTACTTGTATGTGCCCCATAAGCAGAAAGCATATACATTTGTCATTTTTCATAAATACACTAGACACTGGTGTGAATATGAAATTTCCCGAACTGACTTATTGTTAAGGAGGCATCCTATCACAGTACCATGCTTGAACCCATTTTTTTCACAAATTTTTGTAAATGCAGACTGCATGGCTAGGTGCTTGATTTTATACACCTCTGGCAATCCATCTGATTGAAAGACCTGAATTAATTATGTGGTGTGCCCCAATACTTTTGTCTATATAGTGTATATATACTTGGATACAGGATACAGGATATACCTGATAAACTTGTATTAATGCTGTCAGCTTGATTGTCTGAGCATCTGCCAAACTCAAATTGTTAATGTGAATGTGGCTGCAATATCATCTAACAAACTGCTATTAAAATACCAATTTCCCTGAGCAAAAAAGCACCTGAATTGGCTTTTGTAAGTAACAATTGTAAATCCACTAGGGGGACTGTTAGTGACCACTAATATGATGACAAAAATTACCCCTTCTTTGCATTATTACTCATTAACCATAATGATTCATAATACCACTATAAAATATGCAAACAAATTATAGCTTGAGTTGCTAGTGGCAATTTTATAAAATAAAATTTACTCTGCTCGGTCACTTATGCCTTGCACCAAAGGCTGTAATTATGGTTTATCCAATAGGAAATGTGATGTTCACTCTGTAAATTGATATCTGTGAATAGGACGAATTGAGTTCTTTTATCAAGACATTATCTCCTTATAGTAAGTATGTAGAGTTAAACACTTACTTGCTGTTGTCAAAGCCAGATCCTAGCGTGAAATTTCCTTTTTCTTCAACACTGTTGCTGATCATGTGAAAGACCATAAAAACAATATTCTAGAACCATTACTCTATGCCATGCTTCAAAATAAGAAGAATATTGTCTATTCATATCACCAGAATCTTACGCCAACAACATCAACAAGCACATATAATACAGAATATATTACTTCACTTCTATCATATATAATTTAACTGAATAAATAAATTGTGGTCTTAGACACTCTTCCAGGAGAGGTTAATTAACCAATCCAGGAATATATTATATATATACATTATAGAATTTAAAAAAAAAACCCATTCATGTCAAATTTAAAGTTAGCTGTCATTTAAATAACATAATAGATAAATAAAGGTATTTATGAAACAGATGAAATAAATAAATAAATAAATAAATAATAGCCCTCATGCTTGGTCATAGTAAGATCACAATACATTTCAAGATAGATTGTAAGATCAAAAACTGTGCTAGTAGTTTATACTATTTCTAACATAAGTCACAAGAAATTACACTATTTAGGAGTTTGTAAAATGAACATGAATAGACTGCACAATAATTGTAGTGGTTTATATAATAAAGTAACCAATGGTGCTTAATAAAGATACATGGTAAACATGTTAAACATTTTGGTAAATGTGCTTATTTGAGCTTCCATCTTTAGATGTCAAGCTTGCTATAAAAGTTCGATGGGAAGGTTCAAATGCCAGGTGGCATGTTCGTTAGTCATTCTAAGAGATCCTCCTAAGCAAAACCAGTTGCTAGATGCTAACAGATACTTGTACTGATGGTTGAATGCATAATGTCTCTCACTTGAAGCCACCTAATCAGTGGGATAGTATTACTTGTGTTCCTAATTAGGCTGACATCTTTTGTGACATTAGAGCCCTCATATAATTGACAAGTGATTTTGTAAAGCATTTACTTAGAAGTACTTCACAAACAATATGCCTGGACTTTTCCTAGTGTATTGCATGGTGCATTTTCCATATGGCATCCCTTTGCCTGTTGTAGGTTTACAAAACAAGTAGCAAGTGGCAATGTATTACTGCCTTTCAGAAATATGAAAATTAGCATTTCATTGCATGTTAATGAAGTTCTAATTATTCTGGTAATCACTTTTATGCAAAGCACACTGGTGGTGTTTGTCTAAATATCCCAAGAGCATATCCGACTGAAGTGCCTTTTAAGTGGCTTATAAGGAGGCTGTATATTTACTTTTTTGAATTTAACAAAAGATTGCTGTGCAAAACAAGAGGATATGTGTAAAACTGTTGTTGAGTGTACCAAATAAAACCTACTAAAAGTGTTATACATACATGTTGTTATATCCCCTACTGCACAGTACAGTGCAAATGTTCAACAAAGAGCATGTGTTATGAAGGGCTTATAAAAAAGTATACAATATTCAAAGCTCTGTGGACAGTGAATCCGCTGACTTCCATCAAATAAATTGTGTTATTAATAAAGTGTTATATATGTATTCTTCCACACTATGGCAATTATGTAACATACACTATATAAGCAGATTTCCAGCAGTGCTGGGTTTCATAAAGTGTACTTTGTACATATATATATCAAAAAGAGCTAATATAAGGTCCAGGGGAATAAGCATACCTCAAAATGGGGAACAAAATATATAAATACACAAACTGGGCAACCTGTAAAGTCATCCAAAAAAATGAGTAGCAATATATTATGCACATCAAACAGCCTTAAAGGTCCATTATACTGTACCAAACAACTTCACCAAACATGAATGCACATTAAAGTTCTTAGAAAGGGCTCATATTGCATTCTCTTCTTTGTAGGGAGAAAAACAAGTCCCTTTTGCATGTGTAGACCCAGCAGGAGGGTGCATTTGGTCGAAGGCGTATCCTGCAAAGGACAGTAGCTCAGGAGGTAACACTCAGTTTTTATATACATTAAAGTGCATATGAAGGCTAAAGTGTACATTTAGCATTTATAAGTAAGCAATAAGAATTAAAAACAAACGAAAAACTACACAGACTTTGTCAGGCCACTTCTTGACCATTCACCCAAAGTTTCTTTATGGCTTCTCTTGTTCTCTTTACAGAAGCAACAACCCTTACTGAGCCTTTGACCTCCAGCCATTATGGTTTCTTTTGTGCAACAGCACAGTAGCCCTTCTCTCCCCTAAAGAGCACTCTGTTGTGCTGATTATATTTTTAACAATGGCCACCTTCTCAGCATCTGAAATTTTGGAATCGCTTAGCCTGTCACTCACAGCTGGTGATCATTGTGCACTCCTCCTCCTAAATGTGGACAACTTTATGAAGCTCTGTCTGCTTTGGCTGACCCCATGGTGTCCTCCAATTTCCCTAATATATTTAAAACAATTTAGATGGGTTAAGGGTTAGATATTTACAGGTTTTCTACTATGTTGCAAAAAAAAACAAACAGCAGGACACAATTTTATGTCTAATGGTCTTACATTCCGACAATGTTGTTTCAGGACATAATAGTGTACACTATAAACCAGTTCATCAACAAAAAGCAATATTAAATACACTTTCCATGACAAATTCCAAATTGTTGCACCTTCTAAACTGAAGTATGCACAGTGATCAGTGAAACAAAAGAAAGATACCAGCCACTTCTCCAATGTCTGGAGTTGCATCATAGGTGGCGTTGCATTATCTGAAGCTTGACAGCTCAAAGACTGAGTTTATGATCATCCCCCCACCCCCTCTGTCCAGAATTCCTGACATCTCTGATACTGTGGACAACTCCACCAGCCAAACAACAGACCAAGTATGCTGCTCTCTCCTTCATCCATCACCAAATCCTGCTGCCTTTACCTAAAAAAAAACATTTCCCAAATCTGCCCATTCTTCACACAAGAAACAACCAAGATATTAATTTACTCCCTCATGATATCCCATCTGGATTATTTCAACTCCCTACTAAATGGTCTCCCCCTCTCCTGCCTTTCACCCCTCCAATCCATCCCCAACAGCTAAATGTATCTTTCTCTGTCACCATTCCTCATCTGCTGCTCCTCCAATCACTCCAATTGGCTCCCCATACCATCCAAAATCAAATTCAAACTCCTGACCTACAGAGCACTTGACAACTCTGCACCCCCTTACATCTCTACCCTCTTATCCAAATACATCCCTAACCCACCACTCCGTTCGTCTCTCAACCTGTGTCTCTCTCCTGCTGTCATTACCCCGTCCCACTCCCATATTCAGGATTTCACACATGCTGTACCACTTCTCTTGAATTGCCTGCCATATTCCATCAGACTTTCTCCCTCATATGCAAATTTCAAAAGCTCTCTGAAAACCCACCTTTTCGAGAAGCGTACCATCTTTCTTCCTAACATTCAGTCAGTATCCTAATCAAGCAATCTGAATTTGACCAGCAACCTGTACAGATCATCTTGACTCAATCAACTCATACCTATCCAAGCAGTCCCCTCCTACTGTAAGCAAGAGCTGGGCCCTCGTCTCTTTTTGTACCAGTTTTTTTTTATTGTGTGTGATTTTAAGTTAATTTACGGACCCTGCAGGCACATCCACTAGTCTGCCCTCTCTGATTTTCTCTGATGGCATTACCTTTCAAGGCATAATTATTAGACTTGCGCACATGGACCAAAACATTTTTGGTCCATAAATACATTTTGTTTCTTGCCTTTTCGGACAAAATTCAATGGACTTTTTTCATTCTGTTATACTCTCACTCTCCTTTACTCTCTCAATGCCTCTCTGCCTCCTCCCCCAACCACTTCTATGTCCCCATCTCTTTTCTGCAGCTCCACTTCAGCTCCAAGAACAATTTGTCTTGTTCTTCGCTTCTTCTGTCACCTCAATTCTTTCTTCTTTTTGGCCAATCTCTCCCTGCTATCTGCTGTGTTGTCCAGGTCCCCCAGAGTGCTTCCACAAATAGACGGACCCTGTGCCGCAGCTCCACCCTTTTGCGGAAGAGTTCCAAAAGACCAGAATAATGAAGATGGATTTGCAGAGAAAGAGAGGTGCAGAAAAGCTTATCTTTTATTCTGACCTCTTGGAGTTCTTCCATAAAAGGGTGGAGCCTCTCCTCTATTGCTCCAATCAGTCTTTTTGCTGAAGTGCTGTGGGAGGTCAAGTTATTGGAGTAGGTAGTGGGGAGAAGAGGATCAAGAAAGAAGACAAAAGTACAAAAAGATGCAAGACAAGAAGCAGAGCTGGGAAAAAGGAGACGGGGATGCTAAAATGGAGTGTGAGTGAAAAAACAAACAAAATGCAAAAATTCGGACCTCTCTGCTTAGTTCTCGTTAGGAGTCCCTCCTAATTTTCAAACATTTGTATGAATTACCGAAATTTACAAATTCGGTTAAATCCATGTGTTTTCTCGCAGTTACCTGGTCTCCCAACATGTCTTCTAGTGAAGCACTGTACTGTTTCTGTTAAATTCAATTATTCCTAAAAGGCCATTTATGAACATCAGTAAAAAAAAAGTTTTTTTAATTATTTCTTATTATTTTTAAATTACATTAGTGCTACTGTAAGTATATTTCTTTTTTTCTTTGATTTCCTTACACATAATTGCAGCTTTTAAGAAATGAAAAACAAAATATGATTGGATTGAATGTACTATTAAACTTAAAGCTGTGTTTAAATGTAATGATCATTTAGAAAATATATCATTTCAGTTTAAATAAGAATATTTTAATCAGAGTGCTGGTATTTTATTCTTTTCTGCCCAATTATTTCAGTGTAGTTTTATAAAGTACTGTATATAGGGGCAATTATGTGTAACTAATTAGTAATGCCATCAGGAAATTGTTACTAACAAAAGCCAGAACCATTCCAAGATAATTATATGACTTTAGCTAGAAATGCCTTTTCCCATTTGCAGTGTAGTTTGATTGCTGTGCAAGCATTGTCTTCAAGACATATTAGTGCTAGACATTTCAATAACATGTATTTTTTCTAACACATTTCAGAAAATTTCATGTGGCAATCTGAAAAATAGATATTCGGCTTTGTAAATATCTCAACAAGGCTTACCCTTTTGCCATTTAAATATTCTTATGCATATTGTCTTACCAAACTGTTTATTAAACTAAGATATGTTTACCTTGTTGGTTTTTTGTTTTAAAAATAATATAATAAAATAATAATTAGTGATGCGGTTCATAAAGTCAAAACAAAAATAACTTTTCATTGGTATCTTAATTCTAGGACCAAACTCATCAACAAAAATATAATACACAGTATACAGCATGTATGATTATCTGCTTTAAATGAACTTCATGTAAAAGGAGCCCATAAAAAATGCAGTGGTATAATGATTTAACATGCATGGTAAGTGGCTAACAAAATGGGCCCTGGATGTAAACCACGTTCTTTTTGGGTGTCCTATCTGCGATTGCTGTAGTGCAGTGGAGGTTACCTTTTGGCTCCTAACCAGCAGCTGTCGTCCACCCACTCTAAGTCTTGTGTGTTCTAATTGTACACACAAGACAAAAAATAAACACAGATAGGTTAATTAATTTAACCCCTTAAGGACCGGGCTCATTTTTCGTTTTGTACCCTGTGGGACCGAGGCTGTTTTGACACTTTTGTGGTGCTTGTGTTCAGCTGTAATTTTCTCCTCACCCATTTAGTGTACCCACATAAGTTATATATTGTTTTTTTCAGGACAAGATGGGCTTTCTTCAGATACCATTATTTTGATCGTATCATCTTATTTACTATAAAAAAATTAAAAAAACATGGTGAAAAATTGAAAAAAAAACACATTTTATGACTTTTATTTGAAAAATCTTTTACTCACCTAAAAAAGCAAGTAAAAAAACTAGCTAAATAGATTCTACTACTTGTCCTGAGTTTAGAAATACCCAATGTTTTTATGTTTTTTTGCTGTTTTTTGTAAGTTATAGGGCAATAAGTACAAGCAGCGTTTTATGATTTCCAAATCTTTTTTAACAAATCTGGTCAGTCTGCCTCCATCTCCTCTTTGGAACATCTTTGAAGCCGGTTAACTCAATTTAACCCATTCAAACCATATATTTTTGAAAACTAGACACCCCAGGGTATTCCAAATGCTGTTATTTTAACCCTTTCCATGCACCAATTATACAACTACACTTTGTCAAACTTTGTAATAGTAATTTTTTTTATTTTTTTTTCCACACAAATTGTACTTTAGTTATAGATATACAGGTCCTGGTATATGCCACTGTCAAACAACACCCCAATGTGTGTTCAGGAACATCTCCTGAGTGCAGTGATACCCGACATGCATGGGTTTGTCGGGTTGTTTCAGATTTAAAATGCCACATTTGGGAAGTGCGCTTTTTTTCTCCATTTTGGTCAGTCTGTACCTATGCCCTATCTTTGAGCTAGGCCACTCCAATTTACCCCATCAGCCATTTTTTTTATATATTAGACACCCCTTGGGTATTTGAAGTGCTTTTTTTTTAACTCTTTGTTGAGATTTTTGAGAAATTTTAGCACTTGCTCAAAATAATAAACTTTATTTTTTAATTTTTATTTTTTTAATACTTTTTTTATATTTTTTTTTACACATTTTTCTGGTACTGGATGGTTCATCTAGTGACATCACTGCATAATAATTTTTAAATGTTAGCACATTTTTTTTTAATTTTTTTTTCCATTTTTTATTTATTTTTATTTTTTTGAATATTTTACTAATCACATAGTGATTAGAAAGCTGGGCTCCATTGACTTGCATGGTTGAATGCAGTACCTGTATTCAACCAGCAAGTGGAGCCAGTTCTCTAGAGGGTCTGGAGACCCTCTAGCGAACTTTTTCGTCTTTATTGTTTTATTTCCCGGGCCGCCGCCATCTTGCTTGATGGCGAAGATCACCGGCAGCGGCGGCTGTGACCGCTCTCCGGAGCGGTCACAGCCCACCCAGAGGTAAGTGTTTGGTGTCGCTGGATGCCTCCTGATCGAGGCATTCCAGCGACACCATTTAAGTTTAGGAGGCGATCGTTGATCGCCTCCTAAACGCTTTTAAAACGGGCGTCCGCCGCCATACAATGTATGGCGGCTGTTGATGCCTCCGGGAGGGGCCAGACATGGCCCCCGATGCCGATCTCGGCCTTGCTGAATGCCTCGACATCGAGGCATTACAGTAACGCCGTTTAAGCGAAGAAAGTGATCGTTGATCACTTTCTAAGCTTATTTTACTTTTTGACGGTTCAGGACCGTCAAAGGTCATTTAGTGACCTTCATGTCATGACGGTCCTGAACCGGCAAAGGTCGCGAAGGGGTTAAATAAACCAATTTATTTATTTTTTTTACTTTTAAAAAGTGTTCTGTAGACAACTCCTATCACCCTCAGTCAGACATACAAGGGTAAGATGGAAGTTGTAGTGCTAGGAATTGGGTCCCCCAAAGGTGCACAAAGGTTGTCATGCTTGTGCATTTCCCCCTATATTTTGTTTCTTTAGCCTTAGTATGTGTACCTCCCTGTGTTATATTGTGTACTGTCATCTACATGGGCTGCTTGTGTTATCTACATTTACATAGGGCCATTTGTTGATAAATTTAGTAAAAGGGTGAGACTTTCTTTCCTTCTAAATGTAACCGCTATTAAATGTGATGTAATGTGATGCACAGTTTGTTGTCTTAAAGCAGGTATTTATGAATAGCTCAACGTCTCCTGAAAAATATACTGTGTCCTGTGAAAGCTGACATTAAGGTTCCTCTATATTAAAATATAGCAAAACTATGAAAATAAGCCCTGCCTGGTAAAAAAGTAAAATGTGCCCTGACACTCAAGGGGTTAAAATGTTTTTGCATCACTGATGAGTTTCACCTACACAGGGAAAGTATAGGTTACAAATGCTGATCATTTACTTTATTTGACTTCTGTCAACCTCCTTCCAGGCTACGTGGCAGTTTAAAGCAAATGTACTATTGAACGGCCACATACAATGCCTTCTTCCGTAGCGGCTGGCTTCATAATTAAATGCCAACAGGACCTCTCAATCACAAGCTGAATGGACTAAAGTGTTAGAAATGAAAGGGGCCTGCTGCATATCTTCAGAAAGTCTCATGCTCTGGCAGGCTGGGAAGACCGGAGGAACTTCTATTTTTAATTAACAAGATTGGTCAATAAAAAATGGAGACTGCGTCTGTAATTGAAAAACAGAAAGGTGTCATTTTTCCTTGTCACTTATACACTGGCGATGTATGGGTGAAAAGTTATGTTTAATCTTTAAACAGAAAAAGTGTAAATGTTTTTAAAACCAAAACACTTGCATTAAATATAAGATATGCAAAAAGTTTAGTAATAGGCCATCTCCTCTTCCCATTTACCTCTGTTAATGTAACAAATAATATTGTTGCATACCTTTCTTTTAACACTAAATGCTGTAAATTGTGCTCAATATTTACAATATTTACTAAATATGTAAATATGGTAAATCTTAATGTATATAGATTATTTTCCACTCCCTGGCAATGTTCTTTAGGAGCTTTCACACCAATGTCTTAATTTTGTACATATTACAGTTCCTCTGTCAGTACCATGGACAGGGCTGCAGGAGTTATGGCTGTTGCAAATTGAGGCACTATTTATAGCATCCCTGAAAAGTCAATTTTTGCACAGAACAAAAGGTAAAAAAATTGATACTGGAAGAAATATAAGAACGTCCATTAAATCTTGGGTAGAATACCCATAGTCATGTAAAATATGTATGGTCAGGTTAAAATTTTTAGGGACATTTTATGCAGATGTAAAGTACCTGTGTATAATACATACCACCTCTCTAAGTGTCCTAAACTAGGGACATTGGATTCTTTCACAGTATGTGCTGTAGAGATGCTTCCTTAAAAACACTGTTTTTCTCTACAGAAAATTAAAAGATATGTGCACAAAATGTACTATTGTGACATTAAAAAATAAAATTATTTCTTAGTGTACTGTCACGTACAAGTGGTTAGGAGACACCGTGGTCAGGTAGGACTCCAGGACAGAACAGGTATAACAAGCCGAGGTCAGGATTCCGGAGAGCAGGATAGTCGTATAACGGAGCCGAGGTCAGGATACAGGAAAACAGGATAAACGTAAACGTAGCCGAGGTCAGGAATCAGGAAATCAACGAAGTCAGACAAGCCAGGATCATACACAAGAATACGGAATCAGGAAACGCTATCTGGGCACTAGCACAAGGCATAGACAACCATCAGAAGGCAAGGTGTAACTGGTCTGAGGGGTTTAAATGGAGAACCGCAGAGGAAGTCTGAATCTCCCATCAGCCCCTCATGACATCACTTCCGGTGTCCGTGACTCGCGGCCATCTTGTGGATGGCGTAATCTCCCTTCATAAATTCCAGCAGTATGCGAGTTCACCGCTAGAGGTCGTGCATGCGCAACAGCAGGATGCCGTGTACCAGGAGGTCTGCCTCTCCTGCGCGGCACTTCAGAGGAAGGCAGTGGAAGCGACCGTGCGGTGGAGGGGGGTCTTCCTCTCCCTCGTGGCGGCTGCTGCGGAGGTGGCCGTGCGGTAGAGGGGGGTCTCCCTCTCCTTCGTGGCGGCTGCTGCGGAGGTGGCCGTGCGGTAGAGGGGGGTCTCCCTCTCCTTCGTGGCGGCTGCTGCGGAGGTGGCCGTGCGGTAGAGGGGGGTCTCCCTCTCCTTCGTGGCGGCTGCTGCGGCAGCGTGGGAACCGGGAACAGGTGAGTAACATGTACATGCACTTTTTTCAATATCTGCTTCAAGTTCTTACCTACAAGGTTATATATATATATACTATATATATATATATATATATATACTGTATATCCATATATACTGTATATCCGCATTTTAATGCCCTGGGAATCCTTGTCATTCTTTTGCATATTCTCAATTTAGATAAGACTAAAGAAATGAAGGGAAATCCACAAGGAGCTGTTACAAAGAGGCTCAAGATTATTTGGCTATAGTTTGGAATGTCCCTAGTCTTACATCACAGTTGGATGCTTGTTACAAACATAATCAGAAGTACCAACCCTGGGGATGAGGTTTTAATTAAGTTCATATAATTACATTACTTCATGTTTCTAATTATTAGAAAATGTGAAAATGCCATGTTATTTATTTATTTTATTTTTTTGGATTTTGTTTCACTGGGGATTATAAAATTATAATTACCATTCTTAAATATGTAAATAATATAATTTTAGAAAAATATTTAAATTAAGGTGAATTTTCAGTTTTGGGTAATATGTTACACAATTATTAAAATGCAAATCTGAAATAGTAATCTATGTAATGAGCACCGGCAAATTAATCTTTAAATAGTTGATTTCAATGGTTTTTTAGCAAGAAAGTAAAAACTCAGCAAAAAAATAAAAATGCATCAAGTCATCACTCTATCAGTGGCTACTTTTGTATCACTTGACCGTTAGAGTCCCTGGATACAATTGTGCATGAGACAAAATTTTACATGAATTTATAATTATTTCTGGGCATTTAATAAAATGAGGTTTCTAATTCAAGATTTAGTTACAACACAGTTATATTCAGTAGGTGAGTGGGTGAAACAGCGCCTGGGAGCTCATCATTAGATTAAAACATGTCTAAAATAGCAAGATAACAGCTTCCACATTACTCATATTAGTGTAAATGTTTTGAAGATATTAAGTTGAAATTTTCACATTATGGATGCTGAGATTTATGTCTGTGTGGCAGAACCAGCATCATCTGCTCATCTTTACAAAGAGTGACCTGACACTTTAAGTGGAAGTGCTATAGGTAACATGTAACATATTAAGGGGATTAATGAAAGCTTGGAAAGTGTAAGGCCTGAAAGAAGTAAATAAGCAAAATAAGGCCACTGGCTGGATATAAAATGGATACACGCTGCATGAGCTTAAAAATTTAATGTGCAGTCTCTCGTATCCAGTTGTTTGCTGTAAAAAAGTATTTGCCCCTTCCTGATTTTTTCTGCTTTTGCATATTTGTCACACTTAACCCCTTAAGGACCAAGCTGTTTTAACATTTTTGTGGTGCTCATGTTTAGCTGTAATGTTCTTCTTTCTCATTTAGTGAATCCACACTATGAAAACTATTTTTCCAATTTGGGACATCTTTGAAGCTGGCTGATTCAATTTCCCCCCATCAAACCATATATTTTTGAAAACTTGACACCCCAGGGTATGGTGGTGGTATTTTAACTCTTTCCACACACTAATTCTACCACCAGCCTTTGCCAAATGGTAATTTTTTTTAATGTTTTTTTTTTTAACACATACTGTACTACAGGTATGAATTTATAGCTCCTGGTATATGTCACTGAAAAACCACACCCCAATAAGTGTTCAGTAACATCTTCTGAGTATAGTGATAGTCATGCATAGGTTTGTCAGGTTGTTTGGGGCAAAAAGACCACATTTGGGAGGTGTACATTTTTTCTTTTCACTTTGACATCTGCTCAGTCTGCACCCATGTCCTATCTGGGACATCTTTGAACCCAGCCAATTTAATTTACCCTATCAAACCATACTTTTTATTTTTAAACTAGACACCCCATGGGTATTACAAATGCTAGTGTTTTAATTCTTTCCATTCCAGTATTTTTGGGAAGATATAGAACTAATTTTAGCACTTGCTCATAAAAATATTTAATTTTTAATATTTTTGGACTTTTTTACATTTTGTTGGAACTGGCTAGTTCCCCTGATGGTAACATCACTGCATTATTATTTTAAATGTTACCAATATTTTACATTTTAATTTATTTTTATTTTTAACTAATCACATTGTGCTTAAAAAGCTGCACTCCATGGGCTTGCATGGGGAGCCCAGAATTCTCAGGCGGGTATGGAAAGACCTCTTGGAAACGTTTTTATTTTTTAATGGGCATCGCCATCTTGCGAAAGGCAAAATCTCTCACAGTGGCGCTTGTGACCATGAATTCTGATGTAACCATAAATTCTGCTCTCTACCAGGTGTCTGGCCAGCAGTTTGTTATATAAAGCTCAAGCCAAGTTAGGTAATGCAGCAAGTCCACCTCTGAGTGGCCTACTGAAAGTCTTGATTTGAATCTGATTGAGATGCTATACCATGATGTTAAAAAGACTGAATTCTGTCAATAAGAGCGGCCTACATTCCTCCACACTGATGTAAAAGACCCATTGCCAGTTATCTCACACATTTGTTTACAGTTGGTGCCAAGGGTGACACAACCAGTTATTAGGTGTAGGGGGACAATTACTTTTTCACATGGGTGATATAGGTTTTGGTTAACTGTTTACCTATGAATAAAAAAAATGAACATTTAACTGCATTTTGTGTTTACTCACATTGTCTTTGTCTTATATCAAAATTAGTTAGATCATCTGAAACAGTTAAATGTGACAAATACCCCAAAACAGAGGGGGACATTATTTTTTCACAGCATAGTATGTAATTTGGCAGCCGCCTCATCATCTAGACCTAGTCTGTCCCTGTTGTTGTCTGCACTAGGGTATCAAAACTTACCTAAAAATGATGAAAGAGCCTTATGTCTCAGAGAAACAGATTTCTCATTTTCTGTTGCATTGTAGATCAAACATCCAAAGCAACCGAGAATAAAATAAAAAATGCACAGAAGGTTTTGTTAAAGATCATAAAAAAACACAAAGAAGTCATGATTTTGGCAGTACATTATAATTCTGAAGCACGCTATTAGTGTAAAAAAATAGACAAATTAGCAAGTTATTTTTCTTTCTTTCAAAATCTGCATGGACTTTAAGAGCTAAAATAATATGTAATATATAATCACGTTGCTAAGGAAACAACCTATTTTTCATGAATAGCAGAGCTAATGGCATATGAAGCGTACATAAGTTATCACTGAATCTTTTAGTGCTGCCCCGGGCACTGCAAACTACCACAACCTCATGTTAAAATGAACTCATTCTTTATTTCCTATGTGCACTTACCTTGTAATTACCCATACTGTGCCATTTATAATATATTCTGCTCTCTGCTTTGTTGGAGTCCAAATAAAAAGTAACTCTAGGCATGTAGAAAAATAGAAGCCTGAAAGAGAAGGAGAATTATATGGAGATACCGTTTGAAAAATAATAACAACCAGCATGGGTATCTGTTTGATTTGTTCTCTAACCATTTGGATTGCTAAAAGAGTTTGCAGGGCATTGCAAGTCATAATACATTGTACAACCTTCTACACAAAAGAATAGCGCTATGCATATAATATATATATTATAATAAAAAACATATTATGATCTTTAAGTTACTCTTTCACTATTGATAGATTTTGTGGTAAGTATAAGTGTGCTAGGAGCTAATGCATACCTCCCAACAGTGCCAATTTTTTTTGTGGGCAGTCAGGGTCATGAGCCCTTTGAGGAGATTCTCTGATCTCCCCTGACTAGCTCAGGGAGCTGTGTTGCATTAAAGACCTCTTTTGGTGGCTATCCCATGATCTATATAAATAGCTCTAGAGTGCCTCATATACATATTCACACTTTTCATTTAAAAATGTGCTATGGAGACACCACAGCTGACACAATCCTCTTCACCATAACTGGGACCACCAATGTCTCCACAGTATAGTATAGGACCACCATCACAGTCATTGCTGCTCCTAATGCCCACACTGCACCAATGGACAGCTGCATCACCCCCCATGTATTCACTATAACCTTGTATGCCATCCAGTTAGAGCCCACTAGTACTGCTAAATCCTCACTGGCCTGCTCCCATCAGATACCCTCCACTCAGGAGTATCACTCCACTGTTGTGCCTCTGTATTGGTTTATGCAGTGGTAACCTTATTTTATGATTTATGAAAAAATAATGTTAATAATAATAATAACATTATTTTAATGACAGTTATTGGTTATAGGGTTCCAAATGAATTGTTTACCATAAAATTCCAACATTTCTCTATTTATCCTATAGAGGTTATCAAATATACAGCAGAAATTAGCCCTGTGGGTGCTATTCATCACAGTACTGTTTTCTATACAAATGCTAATGTGATTCTGTTTGTGCTGTTTTAGCAACTCCTAATTATCAAAACCATTTATAGAAAATTCATGGCACTTTCATCAATAAAGTAACCGGATTATGGAACATATTTATATCACCTAAATATTCTTGTCAAATTGATACAATTATCTGGATAGAAATTAGATCACTGTAAGGCAAATTTGGTAGCTTAAGTTATTAAAAATAGAACATTGGTACAAATATATCACACAAAGTATAAATAATACATTTTCTGGAGTTCTTTTTTTTGCTATTTTTTGTTTATTTTCTTGGATTGGAATTATTAATAAAATTATACACATCTACCAATTTTTGTTATGCTTTATACATTGCCTTTTCACTGACTCTACTCTAATTCAGGGGGAGCCGTTGCTGTCTTGAGCCAGGCGCCTGATGCTTCATGTCTGGCTCAGCAGGAAAGAACTAGAGCTGAAACTGAATCAGCATAAGCATGCCCTTAATTCCTTGTTGTGTCCTTCTGGGTCTGTGTCTGATGAGGCTGACACACTTTAGCATAGGGACCAGCTCCTTAACCCAGGCCAAGGTCTGGTTGCTGCGGCTTGTTGTACACTAATTGTTCACCCACCTTCCTCTACAGGCCTGGACTGAATATCGGGCAAACTGGGCAAATGACCATTTGGACAACCAATGGCATGCTAATGCCAATTAAATATAACTTATTTTTTGGAGGAAGCTACTTGTTATAGCGTTGTGCCTATAGTAAGACATTATGGCTGAACTACCTTAAATCATTCTTGTTAAACCAATTGTGGTTATTATACCCCAATCTAATTTAGGGTATAAGCATTGTTGAGCAGAAACACCTCCATTCTGTTTAAGTCTGTATAAATGAGTAACGCCATAGACTTTTTGTATGTCATGTACACCCTCTGTGGTATATGTTGGTGGGTTTATCAATACACGAATAACATAAAAATACCCAAATTAATAAACTGATTCTTATGTACATATACACTTTTGATGGGTTACAACAAAAAGGAACACTTTCATTGAAGCACAACAACAAGACAATGGCTTGCTTCTCATCCATTATTGCCTGAATTAACATGAGATACATTTGATAACATCCCTTTTTTCAAGGAGACCATGTACACTTTTCCTTATCGCTCCTACATATTTTAAAGTATCGTAACCAAAACTCTTTAAAATTATAAACTGTCTTCTTAGTAAGTGCTCATACTTTCACTATATGAATATATAGTATGTTCACAATCAATGTAACACTATTATACCAACAAACATGACGTGACTGTTCTGCTAGCGGTATTCTATGTTTTAAATCATTATTATATGTATGGTTTTGAAATAAAAGATATAAAGAAAAAACAACGGTGGCTACTAAAGAGTCACATACATGCTTTATACTCTAAAGATGCTGGAATTTAAATCAAACGGCTCTAGCGCACAATGGCTAATTGCATTAAATCATACAGAAACTAAATTGTGTAGATGCCTAATGTTATTTTGAACAACCTGGGTTCGAGCTACAGCTGAGACACGTTTCCTTCTCTATTCATTCCTTTTATATTTTCTATTAATATGCACGTCACTTTCTTCTGTGTGTTATAATGTAATAATCAGCTGAGCACCAGGCTGTGCGTTGAAGAAAAAAATAAGATGGTAGTTCATTTGGAACGTAATTCTGTGCAGCCTGGGGGTCAGTTCCCAGTGGAGGCACTTAGGTTTTTTTCTCTTCCCCTCTCATCTGTTTGTATATGTTCTATTACTATGCACATATCATTGCACTCATTCGAATAACCTAGTATGTGCAGCCCCAGGGTTGTACATTCAGGAAAGAGTAATGGGATTCATCACAGGCCACGTTTAAACTTCCATTCTTTACACAAAGAAAAACGTATGCTGCATTCTATATCATTTTGTAACAATGCAATTATTATATTACATATTTCTTACTTAAACCCACGCTGATTTATATTCCAGTTTCCAAAATGAGCAACACGTTTTTACCTAAAAATGTTTTTTTTAAATATTAAAAACATTTATAGCTATAATTTATAATACACTGCTCAAATGCACATTGGCAATAATTAATACAATACATGAATTGCATAATACATGTGTGTTTGTTGGATTAAGGTTACTAAAAAGAAGACATTAAGAAATAAATACTAAGAAAGTTTACTGATAATCTATAGAGTTTATTTGTTCAGCACTGTACATTCTGTGTCACTACAGTAACAAATCACGTTCTAAAAATGTACAAACTGTAGTGAAGAAGACATTATGTAAAAGTGTAAAGTATTTGAGGGCACCATCAAGAATTATCTTAAGGGGTTAATATTGTAGCGATACATTTTCCCTTCCCATTTTTTCTCTTTATTTTCAGTCTCTCTTCCCATCATTAATTCCCCATCCATTTATTTCAGCCCACCTGGTTCTGGTAACTTCCCTCCTGTTATTTTAATCCCCCGTCTCCCTCCTTCCATTCCTACTGAAACATGCATTATTTCTCAACCCTTCACAAAGTTAATATTACCACATTGTCTTATTCCTTTTCTCCCTTCCTTATTTAGTTTTCCCCTAACTTATTCTGTCTCCCTTATTGTATTTTCAATTAAAGTCAAATACCTTTGTCTTATGGTTCACAGTTCTTTTCACTGGTACTGGGATGGTTACTGTTTGAGTATGCATTTATATTTACTTGTTCAATTGTTGATGTATTTCTAGAATACCATAAGTTTTTTCATACAAAAACAGATTCCCCAGAAGGGCTGGTTGCTACATCTGAAATCTCATGTTTTTGGCTGGATCGCCTTCTTATTTTGGTCCTTATACCTTATTATAATTTAATGAGTACTGAGCTAACATGAGGTGTGTATCGCTTGACAATGTGACATTTTGTAACCACAGGAAACACACTTATACCGGGGGTCTTATTTTATAACAATGGTATATCACACTGGATTGAAGGGACACGTCAATTGGTTTTTAACCAATATTTTGTTTCCCCTTGGAAATGTGGTCTGCACTTCCTCAAGTTTGTAAGCTTGCGAGCAGTGCTCTCTCCATCTAATGTATCGGTTTGTCTTAGTCTGTCAGTTCTAGTCTTGTCATACCCCTTGAATATATGTATTGAATGAAGCCCTGTGTAAATTGTTGGTGCTATATAAATAAAAGATAAAAAATAATACTTATATGGAGTTACATGTTTTCAGGCCAACTGGATCAAAATGGAGAGAAAAAAACACTTTACATTGTTCTGTGTTAAAAAATCCCTTTAACTGTTCAAATTAAACTGCATTGTAATATTTCCCAACGCTTTCTTCTATATTCTGACACTTTGTTATAAAACCTACTTTATACTAATCTGAAAAATCAGCTGTGCTAGATTTTATGAAATGCTAATTGGTGTTGATTATACCTGGAGATCCTAACAAGTGCCATATTGTAAGTTTCAAAATATCCTCATTTTGGTATATGTAAGCATTTAGTGTAAACGTCTATTTACTAGGCAAATCTCTGAAGGGACAAGCACTGATACAGATGACTTATATGCCAGCTTTCTGAATAACAAACCAGCATCTAATTAGTGTAGTATGGATATTCATCAATATGTAGTGGGGAACAGATTTGCTGTTTTGCTCTGATGACTGCTACCAGCAATGTTTGCTGTTAACAAAGACATTTACACCTATCTACTAGCTGGCATGTGCTGACATTTTGTTACTTGCGTCTCCCACATGCTGAGTACTATGGAAACTTGCCAAGCTCTTTGGCTTCAGTACCTCTTTAGTTTCTTTCAATAAAAGCAAGAGAAATGCTAAGTACCTGCTCGAAAATACTTTACTGCATTTTTTTTGCAACTGGCAAATGATTACTGCTGTTTTAACTGTTTAATTTGGTTGTTACACAATATTTGCCTTATTGTTTTATTTGCTTTGTATGCATAAACATTAGATTAAATATCCATATTATTCCATTATGAATATGCTATAATCCACACTGTTGAAAATTGTGTTTTTGTAAATGACAAAGACTAGTAAATAGTAAGAAAGAAGGAGCAAGTATTTGGGTAATGTGAAAGGTGATGCAAGGATTAATTGCACTAAAAAAAGACATAAAAAGGTGAGAGATTGTAAAATTAGAGGTATGTAATAAAAGGGGGAGGAAATGTAAAGAGAGAATAAAATTTAGAAAGGGATGAAATGGGAGAAAAGAAAAATCCTTGTGTAATATTTCCATGCATGCCTGCAGCTTTCTAGGGATTTCTTCTGTACAGCTGCTAACACCAAAAAACTGCGAGGTAAGGGATGATGGTGGGAGGGAGTATTTTTGAATAAACGAATTCATGTATGTATGTATGTAAGTATGAGAGCATATGTATAAGTGTGTGTGTGAGCATGCATATGTACGAGGTTTGTGCACATGTATGTGTGTTTGTGTGTGAGCATGAACATGTAAGTGTGTGTGAGCATGAATGTATAAGTGTGTGTGAGCATTAATATATAACTCTGTGGGTGAGTATCAGTGTATATGTGTGTATGAGCATTAATGTGTATGTATTAATTTAAATATGACCTATTTAAATTTTTGCTCCGGGTCTTATTCATATTGTGCTTGAAACCTTAATGCCTTAACAACAGGATGGAAAACAGATTACATACAGATTGTGTTTAACTATTCTTGTCTTGATACCAAAACCTAATCTACCAATTTAATGGTGTTATGCTACGTTTTTTTTTTACCCTATAATTCTGAGAGGGGCAAAGAAGAATACAGTGATTACTGTTGTAACACTAAAATATAAACCTGTATAATTTTCATTTGAGTTTGCCATTCAAATTATGGTTGCATTCGGAAAAAATCTTGCTTGCTGATTTCACAAAGGTCTTTGTGGGTTTATAAAACAGAACATTTTAATGACAAACACAAGAGTTTTAATCACTAGCAATGGCTATCCCGCGGAGAACGGCTTAATTTTAGTTGCATCATTAAATAAACACATAGCTCAGAGCTAGTGATTTTTTCCCTTTAAAATTACCTGTTAATTACTGTATATTGTTCAAAATAAAGGCCTTGCTTTTCAACACGCAAACACCTATATAAAATAGAATTAAAATGAGATATTTTATTCCATATAAACTTAAGTTGTATTTTGAATGTTTGTTTTAATAATATGTTAACATTACTACCAATGTATTGTGTTCAGGTAACACAGGTTTAAGATAGATAAATAGATAATTTTCAATATGAAATCTCTTCTGCAAGTCAAAAGTGTTTCATTGTAATATATCTACTTTCTGTTAATTTGTCTTAACCACTTCTGTTTCATGCTATAGACTGTATGCATTGTAGATACAATTCTTCCTCATATTTTAGGGTAAATCAAGATTTCTTTATTTTGTAATTTTTCGGGAAAAAAAGGGGGGGGAGGAAGGGCGGGGTAAAACAGAAAAAACAATGGTCAGAACAAAAGACCCACAGTAACATAGCTCGATACAAGAGGCAGAACGCATTAGAGTAGCTCACAGTACGCATAGAGGGAGCTACACATCAAAAGACGAATATAACATTACATCATAAAACGGGCAGATCACATAGCAACAGCGTACGTCAGCACGGGAGAACCATATGACAAGAGGCAAAGTGGCATACATAAGAACCCCTGGTAGAAGGGTCTGCAAGGTAGTGCAAAGGGCACCGTGTTGTCGCATACACGGCCGCTAGGGAAGCTCCCGTTCCAGTAGCCCCGAAGCTGAATGGGAAACACTAAGGTGGGAAAGGGAGGGGGGAAACACAGAGGGGAGGGGAGGGAAGGGGGAGAAGGAGAGTGAGAGGGAAGAAGAGAGGGGGAGAAGGAGAGAAGAAAAGAAAAGAAAAAAAAAAAAAAAAAAAAAAACACCATTACACACAAACACCACGACAGAAACCACCACCCCACCGGGCCACCACACCAAACACAAAGGGAAGACATCCCCGTGGGGCTAATCTAGGAGAGGGCGAACAAGGGGGCCTGCAATAAACTCCAGCCAGTGAAACCAAGTCTTCTGGTAGCGCACCTCCGCACCCGTGGCAAGCAGGTGCAATTCCTCCAGGACCCTTATTCGCTCAACTCGGAGGACCCACTCCTTAAAGGTAGGCGGGGCCGGATCACCCCAATGCAGCGGGATGAGCGCCTTAGCCGCCGTGAGAAGGTGGCGCGTAATAGACCTGCGGAACCAACGTTCCGAGAGAGGGGTATGAAGGAGAAGGCAAAATTCCGGCGTGAACGGAACCACACGGTCCGTGAGACGTTGCAACTGGTCATGAACAGCTTTCCAGTAGGGAACTATACTAGGGCACTGCCACCACAAATGCAGAAGAGAGCCTGGAGAGGCGTCACATCTCCAGCACCTGTTCGGCACGTCGGGGCGATATGCAGAAGTCAAGGCAGGGGGTCGGTACCAACGGGCCAACAGCTTGTATGACATTTCCTGATCGCTAGCACTCCTGGAGCAGCAATGAGTGAAGACACAAATCTTCTCCCATTGGTCCGCCGTAAAGACAACCTGCAGCTCGGATTCCCACCGCCCCATATACACGGGGGGCACTGGGTTAAGTGCCTCAAGGAGCAAACCATAAAGCCGTGAGACGCCATGTGGCGGGAGCTCAGCAGCAACACACAAGTCTTCAAACACCGTGAGCGCACGCGTCATGTCATGTCTCCGGGGGAGGGACCGCACAAAGTTACGCAGTTGAGCATAGTGGAAAGCGTCTAGAAAAGAGGGGGGTGAGCGGGGGGAAAGCTGATCCAAAGGTTTAAGACCCTCACTGGAGAGGAAAGCGCGGATCTCTGACCTCCCGCCCCCAGACGAAGCCGAAAAGAGGGCCCCGCTCATCCCAGAGGGGAAGTCAGGGTTATTCCGAACAGGGGTCAGCGGCGATGGCACCGAGGACAAACGCGTCTTCTTAAGAACCTGGAGCCAGACATCAAGAGTGGCCCGTATAAAGGGGTGAGGCAAAGCCACTCCCCGGGCAGTAGGAGGCAGAAGCCACGGCAAAGAGCGCGCAGGAAGGCCCAGCAAGGCGGTTTCAACAGCCACCCATTGTTTGTGTGCCGGACCATGGGACCACTCCAGCACACGTAGCAGATGGCACGCCCTGTAGTAAGTGCTAGGGCAGGGCAGGGCCAGACCGCCCTTAGATTTAGGGAGGATTAGCGTGGCAAGACGTACCCTAGGGGCCCGGGAACCCCAGACAAAGCGAAGAAATGCCGTACGCAGAGAAGCGAAGAAAGATGGGGGGACAGCGATAGGGAGGGTCTGGAACAGATATAGAAAACGAGGCATGACGTTCATTTTGAGCACATTGATACGACCTAACCAAGAGATCGTCAGCGGCTTCCAGGACCTCAGATCAGACCGGAGAGTAGTCAGTAAGGGTGAGAAATTATAGTGGAAGAGTTGAGAGAAATCTGGCGACAACCAGGTCCCGAGATATTTGAGCTTAGAGGGGCACCAAGCAAAAGGGAACGAGGTCCTCAAGGGACCGACCACCTCATGGGGAAGGTTGATGTTCAATATTTCGGACTTGGAGGCATTAATTTTAAAGTTCGTAAGGGCACCATAGAGGGCGAACTCCCGAAGGATATTGGGGAGAGAGATCTGGGGGCGAGACACAACGAACAGCAGATCGTCCGCGTAACCTAAAATCTTATGATGGGTACCCCCAGCCTGCAACCCACAGATATCCGGGTTCATCCGCACGGCTTGGAGTAAGGGCTCAACAGAAAGCACAAACAGCAGAGGGGAGAGCGGACAGCCCTGCCTCGTCCCATTACGGATAGCAAAAGAATCCGAGAGGGAGCCATTAACCCGGACGCGAGCGGAGGGGGTGGAATATAAGGACCGAATCCAGGTCAGCAGACCGGGACCGAAGCCCATATGGGACAGGGTGGACAGCATGAACAGCCAGTCCACCCTGTCAAAGGCCTTCTCAGCGTCCGTGGAGAGCAGCATGGTCGGGGTGGAGGTGTGCTTGGCATAGTGCATAAGCGAAAGGGCTCTTATAGTGCTGTCCCTGGCTTCACGCCCAGGGATGAAGCCCGTCTGGTCCGGATGAACTAGCGAGCGCATGAAAGGCTTGATCCGGTTGGCAAGGATCTTGGCCAGCAATTTCAAATCTGCGTTAAGCAATGAAATTGGGCGGTAGCTGCTGCATTGCTCCGGGTCCTTGCCCTCCTTTGGAATGAGAGTAATTGCGGCAGACAAAGTATGATCCGGAATACGGCCACCCGACAGAATAGAGTTAAAGGCACTCACAAAGTGGGGGCCCAAAAGATCTTTAAATTCCGAGTAGTAGCGTAAAGGAAGCCCATCAGGACCTGGGCACTTCCCCGCCGGGGAGGACTTAAGGGCAAGGAGAAACTCCGGCAGCGTGATTGGGGAGTCTAGAGCGGCCGCCTCATCCGGCGTGATCTTCCGCTTAACGGTCCTATCGAGATACGACCTGATGTCCCGGGACTGACTAGGAAGCGCGGAGCCGGAGGAGACCGCGCGAAGGTTGTAGAGGCCCTCATAATAACTCTGGAAACTGCGAGAGATATCAGAGGGGTGCGAGTGAAGGAGACCGCTCGAAGAGCGAATCCTAGGCACATAGGTCGGTTTCCGTATGGCCCGCAAGGCCCGAGCTAAATATTTACCCGGCTTATTGCCGTGCTCATAGTAAATTGCCTTAGTTTTCAGAAAAGAAGTGTGCAGTCGGCGATTAAGGAGCGAGGCCAACTCACCCCGGAGAGACAAGAGGAGCTGCAGGTCGCGTCTTCCTCATATTTTAATATAATGCACTATTGATTTTGCATTAACCTGAAAGAGCAGACATTGATTCATTTCTTTAAAATATTTTCTTTTTAATCACCAAAAGTAAATATCATAAGCAACAGCAAGTGACTAAAATTAGTTTTTGTCTTAAACTTGCCATCATTTGTGCATAAACTGTTAAATTATCTTATTCAAGTGTGTAATACAATTTCCACTGCAGTAACTTACTGCTTTTACGGACAATCAAATAGCTATCTATCCCCATGAATAAAGTCATTTCCTGCTCCACTTGCAATATTAAAAGAATGTCAATGGAGTTTTAGCAGAGGAGTTGCTTCAAGGCCTGTGTTTGCATGTCCACCAATATGTGTAATATGAAACAAAAAGAGAAAAATATTTGAAAGTATGTTGGTCATGTATAACATTAATATTCTTAAGCAAAGAGATAGTTCTAAGATCACTGAGGCTCCAATACAACAGCCAGGGTTGGTATAAAGTTAGACAACCTTTGGGTAATTTTGATAAATATTTAATTCAAAATCTACTTTATTTTGCTGTACTTGGGTTTACCTTTTTGCCCCCTCAATCTGCATTAACCCTTGTGACTGAAAGGGCTGTACTAAGTATGAAAAACAGCTCCTTAAGGCCAGTGGCCATTGAATGTGTGACTTGTGTGCCAGATGCCAGTCTGGGCCTTAATACCCCTACGCCCTAACTCAACAAGACTAAATTCTAAAAAGTCAAGAAAAATTTGATGGTTGACAAGTAAGGTAAAAGAATAGGAGCCTTAGTCAAGGCTGTCTTTAAGGCATTGCAAAAAGTGCAGCTGTTCACATACTGGAAGTCCTTTTCTTAACTCATTGCAACCTCAAAAATATTTGCTAGGCAGATGGCCCAGCTGCAAGCTAGGTGCTAATGCTAAATTGAACAGTTCAGCAAAAATATGGTTCTAAACAAGGTGGGGAGACAATGCACAGAAGAGGACGAGGGCAAGGACATTACCACAATTAAAAAACCAAGCTCAAACCCTGCCTTTCAAAATGGTAGAGAGGGGACTGACGGAGAAAGGGGCCATCTTGAGAGATGTAGAGGAGCAGATGGGTGCTGATAAGAAAATAGAAAGTGAGAAGTATGCTTAGGTGCAAACAGAGAGTGCGTATTACGGAGGACAAGAAGAGGACTTTACAGAACACTCAACCAGAAATTTCATTTTTATTGAATATCACCCTTTATTACATTATGTCAGTGAAAACACTTAAGTTGCACATATTTACATACAAGATGCCCCTGTTTCTGCTACAGTAAAATGGTGCGCTAACATTCATTTCGGAGCAGAATCCCCCTCGCTCGCTTTTGTTTCAGCTCCCTACTGATTTCTTGATTGCATACCTATCAAATATTTTATTTAATGTTGGTACATGTATAATTTATTCACAGGTGCATCCACGTGTCCTTAACGTAGAATAATTTGTTTATTACCATTTTTAAAGGACTGAATTTCTTTTAGGATTCTGGATGCAAAATTCTTACGCGATTACCCTAGTGGCCCCCCCTTCTTTTTGTTCTAAATTACCTAGAACTATTCTCAATATGCAAATGCAAAATTGCTATTTAAAGGTTGAGCACACAAAAATAATTGTCTAATTTCTTTGTACCCTGTTAAGGTAGATGGTTAGCCACAGCCTTTAAGCAAAGAAAATTAAGGTGCTACGCTGCAGTCTCAAATGTATAATAATAGGGCCTCACTGGCAATAAATTTATAACAGTACAGTAATTATAAATGTATATATATAGAGAGAAATAAAAAAGCATACTCATTTTAGTCAACATGTTTTTTTTTGGTTATTTTACAATAGCAAATTTTATAACAGATATTTCTTTAAATAAGCTCCACATTGCTGTGTATAATACAGATACCATATTATCTCATTATTGTATTGCTATACAGCTCATAACTTTTTTCTACTTGTTTAGTAATATTTTTTAAACTCCTTATAACTTTTACTAGTACAGGCAAGCGGCAGTGGCAACCTATGATTCTTCATAGGATCCCAATATTTGATAAATTAACAGACTACCGTTAATTTAACAGAACTTTAAAATAACCAGTACTTTACACTATGTCTTATTGTTCAAACATGGTGGCTAATTCCTTTTTAGATTTGGTTTGGGAGAGAGTTCTATAGCCCACATTCACTTACTCCTCTTCTGTTGGAATACTTCATGCAGAAAGCAGTGGCCCCACAATTTAAGAAGATATAAGGATATGGCCAGTACGTAGGTGAAAAATATAACCATGGAGTTAGAAAAAAATTGATTAAACTGGGTTAGCTTGAGTAGGCATTGCCAGAACTATAATTAGGCCCCATCCACGTTTGCTTCCATGACACCATGTAAAAAACATGGTGCCTAAGGCGTATGTAGGGCACGATTTATTCTTACACTTTGTTGCCTGGCATACTCTTCTGCACTTTCCTGGTACTATGTTATTCTATATTGTTGCATGGCTGCTGTCTCTGATTATCTGCACTATATGCACCAATGTTTCATAGATGTCCCACAAGCTCTATAGACTTTTGTTTTAGCCATTTGTTTAGGATAGATGATTTGCACAATGGATGATAATAGGCATCCTGCACACTGACAAGGAACAGACAAAATCCAGCAATAAAATAAAACAATGTGTATTTCTATGTGTAGGTTACTATACGATCATGAAGTTCAAACATATATGTGATGTGCCCAACTCCATGGGGACATATGGTTGGGGTATGTGCCAGGAGACATTATTTTTTTTAACCTCAGTTCTAGCTTAATGATACATGATGATAGTAATATAATAATCCTTGATAATCTTTAACTTCTAAACAATAATATTTCTCATAAATTGTGTGACTTAAAATCAAGTTTTAAGAAAAGAAAAGGTCTGGTAACAAACATAGAGGTTTTCAAATGTCCTTTTGCATTACAGCAGGATGATGACAGAATAAGATTTTAAATAAGACCCTGACAAAATAAAACATTGCACATTTCCTCATTTACTGATGTTATTATAATATTGAATTAGATTTGTACTTTCAATCTATTTCCCCTAAACCACTTTCTGTAATAGAAAAAAATCTGTCAAGAAGTCCAAATACTTTCTAAAACGTATATTGATAAATGTAAAAGAGATCAACTAATTGTGTAATTTACGCAGTTGCTTGGCACCATCATTGCTGCCTTTCTGCTTGGATGCTTGTTAAACTTTGCTGTCACACTTCAATAAATTTAATTGTGCAGAATAAATGAACTAATTTTTCAAGTAGCAGAGTCCGTTAAACGAGATAAAGGTAAAGGGTGGTGGCGTTCTTGGCATATTCAAATATATTTTTAAAATCCTGATTATACACTCTTAAATCGGCTTATCTTTAATGTACAATAATAACAAAAAATCTATGGACTGATCCTTAAACGTAATCAGTTTTTTTTAATATAACAACAAAAAGAATGATAATTTTCAGTGATATTTCTGTTATATATAATATTTCTGGAGAATGTTTTTAAGCATGAATGTTACGGTATGTAGAATGTTCTCTCAATTAGAGATGTGCATGCGTAATTTTGAACTACATTTTAAAGAAAAATGTATATGGCTTTGTCTGGGTATAATATGCATTGTGCAACACCCTCTAAAGGTACTAAAATATGGGGACATTTGAAAATTCTATATTAGATTTAACAGTAAGTACCTTCTAACAAAACAAGTCTCAGGCTAGGTTTCAACTTGGGTATTTTTTGCAAAAACGCCCATAATAACGCCAATTCAGCCACACGGCGTTTTATTCGTGGAAAAACACTGCGGCCAGATGTTAGCTGTTCTTCAATAGGAAATCGCACAATGCCATATCCACTTGGCGTTTTTCTGTTTGGCGTTTTTTCAGTCCTCTTTGGCGTTTTTTGCAAGGAAATCTTGGTGTTTTTCTCCAATAGAAGTCTATGGGAGAGAAAAAACGCCATGAAAACGCCATGTTACAAAAAAGGGTCAGGACCCAGGAAGAGGAAGAGCTGCCATTTTCCCAGTACTGTGGTACAACTTTTATCTGCTTGTACACTGTGTGCTGTCTCTGTGTAATTTATTAGCAGCATGGCACCCAGAATTGTCTTTGATGTGTCCAAGCTTATTCAACTAGTGAGTATCCATTGCAATTTGCACCATCATTTGGGGCCAATCTTCCTAGAGGAGCAGACATTCGGAATAAAGCATGCCTTACAAACCACAGAAAAGAGAAAAAAGGGTCCGCCGGGGCGTGTTTAAGTAGAACTCTACCAAGGAAATCACATCAGGAGGGGGCAGATACTTGTCATTTATCCTAATCCCTTTTAGCTGGGTGAAAATTCTAACTTGTAAAGGCTGGCAAAACTGCCTAAGGTCAAAAAAGCAATTTCCACAAAAAGGCTAAAACGCCAGAAAAAACGCCGAAACGCAGGTAAACGCAGTGGCAGTTTTCCTGGCGTTTTTCATCAAGAAAATAACGCAGGAAAAATACCCAAGTGGAAACCTAGCCTCAAGATTGTAAGCTTGCGGGCAGGGCTCTCTCCACCTAATGTATCGGTTTTTCTTAGTCTGTCAATTCTCGTCTTGTCATATCCCTTGAATATATGTATTGTATTAAGCGCTGCGTAAATTGTTGCCGCTATATAAATAAAAGATAATAATAATAATTAGTCCTTACAAACTAAAATAAAAACTCTTTAATTACTAATCCTGTTCATTGCCTGAACATAATTATCAGCATTAGAAATTATATATTTTGAACATATTCATTTAAAACTAATGTGCTATATCAAACAGTATGACTATGTACAATTAAAAACAGACCAGCAACACAGCATAACCACACTGACCATGTGGACATAAACTTGGTGCGAGGTACAGTGACAAATGACCCCCAATATTTTCTAAGATAGTAATATATTGTCACTCGCTCCACTACAGGTCCTACGTCCGTCGTGCATGCCAGCATGCACACCGCTGGGAGGCCCACCTCCCTAACCTCCGTCGCGCACACTCGTCTGCGTCGCTGTAGAGACGTCACAATGGTACGCGACGTTGCGTCCGATGACGCACAACGTGCGCGCCGCACGCATCGACGAGGTCCATGATGTGAGTACCGTTTTCGCACTGTTTGTCTGTCTCCGCCTCCTCTTCCTTTATAAACCCGATTTCCCTTGTTGTCATTGCCCGTTCTAAGCGCTACTTAGCTTTTGGGTGTGTTTTTCATGTCGTTTGAACTGTGCCTTATGTACGATCTCTGCCTGTTACCGACCACGATTCTTCTCTGCCTGCCTATGAACTCGGACTGTTTATCGTTATCGAACCTTTTCTGCCAGCCCTGACCTCGGATTTGTTTGACCACGGTGCCTTCTATTGCCCTTGACCTCGGAACGTCCCTTGACCCTTCTCTCAGTGGAGCCTACCGTGTCCCAGTGATTGTTCGATCTCAGGGGCTCATCCCATGGGTGAGAACAATTGTTTGGGTGCCTGTCTGCACTGTCGGGTCCACCTCTTCTACCTTATACCGTGACATATATATATATATAATCAAAACAACTTTATATGTATTGTATACAGGAAGGGGGGGGCACAAAATAGTCAAATACCACCATTATATAGATGTCTCCCCAAGAAAGTTACTAAATGCAGTAGTTGTGGCTGAGCCACCAAGAAATAAGCCAAGCCAGGGCTGTGTCAGGTCCTGTGATTAGCTCTGGACTGGCACAAAACCAGAGCTGGACTAAACCACCAAATGCCAAAAGTTCTCTCATGTGTAGGTACAGCTGTATGCAAGGACAAAACTATGGCATTTTTTTGATATGTTGGGCCAAGCCCACCTTAGATTACCAGGGTATAGCATATATTAAAAACATTTTGTAAAAACTCTTAAATTAGTTATTTAAAAAAAAAAAAAATTCGGGGCAACTAACTTTATTTTATCAAGAGTTACTATATATTATGTACGCCATAATATTCCAATATACAAATAGAAGATGGATTTCCATATTTTTGTATATCTTTACACAGTACATATTTATCCCTGTAAATCACTTTTTATTTAAAAAAACATGACATGTCATGTTTTATTCCACCTTTTCAAAATTCCAGCTAGCAGAGATTCTTAATAAATCATTATATTTATGTGACTCTGGGAAATGCCAACAGCTGCTTCTCCCTACAAACATGTACATTTTCATAGTAACATTAATATATTGCAGTTATGGAATTATTAAAAATACCATGAGAATTAATTTATAATCCTGCAAAAGCATTTCTGATGACTAGTCGACTGAAAGCAGGTGACTTTTGGAACGCAGAAGGAAGCTCAAGTAGCACAGTACATAATATTCCGATAATGCACTTTTGAAAACCCTAACACTCACGAGCACTCACAAAACTAGTCCTCTCAAAACATACAATACCCCCATGGTACTAGTACTAAGCAAGCAGGCTATGTACATGACCCATAGTCTCCAGATGAAAGGCTGCTTCCATGGACTCCAGGTCAGTTTCAGTCAGCATACTAGGCATGTATATAGGAGTGTATTTGTGTTAGTGTATGGTGTTAGGGTGTGTGTTAGAACAAGTTGTTTGTATGTGTGAAAGGATGTTGTTACTGTGTGTGTTCATGTTGCTAAATGGTTAAGGTGTTGTGTTAGTGTATGGTGTTAGCATGAGTGTGTATGTTAGTGTATGGTGCTAGCATGAGTGTGCATGAGTGTATCGAGCAGGAGGGAGAAAATGTGTGTATGTATTTGTAAGTGTATGGTGTTGGAGTGAGTGAGTGTTAGGACTTGTTTGTATGTTAATATGTTTGTCTATGTTGGTTATAAGGTGCTACTAACCCTATACATGGCCATGTATCACTCCCAGGCCTGGACAAAGAAGAAACTGACCGAAAGACCTCAGTTATAAAGTCCACCATGGTTTATGTGTATCAAGGTAAAGTTACAACATTTTTAACCACCTCAGTATTGGTGATAATACATTTTTAAGTGACTTCATAAAAACTAATAGTTTCTGTGGAATGGTCTACAAATTAAGACATTTAAACATATTGTAACTTGATTCGTGTCTTCTCGCATTTGATATCATAATTGTTGTTAGTGTAATAACCCAAACAATGACCATAACTATAACATAATGTATTTTTTTTTTAAAGTCTTTGATTTTTAATGATGTAGTTAATGCAGATATAAAGTTATTGATACAATCGTTCACCTTGCATGTATAAATTCCATATGATCGGTATATGATTGTATGTCAAACTAAATCTTCCATATTGAATTCAATTGTGTAGCATAAGAAAACAAATTTCCTTTACCACACACAATGCTGCTTGATTTTTTGTATTTGTTTTCTCAGTAGCTGACATTTGTACCTTTCAAGTGAAACCAAAGGGCATCTCAATGTTCCATGTTTATTTCTTTGTGGAAATAATGGTCAGAAGAAAAAGTCAGAGCTAATATCCTTTGTTTGTTATTCAGCAATCTAATGGTGGTAGACTAGTGATGTTAAAGGTCAGGCAGCAAAGGTGACTGTAAGATGACTTAATTCTTCAGAGGTTTATCAAAATCTCCTGTCAGTCACAATCATGCTGGGAGATTGGGAACTAGCCATCTGGTTCAGAGACATTTCAGAATGAGAGCAACGAAGTAAAATGTCTTCTTGGGCATCTTATGGTAGATGTGTTTTCAATTCTCCCTAAGAAATAGGCTTTAGAATGACCTTGAAATTATTTTAAACAATATTGTGCAGGATATGTCATAATTATTTGTTTTCGATCTAAGAAGTAGCACATTACATGTAATATACCGTATTTGCTCGATTATAAGACAAGGTTTTTTCCAGAGCAAATACTCTGAAAAATACCCGTCTTATAATCGGGGCCGTCATATAATCAGACCTTAAATAGGTCTGACTATGAGACTAAGATCCAGATCACCTGGATCCTCCTGTGTTATGCCCCCCCCCAACTTACCTGTGCTTCTGAGTCCCCGGTGCTTAGTCCGGGGCAGCGTGTAGAGCTCTACTCGATTGGAGGAGGGAGGGGGAGGGGGCATGGGGCATAAGGCATTTCTGGAGGCAGAGTGCTCTGTGAAATGCCTTTTAACCCCCATTAATGCCACTCTGCCGCCATAAATGCCTTTTAACCCCCTAAATGCCAGAGTGGCATATAGGGGTATAAGGCATATCTGGAGGCAGAGTGGCATATAGAGGGTTAAAAGGTGTATCATGGGGCACAGTGGCATTTAGAGGGTTAAAAGGCATATCATAGGGCACAGTGGCATATATGGGGTATAAGGCATTTCTGGGGCAGAGTGGCAAGCCTGGGGGCAGATGTGCATAACTGGGGGCAGGTTGAAAAAAAAGGAAATAAAAACAAAATATTTTTCTCAATCGTAGCTTTTATTAACAAACAATTGTTCACATAGTTTACATGAATTAACATTTACTGGTAAAACCTTTCCTATAGGGTCGTCTTATATTCAGGCTTTTTCTTTTTTCATAAATTAATATTCAGATTTTGGGGGGTCGTCTTATAATCAGGGTCGTCTTATAATCAAGCAAATACGGTATATTTTTTTTACATTTTGTTAAAGAGAGCTGTTAATATTACAGACAATCATAAACACGCTTAACATAAAACGCTGTTATACAACAGGGAATGGCAAAACATTCAGGGAGAAAATTAAGCTCCAACTCCATCATGTGCCTCCCTCTAACCCCTCATCCTACCTGTATCTCCACCAGGAAGGTTTTATTATAAACTACCCTGGGCAGGGGCTTAAGGTGAAGGGGTCAGAATTGGGAACTATTTGTCCCCAATGTTTATTTTATTACCCACTGCTAACAGGTTGTTATTTATTCAACTTGCATGTCCTCATCTGCAAAAGTTAAAGGTACTGGCACTGGTAAGCACTTACAAACAGAAAGCATATTAGTGAATCTGCGAGTTGTAACTTAACTTTTTAGTGAATAGGCCAATTTATGTTATCCAAATAGCATCAAAAAGCTTTAACTGTAGGTGTTTTTGAGTCTGTACATTTCTGGCTTCAAAAAACTGAATCAGTTCTGTATTAAATAATAGACTGGAATGTTTACTTAGCACAAAACAACAGAATAACACACTACATCTTAAGAGATGTCTCCTGTAGATTTTTATTTATTTATATGGTAAAATTGGTACCAATAGATAAATGCTCCAAATTATGCACAAATCTACATGATATATAGTTATGTAATACAATCATATTTTAGAATTAAGTTTATTCCTAATTAGCATTGGGATAAGTATATTTTGGTATGTATACACCTTGCTTTCGGAGTGGCTATAAAGAAAACTGTACACTTTAAAATAATTGCAATATACGGTATAATTTTCACAGAACCAATTAAATACTACACATACACTTACTAACAAATCAGTACCAGCTGCTATATCAAATGCAAGACATTGACGATGGAAAAATGTAAGCAGCAATGACCAAATACATTGCTATCTAAAAAGATAGAAACAAAGGCATGAATCATTTAAATAATAATAATAATTATTATAATAATAATGTACTACTATCAAATTGGCTGCTCGATTTTTATCATGAAATTGTATAAAAAATAATGTATATGCATTCATACCGTAAATTTAAAGCAAGTGACAATGTCTTCTAGAACTAATTTGGTTATACAAGAAGAGGGAGCTTTAGCATTAAGCAAAATGTATTTTTTATTGTGGAGAGAAAAAGAAATATGTGATATACCTTTAAATGGCTGTTACACTACGCCGTTTCCTTGTCTTGGAAACACCAAGTTAATTATAATTGTCATTGTTGGATTTTTTTTTTAACTACTAGAAGTACATTTTTTTCCTCTGTCACAGAGATTTATTTATCTCATCCTATATTATGCAGATGCTGGTTGCTTTGCTCAACAAAGCTGGAGATTTTCAGACACAAAAATAACAGCAATCAAAGCTATCATGCTACGAGTGTCCTCACTTTTGCAGCTTAACATCAATTAAGGCTCAGCCAATTTGATAGATGAGGAGTATACACTCAGTTGACCTATATATAGTATTACCAGGTAGAACATTAAATTATGTAGGAAATCTAACTTAAATTAACTATTTTATATATATTGTCTTGTCTGGTATTGCCCATTTAATTGTCCAAAAGGCATGGCCTGTAGCACACAAATCGTTTTTTATTTTTTCTATGTAACATTTTACTTGAAGATATTTATACTGTGTGTGTTTTGTCCATGTGCGGGATAAAATTGATTAAACTATTTCTCCCTTGTTCACTGACTTAGTATAGCAATTTACTATCTTCTTCATTAACATCTTGAGTGTTCTCTTAGCCCCACCTGTCACCAGATGAATCATCAAACACTTTGAAATGGAAACAATACTTGAATGCAATTTTAAATACTACTTTATTTGCCTCTTTTTGGTTTTTTCTGCTGATTAATTCATTTCAGTGTTAAGGAATCTAAAATCAGAAAAAAAAAATCAAATTGACATGCTGGTATATATATATAGAGAGAGAGAGAGAGAGAGAGAGAGTGAGAGAAGGTTTGGTTATAAACATCTACAATGAAACCCCTGGAGAATTTCATAGATGAGACTACATCAAAGAGAAAGACAAGGGCACTGACAAACAAATGTAAAATTAATGCACATTTTAGTCCCGGAGCAGATCCCTATCAAAGAGGCTGCATAGTTTAAATATTCCGATGTTTCTTTCTTATTAATATTTGGATATAATATGGGATACACAAAGAGCCATTTACTTTAACAAGCTTAAACTCAAATTAATTACATGGAGCAGTGAAAAGGTTGTTCCGAAGTTTATTTAACATACTTGAAGTTAATCTGAAGGTATATATGTGAGTATACACTCCAGACAGATGTGTATGTTCTGTGTTCTATTTAAATAATAAAACGCTTGTATTTCCTCTTGTATGTCAAGCAGAATAGGTAGATTTTTATTTGGCAATGTGGGCATGTTTAGACAAATTGTGTAAAAAGGCATCTGGTAAATCGAAGACACTGGAGCCAAAATTATATAAAGAAGAAAAACTACTTTTTCTTCTTTATATTTTTAAGCTTAGTTTTAAGCTTCTTTTAATTGTAAGCTTAGTATTAGAATAGTATTACTAGACAGATTGTAATGTATTGTTGTCCTCAAAATGTACTTGATGATGGTTGCTTTGACATTACTTGCTTTAATTTCAGTTGACAATGTAAAACTTCTGGTGTCCAAAGTAAGGGTGTGTGGTCATAGGAACGGAGTTACGTGACCAGGATCGGAGTATCTTCATTAGCTGGAAGGGTCCCACTTTTATAACATTTATTAATACAAAAAGTCTATATCCTTATCAGGCTACCTGCTCATAAATCTATTTGCAAACTAATTAACATTTAGTAATAGAAAAAACGTATATGCTTATCAGCCTACATTCTCAACATTTGTTAATTAGCTAGAGCTTGGATCTTGGCAACAACCCGAAACCCTAGATTCAAAAACAATGTCAGCAGTGTACAGCAGCACTAGAACTTTCTACATGATATAATTCTATAGAACATCACTTCTGTTTAAAAACACCTATTATACTTTTATACAGAGAGTAACAGAAAAACATCAGATCGACCTTCTTCTCATCCATTCTTATCAACCATTAACCTTTGCACCATTGCCTTCATTACGCTATTAACCCTTTTGCACCACAATTCTCTTCTGGGAACTACACCATCCCATTCCTGTCCCAAAGCATTAGAAACTAAGCACAGAGCCTATAAAGAAGTATGAAGGAGGGGATCTTGAGATAGAGGCACAAATCTCCTCTGCCCAACTTAGAAGAGAAAGCAGGGCCTTCTTGGCACCACATCTTACTCTTATTGGTGCACCAATGTGAGTTTTTTAACACATTCCATTGTACTATAATACATTATGAATCTATACAGTGACTAGGTAAATGTAAATGTAAATTTAGTAATAAAATTATGCATTTGTTCATATTTCTATATTTCTTCCAAACATATTTTGATTTAATGTGATTGTCTCTATGATGAGTTATAGACCAACAGGTATACTCCATCTAAATATTTATCTCTTTTTGACATATGAGTTGCCAATTGGATAAATATTGAAAATCAAGTAATAATTTTTATGGGTTTTGGGTGTAAATATAATTCAGTATGACCTGGTTATTTAAAATTAGTTATACTGCTTTAAGGTATAAAAATGTAGAAATTTGATGGGGGGATATCATTGAATTAATATAGAAATAATTAAGACCTTTTTATAGAGCTCCATAAGCGGATTTTTGGTTTCCACAAAGGCGGTAATTGCATCAAAAGATTTGGAAATAATTAATTGGTGCTATGATTCAAGAAGCAAATAAGGAATTTCACAGAGTGCCAGTAGGAACTGTAATCAGACTCTGGAATATAAAGACTGTCGGTGAAGGCTGCAAATTAATTGAACGAATTCAGCCTTCTTCAATACCTTTATGCATTTATGTCAGCTTGTCTCCTGACAATTCATGACGTTTTGAAGAAAGACCTAACAACACTATAGAAAACCAGAGACATGCTATTATATGCTGTATTTTACTATGATGATTTCCCAAAGGAGCTGTATCTGGGTTTTTTTAAATATCAGATGCCAGAGGCATGATAAATGCAATGTATTTTTTTTTTGGCAGTGATAAGGTTAATAGTAATGGCATGGGTATGTAAAAAAGAAGCGTGCTTTGCTTACAAGATTATACATGTTTTTTTCATGAATTACTTACAATTCTGTGCATATCAAGATCAAATCTATTTATGAAAAGCAATTTATTGTAAAAATGTAATGTACATTTTTTAAAATATCAGAATGAATGTTGTCAATGCATATATGTAAAGGGACCAAAGTGTTCATATTTTGGAACCATATTTTGGTTTACAGAACCATATTGTCAAACATATATCATAAGTGCAGTAGTAAAAGGTGCAATGGCTGAAATAGTGTGAACTAATCATTTACCAATTTACCAAGCTTAGCATAAATATGCCAATAATCTGTTGATCTGAAGTACTGACATATGATCCTATAGACACTAGACATAAATGTACAGTAGCCCAGGTCAATAATATCATTCCTCCCAAAAGTCCGTATGGGATCTTCATTTTTATTTCCCCTGCTTCTCCCTTTGTTTCTAGGCTCTTAGAATACATGGAGTATGGGAGTCTATCGCAGCATGTAGGACAATATTTCCCACAAAGTGTGTGCATAAAACAACTCAAGGGGCAGTAATATCCACATATTATTTTCTTTGCACTAAACAAGAAGCATTCCACTCTATCTCTCCTGAGTTACATCAGGTTCATCATACTCAATCAATGCACTCAATCTTTGCATTGTTCATTAGAGGCAGGTTTTAGGATTCAACTTGACCTTTGCTTCTTTGACAAGCTAACAGACTCAACTTAAAAGGCTCAGCTCTTTACTTTCTTACCCTGGGTTCCACAGAAAAATACACTGCTGGGTACAAAAAAAGCCAAAGGGAGTTAATTTACTCATCACATTACCATTACAAGGAACCGTCATGGAAAGAGAATACATTAACTGTTCCTTTAAATATGTTTAGGAATTTGTTTCTGTGCATAGAATCCTTTAGTTTTGTTCAAAATTACTTAGTTCTATAAATAGCTACCACAAAGTAACTAAACAATACGAAATATCCTGCCAACTAACCAAGCTTGCAACCACACATCTTAAAAAGAGTACCCTTCTTTGCCTCTTGAAATGTTGGCAGGATACAATTCCTAGCTGTAGGACAAGTTGTAGCAAGATTTTTATAAAATCATCATGCTTTTGCCCTAGATCAAAGTTAAATTAAAATAGAACATGAATGACAATGAATAAAGGATGGAGTCACAATGGGCCATTTGTTGGCTTGAAATTACAGTCTAATAATTCAGAGTCGCTGAATGCATTGGCCATTGGTGAAATAGTAATAATAATAATAATAAAAGGCAGGAAGGGTAACTTATATATGACCCAGAGTGTGTGAGCTAAAACTACTAATTGTTCTCATACATACATATATAACTATTTCTTTAGCTTCTATAGTTAACATGTTCAGGAAAACAGAATCTGTCAATATTTCATAAAGATGTCAATCATTTAAGTAATTAAAAAAAAACAGAAAAATGTACAATTTTGAAAAGCCACCAGTAGTTTGTTTTTGACAATAACTGCTGATGTGTTTACGTAGCATTGTTTTTCTATGCTTAATATTTATCAATGCTTTTGCATCATACAAATTGCCCTTGTGCAGCTCAGACATCACTTGGGAGGTAAAAAAAAGGGCTGCTGACCTGAGTAATGCATCCATATTCTACTAACTTAATTTAAAAACACATACCTACAATACCTAATGTCACAAACCCACACCGAAGAATTCTAAGTAACCATTCTATGTGTGTCTTTTAGTGTTTTCCTTAATGCTTTTTTTATTTATTTATTTATAAGTTCTTCAGACTGTGTAGCGGAGCCCAAAATCCTCATTAGCTTCGGAATATTATAGCACTGTCAGGGGACAGCCTTAGAAGGGACAGTGCTGCACTTTTCCTACTGCAAATCTCATTCCTACTGAGCACAGCACAGTGTATAAGCCCATAATACAACTTTAAATGACCAAAATGTGATTTAATATTTTTAATTAAAGCTATGCATTTCCCCCCTTTGTTCCAAAATAGAAACAATCCTTTAGGATCTCATGGCCTTCATGTTAAACAATAGCCCTAAAAGCACACTGGAGATGCTTTTAAAGACTATTGGACGCGGCACCCATCCAGTCTAAAAAAGCCACAAGAGAAAATTAATTAAAACACATTAACACAAACTCGTATGTAAAAGAACAAAGGCATGAGCTAAAATATATAGTAGTAACATTCATATTCCTACTGTAAGGATTTAAGTGCTATAGGATATAACACAATATAAATTTTTAAAAAAAAGCTGCATTAGAATCTTATTTACTGTAAATTTGACAGTGCAGCGAAACATAATGATTAGAAGAAACATGGGAAAGATAATTGTGGCTAGCTATTACTTTGGCATTTGTATTTTAATAGGCATTTCTAGCATAGGTTTGTATTGGCGCAATACACTGCCTCCCTTTGTACATTTTACTCTAAAATTGTCTGTGTTTTTATCAAAATAATTAGACTTTTGTTTTTTTTCATCATTTGTATACATACTCTGGTCAGTTCCATGTAAGAATATAAATATTCTATTATTTTATTTCATACAACTGAGGCTTTCAAAACACGTTCCCATTAGGGAACAGCTTGCCTTTTTTTATTAACCTTAGACCATGGTTTCTATTAGACTTGCGCATTCCTCTTCGGGCGAACATGAAAACGAACACGAAGAGTGTGTTTTCGTGTTCATTCCGAAGACACACCGAAGAGAAGACAGCGGCGGTAAAACGTAGGCGAAGACGAAGACACACACCACGAAGATCTTCGTGATCGTCTTTGTCTTCGTCTACCATTCTCCCCCCCCCCTTCTAACTTACCTTGTCTTCTCCGCATCGCGGCATCAATTGGTTGATGCCAGAGGAAGACCCAGCAGGTGACCAATAGGCTCATCCCACTGGTCTCCCTCCCTGTTCAATTAGTTAAATGTCCATACGAGCGACCAATAAAGTCGCTCGTACGGACATTTAACTAATTGAACAGGGAGGGAGACCAGTGGCATCTGCAGGGTAAGTTGCAGCATTGGGGTTTTAAAACCCCAATGCTGCAACTTACCTGGCACATGCCACTGGTCTCCCTCCCTGTTCAATTAGTTAAATGTCCGTACGAGCGACTTTATTGGTCGCTCGTACGGACATTTAACTAATTGAACAGGGAGGGAGACCAGTGGGATGTGCCGGGTAAGTTACGGCACCAGGAGTTTAACAGTCTGTACGAGCGACCCTATTGGTCGCCAGCAGGGGATGGCAGAGGAGCCCCCTGCTGGCGACCAATAGAGTTGCTCATACGTACATTTAAACTCCTGGCGCCAGAGCTGCGTTAACCCCGTATTAACCCCTTAACTGGGGAAACGAAGAATAACCGAACACGAAGAATGTCCACGAATATTCGCCCGAAGAGAAGACAGGAACAGGCGAATTTTCGCGGAATACGAAGATTTCCCCCCCCCCCGAAGACGAGCACGAAGACGAACATGAAGAGCCCCCTGGTGCCCAAGTCTAGTTTCTATGTGTGCACACATTTGAGTAAAACAACTGGTCACATCACATCTATTACAGGAAAATGATACTGGATAGGCAGTTGACACGTGGTACGTTGGTGGAAAACAAAATAATCCAGAGTTTTTATTTTCAAAGTACATTATACATTATAAGAGTCTGCGGCACTAATTTTAAGGCAAGACAGGAGGCTTCCTATTTTGCATCTCTTCCTTTACTCTCACAAACAGCAGCAAAGAAAGGGTTAACTAGAAACAATGAAACAACCAATCGAACATCATACAGGAGGTATATAAACCCCTAAACCTTCCCCCTCTTCCTCTTTCTTTGCTGCTCACCGTGGATACAGGTCAGATCATTTGCTCCTTTGGTGCTTTATTTCTGATTTGTGGTTCTAATTTTCAGTGATTAGTTTCCTTTTCATTTATTACCTTATTATTTATTTAATTATTGTATTATCTATTTATTTGTTTGGTTACTTATTTATTTTATTATTCTCTGTGGATTATTTCGTTTGCGTTTTTTATTGCCTTTTATTGCCTTCAGCTGGTTCGTCTATTTCGTTGCTTACCAGCTCTGTGTTGTCTCTCTCCCTCCCGGGTTTTCGTTCCCGGGGGGGGGGGGTTCTCTCCGTTCCCCTTTTCCGGGGGTTATCCCCTTTCTGTTCCCCGCTAGGTGCCCTCCGGCACTTTTTTCTTTCCCTTCTCCTGCCCCGGTGTGGGGCCAGTTTATTTCCTTTTCTTACCTGTCCTGTCTAGGCACTTTTCTTCCTCCGTTTTCGGCGGCTTTTCTTCTTTCCCTCCGTCAGTGTGGCGGCGGCCATCTTAGCTCTGGGCATCGTGCGTATTGCCACGGTGTCCTTTTTCTCGCGGCGGCCATTTTTCTTTTGGGCAACGAGCTCTCGCATCGCGTGACCTTGCTGCCATTTTGACTCCTGCTTTGTTGATTGCCGCGGCGGCCTCGCGCTTTCCCGCGGCGGCGGCCATTTTGGTTGGGGCTCCGGATCTCGCGTGTCGCGAGATTCGGACGCCATTTTAGTTTTCACAGGTTTTTCGGCAGTTTGTGGCGTTTTTCCTCCTTGTGGACGGCTCGTTTTCTGGTTATTACTCGGTCATTGTGTTTGGGAAGTTCCTCTCTTCAACCACTGGTTTCCTGCTGGATATTCATTGTTCTCCCATTCGGATCTCCATTGTACCGACTGGCAGGGTGAGCTCCTGTTACATTTATATCCTGTATATATTTATTGTGCTGCACGGCCACTGGGTGAGCCCCTACTAAAACCTATATTTATATATACACAGGCCTCTTTGGGGTGAGCCCCTGTCTTCATATTGCACTACCATTGTTTGAGTGAGCCTCTGTCTGCATTCAACATGTCCCAGGACGACACTCCTACTCAGGATGCCTTCATGGCCTGGTTAGAGTCCAAGTTTTCCTCCTCCATGGAATCTCTCCTATCCAAGTTGACGGCTAGTATGCCTCCAGGGCAGCCCCCTGCATCCTCCAAACCTACTGCTGTGCCATCAGAAGTTGACTCTGAGAAGTCTGACGAAGAGGCTATTGGTCCTAAGCGCCCTTGGAAGGGTAGCAGTGTGTCAGCTGGCAAGGGTAAGGCACCCGCAAAACGGCCTAAGACCTCAGACACCCCTCTCTTAGATTGTGTGGAAGGTCCCTCTCAAGACCCACTCTCCATAGTGGATGAATGGCGGGCTGATTCCTCTGATGGATCTGAAGCCTCAGTAAATCTGGGTTCGTCCAGAGAATTCGACTCACGCTTCGTTCGTGAGTGTTTGGTGGATGAGCCCCACCTGGCCGAGCCTCAACAACCTTCGGGTTCAGTTCCTTTGGCACATGCAGCCTCCGCCTCCACGGACCTCCCAGTCCTCGATCCTACGGGCTCCTCACTATTTGACCCGCATATCATGCGCCATCCCAGAGCCACTGAATGGGCCCCTCCGGAACATATTGCTCTGTACATTCATAAGTGGCTTCGCAAATCCCTGCCTAAGGAGGTGCGCAACAAGATGAGAGCCGAATGCCCGCGCCCCTGCATACCGGATAAGGTGGCTCTAACTCCCGAATTTGACCCCAACTTGGTCTCCCTTCTGTCCCTCCAAAAGCGGGACCCCAGGAAAGGGCTGGAACAGGGTCTCAAGTCAGCCCAGGACAAGCTGCTGGATCTGGTGGGCCCGGTTACCCAAATCCTGTCTCTGGCCGACAGGGCCTTCCTGCAGGCGACTCCCCTCGACCCGAAGCTCATTCGTGATTGGGCTCAACGGGTAGTATGCCTCCTGGGCAATGCCAACGTGGCCTTGGCCACCGAACGCCGTAAGGCGGCGCTATTTCGCATGGATCCCCGCCTGGCTGAACTAGGCTCCAAGGATTTGGGGGCAGCGGCTAACGGTCTCCTATTCGGGGACGCCTTCGTCAAGGAACTGAATAAGCATGTTTCGTTGATGACCTCCTGGAATAAGGCCAAATTGTCCATGCGGAGGGTCTTTCAGCCAAGCCCTCGTTTTTCCGCTAGGGCTGGACGACCGAGGGGCCGGGTCGCCAGCCGTTCATCGTTCCAAGGCTCCCGAAGTTTCCCGCAGACCCAGTCGTCTTACAGATCGACATTCCAGCAGCGGTCCTTCGCCCCGCGCGGAGGCAGCAGAGGCCGCGGCGCTACCGGATTCCCCAGAGGCCGTTCCAGATTCGGTAAGCATGAGTTTTTCTTGTCCTTCTTCCGTTCCTCGGGTGGGGGGCAGGATATCTCGCTTTTTCCACAACTGGGGGTGGATTTCCTCAGACCCTTGGATCCTCCAAACGGTCCGGGGGTTTCAGATAGACTTCGTATCTCCTCCCCATCAGTTGCGCAGGCCTCTCCCCATTCGCAGGTCTTCCTTCGACCAGGCCCTGGTAGAAGCGGAACTTCGTTCCCTTCGCGACAAGGGCGCTATACAGCGGGCGTCCGGCCCTATCGGGTTTCTCAGCTCTATTTTCCTGGTGCGGAAACGGTCCGGGGAGTTCCGCCCGGTAATCAACCTCCGGGCCCTAAACGCGTTCGTCGTGTATCGCCACTTCAAGATGGAGGGTATCCACCTCCTTCGCGACCTTATGTCAGAGGGCGATTGGTTCACCAGACTGGACCTTACGGACGCGTACCTGTCCGTCCCGATCCACCCAGATTACCGGCGTTTCCTGCAGTTTCGTTGGGGCAGCCAAATTTGGCAGTTCACGGCTCTGCCGTTCGGCCTCAGTTCTGTCCCTTGGTGCTTTACGAAGCTCCTGAAGCCGGTCATGGCTCTCTTTCGCTCCCGGGGTATCAGGTGCATCGTCTATCTCGACGATATCCTGCTCTTCTCCCACTCCAAGGAGTCCCTCCGGGTTCAGACGGACTTTGTGGTCCAGTCCCTTCTCCAGCTCGGATTCCTGGTAAACGCAAGCAAGTCCGAGCTGTCTCCGCGGCAGCGCATCCTTTTTCTCGGCTTCGAGATAGATTCGCTGGCTGCCATGCTTCGCCTCCCGAGGCCCAAGATTGTGGCCATCCGCAAAGAGATCCGGGCGCTCCTTCGGGCGAATTCCTGTTCTCTCCGTCTCCTGGCCCGGGTGGTGGGCCTCCTCTCGTCGTCCATCCAGGCGATTTTCCCGGGTCCTCTCCATTATCGAGCCCTGCAGCGCCTCAAGGCGCATCATCTCCGCAGGATCCCGTCCTACGATCAGCCGGTTCAGCTGACCCCCGAGGTACGCCAGGAGCTGTCCTGGTGGCTTCGGCATATGGAGGCGTGGAACGGTCGGGCGATCTTCGGATCCCAGCCGGATTTCGTCCTCGAGTCAGACGCCAGCATGCTGGGCTGGGGTGCAGCCTCCGCCTCAGAGGCGACCGGGGGCCTTTGGTCCCTGGAGGAGCGCTCTCTCCACATAAACTGTCTGGAGTTGATAGCCGGGTCGTTTGCGATCAAGAGTTTGGCCAAGGACCGCACAGATTGCTGTCTCCTTCTTCGGATGGACAATGTGTCGGCCGTGCGTTACATAAACCGGTTAGGCGGGTCTCGCTCCAGGCGACTTATGGAAGTGACCAAGGACATTTTCGAGTTTTGTCTGGCCCGCAATATTACCCTGCAGGCGGAGTATCTCCCGGGCGCGGAGAATCTCCTGGCCGATTGGTTCTCGAGGCACTGGCGGGACGCCAGCGACTGGAGACTTCATCCTCAGGTCTTTCAGGCTCTCCATCGCCGGAGGGGTCCTTTGTGTCTGGACCTCTTTGCGTCTCGGACGAACCGGCAAACGAGGGATTTCTTCAGTTGGCTTCCAGATCCGGAAGCCCTGGCGACGGACGCCTTCTCCCAGGAGTGGCCTCCGTCGGGCGCTTATGCCTTCCCTCCGTTCGCTCTTATTTCAAGGGTTGTCCATCATCTGCGTCGGGCGGGGGGATCCCTGGTTCTAGTGACCCCCTGTTGGCACTCTCAGCCGTGGTTCCCGGCTCTGCTGGAGTTGTCCTTCCGGGATCCTCTGGCCCTTCCTCGTCTCCCTTCCCTCTTGTCGGGTCCGGAGGGTCAGCCTCATCCTCTCGTGATGGAGGACCGTCTGTCCCTGGTTGCTTGGACGATCTCGGGGTCTCCCGAGCGGTCCCAGGTCTATCGGAGGGCGCTCAGTCCCTGCTCAGGGAATCTTGGGCTCCAGGTACCAGAAAGTCTTACCGGGCTGCTTGGCGACGCTGGGCTGCTTGGTGTGTGGGACGACAGGTGGATCCCCATTCGGCCTCTTTAGGCTCTGTCCTTAACTTTTTGGCTGACTTGTTTGAGTCGGGCAAGTCTTACCGGACGATCAACGTGTTTCGTTCGGCTATTTCGTTCGGGCACGTGGGGTTCGCCGGTGAGTCTGTCGGCAAGGCGTCCCTGGTTTGTCGCCTTCTGCGGGGCATTCGTCTGTCTAGGCCTCCGGCTCCTCGTTACGAATCCCTCTGGCACGTGGCGGTGGTGTTAGATTTCCTTCGGGCTTGGCCCGATAATGAATCCTTGTCTCTTCGGCAGCTTTCGGCCAAACTTACGTTGCTTCTCTGCCTGTTGTCTTTCCGCCGGGTTTCGGATGTTCGGGCGTTTGATGCGTCCGGTATCTCCTTTTCTCCTGAGGGCGTTACTTTTCGAGTTCTTCGGAGGACCAAGTCGTTGTCCTCCTCTGTGTCATACCCGTACCTTGCTGGTGATCCTCAGCTTTGCGTGGCTCGGTGCGTTCAGGTTTACCTCGCCCGTTCGGCGGTTGTCCGGCCTCCCTCGGTCTCCCAACTCCTTGTTTCTTATGTTAAACCGTTTAAGGCGGTGTCTCCTCCTACGCTGGCCAGGTGGGTCCGGTGGCTTTTGTCTCTGGCCGGGGTGGACCCGTCCTTCGGCGCCCACTCGGTTAGGGGGGCGGCTGCTTCTGGTGCCCTGCGTGCGGGTGCCGCCCTCGGGGACATCCTTCAGGCTGCGGATTGGTCTCGGGCCTCCACGTTTCGCTCCTTCTATTTTCGGCCAGTTTCTTCGGCAGCTGTGGTGCTTTTGTCAGGCGTTAAAACTGCAAAATAGGAAGCCTCCTGTCTTGCCTTAAAATTGAAAATTATTCTAGCCTTGGTGCCTGAATAATTATAATTTTAATAAAGACAGGAGGCGAGTATTTTCCCTCCCTCCTCTCCCTTGGGGTGTGTTGGGTTTGGTGGTAAGTATGCTCCTTGCCGTGGTTGCGCGATTTTACTTCTCGCGTTTTGGCTTTCCTGCGCTGGCCTTTTCTGCTCTGTTTTGTCGGGCTGTTGTGTATATTTTTGTTTGCTGGCGCATGGTTCTGTTACGTTTTCTCTTTCTTTCCAGCTTGAATTCATCGTCCGCATGTTCCTGTGGCGGTTCGCCATTGAGGGCGCCTGATTGCCCGGTTTGAGAGTTCTGCGGGTCCAAGCTCCGGTTCCAGTTGCTGGTCTTCGGTTTGGTTCTCCGTTGCGGTTGTTCTGATGTTCCTCGGTTCCGGTTCGCAGAGGACGAAAGAGGAAGAGGGGGAAGGTTTAGGGGTTTATATACCTCCTGTATGATGTTCGATTGGTTGTTTCATTGTTTCTAGTTAACCCTTTCTTTGCTGCTGTTTGTGAGAGTAAAGGAAGAGATGCAAAATACTCGCCTCCTGTCTTTATTAAAATTATAATTATTCAGGCACCAAGGCTAGAATAATTTTCAATTCTGCACTTTGTATCAATTGTCAGGCATCTACAATTTTTTAATAGAACTGGATGCGATCATATGTTAAGCATTTAAGTCATATTTATCTTATGGGACTATAAATTATTTAATGTGACCTATATAAAGTACCATCAACATAGCTGGGAGAATAATAATGACAAACAATGTTGTTTTTTTATCAATATATAGTAAATCACAACTATATTATCTCATATCCCATTTAAGGTGTAAAAAGTCTACTTTTACATTTGATAACATAGAATCAATAAATATGAATATATTATCATGCATAAGGTATATTTTATTTTTCAGACCCGCAAGTAACTTCATAGAACTATGTGATAAAAACACATAGACACATATATATAAATATATATAAAAAATTGTTTAAGCTTTTATGATTATTTAAACTCAAGTAATTTGTTTAGATTGAAAAACACAAGTAATTAGTTGTTATACTAGGTTTAATTCAGTAACTTGATAAGTAAATCCTGAGGAACAGAAATATATAATTATATAATTATATTTCATTCGTCCATATTCACTTGTAAAAAAAAAAATGAAATTATGTGTTGCTGGGTATAGAAGCTGTTAAAAATGCAGAAAACAAAATCAATCAAGTAAATTAAGTGCTTAGAAATGTTACCGCTGATGCCAAGGATACTCTGCAGGAACTGATTGTCTAATCACTTCTTTTATATTTAATATTATGTTTTTAGACCACATACAATTTAAAATAATTAACACGACTAGAGTACTGTCAGAAACACTTCAAATACAAATAAAATATCTTTAGAAACCATAAAAAGGGCATGTTAATAATGGATCTCACAGTTGCATAGAACCACTGTTAGTTTCTATTGCCAATAGAAGTAAATTATAGTTGCTCAAGTGGTGGCCTATGGGCCACATATTTGCAATAAACGTTTATTGACCATTCAAATTGGAACAGCATGAAGATCATATCACAATACAGTAGACCGAGACGGGCAGTCCTGAGAACTGATATAGCATCAATACAACATAACGATGCGTGACATCAATCGAAACGGCCTGGTATGAATAAGAGCCAATAATGCGTAGATATAAAAGAACGTATCACGCAATAGATGCAACAGAAACAAAAAAAACACTGTAACAATAAAGAAAGTAACATGTAAACCAGTGGCGCGTGCCTCGCCGTTGCCTGATGGTCTGAAAAAAAAAAAAAAATTTTGGAAAACAAATAGAAAATAGCAGTGCGTGATATTGGGTGAACGCAGGAGTGTGTTACGATCAATCACATGTGTGGTAGCAGAGGAAAAACACGGGCCAAGTATTCAGGCAGCCTATACACAATCTTGTACCACTGAAGTGACGGAACCCAAGAAAGTAGTAAAGGTCGGCGATGTAATAAGAGTCTTCCACCAAAACCATCGCTTCTCATATAGATGGGATTGCCCCCTAGCAGACCAGACTAAATCCTCCATGTGGGAGATAAAATGCATCTGACGAAGCCAAGCCTGGATCGGAGGAGTACACGGTTTCTTCCAGAACCGTGGTATGACCACCTTAGCCGCACTAAGGACATGGTAAGTGACCGAATGTTTATAAGTGTGCGGAGGTATCTTGCTATAGTGTAATAGGGCAGCCTCAGGGGTCAAAACATAGTCAGGTTCACCCACCTCCCTAAGGACTCGCTCAATCACCTTCCAGAATGGCTGAATAAGGGAGCACTCCCACCAAATATGTATGAACGTGCCCGGTCCTGAGTTACAACGCCAACAAAGGTCGGGCACCTGCGGCAGAAAACGGTGGAGATCATGTGGAACGCGGTACCACCTAGCAAGTAATTTGTAAGACGTCTCTTGTATCTTACTAGCTATAGCTCCCTTATGTATCGACTGAATAATCCAATCCCAGTCCTCGCCAGAGGAGATAGAAGGCAGGTCAGCCTCCCACATGGCCAGGTAGTACGGTTTCAGGACAGTATGGAAAGACAGCAGTAAGGCATAGAGAGCGGACAAGAGATGTGCTGGTTCTCCCTTAGCAGTGCACAAGAGCTCAAATTCTGTCAAAGGTCTGCGGTATCCCGCATGCCTAGGCAGGGAGGTCACAAAATGGCGAAGCTGAGCATAAAGAAAAAAGAGGTCTCTTGTCTGAGGGACAGAGGCATCCACCAATGCCTCCATGGGCTTCATCGCGTCAGGGGTAGTGACATGACACATACGCAAAACACCAGCGGGTAACGGAGAAAATTTTTGAAACCTGCCAGAGAGATATCCCGGCTCAAAGGCAGGATTATCTGCCAGCGGTAATAGAGGGTTAGGAAACGAAGTCAGGTGGCCCTGAGCAACATACCGTTTAAAAACCTTGATTGTAGGGGAGATGGTTGGATGCTTGATGACAAGTTTGTTAACGTCTGGGAGCCATAGGAGCGAGTGTATCGGACGAGGTACAGAGGCCTCCTCCAACAGTACCCACTGCTTAGGAGTGCGGAGCGACCATTCCACAACTCTGCGCAGGTGCGCAGCGTGATAATAAAGCTCTAAGTCCGGCACTCCCAATCCCCCCCTAGCCTTGGGGCGAATAAGGTGCGAGAACGCCAAACGAGGGGCGCCCGACGCCCAGATATAGGTAGTGAAAATACGACGGCACTTCTTAAAAAAAATACGTGGAAGGAAAATAGGGAGGGTCTGGAAAAGGTAGAGAAATCGCGGCAAGACATTCATTTTAATTACTGAAACCCGACCGAACCAAGATACATGGGGATATGCCCACTTACGCAGGTCCTCAGCGACCTGATGCAGCAAAGGTAAGAAATTTAGTTCATACAATGAAGACAAATCCCCAGTGATTTGCAGCCCTAGGTATTTAATAGAAGAACACCAGCGGAACGGGAAATGGGCTTGTAAAGACCGCCTAGTCTGATCCAACAAATTAATACCAAGTATCTCTGATTTCTCCATGTTAATTTTATAGTTGGAAAAATACTGAAAAGTAGCTAATTCCTGTATAAGAGGAGGCAAAGAATGAACCGGATCCGTCAACAGACACAGCATGTCATCGGCAAATAGTGATAGTTTGTGTTCCCTATTTGCGATGGACACCCCTTGAATAGCCGAATTTTGTCTAATGGCATTGGTGAGCGGTTCCATACTCAAGATAAATAGAAGTGGCGATAGGGGGCACCCCTGCCTCGTACCATTCGACAGGGCGACTGGGTGGGATAAAGAGCCATTAACCATAACGCAGGCTGAGGGGTTGGAATATAATGCCGCAATCCAACTACGGAACGTTGGCCCTAAGCCTACACAGCGGAGCACCTGAAATAAATAGGGCCAAGCCACCCTGTCAAAGGCTTTTTCTGCGTCTGTAGAGACAAGGGCCATCGGGGTGGAAGATTTACAGGCGTGTGAAATGACATCCAACACTCTGATCGTATTATCTCTTGCCTCCCGCCCCGGTACAAAGCCCACCTGGTCTGGGTTAATAAGTGAGGGGAGCAGGGGCTTAAGACGAGCAGCAAGGATTTTTGCAAGTAACTTAATGTCCGTATTAAGGAGGGAGATAGGGCGATAACTGCCACATTGCTCCTTGTCTTTGCCCGGTTTTGGTATCACTGTTATATGGGCCCTGTTAGTGTGGGGGTCGAAACCATCACCTCTAGAAAGGCTGTTAAACAAGGTTGTCAAGTGTGGCCCCAAAACAGGTAGAAGCTGCAGGTAATAAGCTTTGGTCAGCCCATCCGGGCCAGGGCATTTCCCGTTAGGAAGGGACTTAACGGCTGCCTCAACCTCGGCTAAATTAATGGGGTTTTCCAACAGCGACGAATCATCTAGGGAAAGACGGGCAGTCAAATGCTTGTTCAGATAATCTTGTAGAGAAGGACTAGAGAAAGGAAGGGGCCCCGAGGCAGGAGGCAAGTTATATAAGGAGGTATAGTACTCCTGAAAACAAGAGACAATCTCCGGGGTAGCAAAATGCAGAGTGCCAGCGCGATCACGGATTTTGGGAATAAAGGTGACTGCTCTCTTAGCGCGCAGAGCTCTGGCCAATAATTTACCTGACTTATCACCTAATTCATAAAAGTAACTCCGTGTCAGGAAAAATTGCCGTTTAGTGTGACTGTTGGTAAGGGTGGCCAGTCGGTCCCGAAGTGCCGTGAGTTGTGATAGAATATGAGGAGCTAGAGTTAATTTATGGGACAACTCCAGCGCCGCTATCTGATTAGTAAGGTGTAACATTTCACCAAGCGCTAAGCGTTTAACATGAGCACCCATTTTAATAAGGTGACCTCGGATCACCGCCTTATGGGCTTCCCAAACCGTGGGGAAAGGAAGATGAGGAGAGACATTTTCAGCAAAATAGCATTGAAGTTCCTTATCCAAAAGTTGTACGTTCGCTGGTGTGGACAGAAGGGATTCATTAAGCCGCCAAGTCCCAGTCCTAGGTGGCAGGTTAGCAAGAGATAGATTGACATGTACAGGGGAATGATCCCCAAGAATCATTGGACCGATAGTAGAGGAGTGTAACATGGGTAAGTGGTGATGGGAGAGGAAGATCGCGTCAATTCTAGTATAGCGGGCATGGACAGGAGAATAGAAAGTAAAGTCCTTGACCGATGGGTGCTGTGTACGCCATGCATCAGCTAATTGCAGAGTATGCAGTAGACGTTTAACCTTAGCTATCCGAGAATAAGGGACATGTGACGTACCGGCCGAACTGTCTAGGCGCGGGTCGAATACCATGTTAAAGTCGCCCCCTAGCAGAATAATCCCTTCCTGAAAATCTGCAAGTCTGCGCAAGGTAGAGACAAGGAAGGTAGTCTGATTACGGTTAGGTGCGTAAATACAGGCCAATGTGACTTTGTGCGAGGCAAGGAAGCCCTTAACAAAAACACACCTCCCCTCCGCATCTCTCCAGGTATCCAAGTGTTGAAAGGGTAATGCTTTATGTATAAGAATCGCGACTCCCTTGGTCTTGGAGTCCACAGAACTTGAGAAGTAATTAGTAGTATAATATTTCGAGGACATTCGGGGTTCTTTACCTAGCTTGAAGTGAGTCTCTTGGATAAAAGCGACTCTCGTTTTAGAGGTGTGTAAAAAATGGAACAATCTAGACCGTTGCTCGGGCTTATTGAGACCTCTGACGTTAAGGGTCGTAACTTTAATAGTGTTGGGATGCATTAAACAACACCTGGAGAGAAAGAGAGGCAAGAGGCAAGGCGGCACGCCAAAAAACAATACTAAAAAGAAAATAAAAAACAACAGATACAACATAAGGCAGCATTATCCCCAAGGACAGGCCACAACCTGCCCTCTGGAGATGGGTGCACATCAGTGGGAGAGCCATCTGTCCCGAGGTTCGGGAAAAGCCAAACGCCAGAGTCACAAAGGACCTGGTTGGCTGGCTCAGGGGGAGTAATAGAGAGCAAATTGAAGAGAGAGCAAATACCAAAGGCTAAAACAAAAAGATAACTCAACGCAACAATGGTCCGAGACCCACCGCATAGACACAGGATATCAAACTAAGTAATAAAATGTAAGGCGAGAGAGAAAAGAAAAATAAAAAAAATAGAGAGACCAAAACAAACGGTACATAAGTGTGTATTAAGATGTATATGTAATATGCAACCCCAGCGAATGGGGCATAATAAAAACGTCATCATAGGGCATAGCGGAACCAAACAATAAGAACGGCCCTATGCAGGATATATCATGTGGAAGAAATTGCATAAACTAACATAACAGCAGGCGACATGTCAAAGAATCAAGTTGTGCCCCAGCATCTTGAAGCGGTAGATGGAAGCAATGCTGCGGAGCACAAACCAAAGAACACTAAGAGATAACAGAATGTGTAGAAAAGGGCACATCTACGGACGCATGGAAGAGCTTCATGAGAGACAGTCCCAGGCGCAAAGACATGCCGCAGGTAAGTGGTAACCACAGGACCTCGAAGAGAGTACTTGTTATGAAGCGACCCTGCTCCAAGGTGTGAGTTTGCGCAAAATGACCATCTCGAAACAGGGGCAAAAGGAAAATTCACCGGACTATGGAGATGGAGAGTCCAAGAGTCCCGAAGAAAGCGATGAAAGCAGCCACACTGAGTCCGAGGTTAGGCAGTGGGATGCAGAGAGGGTGTAGATCTCTTCTTACGTTGTGGTCTAGCCGACCATTCCTCGTCCGGTCTTACCAATTTAGAGGGCATAACTGGGGCATATTCCCAGTCAGGGATGGTAAGTATCGGGAGCCCGAGACGTTCCAACACATCCGGCACATCTGCTGCCCGTCGAATAATAAAGCGATCGGATCCCCGCTTGACAGTCAACGAAAAGGGGAATCCCCACTGATAAGGTAGCGAGGCATCCCTCAGGGCAGATGTAACAGGGCGAAGCATCCTTCGATATTGAAGGGTGACGGGGGACAGATCCGGGAAAATTTGGATATTATGGCCATCCCACTCTACTGTACCAACCTTGCGGCACGCTGCCAAGATGGATTCCTTCTGCACATAGTCCGCGAGACAACAGATAATATCTCGAGGCGGTTGGGAATCCGATTGCCTGGGTCGAAGTGCACGATGTACACGGTCCATTTTGAGATCAGCATCCGCAGGCCTAGAGAGCAGGGTATTAAAAATGGCGCGAACCGTCTTCGCCACCTCTGCAGGGAGAACCGACTCGGGCAGGCCCCGCAAACGTAAGTTGGACCGTCTCCCCCTGTTATCCAAATCTTCTACCTTGTTCATGAGGCGGGAGATGGTGGCGGCTTGAGTCTGCAGTTGTTCCGAGAGAACATCAACAGTCGAGCGTGTGCCAAGGTTGTCCTGCTCCAGTGTTGCTACACGGTCACCTATGTGCTGAAGATCGCGTTTAATGTCAGATAAGTCCGCTCGCAGAGGAGCATGTGCCTCGTTAATAATAGCTACTAAATCAGCTTTAGTCGGCAAATTGTGGAGCGAATCTTGCCAATGCGAGTGACCCGGTTGTTGAATTTGCAGCGCCGAAGCCTCGTGGCTCGCTTCGGAAGTGGCCTCTGAGATCGCACTACGAGGACTCCCTGGAGATGAGGCCCGCAGTCCAGAGTCTCTGGAATCCACTTCGTGAAAGAACGCCTTCACCGAGGTATGTACCGGTTTATCCTTTACCTGGGAGGTCTTAGGAGTGGCAGAGAGCCGAGAGTTCTTGCCCATGATCGCGGTGTGTATCGTTAATGTCGCCTTTATTGCGGTGGGTCTACGGAGCAGACAGACTAAGCGTCCATTTTGGTCAACGGTTAGCCACGCCCCCCCTATGGGCCACATATGACCCTCCTGGAATTATTTTATGATCCTGGCGTGTCAGGAAAAACAGATAGTGCCCTATTTATCAAGTCTCAATTTCTCCAGAATAGTGCTATTTTTCGAGGAATTACCATAAAATGTTTCTGTGTTTTGTCACATCGTACATAGGCGCCAGACCTTTTCATTTAATGTGTGTGTATGAAGCCATTTTTATGGTAGCTATTTATCTGAAAAAGGCATTTTAAGAAGCCAAATATATTTTATTTACAAAATGTAGACAAATTCTCTGCTGTTTACATAAATGGTATTGTGACTTTTAGTGAGGATTCACCAATACAAATCAAACATTCTGGGCTTCTAGAAAAGATGTGAGGAAATAGAGACCCAAATGGGAGGTTTACAACTGACATCACTAAGCCAGCATACTAATGCACTAGAGATGCATTTAAATGATCTTTTGTGTCTTACATGTTATCGGAGTAGTCCTGTTCATTATAATTCTATATTTCTGGAAATAATATTTCATTTAGGAAATAAATTTGCAAGAATAAAACCTTTGTTTTAAAAGACATATGAGCAACAGAAAAAAACGAAGATCCTCAGTTCCTGGCAGAATATGGTTTATGGGCCTTACATCTGTCTGTAATCTGAAACATAGCAGAAAGAAACTATTACGCTTTAAACAAACCAGCATTTAAATTTTTTCCTATCTTTTATAGTAACACAAATATATTATTTTCCAGGAAGAACAGTCTAATCAAAAAGAATTGGAGGATAAGGCAACATTCTATCTGAGTGATACTAAACCATTAATTCTGCCCCAGATTCACCCAAATTCGCTTTAGTGCCTATACAAATTGATGGGTCAGGGCTTTTGTTAATGTAAACAGCAACATTTTGTGAATTCAAGCTTTAGCTGGCTAAGAGTTCTGCTCATTTTTTGTATAGACGTATTTTGTTTTGCCTACAATAATACAAATAAAAACATATAACTCTTGAAAGATTCCATAGTATGACCCAGAAGAGTCTATATATGTTCATATGTAGACAAGTTAAAAGTGAAATGAAATCAACATGCACAAATGCTATGCTCTCCATCAGCTATTATCCTTTTTATGATTTCAACCCATTATAATATTTTGTCTTAGCTGCCTCTACCTTGCCTTAATAAAGGTATAATTATTCTTAAGAGTATATTCACAAAACAAGTGAAAAAACATAACCTAGTTAGTGGGAGTAGTAATTAATAAAATATATAAAAAATATATATATGACAGTAGCCAAAAAAGGAAAAGAACAGGGTGCCAGGTGGTGCTATTTTAAACACATGTATAAAATGATTTAAGTTACAATTATTAAAGTAAACTATAACATCTATTTTAAAAAACTCAAACACGTGTTGCTCTGTTGGGTATTAAAAAGCAGAATTGAGGATGTGGGATCTTCTACACAAAAAAAGGTATAAAATCGTCTTAAACTTTGTGACCAAGAATCCCTGTACTGCTCCTAATGGCTCTAATGCTTAATCTTTTTGGCGTGTCTACTGCCTAAACTTCAGACCAATAAATGTTAACTAACCAAGGCCCTGCTGATTCAGAGAGTGGTATTAAAATGAAAACTTTTTAAAAAAAATAAATACATCTATGCTCAAGTAAATTATTTACTGTATATATGTCACACAAAGTAAAAGATATGCATAATAAAAAAAGTAGACACCAAAAATAAAAAAACAGTAATACATAGGCTGCACTGGTACAGGACAGGCTGACTCCCAGTGCGAGATCCCCCAATGCCTTTGTCAAGAATTGGATATCATTATGGATCCCCTCTTTTTTTGCCTTGTTGGCTGCTTATGGTGTGCTGTTCTAATTCATTTCTTTCTTCCGACCAAACGCCAATCCTCTGCCTGGATATTGAAAATGGTAACAAGTAGCCCTGGGGAAGATATGCTTTGTGTCAAGGCACAGGGTGAAACCCTACAAATTCCCATGACCCTGAAGAAGTTCTGTGGAACAATGACAGCCACCTTAAAATTATTTATTGATTGATATAGCGCCCTCATATTCCACATAATTCTACAACAATTCAGCTCATGTACATAACTATGCAATATACTAGATCACCATAAATGGTTTAAGTTAACAAGCTGGATACTTCTGTTGTGACAGATCTATTTGTTAATGTAAATCTATTGTAAATTGTAAAAACAGCTGAGTCTTCATACCAACACATACAGTGGTATTTCAAAATGTTTATTAACCTTTACTCTAACAAAATGTCCCTGTATAAACTGTACTACCTACATAACTATATTGTCATAGGACACATGGTCAGTGTCACTGTATGGTTTAATGCCAAGTATAGCTAAAGAAATTTCCTGTATACAATTCATTAAAAACTTGACTGTAATGTGGCAAATACTCATAAACCATGCAGTCTTTTTTAGTGAATGTGAACAAATTCACCAGACATTACACAGAATAATAACATGATTTATTTCTATATTACTATATGCAAAACCCAGTTATTTATTATTAGGGGAAACAATGGATAAAATAAATCACTATTTATCACCAGTGGCGTCTCTAGCTTTCATATTTAGGGGGGGCACATGGGGGGCCAGGGACCAAAGTAGGGGGGCCAATTATAAAACGGTACATATACTATATATATATATATATATATATATATATGTTTTAGACGTGCATTTTTAACTACATCATATGTACTTATCTCTTTGAAGTGATAGCTGAACTGGCAGTTATTTTTCATTCTTTAATATTAGCCCCTGCTGCCAATATATATATATATAAATATTAGACCCTGCTGCCGATATATAGAAATATTACACCCTGCTTCCGATATATATATTAATATTAGCCCCTGCTGCGGATATATATTAATATTAGCCCCTGCTGCGGATATATATAAATATTAAACCCTGCTGCCAATATATATAAATATTAGCCCCTGCTGCCAAAACATATATAAATATTTGCCCCTGCTGCCAATATATATATAAATATTTGCCCCTGATGCCAATAAAAATATAAATATTTGCCCCTGATGCCAATATATATATATATAAATATTAGACCCTGTTGCCAATATATTTTATAGTGAAAAAATTGGACCCTACCCAAGCATTTCCTTGGGCCCCGCTAGATGCTCCCTTGCATGCAATCACTCCCTCCGCTACCACACCAAAAAAATATATTTGCCACACTGACTGCAGATCAGGGGAAGACCTTCTGACTGCACAATGACATTGAGAGGTCCTCTCCCCTGTAATCATCCCTTTGTCCCCTCATTCACTAAACCATACCGCTCTTTTACTTACACCCTGTAGTTCAGGTATAGATCAAATAAACAACACATGGAAACAGCACATGCAACTGAATAAGACAAAAAAAACCTTGTATTTGCAGGTATACATAAATAATGTATGGAAACATAGCATTGCAGGTATAAACCAACAGAACACATAACGCATTGCAGGTTTAGATCAACTGGAAATCATATATAAACTCAGTACTGAAGGTATAGATCAAATAAACAACACATGGAAACAGCACTCCAGGTATTGATCAATTGAATAAGACATACAAATCCTATATTTGCAGGTAAACATAAATAATGTATGAAAACATAGCAGATACAGATCCACAGAATGACACAAAACCCAGCTTTTCAGGTATATATGAATTGGAATTCACATAAAAACTCTGCATTAAAGGTATAGATAAAACCCCCTAAATTGCAGGCATAGCTCACAGGATGCAGCTCACCAGCCCTGCTGTCCACACTGCCCACATAGAACCCGACCAGCACCAAGATAACATTAACAAATTACAGTCGAGAGTGAGCCAACTTTGTCCCCAAACAGCCCAGCATGAGCCAATTTTGTCCCCAAACAGCCCGCCCTGACACCAGTACAGGCTCTGCAACACCAACACCCAAACACACACACCAGGACAGGCTCTGCCACACAGATACCAGGACAGGCTCTGCCACACTGACACCCAGACACACACACCAGGACAGGCTCTGCCACACCGACACCCAAACACACACACACCAGGACAGGCTCTGCCACACCAACACCCAGACACACACACCAGTACAGGCTCTGCCACACCGACACCCAAACACACACACACCAGGACAAGCCCTGCCACACAGACAGCCAAACACACACACCAGAACAGGCCCTGCCACATCAACACCCACACACTCACACACACCAGGACAGGCTCTGCCACACCGACACCCAAACACACACACAAACACACACACACCAGGACAGGCTCTGCCACACAGACAGCCAAACACACACACCAGGACAGGCTCTGCCACACTGACACCCACATCCAAAATGCTTTCCACACTGGTTTGCTGTTTATGTGTTTTTCCCCCTTGTGTATTGATGCCCCAGCCAGCCCCCCTTTGGTTTTAATGTATTTCCCCCCACACCCTTGTGTATTGCCCCATGTGGATTTGTGCCCCCAGCCAGCCGCCTTTGTACATTATGCCCCTTGTGTATTGCCCCATGTGGATTTGTGCCCCCAGCTAGCCCCCTTTGTACATTATGCCCCAACACCCTTGTGTATTGATTTATGTGATGTCCCCAGCCAGCCCCCCTCCCTTGTGTATTGATGCCCCCCTTTGCATTGTTAACGACTGACCCATGTATATTGAACCCAGCCACCCACCTTTGTGTATTGATTTATGCGGTGCCCCAACCACCCTGTTGTGTACTTATACCCCCTAGCCACCCCCATTGTACCCCATTGTATTTAATTGTTGTCCCAATGCAGCCCCCCCTTTGAATATGGCTCCCCTTCCTCCTATTACCCCATCTTTTTCATTTTTTTAATACTTACTTTTTTGCCGCATCCTTCACTGCTGCTGTCCTCCAACGTGCTCTTCTACCTGTCACGAGGAACTGTTCCGTGTGACTCCGCCCCTTTGAGCGACCCATCACATTGACGATGTGACGTGCCGCTCAAGGGGGCGGAGTCACACGGAACAGGATACTGGGCGGCACTGTGCAGGCACGCTGGCCGCTTAATGATTTTAAAGTGGCCAGCATGTCTTACCGCCGCTTAAGGACTCACAGCCACATCGGCTGCAATGGTATTTTGGATGCTGCGGGCATTAAAGACGGCCTTGGTGTGGCCACTTAAATGGGCGGCCGTTTAGTGTACATTCAGGGCTGCCTGGGGGGCAATTGCCCCTGCCGCCGCGTCTATTAATAAAAAAAAAAGATGGTGTTTCAATTGGGGGGGCACACGGGGGGGCACAGCATGCTGTAGGGGGGCCATGACCCCCTCTGGCCCCCCCTGCTGACGCCACTGCCTGGGGGGCAATTGCCCCTGCCTCCGCGTCTATTAAAAAAAAAAAGATGGCGTTTCAATTGGGGGGGCACACGGGGGGGCACAGCATGCTGTAGGGGGGGCCATGGCCCCCTCTGCCCCCCCCCTGCCGACGCCACTGTTTATCACAATTTTGATTACAGTCTATGGGACCATTGCTATTCAATTACTTATCTTTGCATCATATTATTAAATACAGCAATATTAGCTACTAGGTAGATGGTCAAACTTGGGCAACATTTAAATAGTCTCAGGTGCCATGTGTCTCATGTAAGCAAAGGTCTAAGTAAATGGTACAGGACTGGGCCAGCTGATATCTGCTGCCAAATTTACAATTTACATATAAATCATTAACCACATGCTTTCGATAAATGACACATAATGATATATATATATATATATATATATATAGCGACATCATATTCTACAGCACTGTACAATGGAATATACTGTATAACTTGTATAATGAATGTAATGAAAACTTTGGATAGATGTGCTGTATGTATGTCACATCACATCATATTATAGAATTATAATGATTATATGTACTGTGACACAATGCCGCTTGGAATGGCAAGCTTTTGCCTTGGATCATTGGCAAACCGCAGTCTTCTAGAACCTTTAAAAAATTTTACCCTGGGGCTGTTCAAACTTCTTAAAAAAGATGGACATGTTTTCTTTAGGTAGATCTAATATATCACATTCATAACTTTACTATGAAAGCATATTAGTAATAATCACTTTACTTTATTTGGCTGGAGATATTTTGTGTTTCTCCAAATGTGATTTAATTCTTTAACCTACCAAGTGTGTTTCAAAATGCACAGTCAGTTGCTTCTTTTGGTGAAAATGCCAAATAATTTTTGTTAAAATTTTACCTTTTCCCAGCAACAGATTGCTTCCAGAAATTAACATTTTTTTGTGTTTTGGTCTTCATTATTTCAAAACAATCAAAATATTTGAAAAAGACAGCAGCCAACTCTGTCACCATTTGTGTGGATTTATTTCTGGGCCTTGTGACATTTGGCAGAGGAAAGCTTGGAGACCAACTTAGAATTCACCAATACTGTGCATTCACATCTGGAGTCTAGACATAGTGGCTCCTATGTCTACCCTCTTCTGCTGTCTCTTTCAGTGCTTGATGTTTACTAGAGTTGTCTTACAAACTCATGAACGCTTAAGGAGGCATGGAATCTAATCTAGATATTAAGCTTGTTCATTTTATTTTATTTGTTGGTGCCACATTGTTGTATGCCAGCCAGAACGTTACCAGCAGTAGAATAAGTAAAGCCACATGATCAAGTAATCCATGCAGATTTGTATTTCCACTGCAATGCATTTTTAAAAAAAATACATGTAATATGTCCTATAAAGGAAATGTGCACTACTGAATGTTTCCCATGATATTTCTGTTTTTTTTTTTGTTGAAACATAAGTATGTTGACTCTATATACTGGTTTACCTGGGACTTATGGAGTATTTTGACCTAGGTAGACTAGGAAGATCCAGTAGTGAGCAGAAGCATGTAGCCACAATCAGGGGCACATTCAAGCGCAGGATTCACCACATACTAATGACCTTCCAGGAGATCTGTTCCTCTGCTGGCACAAACATTCATAGTAGAGCTCCCTTACTGTATGCCACCTCTCCCCATACTGAGCCCTGGGATATATCATATGACAGCGCTCTATAACAGTAAGCAATGCATAGCATGAGGAAGCTGTACTGTAGAGGTTCAGCGAGACTGCTTGGGATCAGGCCCTCTCCCTTATTAAAATGAGGAAGGGCAAGCAGGTGGGGTAAATGTGGATGGGAAGTGTTTGAGGCACTTAGAATTGTTCGTTGTAAAGCTTGGGAGATGTCATGATAGATAGAATCACTATCTCACTATGACGTATGAATTCAAGGTACGCAGGTTATGAACTAGAGTTAAGTTTTTAAATGTATAATTAGTTCTTAAAAGAACCTCTTTTTCATCATATTGTTTTTGTTTAGATTCATGAGAGGAGGATGACTGACTTGTATCAATTTATAGCAAGTCTTTGATGTATTGCATGAAAATACCTCTTGTAATTGTACGAATCTAATTACGACTTATAATTAGTAAAGTTGCAATTAAATAATTTTAATAACTAAATTATTTTAAATACCTCAGATAAAAAACATTTCATTTAGCTTTCATTTAGCTTTCAGATAATGAAATGTTTACTTTATGGCATGTTAATGCATATTATGGTTGTCATGACAACTTGGAAGCCATAGTAAATCTATGAGCACACTGTAACCTTTTATCTTTATTGTTACTATTGATAAAAAATTTGGATAAGTGACTGAATTGATAATGGCATGATGTAGGTGTAGCAAGTGTGTCTTCAGGCAAAACTATGCACACATTAGCTATTAAATCCAACATTTGGAATGAAAAATGCAGCAGAATCTCCCTATGCATTTGCAGAAGGAACACCACAAAAACATAGCGGTACCGTGCAGCTTCACAGGAATTAAAGTGAATATGACAGCTGGAGTGTCTTGTTAAGCTTAGCTTGCTGACTGATGATCAGAGGCTAGAAAGTAGCCATTGTCCACCAATAGAATTTATGTTTCCAGATGTAGTCATGTATTAAACAAGAGATGTATATCTATCTTGGATCTGTATCAAACACATGTTCTTTCCACTAGAAACCTGTAAACAATATGAAGTATTCTCACTGCAAGATTTATTACAGGGATGGTTTTTCATAAAATGTTATCATTGCTATCATTGTTTGTTGTCAATGGATTCATCCCAAACAGTTAGCAAATTAAGAATATCTTTAAAAATAATAACAGATACTTACCAGCTGTATTGCAGCATTTCCAGATGTTTTACCGTAAAACCTTATTCACATTAACAGCCCTTTTTCACAAGAGAAACGTCAGACAAATAGCAGTGTAAAACCACATAGGTGCATTAGGAAAAATCTGTGTTTTACTGTTTGGAAGGAAACATTGGCACCATTGTAATAGTCATAACAGTCAGCTGCATATTTAGTATTGTAGTATTGGTAGTATTTGGTATTGGTAAAAGTAGCTTCTACTTTTGGAAGGAGCTTCACACTCTCTTTACAGACCTCAACTATTTTACATTGATCTTTGCTTGTTTTTGCTTGACATAACATGTAAGGGATCCTTTCAACAAGAACATAACTTAAACACATACTATATAACAAGCCTTCATTATTATTTATGAACTTTTAAATAATGCAGGTTTTGAGCCTTAACAGCAGTTGTGTGTCCAAGTTTGGCAAACAATGCTGAACGAAGCTCCTCCAGATGGCAGGAGGCTATAGCATGTTTCTAGCACAGACAGGTGTTCAAGCAATCCTAACCAACTGCCAAGATACTTTGTAGTGGCTACAAAGTATCCTCAGGCCATCTGAGTCCTCACTGAAACATTAATTCGCCAGAGGTTTGAAGGAAAGAAATCATATCTCACCACAGCTGGTGTACATGTCCAAAACTGATAACAAACTGGAAGTGAGAAGGCAGGCACAAAAACCATCTTATCCTTTTTTATAAATATCCTAATAATATAGTGTGTGTATGTATGTGTAAGGGCATGATAATGGAGTGGCTGTGTATGTATGAATGTATGTATCTATGTGTAAGTCTCATCATAAGGGTCATGTTCCTGCCCACTATCATTTCTGTCCCCCATCATTATCACCCCATATTGCATGAAAATTATCCCCTTTATCTCTATACCAAGCATTATTTCCCTTTCATACCCTCCCCCAGCATGCCCTGATTCATATTTTTGTTGTCATAACAGTAGGTCCATGTTAAACATACATGCAGTGATATATATATATATAGATATATATATATATATACACACACACACACGCTATACACACTATATATATATACACTTTATTGAACATATCTGTATGTATTAACTTTAGCTGCATTCCAGGAACTGTGGTGCTTATACAGCTGAATAATAGATGTCATGTCAGTTTTGACTAATACTAATTTTACACAAAGGTTTTGCAACTACTTATACTGGTCTAAATTCCCAGGACCCAGCTGAGTGATGAATTATGTAATGTGAACTTCACAGGAAACTTTTGTATTATCATTTTCAGCATTATTTCCTAATATAGGAATTGCTGTTCACTGTCCGTTGCTGCTCACATAAACATATTCCAGTGATATCTTGTAAGGAAATATAACAAGCTGAATGCAAATGTGACCTAATGAAAATGAACTTACTATCATCAGGTTCACAATATCTCAATAAACAAGACAAATATAGCCTGAAGTCCTTGTTTTAAAAACAAACCAAGAATACAGTAATATTTGATTGACTGTACATCCCAGGAACGTATAGGCCCATATTCTGCATGTACATACATAATTAAGGGGAAATTACACAATTATTCTAGACTCAATGACCGAATAATTGGAATTTTAATAAAGACAGGAGGCGAATATTTGCATTGACTTTCTTTACTGTCACCTACAGCAAAGATAAAAATAGAACATTGGTAACCAATCATATAAAAGTTCAACAATATAAACGTGGAAGCAGCCCTCCTTCTTCCTCTTTCTGCTGTACGCGAACCATGGAACGGAAGATGAAACAGGTTAGTAACCCTCTGAAGAAAAAACTTGATCGGATCATCAACGTTAAGCCCGAGAAATCAGGAAAAACTGGAACCTGGACACCTCACACAATTGCTTACACTGAAAAAAGAAGAGAGACACATGACAGCATCTGAATGCCATAAGCATAAAATAATCAATATACCAAAAGGAATATCAAAATAAACATGATAAAGGATAACATCCCACCAAGTATCAATAAACATACATAATATACAATAAGAATAATCAAACAAAAGGGGTGGGAGGGAGGGAAATATTCGCCTCCTGTCTTTATTAAAATTCCAATTATTCGGTCATCGAGTCTAGAATAATTGTGTAATTTTATTGCAAGACAGGCGGCTCATATTTGCAATTTCAACATCGGGCCAATAAAGGCAAGACAGCCGAAGATAATGGCTGAAAATAAAAAGACCTAAAAGTGGATGCACGTGACCAATCAGCTATGTGAAGAATATCTGAGAGAGAAGCTCCGGCGAAGAAAGCACCCGAGCGCGCTGCCTCTCGGACAGAATGTGCCCCAAAATGACGATCGATACCTGCAAGCGTGAGAAGCCAACGAATCCATCTCGCCAATGTTGGCGAAGAAACCGGAAGAAAAGGATTAGAATAAGAAATTAAAAGTTGAGAAGCTGAAACATCTAGCGATACAAAGTTTGGGATCCTCGGTGAGGTAAGGATAAGAAATAGAAGTCGAAGAAGTTTTCGTTCGTCTATGAATGGAGAAAATGACCCCTTCAGGAGAAAAAGAAATGGCTCCAACATCCAAAGCACGAACATCGGACACACGACGAAATGAGAGTAAACAAAGCAACAAAGTAAGTTTTGCCGATAATTCAGGAAATGTCAAAGAATCATTGTCGGGCCATTGTCGCAAAAAATCAAGGAGTATGGAAACATCCCAGAAGGAATCATATCGAGCATTTGGAGGTTGACGTAAAGGAATACCTCTGAGAAGACGACAAACTAAAGGATCCTTACCAATGGGACCTTCCTTGGATCCAATATGGCCGCTGGAAATGGCCGAACGAGACATATTAATGGAGCTATAAGATTTACCGGAAGAAAACATTTCTGCCAAAAAATGTAATATAAAAGCTACAGGAGCAGAATGGGGATCAGTCTGTCGTCCCACACACCAAGCAGACCAGGACTTCCATGCGGCTCTATAAGCCTGGTGTGTACCTGGAGCCCAAGAGTCTCTGAGCAACTCTCTAGCGTGCTGCGATAATCCCTGGACAGGGTGAAATCCCCGGAAATCGTCCAAGCAACCAAGGAGAGACGGCCTTCGGGAATCAGAGGATGGGACTGACCTTCTGGCCCCCGGAGAAGAGACGGGAAAACAGGGAGTGCTAGAGGATCCTGGATCGACATTTCCAGAAGAGCTGGAAACCAAGGTTGGGAGCGCCATAATGGAGTCACCAGAACCACAGATATCTGGGTCCTGAGGAGGTGTTGGATGACCCTGGGAATAAGAGAAAAAGGAGGGAAAGCATAAGCTCCCGATGGTGGCCAAGTTTGTAAGAAAGCATCCGTAGCCAGAGCCTCCGGATCTGGAAGCCAACTGAAAACATTTTGAGTCTGACGGTCTAGCGTAAGAGGACCTCTGAGGGAATCGAGGGAACGAAAGACTCTCCTGTGGATCATCCAGTCACTGGCATCTCTCCAATTCCTGGAAAACCAATCTGCGGTTTGGTTCTCCACTCCCGGAACATATTCTGCCAACAGGGATATGTTTCTTTCGAAGCAAAATTGATAAATTTGTTTCATAATCTCCGTCAGACCCTTGGAACGTGTACCTCCGAGACGATTTATGTATCGGACTGCGGGAAAATTGTCCATTCGTAAGAGAAGACAGCAGTCCGAGCGATCTTTTGCCAGACTGCGAATGGCGAAGGATCCAGTGATGAGTTCCAGATGATTTATATGTAATGTGCTCTCTTCCTGAAACCACCGACCTCCCGTGGCCTCCGTGAATGATCTTGCTCCCCAACCTAGCATGCTGGCGTCGGATTCGAGAACGAAATCTGGTTGAGAGCCGAAGATAGCTCGGGCGTTCCAGGCCTGCATGTGGAAAAGCCACATTGGAGTTCTTGACGTACCTCTGCAGTGAGGTGTACCGGTTGGTTGTACGATGGCAGTCGTCTGAGGTAAGATGCTTTTAGCCTTTGGAGCGCTCTGTAATACAGAGGACCTGGGAAAATCGCGTGGATCGAAGAAGAGAGGAGGCCCACCATACGAGATAGTCTCCGTAAGGGGCAAGAATCGATGCGCAATAGAGCACGAATCTCTTTCTTGATATTGGCAATCTTGGATTTTGGAAGGCAAAGAAGAGTGGACACTGAGTCGATGTCGAAACCCCGGAAACAAATTCTTTGAGTTGGAATCAACTCCGATTTTTGCATGTTGACAAGAAACCCCAAAAGATGAAGAGTCTCCATGACGAATGAGGTTTGGGATTGAAGCAGTTCTGGACCTTGGGAAAAAAGAAGGATATTGTCTAAATAAATGATGGATCTTATGCCCCTGGACCTGGAGAAAGCCATCACTGGCTTGAGAAGCTTGGTAAAGCACCAAGGGGCTGAACTGAGGCCGAAAGGAAGACAATTTAATTGCCATAATTGGTGATTCCAATGGAACTGAAGGAACTGGCGGTGATGAGGATGAATGGGGACCGATAGATATGCATCTTTCAGATCGAGACGAGTGAACCAGTCGTCTTTTTTCATGAGGTCTCTTAATAGATGAATGCCTTCCATCTTGAAATGATGGTAGGCTACGAACTTGTTGAGAGCTCGCAAGTTGATAACTGGGCGGAGATCGCCTGTGCGTTTCTTGACCAGGAAAATTGAGCTGACAAAAACGGGAGGACCGTAAACTCGTTCTATCGCTCCTTTTTCTAGAAGCGACGACAATTCGTTGTCTATGAGGTCAGAAGCAGAAGTGGTTCTGAAAACCGGAGGAGGAAACTGACCTTGAAGGGGAGGAGAAATGAAATCTATGAGATAACCCCTTACCGTATGAAGAACCCAAGGATCGGACGTGATCTTCATCCAATAATGGTAGGAACGGGATATCCTGCCGGCCACCTGTGGAAGAGAAGCATGATAATAAGACACAGGACTTACCGGAATCGAAGCGACCTCTGGAGAGTGGTGTGGATCCTCTGCCTCTGTAACCGCCTCTGGTGTTGGAAGCACGTGGATGGTATGATCCTCTGTAGAAAGATGTATTCTGCTGTAGGAAATTTCTGGAGCCTGTGGGAGTGAAACGGCTGGAGACTCGGCCCCTCTGTCGTCCAGCCCTGGCGGAAAAACGGGTGTCTGGGTTGAAGACTTTCCGCATAGAAGACTTGGCTTTTGTCCATGATGTCATAACGGAAACATATCTTCTACTCTTAATTTATTTCGTCCATCCTTATCTAAGGGTTTACGTAGCCATCTTCGTAGGTATAAACTCAGGTGTTCTGGAGGAGCCCATTCCGTAGCCTTTGGGTGGCGCATGTTGGATGGCTCGAATAGAGTAACCCCTGAAGGGTCTGTAACAGGAATGTCAGCAGAAGGAGTTTGGCACAATAAAGGTGTCTCATTAGTAGACTTTTGCTGGGGCTCACCCACGGTCGACTCACGGATATATTGTGAGTGACGATCTCTGGACGTAGCCAGAAAATCAGAGTGCTGCGAGTCATCCGAAGATGTCGCTTTCCATTCATCGAGGAGTTGAAGAACACCCCCGGAATTAGCGTCCTCGATCTCTAAAGATTGTGACCTGTCCTGAAGCAACTCGGGACGTTTTGCAGGACCTTTGGCTTTGCCGGCAGTAATACTATTCCCTTTCTAGGGACGTTTTGATGTATGAGATCTTTCAGATTTTTCTGAATCAGCATCAGATATCTCTAGCGGGAGAGAGGTCCAATGGAGTGGGAGCAGGAACAGCTTGTGCCATTTTAGCCATAATAGACTCCATGGAGGAAGAAAATGTAGCTTCCAACCACGATAGAATAAAGTCCTGAGAAGGACTAGGATCCTCAGACATATTGATATGAAAAAAAAAAGGGGGGCACAGCCTCACAGGAATAAAGTTGATAAGTAAATATATATAATGCTGGAATGCAGCAATGAAAGGGTTACTGGATAAACCCTGTAAACAAAGCTTATATACCAGGGGATACCCTGCAGTACAATGATGTGCCAAAAGAAACAAACAAGGGCTCACCTTGTATAATGAAAATATATAACGTTATTATTATTATTTATTTTTTTTATTTTATTTAATTTTTTTAGGATATAGAAGACTTAGATATAAATGACCGGAAGGTAAATATCACCTCCGGTAACACAAACGAGGAGCAGGAACTCAGATGGGACACAAAATACGAGGAGAATCAACAGAGAACAACTAGCACGTCAGTATAGCAAAATAGAACTGCGCGGCAACGTTGCCGTGTAGTGGAGAAAAAACTAAATGGCGTCTGAAGTCTCGCGAGAGCGAGATGACTAAGATGGCAATAGAAGAAGGCAAATGGCGAAACGGAAGAAAAAATGGCATAAGAAGCAAGTACCCAGAAGGAAAACACTGCTGAGGAGCAGAGGCAAGCTCCCAGCGGAAAACAAGGTAAGAATACAACCGAGAGGGTCAAAAGGATAAGGGAAATAACGGATAAATATAGACCCAATATATATACCTCACAAAGTGAGAAAACGGAACAGAAAAAGGGTACAGAGGGGCCAAACACAATAAAATAAATGAGGCAAAACCGAGAAAAACAACAAGGAATGAATAAATATAGTAATATATATAATTACTCTATGTAAATCTGAAAATCATACAGAAATGAAATAGGGCTGACCTGACTTCATGGTGAGCAGCAAAGAAAGAGGAAGAAGGAGGGGCTGCTTCCACGTTTATATTGTTGAACTTTTATATGATTGGTTACCAATGTTCTATTTTTATCTTTGCTGCTAAGGTGACAGTAAAGAAAGTCAATGCAAATATGAGCCTCCTGTCTTGCAATAAAATTGTAATAGTATATCATATATTTTGGAGCCCTCAGTGGTTCCCCCCTCCTTTTTCTACTACAAGCATTGCAGGGTTGTTCATGATAGGTTGTTGGCTCCTCATCAGTCTGGTTGCAGCTTGCTGTCCAGGGGTTAAATGGGAGGAGCTTTAATTGCACCTCCCCCAACACATTAATCTGATTTTGGTAGCAGTATAAACTGCTTTGTGTGCCCACTATGTAGGAGGTGAGAGTAGGTTCTCACCCTATTGAGAGTGTGCCTTGACGTGGCGGGTGAGCTTAATTATGCTTTGGCCAATTCATATAACCAAAACCTCTCGTTTATATTATGTTTATATATTTGTTGCCAACTTTATTAGGGTGAGAAGCGCAGACAGTATTTTGTTTTTTGCATACATTGTACAGCCAACACACTGTATTTGCAGCATGCTCACACTGTTTGGTAGGCCTCATATTATACATTTGTATTATTTGAGCCTGAGACTACCTTAGCGCACTGACATTTTTTCTTTTCCCTGTTGTGAAATAATGGTCACTGTACAAACACTGGCTGTTTTGTACCTGTTATCTAGTGTGGGTTGAAAGATATCGGTGCCCTTGTTGAAATAAGTTATGTTATTTCTAGTCCATCAGTGGGTACAAACAGAATTACGGTCTTTAAGGACCAACAGCACAGATGCTCCTAATCACTAGCTAAACTAAGAAGAACAAGGTTCAGTCTGAACTGATCTTGAATTTTACTGTATGCACCTTCCTGTGAGTTGGAAATTAAACATTGGATGCATAGGAGCACTACCTTTATGCTGTCCACTGTAGGGATTCTACACAGAATAGAGAGTAAGAGGAAAATCAGTGCCATTTAAGCATATAAAATAAAAGTGACCGCTACTGTAACATGCAGGCTAACCACAGTTTCCCACAAATCATATACAGTAGAAATATTTTTTATTGTTTAACTTACTGAATAGACTTCCCACATAAGAAGTCTGAGAATGTACTAATCAAATTAATAACTAAGTCATTTGCAATAGCTAGTTCAGTAAATGAGTTCCAGCTGCCTGATGGTGAGTGCCAGATAACTTCTATGTATTGTGTCATGACATCTGCGGTAGTCTGACTCACTGGGCTGGTATCTTAAATTGCTGGATATTCTATTCTGGGTGGTTCAAACGCATAAGCTACAGCCAAATCTTGAGATACATGAAATGACTGGCAAAACAGACACAGGAAATCTAAGCCCAAGCACACTGAGCCATCAAAAACATAATTCTCAAGTACTATCTAATTAAGTCATTATGGTCCAGATTATAGATAAAAAAAAAATCAAGAATGTGGCTTCTATGGCGCCAAGCAACAACTCATAACCATGTGTAGAAATATCCAAACTAAAACAATGCACGTATCGAGTCAGACCATAATAACTATAAATGTATGGAATGCCTCTCAGCTTTGCTGTCTTGGCTGAATGTCAAAGTTAGGTTTCTAGTTAAAAATCAAAAATGCATAATGAATTTAGCTTCAGTATTTTTTGTAATATTGGAACATCAGTGGGTTTCTCTAAGTGCCTATATTCACAGCTGATTTGGAATAATGCGCTGAACCTGAACATTAAAATGAGCAATTTAAAAAATTAACAATTATATGAACATATAAGACATACTAGTAAAAAACGGGATTATGGAACTGCTTTTATTAGCTTATTAGCATCTAAGGAGGTTGAGGGCAGGAGTTGGTTAGGTCCAAACAGTTTATTTACACATTAATAGTGATTGAAAATACCATTAGATGTGTTTGTTCATCCACATTTGGGTAATTTATTGTGACTACAAACTTTTAACACTTAGTACTTTAAACACTAAACTTTAAACAGTGTAGCAATATGCATTTCTCTCCTAAAGGAGAAAGGAAAAATTGAAAGGAAATACTAAAGTGTCACACAATAACACAATTTGTGTGAAACCCCCCCCCACAAAATATATTACTACAACAAACTTTGACAAAGGCTGGTAGCAAAATTAGTGCATGGAAAGAAAGGGTTAGAATACTACAATTTGAAATACCTTGGGATGTCTAGTCAAAAATATATGGTTTGATGGGGTAAATTAAATTGGGTAACTTCAAAGATGCCCCAAACAGGACATGGGGGAAGGATGACCAGATTTGAAAAAAAGGTTTTGAAAAGCAAAATGCTACTTGTACTTATTGCCCTATAACTTGCAAAAAAAGAAAAAAAAACATAAAAACATTGGGTATTTCTAAAGACAGGACAAATAGTAGAATCAATTTAGCAGTTTTTTCATTAGCTTTTGTAGATGAGTAAAATATTTTTCAAATAAAAGTTTCTTTCAATTTTTTTTTTACCGTATTTTATTATTTTTATTTATAAGAAATTAGATGATTTAAAGTGGTATCTAAAAATGCCCTCTCTGTCCTTAAAAAAAAAAAAGTATATAATTTGTGTGGGTACAGGAAATGAGAGAAAAGAAAATTACAGCTAAACAGGAGCATCACAAAAATGTTAAAACAGCCTCAATTGCGAAAAATGCAAAAAAGAAAAGATAGCCCAGTCCTTAAGGCGTTAACAAAATCATTTTGTCTTTGTAAATTTTACTGTTTGATTTGAAATCTATGAATCAGTAATGGTGGGAAAACTGTTTTATTTTTTTAATTTCTACTATTATATCAGGTTATGTGAATCATGCTTTGACTAAAACTAGGTATAAACCAATAGCTTAATTTGTCCTAAAAAACTATTTTAGTAAATATACTTCATAATTTAAAATGGCTAGATCGCCTACAGTTGTTTGCCTATGGCTTGTTAAAAATACTTTCTTGTGGCTCCTGTTGTTGCATGTTGGCAGCACATGTCATTAATCGACATTAGTACTTTAACTTTTTATTGCAAGCTTAGTTATTTTTAATTGGCATTTCTGCATAAAGTCACACTCAGGGCATTATTTGAATTTTCGTAAGTACCCAATTAGAAGGGGATTCCTGTGAAATACACACCATAATGTCACAATGCTTAAAATATGGTTATGTAGATATTTCTTAAGCACAAACTTTAAAATTGCCAGAGACGACAGCCCAAGGCAAAATGAATTGTTGTACGCATTTATAACTATATGGAACGTTTTATGCTCTGCTCTATACAAATGTGTTTCCAAAATACAAATCTTGCTGTGAAAAGCCAAGAGAATTTAATAGTACAGCATCTGCATTTATAATCCAACACTGCAACCTATGGTTTGTCCCTAGGCTATTGGATAATTGCAAATCAAATATTATTGAACACCTAAAATATTAATGTGTGCATAGAAACAGTGTGCCATTTTCAAGTACATTCTTGAATGTGTATATACACGGGTTGAGACATAAAGACAATATTAGCTGATACTTAAAACAGAGTTTTGTAATGTTTCTATACCTTTCGGACCTATGGCAAATTAAACAATGTGTCACATATAGAGCTATTATAAACTACATTAAAAAAAATATACCAGTATATTATAGCTTTGCATTCTTACTGATGACACAATGATTTACTCTCAATTCTGCACACTAAAAGGCTTAAGATGCATCCTCTTCATGCTGCTCCTTCGTCTTTGATACATTATCAGACTCAAAAGAGGAACGCTGAGGCAGCATAAACCAATTATGCCATAATAATTAACCTACGTCAAATTAAATATGTGAATTGGAACCCCGATATGGGAAATATTGGTAATCAGAAATGGAGGTATGCATAATAATGTTACATATTATTAAAATCCTTCACAACCAAAGATATAAACAAAATGTTTGATTTTTATAGTCGGAGGTTGGCAGATATTCTGTTATGTTATGTGGATCCAGTCCTCAAAATAGTTTTTATTATTCTAATGCCTATTGGATAATGTGTTATAGAGCATACAACTCAGTGTACACATTATTTAGCTATTGAAATTAAGTCCCCACATGCCCACACTGACACCAGGAAGGGCAAGCAGGAAGCATACTTAAGTACACTTCCTGTACATGCTTCCCATTGAAGTTAATAGAGGCTAAACTACATTTGAGATCAATAGGATCAATGGCAGCAAATTAGTATTCTTGTTATTATTGAAATATAATATAATTTGCTTTTTGAAATCATATTTACAAATATAAACATGGGCATTCATATAAAACAAGGTCAGATCTCCTAGACCATTCTCAAGTTACATGAACTCCTTTGGTGGTTCCTGATTCTGTGCTGTCACATTAACGGCTCTTGAGATCCAAAGTTACATGCCTCTGATTTACACATATTATAAACATATCCTAATTCATATACTGATTATTGAAAAACTCAGTATTTAGCTTGGGAAAACTATGTAAGTCCAGTAGTGTAATAAAAAAAAAAAAGAGCATTGCAATAACATTCCACTTTAAGGACAAGCTTTCAAGAGTATCAACCTACCTTTGTCAAGTCAAAAGCGATACTAACCACAAAACATCTCAGTAAGATGTCAGCAGCATTATAGTTGTTAAGGAGAAGGATAGAGACTGATAATGTACAGGTCACAGCAGTTTAAGGTGGTCGTACATTAGATTGATACTCTCCAGGAAGTCCAATAAAAATGTATTATTATATATTGCAGTACTTTTTTTTTTTTTTTTTTCTTTCCAATTTACACTACATGACTAACATGGCTTAATACTTATTATAAGATAAATAACTTGACCACACGACCTACAATGTTTTCTTTAACCTGAGTAGAATTGCCATTGCGTAGGAAAGCAACTGAATAACCTACAAAGTAAATCATTGTTAATTCTAATGAAAGGGAAAGGCCTTTTGTCTAAAGCGTGACAATGTCCAAGTTTGAATTAAAGCAAAAGGGAGTTCGCATTGTGACACCAGCAGTTTCATGATAGGAAACAGCCAATGAAAATGTATGGTGTATTTATTTGCCAGGGAACTTCCCAGGATTGGCTTCTAGAGCTCCAACTCAAGGGGGCAGGCTAGCTATGCATATAAATGGAGCTAGACTTTAGAGCAATGGCAAGTAGATTAGGAAGAACCTGAGAATGGGGATGGCATGACCCAAAAATGTTCCCCTGCACCGTGATTACCACAAATAAAAATAACACAAAATCTACTCATGTGAATACTTTTTACTTCAATTGCATATTGAAAGTAGCTAAATTAGCAATTAATAATGCTACTGCTATTAGCCCATTATTTGACTTGAGACTTGCAGCCATAAACGTCCTTTCAGATGCTTTATATGGCAAAATAAGCCAACTGGTTAGTGAGGTTTCACCATTAGTTTTACATTAGTGATTTTTCTGCTGTTCATCCCCAGATAACTCATTAATATAGAAGATTCTCCTGTTTGCTTTTTCTGAATTGATTTCCTGTGCCAAGATAGTACCGTCACTCACCACTTACAAGCATCACCATGGATAATTGACTGAGAAAATATTTATTATCTGGGACAAACACAGAATTTGAAGACACAAAAGAATAACTCGGCCCATCTAGTCTGCCAGTTTTTTCCTATTGTAAAGGTTTTAATCACCCCTTGGTCTCATTTTAAATTCAATATATCCACATGCTTATCCCATCCATGATTAAATACCCTTACTGTATCAAAATCTACCACTGGTACAGTCGGTTCTACTTATCTACAACCTTCTCAGTAAAATAAAAGAAAAACTACCGTAAATTGTAGATAGTAAGGATTCAGAGTGCAGCTAGCTGATGTCCTAAATTTTCCCTGGGAATTCAAAAGGGAGTCAAGCCAACACTCCACCAGATGTGTATCCAAGTAGGATGAAATAATGAATGCAGCTGTGTGGGGGAAAAAAAACAACCATTTCCAAAAATAGGTGGAAAGTGCCACTTTCTGGGGCAACTCTTGTTGGAAAACATTGTTCCCGCCTCATATCCTTTACTGATGTATATACTGTTATAGCTGTGATATATATATATATATATATATATATAATGTTTTCAGGAAACATGATGTATTTCAGAAAATATACCAGTAACTGAAAAGGACAACCAAATGAGAGGCTAGATCCCGAAGGGTAAAGTGCAACACACGTATTGTCTTTCCTGCCATCTTTAAACAACATCAGCATATACCTGCTAACACAATATAACATTATTAGTTATATATTAGCAATATATTAGCTATATCGTAGCTCAGAGCATTAGCTAAAACAACAAACATTGATATTAGTAGGAGTAACAATAGACAGTGAATGTCGTTTATACGAGTATTCAGTCTGTATTCTGTATTCAGTCATATACCCCTAAATGATCAAATTGAGAAATGCTTCTTTAAATCAGTAAACTGTAGTCACTCTGTTGAATATGGTATTGCACTCTCCTCAAGTGGGAAACTGTTGAGATGAAATTGAGTGTGATGGCAACAAACCTAACAGTACTCAGGGAAATGAATCAGGTCTGTTTCGCTGTCCAATACTACCATTCAGGCATTGTTCTTTTAAATAAAAGATGTGAATTTTCTATGTAAATTATAGTCATTTTTAACTCCATGGAGCAAAGTCAGGAAGAAACTTACAGGAACTGTTGGAAAATGCCCAAAAACAAATGTTAGTGCCTCTGCTTCAGGGCCATTGTATTCTTTATATAGCCACGAGTTCCCCTGAAGAGCTGGCAGGTAACAGATAGGGTGGGAATCACATACACACCAAATGTTTAGCCTTTGAATAAGCTGGTGTTTGAAAAAGAAGGACAAGTTCTCTGTACCATAATTAATTATTATGTTATAATGTAATGTCATTTGAATTATTTTTGTTCTTCAAAACACCAAATACATATAGTTTAGTCAATTACACACAGCATGTGTCTGTGTCTATATCTAATCATCTATCATGCACTATAGTTTACACAGATTGCAAACTTTACAATAAGATATGACTGGTGACAAAACCGAAGTTTGCACTAGAATCTGTAACCCCAATATTATATGTGTGTGGGATACATAATTAATGAAGCACATATTTTATTCAGTCTTTTTGCAATTTATTCTAACACATTCTTGCAGTAGGAATGTCAAGGTACTTAAAAATATTGCGTAGTTATATTAACTTTGTAGTTATAAATTTTTTTGCATACAAATATCTTGGTTGTATATTTTTGTTACAAAGCACAGACACGCTTAATAACTGTGAATGGGTAGCGCATGGGAGATCTAAAGCACCCTTCATGCCAATATATGATAGCTAGATGTAATATCTTAATAATAGCCATTGCAACTTGTTTCCAAATAAGCATTTATTTCACCAGCCAGTGGTTTGTTGCAAATTTGTCCAAACATCTGCTCCCTAATGTATTTGGTAATTCATTCAGCTTCCAAATTATCTACCATTTAAGACATGCTTAATCATACTCATTTTTGAGAAATGTTATTGATCGATTTTTAATCCATAACAGAACTTGACCGTTAACTGTACTTTGCAGGATTGTTTTACAGAATCAGCAGAATGTAAACATTAACAACCAAGTTCAGTCTTCCATTATGGTTTTAGTTAAACAACATAGATAGCAGTTGAGAACTATTCAAAGCATCTAGTCTGCCCGTTTTTCCTGATGTGAGATTTAGACCTTAATCAGTACTTGGTCTTGTCTTCATCATAGCTATATGACTATCCCTGGGGGGGCAACTTCCCTACTGTTAGCGTTAATGCTGCTGATCAGTCATAGACCAGTCTGCAGCCTCGGAAAATAATATCTACTTGCTGCCCAAAGGCTAGCCAGAATGTGGTCTCATCAAACTGTTCCCTTAAAAGACGGCCTTCTACTGTGTGATCACGTCAGGTTGGGAGCAGGACAGGAGTAGCTCCTGTGACGGGCACTAGTGGGCGTACCCATGATGTGCGACAAGTGGGCTGGGAAGGCTTGGGGCTATAATTTTAAAGCCCTGAGATGCTGAATACAGTCATTCTATTGGGATCCTATAGTTCTCTCAATGTCTTTGCTTTTCTCCTCCTCTGTTATGAAAAATATGTATCCTGATACTGTGTATGACTCTTGGCTGGTTTGACCACTCTCTGATTTTCATCTTGTAGTTTGTTTCGTACTTGGCTATTCCGTTGTACCTGCTCCATGTACCGACCTTGGCTACGTCTGAATACCGTTTAGCATTTGCTGTCAACCTGTTCTGTGTACCTGTACATCTGCAGTGATCTGGCAGTTGCCTTGATACCCTACAACTCAAGTATACCATATTTGTCTCTACCATTGCCTTCACACTATTGGGATTATCAGTCTTATCACTCCTATCTTGGGGCTCAACCTCTGGATAGAATTATCTGTTCTATCATCTGTTTCACTAACTTTTTTTCAATCAACAGGACACAAGACATAATATGCAATCCCATTGTAAATATTAAGACAATTGGTGTTCTTACTACTTGGGTTTTTTTTTTTTTTTATCTGATTCATTTATTTTTTGCTGATGGCTAAATAAGGGCTAATAAATTATTCCACTCTATCTTTAATGAATAATATTACATACGGACCAGATTTTCTCATGTATACATTTATATATATGAATACATTATATGTACATGAAGTATCACTCTGTCACTGGTTGGTCTCACTGGGACAGAAAAAGGTATGAGATATTCTTTCCTTTTTATATAACTGGGTCACCAAAAAGGTAAAATATAAGTTATGCTTCCTATGACTTGTGTAACTCTGATCCATAAAGAAACACTGTGTATAAAATGAATGATTAAAAAAACTAATTTAATTAATTTAATTACAACGTACTAAAAATACCGTTTAGTGTACCATATGCCCACAATGAATAATAATTATTAAAATAATTTGTAAGTATTTTAATATGTAACTTAGAAAAATAATAAGGTGATCGCCAGAGCTGCAGTCTACCATCCTCTCCATGCCCTGCTAAAGCAGACAATCACTGGCATGAAAGTGCACCTGTTGAAATCAATCAGAATTCTTTCTACACTTGCGTGTGGGGGTCTTATTAGACCCCTCTGGAATTCTTGTGCAAACCAGCTCTGGTGCTTGGTGGCAATTGGTATAGTATACCAACCACCCACCAACCAGGAGGCTAGGGCTGAGGGGCAGCTGCTGATTGGCTGACTCCAGCAATCAATCAGCAGCCGGCCAAGGTTCACTTCCCTCTGATTGGTCAGCCCTGGTCAGGTGACACCACCCACCAATCAGGAGGCCAGGGCTGAAGGGCAGCTGCTGATTGGCTGACTCCAGCAACCAATCAGCAGCCGGCCAAGGTTCACCTCTCTCTGATTGGTCATCCCTAGTCAGGTGACACCACCCACCAATCAGGAGGCTTGGGCTGAGGGACCGCTGCTGATTGGCTGAGTCTAGTCAGCTGACTCCAGCAGCCAATCAGCAGCCGGCCCAAGTTCACCTCTCTTTGATTGGTCAGCCATGGTCAGGTGACACCACCCACCAATCGGGAGGCTAGGGCTGAGGGGCAGCTGCTGATTGGCTGACTCCAGCAATCAATCAGCAGCCGGCCAAGGTTCACTTCCCTCTGATTGGTCAGCCCTGGTCAGGTGACACCACCCACCAATCAGGAGGCTAGGACTGAGGGGCAGCTGCTGATTGGCTGAGCCTAGTCAGCTGACTCCAGCAGCCAATCAGCAGCTGGCCCTGGCTCAACTCTCTCTGATTGGTCAGCCCTGGTCAGGTGACACCACCCACCAATCAGGAGGCTAGGGCTGAGGGGCAGTTGCTGATTGGCTGAGTCTAGTCAGCTGACTCCAGCAGCCAATCAGCAGCTGGCCCTGGTTCAACTCTCTCTGATTGGTCAGCCCTGGTCAGGTGACACCACCCACCAATCAGGAGGCTAGGGCTGAGGGGCAGCTGCTGATTGGCTGACTCTAGCAACCAATCAACTTGCCCAGAGCTGCAAATTCACTCAAATTAAACCCCTTTGTTTGCTTTTGTACAACAGTCCACAAAGCCCCACACTGGAGGAGGGAAAGCAGAAGGCTTCACCAACCTGGTTCACTAACCAAATGAGCATTTTCTATAGCCTCTCTCTAAAGGTGCAGGCGCTAGCCCTTCCTACAATCTGCAGTGACAACTACAACCTATAGGAATATAAAAAAAATACACACACACACTTAAATAATTCATTTTATTTCCATAAAAGATAAAAAATGTGAGAAGTTCCTTAATGTGCCACGTCAAGTCACTTCCTAGGTGGGAGTTACATCTATTGGTTCAGCAAGACTCCCTTTGTGATTGGGTGTAGCATTTTCCATACTTCCGTTACCTCCAAACTGGGATAGCAAACTCGGCCGAGCTGTTAATGTGACAAAATAGACAAGGCAATTCATGCAGGACACACTGCTTGTCATATCCCACAGGTCTGTGCTGTTAGCTGAGCCCTCAGACCGTAAATCACGTGGGGGTGTTTTGTGGCCATCAACTTGGAGCAGAAAAACACCACTTTACTACCAACAACAAGAAAGGGTACTGCCTCTATCTTCTCCTTCCAAACCATTTCACTATCCCTGCTCCCTGAAAATCAAATCTAGCATTTTAGATTTTTGTAACATTTTTACTCATGGTACGTAGACTGCGGAGGACCAACTTATAACATGCTTTTCTGACAAGCATAATGTGGTTCATAGATGCTTTTCTCATCCAGCTCCTCATCAATCTGTGAGTTGCCAAAGGATTTCAAGGAGGTTCTCCAGGGCACAAGAGTCGTTCGAAATCGACATTTGGCATTGGCCTCGAAAGAGGAAAAAGAAATAAAGGTTAGCACAAAAGGGAAGCCACATTCCAGTAAGATTTGAATCCCCCCCAACCACCCTGAAGGCCTGATTCCAAGTTATGAGGGGTGCATGGTTTCATTGGCTGATGCTGGCAGAGTGACCCAAATCCCTTTGACAAAATCATGCCATTTTAATGCATGAACTGGCTATTACGCCTGCACTACTGAACACTTAGTAAGGTGTTTTCAAGGTCACCAGGCAGCTAGCTGTGATGTATCCCTTTAAAATGGATTCCAAAGTGGAGGCGGCTTATCCATGGTGAATGGTTTGCAGGAAACAATTTACTACAAAGACTAATGCCTCCTATATCAATAAGGACATAGGAGGCACAAGCCTCTTAGAGGCACAGGCCACATTCCATCTGTGTGCCACTTTCCATCCAAGTGCCAATTTTTACTAAGTGCCACTATCTGAGAGTTGACCAAGAGAGTTCACCAAGGAGGACAACAAGGAAGGACCTAGAGGAACCTGGAGACACCCTGCAATCAATACCCCACAGAACTGCCTGATTTGTCAAGTGCTACCTACTGCTCACTGTGTTTGCTCCACTTCCATTCCCATCACCATTCGTCTCCAATTGCTATGTTCAGAATCCTCTTATTCCCCCTTTCACTTTCCTCTATTGTTTGTAAAATCATTATCTCTCTCCAGCCACCAGCTACCCCACACTATGTCTGTATTGCACCATCATTACTTTCTTCTCCCCTTCTCTCATCCCAAGTACTTCTCGACTTCACCTCCTCCCTTTCCCCCACCTCCCCTCACCCCCAGAAATCTCTCCGCTAACACAAGTCCTATTCCCACCTCCTCTCACTCTCTATTCTACTTCTTCTAGCTGCTGGGGATATCTCCCCAAACCCTGGGCCTCCTTTGGTGTTCTCTTCCTCATCCTCTCCCAGTCAACATTCCAGAAACCTAAATAATCTTGTCCACATACCCTGCCACTCTTCCTACCCCCCCATTTACCTTTGCACTCTGGAATGCACGTTCTGTCTGTAACAAACTGACAGTCCTACATGACCACTTTGTCTCTAGTTCCTTCTAGCTCTAACTGAAACCTGGCTAACCTCTTCTAACACTGCTTCTCCTGCTGCTCTCTCCTATGGTGGCCTACACCTCACTCACACTCCCAGACCTGATGACTCTCCCCTTCTTTTACTTTTCCCATCATTCTCTTTCTCCTCATTTGAAGTCCATGCTATCCAACTATTTCATCCCATCTCCACACACATTGCTGTAATATATCGCCCCCCCCTGGCCCAGCTAACATCTTTTTTGATCACTTCTCCTCATGGCTTCATCTCTTCCTCTCCTCTGATGTTCCTTCTGTTGTCCTTGGGGATTTCAACATCCCAGTTGACACCCCATTGAGTCCCATGGCTTGAAAATGTATTTCTATCACCTCCTCTTTTGATCTCCAACAACATATTAACTCCCCTACTCATGATTATGGTAACACCCTGGACCTTATGTTTTTCTAGCATGTGCTCTCTCACTAACCTTTCTAATTCCCCTTTCCCCCTGACCACCACTTCCTTTCCTGCTCTCTAATCTTGCCTCATACTCGCTCCCTTGCACCCCAAACTCAGCTCTATTAACCTTCAGGACTTCTCAAGTAATTTACTCCCTCTCCTCTCTCCAATCTCAAACATGTCATGCCCTAACAACGCTACCTCTGTCTATAACTCCACTCTCACATCTGCTCTTGAGCATGTAGCACCAGTTACTACTCGCTCCTCACGACGTTCATATTTCCAACCCTGGCACACGACTGTAACCTGACACCTACAACGATGTTACCACACTGCCGAATGTAGTTGGCGAAAGTCTAATTCCATGTCTGACTTTCTGCACTATAAATTAACGCTACGTTCCTACTACTCTGCTCTTAACCTATTTCACCTCCCTTATCTCCTCCCTTTCTCACCACCCTAAACGACTCTTTAATACTTTCAATTCCCTACTTCGACCGATCCCTACTACCCCTTCCACTAACCTTAATGCATCTGACTTTGCCACATTCTTCAATAATACAATTCAAACTATCAGAGATGACATATCTGCACAGTCACCTCCCTCTGACTATGCACCCACTGATCTCTTCTCCCCTCACTACACTAACTCATTTCTCTGCTGTCAGAGGATGTACATGCTCTTCTTCTTTCCTCTTGTCCAACCACATGCCCCCTTGACTCCATCCCTTCCCATCTCACCCAGTCTCTTTCATCTACCCTTGTCCCTACTCTAACTCATATCTTCAACCTCTCCCTCACTACTGGATCTGTCCCATCGTCCTTCAAGCATGCTACCATTACTCCTATCTGGAAAAAGTCCTCCCTCGACCCGACTGATTTCTCCAACTACCCTCCCATCTCTCTGCTTCCTTTCACCTCCAAGCTTCTAGAAAGAATTGTTTATATACAATTAACTAAGTTTCTAGACTCCAACTTCCTTCTTGTCCCTCTTCAATCTGGTTTTCGCCCTCGACACTCTACTAAGACCACCCTTACTAAAGTTACTAATTACTTACTCACTGCTAAATCTAAGGGCCACTACTCTATGCTAATTCTGCTGCTTTTCATACTGTGGACCACCCTCTTCTCCTTCAAATGCTTTATGATCTTGGCCTCTGTGATACTGCTTTCTCATGGCTTACTTCCTACCTCTCTGATTGTACCTTCAGCATCTCTGTCTCCAGTAAAACTTCCCCTCCCCTCCCTCTCTCAGTTGGGATAACCCAAGGCTCAGTTTAAGGACCCCTTTTGTTCTCTCTTTACACTTCCTCCCTTGGTAAACTGATCTCATCCTTTGGCTTTCAATACCACCTGTACGCTGATGACACCAAGATCTATCTATCCTCCCCTGATCTCTCTCCCTCTGTCTTAGATCATGCAACTAACTGCCTTGCATCTGTCTCTTCCTGGATGTCTGCACGTTTCTTGAAACTTAACCTCTCCAAAACTGAACTCCTCATCTTCCCTTCCTCAATGCTAAGATTCCCCCATCTATCTTCCTCAATGTCAATGGTGCTATCATCTCCCCGTCTACTCCTGCACGCTGTCTTGGTGTCACCCTTGTCTCCGACCTTTCGTTCACACCCCATATTCAGTCTGTCTCTAAAAACTGTAGCCTTTATATTGCCCGCATCCGTCCCTTCCTAACACAGCATGCCACTAAGGCTCTTGTCCATGCCCTGATTATCTCCCATCTTGACTACTGTAACTCTGTCTTAGCCGGTCTCCCTCTTAACCGTCTCACCCCTCTACAATCCACCATGAATGCTGCTGCCTGCAGACTTATCTTCCTCTCACATCGCTTTACTAACGTCTCTCCCCTCTGTCAGTCTCTTCACTGGCTGCCTGTTCGCTTCAGGATTCATTTCAAAATCCTCACTCTTACTTTCAAAGCCCTTCACAGCGGTTTTCCTCCCTACATCTCCTCACTCATCTCTAAATACACTCCTAACCGGTCTCTCCGCTCATCCAATGATCTCCTTCTATGCTCTCCTCTGATTTCTAGCTCTAATGCCCGCTTACAAGATTTCTCAAGGGCTGTGCCTATCCTCTAGAATGCTCTCCCCCGGTCTATCCGTCTCTTCATCTGCCTTTATTCCTTCAAAAAATCCCTCAAGACCCACTTCTTTAAGGATGCTTACAACATAGCACACTAATGCCCTCTCATATTCCTTTAGTTCACCTTTCATAGTCCCTCTCCTGCAATACTTTTACTAGTGTGGCTGGTCTATCCCTAACAACAGCACTTTTACCTATTGTGTAACTATTGTGTAACCCTAACTCCCTCTAGACTGTAAGTTTGTTTGAGCAGGGCCCTCCTCACCCGTTGTCTCTGTTAGTCAATTTGTTATGTTACATACTACTTGTTATGTCCTATCTACCCATTGTACAGCGCTACAGAATTTTATAGCACCATATAAAACAATAAATAATAATAATAACATATACATTTGTAAGCAGGAGGTGTGTTTGGGTGAACACATCTCCTGCGTTCTAAGGAGCTGAAGGATAGGAAAATGCACAGGGGGTTCTGGTAAATCACCCTGGATTAATGTTGCAGAAAAGCATTAGGATGAGGGCAGTGAAAAAAGTACTAAATGTTACAATGCCACCAACATAAGGCAGCTGGAATCTGTACTTTATTTATCTGTGGTGCTACCCTATGTCTAAGCCAGGGCAGTCCCACCAGCCACCAGCACCACCATATTTCTTGAGCACTGATATATGACATTATATCCATCTTCTATGGATACATAAAGCAGTGTTGCTACAGGAAGCTTGATTGCTAATAGGTCAATTGACTCCCTACTATGCAACAGAGGACCTGCCACCCCATGGCTGACGTGACCTAGGGCAGCATACACTACATGGTAGAGTAGAGCTGAGACATTTGGCTTGGGGCATCAGTAAAGTTCAGAAAAAATATCTTGATGTGACAAGATTGTGTTTGATATACAGGCTCTATTGTATGTATAAATTTACAAACATTCTTACAGATGCCAGAAATCCCAAATTTACTTTAGTTCTCCCCTAGGCCTAACCCAGGGCAGTGTCACCACCACCGCCATCTTCATGTGATGGTCCTAAATGCTGTGTACCAGGATATGACCACATACAGCCAGTTGGGAGATCAGTGAACAGTGAGAGAAAAGTGACCCTGAGACCCAGGAATAAGCTGAGTTTATCAAGTTTGTTCTAAGCAATTCTACAAAACTTGGTAAGGATAATGTAACACACATATGTCTACTGACATAGTACATAATGATTTAACAAGTTTAGACCACTTTCATTATTAGCGGCACTCTGGCATAGGCCCATCATACTCAGGAGTCATTATATATAGAATATTTGGGTGAGGCTCACTGGAAAGATGTCTCCTACTAGCCCACAAAAGCAAAATGACTATTTTGTTGATATGGACCTGCATGTTCCCTCTCCCTTGTGATGCTTTCTATCTTCTGAACCTGAGTATCCTGATATGACATTATATCCTGGTGCCCAGATCTCTGAGTCTGAGTACGGCATGACTATATTGGGGTATGTGGGTCTGTGCCAAGGAAACCTAATCAATGATCATAGGTATAGCTACACTAATGGGGTTCCCTGGGGGGTACTACACAGTGCCCCATTGTTAGAAAAGATGCCCATGGAGCACATAATAAAATACTGTACGCAAGTCCTTAAAGCCACAAACAGGTCACCATTTTGGCTATTCCAGCTTGAACAAAGGCATCTCAATCAGAAATGTATTAAAGTACTCATTTTCAGGCAAAGATAAACATAATTCCTGGTCTATTTCATCCCTTGAAATAGTATTGTTGTGCACTATGTAGTGGCTGTATGTAAACTGTGGCCTTGATGCAAATTAGAGTGACATTGACAACAATGCACAAAACATACAATTTTATTGAAATAAAGAAAATAAGCAAACGATATTAATAGTATGGGAATGTTCCTATGAAGAATATTACTTTGGAACAAAGAGAAAGAGAAAATAACAAAATTGCATATGACCTTCTGTATTCTAGGATTGTCCTTTCTATAAATGTACTGTTCTCTTAGAAAGTTCAATAGCTAACAGGAGCTAGGGAAAATGAAAGACATATCACACAAAGCTTCTATGGTCTTGTCTAAAAATAAGCATACCTATGCCATTCGGAAAACTCATTAAATCACAAATGACCCCCTGACATTGTCTTACTGATAATTGTACCAGTACAAGGCACTTTTCATCCTTAGGGATTGCACTGACAATAAGCAGGCAAGCTAAAGGAACAAAAGACAATTTCTGACAGATGTGACTCTCTCTGTAAGCCATGTAAAAAAATTTTGGTAGCATAAGCTACAATGTCATTTAACTGACTTCAAGGGATACTCAGCTCCATAAAATGTGTCATTGCCAATATTGATATCTTCACTGGAAATAATACAAGGCGAAATTAGGCTGTGAATTAGCCAAAAGGTGAAGACACTAAAGCATTTATTAAACATAGATATTTCAACAATATATCAACATGAATTTGTTTTATGATTATAGCTCATGTTGCCCCTAACGTAAATAATAGCTCAAAAGAGCATGTAAAAATACTGTACATCTTGTATGAATGAGTATGTGTGAATGAATAAGTATGCGTGAATGAGTATGTATTTATGTATATGTGTGTTAGCATGGATGTGTAAGTGGGGCAAGAGATGACACAAGTAAGCTGTTTGGGGCTAAGATGGCACAGGGAGGCTATTTTTGGGGCATTGACATGCTTTATTTGAGCTATACTTTCAATGCTGAGTTTGCTTGTGATTTTTTTTTAGTTGATCTATACCTGCACGGTTGTGTTTCAATGTGTTGTTTACTTGAACTATATCTCAACTACATGAGGAAGGAAAAGAGAGGTGCGGTACAGTGAAAGAGTGGACAAAGGGGCTCTGTGGGTGATGACAAGGGACCTGAAAACCTAAAGCTGCACAGAGCATCTGAACATCTAAAGTTGGCTCTGATCATGACTCGCATGTCTGGTTCGGGTCAGTTGCTGGACCTGCACTGTTCATTTGCTATGCAATCATCTTACGCAGAGTCACGCAAGGGTAAGGAGGGAAGACTGCTTTTACTCTGACCATCTTCTCCTAATCTGCAGAGTTAGTGTGGCAAGTACTTTTGAGGGGGGGTTGGGTTTTTTAACCCCTTAATGACAATTGCCGGTTCTGGCACGGCACGGAAAAACAAGTCGATTATGACAAATGACGTGCCAGAACCGGCACGTCTTTAAACGGGTGCAGAAATCAATCTACGTTCGCTTTCTGCACCCAAACGGCGTTGCTATAATGCCTCGACCTCGAGGCATTCAGCAACACCACGATCGGCACCAGGGGCCATGTCTGGCCCCTCCCTGGGGCGTCAACAACCGCCATACATTGTATGGCGGCGGACGCCCGTTTTAAAAGCGTTTAGGAGGCGATCAAGGATCACCTCCTAAACTTAAATGGTGTCGCTGGAACGCCTCGATCAGGAGGCATCCAGCGACACCAAACACTTACCTTTGGATGGACTGTGACCGCTCCGGAGAGCAGTCACAGCCGCAGCTGCCGGTGATCTTCGCCATCCGCAAGATGGCGGCGGCCCGGGAAAAAAAAACAATAAAGGTGAAAAAGTTCGCTAGACGGTCTCCAGATCCTCTAGAGAACTCTGGCTCCACTTGCAGGTTGAATACAGGTACTGCATTCAACCATGCAAGTCAATGGAGCCCAGCTTTCTAATCACAGTGTGATTAGTAAAAATAAATTAAAAAATAAAATAAAATTAATAATAATTAGAAAAAAATAGTAAAAAAAACCAGAAAAATTAAAAAATAAGTTCCCACTGATGTCACTATCAGGGGAACCTTCAAGTTTAAAAGGCAAAAAAAATAAAATATATATATAAAAAATATATTTTTGTGAGCAAGTCCTAAAATTAGCACATTAGCTTAAAACAATTCTCGCATGGAAAGAGTTAAAATACTGGCATATTAAATGCCCATGGGGTGTCTACTTTTAAAAAATGTATGATTTGATGGGGTAAATTGAATTGGCCGGGTTCAACAATGTCCCAATTAACACGGGGGGAAGGATGGCCACACATCTAATTTCCAATTAGAAAAATGCACACGTACCAAATGTGGCCTTTTAGTTCCCCCCAAAAATGACAAACCCATGCATATGGGGTATCACTGTACTCAGGAGATGTTGCTGAACACATATTGGGGTGTTGTGTGACAGCGTCATATACCAGGAGCTGTAAATTCATACATAACATAGGTGTGTGGGGGAAAAATACCCACAAAAGAATACTACCGCAAACTTTGAAAAAATTCTGGTGGTAAAATGTGTGCATGCAAAGAGTTAAAATACCAGCATTTAAAATACCCTGGTGTGTCTAGTTTTCAAAAATATATGGTTTTGTTGGGCACACTGAAATGGCCCGGCTCAAAGATGTACCAAATAGGGCATGGGCAGTGGATCCCCAAATGCCAAAGTTCAACATTGAAAAATGCGCATGTCCCAAATTTCGCCCTTTTGCCCCCAAACAGCCAGGCAAAATCATTCATGTGAGGTATCGCTGTACTCAGGAGATGTTGGCGAACACATATTGGAGTGTTTTGTGATAGTGACATATACGAGAACCTTTTAATTCATACCTGAAGTAAAATGTGTGTGACAAAACAAATGCAAAAAAATGGCTACCACAAAGTTTGACAAAGACTGGTGGTAGATATGGTGCATGGAAAGAGTTAAAATACTAGCATTTGAAATACCCTGGGGTGTCTAGTTTTCAAAAATATATGGCTTTATTGGGCATACTGAAATGGCCCAGCTCAAAGATGTACCAAATAGGGCATGGGCAGTTGATCGCCAAACGCCAAAGTTTAACATTGAAAATGCGCATGCCCCAAATGTGGCCCTTTTGCCCCCAAACAGCCAGGCAAAATCATTCATGCGAGGTATCGCTGTACTCAGGAGATGTTGCTAAACACATATTGGGGTGTTTTATGATAGTGACATATACCAGAACCTGTTTATTCATACCTGTAGTAAAATGTGTGTGAAAAAACAAATGCAAAAAAAATTACTACCATAAAGTTTGACAAAGGCTGATGGTAGAATTAGTGCTTGGAAAGGGTTAAAATACTAGCATTTGGAATACCCTGGGCTGTCTAGTTTTCAAAAATATATGACTTGATGGGGTAAATTGCATTGGACGGCTTCAAAGATACCCGAAATGGCACATGGGGGGAAGAATTACCAGATTTGGAAAAAATGGCTTTGAAATAGCAAAACGCTACCTGTACATATTGCCCCATAATGTGTAGAAAAAAGCAAAAACACATAAAAACATTGGGTATTTCTAAACTCAGAACAAATAGTAGAATCTATTTAGCAGGTTTTTTCATTACCTTTTATAGATGAGTAAAAGATTTTTCAACTAAAAGTTAGAAACAGTCATTTTTTTTCTAAATTTTTCACCATATTTTATACTTTTTTTAATAGTAAATAATACAATCAAAACAATGTCATCTAAAGAAAGCCCTTCTTGTCCTGAAAAAAACAATATAGAATGTGTGTGGGTTCAGTAAACGGGAAAGAAGAAAATTACAGCTAAACACGAGCAGCGCAGAAATGTTAAAACGGCCATTGTCACGAAGGGAACAAAAAGTAAAATCAGCCTTTGTCACGAAGGGGTTAAAGTGTTAGAGTGTAGGGTGTGATTGCATGCTAGTGAACACAGGGAGGGGGGGTGATTATGCGACAGCCCAAACAAATGCTTGCCCATTGTCCAATCAATATTAAAGGTGTGCCTGATTTACAATGGGATTGGCTTACATGAGATATTTTTTTTTCTTGGAAAGTTGTAGTAGCTGTGGTGCATTACTGCTAATTTTTAGATAAAGACAAAAAGTTAAAATGTGTGAGGTATTCCATCTTTAGCCAACAATTTTATTATACATTGCAACTGTCCATGATACAAGCATATTAACCAATATTTACCATGCTCAATATTCAGCTTTCTAAACTAGCACAAATTAACCCCTTAAGGACAATGGGCAGTCCCTAAACCCATTGAAAACAATGCATTTTGAGCCCGTACATGTACAGGCTTTGTCATTAAGGGGTTAATGAATGTACTATATGTTTGGAATGAAAAGGTCTGTATATCTGCTCTGTCATTACCATTCCAAAATGTTCAACAGTGGTCAACAAATACAATGATGACACTATTTCAGAGCATCTATTAATGTCTATCATTCCTAAACAGCATAACATAATGATTCTGTTTTGTTATAATGAACAAATGCATTGTTTTGAAAATGTTTTTTATGGAAAATATAAGTTATCTTTTATTACTATAATTTGTGACAATGCATTCCCCAGTTTCACTTTGCAATCTCATATAAAAAAAGCACTTGAAAATAGCAACCATAGCTTGACACTATACTATATTATTCTATAATGCATATACAACCAAAATTCACCTTCGTTACACTTAGCTGTAGAAACAGTGATATAAAATAAATAAGTGATGTAATAGTGTGTCTATTTGTAAAAATGTGAATTATTTCTGCAATATTATATCAGTTACAAACTGGTAGAGGATTCAGGTTGCTTTAACAAAGAAACCCATAGGTTCTTCAAAACGCGTATCGCCATACGTCTTGATTGTAGTCTACATACGGATCCAATTTAGAGCTATTGACTCAAACTGTCTCATTATGCATCTGTGTGTCACCGAAAATTATGTAAATTTCACTGTCACTGAAGGATATGGATTGATGAAGCAGGAGTGCCCCCAGCAAATACCTCTTACATAATTATGCATACTCTATAATTCATGAAGGATTCAGGTTTAAAAAGCAACACACATGCTGCACGACTTTAATGCTATGCGTGTACCTGAATTTATTTGAACTGCCATTTATAAAAAAAAATTTACATTTTTGATCTGGATGGCGGAGGGGTTTGATGTAAAATGGAATCCCATATAGCAAGAAAAAAGTGAAAACTACTTCAGCTTTAGAGTAAAGCCAAAATTAACTAAAATAAATGGTGAGAAGTTATAAGACCAATCAAAGGGGAAGTGCATTTCTATGCTGGTGTCATAAAAAGTTTATATTAATTTAGTCTGTAGATTGTTTGCACCAGAATTAATTTAAATATATAAGCTTCCTTAAGGAATAAGCATGAGAATAGTGAATAAGAAGGCTAATACAATGTGTACGTTTTGTCAGCCTACATTTTCTTAAAATAATTTTTCCCAAGTTTTAACGAAATTCTTTTTTTTTGTGGTCAACTGATAAACTTGGTGGCACATGCATGTTTTAATAAACGACATATTGTAGCTGCCACAAACAAGTAAATAGTGCCTTTTAGAATCTAAGATCTGATAACCAAATGAGTCAGTTTCAAGGATCTAATCCAGCTATCATCAGTCTCTACTGAAATTCCCTTTCTCTATGATATAAAACAAAGTAATGTCTTTAACCTCCCTCCCTGTAATTTCTTCGGATTGCTTCCCCACATGTTCCAATTGCCATGCAAATTGAGTAGGTGATATTCTGCTGAGTGGCAGCATAAGCCCCCTGCCCATTATAGTTTTTAGATCTAACTTACTATAATGGGCAGTGAAATAAGGTTAAGACAGAACCCTTACACATATAAAGGATTTCATATTCTATATAGTTGTTTTGCAATTTTTGATGCTTATGGGCATTTGTTTCTCACTCTTTCTCATTACATTGCATTTTTAGTATTCTTGTGAGTGTTCTAGGAAATTCCTAACATTCAGCTATATCACCAAACATCTTGAGACAGCAGGAAAGACTGCTATGCCTGGTTTCTATACCTTTCCTAAATATAGAAATGAGCATCTCTTTCAATGAACATTGCTACTCTCAGTAGATGTTTGTGATCACTGCAGGTGTTTTTATATGGAGGTTGTGGGTAACTTATTTTTTTCTGCATTGATTACATCTTCCTCTTTACTCAAAATGAAGTGCAAGTATGGTAAAAATCATAATATTATATGTAGCAGTCATATATTTTCACATCGGAGAATCCACAAATGGATATCTAGTGAATATATATATATATATATATATATATATATATATATATATATATATATATGAATAAATCAATAGCTGAATATCACAATGGAAGCAGTGAAGCCTAGTGCTGGACACATTGAAAAAACAATATAAAAAAAATGTTTTCATACGTAGTAGTTTATGTAAAGCTGAATTAAATTAATTTTAGCATTGGAAGGGTTAAATCAAGTTGCCTCGTTTATTATGTTATAATCTTTGCTATATATATATATATATATATATATATATATATATATATATATATACACACACACACACATATATATATTCTGTGGTTACAACTAGACTTGCGCATTCGTATTCGGGCGTACATGAAAACGAACACGAAGGGTGCGTTTTCGTTGTTCAGCCCAAATACCGAACATACGAACACAGCGGCGGCAAAACGTAGATGAAGACACACAACATGAAGAATCTTCGTGTTCATCTTCGTCTTCGTCTACTAATCTCCCTGGTCCTTTCCCCTTCTAGCCTACCTTATCTACGCAGCATCGCAGGGGTTAGTGGAAGCGGAAATCTGCAGGTTTGCCGTCAGGGGTTAAAGGGCCGTGCCAATGACTCTATTGGTCGCCTGCAGGGGCCTCCTCTGGCATCAACCAATTGGCAGAGGAGGCCTCTGCAGGCAACCAATAGAGTTGCTTGTACTGACATTTAAAATCCTGGCCCCAAAGCTGCTGCGAAGTCCGTACCGCGTTAACCCCTTCTACAAAAAATGAAGAATGTACACAAATATGTGCCCGAACCGAACACAGGAGATAAGAATTAGATTTTTTCACCCACAAAGGCGAAGATGAACACGAATAGTTGGCCGGTGCCCAAGTCTAGTTACAACGGTGTATTAATTGGCTTCTGGGACTTTTGCCAGCAAATGTCAATTTCAGTAACCATTTTTATCACATACATTGCAACACTGTAACAGGGTATTCACAAATTACGATTAAATGGTTACTGTATAATAAAATGGTTACTTCAATTGGCATTTGTTATAACTGCTGTCAAAAGTCCATAAAATCAATTAAGACACTGTGTTAAACAAATTAAGCAGAAAAAATAAAATTTAACGAAAGACTCTTACATGGCAAAAGGAAGTTTTAAATTCAATCTGGCTACAACAAGATAAAATTACCAATGTCTTTAGATATCTCTAGGCATGTGCTGTGCTTTTATTTTAATTTTTAACAGTGTGTTAGTTTAGTTTTTACCTGTCTACAAATTTCTAGACCTACTTTTGGTCTATCTAGAATGTAAAACTTGCTAAAATTGTGGGGAGATCACTATTGCGCACCTGAGTTTTGATAACGTAGTTGAACTATAGTCGGGAACTATAATTTTTTCACCATTCTAATTGAATGTGGCCCCTTATGACATGCCTTATGGCTCTTTGAAACATACTGATCTCCATAACACATTCTACAGTTCTGCACAAACTTTTTTCTATCAGACAATTATGTTATGTATTAAATGTAATATGCTCTTTTTGGAATCTCAGCACTAGAATCATAGATAATGAATAAGCTCAAATGGGCATTATTAACACATACCTTAGAGGTATTCAGATTGTCCAATATAAATTCGCAAATACCAACAACTTGTAGCTGCATACATTCAAATTTTGACAGCATCTTAAAAGAGTTACTAAAATATCCTGTGCGACATTTTACAAGCAATGCACTATGGTGTTCTGAATGACCACTATGACCACACATATTGTGTAAATGTGATTCATACAGTATATTTTCAGAAAATGAACATGAATGCATTTTCATTCCAAACTATAAGAAATTAAACTAAAAATGAACTACTCAATTATGGCTCTGTAGGTACTTTAAATTCAAGGCCATATGTGTGCAGAAGAACTGGGAAACAAAAAAAACCCCAATTTTTTTGCCTGAAAAGGCTGCAAAGGTCAACACTCTCTAAAAATGTAGATCCAGAATAATCAGAGAAAACAAATTCCCTTAAATTTCAGTAACACATTTTTGTTGAGGCTATGCTGTAATTGTGCTCTGCGAGACCTTGTTAACATCTCAGAAGGAGATAGTTAAACAGAGGCACTGCTGGTGGCTGACAACAGATTGCCTCCCCCTAAGGGTAGAAAAGTCTCAGTAGATTCAGGGAGTTGTGGCATGTTGCCAAGATACAAGCCCCATGTCAGTACTGACAAGAAAACATAAAGAACAGAGATTAATTTTTCACAAGCATTACCTCTGTATACCATAATTTCTTGGCAGTGTTCCTGTTGGAAAGCTACCAGTTATAAACAGAAGACTGAACAGATTTCTATACACAAACACTCATATTTCTTTTCCTTTTATTCAAATTAGCTACAACTAATGGCATGTGACTTTAATCAACCCCTATAGATAAAACAAAAACAAAAGCTGAACTTATGTATAAAAGGTCATATTTGACTGCCGGGTAATTAGAAGGCACTAAAAGGGACAATGGCAGGAATCAATTGCGCCCACCCTACACTCAATTTAACACTGATACTGGAAGCAGCATACAACACTCATACACTTCATGGTTTAAACGTTTTATTTGTATTTATATTACTATACGGTATCCTAAACAACATTATGGATGAGATGCCTTAATGCTGTTTAGAAATCTTTACTGGATGACAGAAATGTAGATTTCCATGGACTCTGTTCCATATGGACACTCGTAGCCCAGAGTCTGAGGTCCAGGACCTCTCAGGCTTGTTCTTCTCAGGCTTGTTTTACCAATGTTGTACACTGCCATATTTTCTTTGCTATAAAATCAATAAAAATGAAAAGGATCTAATAACCAGGTGTCCCTAGTGTGTACATTTTACTTATGTGTTTCTATTGTGTGTAACAGTGTAACAGATGCTGGACCCTCATTTTAGAAAGATTATTGGGACTGCAATTTTATATTAACTTGCAGGAATAAAAGTAATAAGTGTAATATTTTGTATTTTCATACTTTTGTTTCCATTTCTGTGTGTGTTTTAGGAATGATTCATTGCCTGGTGTACACTGGAAGTATTATTTCCCTAATGCCTTGGTTCATTTTGTGTGTTCATCATTGTTGTATACTATTGTGCTATGTGTAAATTATGTTAATCCTTTCTTGTTTCCCCATCCCTAAAAAGGTGGCTTTATAAACTATGCCCAATCCCAATTACGTGTGTTCTCTTGAATCCTGACTAGTGTGTTGTGAATGGTGGTACAGTTCTTTGGAAGACCCTCTTTCCCCGGAAGAGCACCTGTACTCCAGCGCAGTAGCGTACCTAGCGGGGGGCGGGGGGGCGGTCCGCACCGGGTGCCACTCATCAGGGGGGTGCCAACTTGCCGGCACCCCTTCAGAGACGGACAGTAATGTCCGCCGATGGAGGAGCAGGCTCGCAAGGGCGCGGTATCGGAGGTCTTTAACAGACCTCCGGCTCCCTTGAGTCATTTTCAGCCGGTTCAAGGATCTCCCTTGAACCCGGCTTAAAATCACTCAAGGGAGCTGGAGGTCTGTTAAAGACCTCCGATACCGCTCCCTTGCGATCCGCGCGGCAACAGCTGCTGTGCGCCGGGGTTTGTTGTCAGATCCCGGCGCACAACACTGAAGCCACGCCCACCGCAGTCCGTGCCCTCTGAACCGGAAGAAGACAGAAGAACTGAAGAAGAGGAGCGAAGAGGAGGAAAAGGAGCTGTAAGGAGAAAAGAGGAAAGGTAGGAAAGCATTCAGTGACAGTGAGAGTGACAGTGAGAGTGGATTAGTATGTGTGGCTTGGTATGTGTGGATTGGTATGTGTGGATTGGTATATGTGCAGATTGGTAAGTGTGTGAGAGTGATGGATGTTATGCTGTACCATTTCCAATGTATTTTTCATTATATAATTATGCTCTAGTACATCATAACTCCCATCACTCTATACTGTTCCATACAGTGGCAGAGCTGGGAGACAGAGGCCTTGCACCCCCACCGCAGGACTCCTGAAAGGTAAGTGAATTTCAAAGGGGGAGAGGGTAGATAGTTAGGAGGGGGTAGATAGGGAGAAGGGAGTGAGAAAGGGTAGATAGGGCAGAAGGGAGTGAGAAGGGGTAGATAGGGCAATTATACTCCTATCATGCCAAGTCTGCGAATACATCCTGGAATCTGGGTATGCCTGGGCATGATAGGAATGTGATTGCTGTTAACAATCATATATATAAATATATATATATATATATTAATATTGTTATTTAATTGTTTTGTCCTATTTTGGTGTGTTACTTACTTTAAATAAAAGTGTTAGATTTTTTTTTTATGGTGTGGGGGAGGTCATATTCGGTTTCGGCCAGGTAAATGCTGCATTTTCGGTTTCAGTCCAGAATTCGTTTCGGTGCATCCCTACTACTAATGAAGTGGTAGGCCTACACCACATCAATGTTTGGCTTAGTATATAGTGATAGGAGTTATGCTGCACTATTGTCAATGTCTGGCTCAATGTATAGTGATAGGGATTACACTGTACCACCGTCAATGTGTGCCTCAGTATATAGTAATAGGTGTTATGCTGTAGCACCGTCATTGTCTGCCTCAGTATATAGTGGTAGATGTTATGCTGTACAACCGTCAATGTCTGCCTCAGTATATAGTGATAGGTTTTATGGTGTACCACTGTCAATTTCTACCTCAGTATATAGTGATAAGTGTTATGCTGTACCACCGTCAATGTCTGCCTCAGTATATAATGATAACAGTAATGCTGTACCACCTTCAGTGTCTGCGCCGGTATATAACGGTAGAAGCTATGCAGTTTTAAAGTGTGTGTGTGTGGGGGGGGGGTGCCACATACAGGATTCGCCCCAGGTGCCAAATACTCTAGGTACGCCCCTGCTCCAGCGGCTACACATCTTGTAGCCCGCTATGAAGAAGACGGCAATGATGGCTAGGGATGTGCCCTAGACCTCCTGTTTCCCATTACAAGTAGATATATACAGAATTTCATTCACTATTATTCCTGACATTATATTTCAGAAGAACAAATTAGTTTCAACTATAACTGCTGATGTTTTTAAACAAATGTTGTACGAGGGACGTTCGAAAAGTGTCCACGCTTTTATATTTTGGAAATGGTGAAGGCGGGACTAGTTCTGTCTGGCAAGCCGGCTGCCCTTGCAGTTTAGTATAAGAGTTTTCACCCTGGGGTGCAGATGGCAGTGAAACTTATAAATTGCACCAAAGAGGAACAGCGTTCTGTCATACTTTTTATGGGAAGAAGGTGTGCCAGGAGCACAGATTCATCTTCGCATGTGTGTTCAGCATGGGGATTAAGTTCTCTCGCGTAGAGTCGACTATGAGTGGATTGAAAAGATCAAAAATGGCTGTACCAGCTACAGCCACGACCTTGGGGAATGAAGAAAGAACCCTGGAACTGATTCGTGAAAACAGAAGAATAACAATTGAAGAGATTGCAGGAAAGCTGAATGTGAGCGTTGGATCTGCCTATGCCCTGATTCATGACAGCCTTAAGTTCAGTAAAGTGGGTGCCTATGCAGCTGACAGAGGAGCATAAGCGCAAGTGCTTAGGCGTTTGTTCCCAACACATGGCCCGTTACCGCGGATAAGGTGCTTATTTTCTGCAAAAGACAGTCAATGGTGATGAGAATTGCATCGCAAAGGAAGGTGTCATGATCCTACCCAGGCAGCGGAGCTGCATATCTCACTCTTGTTTCAATTTCCCTGTTTTGCTTCAATAAATTCCTGGATTTCCTTTTGCACTGTTCTGATCTCCCATTCCTTGCTTCTGCTTCAGCTCTTTGCTTTTGCTTTGTATCCTTTATAAGGTATGTCCCTCCCATGTGTTCTGTTTGTCTCAGTCTGCAGTCTAAAGGTATGTCTCAGTGCTATGTGTTTGGTTTACTTGTTTAGTTTGTTTCGTACCTCTGTCAGCAGGGATTAGCGTTAGGACCCACCGTCATTTGAGTACTTTGGCGTAGTGGTGGGCTAAGCATACTATGGCCATAAGATGTGACGGAATCTCCAATAGTTATCAATCAGTCCTAGGCTAGTTTCTGTATTTTTGTGTATCAGTCTGTCCCTTATCCCCGGTAGAGGGGTGTCCTGTCCTGTTCATGTCTTGTTCCATGTAGTGCCCTTTATCATATATCTTGTCTATAATGTTTCTTGCCTGGTCTCCCTATCCCTTGCTTGTTATGTTTCTTCTATAACCTCTGCTTAGCTTCCACACTCCCAGCCTGCAGCATCCCGCACATGAGTCTTGTGCTATGTCTCATGCCTGTTCCAGGGTGCCTGCAGGATTTACCTTCATTCTGGTTTATATCCGCTGCTATATCTGGGTGCTGGTGTGTGGCTGCACAACCCTAGATGCTCATCACCCGTGTGAGTGCAGTCGTCCCGCACCAGGCCCTGTCCTGAGACTCCGCTACTGCATACCGAACTCCTGAACTCCATCTTTGGGTGCGCTGTGTCATTACAGTCGTCCGTATGGACCCAGTTTCCTGACAGAAGGTGACTATGTAGAAATGTGTTTTTGATGTAATTTGTTCTGAAATAAATAGAGAAAACTTTTGAAAGTCCCTCGTATTTGATAGCTTTGATGAATAATTGCTAGCCTTCTTCTTTCTGATAACCATATCTGGCAAGTTCCCAAGGTTGGCTGCCACTCATCTTGGGGTGCGGGGGAAATAAGGGAAAATGGCTAGCTGTGTGTAGAGGTGGGGTTGCCCTTAGGGTGGGAAGTGGACAGAGAGCAGGCAAGAGTGAGCAGAACCTTATCAGGGAGTGGCCCTGGGGAAGCAGTGTTGATGACTAAAACTGAACCTATACAAAAGAAAATATATGTAATATAATAGTCTAAAATGGGATACATTTTATTAATAATAAATGTGAGCTTTCAGTAAAGATAGGAGCAATACAGGTATGTTGTCATAAGTTTATAGCATATGTTACTTAGATTTTGGGTTCCCAAAACTGCTCTTCAGTACTTATGACAAAATAGGTTTGCACATATGTGTGAGGGGGCACTGACCAGCTGTTTGGGAACAAAGATAGCACAGACAATCTATTTAGGGACAACAATGACACATACAAGCTACCTGGAGACAAACATGGCACAAATTGTAATACATAACTTCATCTAGTGTCCTGCAATGCCTTTGCCAATCAAGGCTCCTCCCCGACCCCCCCCCCAATTGGTGGTGTCAAGCTTTTCCTTTTTTTTAAGAATAAACGGAGGGATAAAGCCTGAGCGGGCCCCCCAAGACAGTTGGGCCTTTTACAGTTTTAAGGGTTGTACCCCCCTTATGGCGGTCCTGCACGTAACTTTTCAAAGCACCTGCTATTACCATGTTAGTGGGTCACATACTTTATTTTATGTAAGTCCAGTTTCACGTATTATCTCATGTATATGAATAAATCAAAGTTTATAATGTTGCAATTACCAGGTTATAATGACAAAAAAGTGTCTTTAACCCCTTAACGACAATTGCCGGTCCTGGCATGTGCTTTACGACAATTGACGTGCCAGGACCGGCACGTCTTTAAACGGGTGCAGAAAGCGATCTGTTTTCGCTTTCTGCACCCAAAAAACGTTGCTGAATGCCTTGACCTCGAGGCATTCAGCAACGCCGCGATCGGAACGAAGGGGCCATCTCTGGCCCCTCCACGGGGCGTCAACATCCGCCATACTTTGTATGGCGGCGGACGCCCGATTTAAAAGCGTTTAGGAGGCGATCGACGATGGAATGCCTCACCAAACACTTACCTTTCGATGGGCTGTGACCGCTCCGGAGAGCGGTCACAGCCGCAGCTGCCGATGATCTTCGCCATCAAGCAAGATGGCCGCTGCCCTATAACAGGAACCAACAAATTTTAAAAGTTCGCTAGATGGTCCAGACCATCTAGAGAACTTTGGCTCCACTTGCAGGTTGAATACAGGTACTGCATTCACCATGCAAGTCAATGGAACCCAGCTTTCTAATCACAGTGTGATTAGTAAAAATAAATTTAAAAATAAAATAAAATTAATAATAATTAGAAAAAAAATAGTAAAAAACTAGTAAAATGTAAAAATCATTTCCCACTGATGTCACTATCAGGGGAACCTCCAAGTTGAAAAAAAATGTTAAATTTTTTTTTTTAAAAAGACAAAAAAAAATATATATATATAAAAAATATATTTTTGTGAGCAAGTCCTAAAATTAGCATATTAGCTTAAAACAATTCTCGCATGGAAAGAGTTAAAATACTGGCATATTAAATGCCCGTGGGGTGTCTACTTTTAAAAAAGGTATGATTTGATGGGGTAAATTGAATTGGCCAGGTTCAACAACGTCCCAATTAACACCGGGGGAAGGATGGCCACACACCTAATTTCCAATTAGAAAAATGCACACGTACCAAATGTGGCCTTTTAGTTCCCACAAAAATGACACACCCATGCATGTGGGATATCACTGCACTCAGGAGATGTTGCTGAACACATTATGGGGTGTCGTGTGACAGCGGCATATACCAGGAGCTGTAAATTCATACATAAAGTAGGTGTGTGTGGAAAAAATACACACACAAAAATACTACTGCAAACTTTGAAAACATGCTGGTGGTAAAATGTGTGCATGCAAAGAGTTAAAATACCAGCATTTAAAATACCCTGTGGTGTCTAGTTTTGAAAAATATATGGTTTTGTTGGGCACACTGAAATGGCCCGGCTCAAAGATGTACCAAATAGGGCATGGGCAGTGGATCCCCAAATGCCAAAGTTCAACATTGAAAAATGCGCATGCCCCAAATGTGGCCCTTTTGCCCCCAAACGGCCAGGCAAAATCATTCATGTGAGGTATCGCTGTACTCAGGAGATGTTGCTGAACACATATTGGGGTGTTTTGTGATAGTGACATATACGAGAACTTTTTAATTCATACCTGAAGTAAAATGTGTGTGGAAAACCAAATGCAAAAAAATGACTACCACAAAGTTTGACAAAGACTGGTGGTAGATATGGTGCATGGAAAGAGTTAAAATACTAGCATTTGAAATACCCTGGGGTGTCTAGTTTTCAAAAATATACGGGTTTATTGGGCACACTGAAATGGCCCGACTCAAAGATGTACCAAATAGGGCATAGGCAGTGGATCCCCAAATGCCAAAGTTCAACATTGAAAAATGCGCATGCCCCAAATGTGGCCCTTTTGCCCCCAAACAGCCAGGCAAAATCATTCATGTGAGGTATCGCTGTACTCAGGAGATGTTGCTGAACACATATTGGGGTGTTTTGTGATAGTGACATAAACGAGAACCTTTTAATTCATACCTGAAGTAAAATGTGTGTGACAAAACAAATGCAAAAAAATGACTACCACAAAGTTTGACAAAAACTGGTGGTAGATATGGTGCATGGAAATAGTTAAAATACTAGCATTTGGAATACCCTGGGCTGTCTAGTTTTCAAAAATATATGATTTGATGGGGTAAATTGCATTGGCCGGGTTCAAAGATACCCGAAATGGCACATGGGGGGAAGAATTACCAGATTTGGAAAAAATGGCTTTGAAATAGCAAAACGCTACCTGTACTTATTGCCCCATAATGGGTAGAAAAAAGCAAAAAAACATAAAAATATTGGGTATTTCTAAACTCAGGACAAATAGTAGAATCCATTTAGCAGGTTTTTTCATTACCTTTTATAGATGAGTAAAAGATTTTTTAACTAAAAGTTAGAAACAGTCATTTTTTTCTAAATTTTTCACCATATTTTATACTTTTTTTAGTAGTAAATAATATGATACAATCAAAAGAAAGCCCTTCTTGTCCTGAAAAAAACAATATCTAATGTGTGTGGGTTCAGTAAACGGGAAAGAAGAAAATTACAGCTAAACACAAGCAGCGCAGAAATGTTAAAAAGGCCATTGTCACGAAGGGTACAAAAAGTAAAATCAGCCTTTGTCACGAAGGGGTTAATCAGAAGTCATTTTGACAACAACCCCGTGATAACTCATACAACTATTAGAGGTTAATGTTATATAATGACAACCACATAAAATCTATTCTAGAATTGTCATTGCTATAAACAATTGTAGACAGTCAATATATATTTAAACCAACAGCGTCTAAGGGATTATTACTGATGTAATGCGGGGAGATCACTATTGTTCATAGTGAATATATTCATAATGCAAGGGAATCCAGTCAAAATAGTTTCTTTAAAGTTTCGTCATGATGAATGTGCAACCTGGTTGAACTTGTAGCTTAGCCTCTAATGAAGATATTCTGTGAACGGGATACTGCTGCTTTCTTCATTACATTCTAATTTTCTATTTGGGATTAGAATGCAGCTAGCTAGATGGCTTAGATCAAGTTGATCTGGAGAGAACCAACCCTTATACACTGATTACTAATACCTAAAAGATGCACCTCTGCTGAACTATGATATCATGTTTGTTAAATTCTGCAAAGTATTAAGCTCTGTTTATCATATGTTCCTTTGGATAAAGCATTGCATTCAAGAGCCGCATTAGAAGTAGGACTATCAGTAATCCTGTGGGCTGCATCAATGCTCCATCTCCTAGCTGCATAAGCACGGTTTTTAATGCTTCTTCACTTCTTTGACATTTAAGTCTGTCTTAATGCTGATGAAAACCAAACTGAAAAAGTCTCATGTCCTCGTAACACTGAGAGTTTAAGAAGGGCAAAGTATTTCCCAAGAAGTCAGTAAAAAGCAGTAATGGCTATTAATGATTGCAGGGAAGAGGTTTTCTGAGTGCCCTGTTAAGAAAAAAAGCTTTTTCTCCTAGTACTTACCAGAGTATGATGTAGCTCTCAGAGCACCTTCCCTGTACTTTGGTTATAATGAGACATCTAATGAGTACAAAGTGTTTATGTTTCCCTGAGAGACCTATCACCATTCCCATCACAGGCTGTTTTTTTTAATATATAGAATGGATTTTTTACTTTGACTTGAGTGTAGTTTTCTGCATGGCATATGGAGTGCTCAAGGACAAAACTGTTTAACTGCGGAAGAGTTAAGACAGATATACAGTAGAAATTCTTATCAGAAAACTTCCCTTTCGCAAGCTGGTGTAATTCAAAGGGTGAATGCCCTAGAGCAGTGATGGCGAACCTTTTTGAGCCCAAGTGCCCAAACTGCAAACCAAAACGACTTATTTTTTTCAAAGTGCCAACACTGCCATTAAACCTGAATAACGAGGTTTTAGTTTAGAAAAAACAATTCGTACAGTTTTTCAAACTAATTAACAGCTTTTGTTTAAAAAGAAAAACACAATAACAGAGCTTTCCATTAAACATTTTTTGTATTGAAAAAAAACAAAAAAAAAACAACTGTACACGTGCATGTATTTTTTTAAAGACACCTTTTGTGGGCACATATACACTGCCCATAAACGTATGCACATACACGCACATATACACAGCTGCCCTATACACACACATATGCCTGCCCAAGTGCCCATACATATGCCTTACCATATGTATATGCACACACATCATTCTCCACCATCAGACCCCCCCACCCACCTTCATTCTCCACATCAGACCCCCCCAACCCACCTTTGTTCTCCACATCAGACCCCCCCACAACCTTTGTTCTCCACATCAGACCCCCTCCCACCCACCTTCATTCTCCACATCAGACCCCCCTAACCCACCTTCATTCTCCACATCAGACCCCCCTAACCCACCTTCATTCTCCACATCAGACCCCCCTAACCCACCTTCATTCTCCACATCAGATGCCCCCACCCACCTTCATTCTCCACATCAGACCCCCCTAACCCACCTTCGTTCTCCACATCAGACCCCCCTAACCCACCTTCATTCTCCACATCAGACCCCCCTAACCCACCTTCGTTCTCCACATCAGACCCCCCCAATAATCAACCACCCACCCACCTTGGTTCTCCACAAATCTTACCTTTTCTTAATCCTTTCTGCTTTTTCTTCCTCCTTTCTGCTTCCTTTTCCTCCTTTCTGCTTCCTTTTCCTCCTTTCTGCTTCCTTTTCCTCCTTTCTGCTTCCTTTTCCTCCTTTCTGCTTTTTCCTTTCTGCTTCTTCCGTGCAGTGCAGCCGCGCACAGCTGTTTATGCTGGGCGCCGGGGCTGGATATAAGCGTCATATCCAGTCGCCCGGCGCTCAGCACTGAGAACTGTGGGAGATGTAGTCCGGGGGACGCCGTGACTATAGTATATTACTGTAGTCACGGCGTGCCCACAGAGACGGCTCGGCGTGCCAACAGCGGCACGCGTGCCACGGGTTCGCCATCACTGCCCTAGAGCATGGAAAAAAAAGCATTTTATTCTTTGCACTGTATTACATTTTTTATTTGTTTTTCAGTTAATGCTTAATTTGAATGATTTCCCTACAGTTAATTTCTGATTTGACAAATCATGCTATACGGCAAGATTAAACATATTTTGCTTCCAATTCTAGTTTACATGAATTTGATTTTTTTTTTTTTGCAGTGTAGAATATTGCCGTAAAATGGCCACTAACCACTAACATATAGAATCCTTACAAAAAAATATTGCTATTATCTGACTGCATTTTTATCTATGGTTTTTCAATCACCAGCTAACATGAGAAGAAAAAGACGGGTATTTGAATTTTAATTATGACATTTCCTATTTCAAAGAAACGCCACAAAAACAATTTTAACCAGAGAGCCGCTACCTACATATCTCACAATAGAACAGAAGATCAAAAGTAAAAATAAGATTCTGGCTATTTATCACAGTGAAAAAGTTATTACAATATGCACAGTTTTTGGGTGTTAGTACAGTACAAATATATTTTTTACTTAATTACTTGGAAAATAATAATCTCATTGTATGACATTGTATAAATTTATAATTGAGTTTCACTAGTTTCAGTCTCTTTTGTGCTTAAAGGGATACTTCCACTGAGTTGTCAAAAATAAGATATTGTTGTCTGTTGTAGGGCAGCTACAATTTTAAGAAGACAATATTTTTAGACATTTCATTCATTTGTATGTATTTTAGCTCTGTTCTGTTAGCCCAATCTACTAGACCAACATACTGCTTTGTGGTAAACAATAAAAGTGCTAAGCCTAAACTATGCTGGATTTCTTCTGACAAATAATATGCTGCAAATCCTGATGGAAATGATGAGCAGCAAGAACGCATGCTTTTTTTGAGGCAGGGCTAGCTATCCTACGGTACAGTATACTCTCTAGTTTGGTCAAGAGAGTAGAGTTATCATGTAACTTCCAGACAATAGGGATAACAGACAAAGAGAAAAACTTTGCAACAAGTCTTCTTTTACCCTGCCCTTATATGAAAAGGCATGTTATGTACCTGTGCCATAACATCGACAAAATAGACAGGTCCCTTCCAAATGTCTGAAATGTGGGAATATTATCAGTAAAGTTATACAATTGTAACATGTATGGCTAGATAATATGCCGCATGGAAATACAATGCATTTACCTGGCAAGTGTTTGGATCTATGAGGTGATGAGGAGAATCAGCGATTCTTAGCATTATGATAAAAAAGCAGATCCTGCCATAAACTTTTCAACTTTTTTCATCACAGTAAATGCTGATATAGTGGGAACAGCTATTTTGAATTTAAAGCTCATTTTATTAGTCTGTATACTTCTTTGTGTTGGTTCAATTAGCTCCGAGAGTCATGATAAATAAGTTATGAATGCTGCAGAGCCAGTTGGAAAAGTGGCCAGGGGAACAGGGATAATGGATTCTACTACGGATGTAAAAGTAGATATTTGAGGTATTTTTGAAGTGCATTGAAGGGCACTGACAAGAAAGAACAAGAAATATTAAAATAGTTTCTTTTCACGCGACTGTACATCTGTGGTCACCCACTCTAAACTCAAATGCACAGCAACAATCCAACCAAAAAAGAACATTAATAATTTAGATTTATTTATTTCAGTCAATCATCCATGCAATGAACTGTTCTTAGCAAAAGGAACCATTTGCCAAGAAGCTTATGTTTTCCAGTACTGCTTCTTCCCAAGACCCCAGTACTGTATGAAGGACATGCAAACACAACTGCAAATCATGTTACAGGTGATCACAGAATTCCTAAAATAATAATTATTTAAAAAAATACTACATTATCTATTTAAGCAGTGTATATCTGCAAATAGTCATGGATTCCACCCTGATCCACACTAAAATATCTAGTGAACTGCCATAGTTCTGTCCATTGAACGTGATCTGCGTTCTATATGTTAGACTTTCATTTTATATAAACAACGCACACACACAAGAAAAATTATAATACTAAATTGATTAAATACTGCTACCTGAACATAATATAACTTGTATGATTCATTTGTTGAACTTGTAACTCAATGCAAAACCTTAAAGTATTTATTTTCCCTAGTAAGTACTAACATAGATCATTTTAAATCATCCATATTTTTTACTTCCAAACAGTAAAAAGCAGTCTTACTTCCCCTTTCGTGAGGCTGCACGTAGTCTATATTCACTTTAAGTTCAAAAAAGTCTGTTTTATAAAGCCAGATAAAATCCAGGTCTTTGTTAAATAACAAAAAAAAAACCATATGTGTTTAGGGCATATTCTGATAAGAACACGTCAATTCAATGTTTCGTTTCTGGCTGTGGAGTTGGTTGAATATTTTGTTACTTTACACTTGATTTAAATCACTACTGAATGCTTTAGTCCACATGAGGTGAAGATGACCCGTCACATTATTTACTCTCTGACTATTTAAACTTTTGTCAATGTTAAGGCTTGAACTACTCTAATACGATACTTCATAGCCAAAAAGAGAATCAAAGCCCCTGGATTATTGCACACAAAAGTCCTATAAACGTTTGTAAACTGTAAAACGAAGCCCGTTGTGCCTTAAAAGTCAAACGAAAGTACTAGGATCCCACAAGTACAATTTAGACAAAGTTGATGTGATGATTGAAGCTTACTCAGTGCCTCTGTGCCAAAAAGTATTGTTGGCTCATTATATGCTATATTATGATGAAAGGAACTCTTCCTTAATAGTGAAGCATCCATTAAATACTTTTATAATTTTGTTGTCAGCCTGATCTATTAAGGTAAATTTTTTATTATGGCCCAAAAGTAATATCCACTCTCCAATGGCGTTATGCCTGTGGAGAGTATATCTATCCTGGAAAAACAGTAGTCCTAAGCAACTCATTTTCAGAAACTAACTATATCAGGGGCGTCCAACATGCGGAACCTCGAGGTGCGGCCCGCGTGAGATCGGCAGCCAGGATGACAAGAGCCCTGCTGCTTACTTGTGGGAGGGTCTATTCCAGTCCTGCTTCCTCTGTGGGGAGAACGAAGGAGGCCGCGCCCCCTGCTGAAGTCTGTGAGCGGCATCGAGAGCTGTAGAGCAGGTAAGGGGGTGGGGGAGGTTGTGTGAATGAGTATGCCTGATTGAGGGAATGATTCTGTGAATGAATGAATTTGTGTGTGTGTGTGTTAGCATGGATGTGTAAGTGCTGGAACCTAGGCATGATGGGACTGTGATTGCTGTTAGCAATCACACTCCTATCATGCCAAGTCAGCCAGTACATGCTGAAACCTGGCTAGCTGCCCCCCTTGTGTATTGATGCTGCCAGCAGTATGGGGTCTGCACTTACAGCCACCCTGTACCAGCATGTATTGGCTGACTTGGGATGATAGGAGTGTGATTGCTAACAGCTAACAGCAATCACAGTCCCATCATGCCTAGGTTCCAGCATTCACTGGTTGCCTGGGTATAAAAAGAGTGTGTTTGCTGTTAGCAATCACACTCCTATCATGCCAAGTCAGCCAGTACATGCTGAAACCTGGCTAGTTGCCCCCTTGTGTATTGATGCTGCCAGCAGTAAGGGGTCTGCACTTACAGCCACCCTGTACCAGCATATACTGGCTGATTTGGGATGATAGCAGTGTGATTGCTAACAGCTAACAGCAATCACAGTCCCATCATGCCTAGGTTCCAGCATTCACTGGTTGCCTGGGTATAAAAAGAGTGTGTTTGCTGTTAGCAATCACACTCCTATCATGCCAAGTCATATTGTTGATTTTTTTTGTCCAAAGTAAAAGTAAAAGTGTGGTTACACACTAAAATTGGACAAAAAATACAATGCCCAGCCAACCAGTACATGCTGGAATCTGGGTATGCCTGAGATTGCTGTTAACAATCATAATATATAATTTTTTTTGTACAATTTTGGTGTGTAACTTACTTTTATTAAAAGTGTGTGAGAGGGTCGCTTTCAGTTTCGGCTAAGTGAACCCTGAATTTTTGGTTTTGGTCCAGAATTTTCATTTTAGTGCATCCCTAAAATAAATAGAACTATTTTATTTTTACTTATCCAGAATCCTGAATTTGTAGGCCCAGAAATCCCAGAAATCAGTGAGAGGAAAAGTAAAGGTTTTGCGTCATTTACTTTATTTTAATCTGCATATTTTAGTAAAGGCCATATTTTCTCTCAGTGAAAAATGAGTGCGGCCCGCGCACGTATACAATTCTGATGAAGTGGCCCACTGCAGAAAAAACTTGGACGCCCCTGAACTATATCCTTTAGTTTAGTCTCTTAGATTTTGAGAAATACCTTGACATAACATATCTGTGATGCTTTAACTATGCAAATATACAGTATACTTTCACCTTATGGCTTTTTCTACTAATGCTGTATTGGTAGTTAAAAAAAAAATGTTTACTTAAAACTAGGTAGTTATTACATACATATTATATAACATGTGTATAGAATTTGAAGCCCAGGTGTAATCATCCAGTGGCAGGGGCAGTGCTCAATTTAAAAGGTCTTAAATCAATCAGGGGCAATTGTAAGGAAGGGAGAGGATGTGGAGGAACAGAAAGACAGATTTTCACGTCAGTTTTGCCTCCTCCCTACCCTGTAAATGTCTGTGTGGTCATCCTTACGCCTTTTCCATTTACTACAGCTGATTCAGAATAAATGATTTTCCAATTAAAACTGACCTCATATCTTTTATAACAAATTTGTAATATGTGTAATATGTAAATAATTTAACGTTCCATCATAAATGCAGAGTTAATTTTACATTACATTCAATAGAGAGTCATTCACGCTGACATCATGCTTGTGTTTTAGACCTGATCACAGGTTCTATAATGGAAGACTTAGACTTACGTCATATTGCCTTGTTATAGTTTTTGGAAACAAAAATGAATGCTGCCCCATATCTCTGCATTGATCTATGGATATATTCTGTATAACATTTACACTGTTATTTTTTACTGAGGGGGTGTGGAAGTGGCTAATGCAGTGAGGAAAGTTAAACATGCATGCGATAGGCATTTGGCAAACTTGATTCTAAGATTACTGATCTACTGATGCCATAGTTTTATTGAGAATTATTTCCCAGCTCACCCAATTTGGAGGAAAAAATGTATCTTACATTTGTCCGTTACTAATGCTGACTATTTTGACAATAGACACTACAGACATATTTCCCTGTAAGCACTATGTTCTTGGTGTGTGAAAAATCAGCCCCTAAAAACACACAGAACCCAGGTTCTATCTAACGAAAAGCTCAATCTACGCTTAGGAAAGCCTTCATCAGAAAGGTGAACAAGGGTAGAAAAAATAACATACATAGATTTGTGACGTCTGCTAAAATGTCTAAGTTTTGGTAAAAATTATTCAATCAAACATTTTCTGCATTAATAAGCATTATAAAGGTTAATTAACTGAAAAATATGTCATGTCAAGGTGACAGAGAGCAGGGCCCCATAAGTTGTTAAGAGAATTGCTGTGCACATTTGAAAGGTACCAGCAATGACGTGCTCCGCTGCAAAACCACTAAGTCTAAATGAATGCATTTAGGGGCGAAGCAGATGTGCTCAGTCTTTTATAGATCTTCTGTCATTGCAATGCAATACATAAATATTGCTGTGATGCTATGCATTGTTATGATGCTCTGATACACAATAATATGTTGTTTACAACCCCAGTTAAGGTCAGTAAATTCTTTTTTTTTTTTTTCTCAATTCACCGTTTATTAAAAACAATTGTGACCACATACAAAAAAATACATGGCATATCGAAAGTAGTTGTACAACGGTCATCAGAAGACATATGATGGGAATGGTATACAATGCATGTATAACAAGGATCAAAAGAAGTAAAAGAAACTAACGACATCTACATGTCCAGATCCATAGAAGCCCAATATGTATACATAGGACAGTAGCATAACAAAACAGCCCATAGAGAATATCCCATACATAGCATATCAAAGAAGTACCAAGTGGCATTTACATAAAACGGGAATTGAGCAGAGGAACGAATGCATCATAGGATGCAAGCTACCGAAAACGAGAACCCAACAGTGGACGACTGAGACTCCTCCGGGGAGAAGCAAGCAGTATGAATGCAAAATGTGTATTAGCACGGCAGAGCACCAGAGACCAGAGAACCGCAGAGAGTACGTAGACCGAGATCAAGAAACCTAGTATGGGTCAAGGACAGGGGGGTCACCAACAAAACCCGTCAAAACCCTATGAAAAGAGGGGGACGACAAGAATTCCCTCCAAGGGAGCCATTTAAGTCCGTTTCTGTACCCGGCACCCCTAGCAGAAGATACCAGATCTTCCATCTGACAGATGAAATTAACACTAGACAGCCAGGCCGAAATAGGGGGGGAGATGGGTTGCTTCCAGAAACGTGGGATAACCGCTTTGGCAGCAGAAATTAAGTGAATGGAGAGCGACCTCTTATAGGACCCCAGACTTGATGTAGTATGATGGAGAAGCATACCCTCAGGGGACAGGAGAAAATCGGGATCCCCTAGCTCTTTAATGACAGCAAACACAGCAGTCCACAGGGGCTGTACCAAAGGACAATCCCACCACAGGTGGAGATATGAGCCAGAAGCAGCCCCGCATCTCCAACAGCGGGGAGAAACCTGAGGGAGAAAACGGTGTAGTTCCGCAGGCACCCTATACTATCGCGTAAGCAATTTATACGCGGATTCCTGCAATTTGCAGGAAATCGCGCCTTTGTGCGTGAGAATCAGGATCTTATAAGGTCAGTAAATTCAACTGGACTGCCCTTTATTGCTTTTTATTTTTATTACAGTAGAATCACTTTAAGTGACCGGTCCAATATATTAGTAATACATATGTCAATGTAAAATCGCAAAATCTAGAATTGGCACTTCTAAATAATATATAACATTTTTCATATCAATAGTGCAGTTTAATTCATGTGAGCTTTATTAAAGCTGATACATGGACAGAGTATGGCTAAAGTGCACCCTATTCTTATATTGGTCAGTAATGGAGCTCCTCTGACCCAGTCTTCTAGCCATCACAATTTGGTCCTTGACAAGGCCGCTCAGATCCTTACACTTGACCATTTTTTCCTGCTTCTTACACATGAACTTTGAGGACGAAATGTTCACTTGCTGCCTAATATATCCCACCCACTGACAGGTGCCATAATAACAAGATTATCCGTGTTATTCGCTTCACCTGTCAGGGGTCATAATGTTATGGCTGACATATTAGAAAAGACACTATGCCGTGTTATGCAAAAATGCATGGATTTATATTTTATTGTGACATACAAAATAGTGGTGGTCTATCTTTTTGTTTAACCCATTGCCTTTATCATGTGTTATCTTTTTGCATAATAGTAAAAAGAGAATTTGAAAAAGTCAGCATTTTATTCTATTCAACCTTGAGCTATTACACTACATGATGTTTAAAAGAAAAAAGAAACTACAGGTCTATTAATGCTAGCCCTTTCAGGGTGTAATCTAAAGACAAGGTCAACATGTAGGACTCCATTGTATTCAATCAGTCAGAAACCTTATATGCATTGCAGATTCCCTGCCCTTGAGATCCCTTGTCTGAAGCAATCTGCTGAAAGGTGATGGAGTAGAAGAGAAGCTAAATAAGATGCATATGGTATAGAGCTTGCTATATTCTTGGTCACATCATCTGCATTCCCTTGGGTCCAGACAGACAGTGACAAGGCAGATCAATACTTTAATCTAATTCAGACAAGATGACTTACCCAGAGTGTCTTTCATTTTTGTACAAATACTCTTCTATTAAACAGAACTGCATTTCAATAATGGTGGATAATGTATTTTATGACAGCTGACAAATAAGGTAATTATTTTAAAAAACCTTGAAGTAATGGCAATGTAATAATTGAACAGCCAAGAGACAGTTGTTCTTAAAAAATGTAAAATCTCAGGGAAACGCACTTGAGATAAAATCAAACCCCCCGGCCAAGACACGTTATGGCTCCTTCTGTAACTATTTATTTTATGCTTATCTGCGGTATTTCTGTATTTTCTATCCAGTATCAGCATTATTTCCTCATTTAAATAGAATGCTTATGGAAGTAATTATTTTACTTTTCTATTAAAACAACAATTTTTACAGATTTTCAAATTACTAATTTTTTGTTACAACAGACAAATCAGACGACCCCACCACACAATAGGTACCATTCATAAGTTCCAATCATAAGAATTTACTCCAGCTCGAAAAATCCCACTACTGATTATCTCTAAAAATTATAGTAGATCAACACTAAACTACCAAATCCTGGTTTTGCTCAGTGTTGTTAGGTTTCTATTAGCGGGGATAGATTAAAAGCAGAGCACTGAAACAATTGCTTCATGGCCCCGGCATTTTGAGGAGCCCTATAATTCTCATCTGTGCCACAGAGCGGTTATTGGATCAGGCCCCGTTGACACAGGCAACAGTCTTCCATCACTGATACTGCACCCCGGAAAGTTACGTAATTTCCTAGCGTGCAGCACAGTAAGGGAGCTACATGGTCACAAGCAGAAGATAAGATTGAGTTGGATTGAGGGGGAAAATGTTAATTACAAAAAAGGAAACACGGTAATATGATATATTAATGGATATGCATATTGCATATACAAACAAAATCTGCCTTTTTTTACATAAAAATAACTTTTCTCTTCTCTTATTTCACCTCTCTCGCTTTGTTCTCTTGTAGCATTTCTGTAACATCCCAAGCTGTGTTCTAGCCACCTTCTGAAACCAAGCACTAAACCAACCATTATCAACCCATATTGCCCCCAAATAATCCCCCCTTCATCTTCATGCTCCTGAAAGCTAGCGGCAGAGTATGCAGTGGAAGCATCCATCATCTCCTCTAGCAAAGAAATTCAAGACGCAACCACCGGCAGTTGATGTCTTCTGGGAAAAAGTTGGTATGACGATGGGAAAATTGCATCGCAAAGGAAGGTGACTATGTAGAAAAGTGATGTTATTTGTTTTTGATGTAATATGTTTTGAAATAAATAGAGTTTAAAAAAGTGTGGAAACTTTTTGAACATCCCTCATAACTTTTCATCATCTTTATACCCATCCTTTATTTCCCCATCATCTTAATCTTAATTTGCCTTAGCATGCCCCCTTCATAGTCATACAATATTCAACAGTACTTTCCTTTATATCATATAATTTAACACATGGTGTTAACTAGAAAACACAGCCCCCTCCACTTTACAAACATGTTTAAAGGTGCCACATTTGTACCCCAAAACAATGATAGCCTTTTTTTTTGCCACAAAAAACAGCTTGTTTGTGCCACCCTTGCTCCTAAACAGCTTGTCTGTGCCATATTTACCAACCCAAAAAGCTTGTTTGTGCCATCTTTGCCCCAAACACCTTGTCTGTGCCCCCAAACAGCAGACTGTCTGTGCCATCCTTTGCCTTCAAACAGCTTGTCAGTGCCCCCAAACAGCATGCCTGTGCCATATTTGCCCACCAAAACTTACACTTATACATCCATGCTCAAACACAAACCACACAAGTACACATACACTTACACATACATTCTCTATCTAACATACATTCATACATACTTGCTTCGTTACCCTCCCACTAACTTTCTTACTCTCCCACTCAGTAGCTCACTCCCTCCCTCTTGAACCCCCTAACCTCAACCACAGCTTTCTGATTAACACTTGCACACTGTGTGAGAAGTCTCTCTTTTATTGTGGGATAAGTACTGCCAGTCAGTGCCGCCGATATGACATCATAATCTGGTTTGGAGATGACTGGCCTACACGTAGTGACTCAGATGGCTAGCTTCGAGACCGCCCCAGGCGAGACATCCTACAAGGAAATATCCCGTCTGGTCCGGCCCTGAATAACACAATATATGACTACAAGAGGAAGGTAGGATAGAGACCAACATGATAGAAAGAAGATATAAAAATTTTAAGAAAAGATGCTAACAAGTGAGGTACAAAATTAGATTGGGCAGAAGAAATTGCCAAAGAGTTAGACAGAAAGAGAAAAGAGGAGAAAAAGAGCTTGCTAAAGGCAGGAAAACTAGAAAAGTATGGAAGAGACAGTGAAATAAACATCTGTAGAGTTTAACTGAACAAAAGTATACATTTTTGTAAATGCACATTGTTTTGTAGTATCATGAAATTTTGTAAACTCTTTTCATTGTGTTAAACTTACAATTTTTTTCATGTTGAAAAAATGTTGGCCATAAGATAAGAGGGGTCTTCCTGTATAATTGCTCAAGGGAACAAAGCTCCTTAATTCGTCCTTGTCTATTGGCCTAAATAGTTTCTCCTGTACACCATCCAATAATACAGTAGACATTTTTATCAATGATAAAGTAAAACACGCAGTTCCCTTTGGGTTTTTTTACCTCCTTGAAGTAAAAACCAGCTTCAAAAATATCTAGTTGTTTTTTTCTTTTTAACCAGACATGGCCATGTTAAAAATGCTATGTTGATAGCAGGATACAGATTAACAAAATACTTTTTGACCATCTGAAAAGAAAAATCAGAATTCACAACTATATACGAAAGCTTTTATAAATATTGTGCTGCATATCACAGAAGGCACTTTCAGAAAAATAAAAGCAAATGCAAACTCATTACCTCTCAGAGAAATTTTTTTCAATGTCTTTGTCTACTTATTTTAAAAAAGTCTTAGTATATCCAAGAATCTTATTGCGGACCAAGTAATGCATTACCAAGTTCCAGTTTTTGAGGGCTTAGATGCCTCTGTCTTGCTTTTACATGCCAAGCTTTGTGTTCTTACCGTTTTATGCCAATTTCAATACCTTTGTTCTTGTTCTTCCTATTAGGAAACTCAGAATAGCTTCTACAATTCCTCTGGCTCTCTGTACTATAATTTAAAAGAAGATAAGGAAAGTAGAGAAGAATACTCTTTAAAGAGAGAGCAGATGTAGTACTCTCCACTGAAATATAAACCTTAACACTAATGGAGTTAAGGCAGTAAAATGTGTTCTTGAAAGGTAGCAAAGAAAAAAAAAATGAAAAAGGTCAATTCTTTTTTTCTCCTTGCCAGATCGGCCTTCAGAAAATAACTCTTAAAGCAAAATATCCCAATATGCTTTTGTGCACAAAAAGCATTACAAGGAGCTCTTGAAATGGTTAGATACAAAGATGAGACAAGTAAAAGAGAATGTCAATGTGATCTGCACAGGCAGCTTACATTTTCTGTTTATTTAGACATATTATTTCTTTTAAAAGGAGAACCATGTGGTAATGTATGTATGTAAACACACACAAATATGCTAATACACATAAATTATAACACACATACACATTCATTCTAACACACACACTACCTCTCACACCACACACACTCCATCTCACACTGGTCTAATACATGCACACACTTACACATATATGCTCACACACTTACACATTATTTATTTATAGACATTCATACAGTTATACATAGACATCCATGCTCACACACTTATACATAGACATCCATGATCAGATACACTTATACATGGGCATCCATGCTTATACAGATACTTATACACAGACATCCATGCTCACATACACTTATGCATTCAATTATGCTCACATACACGTATGCATTCACATCCATGCTCACACACACACACATATACATAGACATCCATGATAGTATACATTTATACATAGACTTTCATGTTCACACAGACACTTAAACACATACATCCATGTTCACACACACTTATGCATGCACATTTATGCTAACATACACTTATACATAGACATCTATGCTCATATACAATTATACATAGACATCCAAAATCACACACTCATACATAGACATTCATGCTCACACACACATACATATACATTTATTATCATATATACTTATTAATAAACATCCATGCTCACACACACACTTACTCACAGACATCCATGCTTTACATACACTTATGTATGCACATGCATGTCCACACACATTTATATATAGACATTCCTGGTCACATGCTCTTGTACACACACACATTCATGCTTTCATACATCTATGCATGCACATTCATGTTCACATACATATATACAAAAACACATACACTGTTTCTCTCTTTAGACAGAATGGCAATGTTTTATGTACCTTTCAAATGTTTCCTCCTCTAGGAGTGCAAACTAAAAAAAACAGTTCACAATTTTTTTCTTCTTACTCCAGTGATTGGACCTTTTTAGATAGATATAAATTTACAAGCATGCAAATAAAAGATTATTAGTAAACTATATATAAATAAGAGAACTATGGAAAAAAGAATAGTGTTTATGATTATCAGATTAAAAGTAACTGTACGTTTATATGCTTTTAATACAAAGTACAGTATTGAATCAACACTTTAAATTATATTCAGATCAATGAAATGAAAAGTACCTTTTTCCCCCGGGTGCATTAATTCCACTCTGTGGAAATGTCAGCTTGTCCAAAATTTAATACATGAAAAGTACTTAATATTTTAAAAGGTTCATTATCAAAGTACTGAACTTTTCCTGTGCTGAATTATTGATCCGCAAAAGTTTTCTTTGTTAATTTTCATGCACCATTTATTACAGTTCTGGTATGATGGAGGTGATGATGTGCTTTCTATAGTCTCCCTCAAAAAACTGTAAAAGGGAACCTAACTTGAAATCGCACTAGCATGTCCCTGGTTCCCCACGGTATATTTGATGCTATCATGCAAACACAAAACAACAATGAGCACGTTTTTCGACATGTTTAGCTAAATGGAACTGAAACAGTCACAGATGACAATTTCATAAATACATTAATTAGAAGTGTCTCCAAATAGCATGCAATTTTAAATTATTAACATAAAACACTGCATTATAAATGACTGCAAATTGCATTCTGGGTGCTCTCCATGCTTAATTTATTATGTCGTAGGAAAATTTGTAAATTACTTCCCTGTTATATTTTTAATGGGTAGTTTTATATGTATATTGTTTCATTAAGCCAAGCTTAATTTACATTCTACTACTTACACATCTTACCATACTTATGGTTATGCATTTGAATGTATGATATATTTAAAGCATAAAAAATGAAAAATAATGAAATTTAAGAAGACTGCTATATTGAAATGATCCAACCATATACTGCTGGGTTTCAAATAAGTGTCTAAACAGTGACAACCATCTAAAACAGCCACAAAATAGGAAATCACTTAATAACACTGCAGGAAAAAACATAAAGGAAAACATCCACCATTACAGCTTTGAGCACCTATCTATGTATTAATCTATCTATAGCTCGTGCTTGTTGTTTGTCAAACAGGATAATTGTTAATGCATTTTCAGTGTTAAATGCACTGGCTTCCTTTTAATAGAAGAAAAAGCTATGGATTAGTCAAACATCAAATTGCAGTTTTTCTAAGTATATTCAAAGGCAAAATTATATTCTGATCGTTGTATGAGCAGACAGTCGAATATGATTGCTCACTACAATGCTAGGCGGGAGTAAACTGCTGCCAGCAGTTGAGATCAGCAGTCTGGCATGCTGGTAAAACAGCCTGATTCTTGCTAAAACAGAGTAATTAGCTATTGTAATGTCATGGGTACCCCCAACATCCTAACTCCTCTTCCCCAATTAACAAGTGTGAAAGAAAAAAATGAGAACAAACTAAAAGACAAAGTTGTATAAATATTTTTTTCTAAAATAAGATAAAAGCTAATTGATGACTTTAAGGATGATGGAGAGGGTAATGGGAGTTTTTGCTCAGATCATGGGTGCACAGTGTCCCTTCATTGAATAGCTGTGGCCATATGTGCTTGGGTGGTGGTCAGGGTCACCATCAGGGGGTTCAACTGATACTGACCAGGAAAAGGTCCAGTAGGGCATTATGTAATGTAATTACATGACCCCATGGTAGACACTGGTGTAAAGAAGGCCCCCCAGACACCTTGCCATGCCGTTGCTGTGGGCCACTCTTCCTCAGGTTCAACGCGCTGATATCTGAACAGCGGAATATGACCTAATTTCCTGGCAAGAGAGGCAACACTTTGTGTGTATATGTGTATGTTTGTGTACTGTACTGTTGTGTAACAGTCAGTATGTATATAAGGTGTTAGAGGCATAGACACTATATATATATATATATTGTATATACACACATACACACATACACTATATGGACAAAAGTACCTAACCATTATATGAAGAGGGACTTGTTTGACATCACATTCTAAATATATAGACAAACATGTGTATTTGGTGCCCCCTTCCACTCTTCTTGTAAGGCTTTCCACAAGATTCTGGAGAGTTTCTGTGGGAAATGTTTGCCCATTTATCCAGTAGAGCATTTGTTAGGTCAGGCACTGATTTTGGATGAGAAGGCCTAGCTCCCAATCTCCTTTTCAGTTCATCCCAAAGGTGTTCAATGGGGTTAAGGCCAGGGTTCTGTGCGGGCCAGTCAAGTTCTTTCACAACAAATTAACCATGTCTTTATGGACCGTCCTTTGTGCACTGGGGCACAGTAATGCTGCAATAGAAAAAGGACCTTTTTGGAAGCATAGCATTGTGCAAAATGTCTTGTTATTCCGATTTTTCTTTACTGGAAGTAAGGGGCATGGCCCAACCCTTAACAGCCTCATATCATTATCCCTCCTCCACCAACCTTTACAGTTGGCACAATGCAGTTGGCAGGTAACATTCTCCTGGTATCCTCCAAACCCAGACTCAACCCACAGAGCTGTCTATTGATGTCCTTTTTTTTACAAGAGCTCAGAATGTTTGTTCGGTATATCAGTGTTCTACAGCCTTAAACACCACAGCAGAAATGTGTTTGTTTAAATACATACATTATTATTTACAAGTTACATAACAAGTCTTCATAAAGCCATGCCCCTAGCCACACATCTATCCCCATCCCCTAAAAGAATTGTGTACTTTGGTCATTTGAAATATTGGAATTATGATGAGAGTGCTCGTTGTGGTATCTGCTCACATATACAACACATAACCAACTTGCATATTAACAAATCTGCAAGTTGCTTTTTTCCAACATGCATCAACTCTTGGTTTCCAGTAGCTTTCCCGCTTTAGAGTAAGTTGAGAGTGATTTTTTTGTGCAAATATGAAAGTGATTTTCCAACCAAGATTTACTGCTGCAAACACATATTCTCACGTATGTTTGTAGTACAGTATATTAACAAAACAGCAATTGCTGTCTCCCCCTTAATTATATTTGACACACCCATTGGTTAAATTGAAGAAAAAGGGAACAGCATTAGTTAGCACCTAAAGGAAAAACAGATAAATCATTGACCATATGAAAAAAATCCACTGGCATTAGAAATTATGTTTTAGCTTGAAGCAAATATACACTTTATGACCAAAGTATGTGGACACCACACCTATATGAGCTTGTTGGATATTCCATTCCAAAACCATATGCATTAATATGGTGTTGCCCCCCTTTGCAGCTATAACATTTCCATTCTTCAGGGAAGGCTTTCCGCAAGATTTTGGAGAATGTCTGAGGGAATATGGGAAAGGGCCTTCTTCAAACTGGTGTCACAAAGTTGGTAGAATACAATTGTCTGATCTTTCTTTGTATGCTGTATCTTTATTATTACCCTTCACTGGAACTAGGGGGCCTACCGGCCTAGCCCCAAACCCTGAAAAACATCCCAAGACCATTAACAAATCCTCCACCAAATGTTACAGGAGCCAGTATGCATTTTGGCAGGTAGCATTTTCCTGGTATCCACCATACCAGATTTGTCCATCAAACTTCCAGATAGTCAAGCATGATTCATCACTCCAAAGAACACATTTCCATTGCTCCACAGTCCAGTGGTGGCATACTTCACACCACTCTGGCTGACACTTGATATTGCACAGAGGGACCATTGGCTTGTGTGCAGCTGCTCGACCATGGAAACCCACTTCATGAAGCTCCTGAAGCACAGTGTTTGTGCTGATGCTGCTTCTAGAGGCAGTTGGAACTCTGAAGTGAGTGATTCTACAGAGGAGAGACAATTTTTATGCGTTACGCATTTGAGCATGCAGCAACCATGTTTTGTGAGTGTACGTGGTCTACTGCGTCATGGCTGAGCTATTGTCATCTCACAGTATTATCACTTACAACAGTCAAGAGCAGATCTTGCAGGGCAGAAATTTTGTGAACTGACTTGTGGCAAAGGTGGAATCCTATGACATTGCTATGTTTAATGTCACTGAGCTTTTCAGTATGACCCATTCTGCTGCCAATGTTTGTCTTTGGAAATGTCATGCCTATGGGCTTGATTCTATATATCTGTTAGCAATGAGTGCGGCTGAAAAACCTAAACTCAATAATTAGAAGGGATATTTGCTGTCATACTTTTGGTCATATAGTGTATAACCCTGGCCTGAGTCAGATCTGGACTGGCAATTTGTCACACCAGGTTCTAGCGGCAGATTTGGTGCTGCAGTGTGCCGCCGGCTGAATACGCATGGTCTAAGCATAAAAATTTAACATGCAGTTGTGAATATCCAGCTAGAGCCACTCAGTCATGCCCAGATTCACCCTTGCTTGAATGAAGACTAAAAATATATGGTGTTTGGATTTAATTTCTTCATGTGTTTTGCATCATATGATTAAAATGTCTCCCTGAAGGCAAACTCCTTTGAAGGCAAGCTCTGTGCCAACTGTTCAGTTGAGTGGAACTTCTATTTGTTTGCATGACCCTTGGAAAAATCTGGTTTTAATACCTAGACCAAATTTTAGTACAAGTTCAGTTCTGTATGGAGGACTGACCCCTTAGGGTTTGCTTCCCTTTTTCTATTTTTTATGTATGGTTTCAGGTCCTGTCTAGAACTACAGCATCCTTCCTTCCACAGAGGTGCCTCATTAATGGTGTCCAGGGAGGGTTTTGAGAGTCTTTGTTGGTTAAAAGTGCCACTGTATCACAGATTCAGTCCCATGGTAAGGAATATTGGCACATTAGCATTAAATAGGACTCATCCTGATTACGAGAAGGGGCATATCTAGAAACCAGAGGGTCTTGGTGTGAAAATTGCTCAGCCCCCCAACTTGTCTGTGCCTTCTTTGCCTCTTGCCCCCTTCCCATATACACTCTGACACACATATGTAAACACACTTACACACATTTTACCCACTTACACATACATGCTCACTCATTATCACCTACACATACATGCTCACACACACTATTACACATACATGCTGACACACACACACATAAAATTATACATCCATGCTCACATACGCACATAATTATACATCCATGCTGACACACACACAATTACAGATTCATGCTGACACACACACACACACAATTACACATCCATGCTCACTCACACACAAAATTACACACCCATGCTGACACACACAATTACACACCCATGTTTCCTCACATACACAATTATACATCCATGCTAACAGGGCAAGCAGCTTTCTGTTTCACTGCACTCCTGTCTACCAGTTCAAAATAGTTCAAGAAGGGCCCTTCTGACCTGGTGTGTGTGATTACTTGCTTTGTTGTGTGTGTTTTCTTTGGGACTTATTATTTTATAAATTTGGTGGAAATAGTTATTTTTCCTGTGTCACAAAGGAAAATATGACCCTAGTATAGAAATAGCTAGTACACAGATCTGTGACTGAGGTTGTGTCCCCACTCGGAAGCTGTGCAAAATGTTCCATATTTTTGTTGCCAGTCTTTAGCAGTTATAGTAAAATTTATATGACTAGGCCTACTGCCAAGACAGCTGTTACAGCAGCATCATCCTCAGAATTATCTGACACACCTTTTCCTGGCCATTTTTTAGTAACAAATAAAGCTTTCTCTTTAGAATCAACTTTAATTAAAATACATCAAACTACTTGTGGCTTTAATCTTGAAGTAATGCATTTACCTTAATCCTGTGAGTGATCAGTTCACCATTCACTTAGTATAATAGGTTATACAAAGAATATAAAATCGATGGTTAGTCACTAGGTAACAGTACAGTTTTTCTGTTGAATTTTCCTGCTAGGAAAAAATTTGCTCAGTGTCAATCGTTATTTTCTCGGGACAAAAGTGGGATAAAAAAATCTGCATATACAAATATTACAGATTTGTGGCTGTGATTCTAAAGCCCTTTCTAGGACTGATACTCTGGAATGAAAAATCCAAGGTTTCTAGAGACATATTCACTCTTCATGTTAGAGAAAACCACAAATAACGGCAAATGAAATAAATGTTCTGCAACAGAATGAAAAAAAGCAAACCTTTTGATGCTACAACACAGGATTTTCTTGAAGACATGGAAATGTGAAACTTGTCTATGCAAATAACACAAACTGTCCCGCATATAAAATCCTTTACTCCTCTGGCGCACCCACACTTTGTACGTCCCTGTAATTGAATGGCCTTTACCACCCTGCTGTTGTTCCATGCATGTATGTTAATGAGCAGAACATATTGAGCAGCTTGGTAAATGTACTTTGTAGTTAAGCTTCTGTCCATAGCAGCTGTAGGAATGTAGTCTATATCTGTAACCAAGAACAAATGTGTCCACATAACATTCGACAATATTGTTATTATCATTTTTTTTCTTAATAAATGTGGCTTATTGTTGTCAAGCAAAAATGTTCAAGGTATTATCTGTATTAGACAAAAATAATCAATTTAGAAAAGCATAAGGGGGAGTTTTGTCTCTGCAGCCTCCAAAAGACCATTAGCAATTCACAGTCCTTCCGAGTGAAAGCCAGAGACATTTTGGCATTGCGTGTAAAAGCGTTTTCATAGTTTGGATTAACATTTCCATGATGCTGCTATCTGTGAAAACAAATTGATCTTACAAAAGGCTGTTTCCCAGCAGTCATTTGGCTGGAAGTGATAGGAGCTCATTTTAACCAGATCTGTGTACTTTGAAAGGAGAGTGGAACAGCAAATCTCACACACTACACTTCTCTTTCCCATTCCACATAGAAAGTGTGTCTATTAAATGTGACTTTTACTGCCAAAGCACTTGTCATTTTACATTAGCTTTTGCAACTTCTGCTGTGACAAAGTGAGCAGCGTCTCCTTTTGCATAATGAAAATATTTTCACATCTCTGCTCAACCTGCTAACTGCGATTACAGCCAATTGGCCTATGAAATGACATTAGCTTCCAGCTCCAACTGAACAGAATCACTGTGGCCGTCTAGCCTCTTAAAATGTGGTTTTCCATGTATTCAATTGCTGAAATCTGCACATTAAAGTAAAAATTGAAAAGTAGAGCCAAAATCAGTGAGAAAAATGTGTAACTAAAGATAATAACATTTACGTATCCCTCATTTCTCACACTGCATGCACTTGGGAGAGATAACAATGTTACCATTGTAGGAGAACAACATAGAAGTGTTAACGCTAAAAACATATTATTTACATAATTTCAGAGTAACAATAGTAATAGAATGACACCCACAAGGTCGAGATACCACTAACTATGGGGATGTTTTCTGGTAAATGTAAGCTATTTGGATCTTGGGGAAAAATTAATAACACTTTTTTTACAATCAAATGCCGCTTACTTATATATAAAAACAATAGAATGCCAGGTTTTTAAAAGAAGGCAGAAAATCTAATTTATAGAAATATTTATAAATAAAACAAGTATCAAAAAAGTGTTTTTATCTATATTGTAAACTCAATAAAACAGATATAAATTAAATATTTTTATGTAAAAGAAAAATCAAAATATAGCATTTCCTACATTTCAGTTATTTAAAACCTATATATTCTATAACACTATACATCTTTAAGTACCATAGAATCATCTTGTTTTCTTGATCCAGGCTTATTTCTGTTACCATATTTGCTTCTTCACATTCAGCAGCTCAAAGATTTGCAAGGTGCATGTTAGGAAATTCACAAGATTTGAATTTATACTTTTGATTTTTATGCTATCCATATCAGACTATATAAACTCACCTCGGGTCTTGAAACACAATTACCAACGTATGAGAACAGAGATGCACAATCCATAGCAACAGCTGCAAAATTGCTAATACTGGGTCTAATTAAGGTACTATAAATTAGAGAATGTGAGAAGCTACAATCATGGCTGCGTGATTATGACATAAGTATATGGATGACAATGTGCTCTAATTTTGCTGATCAACATACCCCATGAACAGACGGGACAAATAGATCAAAACGCGTACATTTAATGCAACCAGTCACTGTAAAAACAAAAAGATAGATTAAGCTGTTCAGACTCCAGTGCTAACAAGCATTACAGGCTGGAACCATTTGCTGTCAGAGGTAATAACACTCAGTATATAGAAGAGCTGCAACATAGCAGCACTTTGATGGTGATGATGTGGTGATATACAAGTACACACCTGTGAAGAGGACACTAAATCTACACCAGCATTCATTACTGTGTTGGTAGGAAAAACAACACTAATAATGGAAAGTGTAAACGGAAATAGCAGACAGCAGAGAGTGACATTTGCATGGTCCCAGACAGCTTGTTAGCTGAAGTGGGTTTTAATTAGCTATTTTCCAGCAGCAAACGAGCAAATTAGTGACAGCCATAAACAAGCAGAGACAATCAGGCCTTGAAGAAAATGAGGTAGCATCATTTTTATGAAAACTTTAATATACACAAAGAGCCAGCCAAAGGCATTTTGTATGAAATCTCCCTAGATCCTCTACTTCACCATAATAGTGTAGATTTATCAGACCATGGAAATAAGCAAACATCTTTATTGTATTTCTAAAATGTAATATATATATATATATGTGTGTGTGTGCGTAAATAACCACATATAATAAAATAATTACAGATTAAGTTTTCACATAGTTTATATATATATATATAAACTGTTTAGAATATATATAGTCTAAGACACGCTGACATAATTTTCTTAGAGCCGTGCTGAAGGAACAGCTACCAACACATCAGCTAAGTTATTTTTGTAGAAACAACCCATCACCCAGATTAAAGGGTTCACTCCAATTACCTCTTTGCCTTTTGGCTAGGATAAAGTTAATACTTGTGAGCGAGGGGAAACATGGTTCTCTGCCTACCAGGCCAAGGCAGCATGAAGCCAGAGGTGTTTCTTGAGCGCCAGGGATGTCCAAACCTGAGGGTGCACCACAATTTATTCTGAGTGTGGGGTACACTCCAGCACAGCAGTGTGTGGGTTGTGGGTATGTATATGAGATCCCATTAGACCTCCCACTGTGTTTAATATTTTTCTCGGCTCTCCCTGGCTCTTCTTGGCTGGTAGGTGATATTTTTTTATAATGCCAGCCGAAAAGAAGCCTTACTGATGGCACTTTTTATTTTTTATGTTTGCACTTTCAGTCAGGTTATGACTGAAATGGTAATTAGCATGATTCCACAATTCATCATATGTATGTATGTAACAACCACTGGAAAATATCATTGTTTGCTTAACAATTAAACGTAATATGGCATTTGGTATGATTTAGTCTGAGATCATGAGCAAACAACTGCCATAGTTATCAAGGCAAAACTAAAACAGACTGGAGTACATAGATATTGTACTGTGAATTTCCAGATAAAGCTAAGATTCCTGAGTACTCTTTGAATGTGTTACATTTAAGTCACCCAGTGATATTCTCTACTTACTATGTTATAAAATTACACCTTATATAGTTTTATGTTATAATTTCTATTGCACAATTAAGTAGTGGTACTATACCCTGCATTTAAGAGCCCCTTTAAGCGTCATATAATATAGTTTCTTTTAAAATATCCATTTACCTGTGTACTTGTAGAACGTGTATCAATGAAATACATTTTGCTTATTTAAGGAGAAGAAACCTAAATAAAAAATAATACATTTAACGATGGAAAGTGTTTACTAATTACTATGCAGAGCGGAGTATAATGCAACTTGTGGAGAATAAACAAAGCATGAACGTGTAATGGAGTGGTCTGCCAAAATGATACATTTTCACAGAATTACCTCGCACAAACTCTCAAGGACACACACGAATATAACCTACTCTGCAGCTCTGTCTACAAGTGCCAGTATTGTGCCCTGGAGGGAAAGGACCAGAAGAAAGATGACTGGTGTTCCAGGCAGATGGTTTGGTGAAACGTTTATTCATTTGTAGTATAGACATTTATTGCTTCAATGCTACAGACATTTTAAATGCTGCTTTTTAAATAAAATTACATCATCATATCAAAAACAAAAATAAACCCATTATAACCCATGTACAAAACAGTTCACATGTACTCTTTGTTTTAAATTTCTTTGCAATGTACATTCATTTTCAGGTGGATCAAGACGAATGCATGGCACTATGATGTTTGCATTTTCCAATAAATTACCATGAGAAGTTTACGGTTCCACCAAAAAATGTAATCCAGCTGTCTAGCTCTGACTAACTTATTTTAAGACATTATTAGAAAGGGAAATAAATATGATACTCATGAGAGACCATTGGCAAAAAAATACATAATTAAATAAGTGTGCTAGTAAGATCCAAGAGACGGCCTTTGACGAGATAGTACATGGTCCCCACCAACCTCAGACAAATTTATGGACATGCCAGTGACGGGTGCTGAAGGTGGCAGATAGGACAAGGAGCATACCAACATATATGGTGGTCCTGCCCAAAACAGGCAAAAATATTGGGCATCAATCACTAAAGCGATCCGATCGGTCAGTGATTCAAATTTTGAGGTATCCCCGTTGCTATACTTTTACAGTAGACGTCCCTGTCCACCCATAAGTGTAAAAAAACACTGACTATACACTTGCTTAACGCAGTTAAGGCCTTAATCCCAGTGTATTTCCCTTAATTCCACTCACCCACTTATACAGAATGGGTAGCTATGATTGAATTTCTCAGAAACATGGAGGGCCTAGTGCATACAGCCAGGGGATGTACATACCAAAACAAAACTGAAATGGCTGGCTTTGGCAGATATAAAGTCTTATCACTATAACCAAAATATAATTTGATTCTACCTTGTCACTATCCCAAGTGTTAAGTAGAGGAGCTACACCTAAGTAGTTAAGAGATTTATAATTCATCACATAATGGCTGATCAAATTGCTTTCTACCACTGTACATAATATCAGAGACTGCATAAACAGAGAGGTATTTTACAGAGCCGAAATGTCTCACATGCCAAATTTCACATATTGTACTGGGTATACATTATGTTGTATTGCAACATAATATTGTATTGTATGTGAACTTGGTATGCTCGTCCTATCATCTTTTAAAACTCTAATAAACGTTAAATACATGTTTTGCCTACTTTACTACGTTAATGTTGACATTAAAGAAAAAAATACCATTTCTTTTTCATGTAAGATCATCAGAAGGTGGGTGGAGGATGAAAGCAGGACTAGAAGCCAGTAGAAAGCGAAGACTGTTGCAAACCAAGTGATTGGACATGGATGACTCTCTAGCAAGGAAATGCTGTTTTTCACTCAGAGCGAGGGAAGAGAACACAAGGAATAACTGGAACTCACTCCCTAGTTAATACATGATCTTCAGGAATCCTCCTTAATAAACCATTGTTGTAAACAGTAAATAATATGAGATACAAGCCTACAAGTGCAAGTGACTTCATTAGCAGAACATGTAGATTAAAATGGTTTACCCTGCATCTGTTAATAAGCATACTGGAAAAGTATATTTGAATGGTCACTTGCAATGTTTGCCCTTGTACTTGGAAAAGTGTATTTGGGCTCCTAAGTGAAAAGAGTCAAGGAAATGAAAAAAGAATCTGGAGTGTTCATTGTTGCCAAAAAGTGATAAAGCATATAATATACACATTTACTGTTACATTTATGTAAAGTTACCCTGCCACTGGACCATTTTATGATATAATCCCTGCATAGAAACATTTACTGTTTATCAAATGAAACACATAGTATATTATCCAAAAAAGACAAATCCTTGGAAGTAGTATACAACTGACGAACATCTCAGGGGACAGAACAGTTCAAAACTGTTTAGTGATGAGTAGCACTACACAATGCAAAACTGTTCTATTTAACACACGTGAAAGCAAAGAATAGCACCCAATTTTGTATAGAATGTAATTATATTTATGGTACAAGAAATATGACATCATATCCCTGCACTGTGCTCTTTAAAGTACAATCCTCCACAGCGTTATCCTGATTATTTAATATTATTATTTAATAGAGGGACTGGCTACGTATTATGTGGTAGTGGAGCTGCCCTCTCGGACCTACAAGGATACACCATATGCCTGGTAAATTGGTATTATCTATCATATCTGTATAAATGTTTGTTGATGAACACATTGTAACGGTGTGGGTTCTATCATAACTTGTATTAATATAATATTGTCACCATATGTACTACATTCTGCATAAATACTCAGACATTATTTAAGGTATAATAGGTTTAAGGGCATTTTAAACAGTTTCCATTGGCTTTGTTCCAGTCCTTGTCCAAATGTATGCATGCATCACATTGTGTACATAAATACAATGAACGTATAATCTGCATGGCTGTTAGTTTATTAATGTGTACCTGTAGAGATTGACATGCCTATGTGTCATTTGAGACCAGGTGAAATATGGCACTAGCTTCCAGAGTAAATCAATCAAAACTAATGTTTTATTTATCAAAAAATGAGAAGAATTTAATGCCATCCTCATTACAACATCCAGCAGATTAGCAACAGTGTAAAATCTAAATAATTTTAGGAACAACCGTACGCATAATGTGGGTTTTTATTATATACTTATTGCTTTCCTGTAAACACACATTTATTTCGTGTGGAAAACTGTAAGATGAATGATTGGGGAAAAGTAATACATCTGCTTTAAGTTTATTGATAATGGAGTAATAAGTTTGAAAAGTAATCTTAGTACCTCTCACTGGAATTCTTAAATTATTTAGAGACTAAGGAATATATTAATTTTCTTTCATTCGTACTAGTATATTTCAACATCCTCTGGAAAATGGAATAATACATTTTTTATTATCATGTGCTTTTACATAGATCCATCTCATATTTTAATAAGTGACTTATGGTTGTATCTTTCACAAGGAAACAACCTTTCATAGTTATGACAAATATCAACTGAAATGACTGAACCTGTGAGATTACTACTGGGAATATATAGTATGTGTATGCATGTTTTAGTATTTTTAAGGCTCAAGTCAAAAATTTCCAATTTGTGTCCTTCAAAAAAGTTCTGAACAACGCATTTTCATGTAAAGAATGTTATTTCAAATTTGGATATGAAAGTAAGCATCCAAAGTGCATTATGTTTATTATTATTATTAGCATGAATTATGGATACATGGAATATCATTGCTCGAGTTTATTCTTATAAATTATTTTAATGTTTATGACATTTTTTATTAGGCCAAAATCTGCATAGAATAAAAAAAAAATGAAAAACTATAGAGTTCACAGTGAACAGCATTTCCTTGCTTGAGAGTCATCCATGTCCAATCACTTGTTTTGCAACAGTCTTCACTTTCTACTTGGTTCTTGTCCTGCTTTCCTCCTCCACCCACCTTCAGATGATCTTACATGAAAAAGAAATGGTATGTTTTTCTTTAATGTCAACATTAACAAGTAAAGTAGGCAAACAATGTATTTAACATTTATTAGAGTTTTCAAAGATGATTGGAAGAGCATACCAAGTTCACATTTGGCATGTGAGACATTTCGGCATTAGCATTTCGGCTCTGTAACATTTCTGTTTAGAAAATCAAGGTGGATCTCTTGAAAACATAGATAGTATGTCTGTGGTAAGTTACCTCTCTGTTTATGCTGTCTCTGATATTATGTACAGTGGTAGAAAGCAATGTGATCAGCCATCATGTGATGAATTATAAATCTCTTAACTACTTAGGTGTAGTCATGGGTATATAGGTTAACTCCGCCTGGAGGAGTTATGTATCCTTTATAGAGGTGCTGGGGATCATCTTGTCATATGCCACTGTACTCTGGTCTCTAATCAAATGATAATACATCAAGTAGGAAAAATAGACAAGAGAGATAATGGGGAACAGTCGCTTGGTATTGAATCGTCAGTGCGTAAGCCTAGCCTAGCCTGGAAAACAGAGACAGAATTCTAGGTTCTAGAATATTTCAAGTAATGTTACCTTGAACAATTTATGGATACAATCAAACAACTATTATATTTCTAGAACATTCACTCATACCTAAAGTAAATGTTGCTCCATATTAAATCCCTGACAATATATATAGTATAAGTATGTATATATATATATATACAGTATTTCACAAAAGTGAGTACACCCCTCACATTTTTGTAAATATTTTATTATATCTTTTCATGTAACAACACTGAAGAAATGTACAAGTAGTGAGTGAACAGCCCGTATAACAGTGTACATTTGCTGTCCCCTCAAAACACACAGCCATTAATGTCTAAACCTTGGCAACAAAAGTGAGTACACCCCTAAGTGGAAATATCCAAATTGGGCCCAAAGTGTCAATATTTTGTGTGGCCACCATTATTTTCCAGCACTGCCTTAACCCTCTTTGGCATGGAGTTCACCAGAGCTTCACAGGTTGCCACTGGAGTCCTCTTCCACTCCTCTATGACAACATCATGGAGCTGGTGGATGTTAGATACCTTGCGCTCCCCCACCTTCCGTTTGAGGATGCCCCACAGATGCTGAATAGTGTTTAGGTCTGGAAACATGCTTGACCAGTCCATCACTTTTACCCTCAGCTTCTTTAGCAAGGCAGTGGTCATGTTGGAGGTGTGTGTGGGGTCGTTATCATGTTGGAATACTGCCCTGCGGCCCAGTCTCCGAAGTGAGGGGATCATGCTCTGCTTTAGTATGTCACACATACTCATGCAGGCCCAGATCATGACCCTCCCACCACCATGCTTGACTGTAGGCAAGACACACTTGTCTTTGTACTCCTCACCTGGTTGCTGCCACACACGCTTGACACCATCTGAACCAAATAAGTTTGTCTTGGTCTCATCGCACCACAGGACATGGTTCCAGTAATCCATGTCCTTAGTCTGCTTGTCTTCAGCAAACTGTTTGCAGGCTTTCTTGTGCATCATCTTTAGAAGACAACAGCCATGCCTTGCCCACCGTGCTGCAGCTCAGTTTCAGGGTCTTGAACATAGCACTGAACATATAACTATTTGCATTTATACAACTATACATTTCAGTTTTGCTAATCATTTATCCTTCTAGTTGATTGTCTATACTGATTGTTGTCCGTTTTATCCATATGGCATTGTGATTTGATTTTTTTGTATTTCATAAAAAAGGGTATTGTTCCTGTTTAATTCTTTGATTATACAACTTATTATCATTAATTTAAAATAATTTTTTTATGGTATATTAAAATAAATTATTATTATCTCTGCAAACCTCAATTTCTATTGGATGACAATGTTGGACTGGTGATGACTGTACATTCATATTATGTATTTTATTCCTTTAGACAGTGATCAAAAATCCAATCATACCATGTGAACATGCCCAAATCTTTTTTCATCAAGATCACGTAAAGTAACTGATTTGTAAATAGCTGCATGTTTTTTTTCTTGCTTTGTTGCCATTAAATTTAGCTTTGCTCAGTCAAATGGTTCAGGTTAAGGTGATTTCCTAGCTTATTCGTTATGGCTTATTGTTCTTAATTTATCGTTATCTGGTAGGTCATGAGTTATTTCTAAATTAACATAATTGTTTCAGTTTCAGCACTATTAACATACTGTCAAATTATATATAATAATATATTTTTATATAACTGATTAAAATAGTTTAAGAGGTAACACTGGCAGTAATGTTGTAAGTTTTTTTATTTTATTATTTTAATAGTAAAAACAACAACATGTTTTTTTGTTCTGTGATTAGACAATTTGCAATTGGTTGCAATTTACCCTTTTTTCATTTAAAATAATGTGTTTTTGGGGTTATAAAAATCATTCTGGTTATAGTTTCTTTATGAAACATCTCAAGCAATTCCATCAATTAAACCATATATGGCCTACACATATTTGCTGATCTTCAGCATATGAGAGCTAATATGCAATTTTTTTTAAGAATTAATAATGTTAATTTGGGGGTGATCAATTAGTGGAGGGGAAGTTGTCTCTTGTGAAAAGGCTAATTTGTAAACACACACGTTTTTGCCATTTCAAAAAAAACTGAATATTGTCTGCTGAAAAGGGAACAAATACAGCACATCTCACCAACTACATCACTTATTTATTTTATTTGAGCAAAACACTTGAAAGATATTTTGTTATTAAAAGAACATGAGATGGTTATATTATGTATTTTGTAGTTATTTTGTTACTATTCCAACCATATATTTTGTTGCCCATGATATCAGGTTAGGTAAGTTAGTGCTGAATTAAGGACTTTCTTTGGTCACTGAGCACTGGAAGGTACAATTTTACCAAATGACTGATACATTCTCTTTTCGACATTCAAATGTAAGCATCAGTTCCCTAATTCACATACAGGATGAGACAACTGCCAAGTTACTGTACAACAAAAAGGATAGATCTGCAGACACCTGTCATGTTGATGAAAGCAGTGCCTTCCTGTGACCTTTGCCAGTTCAAGGTCGATAATGAGACAAGCCAGGCTTGAAGATCAGCAAGCTCTGACTCCATTAGTGTTAGCTGTATGTGTCTTGAATAGCACGGTACCTCCTGTCAATTAGTGTGAGTAAAGTTAAGGCAGTGTATATAAGCTGCTGCTACCTTTGCTTCTACACCCTGGTGCATTTTAATTAGCTTTAGTCCCTAGACTAATTCTTTAGAGCTTTATTACTGCCCTCTTCAAGAAATCCAATGGAAGTCTTTTTTCTTCCTCTTTTTTAACTTCTTGTCATAAATTAAAATGAGGCTGATTATATGAACAATAGACTTTGATAATGTAGGGCCGTGTGCTGGATTTTAAGGACATTATTATAAAACAATGTTCTTCGATGTCGGTCAGAACCTTGCACACAATCAAATAAAGCCCAAGGGATGCAATTTAAAACCAGCAGGGGATATCAGCATTTGAGTGTAAAGTGAAAGCCCATGCATTCATTTGTGTAAGCATGCAGCAAGTTTATGCTGGAATAACACGCATAATATTCAATTCATGCATAAATATATACAGTAATTTCAAGCTTATAATAGCATGAGGATAGCTGGTTAAATGAAGCTAGTCAAGCAATAGAAATCTGAAAAGATTCTTTGTATATATTGTTCCAAAGCAAAAAAAAGTGATCTACAATAGACTAGATCAGTTTAAATTAAAGATATGTTCTAAAAGCAAACAACAATGACATATGATATTCTTATTGTGAAGATAATTGTTTTTAAATAGATCATTTTACTTAATTATATATTTTTTTTAGGTAAGTGTGTGAAGGTTTTGGCTAGAATTTTATCTTAACATGGAAAAGCCTGCAAATTTTTTTTAATGATCTGGTTGACCCCTGGAAAATTAAATCTTATAACGAAGACTTATTCCAGGAGGTACACAAAACTGAAGGTAACAGAAAGAGTGTAAACATGTTTCTAGTATGTTTGTATTCAGTAATGTATTCAGTCGTCCAATTGCAAAATATTTCTAATAGATCTGCAAATGGAAGAGTAACATCGCCAAAGTATTTACATCAGATTATATTATATTATATTTCTCAAAATTTCTCTGTAACATCCCAACAGAGACTCACCGAGTGCATAAGCCATTTCCCTATTCCCCAACATTGGTGTAAAGGTTGTGTAGAATGGGCCACTAATAATGGAAACTGTGTACAATTGTTGCAAGTGGTTTAGCATTCAAGAGTGTCTGTTTCACAGTGGGAGTCCAGAATAAAAATTGATTCCAGTTTGAGGAAAGTGTTCTTATCACTATAGGAAACCATATAATATCCCAATGAGTAGTAACATTCCAATAAGACCAATTTTCAAACTTTGCATTTCACTAGAACTGTAAATATGGCCAAAAGATTATAGTAACAGTCAAAAATCAGGGAATTAATTATATAGCTGGTCCATTCATAAGATAAAAGTCAGGAAAATATTAATTAAATGGTGCTCCTTCACCAGGATGTTCCTTAAATAGATGCTGCCCAAAACCACTCTAATTGGCAATTAGCCAATAAGGGGTTTTTTATTTTCTACCTGTTACTTCTTTGTTTTCAGTGGCAAGCTGTTTCATTATAACAAGTTTAATCTCCTTGATGACCTACAGCTTCGGCACACAAAGAGCCATGGACTCATATGCATCAAACAATAAACATAGTCACTTCCAACAGCTACAATTAATATTTCAATAAATATAACTGATACTGTATACAGCAAAATTTTATAAATGTCTCAAACCCCTTCTTACTGAAAATGTTTCTTGTTTTACAGGGTCAAACTTAACTAGGTCTCAGTTATATTAAGATAATTATGAAAACATAGTTGACATTTGAAAGCAAAATCTGTGCAGTTCAACTATTTTTCTTTAGATATTTAAATGAAAAGTAGAAAGCTAAGGCCAATGTGAATGTTCACTCTAAGGAGAAAACATTAGTGCGCATCCCAAAAAAGCAATCAGATTTCCTAGGTAGAATCCCAAAATAGCAGATTTGCAGATTAGATCTATGGATTTAGGATTGTATTAACTTTTCAGAATTGCATACTATAATTTAGGTAGATTTTGTCAATTGGTAACTCTCTGACTGTTCCTAGCTATTAGTTAAGCTGTCTGTTAAAATAACTGTTTGGTGTAAAAGGTGATCTAGTTTACTAAAGGCAAAACCTGCTTTCCATGTGAGCTCCTTGGTTTCCAAAAAGCACTAGTTCAATATAATTCCTAGTCGTACTCAGACGTAGGAGTGTTCTATTGAATGCTTCTTGGAATAGAACCATAGAATTTCTTTTGTTTTATATAAACCTGTCATAGTCTGAGATAAATAGGCCATCTGGTGTAAAGGAAAGCCAGCGGCTTGGAACATGCTGAATTTGAGAGGTGTGTATGTTGGTAGGTATAGTCTTCCATAATGCTTCCTGTAAATGCAGAACATTCTGTCCTGTTTCTTATGGAAGGACAGAGGGCAGGCATTCTTTCATCAAAAGCTATAATGTTTAACTGTTTCATTGTAATATGTAAGTATAATCTACTGCCCTACACCTGCTAAAGGTCACCCAGATCAGGTACCCTTCCAAACATTCTGCTGTTCCATTTAACTACTTACTTTCAAATGCACCACATTGTTCTACAGTTTTCCTGTTACGTAGGCACCACAGTATGTTGTTTTGCGTAATCCCACTGCTTTACTATGAACAGGTGTGACACATTTAGCTTTTAATTACACCACATTTAATCCTTTGGTTTTCTACAATTATACACAATCTATGTATGCTTTGCGGTATGCATAGTCAGGACTTTTGCATATCAGAACCACCTGCACCAGAAAGTATCACTAGCTTCTAAAACAAACTATATGAATAAGCAATGTGAATAAGGAGAAGCAGATGTGTGAAGATTAAGGCAAAGGTGGCTAAATATGTCAGAACACATGAAATTACAATTGCGCTTGGGGCAAACATTGGTGGAGGTGTCCTGAGTAAGGTTCAAAAGTGGAGTTAAAATGATACCATTTATAGAATGTCCTAATTACAAAAGCACAATTAAGAATCCTTTCAAAAATACTGAATTAATACCACTGACTTATTTCGAATAACATTTGACTCCATCATGGATCTGGCATGTGTCAAATCGTTATATGGCCCCTCTAACCAGGGAGTAGACTGATCAAAGATACTCTGACTGAAGTGTATCTATCTATTAGATCTATGCATGTCTGGCTAATTTACTGCTAAAAAAACCCTTCAATGCCTTTTTTCTAACACTGGGAACTGTGCTTTTGTAATTAGGAAATTCTGTTTTGCCTCACTAATGCCTGAGGAAGGGACCTAACAACTTGGTCTTGAAAGCTTGCAATCAAGCTCTCAGTTAGCTAATAAATAGTATAACTTTAACTTCACTTACAGAGATGGCTGAGGGGTGGTGGAGTTTGCTATGTTGGTAGAATATTATGGACGTAGTTTCAAGAAGAGACACCGTCTAGTTTGGCTCCACCTCAGCCATATAGAAACAGGACCAGAACTGAAAAAGAAGTCCTAACTGTTCTAATTTAATTCTATAATCCTAAAAACCAAAATCGAACGTTGACTGAACCTGATCAGTCCCTCACTAAATCAGATATACTGATATGAGTAACGACAAGCGCTAGCCAGTTCCCACTAACACTTTAACCAGGTTTCACTCGGACCCCAAACAACAGATCATGTCCCTTTTTAGCTGTGTATATAAGGCTGTGTGTTTCTTTAACAAAGTGTTTCTGTTTCACCTTAACATTGGTCTTGCCTGTTGGTTGGGATGGAGAGCTGTAATAGCATGCTGTGATTTTCTGGATAGTACAAGCGTTGTATATGGTACACTAGGGCTAGCTACAGCGTAATTGTGGTTCCTGCGTAGCGGCATCACCTCCTCTGGCTGGTTTTGCCTGATGCTTGAAGGGGTTAATCACTGTGGTCTCAGGAACAGTCTACTGTTTAGTAGAGCTCCAGCCATGTTTGAATAAAGAAACTACCTATGTTTTATTGCCTCTTTTTTTATTACTAACCAAAATAATTTTAAATACTGTACTGTAGTAATGTATCCTAACCTTTGTACAACGTATCTAAAAGGGCATGCTTGAAGACTTTGAGTTACTTTAAATCTCAAAACTTCACTTGTAAGTGGAAGACTTTTTATTATTTGCAATAATTTAGTTAATGCACCCCTGTAGAATAAATTTTCATTAAACAAAGCACTCCATCTTCCAACAGAAGTATTAACGTAATCAGTTGTAACCATAAACATAAGTATAAAAAATAGTCGTTAGATAAAAAAAACACATGAATCATGGCTGTGGATGCATGTCAAGTACTTGTCAATACACCCAAAAAAATGTTTTCTTTGTATTAGTGATGTATACCTCAGCTGTTTTGTGGTAGCTAAGAAGTGCTCCAGAACACAGGATGGGTAATATTTTACACTTTTATCTAGCTAATTGTTTTGTTTGACCTTACAAACTCGTGGTACATTTACACGGTGTTCTCAGCATGCAAACTCCAAAGGGATTAATGCATCAGCATGAATCTTGGCAAGGAAAAATAAAGGCCTATTCTATCTGCATTTATTTAAAGGAAGGGAAAAAATAAAGTGATATTAAAATTAAGTGCAATCATGTTTCTATTTAAAAGTGGTTACAGCCAACGGCATTGCAAAATAACTCTGGACAGAACCCAGAAGCTGCACCTGCAAAGATTCCTCTGTAACTACAAAACAGCAGAGAGCTCAGTATGATTCCTAAACAACTTTCTCCTGTCATATTACTGGCAAAACTTGGCTAATCATGTTAAAAGAAGTACAGAAAGAGAAACATTTGTTAGGATGTTGGGTTTCACAGACATCTTGTGACTCTTTAAACAAGCCAAAGCCCAGCTCTCCCATTACCACACTTAAAATGTTTTACTTTGCCTTATAAATGAATAAAGCTTCTTTTCAGTACCAGAGCAGATGTATCGAGATGGTTTTAATAAAGAGCTCTTCCAACTGCATTTTTGTTCATTGTTATTATCTTTCTGGATGCCATTCTGCTCCAATTTAAACAAACTGACACAAGGGATTAAATTCAGAGAGGGACAAAGAATAAGAAAAACGTCTTGTTTACTACCACTTGGCGTGTTCTAAAGGAATCTGACGCTGTGATTGAAAGGTTACAGGGCATGTATCTTCCTAGTCTGCGCTGAATAGAAATGTTGAATAGTATAACAATCAAGCATAATAGTATGCACAAGAAAATAACACACACACATATATATATATATATATATATATATATACACACAACACACATACACACATATACACACTCTGGCTTCTTAATAATTTTTTATAAAGTTAGCTTTTTATGTTCTTAATGCTTATACATGCAAGTTTATAGACCTATGTATAATAAAGTACATTATACCTACAAAGTATAAAAATACAAGATGATAAAGCTTGCCCATGATGATTAATTTTCACTTTCTTATGAGAACAGCTGAAGCTTGTTGTTTTCCGAACTGATAATAAGATTTGTAGAGGTGTCACCTCATTTACTTCTCTCCTCGCGTTTTTATCCTTTATGTTTTCATCTCGTTATAATTAATTCTGCACTGCAATATGCAATACAATGCATCTGATTAAAACTGCTCTTGCAAAATGAAACCCAAAAGATTGAACATTTCAACTATTGTTCCCAATTTATTTGAAAACAAAAAAGTCCAAATGGCTTTGCCAAGTTTAATGACAAGATATTCATGCTGTGTTTGGAGCTCAGAAAGCTATTTTCTCAATGGTCTGTGTATACTAAACAGCACTAATGTGTCTTATAATGTGTCTAATAAAGAAGCATCAACAAGAAATGCATTGTCATTTTATGGTAGTATATGGCAATTTCCAAGGCAGTGATACTGATAAATGTGCCCATATAATCACTTTGGATTCCTTTGTTACATTTCACAGTGTGAAAAAAAGATTCAGCACAGCATGTCACAAAAAAAGAAATAAACAAGCTTTTGCTGTTTCCTCCATCAATCTTCACTTATTTTTTATAATTAAAGCCCTTTCACTTTTTGAGGGCCTTCTTAAAAGCATCTACTGTTAAACAAAAGTAAAACAATGGGACACGTTACAATGAAATAAGTCATGTACTTTGTTGGCCAAAAGAATGAAATTTTTCTAACATAAAAACATTAAAAATAAACAGATCTTATTGATACTAAAGTAGTGGCTAACATTGAATACGATAACTATTTTTATTGTGACACATATTAATTATGGCTTTTATGCTGCCATACATCAAACCAAAAAAAGCAGCTTGGAGTACATTTTAGCCTGACATTTTCCCCTTCTACATTTTGGATACACTTTTTGATCATTAGCTATCAGCGTGAGGCTCAACTGTGTCTTCAACCAGCTATACAACAGTGAAACATTTAACAATAATCCCTTTGAAGAGCCTTGTCACATCTCCCTAAACAAGTCTCATTAACGTTCCAACCATCTTTTTGTTTTTTTTCCCTTCCTTCAAAGCCTTTATGACCCTTATTTTTCTCTAATTAGCTGTTTTTCCCTTTTTGTGCTCCCTTGTTCCACAGATTGAGTTTAAAGGGGAAAATGAGGTGGATGACAATTCTATGGACCCCAAGGCCATCATAATCGGTATAATTAATTACTCTATTATGCCTTGCGTTATTACCTGCAGTTATTCAAGTTCCTCTTGTGCTTTTTGTTCTTCTTCCCTTGTAAATCCAAACATTTTATATAATTTAAGTTAAAATATACCAATGTACTGAATTAGTTAATTAATTCTGTTTTTTAAAGAGCATAAGGTAATATGAGAGGTTTACTTTAAAGCAGACTGTTGCTTTTGGTATCTTGGGATTGATTATTTATTATTATTACTACTACCACCATTGTCCAAAACACTTTGTCCATGGCACATGTACTTAATTCTTTTAGAATTACAATTTTGTCAGACTTAGCATTAACTTGGGGCCTGCCTCCCAACCCTTGAATCATATTAATCCTTCAAGGTATCCCATTTAAAAAGCAGACTACCACCTTCCACCCTCCTATGACATTTAAAGTGTTCATACACTCCAAAACTACCCCACAAAATAATTTTTTACAATAACGTATATGGCAAAAAAATAAAACTGCATTTGTTACACATTGCGATTTTGGTTAACCTTTATTAAGCCAATGAAGATGTAAAATATTGCATGGTAGTAGCAATTGCTTGTTATTCTATAGGCCAAATACTGGTTCCTTAGCATATACATTCTGGTTTCTTCTCTAGAAATGAAGATGTCCTGAACATAATTGCTTTCTCAACTAAAGCAAAGCTTCCACATTTACTGCCACTGCTGCTATTTCAGCACTGCAATCAAAATATTTGATCCCCATCTCACGATAAGATAAAAATACACTCAAGCAGCATAATAACTACAATTAATTTAATACTACATATAAATGGCCAATCATATATTCCACAAAGATACATTTTTATATATGTTACTAATGTTGCTCCATTATGCTAGAAACCATGTTTTTGTAGGTTAAGGTACTGTCCACAGATAATTAAGAATTCAGTAACAAACATTTAATTTTAAATTACGAAGGGAGCCTGTTTCAGAACTTGTAGAAAAGCTAAGGGCTATATGAGTTATGTTTAAAGACCAAATAACATTCCTGTTTACCTTTGCAATGAACGTTTATAGAATTCCAGGAGTTAATAAAAAGCCTATATTATGTCTTGTCGAATAAGCATAACAAGGCAAAACATAAAAAGCTATGTTAAAAAATAATGCCACAGTTCAAATAGTATTGTGAAAAAAAAGAAACAATGCATTTAAATGGAAGAGTTTATTTTGGTGGTTTAAGTAGGATTTCAATCACTGTTCAAAGTTCTAGTAGCTATCTACTCTGTCTCCCAGAGCAGTAATGGTGGAAAATTGCCAACCTACAATAAAAGTGTGGCTATAATATATCTAAACTCTGGTTACATTGTAGTTTTAGTTTAAATTCTTCATAGTGTGTAAACCAAAAAAAGCTTATGAATCAAATAAGGCACTAAGCCAAAATATTGTCAGATTGCTCACATGAGAATCTAGACTCAAACTCAAAATACTATATTACATTAATACAATATTAATTGTGAATAATCATTAGAAATCCTCTCAGTTTTTGAAGTACACGTTTATACACTGATAATCCAGCCTATGATCTTTACCATTCTACAACCAAGATGCTAGATGCAAACTCATGTAAGCCAGGAAACCAGCAAAAGAGACGGCTGCCCACAGATCTTCACTAGAGTTTATTTATAAATAAACAGGTCAAGCAGGCCAATTCAATCCACCCTCATCAAACCATATATGTTTCAAAACTAGACACCCCAGGGTATTTCAAATACTGGTATTTTAAACTTTTCCAGGGACCAATTCTACTACTAGCCGTAGTCAAAGTTTGTGGTAGTAATTTTTTGTGGGTTTTTTTTTCACACACATTTTACATCAGGTATGATTTTAAAGCTCCTGGTAGACTTGTGCATTCGTATTCGGGGGAACATGAAAATGAACACGAAGGGTGCATTTTTGTTGTTTAGCCCGAATACCGAACATACGAACATGGCGGCGGCAAAGTGTATACAAAGACACACAACACGAAGAATCTTCGTGTTCGTCTTCGTTTACTAATCTCTCTGGTCCCTTCCCCATCTAGCATCGCAGGGGTTAACGGGAGCGGTAATCCGTAGGTTCGCCATCAGGAGTTAAACAGCCATGCGAACGACTCTATTGGCCGCCTGCAGGGGCCTCCTCTGGCATCCACCAATTGGTAGATGCCACAGAATGCCCCTGCAGGCGACCAATAGAGTCGCCTGCACGGCCCTTTAACTCCTGACGGCGGAACTTGGCCTGGGGAGACCATGGTCTCCCCGCTCCAAGAGTTAAAGGTTCGTACGAGCGACTCTATTGGCCGTTTGTATGGACCTTTAACTCTTGGAGCGGGGAGACCAGTGGTCCCCCTCAGCCAAGTTGCGGCACCAGGATTTTAAAAGACTGTACGAGCGACTATTGGTCGTCAGCAGGGGGCTCGTCTGCCATCAACCAATGAAGTGCAGGTACACTTCATTGGTTGATGGCAGAGAAGGTCCCTACCGGCGACCAATAGAGTTGCTCGTATGGACCTTTAAAATCCTGGCACCAAAGCTGCTGCATAGTGCGTACCGCGTTAACCCTGCATTAACCCCTTCTACAAAACACGGCAAAAAACAAAGGAAAAAAATTACGACGAATGTACACGAATATTTGCCTGAACCGAACACAAGAACGGGCGAATATTCATGGAATACGAAGATTTTCTTCCCCACAAAGACGGACATGAAGAGGAACATGAAGACAAAAACGAACAGTTGGTCGGCACCCAAGTCTATCTCCTAGTATGTTTCACTGCCAAACAACACCTTAATATGTGTTGAGCAACATCTCCTGGGTACAGTGACACCACTCATGCATGGGTTTGTTGGGTTGTTTGGGTGCTAAAAGGCCACATTTGGGAGGTGCGTTTTTTTCAAATTGGAATTTTGACAAGTGGTCATCCTGCTCCCATGTGTTATTTGGGACATCTTTGAAGCTGGTCAATTCAAAATACCCCATCAACTCATATATTTTTGAAAACTAGACACTCTAGGGTATTTCAAATGCTGTTATTTTAACGATTTCCATGCACACATTTTACCACCAGCCCTTGTCAATATTTGGGATAGTGTTTTCTACACACACATTCTACTTTAGGTATGACTTTAAAGCTACTGGTATATGTTACTGTCGAACAACACCCTAATATGTATTCAGAAACTCACCTAAGTACAGTGATACCCCCATACATGGGGTTATTTGGGAGGTAAAAGGCCACTTTTTCAAGGTGTGCAATTTTTTAGAATTTCAACATCTGGTCAGTTTGTGCCCACATCCTATTTTTGGGACATCTATGAAGCTGGCCAATTCGATTAACCCCATGGTCTTTTAAAATGCCAGTATTTTAACTTTTTCCATGCAATAATTTTTGTGAAGATATAGCTCTAATTTTGGAGCTTGCTCATAAAAACAACTTTCCAGAACAGTCACAGTGGATCCTGGGGTGTTTTTTCCGGTGTTGCTGAATGCCAGCACAGATGCCCTGTCATTCATGATTTTAGTAACAACCATAATGTTCTCTTTATGTATCAGAAAGGCCTCCAGTATTTCTATAAGGCTATATGAACATTTAGCCTATTATAGTGCATAGCCTGTCAAATATTTAGAAATACTTTGGCTCAAGGCAATCCTTCACCTCTTCTTTAGCTGTGGTTGTTGGTGGGATGCTGCCTTGTATTTATGCTCTTTTTTCATTAGGTTGAAACTACAATACAATATATCAGCATCTGCTTACATGTGTTTGGATTCTATAAAGGGCATCCAGCTCCCTAAAGCATTTATAGTTGTCACATAGAGAGAAAGGTATTTTGGTGCCTTCCCCAGAGATTTACAATATATGAAAAAGTTCTGTTTAATTTTTTTGTAGGATATGCCTACTCTAATTCATCTGAAGGACGTTGGATGGCTGATATTTTGGCTATTAGTCAGACTAGTGTAAGGATATTTATATCCGGGAATGGATTTATTGGGAACATCTGTTCATTTATTTGTTAAATACCCTGTCTTCATTTAAGTATGCAACAGAGTATCTGTTTGAGGACTAATCCTGTTTTCATATAATTTTCACTTCACAGAATCTGTTGCAGATGAAGTTTAAGCAGCACAAACTGAAACTTTCTTAACCACATTATTTGAAATATTGATGATGAAATTTTTGGATTAGGTCTATCTGATGAAGATTCATAATGGAATATAGACATATTTATGTGCAAGATGAGAAACATAGGCTCAATAGACTTATCATTTATTTGTACCAAAAGCATTCCTTTAGAAATATAGTTTTGAACATCAGAAATGATTCCATTGTCCTATTTGTCCTGTATATCCCTTATCTAATAACCGCAAACTTCGTCTTTGGATAGACCTCTCTCCTACTACCTGATAACGTAGGTGGGGCAGAGGAAGGAGGGTGTGGGTGGAATCAATTCTACTTCAAATCATTGATTTCCCCACCATACGCATAGGTGGGTTGATTTAATTGCATACTCCCTATGATGGAGACCCATACTCCGAGTAGCTCCACCGTAGAGATCTTCCTTGCCGCTGAAAGCTCAATTGCTCAAGGGATTAACCCTTTGTGATCACCCAATCACTAGTCCAGACTTGTGTTGGGTGCCAACATGACTAGCTTTATTGGGAACAGCACAGATATTTATACACATAAACATAATTCGATCAGGAGTATAATCCCATCAACTACCAGACAGCCCGGAGTCTACATAGAGTTCTTTGGCTAGCAATGCCCACCCGACAAAGAGGCACTATTTTTCAGTGATCCTGAGGGAGTGACATCAATCCCGGGGGGAACCAATGAAGAGCTCAGGGTCCAAGGACGTTATGTTACAAAAAACAACTTGATTTGTTGTTGGGATGCTGAGAGACAGTGCTGGGAACATCCCCGGGAATAGTCCATATGATAGCCGGAGTTCCAGAGCCGCGGCTGGGTAAACCCTGGTTCTAAGGATGGGTAATACACCAGGTTTCCCAAATGGACTCCGTAACCACCTCCGATTGTAACCGACCACAAGCCCAGTATAACCCCAAAAGAACAACGTGGTAGGACAACAGAAATCAGTAGCAACGCATTTCCAAATGTCAATGAGCCTCGCCACGGTTCCTAGCTGCCGCACAGTTCCATGGATCACATGGAGCGTTTTAGGCCATGTAGAGCCCCCATACCTGGCTAGTCCATGTAAGTCTTGTTAGGGCAGACCAGATAGGGTTTAATGATCGGCCTGTGCCCCCAATGAGCACAGAGTGACTTAGACATAAGAGGGGACTGGGCAGGCAGGTACGGAGTCTCCCCATGTTTCCCTTCCAGAACTCAAACCCCCCCCATGTGTCCTCAGCCACAGGGGGTTATCGTGGCATACCCCATCTCACTAGGCATTGTATGAGAGCATGTGAATGATTTTGGACTGACCTGGGGAGATTTCCCACCTGCACCTCGGGCCAGCCCACTCCTGATCCACCCCCACCCAAAATACTTTTTGGTAGCAAGGGCATGACAATAAAGTCCCAGGTGTGCATGTTTCCACACAGCTTGTGGAGTTAAAATGTATGATTTCACAATACTTCTATTGATGTGGGCTTCTCTATTATTGGCTAGTGGGTTTAAAGTTGGGAATCATAATACCAGGGTTGCATCCATCTTATCCTTGAGGGCATTAAATATGGCAAAATATCATATTGGAGGTAAAGAGCCAATCTCATGCCTTTTGTCCACCCTCCATCCTCTACCCAATGGCATGGAAGGTGGACAGTGACAATCTATTCTTCACCCACTTGGTACTTAAAGGGTAAAAAATACCTTTTTACAATAACCTTTGATGACATCCAGTGATCATCATTGAAGCCCTCAGTCCTTAAACAGAACAAATCCAGTCCAAAAAAAACAAAAAAACAATGACTGACACATTAAAAAAGCTATAAAAACACAATTCTCTAATCACCCAAAGGCAGCAGATTCTAAAATGGCCCCTAGTTGCGCTAGAACGTGTTTATAAACTCCCATGCATTAGTGGCCTGAAAAGGCTACAGAATGCATGGCTTCCATTCAAGACAACAAAGGATGGAATGCATCATCTTCGGGGACCTGAATATAAAAGCACTTTCCTGCACAACCAGCAGCTATTTTAGAATCTGCTGCCATGAGATGCAGAGGGATTTTTAGCAATTTTTTAATGTATTTAATTCATAAATTACATAGTTTTTGCTCCAGACTATAACTGGTCTCGACTGAAGTAGAATCAAATATTCATCAAACAGGTTTTCTAAACATAAAAATCTAATTATTGATTAATACTGCTAAAACGGCAGAAGCAAAGGACATGAGCTTCACCAGTATGCTACTACATGTGAGTGTTCCTCCTTATGTCTAGTGCAAGACAGAAGCATGTATATGATTTGGTTTTTGTTTGTTGTGTGTGCAGCGTATATGTGTATATGCTTTTGAGTTTGCTTTGAACATAGTGTAGGTATTTGCTCATTTGATTTTTCCCCTTCACTTACTCTCCTCTGTCTCTTTCTCTTTCACTTAGTTCCTGACAAGCAGCCCCCCAGGGTTGTTATGAACAGAAGCACTGAGTTGCACAGGCATTGGCAAATGTGGTGAGCTGCCCTTTAGCTGGCATCTTGTTATAGAAAAAGAAAAATCTATGATTCTCAGAGTGGTTTTTTGCTTAGAGGGTGATCCTAATTAAATAGTAAAATGTCAAACATTAGTAAGTAGGAGGGTATCCCTGTGGGGTGCAATAATGATTCAAGTTTATTAATCATTGAGCAGCAGCCCTTTGCTAAGTTTCCACAGAACAAAAATCTGAGTTAATTATATTGATGCCTAAATGCAGTAAGTTTAGTAGAAAGATTTTCAAATGAAAATAATGCTTAAAATCAAGCTTGAGAGGTGTAACATTGTAACATGGTTCTGTTGATGGAATGTTGAATATGCCTATTTTGTATACTTTATTGTACATGTGTAGTATTATGTCCTAACGGTAAAAACACAATTGAGAAAATATACAATATCTTCATCATAATCTATGATCAGCAGTTGGTTTGTCTGCAATGTACACAACCAGTACTAAATACTGACATTTCAATTTGAAATATTTGTAGTGCATATAAAAACAGTAAATAAATATCCTTGACTAGTGTGGCTCCATCCACTGTCTTACCTAATTGTACTGCTGCTGATACTTCTGATGGGTTGCCTAGCCATTCTCCACCTCCACTTTTGTAATTCTAGGGGAACAGTAGTGCACATGATTTAACAACTTATTTTGACCTAGATCTGAGCTCTGTCAGCCTGTAAATGTTTCCTCTATCCCGCCTATATCTTCTCTTAGAAAACAGCAAAAGTCTAGCTGTCACTCAATACATGTAACTGCTCTTATGTTCTGCTCAAAAGGTTGGATGGGAGGAAGGAAGGTCTAGCCTAGGGGACGGCCCACTAGTGGAGGCTAGGGTCACATAATGTCACAAAATAATAGCGTGGCTACTTGAGCAGCTGCAAGGAAAAACAAGAGGCAAGCTAAGAGTGTAATGTGTGAGGTGTGTGGAGTGAGAGAGGGAATTGTGAAAGAGTGAGTATGTTTAAGTGCATGTTTAAGAGAGTGTGAATGTGTCAGTGTTAATGTGTGTGTATGTGTCAGTTTGTGTGTTAATCCGAGTGTGCATGTGTAAGTGTGCTTTAGTGTGATCGTGTATGTGTAAATATATTTGTTGCATAAAGACATATTTCCACACATGTAAGAGAAATATACAAGTATACTAAATAATGTTCAATAATCCACTAAAAGAACAATGTTACAATATTACAAGCTCGGTTTTAAGCATAATTTCCATTTTAACGTCCTAAAATGGAAAAAAAAGTTGCTTTGGTTTATCATTTTTTACTGAATTTACTGTGTTTAGGCATACATATAATCCACTGATTTGGTCAAATTTGGTGTAGCCAAGTAGGAGAGGAGATTAATACTGACAAACACAAAGTTCCGCATTGTTATGTCAAATGGTGATGGACCCTCTATGCTGAGCCGATCAGCCCACATGGGGGTTTTCACCGATGACAGCCCCTTTTCTTCCAGGGTTGAGCCCCAGAGTACTCCACGGTTGCCAGGACTTGGCTGCACCCATCCCGAACACCACACCAAAGCCACTCCCATACGCAGACACACACATGCTAACATTAAATAATCACACATATACTTGTGCTAACACTATTCACTTACAGATTCTATATCATAACAGACACACACGCCAACATCATATGCTTACAGTTACACACACACAAACTCCATACACTCATGCACAGACATGCTAACCCCATACATCAACACACACACAGGATATGCACACGCATGCCAATGCCATACAGCAACACACACAATACCATATTCACACACACATGCTAACACCACATATATATGTTGTGTGTATACATATATATATATAAAATACACACACTGACTAACACATTATATAAATGCTGACTCTAGCAGAGCAGAACAGTACACATAGGTACACATACACACACACCATTGCCTCTCTACTCAGTGAAAAAATTCACTGTCTGCGAGACAGACAGTTGGGGCCCCCAAGCTCCTCCTACACACACACATAGTAACATTCTTAAACACACACTAACATACTTATACACAGTAAAATACACACATACAGTAACATCCCCACAGTACCATACACACACATACAATAACATACTTACACAGACTAACATCCTTACTTACACAAACACATACTAATATACACACATACAGCAACATGCTTACACTAACATATTTATTTATACACACACACAATTTACAATTGTAAGAGTGGGTAGGCCGGGTGGGGAGGCCCACCTCATCTGCTCCATCAATGTCCTTACATACTATCCCTGAGTGACAGGAAATTACATCATATTCGAGCACTCAGACTCATCTTGTTGAGCCTGAGGAAGCACCGACCTAGCTGTATGCTGGGGGGGATTGGAGGAGCTGGTGCTAGGGGCTTGTGGGGGCCTCGCTTCCCTCTGGTTAACAGCACCCCCTGATGGAGGCCCTGGATTAAACAAGAATGACTTGGGAATAATCATAGTCAAGAGCTAGTAAGATATTGCCATGTATAAAAAGTTGCATTAATTTACACTAGAAAAAAAGCATCAAAATGTGAAATTAACTACCAACAAAGTTTGTACTATCAAATTCAGCTATCTGTATATTTGTGTATACAGGGATATAAATGCTAATAAAGACATTATCAGTTTTAGCTTGTTGGTCCAGCAATATATCATATTTTTTCATTTTTAGGCACAATTGACAATCATCGGAATGTGGGTTTTTACATTTGTAAAATAGAAAATACCTGAGCAACGTTCTCAAACTATACTTGCCTTTGATGCATTTAATATAACCCCAAACAGGTCTGATTCAAGCTTCACAACAGGTCTGATTTAATACCTCTTCCTATTACTGATTCAGGAATGTCTTCATAAGGCCCATCTGAGTTGAGATGCAAAGTCTAATTAACTCATTTGATGCTGAGAAGCATAGCTTTACCATTTTGAGAAGATTCCCTCTTCGACAATATTCTTGTGGAAGGATGTTTCACAAAAATCTATATGTCACCACAAGCAGGCAATTTATTAACAAGGTATTGGAATGAGTCTAGCATTAGACATGCAGTAATGAAACTCAAATGTGAAACAGATCTCCAATGGGAAATCCATTGATGGCGTAACCAGCATAAATAAGCGTGTTCAGATTGTAATGACTCGTGGGTTGAAGGATGTTGAGAAAAGACTGAACAAGAAGATTGTTAAAGAGAATCAGGCAGCATGGAAGAGGCAAAAGATTTGGGAAGAGGCAAAGTTTAACGATTTTGGCTTCAATATTGGTACATATTTGATATATTAGTATATTTTTTAATTTCCGTTTTATTTTTCCATAATAATTATGATTATTAGATGAAGTCATTTGTGATGCACTTTTTATGTAATTACTTTTATGTTAAATCTTATTAAAAGTACAGTGTGGGTTTCTGTTAACCAGCATTTTTTAGATAGGAGATCATAGGTATCGACTCACATGGTTTGACCCTGGTCACACAATCTGGAACAGAACGCATTACTTTGTATGTCTGAGCATCCCAACTGAAGTTCATCTCCCATACTTCAAATCAGTGTTTAAATACAGGTGCCTATATTTAGGGTTTGTGAGTGTTAGTGTTAGGGAATAATACCATTACCATTAGACTTGTGCATTCGTATTCGGGCGAACATGAAAACGAACACTGGTCTCCCCCAGCCAAGTTGCGGCACCAGGATTTAAAGTCTGTACGAGCAGAGGGCTCGTCTGCCATCAACCAATGGCAGAGGAGCTGGCGCCAAAGCTGCTGCGTAGTGCGTACCGTGTTAACCCCGTATTAACCCCTTCTAAAAAAACTGCAAAAAACGAAGAAAAAAACAAACACGAAGAATGTACACGAATATTTGCCCCGAACCGAACACAGGAACAAGGGAATATTCATGGAATATGAAGATTTTTTCCCCCACGAAGACGAGTTGGTCGGCGCCCAAGTCTACTTACCATCCATGTTATGTACAGGCTCTGTACAAAAGGATACAAATTACAATAAGGCATGTTTATAAGTATTGGAAATCTGCAAAGAATTACTCAATTCCTCGTGAATACAAGAAGCTGAAATTGATCCATAGATATTTTTCTTAAGATTCATATAAACAGTGAATATGGAATTTGTATGCCAGTTTAGGGTTAACTAAAATAAGGGAGCTCTGTATTCATTTTGGTATTTTTAAATGTGTTAGTAAGCTCGCCCCTTATTAAATACACCCAGTTCATAAACAATTCTAACTGCAATGCTTCTCATACAAAGTCAGACTTTCCTTAAAGGATGTGTCTAGTTGCACCTATGAAACGAAGAAGTAGAAGCCACAAATGGTGCAGTAGAATGAAAATGTAACCACATATTTTTCTCACTTGGTGTAGCATTTAATGTTTGTAAAAAAAGATGTTGAGATATTTTTTGCCTTTAATGTGTCCAAAGCTATATTTGTCTGAGGGAGCAGGAAATATGACAAAATGTTGGCTTTCAACAATTCATGAGTTCATAGCATTGCTTGGTTTTATTGCCAGAAGAATCCTGGGAAATCACTGAATCCACTTACCCTGTTCTCATAACATTGACTTATAATTTAATAATGCAGATTGTAAAGAGAGTGACAGAGAGAAATGTATATGTCATGGACCGCCATAGTCTTACAGAAAGAGAGGACATGAAAAATGTAAATACCTAAAATGCTTAAAAGAAGTTTCATTATTAAGTATAGTAGATCATTTTAAATCAAATTGTCTTTACAGAAAACAAAAATCATCTGTGAAACCAAATTTTGAAGAAAATAGCCCATTATTGCATATTTTTGACAATTATAAGGGTCTAGTGTAAGGAGGTTTCTGTCTTATTTTTAATGTGGAACAGCTTTAGAGAGGGATTTTGCAAAACACATAAATATTAATGAAGCTGTTGAGATTAGGAAACACTGGGCACTTTACCAGGGCTATTCTATGTACAGTTACAGTATATTTAAACTTACAAAACATACAGCTATTTTTAATTTTACTAACTGGTCTTAGCTTTATATCTCATTACAGCTAGGGATGGGCAAAAATGTCCTATTGAATACAAAAAAAAAGAGATAAAAAAAATGGTTTATCTTGCCCAACATGTCGTTCTTGTGAAAAATATTTTTTTTGTTAAATGGGGTTCATTTATGTAGTAATAAATGTGTACAAGCCTGTCCTATATTTCCAATTGCACCAGGGAGCCAATTTTTTCTTTAAATGGGTATTTTCATTAAACTATGATCTAACTTACTAACGTACCTATAAATAGACAGTCCATCCAAATCTGTATATCGCTCTTAAAAGGCTGATTAGGATTTACCCCACGGTTTATTATATCTAATATATGAGGAAAGTATGGCTACTGGGATAGGTAGAAAAGGCTACAGTCGTGTGGCATAGACTGCAGGTATGTATTATGGTCCTGGTCTGACATATTTTCTGGTGCTTGCACCATGTTCAATTTCTTTTAAATGCTTATAACATTTGAGATTGGAAAATGACAGATACATAATAAAGTGTTTTTCCAGAATTTGAGATTTTTATGAGAAAATAGAATAGTGGTTTTGTTCATTTTATAGAAAAAAGCTCTTATGATAACAAATTTAGCACAAGAAAGGGTTATGAATGAGGTAACCCACCACATAAACACTTCATTCACCTTTCATCAAGCTGGCTCAGTTTTTATTATTACCTCTAATGCTAAAATTGTCATCACACAGCTACAAAGATTGTTCCCATTTCTCTTTTGCTCAGTTTATTACTCAGGTTAAGTACAGAAATGAGTAACCAATATTTAAAGTGACATGTGCATTGTTTATAATCTTCTCGGTTCTACACATTCTGACTAGCACCATTAACCTACTTAAATGAAACCCGGCAGCTGCTTTCCTTTCACATATGTGGTTACAGCGGACTAATGTTTTGTGCTGGATTTCATCATTTGGTGAAAAATTCAAGATGTGTCACACTTTATTGATTGTCTTAAATGGGCACATTTCTTTGCTCCTCATTGGTAATGTGTGTTATTTAATGAAGAGCACCAGTGATTCTTATATTCTTTGCACTGGGATTAAAATGTCTGATCTGTTTTTGTGCCTTTCATTTGATTTAAGAACCGTTTGCTGTGACTAACCTTGAACATACATTGTAATTCATCACTGTCATTTATGCTATAGTTAGAATTTGGTTGATCGCATGAAGCAATCCTGAGAATTCTTTAAGCAGTCAGCTGGATCAAAGGTATACCAGTCTTTTTGCTTCAGTTTGAATACATATACATATCCTACCACACGGTGTATGATTAATTTTATCTATGTACTAAAAATATTAGGTGCATGTAATGTATTTTGCATCTAAAGACCAACCCCGCAGGTAAAGCATTGGATGCTGGGGCAACATGAATGAGGTGAAGCCAGGCAGCCCTCCTTGTCTCTGGGGAAATTATGTTGATGGGGCAGGAAAGGGGCCAATTGAAGATGGTTGGGGCCCCTCATGGGGAAGCCCATAGTTAGCATTGGGGTATACCAGGAGCAATACTAGGGAACCACCCCAGAGTGTTGTTTGCTGCATTGGACAATGTCCTCCTTTAGACTAATTTGTATGTTGGTTATGCTGGAATGGTGCAAGGGTTAACCACCCATAGAGGTGGTTTGACTCGTGGTGCACAAGTCTCATGCTTAAGCGCAGGACACTCGTGATTCCTGTTGTTGAATGTGGGTTGCCATGCTATGCTTATCCCAGCTGGTTAATTGGTTATTTTATGTTGGTATTTTTGTTTGTTAAATGCAATGTGGTTGGTTTGGTTGCCAACTCATGCTAATGAAGTTTGCTAAATGTTAAAATATTGATGGTTATTTGCATATTTATAGATTTATATTACAGTTGTTTATTTGATTAAGTGACATGTCACGGCGCAGAGATACAAGTTGAAAGGACTATGGACAAACTGTATCCATTAGCTGATATTTATTTAGGGTTCAAAGGGGGGAGGGGTATTGATTTGGGCTCTACCTTATTCATGCGCTAGGTAACAAGGTAACAAACATGCAACTTCCTTAGCATTATGTTTTATTTGTTTAGAATTGTTTAGTATTGTTTACTATTTGCAGTAAAATAGTCTACATTGTAGTCTTATACATTGTTTTGATTTTGGAAGCTAGTGCATGAGATGCAAAATTAATTTGGGTGCTAAACTAGTTGAATGGATAAGGTAGTGTTAAACAGGAGACATAACATTCCAGTTAATAGTGAATAGTCAGGCCTTGCTATTAGTGGGGCACCTCAGGGATCCATACTGGGACCCAATCTTTTTTAAAAGTTAGTAAGTTTACAGAAGGTCTCAAAAAATAAGAATAATAAGAATTATTTTTGAGGGTTTAAAGGCAGTAACAAAGCGGCAGGAAATGCAAGCATGCTGCTGTCTTGTATAACATGAAGCATTAGTAGGATAAATAGGGAGGTGGATCTGCCACTTTACAGATCTATGGGCAGACCTAACGTAGGGTACTGTGTACAGTTCTAGAGACCACATCTCCAGAAGGATACTGACATTTTGGAGAGAGTACAGAGAGAGCTGCCAAAATGCTGAGTGGTTTCCAAAATAAGGATTATAAGGAAAGAAAAGGAAAGAAAAAATAGAACAATTAAACTGTATGGACAAAATATCCACACCACTCAGCCTGAGTAGTATGCAGGTTGCAGTACAACCAGACACTCAGTACTGAGTCAACTGACACACATGAACACACACCCAGCCATACACACATACTAACATACTCTGACACTAACACGCATCCAGACACACTAGCACAACTAGACATTCAACACTAACACTAAAATATGTACATTTATACACTAGCATGCCCAGACACACAATAATGTGCTCATACACACGTCCAGACATTAACATAACCAGACACTCATACTAACACAACTAGACAGGCTAACAAACACTTATAGACACTCACTCTAACATAACCAGAGACTCAGACTAACACACACTCATACTAACTCACCCACACTAACATACCCAGACACACGCATACATATGCTAACATCTCAGGGGGGTCATTAGCCCTGTTATCCCACCCCCCGGATCTGTCCATGTCTACCTCGTAGTATGAATGTATTGCCCGTTTGCTTATAATGCTTTCACACCTTTGGTAAGAAGCTCTTGGCACTTTTGATTAACAAAATTTATTACTCTGTTCAGAACTTATCAGTGTTATAGTGAAAGCTATTAATACTTGATCTTCTCTTTTAAGACCTCTGTGACAAATAATTCTACATCCAGTTTCTCTGCAAATCACTACCCTGGTCCTTTCATGGAGGTAAAGAAATAGGCAAATAGTTGTTCTTTCTTCTCTCAATTAACCTTTTATTACATGGCTCTTTAATTTTTCCCTTCATTTATACAAATAAATATACATTCAATTAAAATTCTGTGAAACATAGTAAATAAAAAAATAGCTTATGGCATTTCACTAAAATGGGTCTATAGAAGGAAGATGGCCATTTCTTAGAAATGTAAGTGAATCTAGCATAAACAGATCTGCTCACTGCTTATAACAACAAAGTTATATTCCTGAATAGGATTACACTTTTCCAAGAATATTTCTTGAAATCTTGGAAGAAATCATTATCCATTTTGTAATATAATTTCCATTGAGTCCCTACAGTAGCTGCAGGATAACAAGTGGTAACATTTATAGTCACAAGAAACTGGGATAGATGCAAAGACAGGATATATCCATAGACTTTTTTCTTCTTCTTCTTCTTCTTCTTCTTCTTCTTCTTCTTCTTCAATAAAAGCTAAATTCTTGTTCAGAGGGAAAATGGACTCTTCCAAAATTAATCTAATCTTTCCATATTGTCATCATTAAATTAATTGATCATGGTAATAAAGGTTAAAAATATCAGGCATTTGGTAATAGAACTAATATATACCGTATAAGAGATATATGTTTTAGCGGTCAGTGGAAATCAGGTTACCACATTACTTGCATTGTGTGTCTGCTTTCATACTGTACCATCAGTTAGCAGAGGTAGCTATATCCTTTTATAAAAGGTAGGTCCAATCTGCAGGGGTATAATAAACACTGCTAAGGTTATAATACCACTTTTAGGCCGTTACCCCTTTTTATTTATAACCACCACTCCCGTTAATTAGGAATTGGCAACAGAGCAAAAGATGCATACAAATGTAGTATTCCTCTATCTAGATCTGATAATTTATTCACTGATAAACTGTGAGGGAAAATTAGATATTTAATAAAAAAAAACTATGCATTAAAATTAGAAGCAAACACAGCTCAGTAAAATCACACAAAACAGTATTGCCATGTTCTCCACAGTGACTGGAGCTTACAAACCTTGAAATCAATGTCCTGACTTATTCGCCTGCCTGTAAATGGACTGCAGGTAAGAAGAAAGAATGACTGACCTAACTAGCTGGAGTTCAGTGATTAAATCTCCACAGGCAGGATAAAGATGCAATCCTTTCAAGGCATGTGCAACGTAATGTCTTATACCTGGAGATGTTATTCTCACAACTAATCCCATAATAGCACAACCTGTTTTACTGAATGTGCTTTCATTTCAAAGTGTTGTAGAATAGGATAATGTCACAAGGTGACACTTTGCATTACAGAACTCATGTTTCCAAAATCCCAACAATCCCTTTTCCCCCAGATTAGTTAGCTCACTTCAGAATTCCATTAAAAATATATATATCATTGTGGCAAAGTTCAAAGGAAGGCCCTTTCTGTACTTCGACTTCAATTCAGCCACAATACACATATATACATAGGGTTATGGAACAAATCTGTGAGCAAAATTAGAAGAATAGCCTGGAGCCCCTAGGCAGCATCCTTTTTTTTAACTTGGGGCAAAAGCTTCCATAGAATTCTTTTAGAATATACAGCAGCTGTCTGGGGGTCCTCCCTGCTGCTGCTGCTTCTTTTTTTATTACATTATTTGATATTTCATGGCCCCACGAGCTTTCAGGTGATTTATTGAATATGATGTGGACGTAACCCTTCCATGTTTTGTTCACAACTAATTCATTAATAAGCTGGTTGCACACTTGTTCAGTATCACTGTAGTGGAAGAATAGTGTATATGGAGTAAGCATTTAAGAAAGAGTCCCTTCCCTTTTAATATTTACTATAGGTCCGGTAAAAATTACTGGTACAAATTTTTGTACTGAACATTAACAATAGCACAGAACACAGAATCTACCCTCAGTACTTAAAGATTGAGATACTTAAGCATTTACCATTGTGTATTTATAAACAAAAATAATGGTTCAAACCTGTAGGCCCCTGACCTGAATTAGAAACGAAAGAGAAAGGGTGAAAATGAAAACAAAAATGTAAAGATAATTTGTCACGATTCCCAACTGTGTGGGGTTTTTTTCTTGTAAATTTTTGTGTCCCTGAAAACAAATAATCTCTCATATGTTTCCGTAAAAACGATATGAATCTTCAAAACATTCTAAATGTGGTTTAAATGCAAACCCAGAGGTTCAGACATTTTCATGATAACTTGTTAGTGAAGCCTTTCATAATTTCAGTACCTTAAATACAAAAGGCTTAATTCAAATAGAAATTGCAATCTGCAAATGTAATTCACAATCAAAATCCTCAGAGTAACAAGTATGACTGCATCTGTGATTACTAATTTAATCAGGCACCCAGAGCACTTATATGAAGAACCCCAAACACACAGAGAATCTGCTTCTGAGTGGCAGTGAAGGATGATTTTGATGTAGGCGTCACATATAAGGAGGTAATAGCATTACGTGACTCTACCACCAACAATGCATGCCTGATGTATTCTAGCCATATTTCTTAGGTGATGCCCTTTATCTGTTAAAGGCCGCCAACTCTATAGAAACTTGGTTGCGGTTCCCAATGCTGTTCCATTAATGACATAATTTATTAGACATCTGCCTTCAAACCAGGAGCCTCTAGTTGGCCCAAGAAAATGTCTTATTCTTTTGTAGGGCTGTAATGTTTTCAAAGAAAACCATAATAATTGTTCACAAATGAAGAAATAATAAGTATAAAAAATAACTTTTGGTTTGTCACAGTAAATATTTGTTGCTATGAGAAAATGATGCCTAAAACAATAAAGGAATAATGGGAGATTCAAACATTTCCAAAAATGGAAATATACAAGGAATGTGCAAGCGTTAGATTAATAACAGTCAGATTCCCTTGTGAGAATTTCTAATGCTAAAATACGCTGCTACAGCCTTAATAAAAAATCTTTCTGAAAAGATAAAACCCAAGTAACTCACTACCTGGGGTGGATTAACAATGTAGCAAATGGGGCAATTGCCCCAGGGCCCCTAGTGTCAAGGGTTCCCCATGTGCTGCTTGCAAGCTGCAGTGCAATTTCTGTATTTGTCTGCACAGCATGCATTACTTGCATTACGTGCATTACGTATTGTGATGGGTTATGTGGGAGGTCAGGTGGGGGTCCACTTGGTGCAGGGGCCCCTCTCCTGCAGCAGGGGAATTCGCAGAGACTCCATTATAGGCTGTCTCCTTGTGATGAAATGGCAAGTGTCATTGTCAATGTGTCAGGATCCCCCAGACATCAACCAGCAGCTACAGAAAGAGATGACCTTCAGGCGCTGGGGTTTGTGTTTATGGCAGTCAGTGTGTATACAGGTAGGTATGTGTGTATATTTATGTATAATTGTATGTGGTTATGCTTATTAAACATATATGTGCATTATGGCTTTATGTTCTGTGCATACGTAGTGCAAGGACAGAAGCAGCTTCTATGACATATGTAAATACTTCTTTCTATACTGCCATAGCTGGCAGGTAATAGGTTACATGGGGACATTCAGTTAACTAAGTAGCTTTCATGCAGTTTTGTGGGAACAAAACCGTGTTCTGGAGCGTAATGCTTTGTTTGTAGTTCCCTTCCTGCACTCGTTAAATATGATTCCTGAGCATAACACTGTCTGGAGTTTTACAATGCCAGAGTGATTTGTGCTGTGGCTGTCTACGGGTTAATAAAAAACAAAATACCACATTTGCAAAAGGGAAAAGTAGTCATCCTGTTGATTACTCTGTGTGTGTTTTTTGATATGTATGTGTGTATGTATATACAGTGCCCTCCACTAAAATTGTCTTTATTGTTTAACCTTTTCATTTTTTCTCTTCAAATACACAGAGATACTCTGATTCTCATATGAATTTATAGAGCCATAATGTACCAATATATGTAACACACATATATATAACAATCTTTCTTTTTTTGATAAACAATTAAGACATTTTTTTTGCTTATATTTACCAAGGGTGCCAATATTAGTGGATGACTCTGCAGATATTTACATATGTATGTGTGTGAATGTATATATAAATATGGAGGGATGCCCTTGTAACAGTTTTGTCCCAGAGCCGCACCTGACATTAATCCACCCCTGCTCACCATGCCTATAGTGCTCAGTGATACAGATGGTATCCATCAATCTTGCCAGTAATCCCTATTATATAAGGCAAAACAAAAGTGACCATCAGCCACATCAGGGAATAAAGGCTCAACAGAAGCTGCTTCATTCCTAAAACCCCTTGACCCTTCTTGTTCCACTTTAAAACCAGGATCATCCTTAATAATACTATAGCCATGAGTAAGCCTCCCAAAGGTTCTGTCACATCCCGGCCCTGTTGTACCCACCGCAGTGCAACCTAGGTCTCTGTATAGAGTACTTCTCTTAAGATTCACAGCTACTGCAAATGTTCGAATCATTACATACATCTCTGACCTGATTTGCCCACTCCACTTTTACCTGTTTACCATTAAAAGCTTTTGTTATATTGTATGCAGCAAACCACAGGGAAATGAGATACAATTGTAGGAAAAAGCATGTGAAACATTTGAAATTACCTGGATTTCTGCATACATTAAATTTGATCTGATCTTCAACCAAGTCACAACAATAGACATCAATTAATAACACACAATTATATGTTCTTATGACTTTATTGAACACATTGTGCTGGATAGAAAAAGTACATAAAGCTTTTTGTAGAGGACACCAAGTTGACCAGGAGGTCATTGGCTGTTGTTGCCACCTTCATCATAGTCTAAGATGTCTACAAGTGGGTAGAGGCTCTGATAAAATATGCTTCTCCACTGAAAGTCTCCCAAAGAACCATACCACCAGTCAAGATGTAAAATAACGGACTTAAGTGGAACTGGGCATAATTTATCAATCCACATTGCCAGGAAAATGCGAGTTAACCTACAATAGAAAACTCCTGTTTCCTCTGTTGTATTCTTCCGTGAATACTTCTTTATTGTTTTACGTGTGGTAGATGCAAACAGAAATGTTAGCATGATGCCTAGAAGTCTTTAGCCCACACACTAGGATTCTTCCAAACCTCATTGAGCATTCTGTGCTGTGCTCTTGCAGTCATATTTGCAAGATGCCCACTCCTAGGGAGAGTAGCAATAGTGCTTAGCTATATCCATTTAGAGACAATTTGTCTTACCATGGACTGATGAGCGTCAAAGATTTTAGAGATACTCTTGTAACCCTTTCCAGCATTAGGTATGTCAACAATTCTTTACCTTAGGTCTTCAGAGATCTCTTTTTTTGAGGCATGGTTCACATCAGGCAGACATGTCCAAAGTCCGGCCCGAGTGCCAATTGCGGCCCGCGTTCCTGACTGATAAGGCCCCCCAGATAAGTTGTCCAAATATAGATCTGGTTTTTTTTATATTAAAGGCAGAGCGATTTAACACCTGTTTAGATTTGTCATCCAAGTCACAAAATGAAAAGTATGCCGTTTTCAATAAATAATTTGCATTTAATTTTAATGGTTCAAAGAATGTCAGGCAAAATGGTCGGCCCTCGCACATGTTCACTTCATCAAATCTGGCACTCTTCGAAAAAAGTTTGGACATGCCTGACATCAGGCGTCATGGTTCACATTTGCTTCTTGTGAATAGCAAACTCAAACCTTGGATCAGATTACGTTTAATGACCAATATAGGCAGAGATCTACGTAATTCCAAAAGGCTCATATACATTTTCCTGCAATTTCCTGTATTTCCAGAGTATAATGTAACGGTGTACAATTAGTAAATAGGAAATCATATGAAAGTAAGCAAGGAAATTAACTGATATACAGCTGCACAAATGCACATCATATGCAAATGCAAGTATATTTTTTGTACATATACAGTATGAGCTAATCTATATAAACATCAAATATATGTTTATTCATGTCAACGTATAAGCATATCAGATTATTCTAACGGACTAAAACAGTTAAGTACTTTGCCAACAAACTGCTCTTGATTTTTGTCTCACTTTTGTTACAACCTACAGTGATTTATAAAATATTCTTCTTAGGTTGGCATTGGCAAATGATTTCCATGTTAAATTAATATTAAAAATTCTCATCTATATATGATGTTATTGTTTTGTAAAGTACCCGCATCCCCAAGACAGAAAGCATTATTAGAATAAGAAAACAACAAAAAGTGCATATTAATTTCCTCCTGTCTGTACCCTTATAAATGAGTGCCAAAGCCAAATGTGAAGATGCAGTCAGTTGAAGATTGCTGTGTTAACAAGAGCTCTTACCTACATCCATTCACAATGGCACATGTACCAGATGGCTCCATGAGAGTCAGGAGGCTTGAAATGGAGCAATCATTCAGACTACAGATGGAAGATACAGCAAGCTCCCACATTAAATAAGGTACTCATTTATTCAAATGTATTTTGCATATATAGAACAGGTCTCAAAGGATGATATTCTATTTTCAAATTGCGCAAAGTTCTTACGTATGATGTTCACCCAAACACACATTTCTGCAACCATTAGTGTAAATATCTCTCAGTATGGAGGGTGAAGCATTTTAACAATGTAGTGAGTAATTTACAAGGATATTAAGCTACATGTAGAATTACTTATCAAGAATGTTTTAGTATTTGTTGTCTGCCTCACCTTTCTTTTGTAGATGACCAAATATCCTTGCAAAGGTTACCAAATTCCATTGTAATTGTGTTTATTAGACACTTGCTCTGTCACAGCTACAAGAACTGTTTTATGTCTGCAAGTTAATTATGAATGTAAATGCAGTAACCACAGGTGAGATACTTCCCTTCCAATACCTCACACAAAGTCAAAAATGAGTTGCATAGAGCTTCATAGAGTCAAAGGGAATCCGGGCTTTGGGTTACAGGGTAGGCAAACTAATGTTCCATAACGTCTATAATAGCAATCCAAAGTGCAAAGGAAATATGTGTCCCTGACAGTCCTTCTAAAGACAAATGCATACTCAGAGAGGTAGAACGTTGTAGTCCTGCAGCTGACTTTCTCCTCTCTAGTCAGACAATTCTTGATGCTGATTGAATGCCTGGTCTGAACAGACCCCCGTCCAAAACATGCGCCAAACCAGCACTGGCGCTAACTGGAGGTGAGTATATCACATAAGGAGGTGTGTTTGACTGAACGCATATGATACATGAAAAATAGATGGGTGGTGGGAGAAGGGGCAGTTGAACATGGGAGGATGCTGCAGAAATTTTAAGGGATCATATGCATTAAAGTGTTCCATTAAGTAAAAGGGACTATAAATACAAGAATTGTAATGTCTTGGCAATAGCAAGTAAAAATAGTGCCATTTTTCAAAATGTATCTAAAATACATACAAAATGTATTTTATGTATGTACCTACACATTATTAGAATTGACTCTAATTGATGTGTTAGACATACAATGGCCTCCCCTAATATTGGCACCCTTGGTAAATATGAGCAAAGAAGTAAATAAATTGTCTTTATTATTTAACCTTTTTGATCTTTTCTTCAAAAACTACACAAAAATACTCTCCTATCATGGATATCAAAACAACTACAAACAAAACACAGGTTTATTCCCCCAAAAAACCCAAAACAAATTGTTAAATACATGTGTGGCACAATAATTGGCACCCCTGGGCATAAACCGAGACTGAAAAGCTGAACCAAATGATTTGATGGTAGCCTATTCAAAGATGTAAAATGTTTCTATTCTAAAAAAAATATACATTGTGCAAAAAAAGAAACAAATTAATTTAAAAGGAAAGGTAATGGCAGTGTTTAAATCTACAACAAGCGTTTTTCTATAAGAGAGGGAAAAGAGATAGTATCAACTGAATAGAGGAGGGAGGCTGAATGGCATATGTACAAGCTCAAACGGAAGACCTAAAAATAGTTTGAGTAAGGTCTTCATGAAGAGATGAGCCCCTAACTCCTATGCTATGGATACATAGTAGCCCTGAACACTGCTAATAAGTAACATAGAAGCTGGTCAGTGAAGGAGTTGCTGACTGTGACAACCAATTTAGGCAGACACCAGCTAGATACCGCTATGATGGTCACGGAGGTCTCAGTCCCTACCCTACCAGAGTACATTTCACTACTCACGGTCTGCCAAGTCTTATTCTCCCTTTATAGTTCAAGATGAGTGACTTTTATGTTCTTTATGCCTCACTATTAACCCCCCTTAACATCATATTTTTTCCCCTTGCTATCTATATGTGACTTGCATTTAGTCTCTTTATCAGCTATGCATCAAATATAACAGTAATATTCCTGACATTATCACAAATCAATTACATGACTCTTCTCAATATCCACTCTTTTACCAACGTAAGTCTGGAAGGGTAGGAACTGAGAGCTCAGACCTACATGATCAGCATTGCACTAGTTGCAGTCTGAATTGATTGTAACAGTTAGCAACAGAGACAGCTGTTAGCAGTACTCCATCAGTGATCAGCTTCTATGTTTCTCATAAGCAGGGTTCAGGGATACTATGTAACCATAACATAGAAGTTAGAGGCTCATCTCTTCAAGAATACCTTACTCCACTATTTTAGGTCTTCCATGTGAGGCTATACATATACCATTCAGTCTCCATTTTCTATTCAGTTGATACTATCTCTCCTATAATTTTTTTTTTACATAAATTTATTTTTTAATAGATTCACCCTCAAATCAATTGGTACAAACATATAAAACTCCTGATGGTTTGGTATAGAACTGGCTGCTGGTTTGGACAATCAGGAAATATCATTCTTGATTGTTTTATATTCCTTCTTCCATTTGATCTCTGTGTTACCGGGTGACACAGACAGCCTGTTCTTCATTGGTTCCCTTGTATCCTTCCAAACAAGCGCTGCACAAAGGGTTGATAGGACATAATAATTAGTATATAACATAACAAGATGACATACAGAACCGAAAGGTAAAGAGGGCCCTGCTCAAATTAGCTTACAATCTAAAGAAATTTAGGGTGTATTATACAAGAGAGAAAAGTGCTGGTGTTAAGAATGGACCAGCCACACTAGTATAATTATCGTAGTGAAGGGACTAGGAAATGTGAGTTAAAGGAATATGGGAGAAAGGGTGTCCAGGGCACTTAAGGGATTTTCTGAAGAAATAAAGATGATAGAAAGATGGGTAGGTTGGGGGAGGGCATTCAAGAGGATAGGGGCTGCATTGAGAAGTCTTGTGTATATGTGAACTAGAATTTGTAAGACATTTTGTAAGAAATTCCAGAAAGTTAAAGGTGGCAGTTTTGTGACACAATAAGAGGAGTGAACGAGAGGTCAGAGTCGAGGATGACACCAAGGCTACAAGCTTGTGGGATGGAGAGATGATTCCACCATTGGCATTGAGGGAAACTGATGAGGGAATGTTAGCATTGGAGGGAGGGAATATGAGGAGTCCAGTTTTTGAGAAATTACTTTTTACGAAACATGCAGACATCCAGTTAGAGACAGAGGCAAGGCAGATAGTTACACAATCTAAGGCAGGGAGAGAGATCAGGAGGGGATAGGTAGATCTGGGTGTCATCAACATATAGGTGGTATTGAAAGCCACATTTTACTTGTTTTTCTATAAGAACCATCACAGAATAGCAAAAACACAACCTCTTAATATCCAGATAGATAGATAGATAGATGGAACCCTTTTTCTAATCCTACAATCAGATTTTTTATAAAGTTTGAAACTAAAACGTTTACAGTGAGGACAAAATGCATGAGGAATCTTTCTGGACTTAAATGTGGATATTATGGGAGCTTGTTTGGACTTTTGGGACCTTCGGAATAAAAGTTATACTTTACAATATGACCATGTGCAATGTGATTTACTACCAGGTAATCCCAGCTATGTACAGGTTTCCTTTTTTGTTGTTCCATAAAAAGTTTAAGAGAAATCTTCAAACCCATATATGCATAATTTGCAGATTATTTTGCCTAGCCTTTAAAAACACAGCAGGCTGCTCTTCCACCACATTTACCATTATAAAAAAAGTTATACTTGATAAACTAAAAGCATGTCTTTATTGCAATTAATAAACTAGCATTTACTGTGCTAATTAGTTTCTCCCAAGGAGTCTGATTATATGTTTCTGTCAGATAATTCTACTTAGCGCAGGGTAAAAATACCCACATACCATAGATCAAACAAAACATTTGACTCCATTTCAATATTCAATTTCTATATTTTAAATATAGATTCAAGCATAAGAAAAAACTTAAAAAATCCATCGGGCTGAATTAATGTGATTAAAATATGCTGGCCTAGCAATGTAAACCTTTGAAAACGGCAATAGGATATCCTTAAAATCCTATGTGTATGCCATACATTCATGCCATGTTATTTTAAGAATTGTTATTTCTTTTTAGAGATTATACACAATCAGTATTTAAAAAAGAAAAACTCCAGTAAGCTTTTCCTGGAAGGAGGGTTGTTTTTCATGACCCTCAGCGAAAAGACTTTTAGATCCCATCTACAATTTGAGGAACTCAATAATTATGATCACAAGTTTCTTTTCACAAATATACATTAGTGATAACTCAGGGACTAAATATTATCAAAATAAACTATTACTGGTATTGTATATATTTCAAGACATCCCAGGGCTGATGCCCAGTCTGTTCTTGAAATTTTTGTTATAGCTACAACCAAATTTACCTGGGTTGCAGGAAAACTCGGATTACGTTCCCATTACGTCAAAAAACTATGGATAAGCAACTCCAGATTAGAACAATTTAGAACACAGTGGACAACTGTGGCTTTAAAGCATTGAGTGACACAGGAACAATGTTTTTTCCTCCATTAGCCTCTTTATCACATCCTAAACACTGATCAAAGGAAGTATAGACCATCCTAACCTGCTACCTTAGGATTGTGGAGATGTTTGACAAAATGTATGCCTACTTCCATCACCAGTAACCTTGGATTTATCTCAGGACTGAATCCTAGAAACCTTAGATAGTTAAAAAATTTTATATGTCAAGAGGAGGTACTGTGGCATTTTTGTCAGTGTCCAAAGGGACTGCAGCTCCCATTGTCATAATACACTTCAAATACCAACAAATATGACACTACAACATGCATACGTTTCCAGAGGCACTGCTCTGGACTAAATTGACTGCATTTGAAGATTTTATTACTATGATTTAAGGATTTATAGAGCCCCATCATTTTCCTCAGAGCTCCATAATGCGTAAGTAGTCTATCATATAATGTCCACAAGGGCCCTGTTTAAATGAAGGTACTATGATACTTCAAAAATGTTCTCGCCAAGGCACTTATTTTCTGAGAACTATGATATACAAAATTTGACACATAGAGTGATCCCTATAAACACCGACTTATGGGAAAAAGGTTAAAACAATGACATGAATTATGAATCTTTCTCATCGGTGTTATATGAACTCCAAACATGCAGGAGGTTTCTGTCAAACTGCCATTTACTTTGTTGCCCAGGTCTTCCGCTCATAGCTGAATGGTGGAGATGTCTGTAAATTAGTGGCGTTTATATAAACATCTGGTGTGCATCTCCCAAGAAACAACCTCGCTGGTAAGCAATAATAAGGGTTAATCAAGAAAATGGTAATGATCAGAGGCAGCCCTCCTTTTCTTTACTCAGATGTAATGTAAATTAATCACTAACAATCTAACTATAACACCAAGTACTATGCATGTAAGTAAGGTGTATGTATAATTTCAGGTGCTTTTACAAACCACCACAAATGTAACAAATACTATAATAATACTCTCATTTTTCCTTCAGTTCTGTGTGTACTTTACTGCTGAACCCACAACACTCCTGCCTACTCCCACTAGTGAATAAAGTCCCTTCCGCATGTGCATAAGTATAAGGCTATTTGTATCAGGTGGCCAGCTATCTGCCTGGCTTACCTGAATAAAGGGCTAGTCAACCCAGAAAATGTCCCCAATATGTGGAAATAAGTTTGACAGAGGTACACAACCTGTGGAGAACACATGCAAGAAGTCTATGTCTATATATTGGCATTCCAAATGGAAAAAGGAGACATGGCTTGTGTGGGCTTCACATAGGTTCTTGACTGGGGGTGCTATTTGGTCAAGACCAGTTCTGATGAGGATCATTTAAAGAACCAAAATAATGAAGATAATAATAATGAAGCTGGCACGCCTCCATTTTTTGACAAGGCAGACCAAGTTATACAAGCATGAGCCTAGTTTCCATACTTATTTTTATATAGAGCAAACTCTTCTAGTTTTGCCAATATATGTATGTATGTTTACATGTGCATGCTAAGACATCTGCAAAAGTTTATTGAAAATTCAACATGTTGAAAAAAAAAAAATGAAATACGTTCCTGCAAAATGCCTTCGATTTGAAATTGGCACATATTTACTAAACACATAATATACTTAATGGCTTTTAAAAGCAAGAAACCAAATTAAGATTCTAGTATTGTTTGCTTCTATTTTTTTATTTTTTCTAGTGACCCCCTTTACACATCCATTTAAATGTATACTTGCATTATGGATTAAGACTTATTAAATTTAAATAAATCGTTGTAGTATTCTGCATACAGCGAACAATAGATACAGACATGAAATCTACATTTTACTATTCCTTCCACATCCAGAGATGTCTTCAACATATAAAATAAAATGCTGCAGCTCCCCCTGCCAGCTCAGAGTTTTTAGTAGTACTCATATTTTCCTTGGAGAAGAAATTGTAAGAGTTTGTCCCAGATTTGTTCAGTGACCCTTGGAATGTCCATCTATACATCATTCCAAAACTAAGAACTTCTCTGAAAACCGTGTCTGTAGTATCAGAGGAATTTAAACAGTTTTCCAGCATGATGTCAGTTAATGCTGAGTAAGTATTTTGGCAAATCTCACTAGATGAAATCTGAACATATAAAACACAGAGACCAGCAAGACATTTCAATTTCCCTGCTAAGTTAGAACACTGACTAAAAACGGTAATTTCTGTTTATATACAATGCAGTTAGGGGTTTATTAACTAAACCACAATGTGCAGCTGAGCCATGATTAAGCCATTTATTTCATTTCACAACTTAACTATGCATGATGTAATGCCAACCCCAGCAAGGGCTGATTTGATCCTGTATAAGGCATTGTTAAACCAGGATTTCTTTTAACTGTGCATTGTGCAAGGCTGACTCAGCTGTCATGGAGGAAAAACTCCAAAATGGCCCATCATAATCCACGTAATGGCTTAGTGATTAAACATTAGACTTTACAGTGCAAGTTCTTGTGTTCATAATTTGAGACTATAATTTCCCAACACAAGCTTGTATTTTTATAGTGACTGTGTATATCTAAATATCTACACTATAATGGTATTTAAATTCTGGCATCCCCATTGGGTTTTTACCAATTTTCATCCTTTCTATTATCACTATTATTGCAGACCAGAGTGTCTGGATGCTTGCAATCTGTACACACAACTTCATTAGTACAATTAGGTGGGCTTAAGTCACTACACAATTGGAACTGTGTGTTTGAATGTTAATATGAACTACCACAACCGCCGTCTGCAACTACGTATAAAATGGTTCCAGCTGTGCCAAAATACAAGTAATCAAGTGTTTACCCTTTGTCGTGAAGGGGTTAAAACTGAAAATTTTGTAGCAACATTTAGAGCAAAATATATACAACTTCTTTGCTACTTGTTCCAATGAATCTTGAACATTAATTTTATCTGAAATAAGTATTTTTCATTTTTTGGATAATTTAAATATATTGGAAAATGCCAAGGTTAATGTCCACAGTTGCCATATTCCCAAACAAATGCATTAAATATGGGCTTAAGGTATACTTTTCCATTAAACACTGAAAAAGTGCCAGTTTGGTCTGCAGGAATATAGCAATATCTGCCTCATCTATGTATATGTGTTAAAACACAAAATGTATAGTCCTCTGCCTAAAGTGTTACGAGCATAGCATGTATAGCATGAAAGCTTCAACATTCTTCAACCTTTCCCAAGACTACCATTGCATCAAAAAATTTTATTGAGTCATTTTAATTATCGCTGCACGGAGCAAAATCCATTGTTCCACTTTGATATCTCTATTTGAATGAAATAGATTTGCTTTTGTTCAATAGTGCAATACCCATGATGACTGGAGAATGGCAAGATGCCAAAATGAAACAGCTCCTAATTTTCAGAGTAGGCCAATGGCTAATTACAACAGACTGCAGGTGTGAGGAGAGAAGCTCAGAGTAATCAATAGGAGTAATTAATCTGCTAGACTAGAGCTAAAGAGCTAACAGCTGGACATCAAAAATGGACACATGCAAGAAGACCAGCCATAATTACCTCTCTAAATATTGGATTTCCATGGCAACCGTTAGGCCTGATGCCTCATATCAAATAGAGAATTCATAATGGAGTGAGGGGTGAATCCTTATTATATACTGGGTACAGAATTTGGGATCCTCATACTTCAAGTGGATGCAGCCTGGCAGGAGCATCTCACACATTAACACACGTGTTGGTTTTTGTTCAAAATTTTTCTCTTTTTTTTTTCTATTGTCAGATGATTATGGCAGAAAATAATTAATAATACAATGGAAATGTATTAGTTACAAATGCTTTATATTATATGATGTATTTAATTGGTTTGCAAACAGTTTTCATTATTGACTAGAGGGTAATACTTGCAAAATGGATGGGTTTTTTTATTTTGTAAATATAGGATTTTATAAAATATAGGTTTTATTATGGTTATCCCATATACTAGGGGAATTATAGAAATGCCTCCTGTCCTGAAAGACATAACATTCCAAAGTGTATCCAGGATCATTGGCCACTGAGCTTGCCCTAACAAAGTATTACAAATGAATACAAAGGGTAGAGCATGGTGTGGTGTCTCATCAACAACCCTGTAGTGTAGACACATGTTGTGACATAACACTGGTTGCCTCCTGATGGAGATATATTGTAAATTGCCAAGTATATGAGTAAATATAGAGATTATGTGACTGTAGACTGTAGACATATGAAAACAATAAAAAATAAACATAAAATAACAAAGAAATTTAAGGAAAGCAGGGACATGAGTGCCTACATTGTACAGCATTTTCAAATGCATTCACCAAAATTTTTTAAAAAAATGTTGCAATATGGACTTAAAAAATATATAGCAATTTTACATGTAGTTTACAGTGGTTTGTTTTTTTTTCGTTTTCCTACACTTGTTGTATAGTAATGTTGATTAGTAACGCCTGAATAAAAGAATCGTACCTGCTCCTGTTCATCTAGTCTGCATGCCTAAGGCTATACCTTGGGAAATTAGCTGTTCTGCATTATTAAGAAGGGTAAATTAAACTGTAAAATGCATTCATGTGATCTCCAAGGATATGAAAATTGAAGACAATAAAATAAAGGAGTGGGAAATGGGAGAGATGGAAACATGTCTAGAAGGATGATCAATATGCTTCTTGTTTTTGGTGTAGAATATTTTAAAAAGTAAAAATTTAGAATCTCTCAGAAGCTAACATTTGTATAATGGCTACAAACCAAGGAGACTAAGCTCCAAATCTTAGATAAAGGAACCTGAACCACAAAGAGAGTGAGCCATAGCTGAAGAGGTCTCTATTCATTTTAGCTAATTCTTACATAAGTAATTATTTAGACAATGTTTTAGAAGCTATCATTATATCCTTTAGTTAACATGCAGTGACATGACGCAAGCATACCTAGATTTATTTGGAAGCCATCCTTCTTATTTACTCATTGACATTAGACACATACTAATTACCTACACAGTCAGTAGAAAATCCTGTTGGTGCATTTGCGCCTACACGGTGATATCAACAAGATCAAAACAGGCTAAAATCTATATGCAGTCTTTATAGGCTTATTACGTCAGTATAGCTCTTTTACATTTCAGTGACTTTTTGCATGCTACATGCGTGTATACACTTTCTTTTTAATGAATTAAATTTTTGGACAATGTCTTCTTATATAATACATTTTCTTTACAAATGGCAAATTATTGCTTTATCAAGTACTTTCAAATGTAACTCCACCCATATACTGTAGATAAGCATAGGGTATGCATTTCTGAATTGTGTTTTGGAGAATTACCTACTCTAAAGTTTTCCTTCTCTACATAGGATTTTTTTTCTGTGTCCCTCTTCTTGTGTTATTTGTTGATCTTCTACAGAGCCAGAAATTTCTATGGGTAACTGACAGCAGCTACATTTTGCTCAACTTGTCTTCTCTTATCTTAACTAGTAACAACATGTATCTCTCACTGCAGGAACAAAAAGAGTACATTGTTCCCTCTGTTTCCTGTAAAAGCTGATATAAAACTTAGGCTTGTTGTGCGCCTTCAGCTGATCCACTGTTGGTTGGCATCAACAGAAAAAAAATTGAAGAAGCCAAATTTGTATTTAAACTTTAATAGCTCTGTAGAGGCTTGTCGGCTGCATCCCATAAGAGGTCCCTAACAGGAAATGAGCTTGCATCTACACCTTTAAACCATTAATCTAGCCATGGTTCCTTTAGTTCATGTTTACAAAAAGCATAACCTGTCTGCCAATTTGTCGGTTTAATATTAAAAAAGATAAAACCAAATTGATAATTCATTCTATCAGTTTGTTAACATTATTTCTAGCTTAATTTTTATGGAAAATGAAGAACCGAGCCCTAGTGAGACACCACAGTAAGATGTTATTTTATATAAAGTATCTTAGATCAGGTTTTTACACGTGCTGTACCTGGAATTCTGTATCCCATTCCGTCAGACTTTTCCCTTGAATTTCAACAGCTCTCTAAAAACCCTGCTTTTTCTAGAAGCATACAACGTTTCCTCCTAACACTCAGCCAGCATCATAATGAAGCCATCTGAATGATCAACAATCTCTACGGATTATCATTGATTTAATTAACTCATCCCTACCCAAGCAGTCCTCTTCTACTGTCTCACTTCCACCTCAACCACTGACTAAATTGGAAACTCACCAGAACAGGGACTTTTTTTCTTTTTTGTACCAGTATGTGTTAATGTATGCTACGGAATATGCTGGCTCTATATAAATAAATGTAATGTAGTTTTCTGATTCATCCTTAGGCTACTAGGCTACCGCCTTTTGTCTACTCACACTGACCTTTGCTGAAAATCTGGGACTAATTATTTACCATACACCCTTATACACAAAAATGTGATCCTTCCGTACCTAAGAATCACTGCTATATAAACTAAATAGAATATGTCTTTAATTATTAAAATAAACACAATATTTATTATTTAAAGTTAGTTCAAGACTGATTTTACAAATTTAACAAATACAAAAAACTTTTTTTAAATAATAAAACCATCTGCTTTACTTAAAGTTTCAAAATTATTATTGATGATGGGAATGAATGAGTTCTTCCTCTTACCAATAGTATGAATTGAATATTTCATACTGTTCCTCATATGCAATTTAAAGCAAATAAATCACTGTTCCACCTGTAAGCCCTCAAATATCAACTGCTTTTATGTTTAGACCATATTCATTAGCTGAATAGATCCATCCACACCTGCTTTCTCCTTAATTAACTGTCTAATCACAGCAGTATCACTGCTCCCTGCTTTGTGTACAGCAAGAGCATTTAAGGTTCAATGTAAAAATAAGGAATATACTAACTAAACGAAGAATTACGACCCTCAAAGAAGATAACATTGATTATTTAAAAAATATAATATGCAAAGTTTACAAGCATTACATTTTTAGGGAATGGTATGAAAAAGGTTGTCTAAGGCTAGGTTTCCACTTGGGTATTTCTTGCAAAAACGCCCATAATAACGCCAATTCAGCCACACAGCGTTTTATTAGTGAAAAAACGCTGCGGCCAGATGTTAGCTGTTCTTCAATAGGAAATCGCACAATGCCATATCCATGGCGTTTTTGTTTGGCGTTTTTTCAGTCCTCTTTGGAGTTTTACTGCTTTTTTGGGCTCTGTGGCAGTTTTTCAAAATCGCAGCATGTTGACACTCTGGTGTTTTTTGCAAGGAAATCTTGGTGTTTTTCTCCAATAGAAGTCTATGGAGGAGAAAAACGCCAGGTGGGTTTTACCTTGGCGTTTTTTCTGGTGTTTTTTCCACAGTTACAAAAAAGGGGCAGGACCCAGAAATAGGAAGAGCTGCCGTTTTCCCAGTAACTTTTATCTGCTTGTACACTGTGTGCTGTCTCTTTGTAATTTATTAGCAGCATGGCACCCAGAATTGTCTTTGATGTGTCCAAGCTTATTAAACTATTGAGTATCCCTTGCAATTTGCACCATCATTTGGGGCCAATCTTCCTAGAGGAGCAGACATTCGGAATAAAGCATGCCTTACAAACCACAGAAAAGAGACAAAAGGGTCCGCTGGGGCGTGTTTAAGTAGAACTCTACCAAGGAAATGACATCAGGGGGGGCAGATACTTGCCATTTATCCTAATCTCTTTTAGCTGGGTGAAAATTCTAACTTGTAAAAGCTGGCAAAACTGCCTAAGGTCAAAAAAGCAATTTCCACAGAAAGGCTAAAATTCCAGAAAAAACGCCAAAACACCAAAAAATGCAGTGGCAGTTTTCCTGGCGTTTTTCATCAAGCAGAATTTATTCTAATTTATACAAACCAATTAGCTGAAATGCAAAATGAGATGGGCGCAACAAGATCTGTAATATGAAGCATCATAATGGCAACAGATTAGTTGGGGTGTACAAACCTGACATTTTAAAGAGCATATTTTTTATATATTATTTTGGCCACATTCAACCAAATTATATTTATTCTGGTTCATATTTCACAAGTATTTTCCTTTAGGAAGGATAGCACATCCAAACCCCTGTTTTCCCTTGCTATTTTCTAGAGATTCACGATCTCTGTTGGGTATGAGTAGGGGACAGATCGACCTCGGTTACAAGGAATATCTCTGTCTCTCCAACCAGTCCGTTTACACTATGAAGGCTGTGCTAAGTCTAGCTTTAGGGGACACTATGGGTATTTAGCCACAAACAGTAAGATTCATTAGCACTGCCACAAAAAAATCAGCTCAGTGTAGAGTTTGAGCAGGGAAAGCCACCCATCACATCACTAAAAGCAGACTACTGGCAGCCTCCAGGCCTGGAAAAAAAGTTGATTGCAAGAAAATTAGCTAAAACTAGGTTATTATCAATGCTGACCTGCATTACTGTATACAGAACTGCATCTCTTGATGAAGGAATGTCTTTTTTCAAAGGGACTCCAGAGTTCTTGGTAACTTTGCTTAAAAAGAGATAGTCCACTGTTGGAGGCAGCCTCCTACACAACGAATGCTTCTTAAAGTACTTTGTAAGTGTGCATACTGTATATGCATTCACTAAACCAGCTAAGAAAGATTAAATAAAGTACTTACCTTTACAAGCAGAAATGAAGCACATTGTCTTCGCTGTGGTCTGGCATTTTGTGTCAATCAGTGGCAGGAAAGCGGTCCTATCGCGAACAATGTGAGTGTTTTTTTGCATGTGCATTGTATATGCATTAAGGTACATACATGGGCGTAGGAACCGGGGGGGACGGGGGGGATAGATCCCCCCCCAGTAACTCATGCGGGGGGCCGATAATTAAGAAATCCCCCCCAGGGCCAGGGCAACCGATCTTACGCGGTCCGCACCTCGAGCCCTGCTACTTACCTGTGGGAGGGTCTTCTGTACTGCACAGAGGAACCGGAACCCAGCAGAGTTCACGTGACATTACATCACATCCTCTGTGCAGTACCAGAGAACGCAGAGGGAGGCCGCGCCCTCTGCTGAAGACTGTGAGCGGCATCGAGGAGCTGCAGTGCAGGTAAGGGGGTGGGGAGGGTGTTTGAATGAGTATGCGTGATTGAGGGAATGAATCTGTGAATTAATGAGTGTGTGTGTGATAGAATGGATGTGCTGGAACCTAGGCATGATTGGACTGTCATTGATGTTAGCAATCACACTCCTATCATGCCAAGTCAGCCAGTACATGCTGAAACATAGCTAGCTGCCCCCCTTGTGTATTGATGCTGCCAGCAGTATGGGGTCTGCACATCACATACAGCCACCCTGTACCAGCATGTACTGGCTGACTTGCCATGATAGGAGTGTGATTGCTAACAGCAATCACAGTCCCATCATGCCTAGGTTACAGCATTTACTGGTTGGATGTGTAAGTGCTGGAACCTAGGCATGATGGGACTGTGATTGCTGTTAGCAATCACACTCCTATCATGCCAAGTCAGCCAGTACATGCTGAAACCTAGCTAGCTGCCCCCCTTGTGTATTGATGCTGCCAGCAGTATGGGGTCTGCACATCACTTACAGCCACCCTTTACCAGCATGTACTGGCTGACTTGGCATGATAGGAGTGTGATTGCTAACAGCAATCACAGTCCCATCATGCCTAGGTTACAGCATTTACTGGTTGGATGTGTAAGTGCTGGAACCTAGGCAAGATGGGACTGTGATTGCTGTTAGCAATCACACTCCTATCATGCCAAGTCAGCCAGTACATGCTGAAACCTAGCTAGCTGCCCCCCTTGTGTATTGATGCTGCCAGCAGTATGGGGTCTGCACATCACTTACAGCCACCCTGTACCAGCATGTACTGGCTGACTTGGCATGATAGGAGTGTGATTGCTAACAGCAATCACAGTCCCATCATGCCTAGGTTACAGCTTTTAACGTTTGGATGTGTAAGTGCTGGAACCTAGGCATGATGGGACTGTGATTGCTGTTAGCAATCACACTCCTATCATGCCAAGTCAGCCAGTACATGCTGAAACATAGCTAGCTGCACCCCTTGTGTATTGATGCTGCCAGCAGTATGGGGTCTGCACATCACTTAAAGCCACCCTGTACCAGAATGTACTGGCTTGGCTGCCTGGGTATGATACGAGTGTGATTGCTGTTAGCAATCACACTCCTATCATGCCAAGTCATATTGCTAATTTTTTTTGTCCAATTGTGGTGTGTTACCTACTTTTATTAAAAATGTGAGTTTTTATTATTATTTTTAAAGGTTGGGGGTCATTTTCGGTTTTGGCTAAGTGAACCGTGAATGTTTTGGTCCAGAATTTTCATTTTGGTGCATCCCTAGAATAAAAAGAACTATTTCATTTTTAATTATCCTGAGTCCTGAATTTGTAGTCACAAAACTTTCTAGGCCCAGAAATCAGTGAGAGGAAAAGTAAAGGTTTTGTGTCATTTACTTTATTTTAATCTGCATATTTTATTAAAGGCCATATTTTCTCACAGTGAAAAATGAGTGTGGCCCGCGCACGTATACAATTCTGATGAAGTGGCCCACTGCAGAAAAACCTTGGACACCCCTGGGGTAGACAGTGAGAAGGGGGGGGTAGGGATAGGGTAGCTAGTGAGAAGGGGGGGTAGGGAGAGGGTAGCTAGTGAGAAGGGGGGTAGGGAGAGGGTAGCTAGTGTGAAGGGGGTGGTAGGGAGAGGGTAGCTAGTGAGAAGGGGGCGATAGGGAGAGGGTAGCTAGTGAGAAGGGAGGGTAGGGAGAGGGTAGGGAGGGGGGCAGATAGTAAGAAAGTGTGAGAGGGGGTAGATAGTGTGTGAGAAAGTGGGGATCTGATGGGGGAAAATGCTGTCCCCCCCAGATTTTTAGGGGTTCCTACGCCCATGGGTACATATCATGACTGCATTGCCCCTATAAATTAAGTATTGTCCTTAACCTCATGGCTGCCACATGTGTAAATGAGCAGTAAAGAGCAGATAAATAATGTCAGCAGTGTGACTATATGTTGGATTTCTATACATATTTTGTAAACTAACCATTTTTGCATTAAAGTGATATAATTAAATTGTTATTTTTTCCCACTTATAATGAGCCAGCAATCTATTTGTTTATTGTAGAGATACATATGCCAAATTATTCCTCTCTGATATCTTGAGATTCTGCCAAAAATAATAAATTATGAAATGTATAGAAAACATCTCTATGTTCAATCATATTCATAATAATTATAACTTTTCAAAATAATTTCCATGACTGAATATGATTACAATCGCTTTTCATTTGTGAATATAGTCAACAGTTTAAACACAGCAGTTTTTTTTTTTTATTATTGCGATGTTCTAGCATATAGCCTTTTTGCCTCATGTTTATGAACTTTCATTCTTCGAAAGGAAACTGTTGTCATAAACTTTTAGCATCAGTAAATTCATACTTCCCCTGTGTCCCGCTTTATGAGTTACAGTCCACCTGTGAGACCCAAAACCTTTTGTCCCTCTTTCCTCCTCTGATGTCTCTCTATTAGAGAGGCACATAATGTTTGATGGATATTAGTGTATAATCCGTAAAAGTCACAATAACCTATATAGAAACAACAGAACATATTGTTTATAAATTAAATGGTGCTAAAAAAAATTACACTATTTTTCTTTTCCATTTCAAAATTGATATCAATAGGTCACAGTCACAAAATGTCTTCATAAAGCCCTGCTACAGCTTTAAAAATAGCCCCTAAAACAAAATAAAACAGGATTCAAGACCCTTGAAAGATAAAAAGGGCACCAAAGTAAGTAGATAGATAGGTAGGAGCCATTTCTCCTAAGAGGAAGCGCCTACACCCTGTGCATGTTCAGTCAATAGAATAGGCTGTGACTTTAACACAGGAGGTAGGAATATGGCAAAGCCACATTGATGGAAGCTATAATATAAGGCCTTTTTATACATTTGGGTCTTATTGCAACATTTTGAAAAATGTTAATTTATTTGTTGCAAATTGTTTGCCAAATTTTTAATATGGATTACCAATTTTCTGTTTAGGACATATTTAAAATGAATGTGAAGCCTGTTCAATTGAGAACATACAATATTTGCAAATATTAATTTACCGTGCTGCCAGAAATACAATCTAGAAATAGGAATTTATTGATTGGCTGTGCCCACGTCATCATCATGTGTCATTATATATTTCATACTATGTTAATATTTAAAGAGCAACAACAATTTACACAGCAATTTACAATGTATGGAGTATAACTAAGTGACTCAGGATGACCCCAACCCTGGCTAGATTTCAATACCTGGTTTGGTAAGACTCATTGAGCATCCACTCATTAGCACTGGGGCATGAGAGCCTCGGTCAATAGCCATATCTGGGAGCCCTCTGGGTTTGACCTACAGTCTCCAAGTGAAGCCCTGCCATCCCAGATCTCCAGGACACTTTCTTATTTCTCTATGCAAGGGAGCAGCTTTTGGCCATGTCTACTCCTTGCCCATTTCCCAGTAGACTAGTTAAGGGCTAGCCCTGTCCATGTGCATTGATAGCCCCTCCCCATTAAGCCACTCCCACAGAGTGGTACCACTTAATGTTCAAATTAACATTTTCTTGGTAATATACACATATGATAAGTCAATCATAAATATCATAAAGCAATGTATAGACTGTTTTATTGTTTGGGGAATTTTAATTAACTAATTTTGTTAGATTAGTGTAGCTTAACAAATCAGAACATAGTTAAAATAATTTAGGCATCCCATAAAATTTAATAGTGATCACCTATGTTGGCTGCAATGTAATTTAAAGCATGAGATGGGATTCTGTTACCAGAAAAGGTATTATTCACATAGACCATAGAAATCTGCAGATGGAATATAAACCAACTTGCTGAAAACATAACTTTGGCAAAGAGAGTATTCTCATCACTTAGCCTTGCTCATAACAACACACAGAGGAGTATTTTGTAGCCAGGGGTAATAGCTAGGCCAATAAACTGGCATTTACACTTAGGAAGATTAATTACCCTATTAAAACCTGAGACATTACTAAGAATCTTTGTATAAACCTTTTAACCATCAACAATTGCAGTACGCTTGTGCTATTATTTTCTCCATGGTAAAGTTTCTCACAGAGATACTTGTGCACTTTTATTTTCCTTGTCCTTAGTGATACATCCAAATGGCAGACAACACAATGCACTAGCTGTTTGCTAATACAATGACACTCGGAGAGCTGGGGGTCAGTAAATGGATAACCACACTGCTAGACAGATGATAAGAAAATGCACCTAAGTTACTTGATCAGCCTCTGAAGGTACTTTATGTATTAACTGTTTAACCTGTTTAAGTCAATGACAAATCTAAAAGAAAACACTTAAAAATCTGCAATAAATTGAAAACAATAAACCCTTTACCTGCTCACAAGCCTTAACAAATTAATGTTTAGGTATAAATAGTAGTTTTGACATAGAAACCAATGGAGATTACCATAGTAACCACTTTACCATTTACCAAAAGAATGATCCCTATTAGGCTTTCAGAATGAAAATCTATCACTTAAAAGCAGTTATTATTGTATTTTGTTTTCCTGGTGTTTTTTTAAGGATTGTACTGATAACTAATAGCTTAATAGAAACAAGCTGTATGAAGAAATATTCCCATACTGTTAAAAATGTAATGTGGGAAAATGTATTTCATCTGCTCTTACAAAGGAATGTACGTGATAATATGGAGAAGTAGTTTCCTTTTATTACAGCTCTGATGAGAACAATTTTTTTAAGAAATCTGTGTTCTTTATATTTTTGAGTGAAAGCATCTTGTATGCTAATATGTTCCAGGATCTGATTAAAACCAGAAAAACAGACATTTATGTTGCAAAGATCCCCAGGGTCTTCCACTGGCTCCCTTTCTCTGCTAGAGTGAAATGAAAATGTATCCTTCTTGTCTTCAAGGTCATCCATGAACGTTTTCCTAATCCTATCTTTGTCTTTCCCCGTGCTGTCTTGTTTTTCCACATTTTTTTCTTTTTAATAACATAAACATGGTGGCACCTTCCTATACGCATACAAGCATCTTAAAAGGCTTAGAACAATTGAATTCTATTTATCCATCATCTATCTAAAGTGGTGGTATAACATCTGTAAAAGTATCCACAGGCAGCTAATGGGCAGAAAGTAGTCTTGTGCACGGCAAGCAAAATCGATTTGGACACAATTTTCATTTTTTGACTATGGCGGAGGCCATTTTTTATTCGGAAATGACATTCGGGGGCGTTCCCAAAGGGGAGGGTTCCTCACACCTTTTGTATTCACCGTTCCCTCACAGCAGCACCATCTGAAGGTCTAGGAAGGGATTCAGACCTAATTTTGCACTGCAGGAACACCAGCAACAGCAGCACTGCACCAATGGATAAACACATCCAGTATAATGGAACTTAAATTCTCCAATCATTGGACCATTTTGATAACAGCAGCAATAGTGGAAAGTAGTAGTAGGGCACTGGGTAGACACTGTAAAAAAAAATACAGACAGTACAAGACTGAACTCCCCCTAATATTAGAGAACAAAAACAAGAATTGACCACACAGAATAAGGAAGTATACAGAGGAGCAGCAACAGTAGGGCACTGGGACTGGTCAGGCATTGGCAGGCAGACACCCACTTGGTGCATTGTTGAATTGCCACAATATATGACAAATTAAAAGAAGTGATCCCCCACAGCGGGAGGGAGAAAGCAGCAGCAGCAGCTGTAAAGCATGTGGCCTGGGCAGATACTGATCAGGAATAGTATTTGCAATGCCTATTTTTTTCAACAATATTTACAAATTATTTATTGTTTTGTGTCATCCACCAACTGCCTGAATTATTTTTTAAATTAAATAAGCAGCCCTAAAATAAATGAATTATTACATGAAAATGAAAAAAAAATATCTGTATATAAATAATGTGGTAATACAATATATACTACAACTTCTCTAATTCATTCACTTTCTGCACTACACTATTGACACTTGTCATATGGTAGATGAGCATCAGTCTCACACTCCAACTCTCATCAGTTTGTAACTGCCACTGACAGCGTCAGGACACATACATATCTAATGCTTGTCCTTTCCCATTGTAAATGTTTCTAAAACCTATACAAACTACTTGTGCAAGACACTGCAAGTTAAAGGGACATTCCAGTCATCAAATGCATGTGTGGTCCCTAGAAATATTTGCTGTGCCATCCTGACAAATGCATGAGGGGAATCAGCAGAATTGCCCAAAATGCTTTTGAGTTCTATGTGATCGCTTTCCTGGCATTGATTATCTACTTAAAGCAGCCAGTCATCGGTGGACCACAAAGGGCGCGGGGAGTTGCAGCTTCTACCTAAGCCAATTGCTGTTTTTGTTGTTCCTTACTTTAATATGCATTCTTTTTTAGCAGGGCTGCCAGGGACAGCAAACTGTCCTTTTAGAGTTAAAAAGGAATTAGCAGTGTTAAAGGGGCATTCATCTATATTTTCCTAGTGGTAGTGCCTTTCCTCCTTGCAGGCAGAACCACTTGGACATCTGTGCATACGTGATACTTGTTGGCAAAGTGACATTGGAGACATGATTGATAACCTTACAGAAATAACCCTGCCCTGATGCATTTTTGCCTTTGGCTAGAGTGCCACTTCATGAAAAGGACAAGGTCAAGTGGACCTGCGGAGTACTCTACACACTCTTCAGGTCACAGTGACGCTTTAAGGGTGCAGGGCTTCAATTTTAAAGGCAAATGGCACATCAACAAAACAACCATAGATTAATTATTAAATTAAGCAAGCCAAATTGTAACACAAAAGGGTTAGAATTATATTATTATTATTATTATTTTATTTTTTCAAAATGTCCCAATATCCAATCAGAACAGTGTGCAAATGACCCTTAGTTATCCATAAAACCCCCCATCCCATCACTAGACATCCACATTTATCCCACATGTATTCAAACACATAAAAATCTCAGCAACGCACAATTTCATTAACAATAGAAGAACAAAAATGATGGTTTTTGTCTTCAGTCTACATTCTTCTTTGGGGGCCGTCATCTGTTAAACCATTAAGTCGCAAGATCTTTAAATACTTTTATGTAATGAAATAATTATTCAAAATGTTCATTAGCAAAAAGCAATCACTGTTGCGGCAATTAATTAAAACTGATCATTACCATAAGAACCGATATTTCTAGAAATAAAAATTCTACAAATGTATTTACATATGAGATCTGTAGTGATTTGCAGCTCTATGTACATATGCTGTAGATCAATGGTGTGTTTGTTTAAAGAAAACCATAACTAAAATAGTGCAAATACTAAAACCTATTAATGATATGGATGTACATGATTTTCAAAACATCAAGGAGGAGAGATCACCTGATCATTCTAACTGGTCCCAAATGCCTGTGCATGAAAATTGGAACTGTCCCCCAAAAAAGGGATGATGGGAGGCAAGTAAAAGTATTTGACTAATTTAACAAACTGCATCGAAACTGAACTGAACAACAGATGCTTTCACAATTATGGGGGCGTCTTATTAAATATAAACGTTTGTGTGGATTAAATGGTCTCAAATGTGTTAAAATCCTTGGTTAAAACCTAGATATGGAGCAAATCCTACTGTCTAATAGATAATCACCTGACAGACATTGACTGTAGATTGATTTTACAGTATACATATTGAAGCATGAACATTTTTTATTACGTTTTACCATACCATGTTAAAACTAAGATACAATCTAATTTAAACAACATGGCAATTAATTAACTTAATAAAAGTAAAAAATCATAGGTAGAAGAGCATATCATTTGTGGGTTACTTCCCTTCCAAAATAATCACTGTTTTACAGTTTAGCTTTTTTCAGTGTTGTGTTAAAAAAAAGTGTACATTTTTACAGACAGAAAAGAGGTGAGATGTTTTCAGAGGTGAATTGTGTATGCAAATATATGCAGGAATTATGCAAAAATATGCAATTATATCTACTGTTTGATCCTCACCTCTAGTTAAATAGGATCACTATTTATATGGTATACTCTTAATGGGGGGATATAATCAAATTGTGGCGTTGTTTCTTTTCTTTGAATTTCTTATTCTCTTACCCAGGGGGAACAAGGCTAAGACATTCAGAAGTTGTTATGGAAAATGTCATTTTTTGTGCTGATTCAAACTGTTTTTCCAAACTATTTTTTAGCATGCCCCAAAGGGTGAAGTGCAGCAGAAATTACTAACCTTAATTAATAAAGCACTGTGAGTTAAAAACTGGAAGCAAATAAGCACTTGGGGAACATATTCTCTTGGCAATGAGCAGTTTCTCAATATTTCAAAGCAGTATCACAAATTGTGAAAGTCAAGCATAATCTAATTATAAGAAAGGCAAATAAATAGCAAAGCAATGTAAGTACTTATGAGTAAACCTTCAGAAATGGATCACAAATTCTCAATGGAGTTAACTTCAGTAAGAAATAAACTGAATGGAAAAAGGAGGGCAGCAGCCTATGGGTTAATTTACCCTTTTTAATTTGCCACAAGTACACCTTTGTAATTAGAAAATGACATTGCTTATATGTTTTTTAATATAATAAATGTGTAAGATAAATTCACCGCTACGCAACCTTGAAGCTGAGAGAATGTATCCTTGGGGGTTAGTACAAATGTAACAGTTTTCCTTATAACTGTGCCCTGTACAAGTTAGGCACGCCATCATGACTGAAAATGGTTTACATCATTTCTGTCACATAAAATGCATTTTTGCAATAAAGCTATCACAGTAGTATGTTGTCTGTTAAGTACTCTCCGGCTCAGTCTTCACCACGGCGCAAATTTTAATGGCATCTTAACCGCAGGTGTTTCAATCACAGAACACAATGTCTGCGGTTATTGAACAAACACTTGTTGTGAGATATTCCTGCAGTTTGCACTTAAGCTGGTGTGCTTCATGGCATAGGTCAATAATGTGCTTTTTAATTTAAAATAAAAGCTATGCACTAATGTGTTTTTAAAATAAATGCTCGGAGTAATAGTTAGAGGCAGGTCTTACACTGAAATGAGGCAAACTCCAGTAAAAGGTTTTGTGGCATTAGATTAGGTACTATGAGTTGTCTGCTTTTCACATAGAGTTTGATCAAAGGTACCTTGTTTTCGAATAGAAATGGCCATGTGTACAATGTGTCATCTATATTAAAAGCATAAAGGAAATTTGTAGTAAATAGAACAATACAGTATGTAGTTCCATTTTCTCAAGTGCCCTGGTTTACATCTCAGCCTGTGGTCCCTGGTGTCCCAAAAGTGGGACACCCGCGCAGCTACGCAAGTTCCACGTAGCTGCACCCACTGTTGCTTTTGAGGACAGTAGGGATCATGGTTCATTGGGGATATCCTTTGAGTTTGCCTGACTGGCCTGAAAGTTGTACAATTAATTTAGGTCTGTGCTATTGCAGCACAGTCCTCCACTGCAGCTCCTATGTGGCCACCTTGCAACGCTCTACATCCAAGCACCCAAGGTGGTCCGGGGGGAATGGTGAGCGGGTGATCCTCCCTCTCACTGTTAATCTTCTTGCCACCTGCCTGCCTCTAGACACCACCTCAAACACAGTTGTCCTGATTTGGACAAAATTTAGATGTCCTAAAGCTTGCTGCTTATATGTAACAGATAAGAATAGCAGAATTGTACAGGTTACAGAACATGTCCATGATAACATAGAAATATGGCTCTCTTGTGGGTTTTACTAGAAACCCACAATAAGGCAACATGATCTATGGTGGAAACTTGGCATTATGTAACTTTAAGGTATGATGTTACTGTGAATAACTATAAGCTGAGTCAATGAAAAATATAGACTGCATGTCAGGGGCAAGCAAGTGGGGAAGGTTTGCAATTGAGCTCAATGCACATTGAGCAAATTTGTATGCCAAATATATTTTGCACTGCTTTATTACTGGGCTCTTAACTGAACATGTACCGTCTTTAATGTTATCTGTACTGTGTAGAAAATGTGTAGTTTGTGTTCCATAAGCCTACATTTCAGTCACAATCGTGCCTATCATGTAGTAGACCATTTTGAATTCTTTAAACATAGTATCAAGTTAAAATCAAGATTAAGATGTGTACGATTAAGCTTTAGAATAGTTTTTATTAATTCATTGTCCATATAGTGTTGTACAGTGCATGCTCAAACCCGAACAGCAAGAAATCTATATAATAAAGAAATAAAATCAATATTGTAAAAGAAAGTATGAGTATGATGGGGGGAGTAAAATAATTCCAGACGTGTAACACGACAGGGGTGAATTTGTGCCATTTTTATTATTGATTAAATCAGCGTGTGCTAATTTCCCATTTGTGAGAAACACTATAGAGACAAATTCTTTAACAATGATATGTATGCTGTATGTCAACCCCCCCTAGAGAGCTCATCAATTAAAAACCAGGAAAATAGTATCATTTATATTGATGCAGTCCACATTTCTGTCATACATATTATAACTTAAATAAAAAACTATGCCATAATAGCTTTACTGTAGTCCAATTAAATGTGTTTCCAGCAATAAATCTTCATGCTGCACAAAAAAAGAAACATATCTACAAAAGAAGATCATATTTTACACACAGAACATATACTAGAACTGATAAATTTATGTGATATATCTGTGGTTCACACTATGTGTATCTGAAACATGTCCTGATCTTGTAAGAGTACATGTAATCATGTGGCTGCATGTCGATTTAAATCTATAAAGAATTTTAGCAAACTATGATGTTGGTTTTAGAAAAAATACACCAGAACACACAAAGCATGATCTATTTGCAGATTTAAATTGATTTGTATTTAGTAGTTCTAATTTAAGTACATTATATATATATATATATATATAAAATATATATTGCAGTTCTTCATTTTTGAACATTCTTACTTAATGATTTCATGCTTTTTGTGATATAGTTGTTGAAAATGTATTTTATTTAATTTAACATTGCAATCATAATGATAAAAGCTATAAGGTGCTTTAATTATCTAATGTTCACTGAGGTTTGTTGAAATAATTACATTTATTTTTTGTACTGTATTTTTCCATAATATTCTGGTATATCACCTTATAACCCTTGGCATTTATAATGATGTAGTAGAAAATGTTTATTTATATTATTAATGTATTTTGTATGTTTAGTGTATTTGTCTATACTTAAGTTAAAGAAATCATTCCATGTAGTAGCCCTCCCTCTAGTGACTTTATCAGGGACTACATATACCTTAAAATTGAACTATAGTAGGTAACCACTAACCAGCTAGCTGGTCTGAAATTTTATATCACATCAACGTTTATTAATATTTCACACATTTGAAATTAAATACTTGACTGCAATTAAGTGAAAACTGTCCATGTTACAGAAGTACTACATCATCTAAAATATGAGAGTAAATTACATGTTTTAGCAATGATTTTAGCATTGATTTAAATATTTAATAGGTTTGCATACATTCTATTCTTCTATTGAAGTTTTTATAGTACTAGCTATAAATAAAAGAGAATATAAATGACATTAAATTAGGTTAAACATCACAAACAGAAAAGACACCTGACATAATGTATTCTATAGACTTGTTAAGTTATTAAAATTATATTAAAACAATGTACATTTAGAGGTTTGATAGAGGACTGATCTGTTGGGAACTCGGGCACGTCTGCCTGTTGTGTACCCGGGTGGGGGGGCAGGATGTGCACCCCTCCATAGGTGCACTACACTGCCCCCTGCTGGAGGAGCAGGGCCAGTTGAGGACCTCATGGATCTCCCTTTTAGCGGCTCAAAATCAAGGAAACAAGAGGTCTGTTCATAGAGACCTCTACATACTGCTCCCTTGCAATTCACGCTGGCTACTGATGCTGAGCGCCAGAATATGATGTCAGAACAAGAAGAGGAGAAGAGCAGGAGAAGGAATAAGAAGATGAAGAGGAGCTGCAGGAAAAGAGACAGGGACACATGAAAGGTAGACAGACATTGTGAGAGTGTAATGGGAGTTGTGGTGTACCACCATCAGTGACTGGCTCAGTACAAATTGATGGGAGTTAAGGTGTACCACAATTAGTGCCCAGCACAGTATAAAGGGATAGGATTTCTAGTGTACCACTGTCAATGACTGGCTCGGTATATAGTGATGGGAGTTATGCTGTAACACCATTCATATCTGCCTCAGTATAAAATCATTAAAAAGTCATAGGAGTTATGTTGTACCACTGTCATTGTCTGACTCAGTATATAGTGATGGGCGTTATGCTGTTCCACCGTCAATGTTTGACACAGTATTTAGTGATGGGAGTTAGGCTGTACCACCGTCAATGTTTGTCACAGTATTTTGTGATGGGAGTTATGTTGTACCACTGTCAATGTCTGGCTCAGTATATAGAGATTGGAGTTATGCTGTACCACCATCCATGTCTGACTCACTATATAGTGATGGGAGTTATGCTATAACACCATTCATAGCTGGCTCAGTATAAAATGATTATAAAGTCATAGGAGTTATGCTGTACCACCGTCATTGTCTGACTCAGTATATATTGATGGGAGTTATGCTGTACCACCGTCAATGTTTGACACAGTATTTAGTGATGGAAGTTATGCTGTACCACCGTCAGTGTTTAGCACAGTGTTTTGTGATGGGAGTTATGCTGTACCACCATCCATGTCAGGCTCAGAATATAAAGATGGGAATTATACTGTATCACTATCAATGTCTGGCTCCCCTTACACTAACGTGAGGTATGTGTAGCGGGGGACCAGGGACCTCAGACACGGGTGACAAATACTGAAAAATACATATGTAGGGATGTAACCACAAGGGAGGGGCTTAACTAGGAAGAGAGTGATAATGATAGAGTGTGGCTAAAAGAAGAGGCATCGCCACTGGGGGCCCATCACTTTTTGTTGCCCATGCCCTGCATGGTCTTAGTCCGCTTCTAAATGTGATAGAAACATTTAAGTAATTACTTAAAGGGATTTGGCAAAATACAGGAGAGAGGTTATTTCAAAGGAGGAGAAATGTTAGAACAAGAGGCCATAGTCTAGGGCTAGAGGGTTGGAGGTTTAAGGAAGCTTTACTTAGATAAATGGAACAGCCTCCAATCACAAGTGGTAGAGGCTAATACAGTAAGGGAATTGAAACATGCATGGGATAGATGTAAAGGAATCATGAATCTAAGACAAGGATTGACTGAGTCTTACATCGGTCGAAAAGAAGCAGACTAGATGGGCCAAAGATTCCTTATCTGTAGTCAATTCTATGCTAAATTTCTAGGTTTCCTTGCTATTATTATCAATGCAGCATAGTAATCTCTTCTTTACCTGATTGCAACCTGATGGGTGCCATCAACAGCACATTTATCACTCAGGTAACAGTACTTGAAATGAGCATTTGTTCCTGATTGGCTGAAACAGCTGGATCTGGACTCCTACAATTACACTCAGCGATCCAGGTTTGTACCCAAAAGTAAAAGTATAAATTAGGTTTCCTGTTTTGAATACAGGACATCTGCCAATAACAGTAAAGACTTGTACAGTGCATGAAAAATAACTGCTCCAATAACTGCTCCATGTCAGTAGAAAAATACCTGTAATAAAAAGGAAGGGAAGTGAAATTTACTGCTATATTGGCTGATTTTATTTCATATTATGCATTTTTGCTGTCATTGTCACTGCTTTGCACCCCTGTGATGTCAGCCATGTTTAAAATGACACTAAACTATATATACCTTATTGGCTCGATTATAGGCTGCACCTGATTATAGGCTGCACCCTAAAAAAGAAAAAATACACATTACTGGAATGGTAAAACAGCATTTCATCTAATGAACAGGAATACATGTATTTTCACATTTTTCTTATCTATTATGCTGTTAGTGAGCATATGTTATATACAAACAGAAAACCAATAGCCATTTTAAGGTCCCCCCCTTAATTCATAATGCACCTCACTTATAGATATGCCACTCTGCCCCCCCTGATGGGCCACTCTGCTGCCTAGAAGTGCCACTCCCCCCTCCAGACTTACCAATGCACCCCCAGACTCCCTGGTGTCTAGCGGGGCCGGCCAGTGGACGTCTGTGCGATGCGCATAGACAACCTCAACTGCCGGCACTTCCGCCGGGGCTTCTACGACCGCCGCAGCTGGTAGAGAACCGTAAGGTTATGTCACACCGGTGCTCCTTTATAGAAGTCCCGGTGGAAGTGCCGGTAATGGAGGTTGTCTACAAGCATGGCACAGATGTCCATGGCTGCCGGAGAGGAGGATCCAGGTCCCCTCCAGCGCTGCGGGGGAACTGGATCCTAACCCTGCTGCTTGCACGCAGCAGGGCTAAATGAAAAAGGAAAAGAAAAACACACGCCCGGAACGTCGGAGCGTCAGGCTATACGAATTGCACATCCCTGTGCTAAACCCAGATTATAGGCTGCACCCCCAGCAGCCTATATTCAGACAAATACTGTATATATATATTTACTCTAAAACCATTGAAGTTTCACAGGACAATGATGAGATAGTTTTGTTATCATTACAGGGTAATTGCCATCAGAGCTTACAATCTAGGTAATTATGTTAGTATAACTACTGCTCAGGTATATGTCATAAATAAAAATTAATAGTAAGAAAGACTAAACAATAGGACAGCTTCATGCGTCGATCTGACTTAATCAGGCAATACATATGCAGCCATTAAACTCATTATACTACCCAAGATGTAAATGTGGATTGCAGAAACACATTTTTTATATCAGTTGGAAAGATTCAGTCATACAAATCAATAGAATTGACCTAATTAGTGGCTGAGATGTTAAAAAAAACAAACATAAAAGTTTGCTTTGACATATTGCAAGTAGTGTCTTATTCAAAATGGCATTTTATAAAACAAATGAATATGATTTGTTTGCAATTAAAATAACATTTGATATTTAATCTGGCAGATCAGCTTGAAGTACAACATTTCTACAACAAAATCCATGGGGTATGGAAAATATAGTCTAAACATATATCTTAAAAAATTTCTATACATTACAGGGTGTTTTTTTACTGCTCACCAGGTCATTGTATCAGTGTATAGTTCTAATTCTACATATCTTGCTAGTGTCAGTGATTAATATACAGTAAAAATGGCTTATAGCATGATTTTCATAAATCTTAGCAAACATAAACGTGTAGCTTAGATGAGCCATCCTAAATGACCCATTCTGTTTAAGTCTGCTGAGTTGTGTGCTATCTCTCATTGCTGACTACAGGAGAGCAAGCCATGGAAAAAGCCAGACTTGTCCTCCAGATATTGTGGGTTTGCGTGAACTTTTTTGAAATAAGTTGAAACTTACTTTCTCTTAAGATATAATTTATATACCAATTATAAATTGGTTAAATTGATAAAATGGGAAACCATGAATACCATTGATTAAATGGCAGCATTTGTTCTTTCATACAGACATCTGGCAGATCCATCTAAACACCAGAAAACACTATTTACAGGGGATTAATTGTCATGTAATATAAAAGTGTGAACTAGAATATGTTTTTAAACTTTGTGGTAAAGAAAAATAGGTCTTCTATGTGATCTTTTCATTATGAAAACATGAGAAATGTTTGCGTTGCATGGTTACCATCATCTAGTACTAAATGAGTTAATTATACATTTCCCCCTGAAGAACAAATTTAATTTCTCTTTCATCACTACAATTCCTAATCACTACTTTAGGTACATTATATTATATATTAAGTATTGGGACACCTGACCATTACGCCAACAGAGACTTTTATGATACTGCATTCTAAATACATAGACATTAACCCCTTAAGGACCAGGCTGTTTTCTATATTTTTGTACCCTTTGTGACCAAGGCTGTATTCACACTTTTGCAGTGCTTGTGTTTAGTTGTAATTTTCTCCTCTCCCATTTAGTGAAGGAGCTTTCTTCCATTTAGCTTTCTTCAGATATCATTTTGATTGATCATGTCATCATGTCCTATAAAAAATAAATAAAATATGATGAAATATCGAAAAAAAAAACTTTTTTTCACTTTTATTTGAAAACTATTTTACTCATCTAAAAAACCTATTTAAAAAAACTTGCTAAATAGATTCTATTATTTGTCCTGAGTTTAGAAATAACTAATATTTTTAGGGGTTTTTTTGCAAATTATAGGACAATAAGTAGAAGTAGCATTTTGCTATTTCAAAACCATTTTTTTCCAAAATCAAACCATATATTTTTGAAGACTAGACACCCTAAGGTATTTCAAATGCTCATAATCTAACCCTTTCCATACATTTTTTTCAAACTTTGTGGTAGTAATTTATTTTGTGTTTTTTTTATCACATAAATTGTAATTCAGGTATGGATTTACAGCTCCTGGTATATGTCACTGTCACACAACATATCAATATGTGTTCAGCAACATCTCCAGGGTATACCCCCTATGCATGGGTTTGTTAGGTTGCTTGGGAGGTAAAACACCACATTTGGGAAGTACACATTTTTTTTACTTCTGCCACCATGTCCTATTTGCAACATCTTTGAAGATGGTCAGTTAAATTTACCCCATCAAATCATATATTTTCATGTACTAATATTACTAGTTTGTCTGTTTTCCCTATTTGGGACATCTTGGTCACTCCTATTTACCCCATCAAACCATTCATTTTTTTAGTTACCCCTTGGGTATTTGAAATGTAATTTAACTCTTTCCATGTCAGGATTTTTGGGAAGATACAGCACTAATTTTAGTAGTTGCTTATTAAAAAAAAATATATATTTTTGTACCTTCTTTTACATTTTGGTGGAACTGGATGCTTCCCCTGATGGTACATAATTACTTTGAAATGTTACCGCATTAGTTTTTTGGGGGTTTTTTTAGATATTTTTATTTTTTCAATATTACTAACCACATTGTGATTAGAAAGCTGGGCTCTATTGACTTGCATGGTTGAATGCAGTACCTGGAGAACTAGGAGTTCTCAGGGGGGTCTGGATTTTTTTTATTTTTTTTTAACGTACGCCGCCATCTTGCAAGAGGCAAAATCTCTTGCAGTGGCGCTTGTGAACGATCTCTGGAGCGGTCACAGCGGATCCTTGGGTGGGTGTTTGGTGTTGCTGAATGCCTCGCTACCGAGGCACTTCAGCAACACCATTGAAGCAAAGACCAAAGATCGCCTCCTAAGCTCTTTTAAAACGGGCCCCTGATGCCGATCTCGGTGTTGCTTAATGCCTGTACATCAAGGCATTACAGCAACACTGTCTAAGCTTGTTAAATGCCATGACGTGCCAAGCACTCTTTTTGCGTGATCTGCCTGGCACGTCACTGGTCGTTAAGTAGTTGGTCCCCCCTCTGGGAAGGCTTTCCACATGATTTTGGAATGTTTCTGTGGGTATTGTTGCCCATTCATGTAGTAAAGCATTTGTGAGGTCATGCCCTGATGTTGGATGAGAAGGCCTGCTCACAATCTTTGTTTCAGTTCATCCCAAAGGTATCTAATGGTGTTGTGGTCAGTGGTTTGTGCGGGTCAGACAGGTTCTTTCACACCAAACTCAACCAACCATGTATTTATGGACCTTGCTTTGTACACTGGGAAACAGTCAAACTAGAATAGAAAAAGGCATGGCCATTTCCCAATCAGAAGTATAGCTTTCTCAGCATGTAAAATGCATTCATTAATTTTAAGGCCAAAACAAATAGCACAAATCTTGTTTAATTGTTAAAGAGCTGTTCCAAGTGGTTTCCCATCAGAGTGGTTGCTTTAAAAGGAACAGAGAATAAAACAAATATATATACAATAAAAATTACCACTTGACAAGTCCTTGATAAGCACATAACTCAAGGGAAACAGTTGAAGTGCAATTGATTTGCAACAGGGAATGAGAAGTGGTACAAAGACCATATCTAAAGAGACAAGACGGTTATTGTATGGATTCTCATACATAACTGCCCTGAAGCAAAACTCATCCTCTTATGTGCGCTCAACTGTTTTTTGTTTGTTTTTTAAACTTGAGTATTTGCAGTGTATCCCATGCCTGCTGCTAATGGTGTGCAGCTGTTGCTAATGTGTGCTTCTGATTACTTTTGATTAGTATGTGTATTAATGCTTCCGGTAAACAGGCATCTGCCAGGTGGCAGCATAATCAATAGAAAATATCAAAGTCCCCAAATTCAGTGTGACACTGTGCATGTGTATAAGCAGAGCCGGCCTTAGGTGTTCTGGCGCCCTGTGCGGACTACTCCTCTGGTGCCCCCCCATCTCCCAATAAAGAAAGGAAAAAATCTTGTAACAAACAAATAGCTTTCATTAAATAAAACAGCTAATCTGCTGTAGCAAAAAAAAAATTTTCAATATCGAAAAAATTGGACCCCAGAAAGCATTTCCTTGGGCCCTGCTCCACGCTCCCTAGCATGCAATCACCCCCTCCGCTACCACACACAAAAAAAAATTGCCACACTGACTGCAGATTAGGGGAAGACTGAAAATCACAGATAAATCACATGTTAACTCAGCATTGAAGGTATAGATCAAATAGAATCAGACATACAAACCCTCTATTTGTAGGTATGCAAACAGAGCGTACCAGATACAGATTAACAGAATAACACACACCCAGCTTTGCAGGTATAACTTAATTGGAATTCACATATAAACTCAGCATTAAAGGTATAGAGAAAACCCCCTTAATTACAGGCATATATCACAGGTTGCACACCCCAAAGCCAGCCCTGGTGTCCACATTGCCCACATAGAACCTGATCAGCACCCAAATTACACACATATTACAGCCCAGCCTGAGCCAATTTTGTCCCCAAATAGCCCAGTGTAAGACATCTTTGCAAACTATGTACCCCCCCTTCTCACTGCCTTCCCCCCTTTCTCACTATGTTCCCCTTCCCCACTTTTCAATATGTACCCCCTCTACCTCTTCTCACTATCTACCCCTCCCCTACTTCTCATTATCTATCCCCTCTCACTATGTAGCCCCTCTCCCCCTTTATCACTATCTACTCCCTCTGACCCTTCTCACTATCTACCATCTCTGCCCCTTCTCACTGCCTTCCCCCCTCTGCCCCTTCTCACCATCTATCCCCCCCTCTGCCCCTTCTCACTATCTACCCCCTCTCCCTACTTCTCATTATCCTTGCTTACCTTGCGTCCGTCTTCCCACTGTCGACAGAGATAGATGCCTCGCGTACGATAGTGAGGGGCGCCAAGCGGTTGCTGGGTTGCTTAAAACTGACCGCTCGGCGCCCCTGTTTCTCCTCCGCATTAAATAAAGTTTTTTTTTTTTTAAAAAGACGATGTTTCAATGTTTCAATTCCCGACTCCCGGGCAGGCGCAGCTTGTTAAGGATGTACCTGATCATTAATGGCTCCACAGGGACAGAAATTCCTTGGAGATGTTAGCAGCACAAGGACAGTTTAAGTAATTCAAGGAAGCTCTACCAATAAGTTCACTTGGTAAAACTGATTCAGACCCTTCTCTGAAAACAAAGCAATGATTGTGTTTCTGCAAAAAAAGTTCACAATGTTAGATACCAGCTATAGGCATCCCGTATTTCATCCCCGCTGCCATCCATGCTGCCTCCATTATTGCACTCAAGATACCAGAAGCCTCAATAATCGTATCCACCCTGCTATTCCATCTGCCTCTCTTTAGCTTCACTCTCTGGAATGCACATTGTGTGTGTAACAAACTAACAGCTAAACACATCCACTTCACCTCCCTGCACCTTCTCGCTCTAACCGAGACCAGGTGTGTGTAAGGGCAGTGTACATGTGTGTGTAAGCGCAATGTACGTGTATATGTGTGTGTAAGCGAAGTGTATGTGTATATGTGTAAGTGTAAGTGTAAGCGAAGTGTATGTGTATATGTGTGTTTATTGGCAGGTGTGTGTAACGATCCTGGGAGGGAGGCTAACATTAGCCTTTTTTCATTTACAAAAATCTCTGCTGCTGTGGGCTACTCTTCCAATGATGCTCAGCCAGCATTATGGTGGACACCTGGCTGGCTGAGAATCATGGGAATTTTTGTTCACAGCTAGCATCTGCAGCTTTACTGTTGCTGCACTTCCCGTGATGCTCAGCCAACATCATGGAAGTAGTATGTCTGGCTGAGCCTCATGGCAATTCAATTCAATGTGTTGGTTATTTTTAATATGCATGACTGCTGACAAAAACGAAATGTGTTTTAAAGTGGAGGTATGCAGTAGACACCCCTTTGAGTCCCGTGGCTTCAAAATTTCATTCCAATACCTCTTCTTCCCCATTTATGATGATGGAGACACCCTGGACCTTGTTTTTTTCTAGCATGTGCTCCATCTCTAACTTTTCTAATTCCCCTTTCCCCCTCTCTGACCATCACCTCCTATCCTGCTCTCTCACTTTGTCCCCTGCTCCTTCTTTTCCCCCAACAACGCTGCCTGACGGGGTTGTTGGGGGAGAGCACTCGCAGTCAGAAATTCTCAACCAATTTACTCCCTCTCTGTCCCTTGTTTCTTCAAGCATGCTACCATAACTCATGGGCGTAGGAACCCCTAAAAATCTGGGGGGGGACAGCATTTTCCCCCATCAGATCCCCACTTTCTCACACACTATCTACCCCCTCTCACACTTTCTTACTATCTGCCCCCCTCCCTACCCTCTCCCTACCCTCCCTTCTCACTAGCTACCCTCTCCCTATCGCCCCCTTCTCACTAGCTACCCTCTCCCTACCACCCCCTTCACACTAGCTACCCTCTCCCTACCCCCCCTTCTCACTAGCTACCCTCTCCCTACCCCCCCTTCTCACTAGCTACCCTCTCCCTACCCCCCCCCTTCTCACTGTCTACCCCAGGGGTGTCCAAGGTTTTTCTGCAGTGGGCCACTTCATCAGAATTGTATACGTGCGCGGGCCACACTCATTTTTCACTGTGAGAAAATATGGCCTTTAATAAAATATGCAGATTAAAATAAAGTAAATGACACAAAACCTTTACTTTTCCTCTCACTGATTTCTGGGCCTAGAAAGTTTTGTGACTACAAATTCAGGACTCAGGATAATTAAAAATGAAATAGTTCTTTTTATTCTAGGGATGCACCAAAATGAAAATTCTGGACCAAAACATTCACGGTTCACTTAGCCAAAACCGAAAATGACCCCCAACCTTTAAAAATAATAATAAAAACTCACATTTTTAATAAAAGTAGGTAACACACCACAATTGGACAAAAAAAATTAGCAATATGACTTGGCATGATAGGAGTGTGATTGCTAACAGCAATCACACTCCTATCATACCCAGGCAGCCAAGCCAGTACATTCTGGTACAGGGTGGCTTTAAGTGATGTGCAGACCCCATACTGCTGGCAGCATCAATACACAAGGGGTGCAGCTAGCTATGTTTCAGCATGTACTGGCTGACTTGGCATGATAGGAGTGTGATTGCTAACAGCAATCACAGTCCCATCATGCCTAGGTTCCAGCACTTACACATCCAAACGTTAAAAGCTGTAACCTAGGCATGATGGGACTGTGATTGCTGTTAGCAATCACACTCCTATCATGCCAAGTCAGCCAGTACATGCTGGTACAGGGTGGCTGTAAGTGATGTGCAGACCCCATACTGCTGGCAGCATCAATACACAAGGGGGGCAGCTAGCTAGGTTTCACCATGTACTGGCTGACTTGGCATGATAGGAGTGTGATTGCTAACAGCAATCACAGTCCCATCTTGCCTAGGTTCCAGCACTTACACATCCAACCAGTAAATGCTGTAACCTAGGCATGATGGGACTGTGATTGCTGTTAGCAATCACACTCCTATCATGCCAAGTCAGCCAGTACATGCTGGTAAAGGGTGGCTGTAAGTGATGTGCAGACCCCATACTGCTGGCAGCATCAATACACAAGGGGGGCAGCTAGCTAGGTTTCAGCATGTACTGGCTGACTTGGCATGATAGGAGTGTGATTGCTAACAGCAATCACAGTCCCATCATGCCTAGGTTCCAGCACTTACACATCCAACCAGTAAATGCTGTAACCTAGGCATGATGGGACTGTGATTGCTGTTAGCAATCACACTCCTATCATGCCAAGTCAGCCAGTACATGCTGGTACAGGGTGGCTGTAAGTGATGTGCAGACCCCATACTGCTGGCAGCATCAATATCCCCCCCGTCCCCCCCCGGTTCCTACGCCCATGCCATAACTCCTATCTGGGAATAGCCCTCTTTGGACCTGACTGATCTGTCAACTACTGTCCCATCTCTCTACTTCCTCTCTCCTCCAACCTTCTTGAATGAATTGTTTACACCCCACTAAGTTTTTTAACTCCTGTTCCTTACTAACTATTTTTTGTATCATCTGGAATGGGGCAGCCCTTGAGAAGTGTTGCAAGCATGCATGAGAACTAGAAATCCGAGGAGAAGATGGAGATCATTGGAGGAGCAACGACACCAGTCAGGAGTATATTTAGAGATGAGCGAAGAGATGTAGGGAAACTGCTTCAAAAAGACCTCTCCTGCAATACGTATACAAGTGTGGCTGGTCTGTCCCTAACAGCGGCACTTTTACCTCATGTGAAATACACCCTAACTCCCTCTACAGTGTAAACTCGTTTGAGCAGGGCCATGTTTACCTCTTGTTTCTGTAAATCAAATTGTTATGTTATATAGTACTTGTTATGTCATGTTTACCCATTGTACAGTGCGGTGGAATATGAAGGCACCATATAAAACAATAAATAATAATAATAAAAATGTTCTTGTGAGTGTGGCACTCTTTACCTAATGTGTAGATTAGTCTTTGTCAATTTTGTCTTTGTCATTAGTTTTGTTATACCCTTTGAATGTATGCACTGTAAGAAGCTCTGTGTTAATCGGTATATGTAATACAAATATAATAATAATATGAGCCATAAGCAATATGATCTGAAGCAATCTGAAACATAATAGATGCTCCTTAATCATTTTATCTTTGACCAGTAGATGTCACCAACACATCATGTTACATTTAAACACAGACCAGTAACCAATATTGTTTTGGATTTTTGTATCTTTGGATCTCCAATTCCAGCCAATGACAATATGTTAAAATTTAGTCGTACAAGAAAAGGATACATTTTTACAGGGAACAAAATCAGTCAACATATTGAAATGCCATACCACCTCACACTTCAAATGGCAAAAAGGAATGAAAGGTGGGGTGTGTGATGAAAGGCATTGATAGGGACAGGGCTTTCCCAGACCTTATTAATTTGTAAGTAAGGCTTTTACAAAAAAAAATTGTTAATTTACCCAATTGTACCATATTTTTTTTCCAAAGCAAATGCTCTGAAAAATACCCCTCATTTTATAATCTGGCCTCAAATCGAGGACTAATAAGACTTATATCCAGATCCCCCGCAGAGCTGCAGGGGACCTGGATACATCTCTCTGGCAGCCAATGAACCTCCTATTCCTAAATTAATATTCACATTTTGGAGGTTATCTTATAATCAAGAAAATACGGTGATTAAAGTGACAATCTAATATCCCTGACACCCCTGCATTCAGAATGCATTTTTAATTATTCTGGGAGTACTTTAATATACATTTTTCCAAAACATTACCTTACATAGAAGAGGCTGCCCTACAGCAGCAGCTGCCCGCCTCCATTATAGTCCAACTATTCTTGCAACTGGTTGGCTGCCCGAACCAGTTAATCAGTGACAGGGAAGTCCTCCCATTGAAATCGAAGACAGAATTTCCCAGACATGCACACAGGGATCTGAACAGACCCCTGCACACAGGTTTACCCAAGCCAGTGAGGGAGCTGACTAGATGTAAGTATGCAGGAAGCGGAGTCTGGCCAAACACATCAATTAGGTGTTTAGGTAGAAGTGTGTGGAAAGGGGCAAATGTCAATGGGGGGGATTCTTCATAAAAATGGAGCACAAGAAAAGTTAAAGGCATCTCAAAGTTATCATATGCATTAAAATGCATATGATGGCTGGAATGTTCCTTTAAAATATAAAATATTTTCTATTAACATTATTCTGACATTTGTAGTGTTCAACCTGGGACACCTTAACTGGGAGCGGGGTTATAGGTGGGCGGGGCAAGGACAAGGGGCACCTACCTTATGCCTTGCGAGGTAGTGAAGCCACACATTGGAAAATGACATCATATCCCAACTTAAAGCTTTACTAGACTGCAAAGAGGCCTTGTAGGATGTTCCAACAGCACAAGCCTTGTTCAATTTCACAGTAGGTAGCTCTTTTGATAGGTACTGACCATTGTAGACCCCACAAGAGCTGCAGTTTTGGAGATGCTCTGACTTGTGGTCTTGCCATCACAACTTGGCCCTTGTCAAAGTTGCCCAGATCCTTACGCTTGCCCATTTTTCCTGCTTCTAACACATCAACTTTGCGGACAAAATGTTCACTTGCTCTTTATCTAGTTTCTTCACAGTTCTCCATTTCCTTCTTTTACAGCTCTCACTTGTTATAGCAACAGTGTGTTAAAAATAGGTCAGTTTATTGGGGTACAGTGTGGAAGAAAATCTCCAACTATTCTTTGTCATCTGTGGATCATATGTACAATTGCATGTATGCCAGACTCTAGCCATGTACTACTTAATTCATACTCAAGCATCTTGGCATAGATGTAATCAATAAATAGGCCTTTTGTACACCCATCCACAGAGTCACTAGTCACAGTGGGCAAGAATAAAAGTAAATGTGTTAACAGACAAACCAGTCACAATAAAGTAAGTGGTGGCGCAGTAGGTGTTTGGCAATTGCTTTTGAATATGCAAATTCTAAGGTGGGAAAAACATCTCTTTGGATATGAGTGACGCATTTTAATCAAACAGGCAGGTCTGTGCATGCAGAACCTGCATCATTTATATGGGAGTTGTTCCGTTACACCTCACTTTGTAGTCCTGGTAAGCAACATTTTCAGTTTCTCTGAAGTAACCAGCACATTAATACATTTTTTGTAGTTCCAGATTAGAAAAAAACAGGCAAATACTATGCATGGACACTTCACAGCACCTGCTGGAGCAGTCCAAAGCAGCCTCACCAAAGAAGAATGCATACCCCTTAAGACCAATGACATGCCAGGGACATCATAGAAAAACATACAGATAAGGATCAACAATGTGCCTGGCACATCATGGGGTTTAAAAATGTCACAAATACCAAATTGAAAATACCCAAACAACACGACAAACCTATGTATGGATGGTACTCGGGGGATGTTGGTGAACACATAATGGGTGTTGTTTTGCAGTGACAAATACCAGGAGCTGTAAATTCGTACCTGAATTACAATGTCTGTGGGGAAAAACAGAAATAACCTGGGGTGTCTAGTTTACAAAAATATATGGTTTGATAGGGACGAATTGAATTGACCGTTTTCAAGATGCCCAAATAAGACATGGGCACACGATTTGGGAAAAAAAGGTGTTGAAATAAGAAACATAAAAATATTGGGCCTTTCTGAACTCAGGACAAATATTAGGATCTATTTAGCAGGTTTTTCCACTAGCTTTTGTAGATGCATAAAAGATTTTTTAACTAAAAGTCAGAATATTTTTTATTTTATTATTTTTTAATAGTAAATTAGATTATATGATTTCAAAATAATGGTATCTAAAGAAAGCTCTTCTTCTCCTGAGAATAAATATTAAATAATAATATATATAATTTGTGTTGGTACAGTAAAAGAGAAAAAAAAGAAAATTTTAGCTAAACACAAACACTGCAAAAGAGTGAAAACAGCCGAGGTCACAAAGGGTACAAAACTTGTTCATTTGATTTTTTTTTCCAAATGTTAAATAAATAAAATACCTTATGAAGAAGATTACGCTCCAGAGCTGCTTGAAGCAGCCAATCAGTGGTAGGAAAGTGTTCCCATTACAATTGCTCAACCCAGAACCATAGTGGAGTCAGCAAAGGAGCTAACTGGTGGTGCATGGCAAGTAGTAGGCGCCTTCCATGCCTTTGCAATGGGTCCACCATGTAAGTTTAAAAGGACCACTCAGCTTTTTTATTTATTAAAGTGCACATGAAGGCTGGAGTGTCCCTTTAATTTCAAATCAGAGCATTGCAACTGGAACAGTTTTTTTACAAACTGCTACCTTTTGCAGTTATAAAGGAAATGCGTAGATACAATGCAAATCAGGCATCATTTCTTTTGTACATATTTAAAAAAGAAAAAAAAGTTTTTTTTATTGATTTATTTTTTGAGAATATACAGAAAACAATAAAAAAAATCAACAAGGTAAAGTAGAATAAAATGAATACAATAAATATAATATAGATGATTGATCCATATGTAAAAATACACCAGTTATACACAATTTAAAATGTAGCAACATTTACAAATGCATGTACCATTTTTACAGTAAAGCAAACATATACAAAAATCAAAACAGTGTCTCTTGACTTAAAATGAAACCCAAAAGAAAGTCTATGAATGAGAAAATACGGTAATAACAAAAACATTAAGATATATGAAATAATCTAAATTTCTGTTTAACTTTAGCAATGACCATTATGTTTCTATTTGAAGACCTGCGAGCGTGACTTAATACTTAAAAAAATAGTTTCAGTAAAGACAATAGTTATTAATGTAGACAGTTGCAATACATCTGTGTATTTCCACAAGACTTGCTTAATTTCTAGCACAGCCCATGACACATAGCTTTTAAGGGTAATATTGGTTGTGATATAAAGTATATACTTTGTGATATACTATTTATTTCAAATAATATAATAAATAACTACACCTGGCTTATTTTCAAAATTCTTCATGAGCCACAGAAACCTGATATTGATAATTGGTTGTATCCATACATATGCTGTCCGCAAATTATAACTGTGATTACCAAAAGGCAGGTTGCAGGGAAAAGTTTTCTAATGGCAATTAAACATGACAGATGCAAATCAGTTACCGTATTATAGGTACAAAAACATACATGTAAAAGAAGCCGACAGTGCTTTTCCACTCTTCAACTGCTAGTAAAATATAGCATTATGTTATTATATGGGACATAACTATATGCGTTACGAATGGACTTGGATAGAAAATGCTCCCTGTCTTTTTAAGGCTAGCAGCCAATAAATGTCAGCTGTGTGTATGTCTGCTGGATACACACAACCACACACTACACTTTTATATCAGCCGCCAGCACTTGTTATGCTTGATGGCCAATATGAAATCGCTGCAAGCCTTTATTTCAGGCATTTTAGGAACATTATTAATATAACAATAACCCTGTATGCTTATTTTTGGCTTGTTTTTCGGTACACTTTTTCTATACAAGATGAATTCCACCCCAATCCATCAATATACTTCTAATCCTCTGCATATTTTTTTTATACTTACAATTACATTGCATAAAATAATCAAACTAAATGAAAACTTCTATGAACTATGCAGTACTGTGGAATATTCCTATAAAGTCATAACCTAAAAAAAAAACACAACTTAAGAAAATACCAATGCAAGGTGAGAGATGACATGTAAAACTTCCGTTTCAGATGTTTAAAAAGCCATTATCTGGCAAAGTGCTAAATTTGGAGAAATTAGGCCACTGAAATTTTTCTTCTGACAGAGCTTTGAAAGGCTCTACTTTCCCCTTGGTAAATGTAGCCTAATGTACTGAATTAATACTGTGATTACTACCCACAAATAAAATAACAAATTTAGATTTGATTACTGAAATACAATCAGATCTGCTTACATCAAATACATTGAATAATCGCACTTTGGTATTTGCACTTTTTTTCTTTTTATTTACCTCATACCGTTTTGCCCTATAAAGAAATTTGCCCACACAGTTTAAAATAATGCCGCTAGCACAATTATTGCATGTGTTACGCATTTTTTTTATCCATGTGACAAACCATTGTGTGAGATGTAATTAACCGAAGAGTTCGGAGGTCAAACTGTATAAACTGAGGAAGAAATATGGAAAAATATTACCTTTAGTCTTCACTTGGAAATAAATGTTCTTGAATAATTGCCAAAGTAAACAGAAATAGTTCAGTGAATGTCCTAATTTACAGAGTGTTTGGTGAGTGTCTAAAAAATATGTACTTTTGAGGAATGTGTGAGGGAGTTCCTACAAAACATTTCAAACTACAAGCATTCATTCCCTCACACATAATATTGCGGAGAGAAACTGAAATCGTCTTACAGATAAAAAAAAAACCATACAAAAATAATAATTATATACCGTGTACCTATATATATATAATATATATATATATATATAAAAATATATATATATATATACACACACACATTATATAATATATAACGTGAACCATTATGTATTTAAATCAAAGGGAGATTTTAAATTTAATGAGTGATGTCCCAATAAACATACATATAGTTAACATAGCTATGACAGATTAGTAAGAAATAACAACATATTTATGAACCATCCATCTGCCTGGCTTCTACACACACATTTGGACCAGGCCCGGACTCCCCCTAACAGGAAAGTTCACAGCATACCAATAACAAGTCATGCCCGAAACAATCTGCGTACATAAAAATCCACAAATATTACTTCAGTGGTGGTCCAGACCACGAATGCAAATATTCAAAGATGTTATATATCTATATATATATTTATTGCAGCCAGTGCAATTATATTGTAATTGTGTGTATATACATTATCTCTGGTGGAAGTACATGCTTTTTCTTAAAAATATATATTATTCATTGTTATGTAAACAGGTACAATATGTAATCGGTAAGCTGTTCAATCATTGCACATATTGGCGAACAAGTATGTTCTCCCTTAATGGAGAAACTAAAGCCTTTTTTTTAGTATTGTTACCAGAAAATTGGTTAATTATATAGGGCCTTCCACTGGATAGAGTGAAAAACAGACTTTTTGACTTGGCATAAGCAATATGCATTTATAACTATAAATTGGATTTTTCCCTTTTTTAATCAATATTCCTCATCTGAAATACATTTGGCAATGGCACTGCCATCTCTTTCCACTCTGATTTGTGCAAACAAAACATTGTCCAAAGTCATGCAATGTTGAAGGCCTCCCCTGGGGCTGTACACAGAGTATCAAACCGCTTTGCCCTTACACATTAAGCGCACAAGTGCACACCTCGCTAGGCTGTGGGTGGTGGGCCGTGTTTTTTCTTCTTGCCTTTACAAGACTTGCAGACACAGCAGATGATGCATGGTGATGCCAAGAGAAGCAAAGGTGAAGTCACAATTGCAATGATACCCAAGCCCACAAGAATCCCCACGACCTGCAGAAAACATTGGATCAAGTTAAAATAAAACATGATAGAATGTAACACCTGGTTTATGCTGCAAAGTTTTATAAGTGTCGTATTACCATATGAATCAACAGATATTGTGACAGATTTTTTTCAAAGTAGATCTATTTTGCATGTAGAATACCTTTGTCAATAACGATCACTGAGAGTACCACTGACTAACCATAATTTTTGTCAACCAATAAGTCAATGATACTAAACCATTCATCGCAAAGTAAATCATCCATCTCTCAAAGTGAAAAATCTCTCTTTGGTCTTTGGTTTGTGGAACTTCAAATGTTGCTTTCTGAACATCCTGGCCTACTACATGATATTACAAACTACATAATCCTATAAGGTAATCAAATAAATGATATGCAGTACATATCGATGCAGGAAATAAATGCCACTTAATGAGAGCAAATAACTATTTTACTATTTAACTACGTGTTAAAGACCAGCACGATTATTGGCACCTCTATGAATTCATATGAGAACAATATAATTGAAGTATATTCTCTTGATGTTGGTCCTTGTGGGGGAAAATAGCCATTCATCACACTGGGTAAAACCAAAAAATATAGCTGTGATGTGCAGCAAAAGGTTGTTGAGCTTCACAAAATGGGAGGTTGCAATAATTAAGAAGTTCCGGTAACTGGAAATGTTATGAATCAACCTGGAAGAGGACGTGTGTCTATATTGTGTCAACGCATTGTGAAGAAGATGGTTTGAGTGGCCAAATCTCCAAGGATCACAAACCAAAATAGAACTTTTTGGCAACAACCACCAGAGGTGGGTTTGGTGCACACAGAGAGGTAGCCATATGGAAAGGTATCTCATGCCCATGGTTAAATATGGTGGTTGCTCTTTAATGTTCTGGGGCTGTTTTTTGCCAGAGGACCTGGGCATTTTGTTAGGATACATGGCATCATGGACTCTATCAAATATCAACTTACCAGGAATTATAGGAGAAGACTTTGAGCTGTTATCTTGGGCAAAGGGAGATAGAGAAGTAGTGACTAGAAGGGTGCCAATAAATGTGCCACACATATTTTTTATAAACCTGTGTTGTGTTTGCAATTGTTTGAAATCCATGAGAGCAGAGTATTTTGTGTATTGTTTAAAGAAAAGATCAAAAGGTTAAAAAAAAGACAAGACAAGACAATTTTTCACAGCCTTCTTTGCTCATATTTTCCAAGGGTGCCAATATTTGTGGAGGGCACTATGGGTAACTCATTGACTATTAACACTGGTAATGAGTACATTTGTTTTTAAAAGGTTTACACTTTATTAAGGATAAAAAGAAGACATCTATTTAACTCTCTGCATTATGTTAGCCATGTGTCAGTACAATGTACTCACCTGAGTCCTATTCCACATTACAGAGGCCCGTGAGTGTCCAAGTTTGTTTCTACAAGGACCTTTGTCATAATGTCGCAGAAAAATATCATTCTGTAAAAAAAAATACACAAATACAGCTAATCAGCACTGGTTTTATTAATATTAATATGCATTCCTCATTAATGGAGCTTGATCTATGGAAAGAATGAGATGGTACACCCCTATATATATATATATATATATATATATATATATTCCAGAATGTAAAGTATATTTTCCCAGAGTTTTTTTGCTTCCTTTTCAGCAGTCATCACTGTAGAAATAATGTATGTTTATTTCTTGCTGATTTAAGCCACATAAATTACTTTTTGTATACAACAGTCACGGTTCCCTAGTTTGTGCGCTTCATGTAAATTTGAAGCTCTTCCAACTATGTGTGGTATTAGGCAATCATTTCTATCTGTACAAACTAGCAAGCTTGGTTAAACTTTAGTGATCAGAAATAAGTGTGTAACTGTGTAGTTACCTTTGCTCTGGAAGTTGTGTATGTATTAACTATGTCAGTACTGCACTGCAACATTTTTATTATTTATTGTTTTATATAGCGGGAGTCAGGGTGTATTACACAATAGGTAAAATTGGTAGGGATGGATCAGCCACATTACTATTAAGTAGTAAGTATTGCAGGAAAGGTGAGCTAAAGGAATATGAGAGGAAGGATGAAAGTTCGTAGGCATCCTTACAAAAGTGGGTCTTAAAGTATTTTTTGAAGGACAGAAGGGGGGAAAACGGATAGGCCAGGGGAGGGCATTCCAGAGGATAAGGGCAGCCCTTGAGAAGTCTTGTAAGCATGCATACAAACTAGAAACCAGAGAAGAGGAGAGAGATGGAGATCATTGGATGAGCGGAGAGACCGGTTAGGAGTGTATTTAGAGATGAGTGGGGAGATGTAGGGAGGGGAACCGCTGTGAAACGGTGAACTGCTGTAAAACAAAGAGTGAGGATTTTGAAATGAATCCTGACACGCACAGGCAGCCAAGGAAGAGACTGACATAGGGGAGAGGTGTTAGTAAAGCAATAGGAGAGGAAGATAAGTCTGGGAGCGGCATTCATGGTGGATTGTAAAAGGGTGAGACAGGTATAAGGGAGACCAGCTAGGACAAAAGGTATAATAATCGAGGTGGGAGATAATGAGGGCATGGAAAGAGCCTTAGTAGCATCTTGTGTTAGGGAGGGATGGATGCGCGCAACGCTTTTCAGACGAAAGCGGCAGTTTTTTGAGACAGTCTGAATGTGAGGGGTGAACGATAGTTCAGAGATTGAGGGGATGGAGAGATGATTGCACCATTGACATTGAGGGAAACTGATAAGGGGAACATTGGAGGGAGGGCAGATGTGGAGTTCAATTTTAGAGAGTTTATGTTTTAGGAAACATGCAGACATTTTGTTAGAGACGGAGGTAAGGCAGTTAGTTACATGATCTAAGACCCTGCATAAAACACATTTTTGTCCAGACATAATAACATAGCCGTTTCCATTTGGATCCATTTTGAATTTTTGCCCAAGACCTGTTCCAAGTTTACCACCATAAATAAAGTGTTTCAAAGAGTATAATATACAGCAGTGTATTGGTGTTTGAAAAAAAAACAACTAGGTTCACTGAAGTTGAGTACCTAAGTTTGTTTGATGATTTTGCTGGGGCAAGGTGTTAGTACAGATCAAACATGTGTAGTTTGGTACAGCCAAAATGTATGGAACATTGGTTAAAAATAATGTACAAAGTAAACTGCCAAGACATAGAAAACTACAGAGATAATTGACTATGAAAATGAGGCATGCTGGTTGTATGGCAATAAAACGTAAGGATTATGTATGCAACTATGGACAGCTTGCATAGCCATTTACCTAATATTTACCTATAACAGAACAGTCGCTTATTACATATATGTTGCTCTACAAATCACAATTAACACACATGTCCTATCAAGTTGACTATATATTTTTTCTATTATATAGAACTATTTTTGTGACAAAGGCTGTAATGTGAATCATGTGACTTGTACGTGTTACACATCATTGATTTTGGAATGGTGCTAAATTAGAGTTTGGAATATGCAAGTTAGTCGGGTCACTCCATGGTGCCCCAAAGACTTTCTTGGTACATCAAAATAAAAAATTGTAATAATTACATCCTACTGAGTCTATCACAAATTCCATTCCATTGTTTCACTGCACAAGACCCTCTGCGATTCAAAGTCAGTAAACCCAGACAGTCAGGAGGTCTAGTTATCTACTGTTGGTATCAGCATGAAATTCAAATAAGCAAGCTAAGGTGCCTACACCATCAATGGAGAGAGACTACGACTATATTTTATGCTACGTCTATATCATCAAGTCACTCTATGGAACTAACCAAGGCTATTTCTAACCATCCTATACTCATCATTTCATACGTTCTTTACTTCCAAAACATAGACTCATCTTGCTTTTATAAGGTCCACACAACACTAGGCGTGTTATTTTAAGATATTGATTGGAACGCTGGGTCAGTAGCGTACCTAGCGGGGGGCGAGGGGGGGCGGTCCGCACCGGGTGCCGCTCATCAGGGGGGTGCCAACTTGCCGGCACCCGGCACCACTCCAGAGACGGACAGTAATGTCCGCCGCTGGAGGAGCAGGCTCGCAAGGGAGCGATATCGGAGGTCTTTAACAGACCTCCGATATCGCTCCCTTGCGATCCGCGCGGCAACAGCTGCTGTGCGCCGGAATTTTTGTCAGATCCCGGCGCACAACACTGAAGCCGCGCCCACTGAACCGGAAGAAGACTGAAGAACTGAAGAAGAGGAGCGAAGAGGAGGAAAAGAAGCTGTAAGGAGAAAAGAGGAAAGGTAGGAAAGCATTCAGTGAGTGAGAGTGGATTGGTATATGTGTGGATTGGTATATGTGTGGATTGGTGTATGTGTGGATTGGTGTATGTGTGGATTGGTGTATGTGTGGATTGGTGTATGTGTGGATTGGTGTATGTGTGGATTGGTGTATGTGTGGATTGGTGTATGTGTGGATTGGTATGTGTGTGGATTGGTATATGTGTGGATTGGTATATGTGTGGATTGGTATGTGTGTGGATTGGTATGTGTGTGGATTGGTATGTGTGTGGATTGGTATGTGTGTGGATTGGTATGTGTGTGCATTGGTATGTGTGTGCATTGGTATGTGTGTGCATTGGTGTATGTGTGGATTGGTGTATGTGTGGATTGGTGTATGTGTGGATTGGTGTATGTGTGGATTGGTGTATGTGTGGATTGGTGTATGTATGGATTGGTGTGTGTGTGGATTGGTGTGTGTGTGGATTGGTGTGTGTGTGGATTGGTGTGTGTGTGGATTGGTGTGTGTGTGGATTGGTGTGTGTGTGGATTGGTGTGTGTGTGGATTGGTATGTGTGTGGATTGGTATATGTGTGGATTGGTATATGTGTGGATTGGTATATGTGTGGATTGGTATATGTGCAGATTGGTAAGTGTGTGAGAGTGATGGGTGTTATGCTGTACCATTTCCAATGTATTTTTCATTATATAATTATGCTCTAGTACATCATAACTCCTATCACTCTATACTGTTCCATACAGTGGCAGAGCTGGGAGACAGAGGCCTTGCACCCCCACGCAGGACCCCTGAAAGGTAAGTGAACTTCAAAGGGGGAGAGGGTAGATAGTTAGGAGGGGGTAGATAGGGAGAAGGGAGTGAGAAGGGGTAGGTAGGGCAATCATACTCCTATCATGCCAAGTCTGCGAGTACATCCTGGAATCTGGGTATGCCTGGGCATGATAGGAATGTGATTGCTGTTAATCATATATATATATATATATATTAATATTAATATTGTTATTTAAATGTTTTGTCCTATTTTGGTGTGTTACTTACTTTAAATACAAGTGTTAGATTTTTTTTTTTATGGTGTGGGGGGGTCATATTCGGTTTAGGCCAGGTAAATGCTGCATTTTCGGTTTCAGTCCAGAATTAGTTTCGATGCATCCCTACTACTAATGAAGTGGTAGGCCTAAACCACATCAATGTTTGGCTTAGTATATAGTGATAGGAGTTATGCTGCAGTATTGACAATGTCTGGCTCAATGTATAGTGATAGGGATTACGCTGTACCACTGTCAATGTGTGCCTCAGTATATAGTGATAGGTGTTATGTTGTACCACCGTCATTGTCTGCCTCAGTATATAGTGGTAGGTGTTATGCTGTACAACCGTCAATGTCTGCCTCAGTATATAGTGATAGGTGTTATGCTGTACCGCCGTCAATGTCTGCCTCAGTATATAATGAGTAACAGTAAGTGTTATGCTGTACCACCTTCAGTGTCTGCGCCGGTATATAACGGTAGAAGCTATGCAGTTTTAAAGTGTGTGTGTGGGAGGGTGCCACATACAGGATCCGCCCCAGGTGCCAAATACTCTAGGTACGCCCCTGCGCTGGGTCTGTAGGCTTTTTCAGAAACACATACGTCTTTACCACTAAAGTGATGCATCACTTACTTTGTTAATAGAGGCAAGGGCAATTACAGCAAGCTTGAGTTTTAGAATGACAACAGAAAGGGTTAGTCTTGAAGCCGCTGACACATAAATGGTTCAATTTAGATAGAGAACATAAATCACAGTACCCATAAAACTAATTTGGTGACAGAAATCTCAGTATCATAATCTCCATCTAATCTAAAAAAACTCAAATAATTCACATACTTCCATAAACCAGAAGTGGTTTGGCAAGAATCACAATTCTACCATGTGTCAGACTACAATATGTCGAAAAAACCACAATCTAGTTCTGCAATCTTGACCAACTGTTTCATACTGCAGAAAATACTAAAAATATGGGAGTATTTTTCATGCATGTGCACGGCAGAAAATGTGTTCAGCCAAATTCATCTCCATCAAGGAAAACGGGCAAATGCATACGGGATAATTCTGTAGAATCACCCATGCATTTTTAAGTGCATATGATGGGTGGAGCATCTCAGCCAAATAAGTATTTTACATTTAAGCTAAAGCAAACGGGTATCAGGGAGGTCACACTTACATCTAGATTTTGCAAGCAGTACCAGCAGAAGGTGTGCTTACAGTTTTTGCACATCATTTGGGCGCACCCTTCATTCCTCTCTATGTAGATCTTGCAAACAGGGCACTGTTTGATAGCAGCATCAACATCTCTTCCAATAAGAATACTAAGAAGAAAGAAGGGAAAGCAGATGAATACAACTTCACAATATACCCAAACACATCTCTCTCAACTTACAAGCAATCATATTTTAAACAAGTGAAAAATTATTATTATTGCAAACATTTCCAAGCCAATTAAACACAAGAGCTGCACCTGATCTTAGTCTATTTGATCAAATGTATTTATTTTATGGTCTGTGTGCTGCCATTCTGGGATACATAGGGACATTAACTGCCTTCCAACATAACAACACTTCTGCCTCACACTGGCCTTTATTCACTAAACAGGGAGTTTACATTAAAGCTTGCAGAAGAGTTGGGTTTCAACTCCAAAAAATCACTATGCTTCACAAAGAACCTTTGTAGGCAAAAGGTCTGCTTTATACATAGTTCAGTGATTGAGGTTTATTTTTAAGAATTAAACTATGCATTGTACAGATCCATCGATGTTCCTTGTATAGGAGAAGCTTGCTGGGGTTGGCCAGTCATAATGCTCAGTTCCCCTGCAAATTCCCATGTTTGGTGAATAAACCCCTTTGTTTCTCTTGTTAGTTAAGACTAACTAATTTACCTCTTTATGGGTACTTTTTAAGTGCTTCTGATCCTTTAAACTATGCGAGTCAAGTACAGTTACAGTTAACATTCTTGAACCTGTCTGCTGGCAGTTTCTCTCATAAAACTGTAATTTGAAAAAAGAAAAACATTTAGGCATATAAACTAAAGAGAAGGAGTTATAATGTATATACACATACAATGTATCAATTTTCTTTTACTCCCAACATGTAAGGTGTGTTAGATTTTGTGATGTCATATTCCTTAGGGTTGCGTTTTGTGATGCACAGAGAAAAAGGGACAGGGGTAGTACAAAATCTGTATGAACAGCGAAAAAACATTTGTATATGTCTTCTATTCAAAATGCAGACTCATGAGAAAGCACATGATGATCTTCTTATTCTGTGTACTAATGCACGCAAACAAGAACTTCAAGTTTCTAAAGAAAACATTAGCTAGAGGCTTGCACACAATCTGCTAAAACTCAAGAGGGGTCTAGGAAACATGTAAACATTCCTACACTCGAGAAGAGAATTCCTGTGCAATAATTTGGTGAATTTGGTGAATGTCAGCACTGGAAAATATAACAATAATATAAAAATAGAACATTAATGAATGATACAAATAACATAGTTGACATAAAGTATAGGTGAAAGATGGTAAGCAGGCTGCTTAAAACAATTCTAATATATATATATATATATATATATATATATATATATATATATATATATATATACACACACACACATATACACACATATACACACACACGTGTGTCTAAAACAAGCCAGCTAATACATTTAAGAAGAAAAAAAGGGAAACCTTAATAAAGTGTAAACCTGCCTAACTTGTTGAGGTACCTAAGGGCAGATCTGCTAAGCTTCAAGAGAGAACAATGACAGGCTAGGTGTTCAGTTTATTTGGGTGTACGCATTTTTGTCTATGTTTATCGTTTTTAAGTGGAATTACTATTTATTTTTACCAACAGGACAGGCAATGAATAAGTGCAGAAGTATTTAGGCTGGGTGCTGCCCCAGGCCTGATCCACTCTGGCACTCTGCCTCTTAAGGTAACGATATTATGGAGGCTGTGCAGGCAAGTGTTACTTGGTTAGTTAGAAGAAAGGTCTCTAATATCTCCAACTGGTCCTAATGTAGTGGTCCACTGGGGGAGCTAAATCAACTAATAAAGTGATGACATTAATTCAGTGATGCTTAAACGTTTTGGATTTCACTGTTCATGCGTTAACTGTGATCAACCAACTTACTGTAGCTAAACGTGCAAACTTGCACTTGCAAAACTGAATATTTAATAAAAATGTCCTTAAAAAAAAAGTAGTTCATACAGACTAAGAAATATTTTTCCACTTATAGGAACACGCATGAAAAGGTTTGCCTCAACAACGTGACTTAAGAGAAATATATGTGCTTGGTGAGAAACCAAGAACCAAACCAGGTCATTATAATTAATTGAAAACTTGTGGCAACTGAGTTCATGCAAATGAAGAACGTAACACTTACTCTTTTTCAGCAGGTACAGCAACCGCCTTACTAGCTTGGCACAAATGGTCAAGCTGCCAAGTACTTTTGCAGGTAGAGCAAAATGTTTTGAGGCAAACATGACATTCCACTGGTACAGGTATGGCTGAATCACCCCCTTCTATCAGGCACACAGTATGGCAATCAGCAGTAGGGCACCACGTTCTGCACGGGTCCAAATGGACTTCTGAAAAATACAAAAATATGTACACATAACAAAAAAGGGAACTTGTCCCCTAGGCAGAGTGCATCTCATTCTTTATCATGAAATTAAAGAACTACTAGAATTTTTACATGAGTTCCCAAAGCATAATCAGTTTCACAATGAATAGGTTAAAATATCTTATCACATATTTTTCTAAACCTGCCATGCTCAATGGTAAAATATATGAGGCCACAGGTGATATTCAGGGGCCCTACACAGCCCCATCAAATAAGAATGCATATTAAAGTAATTTGATTGTATTTATTGTATCCCCTGAAATGCCTTGAAACTCTTGTGAGAGCCATCACTGGAGTATACTGTATCTGCACACTAGTTACTTATTTAACCTTTGATTGGCCTTGTATTTACTGAGCTACTTTCATGTATAAGAAACTATGTATGAGTCTAACTAGTAGCCGGATTTTAAATACAAAACCAACAAAGATGTCATGTGTACATGCATATAAAAAAAACATGAAAAAATAAACAAATGGGAAAACTTAGTGCCAAACTTTTAGTTTTTAAGGCACTTGAAATGTGTAAGCAATCATAAGTCTGCGCATAACAACAAATGTTTAGCTGCAAACAACCATAAGCATCGTACCTTTTTCAAGTTTTAGCCTTTGATACAAGTGTAGCTGATCAATGGAAACTAAACAAGCAATCTGAAAGGAAAAAAAGGAACAAATATTGAATATCATCACTGGTAATTCTATCAAGACTACATTAAACATCATAAGAGGACAACAACCAGTCCTGAGAGCCAGTGTATGCTCTACAGGATTGGCCAGCAAGCCCGCTAGATTTGTTCCAGATGCCTGACTCTCTTAACCTGCCCTTATTGAGAAGGCACTGACAGAGCCAATGGGGGGGGGGGAGACACCCACAATATATTCATTAGCTTGTCTTGATTTGGAAACTACCTAGGATTTTCACCTATTTTGTTTGTTTAATCAGAAACAGCATCTTATATGCATCCTGAATATCTTAGTACAGCAGTGTCCAGAGCCGGCCTTAGGCGTTGTGGCGCCAAGTGCGGACTACTCCTCTGGTTTTGTGTGTGTGTGTGTTTTACACAATTAAACTCTCAGTGAAGATTATATATATATATAAATATAATTATGTTGATTTAATCTCACACTAGCCCTAAATTATATTAGATGTATTGCATCTGGCATAAATATTATAAATCACTTTGGTTAGTTTCCCAGAGGGTATCAGGAAACATAATTTCTTAAGACAGTTGCCTAGTAATGTCTCCTGAGAAAAAGGGACATAAGCAAACATAATCGTGCTATAATGTGGCCTCTCCAGTCTCATTTATAAACATTGCACTAGCTGGCACATTGTACGTGTCTTCAGAGCTCATATGTAACGAGTACTGGACTCTTTTGCTGTAGAATGAAAGCGTGCACATAGACCTGGCTGATACAAAGTAAACATTACCTCAAGACACAAGAAAAAAAATGAACAAGCCATCCATTGCCCCCGGCTTCTTTAACAAGGTAGGATTGATGCCAGGATTTTTTTAGCGGAAAGTTAAACATCAAAAAAAGTAATTTGGGAAAAATCAAGGCATTGATACCGAAAAAAGGAAGTAGTTTAATTTTAGTACCTCGGCTTCCTGTAGGATACCCCTGTTTGAACATGCCATGTCTGGACAAGTGATTGGTGAACCAAAGCCTTCACGGACTGCCAGCTGTACATACTGCTTGAGGCACTAGAAAGGGGACATAAAGTACAGTCACAGAAAAGCATATGGCTGAAAAGCATAAAAAAGTTAAACATCAGGTATCCTTCATGTAATTATGTGTTAAACTCATTCCTTCCGTTCTGTTTGTAAAAAGCTGAGTGAAAACTCACTCAGCAGAGTTTCAAAACCCATCACGTTTGCAAATTTAGTTTATTCATTTTAGGTAAAATATAAAGAATTTTTTGCCAGGTACGTCAGCTAATTTCTCAGACACGTAACCACCTGCATTCTAGCTGCCATTGACCAAGACTCCCATCATCAATCTGAGCCTTTGGAGAGCTTTAGTTTGTGGCTGGTGGAGTGCTTGCTTGCATGATGTTGGGTGTCAAAGGCTATCTTTATAATGCTGCAAAACCATATTAGTGATAAGATACCCTGAATATGTTGTGTTCACAAACGATGAATGGCCCAGGATAGGAAATTTTCCTAACTGTGTAGTTAATCAATAGGGTGCCGGTATCTTGCTGTGTTAAGAGGTTTGACTTTGATGTATGGTTTAATAACAAGCAGACCAATGCTCTTTTTCCTGTGCCAACCACTGTGAAGTTAAGAGCTAGGATCCCTTTCACTAACACCAATAATAAAACATCTGTCCAATATATGTTCCCTTTTATGTGACCTAGCACAATGTGCATTTGATCAACAGACACCGCTGTCTGGGAAAAAATATTACTCTATACACAAACACAAAAGAGTGTTGTCATATTGGTGTAAAGATTAATGTTCTGCTACATTAAAGAGCTGCAAATATAATTCATAAATACTGCATTCCATCAATCTTTGCATCCAACGCCTCTGCTTACATTTTCACTGTGAACTGCAGGCCCAGAATGGAACTACTTTCCAATCATTAAAATGGCAAAAGAACACAACAGTGTCCTTTAATACTTGCTGCACTGAACACAAGACCTGCATTTACCAAACAGTGACCGAGTACCTTTTAGTTCTAAATGCACCCAAATCAAAGTTTGAGAAGATAAGTTTCATATTTACAAGTGCTACATAAGAATACGCACACTAACATTCCTTCATAGTTACGCTTTTAAAATCCCTTCAGGTCTTCAGTTATGCCGGTGTGATATGTGACTTCACTATTCCTAAATGTTGCTATGTATGTGTTTTGAGATCCTCTGGTTTGCCAGGATGCTATAAAGAACTGAAATAACAAATTTATGAAAAGACTATTCATTCTCCACAGCTTACAAAGAGTAGAAAAAAGTTGAATTCTAAGATTGTAATCATAGTTTAGTCTGAAGAACATTCATTGAGGTTCCTCTGTGAGTAGCAAAATGGGGGAGGTTGACTAGGCTATTCAATTTTATATATATATATATATATATATATATAAATCAGTATATGTGCCCATTGTTAAAATGGCATGCATCTTTCTCTCTCTCTTCCTTACCACTTTCATTCCTCTTTCTCTCTCTATTTCACCCTTCTCCCTTTCTCCTCTATCTTACCCTCTAATTCACTTCTTCCTTGTGTTTTCTTTCTTTCTACCCCTCTTTCCTCTTTAGTTTGGTGGATACGTACTTTACACAACCCTGTGCCAGATGTTGCTTTAGCTAGGATTCCAGTGTAGGTTATCCATTTGGTTGACCATTGTGTTTCTGAAGTAAAAAGTGCTGATTTTTAACTGGGTCAAACCAGGTTTATGGTTTACTGATGCAATATTTAAACAACATCAATGCATCTCCATATGTAAACTGACCAACCTCATCATGGTGCATCACTGGGATGCCGCACACAGAAATCTGGGTAACACGGCAAACCCACAGAAAAACCCCCAGCATCCTAGAATAAGATGATCTGGTAGTCTTTTTTACTTAACCTTTGAGGATCAATAACATATCAGGCACATTGAGAAAAAAAATATTCCTAGAGGATCAGTGATGCAACCGATCTCGTTAGAAATTGTGTGTAGATAGCTATTTAACAACAGCCCATTCCTCTTTTCTGTCAGCAGATGCCAGCATTGGTTCTAACAAAATCTAGAATGATAAACAAGTTAAATCGCAGTTAAAAACGGTAAAAAAAAAAAAACTTCTAAAAGGGAACCCAGTGATGTCACCAAGACATCATCAGGGGTACCATATAGTTACATGGGGATCTCCAGTCCTGTTACACTGCTCTCCAATGGTGTGCATTCAAAGAACAGTCCAAAATAAAAAGGAGGCTAAAAAATGTTAAGACGGTAAAAAGAATTAAAAATAATAAACACATTTTGCTAAGCACCTTCTACCTCAAATTTAAAATGAACAATAAAAATGCTGCAGTCCAGTAAACCAAAGGAATTCAAAATAATAATAAATAGTGTATTGTGTAAAAGAGATGTTTGGGTCCTCATAAACCTACACATGTGTATTATTACTCTACTTAGGGCATGTTGTGAAACTACAACCTAGCTTCTGGGGAAAAAATACTAAGTAAAATTACCTTTTTTAAATATTTTCATCTCTCTTTTTTTTCCTAATAAATATTTGTTTTATATGTAAAATATTGTAAAAAAAAAATAAAAAAAAAAATACCTACTTTCCCTGGGGGGAAAAAATGTATCCACTATATTGGGGGGAAATTGCAAAACTTTAAGTTTACCATTCAGGCATGGTGCACTTTTTTATGTTTTAACCTGGTAAATCCAGGCCATAGAGTGGATGGAATAAATTATTTAAATGCAGATTTATGAAAGTGCTCCTGTGTTTGGAAGGGGGTCTTTTAGGGTGACCACATCACTATTATTTTCCAATGGTGAAACATTTCTGTACATGTGTAGTGCTGTGCTGCGGGATGTATAACTGAGTAATTGACTGCTGAAAGTAACATGAGAAATGTACATGTGTCCTGAAAGTAATGTTGATGTGGGCACCCTATACAAGACCTTGTTTCAAAAACAGTAGCACTTTCATACAACTGCGTTTATACAATTTATTCCAATAACTTTATGGCAGAGTTCCGTGGAAGGGATTGTGGTGGCACAAGCACCCATCAGCTATGTTTGTAGTTTTTATCTATACGCCTGCCATGATAATGGGGGAGGGGATTTAAGATTTGACATAACTTTTCACTAATGTTTCCTAACCAACTGGCTAGTATAATGTATAAAAATAACATACAATTAGACAATAAGTTTCCCCTACAACGTGACATCTTATCACTTTTAAATTTAATTACTTTTCTATTTATCGGAATCAGAGGAAGTAGCTCATGGCCACAAACCTTTAAAACAACAGACACTCATATGACATAATAACATGGACATGTATAGTGACGCTTTCCATTGGCTCATAAATGTTAATAGGAGACTGGTATCTATCTTGTCTATCATGCCGATTTGTCAGCAGTGACATATACTTCAATTTGTAGGTGGTGTAAATTGTTGGAATACGAATACCAATTGGCATCCATTAAATAAATATATTGAATATATTTATTGTAAGTAGCGCTGCGTAATTTGTTGGCGCAATATAAATAAAAGATGATAATAATAAAAATGATAATACTAAAAATGCTAAAGGCAAGCACCACACTTAGCTAATTCTTTACAAAGTCCTTAGACTTTCATGACTCATCAAATCCCTTTGGGTCAATAAGACCAAGGCATTCTATTATTTACTACAAAGTAGTGTGATAAGAAGTCCAGTGCAACATATTAAAACACTAATATGTGAACGGCTCGACAAAGCTTACCAACCATATACTAAGTACTAACAATATTTACTTCTCTTGTTAATGTTTAATAGTAATGTACATAAGTACATATTAAAGCATTTCAAGCTTGAATACTATATAACAGAATGCTGATGTGTACTGCTTCTGTCGTATCTCTAAGTACAAGTAATTGGGATGCTCAAGGAGATCCTTAAGAAACATTTGGACGCAATTACTTTTCCAAGAATTATAGAAGAGCTTTTCTATGAAGCATTTTTATGAGCATGCATAAAGTTTAACCTTACCGTCGTGCAAAAGATACAGCTGCATTGCTGGATAGTCGTCATCATGTCCAGAGAGTGTTCACAGAGACAAAGCTTGCATGTGATTAGAGGCTCCAGGGCCAGTTCTCCAGTAGTCAGACTACTCATCATCGTGGAATGATGGCAGACCTTGCTGGAAGAAGCCATCAGTGGTTTAAACTTTGCCACATTCTGGAATTCCTCTGAAAACAAGCAAACACATACAGGCATACAATTACAAACATTGTACAATAAAAAAATATGCGTAAATTAATTTTCCTTCAAAATACAAATAGTATTTTTTTTAATATGCAAGTAACACAATAGAAAAGATATTGTAGAAATATGAACAGTATTTATATCAAGACATTACCCTAAATGTGTATCTAATGAGGATAGATAGCAGTCTTCTCATGTTCTGCTTCTTTAACTGACTTCTTGGTTATAGAGCTAGATTAGACCTCAACCGACCCAAGACAGGGTAACAAATTAGATTCTCTAATGATCCTAGATTAAATTGAGCATACAAGTCTGCATGTAAAGGAAGTTTATTGGAACAAAATAAAGTAAAGGCAGCTTTTTTAATAGTAAAGGTACATTACCGAATTCAGCACTTTAATGTTTAAAGAAAACTATTTATTTTTTCAATGGGCTTCCCCTTTAACCATGAAACGGGGGCAATATGAGCATTTTCAGGATACTGCTCAGTCTAAGTGAATGTATAGTACTCATCGCCACCCTATGAAATATTTATTCACTTTGCAGCTGTGTTGTCCTTAACTTCAGCTACAGAACGTAGAGCATAGTAAGTACAAACGTGAGTGAATACAGTAAAAAAAATTTATGGATTTCCATTATCCTAACGTTGTATAAACATGGAATCTCCCAGAGCTTTATAGTATTCTGCTATACATAACCTGAACCGATGGAATCCTCCCAAGGAACAGAATTCCACATGCTAAATGAAAGTATACCTGTCTATATCTATTATAATAAATGCAATAGCAGTTATTAAACAAGTTAAACAAAAAATAAAAAAAATATGTTTATTGAAATATACTGTAACCACATAAACTAACTCACTTGTAACCCTGACTTTGGAGTTAACAAGCTTATTTTCTAAACTATGGATTTATCTTATTCTCAAGGCATTATGTTCATACTGAACTGCACTGGCACCTGTCTGGCAACTTAGGGTGGTAGAGGGATGACAGATATAGAATAAAAGAACAATCCTTTAAAAAAATCACCTGACTTTTCCCATAAACTGATAGACCTCAGGAAAATAAAAGACAATTATTACATCATCTACTGAATAAAACGAGCACCGATAAAATTCGGACTCTAAAGTTTAATGGAAAGTTAATTAACGGCTGCCAGAACACTCTACTTAGCTCTGCTATTTGGCCAGCAGTTCCCCTCTAGTCACCTTGGCAATGACTCTGTGACTAATGAATTAAGCCATAGCCATCTCAGCATGAGATTTGTTTTCTGTGGCACTTCTGACTGGCCCTGTTGGACCTTTTGTGCCAGCTTAAAAGGGCAGTAATTATTTTCAAGGATCCATGAAACAACAAACAGCTAAACAAGCAGTATCTCACTTAGAGACAGTATGTTTAGGGTATGTATAGGTTATACATACCTTATACCTTAGCACCAGAGCAATCACAGTACAATCAGAAAGAACATTTCATTTGTTGATATGGTGATAAGATTATATGCTATTTATTTATTACCCGCATTGTAAACACTTAGGTATCTGAGGTGTCCATATGTTGTATCTATAGAACATTTGCTTTGTTTTTAATTTCTCTGATGATTCTATACCATCAGCAGACTGCCCTTGCTAGTAGCTTTCATGAACCTCATAGTGTTCTTTTCTTTGGCTATTCCACCTTACAATCTTTACCATATGTCATTATTCTATGGCAAATTAGCTTTTGTGAATAAGAGCAATCACATACATAATATCAACATAAGTGTTCAGATTGTATATGTCCAATTTGCTGTCAGGGATAGGCAAGGAGTCCGTACAAGGACACAAGTGTCCGTGGCAAGGGTTATGAAGGTCCATTTATCATCATTAAATTGTCTACCATGAGTATTGCTAGTGCCTTTCCCTGTTTGCTGCTGCTATTCCCATTGCCCATATGCCGAAATGCATCTACGACGAGATAGGGATGGACTGGACCTTTAATGGATTCTTTTTCCAATCTTTTTCAAAACTGCCAATGCCTATAAACAATGTTCCCTCTAGTGTGATAATGTAGTATTAGTTACACAACAGTATTACTTACTGCAGGGCTTGACAAATTTGTTGTGAATCTAGGCGCCAGCTAAAAAAGTTAGGAGCCAGGATTTTTTTTTAAACTAACAGTTGGTCAGGAGTGATCTGATCATCAGCCCACTTACTAAAATCACAGCATTTGACCTGGAAGCACCCTGGACTTTCAGGTCAGTGCTGTTTTAAAAAAAAAAAAATATTATTATTTTTGGGGGGTTTTTTACTCTTTCAATGCTGATGTTCCATTGGAGCACAGCATTGCATGATATTTAGTCCCCACAAGCTTGTGGGGACAAATGTTAACCCCTGCAATGCCACGAATGTGTCATACACAATTGTGGCATTGAAGGGGTTACCGCTGCTCTCTCATGGAGCGATCAGGCAGCAGGGGGGTGTTGGGGCTGGTCTCCACACTCATGTGACCGAAGAACCCTCTCCCCTGTCCCTGAAGCTGCCTCTGGCAGCTGGGACGCAATTGCTGGTCTATAGACCAGCCATTGCAGGGGGAGTCTCTTTGATGACTGCTGTAGGCTTCCATGCCTACAGGAGTCATCAAAGGGCTTGTGGGGGCTCGTTTTTGCTGTTGCTGGTCTGCCTGGGCTTCCAGGCAGACCACCAGCAGCAAAGCCCCGTACAAAACGGGAATTAACCCCTAAATTGAAGAGGTTAACGCTGCACTGTCGCTCTCATGGAGCGATCAGGCAGCATGGGGATGTTGTGTCAGGTCCCCACACTTGTGCCTGTGGCAGCTGAAAACACGATTGTTGGTTTTCCTGCAACCGCGTTTTCAGCCTACAGGATCACTCCGTGGGAGTGGTCACAGGCTTGGGGGCGGGCTCGGAGTGGCTGTGCTGTCTGCCCAGACTCCTAGGCAGACAGCAGCAGCAGCACCCCCGCGTCACCAGGCTGAAAAACACCTAGGCGCCAGGACAAAATTCTCTGTCGCCATGGCGACCTGGCACCTGGGATTTGTCGAGCCCTGACTTACTGTAATGTTTTTTTAAAGGTGAAATTCTCACTGCATAAGTAAATTATGAGCGAATCACGAGCGGAGGCTCCAGGCCGCATAAAGGATAAAAAAAAAATTGGGAAAAACTGTTGTGCGCAGGGGCTTACCTAGAGTATTTGGCACCTGGGGTGGATCCTGTACGTGGGACCCCCCCACACACACACACTTTAAAACAGCATAGCTTCTATCGTTAGGCAAACATTGACAGGGGTACATAACTCTTATCATTATTTACTAAGGCAGACATTGACGGTCGTACAACATAACACCTATCACTATATACTGAAGCAGACATTGACCGTGTTACAGCATAACTGCTATCATTATATACTGAGGCAAACATTGACGGTGGTACAGCATAACTGCTATCATTATATACTAAGGCAAACATTGACGGTGGTACAGCATAACTGCTATCATTATATACTAAGGCAAACATTGACGGTGGTACAGCATAACTGCTATCATTATATACTAAGGCAAACATTGACAGTGGTACAGCATAACTGCTAACATTATATAGTGAGGCAAACATTCACAGTGGTACAGCATAAATGCTATCACTATATACTGAGGAAAACATTGAGGGTGGTACAGCATAACTGCTATCATTATATACTGAGGCAAACACTGTCAGTGGTACAGCGGAACATCTATCACTATATACTGAGGCATGCACTGACGGTGGTACAGCATAACACCTATCACTATATACAGAGGCACACATTGACCGTGGTACAACACAACATCTATCACTATACATTGTGCCAGACATTGACAATAATGCAGCATAACCCCAATCACTATATACTAAGCCAAACATTGATGTGGTGTAGGCCTACCACTTTAGCGTCTGGCCTAGTATATATATATATATATATATATATATATATATATATATATATATATATATATACATATACACACACTGAAATTAAAATTCTGGACCTGAAAATTTAGCATTCACTTGACTGAAACCGAAAATGACCCCCCACACACACCTTTAAAAACAAAAACAACACTTTTATTAAAAGTAACACACCAAAATTAGACAAAAAAATCAACAACAAAATATATATATATATATATATATATATATGATAAACAGCAATCACACTCCTATCATGTCCAGGTTCTAGCATGTACTGGTTGCTTGGGAATGATAGGAGTGGGATTGCTGTTAGCAACCATATATATATATTAATATTGTTATCGAATTTGTTGTCCAATTTTGGTGTGTTACTTACTTTTAATAAAGGTGTGGCTAACACACCAAAATTGAACAAAAAATTGCTAACAGTAATCTCACTCCTATCATGCTCAGGCAGCCAGTACATGCTGGAACCTGAGCATGATAAGAATATGATTACAGCCTCCCTATGCCATGCTATCCCCCCCACACACTTACACATCCATGCTATCACACACACACACTCATTCACAAACATTCAGTTTAAACTACACCATAACACCCATCACTTTCACACACTTACTAATTCACTCTCACAGAATGTTTTTCTACCTTTTCTCTGTCACTGTCACTTTTCCTCCTCTCCGTTCTTCCTCTTCTGTGTCCTCTCCTTCCAGTGCAGTGGAGGCGGTGGGCGTGGCTTCAGTGCTGTGTGCCGGGATCTGACATCAAATCCCGACGCACAACATCAGTTGCCGCGCGCATCGCAAGGGAGTAGGGTACGCTACTGGTTGTGCGCACAATTTTTGTTCATGTGCGCTCCCTCTTAAAGCTATATGCGCGCGCACAAGCGCACAGCTTAGAGGGAACACTGCCTATAAACCCATCCTCCACACCTCACACCTTTAAAAAAAAAAGTATGGTGATAGGTAAATGCTATTTATGACAGGAAAAGCCGCACAAGCGGGTCCTAAAAAGCGTAGAGTCCTGCCAATCCTCTAAATCACCCTTGAGACTTTGTTTCCTCCTCTTCTTACTCTAATCTACTTGCTTGCATGTTCATAGAGTAACCAGGAAGCATTGACCTACAGCCCTGGGTTTCTGACCACAGAGCAGTTGGGGGATTATCTTTGTAGACCCTGCAAGATCTCTACTTTACTGCTGATACTGCTAAAAGGGAATGTTAGGGGACTCAAGCACTCTCAGTGTTACATGTAATTGAGCCGACACAGGCACCATTACACTCCTGGGGGGACACCAGATGGTTTTTGACGATGTCTTTTTACTATTGTGAAGCAGGTAAAAAGGTAATAAAATGGCCTTTTTAAGCCTAGGCTTAGGAAAGAAGGTTTAATAATGACTGAGACAACAGTGTTATTGTTTAGTTGCCCCTAAAACATTCTCTCAAGTTACATCACATCAGTGCCGTCGTTTTTATTTTCGTTTGTCTTTTCTAAAAGACCTACTTTTAGTGCAAATAAAATACAAAAAAATACATATATGTGTCAACTTGAACCGTGATTAACTTTTAAGCAATATCCAGTGTAGAAACTTCAAACATGTGGAAAGAACTAATCAGATGGGTTTGCAACAAAATTTTAAATGAGTGAAGCAGCTGTATTTAATTCCAGAAAAGGAAATGGACACGCCAATTTGCTACATTCTTATTCCAGATTGAGAAACCAGTGTAAATCTATTCCATTCTGTCTAAGAAATAAATCAAAAATGTGCCCTGTCTTAGCCAGGCAAAGAAATTGACAATAATCTGTCTGAATGTCTTGTATGCGGTAGGAATGCACTGCACTCAGAAAAAGTATGTGATTCTTTTTCTAAGAAAATGTAATTTATCTTAAGAACATACTGGCTTCCTTTTCGAAGTGTCCTAAGTGCGTCGATTGAACCTATGGAGTTTCTGGCCCTATATATCATCTGTTTTTAATTTCCACTAAAACACCTATTTATAGCTAAAGAAAACCCAAAGATGACACAATGTCACCCAATTTTGAAATTTAAATAGAAACGTCCTGGTTTAGGTAGTAGCATTATGTTGCTGACCATAAAGCGCAGGAATATAAAAAAAAATATATTCTTTAAATATCATTTTAATGAGCAACTCTCACATCTGAGGTGAAATCACAATATAATCCAGCAATGCAAGCTATAAATCATATGTGTTATTTACAGCTTTTTAGTTCCCCTGGAAGCTAATGATCACAAATGCCTTCAGGACAAGAATGTGATGGGCAAGATGGCATCTCCAAAATCTAGTGCCTATCTCATGAAAATAACCAAGTTTTATTTTATTCTAACACCTACATACAAAGAAAATTAAACAATAGCTAATTAGTAGATGTGGGAATTGGCATTGAGTAACATTTGGAACATGATATGACCAACTGCACAATGCATGAAACAAAATCAACATTTACTTATGGCTATGTAACCACATGGGAACTTCAGCTGCGGCATAAATTAGCCAAGAGAGTAAAGTTTCTAGGGTGCTAAATCTGTTAATAACCATTTGTTGAGTTTTCAATCGAAGGGACACCTCTTCTTTGCTTCTCCATTGACATAATTGTAGATATTGTTGACCATGAAACGTGTGTAAAAGATGTTATACTGTATCTACTCAACATACCTAAGATGGAACATTTTTAAGAAAAATCATGAGTGTTTCAGGTATCATGTATGTAAACCGCCTAATCATTACCTGAACTCTGATAATATAAAATTGTATAGGGCAGCCTTCCTGTGTTAGGGTGATTCGCTACCAGCAAAGTTAGTCTTTAGTTTGCATCTGATTCAAACTCGTGTAGATTTAGCTCTGAATTGTATTAAAGGCTGTTACATTAACTAGACATGTGTGCCAATTACAGTATTTTTCTCTGAGGATTAAATACAGTGATATGTAGTAGTAATGTAGATACACATTGAAGAAAATCTGGTCTTGTTTCATTTTGTTCCAATAAACGTACTTTATCTTCAAACCCGGAGGCTGCCACTGTTGCCAGTCATGTGATATTTTGTACGACTTTCCCAGATCAAATATTGACTGCTAATGGCTATGCTAATGAAGTCCTGTTTGTCGAATAGAATAATTTCATCTTCCAGTGATTAAGACTGATCCATTGCAATGTTTACCATACGGCAGTAAGAGAGTAGGATAAGGAGTCCAGTATATTGGGCTCAGATGACAAAGCTTAGATATATATATATATGTTTTACATCCAGCTGTATGGAAATGTTAGACTATGCGAAAACTAGAAAAGTTTGCAGACATTTCTTAAGGATACCTAAAAGCAGTTTTTTCATCTTTCCTTGTGACATGTCGTGGCTACTCTCCAAACGTCAACCTGGATGGAGATCTATCCATAAAACACTTTGTGTGGCTCTTTCAAAGAAGGTATAAGTGTTTTGTCTTGTGAAGTCGTCTTTCAAAACCAGTCTTTACTAGAGATCAACATGAACCACTGTGCTTTGAAACCATCCTTTCCATTTCAACACAAGTTAATGATGTCAGCAAACAGAACGTGGGATAACACGTGGGATAAGCTTGAAGATGATAAAACATTACGTTCTCAAATACCAACAAAACCATTTTCAAATAGATAAGCCACAGAAAACGACTATTCTCACACAATGCACACATATGGGATATTTGGTTGAATTAAAGCACTCTTTTTTTATGTTTTATCTTCTCTCTCTTCACACGTATTCTCTTACTCCCACTCATGTCTCATTGTATAGAATTTGCAGATGTATTCATCTGTCTCACTAATGCTTCCTCATATAAAGAAAGTGAGGCAAAGTAAACTAAAATAAACCAAAATACGTCAAGATGTAGGCAGCTCTCCCTTTGTTTGGTAATAATAAAAAAAAAGCCTCCAAATAAAATCAGTTTTTAATTCACCTACAAACCTAAAATCTTAGTTCTGTCCCATGGCTTCTTTTATTCAGACTTTTCCCGTTCTCCTTTGCTGGCATCTTACGATACACCGGTCCTGTCTAAACTGCTGTGTTTATATATAATGTACACAACACCATCTGATTAAACATCTATACTAGATACTCGAGAATAAATAGAATGTTTTTTTTCCTCCTCATTTAGCTGATATTTAACAAGATATGCCAAAAATGTGCTTACATTGTTCTGTGGATCCGCCTCTACTTGAGCAATACTTCAAATAGATCTGAATACATAACCGCATGGTTTGACGTTTTTAAAGGTTATTTATAATTGCAAGGCACAGTGGCATTATAAACAACACAATGCAGACAATAAAGTATCACATTACGTGTCCTACACAGTAGAGTGACGCAACAGGCCTAACATCAACAACGTTGGGTTCATTTACTGTTTCCACTTTGCATACTTTTTAAGATATTTCCAGAAATGTTTTTCAGGGCTTTCTCAGAACATCCATATTCGGTCCTACATATTACAGAATAGATCAGAATGTTTCATTCTTAGAGTGATGAGTTCATTGTGGACTCAACATAAGTAAATTAGCGCATGTTTCGCAGGGGGGCACATTGTTTGGAAACCCACCTCGCTGCCTTGGCGACTTCCCCTAAATTCCTCCAATATCTCTCATTATAGACCTGATTGATAACAATGGTACAGCTACCTATAGTCTATGCGATTACATAGCTTTTTGGTTTGTTTCAGGTTTAGTTAGTGTAGGGTAAGCTGAAATGATCAGCATTGCTCAATGAGACCAGTTTTTGTTATGTTACCTATTATTATTATTTATTGTTTTATATAGCGCCATCATATTATGTAGCGCTGTAGACAGGACATAACAATTAGACTTACAGAAACAACAGGTGAGACGGGCCCTGCTGAAATCTGACACATTCTGCAATCTTTACAAGAAATGCAGAATATAAAAAGAAGCTTACGTTACTAAACTAGCTCCTGTTAATATATATTACGCGCCCACAACTGGACTATACATTACATGCAGTATAAGTAGAGCTTGGAAAAAAAATATTATCCGTGGGAAAAAACTACCTGCTTTGCTAAAAAAATGCATGCATGTTATTAGTCATTGTGTCACTACGCCGATGGAAAATATATGTAATATGCGAATCACGCTGTGTATTATATAGAGGCTTCATGATATAGCGTATATAGGGTCGTGCGTATGAGCAGATCATGCAGCTGGCTGTCGTGGCGAGCATTAGAACCCCGGAGGAAGCCTAGACAGTATAACTTCTGACCAGCGGTCACACCGCATGGACCTGCGTCCTCCACAACAGCTGGCCCAGGCCTTCCAGCTGCTGTCACATTCCAACTATTATCGCCCTCTTTTTTATCCAACTCCCATCACCTTCCAAGGACTGGCAGGGACACTGGTTGCCCGGCATACGCTGTCCACCTTCCGCATACGAACGCGACGGGAGCCTGCAGGTCGCGTCTGGCCAACCATCTTACCTTTGAAGGTAGCCTCGGTGGCAGAAGTCCGATTCACAGCCAGCACATGTGTGCACGCTTAATCCGGATTCTCCCGCCGCACTCCAGATCTGCGGGGCTTTCACGGCTCCCCCCCCGCCAGCAGAGCCTTGAGGATCCCGTCTCGCAGGCGATCTGGCAGCGCAGACAATCTCCTCCCTCCTATTCGGAGCGTGTTGCCATTATCTTCAAAGCACGTCACAGCTTGTATGCAGCAGTATCTAAGGGAGCGCTGCATGCGATCGCACAGGAAGCCCGAATGCTGCACTTCCTACATTTTCAGATGGGATTCCTCACTGCAGCTCCAGGTGACACTGGATCGAGCTGTGCTCATCTACACTTACTCTCTGATCATTCCAGGAAAAGCAGCCCAAGCCTTAATAATAGTCATAATAATAATAATTATATAAGAAAGCTGCCTTGATGTTGAAATTAGGGCACTTCCATGTTGTCATCACAGGTTAATACTGTACTTAAGACTCTAGCTCCACCCTGCTTGGGAATATTGCTCTTGCTTTTGATCCTGATGCAAGGCATCCATAGGGTCCTTTCAACCAGAACCCTAATGATCTGGCTGCCAATGACAGCTATTGGCTTTACCAGGTGACAAGCACTTGCCTAACCGGATTAGTGAGTGCAGCAGCTTGAATTGCTTATATGGGACTTGGTAGAACTTGCTGAAGCCTTCACATGCTATGAGTTTGATCTGTACAGTGCATTTATTATATATATAGGGAATGCCAGTTACTGTCTATACATACAGCATAATGCAAAACACTCAGGAACGAAAATTACTTACAGTAAAAAAAAAAATGTACACGCGGTTAAATACTGGTATGAATTTTCAGCTTAAATGGTCCTTCAATATCATATGCATTCGGTGTCATTTTTAAAAGCCAATATCCATTATAGAAACATAGAGTTTCACAGCAGAAATACTCGGTCGATCTATTACAGGGGTCCTCAAACTACGGCCCGCGGGCCGCAGCATTTACCCGGCCCGCCGGGTGTTTTTGCCTCAGGACATCCATGTGTTCCGAAAGATGCCTAGCAACCGCACAGCGCCCCTCGTTCTCCCCCGCATCAAAAAAAAGAAGACAGCCTTTGAAAGCCGCTCGCTGGTGCCCGCTGCTTCACTGCTGGGCGCCGAAATATGACGTCATATTACGGCGCTCAGCAGTGAAGCAGCGGGCACCAGCGAGCGGTGCAGGAAGAAAGAAGCATCGTGCTCCCGTCGCTGGACTTCAAGGTGAGGGGGGGGGATATATAATGGCTAGGGGGGAGAGGGTATATAGTGGGTAGGGGGAGAGGGTATATAGTGGGTGGGGGGGAGAGGATATATAAGGGGGGAGAGTATATATATAGTGGGTAAGGGGGGAGAGGACATATAGTGGGTAAGGGGGGAGAGGATATATAGTGGGTAGGGGGGAGAGATTATATAGTGGCTAGGGGGGAGCGGGTATATAGTGGGTGGGGGGATATATAGGGGGGAGGGTATATTTGTTGATTTAACTTTACTTGTTCTTCATTTTAAATATTGTATTTATTCCCATTTTGTTTCTTCACTTCAAAATAAGATATATGCAGTGTGCATAGGTATTTGTTCATAGTTTTTTTTTTTTAACTATAGTCCGGCCCTCCAACGGTCAGGGACCGTGAACTGGCCCCCTGTTTAAAAAGTTTGAGGACCCCTGATCTATTATGTCAGTTTTTCCCGGTGTAAAGACTCAGACCTTAATCAGTCCTTGGTCTTGCCTTAAATTCAGAAAAGCCATATGTCTATCACATTAATGTTTAAATTCCCTCACTGTATTAGGCTAGGTTTACACTTGGGTTTTTGTCCTGCGTTTTTTTCTTGAGGAAAAACGCCAAGAAAACTGCCACTGCATTCTCCTGCCTTTAGGCGTTTTTTCTGGAGTTTTTTCTGGCGTTTTAGCCTTTCTGTGGAAATTGCTTTTTTGACCTTAGGCAGTTTTTCCAGCCTTTACACCCAGGATAAATGGAAAGTATCTGCCCCCTCCTGATGTCATTTCCTTGGTAGAGTTCTACTTAAACACGCCCCGGCGGACCCTTATGTCTCTTTTCTGTGGTTTGTAAGGCATGCTTTATTCCGAATGTCTGCTCCTCTAGGAAGATTGGCCCCAAATGATGGTGCAAATTGTTTGCTGTTGCTTTTGGCACGCAGGATCCAGTTGGTTTGTTTGTAATGGCATGTTTGTTCCAAATGGGGTAAAATTCAATATGAACTTTGTTTTGTGTCAAACTGTTTGTTTCCAGCCTATTTCTCGTAGGACACACAGATACTGGGTCCATCCTCTGCATTGTAACTGTGGAAAAAAACGCCATAAAAAACACCAAGGCCAAACCCACATGGGTTTTTCATGGCATTTTTTCTCTCCCATAGACTTCTATTGGAGAAAAACGCCAAGATTTCCTTGCAAAAAACGCCAGTGTCAACATGCTGCGATTTTGAAAAACTGCCACAGAGCCCAAAAAAACAGAAAAACGCCAGAGGACTGAAAAAACGCCAAACGGAAAAACGCCAAGTGGATATGGCAATTTCCTATTGAAGAACAGCTAACATCTGGCCGCAGCGTTTTTTCACAAAAAAAACGCCGTGTGGCAGAATTGGCGTTTTTAGAGAAAAAAAACCAAGTGGAAACCTAGCCTTAGACTTTACCATGTCTGCTAGGAGGCTGTTCCACTTATCTAACACCCTGTCAATGATGCGAAATTACTGCCAAGGGGGGACAGTCCCTACTTGATACCCAAATCTCTCTGTCCCTTTTTCTAGGTAATCAGAACGTTTTCTGAGTATCTGAGAAATACGGTGTTCTACAACTCTTAAGTTCTACAGCTAATCAGAGACCAAGAGCATCTTCATCATATATGTGTGTACCATACAATTACACAGATATACAGAGGAAAGAGAATTTCCAGCATATTTTAGACGCATGTGAAAAACAACTTTCAAAAAAGTTAATCTGGTCAAGATGCCATTGGCTTCCAAAGGTTAAAAAACAAAAATCAACTATCGCCTCCTAAACTTAAATGGTGTCGCTGGAATGCCTCGATCAGGAGGCATCCAGCGACACCAAACACTTACCTTTGGATGGGCTGTGACCGCTCCGGAGAGCGGTCACAGCCGCAGCTGCCGGTGATCTTCGCCATCAGCAAGATGGCGGCGGCCCGGGAAAAAAACAATAAAGAAGAAAGAGTTCGCTAGACGGTCTCCTGACCCTCTAGAGAACTCTGGCTCCACTTGCAGGTTGAATACAGGTACTGCATTCAACCAAGCAAGTCAATGGAACCCAGCTTTCTAATCACTATGTCATTAGTAAAATATTCAAAAAAAAATAAAAAATGAAAAAAAAAAATAAAAAAAAATGTGCTAACATTTAAAAATAATTATGCAGTGATGTCACTTGATGAACCATCCAGTACCAGCAAAATGTGTAAAAAAAATATAAAAAAAGTATTAAAAAAATAAAATAAAAAAATAAAGTTTATTATTTTGAGCAAGTGCTAAAATTTCTCAAAAATCTCAACAAAGAGTTAAAATAAAAGCACTTCAAATACCCTAGGGGTGTCTAATATATTAAAAAAATGGCTGATGGGGTAAATTGGAGTGGCCGAGCTCAAAGATAGGGCATAGGTACAGACTGACCAAAATGGAGAAAAAAAGCGGACTTCCCAAATGTGGCATTTTAAATCTCAAACAACCCGACAAACCCATGCATGTCGGGTATCACTGCACTCAGGAGATGTTCCTGAACACATATTGGGGGGTTGTTTGACAGTGACATATACCAGGACCTGTATATCTATAACTAAAGTACAATTTGTGTGAAGAAGAAAAAAAAAAAAAAATTACTATTACAAAGTTTGACAAAGTGTAGTTCTATAATTGGTGCATGGAAAGGGTTAAAACAACAGCATTTGGAATACCCTGGGGTGTCTAGTTTTCAAAAATATATGGTTTGAATGGGTTAAATTGAGTTAACCGGCTTCAAATATATTCCAAAGAGGAGATGGAGGCAGACTGACCAGATTTGTTAAAAAAGATTTGGGAATCATAAAACGCTGCTTGTACTTATTGCCCTATAACTTACAAAAAACAGCAAAAAAACATAAAAACATTGGGTATTTCTAAACTCAGGACAAGTAGTAGAATCTATTTAGCTAGTTTTTTTACTTGCTTTTTTAGGTGAGTAAAAGATTTTTCAAATAAAAGTCATAAAATGTGTATTTTTTCAATTTTTCACCATGTTTTTTTTATTTTTTTTATAGTAAATAAGATGATACGATCAAAATGGTATCTGAAGAAAGCCCATCTTGTCCTGAAAAAAACAATATATAACTTATGTGGGTACACTAAATGGGTGAGGAGAAAATTACAGCTGAACACAAGCACCACAAAAGTGTCAAAACAGCCTCGGTCCCACAGGGTACAAAACGAAAAATGAGCCCGGTCCTTAAGGGGTTAAAAAAAATCTCACCTTTTCCCACTAACAATGTGTGTGTATTATTATTCAGCCACTGAAATTTAGATTTTCCATAAATTTTTCAGAAATTCAATTGCTTTATTGTTCTTGGTGGGTCATTTCTCTCGTCCTTGTTAACAAAGATGTGTAATATTGCCTGTACATCAGTATCATTACATATAGTGAGAGCACACTCATGATCATACCTGGGAACTTTGCGGGATTCTCCCGGATACTCCGTGAGAAGCACCGGTTCCCCGGGTCGACACACGAATCCTCCAGGTCCTTTAACCCCTTAAGGACCAGGCTGTGTTTTACCTTTTGTACCATTGGTACCGAGGCTGTTTCCACACTTTTGCGGTGTTCGCGTTTAGATGTAATTTTCTCCTCACTCATTTAGTGAACCCACACAAATGATATGTTGTTTTTTTTCAGGACAAAAAGGGCTTTCTTCAGATACCATTGTTTTGATCATATTATCTAATTTCCCATAAAAAAAATAATAAAATATGATGAAAAATTAAAAAAAAAAAAACATTTTCTGACTTTTACCCCAAAAATCTTTTACTCATCCAAAAAAGCTAATGAAAAAACTTACTAAATATATTCTACTATTTGTCCTGAGTTTAGAAATACCCTATGTTTTTTTGCTTTTTTCTGCACGTTATGTAGCATTAAGTACAAGTAGCGTTTTGCTATTTCAAAACCATTTTTTCCAAATCTGGTAATTCTTCCCCCCATGTGCCATTTCGGGTATCGTTGAAGCCGGCCAACGCAATTTACCCCATCAAATCATATATTTTTGAAAACTAGACACCCCAAGGTATTTCAAATGCTAGAATTTTAACTCTTTCCACGCACTAATTCTACCACCAGTCTTTGTCAAACTTTGTGGTAGTAATTTATTTTGTGTTTTTTATCGCTAAAATTGCTCTTCAGGTATGGATTTACAGCTCCTGGTATACAACACTTTCAAACAACACCCCAATATGTGTTCAGCAACATCTCCCAAGTACAGTCATACCCCCCATGCATGGGTTTGTCGGGTTGTTTGGGAGGTAAAATGCCACATTTAGGAAGTGCACATTTTTTAACTTGGAACTTTTACATCTGGTCATTCTGCCCCCATGTCCTAATAGGACCATCTTTGAAGCCGGCTAATTCAATTTACCCCATCATACCATATATTTCAAATATACCAGGTATTTCAAATGCTAGTATTTTAACCCTTTCCATGCATGAGATTCTACCACCAGCCTTTGCCACACTTTGGGGTAGTATTTTTTTGGTATTTTTTTTACACAAGTTGTACTTTGGGTATAAATTTATAGCTCCAGGTATATGTCACTATCAAACAACACCCTAATATGTGTTCATTCGTGTCAGGCACGTCATAGGTCGTTAAGTGACCGTTTTGCATGACGTGCCTGACCGGCAACGTCAGGTGGGGGGGTGCGGAGCGTGTCGCAGGCACCACTACACAAAGTCTAGTACGCAGTACAAAGAGGGGCAAATCCAATAGAAGAGTCGGGGTCACGGTCCAAAGGTCAAGGCAGGCAGCAGACAGCATAAACGTGGGACGAAAGCCAAATAGTCAAGATACCAGGGATTCAAAGGATACAGGGAGGTCATACGCTATGAGGAAGCTTAACAAAGAAGCATTGGTGCAGAGGCTTGTGGGGATTATATAGGGGCAGGTAATGAGTATCCACCCCTGTCACCTGATCCCCTCCCACCCTAAGTGCTACACCTGAGGGGAGGTAGACAGAGCCGTGTCTATCTCCTCCCCCTCCCTCTGGTGGCTGTGGAGAGGGAGGTTGCATCACGGGGCTAAGCCCCGCCCCCTCCTCTCCGAGAGCGCGGCGCGTGTGCGGCACTCCGTGCACGCAGACCGCGAGGCCGGGAGCGCGGCCTGCCACGAGGCAGGGCCGCACCGTGATCGGGAGGTCCGCGGGCAGGAGTAGACCTCCTGCCTGACGGTTCCCGCGACGCGGGACCCGAGACTCGGCGTGGCGCACGGTCCTGGGACCGTGCGGCCATGTCGCGAGGAGGCCGGCCGACGGGGATCGTGGTCCGGGCGGAAGGACTCCGCAGCGAGGTAGGTGGTCCCCGCCGGGTCTGACATACCCCCCCGTACGAGCGACCCCCGGGCTCGACGGGGAACGGGACGACCCAGATGGGTGCGATGGAAGGATCGGATCTTAGCAGGGGCGTGAACGTTGGCCAGGGGTTCCCAGGACCGTTCCTCCGGGCCGAATCCCTTCCAAAGTACGAGGTACTCGAAACGACCCCTGCGAATGAGTGAGTCCAGGATGCTTTCCACCTCATATTCATTGTCGTCGTCCACCAGGACCGGAGGAGGAGGAGGGGTGCTTCCACAGGCGTCCCTGGGAGGGACCCATTTCTTCACCAAGGATACGTGGAACGTGGGATGAAGACCCCAGGAGGCAGGGAGCTGGAGCCGGACTGCCGCTTGACCGATCAAAGCGGTGACGAGGAAGGGTCCTAGATAGGTGGGACCCAATTTCTTGGAGGGTGTACGCGTGGGTATGTATTTGGAGGAGAGCCACACCTTGTCGCCCACTTGAAGAGGGGCATGTGGCCGGTGGTGCTTGTCGAACTGTTTCTTGTGTTGTGCTTGGGCTTTTTGCAGCGCGGCTCTGAGGACTGGGACGGTTTGTTGTAGGCGCTGGATACGGTCCCGGGCTGGAGGGACCCCCTCGGTGGATGGGAGGTCGAAGAGAAAGGACGGGTTGTACCCATAAACCGCTTTGAAGGGGGACATCCCTATGGACCGTTGTAGGTGGTTGTTGTACGAGAACTCCGCCAGTGGCAACAAGGAGAACCAATCGTCTTGGAGATGCGAGACGTAGCAGCGTAAGTATTGCTCCAGGATTTGGTTCACCCGTTCAGTCTGGCCGTTGGTACGGGGGTGATAGGCTGAGGACAAACAGCGACGGATCCCCAGTCCCTTACAGAACGCCTTCCAGAATCGGGACGTGAACTGGGTACCGCGGTCCAACAACACGGTGTGGGGAGTCCCATCCAGTCTGTAGATGGATTGCAAAAACAGGTCGGCCGTCTTGGCCGCGGTGGGTAACGCAGTGGTGGGGACGAAATGTGCCATCTTCGTGAGACGATCCACCACCACCATGACCGTGTTATGGCCTTGTGAGGGTGGTAGGTCCACGATGAAATCAACTGTGATGTCTTGCCATGGTTGCTCGGGGATGGCGAGGGGTTGCAGGAGGCCGGCTGTTTTGGTGGTGGGTTTCTTGGATCGGGCGCACACAGCGCATGAGTGGACGTACTGCTCGATGTCTTTCGACAGTCGGCCACCAGAAGTATCTTTGGGCGAGGTCCTGGGTCTGTCGGTGTCCTCCATGACCGGAGGAAGGAAGGTCATGGACCGCGTGGAGTACTGTATGTCTCGCCGGGAGGGGTACATACACCAACCCATCTTTCAGGAATAGGCCCTGAGAGGCCCTGCAAGTCGCTGTCTCTGGTTCGGAGCGTAGGGTTCGACTGTGTCTGCGGAGGTCCTCCATGAGGGACGTCTGTATGCCCAGGAAGTGTGCGGACTGCAGGATACCGTCTTGTGACGAGACGGGTTCCTCCACGGGGTCGTATAACCTGGATAAGGCGTCGGCCTTGGCGTTCTTGGTCCCGGGTCTGTAGGTGATATGGAGTTGAAAGCGCGTAAAAAACAACGCCCATCTGGCTTGCCGAGGGCAGAGTCTCTTGGCTGTACGAAGGTATTCCAAGTTGCGATGATCGGTGAATACTGTGATGGGGTACTGTGCTCCCTCCAGCAGGTGCCGCCACTCCTCCAAGGCCATCTTAATGGCCAGGAGTTCCCGGTCCCCCCCGGTGTAGTGACTCTCGGCTGGGGAAAGTCGTTTGGAGAAGTAGGAGACCGGATGAAGTAGGTCTTGTGCTCCTTGGCGCTGTGAGAGAACGGCCCCCACAGCGGATTCCGATGCATCTACCTCCAACCAGTAGGCCTTCAGCGGGTCAGGGAGTACGAGGATGGGGGCTGTGGTGAACTGCTGTTTCAGCATGTCGAATGCCTTTTGTGCGGGTGGTGTCCACCGAAACGTGGTGTGTTTCTTGGTCAGACTGGTGATGGGGAGGACCAGGCGAGAGAACCCCTTGATGAACCGCCTGTAGAAGTTGGCGAAGCCGATGAACCTTTGGACTGCCTTGACAGAGTTCGGGATAGGCCATTGCTGGATCGCCAACACCTTCCTTGGGTCCATCTCTATCTTCCCAGGGGTGATTATGAACCCCAGGAACTCCACCCTGGTGGTTTCGAAGGTGCACTTGGACAGCTTGGCATATAGATGGTTGTGGTGGAGCCGAGTCAGTACTAGTGCCATGTGCTTTCGGTGTTCTGTGAGTGAGGATGAGTAGACGAGGATGTCGTCCAAGTAGACCACAACACATGAGTCCAGCACGTCCCGGAAAATGTCGTTCAGGAACCGTTGAAACGTGGCTGGTGAATTACAGAGACCAAACGGCATGACCCTGTGCTCGTAATGTCCGTATCGGGTACGAAAAGCCGTCTTCCATTCGTCCCCTTTCCGGATGCGAACCAGGTTGTAGGCACCAAGGAGATCAATCTTGGAGTACACTTGCGCCCCCCGAAGGCGGTCCATGAGTTCGGGAATTAACGGCAGGGGGTACTTGTTTTTTATGGTTATGTGGTTCAATTCCCTGTAATCGACGCAAGGTCGAAGTCCTCCGTCTTTTTTCCCGATGAAGAAGATCCCGGCGCCGGCTGGGGAAGTGGAAGGTCGGATGAAGCCTTTCCGCAGGTTGTCCTCGATGTACTCCTTGAGGGTCCTGAGTTCGGGTTCCGAGAGGGGAAAGATACGACCGAACGGTATGGGGGCCCCCGGGAGGAGGTCTATCGGACAGTCATAAGGTCTGTGTGGTGGAAGACGTTCGGCTTCCTTAGGGTCGAAAACGGAGGCAAAACACCGGTATTGGGCTGGTAGCGTAGGAGCCCCAGCAGAAGGAGGCGACGAAGACGCGAGAAGAGAGAGCGTAGCACCCGCGATACAGTGTTGCACACAAAAGGCCGAACCAAACGTGACTTTTCCTGACGACTACTTTATTGCTGGATCGTGTTTACAGAGCCAGGGAAGACCCAGGATGAGAGGGTACGTGGGGGTGTGTACAAGGTTGAGGACCATTGTCTCGTGATGTGCCGTTCCGACGGTAAGGCGAAGAGGGACGGTCTCGGTGGTAACCGGTCCGGATGATATCGGTCTCCCGTCCACCAGTCGTACTTCGAGGGGTTGGTCCCGGAGACGTGTGGGGGTGTGTAGGCGGTGCGCTAGGTCAGTGTCCAGAAAGCTTTCGCTGGCCCCGGAATCCAGGATGGCGCGTAGGGGTACGGACTTATTGCCCCACTGCAACAACACCGGAAGGGAGAGGTGAGAGGCCGCACCGTTGAGACATAGAGAGGTACGCAAAGACGTGGCCTTACCTCGAGGTGGTGCTAGGGGGCATACACGAACCAGGTGCCCTGGCTTCCCGCAATACAGACACAGGTTCTCGTTCCTCCGTTTGGTTCTTCCCGTTGTCGACAGGGGTCCTCTTGCCACACCGATTTGCATGGGTTCAACGGTATCAGAAGAGGAAGGACCCGGAGTCGCCGTCAGAGGACGGTTGGTGAAGCCAGGACGAGAGAGAGGTTGAGGACCCCGCTCGACTCGACGTTCCCGGAGACGGCGATCCAATTGAGTGACGGCGTGGATCATGGCCTCCAGAGTGGCCAGGGGGTGTACCCAGGCTAATTCGTCCTTGAGGGACTCCGCCAACCCGAGCCGGAACTGATGAAGCAGTACGGGTTCATTCCACTGTGTCTCTGTGGCCAGACTCCGGAACTCGGAAATGTAGTCCTCCACCGGCTTGCGTCCTTGCCTGAGGTTATGGAGGAGGTTCTCAGCAGTCCCCCTTCTGTGGGGGTCTGCATATAAGCCGTCCATGGCCTGGCGGAACAGTACCCAAGTCTCTAAGGCTGGGTGTTGCGTGAGCAACAGGTGATGGGCCCAGATCATGGGTCCATTGGACAGGAGGGAGATCGCCGAACGCACCTTGACAAAGTCCGTAGCGTACGTGCGGGGCTTCAACGCAAACAACAGTTCACACGAGGTCACGAACGCCTGGTACTTGGTGCGGTCTCCGTCAAAGACAGCAGGCAAACGAACAGGGGGTTCAGGGTGGGCCCCAGCCCCTTCCGCCACTGGTTCCCCGATGGGTCCAGGAAGAACACCTACTGGAGGTGGTTGGGGTATGGCCCCTTGGACGACTTGGAACTGTTGGCGGAGCAGGAGTTGATTCTCCTGTAGGTCCATCATGTTTTGGGCCATAGCCGCAATCTGCTGGGTCAGGGTGTGCAGCGCATCAGCAGCGCCTGCAGGCTCCATATTGGCTTCTTTGTTTTGTCAGGTGGGGGGTGCGGAGCGTGGCGCAGGCACCACTACACAAAGTCCAGTACGCAGTACAAAGAGGGGCAAATCCAATAGAAGAGTCGGGGTCACGGTCCAAAGGTCAAGGCAGGCAGCAGACAGCATAAACGTGGGACGAAAGCCAAATAGTCAAGATACCAGGGATTCAAAGAATACAGGGAGGTCATACGCTATGAGGAAGCTTAACAAAGAAGCATTGGTGCAGAGGCTTGTGGGAATTATATAGGGGCAGGTAATGAGTATCCACCCCTGTCACCTGATCCCCTCCCACCCTAAGTGCTACACCTGAGGGGAGGTAGACAGAGCCGTGTCTATCTCCTCCCCCTCCCTCTGGTGGCTGTGGAGAGGGAGGTTGCATCACGGGGCTAAGCCCCGCCCCCTCCTCTCCGAGAGCGTGGAGTAGACCTCCTGCCTGACGGTTCCCGCGACGCGGGACCCGAGACTCGGCGTGGCGCACGGTCCTGGGACCGTGCGGCCATGTCGCGAGGAGGCCGGCCGACGGGGATCGTGGTCCGGGTGGAAGGACCCCGCAGCGAGGTAGGTGGTCCCCGCCGGGTCTGACAGGCAATGGACGTTAAGGGGTTAAATGGGGTTGTTTCCTGCGACATCAGTGGGAATGCCCACCGACATTAACGGTGACATCAGCGGGATCAGCATACAGTCTTGGTCACGTCATGAAAGGGAAGGCTCCAGATAGTTAGAGCCCAAAAGTTCCCAGGTATGCTCATGATGCCTCGATGGCCGTGTATGGAATCTTAAAGTAACACTTTGGAAGAAGGCCGAAATCTTTAAAAAGCACAGCAGGCCACAAGCAAATTCTGTGACCATGTGCACCCCTACTTTGTGGCCAACTTTTTATCGTCATGCTATCAGTTCCCAACAGTGCAGAGATAAGGTCTCAAGTGATTCCAGTAAAAGAAAAAAACCTAGTCAAAAAGGCAGAATTTTTGGTTTTCTATTGTTCCATACAAATTGCAGCCAACTCATTGCACTTTACAGAAGGTGATCAGTGTTCTACACCTTAAACTCACAGCTTTGTGACATTTATGTTCAGCTATAACATGATCTGGATTTATTACTTAATGTAAGAGTTTTCCCTATACTCACAGATAGTTGTCTTTATTTCAGGTCTCGTTACTTCTAAATACCACTTTCAAATTTTCCCAACATGTAATGTCTTACTACATCTGTTGCCAATTTTAGTATTTTTAATGAATGCAAACAAACTGGTAGGGCATTAGATTTCTATGTTTGACCAGTCTATTTTTAGCTATTTAAACGCATGAGTATATTACAATAATAAGCACAAACGTAATGATGTTTGTAATGCTTGAATGTTGAATTTTCCGTTTCAGATAACATAAGTAAAAGTAAATCAACCATTAAGTTTGGCAAATTCCAGTACTCTGTTGTGACTCTTAAAGCAGATTTGTCTGTTTGTTTCACCAGGCCTACATTTTGATGTTCCATAAAAGAAAAGTCCAGAGTTAGGAAGATGGGCTTCAGGGGGTTATTAGGGGGTCTGTGGGCAGAGCCCCCTGAACCTGGAAAGACTTATAAATGTAACGCTGTCTAAAATCGCTGAAGACAAATTTACATACAGTGCTGTGAAAAAGTATTTGCCCCTTACAGGTTTCTGATACTTTTGCATATTTGTCACACTTACTTGTTTCAGATCATCAAACTAATTTTAACACAAAACGTAGTCTTTAAATTATGATTTTGTGTATAAAAGGGAAAAAAGCCATCAAACCCACCAGTCACTATGTGAAAAAGTGATTGCCTCCCCCTAGTTACTCAATTAACCAAATGTAATTGATAATTGGGTTCTATTTTACTCGACACACCCAGGCATGATTACTGCCAGTCCTGTTGCACCTAAACATCAATTAAGAAGAACCTGTCTTGCAAAGTGAAGTAGGGTAAGATGTTGCAAAAAGCAGCACATGATGCGGCGATCAAGAGAAGAAATTCAACAGATGAGAACGTGTGTAAGTGTGCGTTTGCCTGGGTATTGCCGTTTGTGTCTCTGTATGTTAGTGTGTGTCTGCCTGGTTATGTATGTGTGTTTGGGTATGTATGTTAGCCTGTATGCTAGTTTCTGCCAGAGTATGCATCTCTTTCTTTCTGGGTATGTATGTGTGTCTGTATGTTAGTGTGGGTCTGAGTATGTATGTTAGTGTCTGCCTTATGTATGTGTGTCTAGGTATATTAGTGATATACGTGTGTGTGTGTGTGTGTGTGTTAGTGTCACCTGGGGATGACACGGGCCTGCCAAATTAGGTACGTGCAGCTCCCAGCTGGATACATACAATGAAGAACTCAATTTGCTGCATGCAATAAGGGTAAATACAGTGCTTTTGTTTTCAATGCATTATAGTGGCATAATTTATTAATATATCCACAGTGTGACTGTTATTATTAGGGTATTATTAGTAGACTTTAAAAAAAAATATATGTATTGTCTGTGTTTCTTCAAAACACTTCCCCCAAAGAACAAAATGAATATTCATTGCTCAAATAGGTATTTCTTACACTGACATGGGATACAATGGACAAGCAGATAGTGTAGGGAATGGGGAAAAAAAGGGCAGTTGGTGAAACAAAAAGTTATTGAGGTACTTCCACATTTGAGCAAGAGTTAACATTAAAATTACAGTAAAAGACAAACAAAATTAAAAGTTAGACTAAGCAGCATTTGCCAGGACAAGGTAGACATAAGATAAAATTTGTAAATGAAAGGTTAACCTGTATAAAAGAGTGATTTGAGAGAATGGCAAAAGATAAGTAGTGTGTATTAGCTATAATTCCTTCTCGCCTATCTATTCCACGTTTATCATTATCACCTTCTGCTACATATCAAAGCCACAGCAGGCTGTGATAAGAATAGACAGTAACAAGGCTAGAGAGTTAAACAAGAAGTTTTTCCCTGAGTTTAGATCCCCAGGCTATTTACCGTATTGGCTGGAATATAGGACGCCCCCTTAAAGTTTGGTGCTATTTTAAAGAAAATATATTTAAAGGAAAAATACACATTAGTGGAATGGTAAAACAGTATTTTGTCTAATGAATGAATAGGAATACATGTATTTTAACATTTTTGGTATCTATCAGTTTGTCAGCATATGTTATATACAGACAGAAAACCAATAGCCATTTTAAGGTTCCCCCCTTGATTCATAATGCACGTTACAGATATGCCACTCTGCCCCCCAAAAATGCCATTCTATGCCCCCTAGAAATGCCCACCTACCCCCTAGAAATGCCCATCTGCCCCACCAGATATGCTTTTTGCCCACTAGAAATGGCCACATACCCCTTAGAAGTGCCCCCCTGACTTACCAATACACCCCCAGACTCCCTGGTGTCTAGTGGGGCCAGCTGGTGGACCCGCAGCAGGGATAAATGAAAACAGAACAAAAACACCCGCCCCGCGCCCGGAACTGCATTTCCCGGGCGTCGGGCGACATGAACTGTGCATCCCTGCGCAAAACCCTGAATATAGGCCGCACCCCCACTTTAAATACCTAAAGTTGGCATAAAAGTGCGGCCTATATTCGGGCCAATATGGTACTTAGTAATGAAATGTTATCTTATTATGTTGCATTAGACTTGTGCATTTGGATTTGTTAGAGCTGCATTTTTAACAAATTGTGCCTAATTCCCTTTTCTCAATGTATTAGTTTGTCTTTGACAGTTTTCATTTTGTCATACTTCAATATATTTATTGTATGACAGGGACAAACCCCGAGAGCCATGTTGTCATGCCGACTAGAAACCACTTTTGCCCAGAGTTTCCAGGACAAACGGGTAAAAACGGGCCAGGAAAAGCGTAGGGTGCCGGATTCACGATGGCGTGTATACATGTGTATAGTATGTGCTATAGTCAATATGTGTGTATGTAAAATAGTACCAGGGTCAATATGTCAGCATTTACAGTTGTGGCCAAAGGTTTTGAGAATGACACAAGTATTGGTCTTCACAAAGTTTGCTGCTTCAGTGTTCTTAGATATTTTTGTCAGATGTTACTATGGTATACTGGAGTATAATTACAAGCATTTCATAAGTGTCAGAGGCTTTTATTGACAATTACATTAAGTTTATGCAAAGAGTATTGCATTGTTGACCCTTCTCTTTCATGACCTCTGCAATACGACCTGGCATGCTGTCAATTAACTTCCTGGCCACATTATGACTGACGGCAGCCCATTCTTGCATAATTAATGCTTTGAGATTGTCAGAATTTGCCCCTTGAGGATTGACCACAAATTCTCAATGGGATTAAGGTCTGGGTAGTTTCCTGGCCATGGACCCAAAAGTTTGATGTTTTGTTACCCCAACCACTTAGTTATCAGTTTTGCCTTATGGCAAGGTGCTCCATTATGCTGGAGGCATTGTTCCTCACCAAACTGTTCTTGGATGTTGGGAAAAGTTTGTCTTGAAGGATGTATTCTTTATTCGTGGCTATGTTCTTAGGCAAAATTGTGATTGAGCCCGCTTCCTTGGCTGAGAAGCAACCCCACACATGGATGATCTCAGGATGCTTTACTGTTAGCATGACACAGGGCTGATGGTATCGCTCACCTTATCTTCTCCGGAAGCCCCAATCAGAAAGGGAATTCGTCAGAGAAAATGACTTTACCCCAACCCTCAGCAGTTCAATCCCTGTACCTTTTGCAGAATATCAGTCTGTTCCTGATGTTTTTCTTGGAGACAAGCGGCTTCTTTGTTGCCCTTCTTGACAACAGGCCATCCTCCAAAAGTCTTCGCCTCACTGTGCATGCAGATGCACTCACACCTGCCTGCTGCCATTCCTGAGCAAGCTCTGCACTGGTGGGGCCCCGATCCCGCAGCTGAATCCACTTTAGGAGACAGTTCCAGCGCTTGCTGGACTTTTTTGGGCGCCCTGACGCATTCTTTACAACAACTGAACCTCTCTCGATGAAGTTCTTCATGGTCCGATAAATGGTTTATGTAGGTGCAATCTTACTAGCAGCCATATCTTTGCCTGTGAAGCCATTTTTCTGCAAGGCAATGATGACAGCACATGTTTCCTGGCAGAAAATTAATATTTGTGTCATGACTGCAGTGTGTATTATTGTATGGTGATAGCATGTGTGTGTTACTGTAAGGTGTAAGTGTTTGTGAGCATAAGATGTTATAGTTCTGATGTTGAACTCCCAGTGCTAATGAAGTCTATTTCTCCATAGACTTTCCCTTTTTCAGAGTGTTTGGCTGTGTGATGAAGACTGAGCAATTATATTGTTTACCACAGGCCGTATAACAAGCAGTAAGTTTGTTTGCCTAGTAGACTGGGCTAAGGCTACAGAGCTAGAACACATAGAAATTGCATTGTCTAATCTACACCTACCTGAAAACATTACTATATTTTGAAAATGTATTTTAAATATGTTACCATACCTCCCAACAACCCAGTTTTATGTGGGACCTGAACAATTTTCAGACACTGTCAAACCAAGCTGCTCTGTCCCACTGTTCCCATATTTGTGGGCAGTGGGTGATCATGGCCTAGTTGAGGATAGCCCCTGATCATCCCAGGGAGCTGAAAAAAATCAATGTAGGTGTGTGTTGTCCCTCATAAACTCTTCTGGTACAGTAGGAGGGCAGTCTGACTCCTGGCCCACCACACCACCAACAAACATGTCTCGTTTCGGTCACTTGAAAAGTTGCAGAGTATGTGATACTAGCAATTTAAAGAAATATGCTAGTTCCCTTTTAAATCAAACAGCAGCTAGGTGACCATATGTTGCTTAACCGTAGTATAGCAATAATAAATAAAACAGATTAAATCCTATGTAATTTGAGATTGTTTCCTTGTTTGATGTTCCAGGTAGGTCCCAACTGGCAAAGCTCTACAAATAACATAAAAATCTACTCTCATGAATAATGATCCAATAATGATGCCTAGTATACAATCAACACAAAAGCAAACATATGTGTTTACTCGAAGAAAAGGATATTTAGCACATCTTATAGTGCGCTTTAAAGGTAAGGGTACAATTAAATATACATGAAAGCTCTGTAATTAATTAATGGATATGTGATACACATATGTACTTAGGCTTACATCTGGCTTCTGTAAGTGAAAATACATAATTATTCAATTATGAACACTGAATGTAAAGACTTGTACCTTAAGAAAATGTTTTTATATCTAACACATTACTGTACAATTACACTTCTTAGGTCTACGTATAATCATGTGATGAGGAAAATGGAATCCAAAATAGAAAACCTATCTCCAGTGCTTTGAAGATGCAAAGAAACACTGGTAAATATTTACCCAGGGGTTTAAACCAGACCAATGGAATACAGCAAAAAAACCCCACACATTAGCTTCTTCAGAAAAAGACGTGAGGTTAATCCCTACAGAGTTTCATTTTTACCCTTCTCTCTGAAAGCCAACTTGTTCTACCCCCATCATCTACTGCCCTATATGCCAAGTCTGATCTTCGTCTGTAGGAAATATCTCTATTCTAAGACATCTATAGTCTAACCCAGCTAACTCTATACAATATTTGTGTAATGTGAAAAAACTCAGAGAAAGTTGTACAGATGAGATAGTATTCACTATGTCGGTTATCGGGAAAGAATTGCCTTTAGGGCACATATGACAAATGACTGGGGAAGAATCTGGAAGAATTCTTTTTCCAGTTTCACAGAATAAGATCACATGATTTGGGCTACTGTGCTTAAAATTTTAGGCCCAATTGTTAGTCCAAGTGTAGGCCTGTCAGGGCTGGGTCCATATGCTTCTGAACAGAGCCATCTGCTGTTGGGACATTGAAGCTGCACTTGAGCTGCACTATTTTGGCTATGTGCTGCTAAGGCGCACCCACAGCAAAATCTATATTATTCATTGATTTATACAGCACCATTATATTCTACAATACCTGTACAATGGGCAATTAGGACATACCATATAGTACATAACAATTGACCTTAAAAGGCGTTTTTCCACCTAGAGTGCTTCTTAAAAAAACAAAAGAAAAAAAAACTGCTGCAATAGAGAGAAGTAAGAGAAACTTGTCATTATTTCTCCTTAATGCTCTCTTGTCACGTAAAAACTTTGTCTAAAAGTTTATTGACAACTCTACCTGAACGTGTACACCAATATGGAAAAAATAACTCCCCTGCTAGTTCTGCAGCGATCCAAAAAAGTACCTACTGAAGTACAGCAAAAGATAGATGTGGAGATGGGAGCGCAAAACATGTGGGAAACAAAAATAATAAATCCAGATGTCCAAGGGGTGGGTAGTTCTGTTTTGAATGTTTTCACACAGCTGTAATACTTTTATCCAGCAAACAGAAGTTTTGCATACAGTTCGTCAAGGTGAAATTTCAAGTACATAAAGTCTACCTGCCATAACCATATACATTGCTGGCAGCAAAACATACCATAGAGCTGAAGTGTTTGCAGATTTTCAACAACCTCTCAGGGTAAACTACAATTGCTTTGGCACCTCTGTGGCACGCTCACAGCTTGGACAAGTCTCCAGTCCAGGGTATCCACAACCTAAGAAAAATGGGCTTACATTTTGGGCTTTTTGTCTCCATTGTAAAACGTGTCTGTCCCCAGAATCCATGTAGCAATTCACCAGGTTCACATCTTCTGCCTACAGACCATAATAGTGCTTTATCTGCTTTTTTTCCCACCATATGTGATGAACCCCTGAGGCCCAATAAGTCCCTTTTCTAGTGCCTAACTCCCGATTGGAGCACTCTCTAGCTATAGTTTGCTGGCCCATACTAACCAGCATAACTATCCATTAGCTTTACCCTACCAGAGCCAGCTAAGCCATGCTCTGAAAAAACTCCCACACTTGGTTCAACAATTCTTTCAGTGCCTTTCCTTACCCTGGGAGAACAGGGGAACGTCACCCTCCTACAATCTTGGGGCATTGGCTCTCCAAGTGCTTCACCCCAGGGAGCCATAAACATGATTTGCACATGATCTGTGCACAAAATCCAGCAAAACATCTCCCTGTACAGTGTCACGACGCTGTAATAGGTAGTTTAATAAATTTGCTGCAAACTGAAAAACTTTGGCTATTCTAAGATCAGATGCTATTTACATGCAGACAGTGATCTAAATGGAAAATCTCCCACTTATCATGCAGTGAGACACTTGCTTTGACCTCAGATCAAAAAAGCTGATTTCAATAGTCTGTTGTGAAAATATCTTTCTCACTGCGGGTGTTGTGAGGGAAGATCACTTGTGCTGATATCAGCCAAGTGTCTGTGGAGTGATGTGCCTTCAAGTAATCTCATAAATGTTTATTTCCAAAGCATTATATTTCATAGCATAAAATATAGAAGTTGTATTTAAATCAGAATCACCGTTTCAGTACTGTAGGTTCACTGATATGCAAAAGTAAGAAACAGTTTTCAATAAAATGTATTTAAATGACAGTATTTAAGTTGTGACTGATGATACTTATGCATAGCCAAACAAAAACCCACTTGTCTACTGGGAGCTCCAGCCTTGGTCTCAGTTGTGATAATTATAGCAATATCACACTGTATTCCCCAGCTGAAAAAAATATGCTTCAGAAGTTTAATCGGGTGTCATGGGAAATCTACCTGACAATTTACTTCATGTAATTATCTTATTTGTCTTTGCTCACTTTCATTTTCACAATTGTCACTGATTCTTCCTAAGATACATAATATAATATACAATATAATAACAAAATAATACATAGAACAAAATGTCTATTAAAGCCTTTACATGGGAATTCCAGGTTAACTGGCTTCCTTTCCTTTGTATTTATTCAAGTGCCTTTTATTTTGTAACATTACTTAGGTGTAAAAAACGAACCTAACTGCCTTTATCATGAAAGGGCTGGATTAATCACCCAACTATTTGTGTTAGTTTTATATAGCTGAGGGTGACTGGCCACTTGCATGTGATCTAACCTACAAGATTAGGATCAGCACTTGTTACATCATTTTAGTGGGACCAAGCTTTGGGCAGCTTTTCTAATTATATTTAATCGCAAGATATTTTTTTTATTTGCCGCCATGGGTTCAAAAACTTGATACGTACTACTATTAATGGACCCAGGATTGCGATGTCACAGGTGCCTTCCAGCACCCTAACCCCCCTAATTTAACACAATGTAAAAAAATAATAATTAGGAGCTGGGGACGAGTCATTCCCACAGGAATGGATGGGTCTGCTCTCCGTTTGATGCACACATATCATGATGCACAAACACAAGCTCCCCAGAGCTTGAGACTTTCAATGATGATTTTGTGTAATGCATGATTCCTTATGCTACACTGCTTGGGTCTATTAATTAAGACACACATCCTGCTCGGAGCGGTTTTGGATGCAAGGGCACCAAAATATTAACATAGCAACCAGAAATTCACTAACTCTGCTTTTTTTTGTCCAACCTGAAAAGTCAGGAAACTAAATTTGTTGTCCAAAAACAAATGCAGCAAACACAAAATGAAAAATGCGTCCAAACCGATCATTTTTGTCATGTGCAAGTCTAGTTTGGTGGACCATTTACTTTTTTGTTTATATAAGGAGGGGGCAAAATACATTTGGAGTCTTGGACATATAACAAGTACACGTGGGCCTTTTGCTAAAACATTAAACATCCATCCAGTGAGGATGCTTAACCTCTTAAAATTTTCAAGACGTCCCTTGCCTGGCAAATCCCCCTCATAATCAAAAGGGGGAAAAAAAACCATAAATGTAAATTTTAAGCAATTATTTTTTTATTACAAACAAATGGGAATGGTGACTTTGTGGACTACAATTTACATCAGCAAAACTGATGATGGGAATTGTAATCCACAAAAGCAGGTGCAACAAAAGAGCAAATGACTGGTATTCTTGTGTAAATGTACAGTAACCTATACATGCGAGGTATTTCTGTAACCTGGAGATTAAATATGTATATTATGGATTTTTTTGCAAACTTGCATATAAACTGCAGGCAAAGGTTAACCAATGCAAAAAAAGAAATAATGGCTGACTGGCAGAGATGGGTGGCCAAAGAGTTGCATGACAAGGGCCAAAATGATGATTCTGGTGACAAATCCGAGGTGTCCAGAAATAAATACTTTGTGAGTTACTTATTGGTGTTTTGTGTCCCCAATTACTATCACAAACCTGCAATCCATTATTTGCCCTATAATTCTCAAAGCTATGGGAATTTTATACTGTATTTCAGGAAACTTAAAATTATTATATTTTGAGGTATTTTGGTCACTTCAGTGACAATTATATTAGCAGAATCTTAAAAAAAAGTGTTTTAATACAGTATTCATAGGAAAACTTGGACTATACATTTAAGAGTGGCATAAAAAATGATAGATGATTTGCGCGGGTACAATACAGAAGGAATCAAAAACGCTACCAAAAAACCATGTACAGAATACCACCACAAGCGTATGAAGACAGGTTATGTAATACCTTGGTGGGCACTGCAATGGCAGCTGATTTAGGATTTGAATAGATAAAACACCCAGACCAGAGGGATACCCAGAGCGCGTTACTACCCCCATCTTCTTGATGCACTATACGGGATTAATAACAACCCCGTCTCAGCTGTCCACTTATGAGCGATACCGGCAGATGAAGAACGCTATACCGACGGCTGTAATAAAGCCACCACCCTCCGGGGCACATTATGCCGCTAGCCATTTTCTGTCCCTTTCCCCCTCCCTCACTGTCTTCCTCTGCCGTCATTGTCCCTCCTTTCTCCGGTTACAGCTCCTCCTCTGCCCCTGTGGTTGGTCGTTGTTTTCCCGCTTTACCCCAGAACCGCCATTTTAAATAAAACATCGCACGGATTAGCGAGACGTCCCGGATATTATTATTATTTATTTATTTTTTAATTTTAACTACCCCCCCTCCTCCTCCAATAATAAGGACCTATACCCCCGCCGTGTGCCAGGCCTCATCTCTCCGCTGTCAGCGCGCCATCAGTTTGGGCCGAGGATAAGGGTGAGTGTCTGTGTCTGTTATTGCCGTCTGACGTATACAGAGACCCCTCTGTATAGAGACCCCTTTTGTCGCCTGGCTAGCCTCTCATGTGTATTTATTGCTCGTGTGGTACATGGAGGGGCCATACAGAATGCGGTCGCTAATGACGCAAGGCGCGGGGATCCCGCCATGATTCTTGTATAGTGCATCAGATAACGCGTGACACCCTCCGCTGGAAACTTCCAGCACAGCGACTGGGGGGCGGTATTTAAGTGACAGCATTAACCCGCGCCTGGCTGCTGCCGCTTAACTATTTGTGTGACAGGTGCCTCAGGAATTCGGTTTGGGCGGTAATTGTGTGAGGATTATATAGTAGCGGGTAGGTTTGATTTATGATAAGTGTGGTACTGATAACTTTCTGTGTATTAGTTACAGTAATTCTTGGTTATAATGAAGTCTGTTCCCTGTGAACACGCTTGCACTGTTTCCCCAATTTATGAAAGTGCTATTTCTAGTTGTACATTATATACAGTGTTATTTTTAGGCGGCTGCACACTGTTTGTGGTAAACAGAACGGCTCAGTGTGACTTTAGAACAGCCCCCATATAACTTCCTAAACATGGAAGGCAAGTAGTACGCGGATGTTAAATGGAGTACTATGTGAGGATAATCTGCTCGCCTATGGCTTTATATAACTACTGACTAAATACGTTTGCATCAGGTGCGACTGAATAACAGCCTTGCTGTCCAGGAGTAGACATTTCGCTAGGGAATCATTATCGTAATTACCACAGTTATTTATATAGCAATTCCTAACTTCTCTACTATCCACACATTCATTTTGACAGAGGGAAGGCGATGTGCTTTTGCAATGTTGATATTTTAAAGGCTTGTGTATATATTACTATACGTCTTTTGTATCAATGTATGGACATGTTTTACATCAAAGCACCCATCAAAACAAATAATCTTGTGCGTTTTGTAACTCTGTATCCTTTTCCGCGGTAGGGAAACGAAAAGGCTAGATTTTTATTTCTGTGGAATATCTGCCAGCGAGTTGGCAATATCGGTAAGTTCACGTTAGACGCTTCCGTTTTTGTGCTTAAGTAACGCGACGTTAGTTTTGCAAGTTTGCACATTAGGGGAACAGAAACGGAGCTCCTGATGTTGACAGAACTGCTTCAGAACAAGTGACAGATCTTCCTGAGTCTTAAGTCGCCTCTAGGTGACCCTTAAAAATAAGACTCTACTATCAATGTTGTTGTTTAGAATTTTGAGGAATGACTTTGTTTAAGACCGGTCACAATTCATTTAGATAACAGATCCGTAAAGCCGGTCACAATGAGATTTTTTCCACCCCTATTCTAACTAACTCCTTCTTTAAGGTGGCCTGACTACCAAGGCATCGCGAAAAGCAATAGGTAGGTTCTTGAAGAAATTAAACCACAAAGCAAAACCTGAGCTTCCGAAAGTGAGCGATCCCCAAAACATACTTACCCCGTCTCGCTCTAGTAAATTGGTGAATCGGTTTGCTTTCTTCCCCAGCATGATGGCAGCGGATGAATATATGAAGAAACAAATAAAAGCTGATGACTTGTCTTCCCAAATTAAAATTCCCATTTTAAATAGTAAGATATTTATATTAAATTTAATGTATCTGCAATATGTAATGGTCTTGCTCATTCAAACATTTCCCCCTTTCAGGCGACTGTGTGTGTTTATATACTTAGCAGTTTTGTATCTCTCTATTTTAATTTCCATTCTAGTTATGCAAGCTATGCAACAAAACGTTACTTATGTGCAGTGTCATTATGCTCCGTATGTTTTGTGCAGATAAGAAACATGTCTTCTGACGCCGTATCTGATGCCGTCACAAAAGAGTCTGAAACAGTTGAGCAGCAAGCAGAAGAAAAAGTAGCTGAGGACACTGCAAATGGAAATAATGAGCAGGAAGAGGCAAATGATGATGAAGATGACGAAGAGGAGGAGGAGGAGGAAGAAGAAGAGGATGATGAGGATGAGAAAAAGGGTATGTTTGAGAATGTATGTTTAAATATTTTGTAAGAACAAACACCAATAACTAAGGAATAGATGCATGCACTCTTTTGCATTTTGCCTTCCATGCTAAATAGACTCCAGTATGTATTATGTGTCATATACAAGTAGGGGTAGTAGTATGTAAGACCATAAAATAAAAACACCCAATATTATGTTTATCTTTATATGCTCACAAACCGCTCATGGAGTGACGGCACATCAGATAAAATTAAATCTTTTTTTAATCTTATAAAATATAAATGGACACCAATGGCGCAGCAACCTTATCACAACATATGACAAAAGTAAGTAGCAACTTACAATATCCCGTGGTTCCTGCACTAATTTCTACAGATAGTAGAGCTTCATAAATCACCTACCAAAGTCTAGTAAATTCATTTATAACAATTATCCAGATATCACCTTCCATATGCAACGTGGTGGAACATCCCTTTCATCCTGGTTACCATAGCAACATGTATAATTGTGTTTTGGGGATATAAATGATATTTAAGGGAAAAAAATACATTCTCATAAAAGCCCTTTTATCGTATTACACTAACAATAAAAATACCTTTGTCAGAGCACCAGGTTTGCGCCAAAAGGGTTATTGGACCACATTTTTCACCTTGATTTACATTTAAACACAATTGTTTTTTAGTAGTCCAATATGTGTTAAAATAATAAACATAAAAACAAAAAGATTTTCGGAAGCCCCTTGCCTGCCCCAGAAAAGATGACCGCATGTTCATGAGTAGGGATAAAGACAAGCTGAAGACAGGGTAAGCGAGTTGCGTGCTTCTGGGTGAGTGTGCGTGCTAGTGTTGAATGTCTGAGTTTGTGTTTGTATAGGTGTGAGTGCCCCTCCCAAGGCCAGGCTCTTGAGCCACCCTTGCAGTTATTTGCTTATGAATACAGGGATTTTTACCTGCATCCTCTTCATTAAAGAGTTAGTTCAGCTATCGTGTGTACTTTAATGCAAATGATGGTTAATTTAAATTTTTATGATGACCCCCTTGCCCCTTTCATACCAAAAAGCTGTGCAGGAGATGCTGTCACATGCTATAACACCAGATCGATCAAGCGATGGCATGGCAAGTGTTCGAGGGGGCATGGACTACTAGTGGAGTTTTCCTTTAACTTTAACATGTTTAATTTTATTTTAAACCAGGTTGCATTTCTTTTAAACTCTTGTGTGGGAGCTTCTGAGTGTAAGCAGCAACATATTCATATCTGGTGCTGCGACCGCCTCCTTACTGCATGTTATGGAGGCTGCGGTACTTATGTGCCATCCTGTTATATGGGTTGGTTGAGGAGATCCTAAATAATTTAAGTAACCTTGCAATTTAAGAAATACATGGGAAAAACTCAGTTGTATATTAAAACTTATTTTAAAAATTGCCATGTCTGCTTTTTATTCCAGAAAAGTCCCTTATTGTAGAGGGTAAGAGAGAGAAGAAGAAGGTGGAAAGGTTGAGTTTGGAGATGACAGTAATTAAAAAGGAACCAGTCTTAACGGAAGGTAAATGTCTACACATCTATGTTTGTATGTATCTGTATTTATAAATATAGTGTGTGTATATGTATGGCCCTCCCTGCCTGGGAATATAACAACCTGGAGGGAGGTTGGGGATCTTACAAACCAAACTTAATAGAAAACTTCATTATATTAAAGGGGAACTCCGACCATGGTTTATAAAGCCACCCATACTAAACATTATGTAAGGTTTTTCTTATTTATTTATTTTTACTTGTGCGTGAGACACTTGCCATTTAATGACAGCCCCTTCATGCCACCTGATTTTTTTAGATGGTTTTTGGTTAAGATATCCTCTTGCCTTTTTAAGGAAAAGGACAGAAGCTGTATGACATTGAACGCGTCCAGTACTTCTTGAGAAAAAAGAAATGCGAGGAATTGCGTCCATTACACAGACTACTGTTTAACAGACTAGGCACGGTAAGGACATTTTTCTTGTAAGATTATCAGGCTTGTTATATACACTGATTAATTTGGCTGGTGCCAAAATCATCCTCGCTTCAAAACAAAGCGGATTCTTCCAAGATGCTGGAATCGGCAATTAAACGCTAAGTGCTATATGTAGACTGCTGCTGTGTTCGTTAAGCCACCAGGGGGGCTTTGGATTAGTGATTCTTTACAATTCTTGAGTATAAATCAGGATGAACCCAGAGTGTTAAAATGCTGGCAGTTACTTCTTGCTGATTAATGTAATTGTCTCATGTTAGGTAAATTTAGTGAAGAAGAATATTGGCCAATTTAATGGATTTCCATTTGAGAAAGGAAGTGAACAGTACAAGAAAAAGGAAGATATGCTTAAAAAGTAAGTCCCGTTTTTTTGTACTGATATTGTCTCAAGCAGAATGTACAAAGTTTCCAAGGGCTAATTGTGAATATGATGCTACAATCCAGTGGGTTAATGTTAATAAAACGTTGTAAAAGTATTGATTCTCATTTTTAGTGATAGTCTTTGTGACTCGACAAACACTTTGTTGTTGTAGGTTTAAAAAGAGTGAGTTGAAGAATATTTGTGGCGTTCTTGACCTGGAAAAGTCTGGTGTCAACAGTGAGTTGATATCTAAAATTATGAACTTCCTTATGGAACCAAAATCTACAGGAAAGGTGAGGTTATTTGGGATGAATGTTATAGACCATTGAACACTATATGGACAAAAGTATTGGGGCACCTGACCATTACGCCAACAGGGGCTTTTAAGTCTTTGCATTCTAAATATAGCCATTCATTTGCAGTTGGTCTCCCTTTTGCAGCTATAACAGCTTCCACTCTTCTGGGAGGGCTTTTCCACTAGATTTTCATTCAGTAGAGCGGTTTTGAAGTCAGGCACTGATGTTGGACAAGGTTTATCCCAAAGGTGTGTGATGAGATTGAGATCAGTGCTCTGTGCGGGCCAGTCAATTTCTTCCTCATCAAACTCATCTAACCGTGTATTTATGCACTAGGGGACAATACTCCTTGAATAGAAAAGGGCCTTCCCCAAACTGTTCCCACAAAGTTGAAAGCATGGTATTGTCCAAAATATATTTCTATGACATTTGAAGATGAGTTTGGTGTGGAAGAACTTGACTGGCATCCACAGATCCCTGACCCCAACCCATCGAACACCTTTGGGATGAATCGGAACAGAGATTGCAAGTCAGGCCTTCTCGTCCAAAATCAGGGCCTGACCTCAGAAATGCTCTGCTGGATGAATGGCCACATATTTCCACAAACACTCCAAAATCTTGTGGAAACCCTCCCCAGAAGAGTGGAAGCTGTTCTAGCTGCAAAGGGAGGAGGACCAACTACTAATTAATGTCTATGCATTTAGAATGCAATGTCATAAAAGTCCCTGTTGCTGTCAGGTGTTCCAATACCTTTGTCCATATAGTGTATGTTCTGGGTATGTGGTAAACTTGTACATTTATTTGTGAGTGCTGGACAAATCCTAGGAATCAGATACTATGTGTATGTATATGAAATTTTATATACATTATAGTGTGTTAACACCACCGATTTCATATTTGTTTAATAAACCAAATATCTCTAAAGTGCACTAATTGACAAGAGTGCACAGAGAATGAGCACTTGTTGCATGTGCGTAACTGAATTTTAAATTACTTAAAACAACTTATAGTTTTTGCATGGTCAGTGTAATTGTTTTGGATATAGTCAACAACAATGATCAAATGAATAGGTGAGGGAGAAGTTTATAAAAAAAAATTAAAGAAAATCATATGGCACACACAGCATGAGTATTTATTTTTATTTATAAGATATATTTAGCTCTGTTAACTGTAGGGGGAAAGATGCCTTTTTTGTTGGTGTTGCATGTATCACAGGTGTTTTCCCTTCCTTATTATCCTGTACAGTCTTTACCAAAATCTAAAGCAAAGCCTCAAAAAAGTGGCAAAAAAGAGAGAAGCAGTTCAGGGTCCGCTCGGAAATCCAGGAACAGTAAGTCTAATGTGATCCTAACTGATGAGTCAAGCAGTGAAGATGAAAAGAAAGACAAAGAGGACTCTTCAGAGGAAGAAAAAGAAAGTGATGAGGAAGAAGAGGTATAGATTAACAACTCCACTACTACATGCAGAAGTTCCATACATGTTATGATTAAAAAGCCTGCCAGCTCATGTAAAAAAAAAATGTATCTCATGCCTAAAATTGCCACATGTGGCATATTGCATATCTACGTAGTACAGGCTTCTGGCGACCTGTGCACTGAGCTAGGTTTAAAGATTATAAATTAACTCTGGATTTGGTTTTACAGCCACCGAAGAAAACTCCCAAGAAAGAAAAGGCCAAGCCAAAATCAACTCCTAAAAGCAAAAAAGCAGCTAAGTCTTCAAATGTCAAAAAAGCAGACAGCAGTACTACCAACAAAAAGAGCCCCAGCAGTACCAAAAAAGGTAAAACCAAATCATTGCTTTACCTTCATTATTGTACACCTAGTAATATGCATAGTTGGAATGAGGAATGCTGAGTGGAAGCCCGAGATCTCCTTGTGTGCAGGAATTTTAAAACCAAAACATCGGTGAGATGTGGAGCAGCCATATTGTTTTCAAAGTAGGCAAAATGTCCTGACTATTGTTTGACTGCTTAGGTATTTGTGCTTCCTGTGAAAGCATTCAAGTGTAGTACAGTTCCTTCTTTGTTGAGTGGTTGAAGAGTTGGTTCATATCGCATCACATTTCTATAGCCAGCAGATACCGTAGTGCTTTACAATCAATCGGTAGGATGAATTTAAAATAACAATAGCAAACTGGTACAAAAGCAGAAGAGGTCAGGAGTTTGAATTTGACTCTGAAGGGTATGGGGAGCCAGTGGAGTGATTGGCAAAGAGGAGCGGCAGATGAGGAACGTTTGAAGACTAAGAAGGAGTAATCTAGCTATTGTCGAGGACGGATTGAAGAAGCGAAAGGTGGAACCGGTTAGTAGGGAGTTGCAATAATCCAGGATCTCACAAGAGAGTGGATTAGTACTTTGGTTGTTGCGTGAGGCAGCAGGATTTGGTGAGGCATGAAGGAATGAGCAGTCAAGTGTGACACCAGGGCAGCGAACTTGGTCTGTCGGGTGGATAGTGGAGTTGTCGACAGTGATCGTGATGTCGGGGATTGCAGATGGCAGGATTACCATAAAGTGACTCTTGGGAGATGGTGAGCTTCAGGTAATGTGACGCTATCCATTATGCGATTCTAGAAAGACAGTTGGTGAGGCGAGTTAGAAGAGGGAGGGAAAGGTCAGGCAAGGAGATGTAGATTAGGGTGTCATCTGCGTATAGGTGATATTCTTAACCAAAGGAAGATACGAATTGTCAAAGTGAAGAACTGTAAATGTAGGTGTACTGTAAAAATACATTTCGTAGTGACTTAAACTTTTTTTTTCTTTCTTTCAGAAAAGGTTGTACAATCAGAGAGTGAATCTGATGACAGCTCTGATGATGAACCTTTAATCAAGAAGCTGAAAAAGCCACCTACTGATGATGAATTGAGAGAAACGGTGAAGAAGCTCTTGGCTGATGCGAATCTCGAGGAAGTCACCATGAAACAGATCTGCAAAAAGGTACTAGCTGCTTGATGCTTAAAACAGTAAACTCTCAATAAATTAGCGGAATCGTTGCTTATAAACATGTTGTTTATATATATTATAGATATGGTCAATCACCTCCCCTTGTGCTCTGCACAGTAGTTTTGTCTGCTAAACCATGTCTCTTTTCCATACAGTGTTCTGTTTACCAGTAGAGTAGGCCTGCTGCGTGCCGGTGTCACCAGTGGGTTACATCTGTCTTGAATACTGAACAACAAATTAAAGGCCTTTTTTTTTCCTCTTCCTCAGGTTAATGAAAGCTATCCCAATGTTGACTTATTTCCCAGGAAAAAATTCATCAAAGCCACAGTAAAAGAGGTGCGTTTTTCCAGAGATATTAATCTTAATATACAAATCTTGTTAGTCCAGTAGTGTAGATAGGAACTTCATAAACGCAGCTACTCTTTAAAATGTTCTAATGATTTAGATGTAAAAAGAGTGTTGCGGGTTTTTTTTTTTGGTTTTTTTTTATTGGGCTTGCATTGCATTTTAAGGACATGCTTTTAAGAGCATTTACCTCCCCTGTTTTTGTCCAAGTAATGTAAATTGCGAACAGCCAGAAATTGTTACCACCACACTTTGTGCTTTTTTTGCCTCCAGTGTAATTGTTAAGTAGATATTAAGTGTCAATCATCATGGAGGCTGAGACCTGTGGCTTATATTTCTAGCCCCGCCATCCTTAAAAAAAACAAAAAAAAACACTGCAGCAGCCTAACAATGAGGCAGCAATAAGATAAAGAGAAATAATCACGCAGAACTGTACCTTTCTGTGGCGTACGTGTGAGGTGGGTTTTCCTTACATATTTTAATTTGTAAACGGTTTAGTTTAGTAAATATATTTGTAAGATGTAGGATTTTTGCAGCTCTGTTACTGTTGAACCTTGATAGTACTAATCCGTTATTCTTTCTCTTGTTTTTCTTTTCCTCTTCTAGTTGATCTCATAAGTTCTGTAGTGAAAACACATGGACTCTTGGCATATGCTCCTATGGATCACAAGTTCTGAGAAACTGGCACCAGCAAAATGTGTATAGGTTTTTATCACTTTGGGTACAAAGAATTCTTGTTTCTTTTGTTTTTGGTTTTTTTTTTAAAGTAAATTTACTTGTTTTTTGTGTTTAATGCTTATGTATATTGCTTAATTAAACGCTGTTCTTTTTACAGTTGTTTCAATGGTGTTTTATCTATGTTGGGATGTAGTGAGTTTTAACCCTATATTTCCTGTCTTTGGTCATTGTTGTATCTTGTGTGTGTATGCCTTTTTTTATTGTCTTAAAGCTGGTAGGTCAGAAAGCTTTTGATGTAAGGGATTATTTTGTATAGATAAATATTTCAATGAATCCAGAAAAAAGTGGTTATGTGGATTTTAAATGTTATAAATTAAGCAGACTCTTTTAAATGTACACTTTCCAGCACTGGCAATGTGGTGGTTTATTTTTATCAAACTGTCTATTACTATTCTCAGATGCAGACTCTAAATGTCAGTCCAAGGACATTACTTTTTTTTATCCCCAAAATACACATCTGAAATGTAGAGAGGTTTACGAGGTGAACAATCAAAAAGAGCATAAAAACTCCCTACAGTTATAGAAAAGTCTGATTTTTGGCACCGGAGATCACTAGATGTAAATAAAAAATTAGATATAAGGAACCTGTGTGATGAATTAACCATTTTTTATATTTGCTAAGGAAACATATGTAACCCCCCCCCCCCCCCCCCCATGTAGTCTTGATGTTGACTAGTAGCTGGCTGTTCCAGAACATTGAATAGACTGATCCATTTGATTTTCCAGCTGGTGGCCTGACATTCTCCTGTAGAGTTCTCTTCTGCACTGGAATTCATTGCAAGTTGTGCAACTGCTGATGCAGCAAAGTTTTCCTATGTCCTAAAACTGCCCCACCGTACTTGTCTGTTGGTATGAGTTTTTATGTTAAATGCAATGATTTGCTTTTTTGCCTGACATAATGGGTCTTGTCGGCCAAAAAGTTTATACTTTTGATCTGTCCACAGTGTGTTTCAGAACTTTTGAAGAGCATTGAATTTTTTTATTTTCCGCATTGACATTGTAAAAAACAAAGTGCTGATTTCTGCCCTGCATTGTTTTTGTGACCTTGGGGTTTCAGGATGGATGATTTTCATCTGAAGAGATACCTCTGGAAGCTTATTTAACCTTATCAACTTAATTTATGGACGCCATTTCTCTTGGCTAATGTGGCTGTCCGTGAATCCTATGTATGTTGGAGTCACTGATCCTAGTGGGGGTTAAGGCCTACAGATTACTTGGATGCTGTTGTAGGTGTCCTTTGTGACCTCTTGGTTTTCACCTTGCTCTTTGAGATTTTTGGGGGGACAACCACTACTGGGAAGATTTTTCCACTATCCAAACCTCCTTCAGTCTGATACCTTGGGCCAGTAGGACATACATCTGACCAGAATAACTAATGACTTTGTAATGTGTTCTCTCAGGACCCATCTGGATATTGCTATGTGAATAATATGCAACAATGTACAAAATCGGACACAAACCAAATTTTTTTTTATACAACTGAATACACTTTAACCCCTTCAGGACCGGGACGTTAACAGTCACCGGTAGACCGGGACGTACCAGGTACGTCTCCTCCAAAAACCTCCCCCACATCGCCGCGATCGTGGGGGCGCTGCTGCTGTCTGCCCAGGAGTCTGCGCAGACCAGCAGAGCCCGCCCCCGAGCCCACGATCACTCCCACGGAGTGATTCTCTAGGCAGAAACTGCGATTGCAGAAAAATCTGCAATCGGGGTTTCAGCTGCCACAGGCAGCTTCAGGGAAGGGGGTGGTGTGTTGAATGGGTCCCCACACAAGTGTGGGGACCTGACCCAACACCCCCCTGCTGCCTGATAGCTCCATGAGAGCGTCAGTGCAGCGTTAACCCCTTCAATGCCGCGATTGTGGCATTCAATGCTGCGATCACGGCATTGAAGGGGTTAATTCCCGTTTTGTAGGGGACTCTGCTGCTGGTGGTCTGCCAGGCAGACCAGCAACAGCAAAAACGAGCCCCCAGAAGTCCTTTGATCAGTCCTGTAGGACTGATCAAAGAGACTCCTCCCCTACAATCTCCAGTCTATTGGAGATTGTGTCCCAGCTGCCAGAGGCAGCTTCAGGGACAGGGAGACAGGGTTCTTTGGTCTCCACATGAGTGTGGAGACCAGCCCCCACCCCCACCCTTCCTCAATTAACCCCTTCAATGCTGCGATTGTGTATGACCCCCATCGCAGCATTGCAGGGGTTAATATTAGTCCCCACAAGCTTGTGGGGACTAAATATCAGTCAATGCTGTGCTTCAATGGAGCATCAGCATTGAAAGAGTTAAAAAAAAATGTAAAAAAATAATAATAATAAAAAAAAAAAAAATAACAGCACTGACCTGAAAGTCCAGGGTGCTTCCAGGTCAAATGCTGGGCTGGGCTGGGCTGGGCTGATCAGATCGCTCCTGGCCAATAGGAGTGATCGGATCATTATGGCAGCCCACGGATGACCCTGCTCTACAAAGAGAGAGGGGTCATCTAGGGTAATTATGAAAAAACACAAATTATTAATAAATGAAAAAATAAATAATTTTCCCTATACTGGTCAAAATAGATAAAAATCCTGGCCATGTTGGGTGGTTTCCAAATCAGGACAACTTAATGAATATATGTTGGATAATTTTTTCCCATTGGTTCAATGTGTGTACAATTTGTATGTATACAAAACTGTAAAAAAATTCGGTTTTTTTTCATTTTTTCCCCACTTTTTCCAGTTTATTTCTAACAAAACAATGTACTACCCAGCTTAATATGGTTTCAAATGAAAGCCCTACTTGTGCTGAAAAAAACAATATATGATTTGTGTGGGTGCACCAATTGATAAGAGAGAAATTACAGTTGAAGAAAGACATGGCAAAAACACTAGCGACACGTTAGTATCAAAATCCCGGTCCTGAAGGGGTTAAAGGACCATGTAGCATCTCCAAGACATAAGGCAGAGTATATACCTTTTATTTAGATATCACAACATACAATTGAAAACTTTCTTTTATTGGAAGCTTACTCAACAAAACAGTTTATTGATCAATAATCTGTATGCTTTTTATGGTCAATATTACTTGATCATGATCTTTGCTGGTAAGGTCATTGTCACTTTTGTATAAAAGGATTGTCTGCATGCTGTTAAAACTCCTTTTTTTTCCCTGTAGAAATGAGTTTTTTTAAATGCTCATGTAACACTTGTCTTGCGTTATTTATCGTATGTTGAAAATACTGCATGTTGACATTACCAGATAGAACTAGCCTTTTTGATCTGTGTATTTGAGGACCTCTCTGAAATGTTAAAATTGCAGATGATATCTTGTGAGACTTATCTTATGTAAGTTTACTAATGGCTAAACACAGCACATCTGAGTGGGGTTGGTAAGGTATTATTTCCATGGTACATCCAAGCTGGAGGTCTGCCTGTTCTAAATTGTAACTTTGTTACATCTAGCTTGGCCGGCTCATATCTGTTGGTCTAGGTCAGGGGTGCCCAACCTGCGGCCCTCCAGCTGCTGCAGGATTACATCTTCCATACTCTTCAGCCAGCCCCCTAGCTGAAAGAGCATTATGGGAAATGTAGTCCTGCAGCAGCTGGAGGGCCGCAGGTTGGGCACCCCTGGTCTAGGTGCTAGTATGCATATATTAAACCAGACCCACATGTGCCTCAATTGTCTTTACTTACAGCCAAGAAAAGAGGGGGTGTAGATATGCTGCCAAACCTTTTTTTGTGTGGTTTTGTATTCCCATTCAGTTGCTAAATTTAATCTGAGCTGTACTGTCTCTGCCCTCTTGGCATATAAATTGTGCCACAACTTTTTTGCTGTGGATAGAGGGCAACATCTATGTTTCTGTTTACTCTCAGATCCATACAAACTGAAGTGTTATGGGTTTATATACTAAAGCGAGAGACTTTGCTATAGATCAAGAAAAGTCAGCCCCAGTGAGCTTCTGCTGCAGTAAGAGCTTGGCAAGCCCTGTCTGATGTATATTTAAATTGGATTTCTTCAGTGTCCTCACTGTTGAATTATACATTATACAGGGCTGGCTCAGACCTTCATCTTGGAGAAGCTTGTTAGTTATTGTTCATAGCGAGTAGTGAAGGGAGACTGTGTTAAAAGCCACAACACTCCCTTTCGTGAATACACCCCTAAATGCTCCACCCCACCCAATGAGGCTTTATTGCCGTTGTTTACTTTGGAATAAGGCTGTATGTATCTCGTGTGTATATATAGAAAAGGTGAAATGTACTTGCCCTGATCTGGGCATCACCTGACCAGAAAAAGTAAAATTTCAGAGAGGAGTCGATACAATTCGTCTAGAACTACTATTGTACAATTTAAATAACATAAAAAATGTGCAGGTTTGTATATCACATACATATCAGGAGCAGGTGGGAAATGTACTCGCCAGCTTCACCGTGTAGCACAAGGAGGCAGACTCTTCGTGGTATTGGACTTGCGTAATGTCTAGTCGAATCGCTGACATGACATTCGAGAATGTACCACAAATTCTTGAGCCTTTATAATGCAAAATTAGCTTTTCAAATTATGGCTGCATTGTTTAGTTGGTGAACCCATGAAGTACAAAGAGAAGTGTGACAGCTGTACAGAAATGTAGTACAGGACACGACCCTGTGAGGGACCGACCCAGGCATGCTTCTTCTACAAGACGAAACAACAAATAGAAAAGGGTCTGGCATTTCGAGACCTGTTCCATAGACTCCATTCTGTTTCCATAGACATAACCAGGGCAAATTACATCAAAATAACTTCTTGACTATACATTGGCTAGCTTACACCATAGAACCCTAATCATGGCGTTTTTGCATCTCGCTTTTATATACTTGTTTAGTGGACAGTGTGCAGTATACTGTGTTATTGTGCTGGGTGTTAGAGGATTCATTTCCTGTGACTCTTAATTATCTCTACAGTATATTATAGGGCGGCCAACACGCAGAAAATGGATACGCAACCTTTTAGGGCGCACAGGAAGCCGTTAAAAAAACAAAAAAACAAAAAAAAAATACATTTCAAGGGCACTTCTGGTTGGGCAATGTACACCTGGTGTTTGCTACTGCCAGCTTATTATAGCACATCCTGCAATGGCAAGGGACTGGTTATGTTTCAAGTGTATTATTAATGGCTTACATTTCATGTATTTTTCTTTCTTATTTGAATTGAGTATGCCAAACTTTTGTATCTGTTCTTGTACTTAATGTACTTTAAATGAGATCTATAGAAAACACTTTTGCTCAAATCCAGTAAGCTGTTTACAGTTTTATTATACAAAAACAAGTATATAGGTCTGAGATATCAAATATCTCCTGGATAATCGTAAACCTTATTTATGTGTTAACTATTCTGAATTTCTTTATATAAAAATAAAGCTCCCATAAACTATTTTTATTCTTTGTAGATGACTTGTGACTTTTTTTTATTTATTTTTTTTACTGTGGTACGAAACGGTTTACAAAAATGTCTTGCATATTTATCAATGAAATAAAATATGGCATGAGGGTAGATGCTAGACATGTCCATGACGACCAAAATCGCTTCAGACAAAATTTTCGTTTTGTTTTTGTAGAGTTTTTTTGGGGGATGAAATTCAGGGATCTTTTTTCATTTGGAATGGCATTTGGGGGATGTTCAAAAAAGAGGAGGTCCCTGACACCTTCTGGACTCACCTTTCATTATAGAAATTTAAAAAAGGGTCCCCCAGAGTTAGGACGGTCAAAAGAGGTGCAGTGGTAGAGCACTGGGCCTGGGCAGGCAAACATTGGCGCATCGTAGGTACATGCAGTGTTGCAGGACTGGATTTCTCCAATATTATAGACTTATTTTTAAAATGTAAGGATGCTTAAAAAGGTGCAGCAGCAGTAAGTAGTAGAGCACTGGGCCTGGGAAGACCATGTATTCCCAATGCCTCATAATGATAATCACTATCATCATCAGATACATTTTATGAAGCACCATCTGTAAACCATTTGCCTACAATTTTTATAGACATCTTAACACCAACAAATATGAACGTAACTAGAAATGTGAATACAAAAATACAAAAATGTGAAATGTGAATACAAAATATCAAGTAGCCAGCATCCAAGGAGAAATCTGATGCCATTTGGAGTCGAGAAGGATCCTCAACTTCCACTTTTCTTCCACTTTGTCCTTCAGTTCCAGATGATCTGGATTTTCAGAAAGAAGGCTTCTTAAGTAGACTATGTCCTTCCTCTCTGAAGCGCCACCTGTCAGACCTAGATTGGAAGTTGGTGGAACATACTTTACTAAAGAGATTTATCCAGGCAACCTATCTAGGCTACAGTTTTGGATCGTAATCTGGTTCTCGGCCAAAATGATGGAAGTCTTCTTTTGTACCCCTGAATCAGACACCCTCTGGAGATTCTGACTTCTTGACTGCTACGACATCAGTCAGAAGATAGCAAGCCTTTTCTATTAGAGAGCCTTTTTCTGAAGATTTCTGAAAAAGGTCTCATTACCACCGGAGTTTATGCCTAAAGGTGTGTCAGACTTCTGCCGGCATTAGGAGATACATTTACCTTACCTCAGATGCAATTACATTTGCTCTAAGTCTTCTTATAACCTTGAAAAAAAAAACTTAAAACTTAGACAAATCGGGCTGATGCCAAGTCTATATATAAAGCAGCGACATGGAGGAATCTGCATTGTTATGTAGACTGGATGCAGTACTATTGCTACTGTACATTTTTCTTTTGGATGTTTTTTTTAACATTTTTTTCCTCTTTCTACATTTTAAAGCTTTTTTCAAAATTATTTTAATTTTATTTAACCCTTGCAACCCCCCGGTATTGCTCAGAATTTGTGGGTATCTTGTTTTTATTTATTTTTGTACTTGTTAGGTGGGCAATTGGTTGAAATAAGTTGGTTAGTGTTAGGTTGGGAGTTATAAATGTATTTTTTTTTTAAAAAAATAATTCCTTTTTTGTTTATTTTTTGTTTTTTACATGGGGTGGATGAATTTTGGCGTACACCACATTTGTCTAGATTTCAAAAACATGTTTGTTAGGGTTAAATTGAATTGTCCAGCTTTAAAGCTATACTAAATATGACATCAGCGCAATATGACCAGATGAAAAAATGCAATGTCCCAGATGTGGCCTTCTAGCGCCCAAACAACTTGATAAACCCGTGTATGTGTGGTATCAATGAATACATTGCTAAATACATATTGAAGTGTTTGGCAGTGACATATAATATAATAATAATAATAATGTATCTGTTCGTCTTGAAGGGGGAGGGCACCAAAGATTTACTACCGCAAACTTTGGCAAAGGCCGGTACAATTAATGCATGAAAAGTGTTAGAATACCACCATCTGAAATACCCTGGGGTGTCTAGTTTTCAAAATTATATGGTTTCATATGGTTTTGACTGACTGGCTTCAAAGATGTCCCAAACAAACCTATGCATGGGCGGTATCAATGTACTCAAGAGATACTGCTGGACATTACCACAGTGATTACCTCTTTGGGAGAAGTAGGTCACAATAATCCTCTATATAAACTTAACTGTTGTGCCCAGTAATTGGCTTCATTAGCATTGTCATACAGAATCAGCTCAGTGTCGTGTTTGAGCAGGGAAAGTCATGCAAAGTATCATATGACTAATAACATTGGCACCTTCCAGGTCTGCACATAAATTAAGTATATTGGAACAAACTGAAATCAAACTAGTTTATTTTAAATGTCAGTACTGTATACAGCACTTTTATGCTCAAGGTATTTTTTCCCTATGGGACTTTTTGTGAGCTGTCTTATAAGATTCTGTATGTGTGTATAGCGGCCCAACCCAACAAGAAGTAGACAGAAAGAAGACAGTTTGTAAAACCATGTTTTTTATGCATTTATTTTGCCAACATCCAGTTAAATATCACATAATCTAAGTTTGACATAGTGAGTAAAAAGCCAAAAGTATCTTTTTCCCCCCCAAAAAAAGTTAAGCTAAACCTTCTGAAAAGATACATTATCATAATCAAAAAGAAATAAAAATCGTGCAAGTGCAATTTTCTTCATATATTTACAACAAAGTTACAACAAAATTAAACATGTTAAGTAAACATAGCTGCATTGCTTCAAATATTTCAATAAAACTGAACAGTACAAAAAGTCCCTGTAAACAATAAATAAGAGCTTGTCTAATGCACAGATAAGAAAAAATAAAATATTAAGGAAAAAAAAACAAAATCGTTGCATTCCTCTAGGACTGATTGCCTAAGCTTTAGCATTGTAGGGATCATATTTTGAATTATCCCTCATTCTGCCATTTTTAAAAGGGTATTTTAATATTGATGCTTCATCTAAGTGCCTCAGATTTATATTTAAGTATAAAACATCTACCTTTTTAATGTATATATATTCATCAACTTAATACATTTAACATGACTTAAGATCATATATATAACCATTATATGTAGTAAAAAACCCTGACAGAGCATGATTCCAAGTTTTTTTGTTTGTTTTATATTTCCCTGAAAATATAAAAGTATGAAATGGTGAAAAGGGTCCCAGTTCAAAAGGTGGTGATTTTGCTTGCTTCTCGCACTCCACTCAAGTAGGCTCCTGTTACGGTTTGTGGAAAATGGCGATTTGTGGCCTGTAAACATGAGAAAATAAATGAGGATTCAAAAGGATAACACAGGGCATCAAACTGGAAGCCTTTCCTTAGAGTTGGACTGAGATGAGCCTGTGTTAATAATTAATATGGGGAGATTTTTAGGACAAACAACTAATCGATAATTAAAATCGTTCACAACTATTTTAATTATTGATTAGTTGAATCGATTTTTATCAATTATAAAAAGTTTTTTTCAGAGCAAACAGAGATCGGATTATAACACTAGATTCCAGATCCCCCGCAACGCTGCAGGGGACCCGGATTCCCCTCACTGTCGGCCGGTGGGTGTCCATGCGATACGCACACACAACTTCCGTCTCTCCCCTCCACTTCCATACACCACTCTGCCTCTCTCCCGACTCCCTGGTATTTTGTGAACCTCCGTTGCTGACAGGCACTTTCACTGCAGCTTCATAGAAGCCTTAGCGTAAGTGAAGGGCAGTAACGGAGGCTCTCTGTGCACATCGTGCAGACCCCCACCGGCTGACAGAGAATCGAGGTCTCCTGCAGAGGATCATCCTCAGCTGGTGGGGTCTGCATCGCACAGACAGCCTCCGTTACTGCCCTTCACTTATGCTGAGGCTTCTATGAAGCTGCAGTGAAAGTGCCTGTCAGCAACGGAGGTTCACAAAACACCAGGGAGTCGGGAGAAAGGCAGAGTGGTGTATGGGAGGGGGAAGGAGTCAGAGGGTTGTATGGGAGCCACCCTCCCATACACCACTCTGGCTCCTCCCCCTCCCAAACACCACTCTGCCTCTCTACCCGGCTCCCTGGTGTCTTGTGAACCTCCGTTGCTGACAGGAGGCAGAGTGGAGTATGGGAGGAGGCAGAGTGGTGTATGGGAGGGGGGAGGAGGCAGAGTGGTGTATTGGAGGGGCCAGAGTGGTGTATTGGAGGGGCGGAGGAGGCAGAGTGCTGTATGGGGGGGGGAGGCAGAGTGGTGTATGGGAGGGGGAGGAAACAGAGTGGAGTATAGGAGGGGGAGGCAGAGTGGTGCATGGGAGGGGGAGGAGGCAGAGTGGTGTATGGGAAGGGGAGGAGGCAGAGTGGTATATGGGTGAGTTATAGTGGTGTATGGGGGGTATAATGAATTTCAGGGTAGCAGAGTGGTGTATGGGGGTGTAATGAATTTCAGGGAGACAGAATGGCATATCTGGGGGAGTTAGAGTGGTATATAGGGGGAGGTAGAGTGGTGTATAGGGGGGGTATAATGAATTTCAGGGAGGCATATCTGGGGGAGGCAGAGTGGTGAATCGGAGTATAATGAATTTCAGGGTGGTGCAGGGCATTTATGGGGGGGCGGAGTGGCATATAGGGAGGTATAAGGCATAAATGGGGGCGAGTCGCATATTGATAATAGGCATATCAGGGGGGCATAAGACATATCTGGGGGTAAAAGGTATATCAGGGGGCTCAGTTGCATATCACTGGCATATAAGGAGAAAAAGGCATATCGGGGGCACAGTGGAATCTCTGGCATATAAGAGGTATAAGGCATATATGGGGGAAGAGTGGCAAGCTGCAGATGTGCATAACTGGGGGCAGTTTGGTAAATAAAAAAATATAAACGGCTTTTTTCTCATAGTTTTTATTAAATATGAAAAATAGTTTACATTAATTAATATTTACTAATAACTTTGTATTAAAACCTAGTTTGAGAAACACTGTGTTTGGGTTCTTGTAGCTTTTATTATTATGTCAGTAAAATAAGAAGGTGAATAGAGAGAGGCCATTGCAATAAAGAGATGAAAGTGTAAATTGTACGTTTTTTATTACATTATCTTAAATTAAAAAAAATTGCATTTTTTTATCCGATTAATCGAAAAAATAATCGGCCAACTAATCGATTATTAAAATAATCGTTAGTTGCAGCCCTAGAGATTTTTTAGTATCCAAAGCACACTCATTGTGGCCAATCCATACCATATAGTGAAGCCCAAGCTGAAATGTGTAATGAATACACCCCACTGTAAGGCTGATAAATCTCACATAAATGTTTTCAAAGTCAGTGCAGCTCAAAGGTTTCCTTACACAGCTAAACCAGAGCCCACAAGTCAATAGATATGTGGGTATTTTATTCTGGGAAAAACGGTGTTTACCACAATTATACACCTTAGGCTAGGCGAATTAAAGTCCCATCCACAATCACATATTAGTTGTCAAGTAACAAAAATTCTACAGTACCGAACAAAATAACAAGAACACCTGCTTTAGATGGACATGGAGGCAGTTATTAATACTATTTTACTATTTTCACTTATTTACATCACCAATGGCTTTCATAAAACCATACCAAGCATGAGAAAAGCAAAAACAAAGGCTACAACAGCATGTCGATAGGGCCGAGCAACACACAAATTATATATATAATTTTAATACAGTTTACAAACATACCTCGCCAGCAAAAAATATTTTCCCCTGGATATCCTCAGCTAGTATGTCATAGGCTTCCCCGCTTCCACCTGTCTTCACAAAACTATATGCCATCTGTGCCCAAGAATCTTTGGCCCACCGAGTAACAAAATATTTCACTGGCGATGGTACGTCCTGCATCAGTAAAAGAATGAATCAAAAGTAAGAAACTGCAGCAAACATTTGCGATTTTGTTTTAAAAAATCCTGTCTATTATTCCAGAAGATCCAGCAGGAAAAAACACTTCCTCAAAAGAGGATCGTATTATGTGACCATGTATGCACCAATCAGGAGTAGGCAAAACGTCTATATAGAAACTAAGATTTAACGACAGGTAACCACTTGGCCCATCCGGTGTACCTGTTTTCTGATGTAAATATGTCTATGGGTGCAATACTTATAACCACTTTTCATAGGCCAAGAGCCGGAGGGTAGCTATACGTTACTTCTATTATATGAACACATGTATCCCTGCCCTTCTTACCTGCTCCTTGAACAATTCCCGAAGTACCACCATACACTGCTTCACCACTTGCTTATCCTCCAAATCTTTGATTGCAGTCACTGCGTCCCCAGTAACTACAGACATCAAGACAGCATGTTTACCCTGAATTTGTGAAAACAGACCATTAAAGGAGAACGGACGCATGCAAAGTGTAAGCTGCCAGGGCAAGTGGTCCACATACAATCTGGCAGTTAACATTGTGCATTATAGAGCAAGTTACCGGGTGGCCTTCAAGAACAGAAGTTTGCCAACACTAGTATAGAGTATGTAGATTTTATGCATTAAAGGAAACAATCGCCTGAAAAGGCACATTTTGAAGACATTTTATTTTGTTTCCAGCTGTCTACAGTGCTGTGAAAAGGTGTTTGCCTCATTGCCAGTTACTGCAAATGTTTGATTACAGTTGGTGCCACAACTAGTTGTTAGGTTTAGGGGCAATTGCTTTTTCACAGCTCTGTACGTGCCTAATAGGAGACATGATGCCGAAAACAAAAATATTCAGGGACACTGGAATTACCTGTGGATCCATATCGTAGAAAACCCCAAATAATCCACGTTTACTGGAATCAGGAGGAATATGACCAAAAAAATCAGCTCCTTGAATTTTGCTGTCCCAAAACCTATAGGGAAACTGCAAAGCAACCTGCAGGCAGGGAAAAGAAAAAGCACTTCACAAATCTGTTTAAATTAAGGAAACTTAATTTCACCATCATCAAGATTGGCTACTACATACTAACAAAAGACATTAAGAACTTAGATAGTGACAATATAAAAATGACATCACAAAACATCCTACCTTTTCAATGACGCCGGCACCAAGGCTGTTAATGGCTTTCACTTTTTTCTCAGGTAGCGGAGGGTTAAACTGAATGACACTTTTCTGAAGAAGTGCCAGAGGTATGGTAACCAAAACCTGCAGGGTTTAGGAAACCAAAAAAAGGAAATTACATGACTGCATTATGAAAATTTAACTAGTAATACAATTTTAATACATACAATAAAACTAGACTAGTTTGTTACGCAAATCTTTGATCATCAAGAAAGTAAACATATTTTATCATCACTAGTGAGTTTGAACCTTTACAAATCTCAGTCATTGCTGAAAACATCTTACAGTATATTTCTTCTGAATGTCCAAATAAACAGACGCACATTTACAGTTATTTATAACTACACAGCAGTCACAGTGCTGCATAAGCAATTATACCACAGGATGGAATAAATCGTAGGGGGAGCTGGTTTTACCTTTTGTGCACTAAAGGTTTTTCCATCTGCTACTGTAACTTGAATATCTTGATTTGTATAATCAACACTTATGACCTGTGAAAAGCAATTAGGCCATAAAATATTAATGTCCAAATGCTGCTATAAGACCAGAACGGAGCTAGAATGCAGAACTCCGATTACTTCATACTCTCCAACACAGAACACATCTTAAAAAAGCTCACATCTCCTGCATGCAAACTTATGGTTACGTGATTAAACCACTAAGTTTTTCATTAGCAGGATTGAACAGTCATTACTACTCAAAGGTCTTTTATCTTCATTAATTTCCCTTTAATACCTGGATTTCCCAAACTCAAGTCAATGGCTGGAATCACTAATACTATATTAATGTTTAAGGCATACATGAAATCATATACCATCCTTGACAGGACAAATACAATACAAGTAACGAAAAAATACACATGGACTTACAGGTGACTTAAGACAAATATCAAGTCCTTCAGCCAAATTCTCCATAATTGTGGAGTATCCATCAGTCAACATTGTGTGGTCTCCAGCAAACTGAGCGAAAAATTCATTGTGGTCCCATGAACGAGCAGAAACCTAAACATAAATAAAAACCCTATCAAAAATTGAAATGTTCTAATTACACATTTAACTAGGGCTGCAACAACTAATCGATAAAATCGATAATAATCGATAATGAAATTCGTTGCCGACGAATTTCATTATCGATTAGTTGAATCGATTATTATCGATTATAAAATGAGGGTTTTTTCAGAGCAAACGCTCTGAAAAATACCCCTCATTATATAATCCGTTTAGTCTGACTCACAGCACCAGCTCCTGCTTACCAGCCCCTCCCTGTAATCACTGTGACAACTTGCCCCGCCCCCTTCCTTCTCCCAGAAGGCCAGAACCACATGGCTGTGACACTCATCTAACTGTAAGTATAAAATTAATATTTGGGCTGCTGAAAGTTAGGGTAAGTGGGAGTTAATTTAGGGGCAGTTATGGTTAATGGGGTGTTTAGGGTTAATTTAGGGGAAGTTATGGTTAATGGGGTGTTTAGGGGCAGCTATGGTTAATGGGGTGTTTAGGGTTAATTTAGGAGCAGCTGTGGTTAATGGGGTGTTTGGGGTTAATTTGAGGCAGTTGTGGTTAATGGTATGTTTAAGGTTAATTTAGGGGCTGTTGTGGTTGACAGGGTCTTTAGGGTTAATTTAGGGGATGCTGTGGTTAATGGGGTGTTTAGGGTTAATTTAGGGGCAGTTATGGTTAATGGGGTGTTTAGGGTTAATTTAGGGGCAGTTATGGTTAATGGGGTGTTTAGGGTTAATTTAGGGTAGTTGTTTTGATGGGGTATTTAGAGTTAATTTAGGGGTAGTTATGGTTAATGGGGTGTTTAGGGTTAATTTAATGATGAGGACTGAGGGTTAATTTGATTAATTTAATAAAGTTAACTTAAGGTGCAGTTATAGATAAAGGGGGGCCAAACTAAGGGGAATCTAAATCCTGGGGCAGTGAAGATTAACCCAGTACTTATTTAAAAAAGTATGATGTCAGTGTGATGTGAACGGGTCTGTGACTCTATGAGGGCACCATGAGATATCTGGGGGGTATAAGGCATATCAGGGGAGGACGGAGAGACATATCCGGGGGTATAAGGCATATACGGTATATAAGGCATATGTGGGGAGGGCAGTGTGTCATGTCTGGGGAGGACGGAGTGGTGTATCAGGGTGTATAAGGCATATCTGGGGCCACAGTGGCATATCTGGGGGTAGACTGGAGTGGCATATGTGGGGAGGGCAGCGTGGCATGTCTGGGAGGTAGTGTGGCATGTCTGGGGAGGATGGAGTGGTGTATCAGGGGGTATAAGGCGTATCAGGCACAGTGGCATATGTGGGGGTGGAGTGGCATATGTGGGAGGCAGCGTGCAGTGGCATATGTGGGATGCAGCGTGGAATGGCATATGTGGGAGGCAGTGTGGAGTGGCATATGTGGGAGGCAGCGTGGAATGGTATATGTGGGAGGCAGCGTGGAATGGTATATGTGGGAGGCAGCGTGGCATATGTGGGAGGCAGCGTGGAATGGTATATGTGGGAGGCAGCGTGGAATGGTATATGTGGGAGGCAGCGTGGCATATGTGGGAGGCAGAGTGGAGTGGTATATGTGGGAGGCAGCGTGGAGTGGCACATGTGGGAGGCAGCGTGGCATATGTGGGAGGCAGCGTGGAGTGGCATATGTGGGAGGCAGCGTGGAGTGGCATATGTGGGAGGCAGCGTGGCGTGGCATATGTGGGAGGCAGCGTGGAGTGGTATATGTGGGAGGCAGCGTGGAGTGGTATATGTGGGGGGCAGCGTGGAGTGGAATATGTGGGAGGCAGCGTGGAGTGGCATATGTGGGAGGCAGCGTGGAGTGGCATATGTGGGAGGCAGCGTGGCGTGGCATATGTGGGAGGCAGCGTGGCAAGCCTGGGCTCAAACGTGCATAAATTGGGGGGGGCTGGTTGGGAAATAAAGACAAGAAATGTATTTTATCAAAGTTTTTTTTTATTCTGATGTTTGTATTTAACAATTTGTTTATTAAATTATTTTAAATAAATGAAAAATTTACATTCATTTTTTTATCCGATTAATCGATTAATCGAAAAAATAATCGGCCAACTAATCGATTATGAAAATAATCGTTAGTTGCAGCCCTACATTTAACTAAATATCAACCATTAGCTGAGATTAGATGGCAACTAAATGTATATTTAAAATTCATTAGAATGTTTTGTTTGTGTGTTCCAAAGTTGCCCAGCACAATTTGGTGTTGTTTGATATTGGTAATTTGTATAACCAGAATAATGAAAAAGGATTGGAGGAGACAGAAGTGTTTTTGCACCTCTTTCGCCACGCATCTGTCTGCATTATTCTGGCCCCTAGCAGTAATAATGCAGAGCCACAGGGACAGCCTCTCCTCCGTTCTTCCAATGAGGGAGAGGGTTCTGCTGTTTTGCAGAAGCGTGCAGAGAGGCCTCCTTTACGCAGAATGGGATGTAAGAAGACACGAGGAGAAGTAGATGAAAGAAAAAAAAAAAAAAAAGAACAAGAAGATAAAGACAGGGATGCGGAAGCAGTCAGTGGAGATGGTAGGGAGAAAGAGAGATTGAGTGATCGTAAGAGCAAGTAACAGTGAAAAGGCAATGAAAGGAAAACAAAAATAATGATGGGCGTAATGCTGTACCACTGTCAATGTCTAGCTCATTATGTGAGTCAAGCTTTACCACCGACTGTGTCTGGATCACTATATAATAATGGGATTTATTGTGTACCACTGTCTTTGTCCAGCTCAATATATAATGATGGGAATTATGAAGTACAACCAGCAGTGTCTGGCTCAATATATATAGTAATGGGATTTATGCTGTACTACACATACCAGGCTCTCTACGTGCTTATGCTCATTATGAGCTGCACTGTATCATATCTAAGTCTGGCTAACTATATATAGACGAGGGCTATGCTTTAATACATTCATAATGGAGATTTTAGTACAAAACCTTTAGAGTGCCAAAGGTTACTTTACTGTCGCGTTGCCCCGTGCAAGTTAATGCAAAACACTTACTCAGGCCCCCGAAAAAGTGAATAAATCACTGGGTTTGTGGGAATTTGTTGAACTATTATGCATTATGTGAGGTTCTAAAATAATTAATTTACTTGTTGTTTATCTACCCTCCTCAAAATGAACTCTGTAAAAATATAGTGGGGGCACAATTTTATGTTCTTGCCTTGGGCGCAAGAAGAGCTAGTTATGGCTCTGTCCCTCGCACTTCACGTCTTCTTTAAAGGTGGCACCGACCAGCTGTTTAGAGGCAAAGGTGGCACTGTTGGAAGGGTAGGTGACATGTTAGTTGGTCAACTGGGGGCCCAAAGAGGTGTGGTTTAAAGTGTTTGTTAAGCTAAAGGGTTAGCTAAAAAAAACCCTCACCCATCTGGGGGCACAAGAAAACTCATGCACTAGTGACCCAAGAGGCCATGAGCAGCAGAGCATGAATTCCAGAGGGCACAAGAGAAGAGATTACAATGTTGAGGTTTGAGGTACTGAGCACAGAAGGACTAGGGTAGGGTTCAACACCCCCAGAGCAGAGAAGGAAGACAGATAAAATGCGGGATCTATAAACATACACAGACTGCAACATCATTAACAATAACAGTGAGCAGACATTTGTAATGGCAGAAAGACATAATGAAAATAATTAAGCACATTTTCTTTTACTGTGTTTTCTATCAACATTAGTGACATGATGTTTAGGCATCCATTCTCCATCAATATACTGATGGGCTGAAATCTTTATCTGAAATAAAACTCCTACTACGCTAATCACTGTATAACCACCTATGAATGGCAGAGTTCAAATAAGCAATCTATCAAGGTTAAAATGTAGTCCTACAATATTTCAATGGCATTTAGGAGTTGTATAAAACATGAAGTATATACTGATCTAAACCAATCTTTTAATAGTGTGTGCTTAAAGTTGCACGAGTATAAAAAGAACTTGCCTTGTCTAGGTTACTTCCACAGGCATACTCTAGGTTACTGAGGTGGAATTGTAAAACTTTTTCCTCCACCTCTGTGAACTGGATTCCAGATTCCTGTATAAAGGCCTTATAGATTTCCTGTATTTTATCTGTTAACATGAAGCACGGGAAACACAGAAATTAAGGATGGAATGAATTGGTTTTACTCTGTGTCTTGATAAGTTTCAATAGGAAACATAGATTTGAGAGGTCTACCTCCAAGTGGGGCATCTTGATTCTGTGTTTTATCTTTCCTCCATTCTGCAACAACATCCAATATTGCATTGAAGTGGAAGTCCATGCGCTTATCTATGGTTGGATCAGTCAGCCTTCCGCCTTCTTGAACCAGATCACACTTTTCTCCAAGTGTACGCATTTTGAGCCCAATCTTCAACACAAAAACATGTGAACGGCTGGGAAATACCTGTCTAAAGCTATTGTCCTTCCCGTGCAAATAACCAAATGCTCTTAAGTGTTAAGCAAGTAGGCTGTTTTTATTACTGTTAAAGAAGTCTCTCTCTCTTGCATTGGCTACAAAAGTCTACATATTAATGTCACTCTCCTTCTTACACATGGCTACTGTGCTGCCAAATTATTTGCAATGACATCATCACAAGCAACATTAATTTTAAGAGGCCTTATTGCTCGCAAAAGAGGTGGACCTCAAGTCACTCAAATCAGAAAGAAGCAGAAAGACAGAAAATACATTATGATCTCCTATGCAAATGGCATTTTATGCCTTTTTACAGATTCAATATCCTTATAATTTCACTAAAACTTAATTCCACATTGGACTGTATGCTATTTACTTTAAAAAAAAACAAAACATGCAGAGATGTTTCTGGGTTAATTATTCAATGTAACTATTAGATGCATCATTGCCTCAGTAAAGCATGGTGGGGTTTTACATTCTAAATGAGATCGTATACTTCAGTAGAGCCAAAAGGTGCTCTGTTTCTTTCCAACTTTTAAGGACTGTTATCGTGAGTTGAAGATTAAACTGCCGTGGACACTCACTTGCTCACACATTATTGAAATGGGATTGTTGATGCAGCCATTCACAATTTGGGCTCCTTTTCCTACTGTGACCCCTTTAAAGGATTTGTCATCACAAACGCGTCCCCCAATCCTGTCTCTGGCTTCTAGGACCATAACCTTTAAATAAGAGAAATATGGTTAAAAAAAAAAAAAAAAGAGCAGGGAATTACATTTATAGAAATTCAACTACTATAAACGTATTGATCTAAAGTAAGTTTCACAATGCAATTACCTTGATACCAAAGTTGTGCAGCTGTCGTGCGGCTGCCAGTCCCGCTGGTCCAGCCCCAATAACAATTACAGATTTCTTAAAATTGAAAAAGAAAAGATTTATAGTAAGATCATTATATGGGAAGTACTATCCACAAAGAATGTCATAAAAGGTTAATAACAAAATATACAGGTTTGTTATACTAGGCATAAACATTGCTTACACAATTATTGACATGAGTAGAACACGCAAGTTTGTATGCTGAAGTAAAAAAAAACACGCAAAGATGGTACTAACTACACAAAGATCTTATACAGGGTGCTCATATGACTTACATTGTGGTACTCCATTGGAAGTAAGTACTGGTCTGGGGAGACTCTCAAAACTCCAGTATTGACTAGTCCTTTCCTAGTCACGAAATAGAGAACCCTTTCCATCTCTTGGACACATCGTATGCGAACCAACCCCCGAACCATTATATGATAAGCACACGTTTGAGTCGTAAGCACTTCCTAAGTAATAAAATAAAAAAAAAAAACACAAAAAAAAAAAAAACGCAGAAACATTTTGTAAGCATTCTTCATTTATAAATAAGATTATAGATTGCTTTTAAAAGACTAAAGTCAAACAGATCACTTTATTGAATCAGGCAAGGAGAATCTGTAGTTTCAATTCATCAAAATCACTATGCATCAATAACGGGCAATAACAGCAAACTCCTTCTATAAGAGGAGCTCATCTGCCCATGTCTGCCGCAGAGCAAAATTTACATAAGCGCCTGAAGGTCTCCTCGCTAATCAAACTATGTTTTATTCTGAGTCAGCTTCCGTAAGGAAGAAACCTGCCTACTTTAATGCATAATGAAGGTGGCAAGCTGAAAACTATCATGCCAATTCCAGTGAATAAAGCCCAGAGTCACAAAAATAGCTTTCATAAAGTACAAACAATTCACGCTTACAGGTCCAAGCCTTGGAATCCACCTCTAAAACCATCTACAGAGGAAAAACAAAGTACCTATGTATGTAAACGATGCTCCTTACCTTGCAGTTTATGTGCCACAGAGCTAGTATGAGATTTCTCATAGCCAAATACATAGTGGGGTCCCGAGAATACTCTGGAAACTCATAGAGTTCATCCAATTCCATCACGTCAGGTCGGACACACAGCGCTTTCCCACACTCGTTGGGCTGGTAGAAAGGCTGGAAGTATGGATTAACTCCTATGAAAAAATAGATTTAAGAAATAAGGAAGCATTGCCAAACACAGAAATCCTATTGTGCAAAGGATTCTGGGTAGGTATATGCAAATATAGCTTTTCTATCTACACATACACCGTAAAATCTCCGGTATAGCTTTGGAACAGATTTTGTAGGGGGGGTTGGGACTTGTACATAATATGCACCCACCAGATTATGTCACTGGTTGATGATCGGTGAGACTGATCAATGACCAGTGGCCTACAGAGTCATTAGCCACGGATCAGATAATTAGGTTAAAAGCTGTTAAAAATAAAATGAACCTTATAAAATAAAAAATCTGTAACCATTATCAGATCACCTGCACGTCTGCACTTACACTATGACCGAAAGTTTTTTGGATGCCTGACCATCATATCTCATATATTACTATAAAATCTTGGAGAGTATCTGTGAGAAATGTTGCCTCCTCAGCCAAAAGACAATTTGTGAGGTGAAGCACTGATCTTGGACTAGACTTGAGCAGACTCTGCGCTTGAGCAGATTTTGATTCCAAAGGAAGCTTGCAACTCTGTACTGATCGATGCTAGAGGACAGGTGTAAATGTGCTGAGCTGGTACGCTTAGATGCTTCCTCAATAACAGTGGACCGGGCAGATCGAGCAGGGCAGAAATTTTACAAACTGAGTTGTGAAAAAGGTGGCATCCAGTATTACGTTTAAAGTCATTGAGCTCTTCAGGTCGGTCCATTTTACTACCAATGTTTGTCTATGGAAATAGCTGCCTATGTGCTTGATTTTATATACCTGTTAGCAATGGGTGAAACACCGAAACTCAAGGTGACCACATACTTTTGGTCATGTTGTGTATTTAACAATAAGTAATGCAGGCCAGCCCTGAAAGTTACTAGTGCACCAAGAGCTTACCAGCTGAATTAGATACAGGAACACCTCTATACTGGTCAAGCTTGCCAGAGAGGCTTTCTCCATGCAGGCGATTAGTGGTAGTACAGGATGGACTCATGCCCACACAATCTGGGTAGTAGGCAGCCAACATGGCAGCCGCAGGACTGTCCTTCAGCAGCGGCGGGAGAATAAGCATGGAGTACCAAGACTGGGTAGACACCTCGGACACTCTCTGCAGATCAGGAGACGCAGTAACATGGAATTAAAGCACATATCGCAAGAAGATAAACACACATCTGTGAATTTTGCTATGCTAAATAGCACAAAAAAAAGGAAAAAAAACACCAAACAATGCACAATATGTAATTCATCAAATGGAAACAATTCAACAGCATAAGAAGTTTGACGCTTTGTCGAGGGATGTGCAGCATTCAAATAAGAGGAAATAAAATCTATGGCTCAAAAGGACCTAAAAATAATCCATCTGAAGTCAAGAGACAGTCAAAACAACCTTCTTCACACACCCCCAGAGGCCACATATGGAAATGCATATTAAAAAAGAGCAGTAGGCCTTATCCCCCTTTTTTTGGAAGCACAAACATCTGATATTTTGTGCCATATCTGTTGGGTTAACGCATACTTCCTAATTCTACCAAGTAAACTTACCAAATCTTCTGGCATTGAGCACTGATCAGTACCTTCCATCTGCCAAGGAAGAAAACATTTAAGTTCATTTAAAGAATAAATGCAGTGACCTTTTAAAATGAATTGTTAAAGGTTTAAGCGCCTATACTTTTCATGAATGGGTTATAACCGAATGCACCCTTGGATTACAATGTCCTTTCAGCTCAAGCAGGATACCTAAGTGTGCACTTCAGCTACAAGACTTGACACCAGTAAAGTGTGAAACCCATGTCATTTTTGTTGATGTTCCTAATTCTAAGCTTTATATTCATGGCCTCAATGCTGCTTTGGTAGGGGATAAATAAAGACACAACTTCATTACTTTTATCTCAAAGCATTAGCGCCAACCAATCCGGAGTGGGATATTTTGAACTTCAGGAGCGTGACAAATACATTTCAATGCAACCCACCTACTGTGTTTTCACGCCAGTTCCATTAGTTGTTAGAAATGTACAAAAAAGAATATAGAACAAGATATAAATGCTCCATATATAAAAGCAGCTTCTTTCCTCCCCTAGAATTATTAGAACAAGCACAATCTCGCGGGAAATTGCTTACACAGGTCAAACCGCGGCTTTGAAATGTTTCTCTATTATAAATAAGCTGGCATTTACTTGCCACCCATTCTGCCAGAGATCCTGCATGCGAAAAAATATTGTCACCTTGACAGAATTATTCAGTTTCATGCCACATCTGTACATTTTTGCCATTTGCGTTGTTAACTGGATCTCCTTTGTCAGCTGGCGCCATTTCCCGCATTCCGGTTTTGTGCACTGTACCTTAAAAAAAAAAAAAAAAAAAAAAAAAAAGACAATACAATAAATAAGTAGAATACAACCTACAACAACTGGGCACCCATCATTAAACCAGGGTATATTGGTGTTTTCTTATAGAAACACTCTTTCTACGGGCATCAATCATCATTTAAGCATGACATACTGTACAAATGCTACACAAGGGCCAAACAAGGGCCAGAAAATTAATTAATTTATTTTTTTTAACTCCCCCTGGTTCCGCCCCTTAGCATCATTATGCCATCAACATGCCCAGAGGAGCAAGTTTGCTTTGTAAGCATTGTTCCTGTTTCCAAATAAGGGGAACATCCATGAGAATATTGATGGTATGGGGGGAAATGGGGAGGGGGGAGATTTTAGAAAATCATATATGTGAACTCTAGTATCTCCTCCCTGATTTTTGCTCCAGTATATGATATACCTAAATAACATTTTATACAAAGGAACATCAATTTTTTACGCAGGTTTATTTGTGTTTCTTACCCAATATGGCAACTGCTGATCTGCCATGAAGGCTTTGGGGCTAGGCTCACTTTTCCCATTGCTTGTCCAAATACGCTTCCAAGATGCATAGATGTCATAACCATCTTTGTGACTAGAAGCAAAATAAAGATATCAGTAGAACCATTTTTAATAAAAAAAAAAAAGCAAAAACAAAACAGATGTCATACACCAGGCACGATGCTGTTATGATAGAGTTTTTGAAACAATAGTTAATTTGTGCAGCTTCCACAAAAATCTACTTAAATGGGCAGTTTAGTGTCCCTGACAGCCCTACTATAGAATAATGTATAATAAAAAAAAAGTATTTTACTATGCATCCCTACAAAACAAAAAACATCTGACAGAATCCGCAGCCGTAGTGGAAAATGGTCTTTCTTCCTCCATGGTCAAAAGTTTCTTACCACTTATCTACAGCTTGTCAATCAGTGGTAGTCCTTTCAATGAATTTAGTAGGAGTATTGCTGTCTTGATTGGCCGCTCAAGCTGTTAATCAGTGGCAGGAAAGTGCTCTCATTGAAATCAATGGGAAGACTTTACACATGGATACTGGGGTCTAAACACCACATGCAGGGAAAGGCATTCAGCTGGGGGGGGTAAAGGGGCAAATGCATTTGGGGCGATTCTGCAGAATCCACATAATACATTTAAAAATGGACTGCACACCTTTCATGTGTATTAAAGAATCCCCCTTACATTTTACATGTGCTTTTTGATAGATTTTGAAGATTCCTAAAACAGCAGGAAACATCAATTGCCCACAACAAGCCCACCTGACACTTATTGGAGATAAATGTATGCCCCACAATCATCCTTCAACTCTGAAACAAAGTAGTAACTACCAATCTGCCATAAACCGGATGCATGTATTTAAAGGCCCAAATGCGATGACCCTAGAGATGCTTTATGATATAGGCTTGAGGGCAGACACATACGCCTAATGTCAGAAAATGAGGACTACATATTTCTTTGGGACCGCATGCTATGCAAAGCCCTGCTATCTACAAAGAACCCATACCCACTGAAACAAGAACAGTTCGTTAACTTATTTTCCATTTAGGGATTCACATTTTGCAGTCATTACACAAAAAATACAGCATTAAACGCAGGATGTGCACATAATTTATCTGTTCAACTAGAGGTAGGTGCTCAGGCAGACAATCTATGTCATAAGCCTAGGATCTTATCCTGCAGAGACAGACATCTGAATGTGTGCAGGAGAACGTGAGGACCGATTCCAAATGGGGGAGCGGGATCACTATAGATCTATTTCATGTACCTTCCAACTAAATATGAGGTAAGTTGTGAAATCAGTGTTAGCCGGCGCCACCATGCACTCAACATAACATTTTTTTTTTACAAACCCACCTTCTGTAATAGTGATCAAAGCATTCATTGCAAAAATGCTCACCACAGGAGAGATGATACCATCGAGACGTATAGCCATTTTTAGCACACCTGACCAATAGAGAACAAAATAAAAAATGAAGTCACCAAGACTTACTTCATATAACAATGTTAAAAAAATAAATCCAGCCCGCTTTATATACCCTGACTTACACAACTGTAAAGAATCTAAAGACGTTATTTCTTACAGACGAGAATGAAGGGTGCTGCGACAATTTTGTAGCTAAATACAGAATTAGAAATACTCCCCATGCAGATTAAAGTTGTTGCCACTTGGCATTCTTGATAAATGGTTGTCATAAACTCAGAAAAGGTTTAAACGTTTGTATTGTGAATAAATCTTTAAAGAAAAGGATACATTCACAATCTGCTTATATTTGAGTGGAACAGTGCTTTGAAATAAAGCTTAGCGGAACAAAGGGAGATAGACAGGTTTTTGTCAATGCCTATATTATTGCAGAATATTTTATGCTGAAGGAGAAAATGATTTTTCTTTTCACGAGACTTCTTTAAGAATGCACTTATAAGTGTAATATAGTGCCACTAAATTACCAGGATACTTCTTTATTAAATTATAGAAGATTTTAATTAATTTTAATATAGTAACATTTCTTATCTTTCAGTGACTGAAAATGTCTCAGAGTAAGGAGGTAAGCTTTGGTGTCCAAATGTAACCCCTTAAGTACAATGGGCGGTCCCTAAACCCATTGAAAATGCATTTTGAGCGCTTTGTCATTAAGGGGTTAAAAGTGTTCCCAAACAAAATTTTGGAGAACCGCAATAAGGTACACAGATAGGGGCATGTCAGGTATAAGTCTGTGATCATTCTAATTCATTTGAATCACAACAAATCCAAGGGTAACAAACCCCCAAATAAATAATACTACAAAGTGTAAAAGTTCCTACCTTTCAGCTGCACTGGCGAAACAAACAGGACACGCTGCTGTGCATCCGGCCTTTTCACACTTCCTATATTTCTTTTCAGAGAAGTCGTCGTCTTCCTCTAGTACGTCACTGGCTTTCTTCTTTACCTGAACAAAAGGGATGCTTGGAGCAAGATTCATTTTTTAAGGGAAACATAATATTTGGACAACACACTTTAAAAATCAACATCACATCTAAGAGCACAGGGAACTGCCTACTTGGCAGCTCGGTTCAGGCAGCTGCATGGGACACCTGGACCTGAGATGGTGCCATTTGTCCCCCAGGATGTCCTCTAAGTGTGGAAGTAGTCCCCTTAGATACAGTTGTGGGATCCATCTCAAGAAGACTAGGTCTACAATGACATTCTAAATTAAGATTTTATATTTATATATATATATCTCTATAACAGGGACTGCCATCTATATTGGAAAATCCATTTCAATGCAGAATTCCCCACTTTGTTTGAATAGCATCTCTGCATCGCTGGCGCTTACTAGCAAACTTGGGAACATCAAATAGGAGGTATCCATGTATCGTCCCACAGGTCTGATAATATGAGACTACGTTTTAATTAAAGCGCTTCAATTATGGGTATTTGTTGATACATATAGAGTTACATCCAGTTGTGAATTCTGGCCCTGCTGGCAACTGATCACATCAGTACCTGTAAAATTGGTGAGCAAAAGCTGTGCTGGACAAAAACTTGGAAGTGTTTTTAGAGCTCCATGATTTGGAGATCACAGCAGGAAGCTTGTTCCATACGCATGTCATTTCTAATTTCCACTTTTTTGTAAGAAAGAAAGCATTGAACCATCACATAGAAGTGACTCAGCAATGGCACAAAAGATATCCTACAATTGGTGGGTAGAAGCAGATATCAAAAGGCCTTTATTATTCGCAATAATATTGTCTAATACGTGCAGCAGCATTTAAGCAACAAATATGAAAGAATAAGTGGAATTGAAAGGAGATATGTCAATAATGAGAATAATGGACACAAACGGTATGCGTAAAATGCAGGTGAATACAGGTTTAAAAAAAATTGCTTCATCTAATATAAGTAATAATTAAATCGTATAAATAAAGATTATGAAACATAATAATACGTCATGCAATTTTAAGAATTCCAAGAGGACAAATAACATTTAGACCTTCTGTGTACTGTTTCCTAGACCAGATTTAGAAACTATAGAGTATAGTATGCCTTAGGGTGCCCTGTGTGGGCTGTGGGAAGCACTCAGATTACACTAATCTAGTACTAACCTAATTTATTACTAAATTGAGTCAATGAGCATGAAAAGTAAATGCTTAACAATCATTGACAGCAATATTCTTTTAAATAAAATGAAAGTTATATTAAAGTCAACTTCTCATATGAGTATATTGATTTGTTTTCTTCTGCACACTAAGTTGCCTGCTGCATGCATCGCGAATGGAAGCAGTTTGTGTAACTTTACGTGTTGCAGCAAAAATACCTTAGTTCAAGCCTTGTTAAAGCAGGAACCAGTACAGAATGAAAAGAAAAAAAAGAGAGTTTGATGTAGAGAAGGCCCAAATGCCATAGAATTAGTTTAACCCCTTCATGACAAGGGCTGATTTTACTTTTTGTACCCTTCGTGACAATGGCCGTTTTAACATTTCTGCACTGCTCGTGTTTAGCTGTAATTTTCTTCTTTCCCGTTTACCGAACCCACACACATTATATAGTTTTTTTCAGGACAAGAAGGGCTTAGATGACATTGTTTTGATTGTATCATATTATTTACTATTAAAAAAGGTATAAAATATGGTGAAAAATTTAGAAAAAAATGACTGTTTCCAACTTTTAGTTGAAAAATCTTTTACTCATCTATAAAAGGTAATGAAAAAACCTGCTAAATAGATTCTACTATTTGTCCTGAGTTTAGAAATACCCAATGTTTTTATGTTTTTTTGCTTTTTTCTACACATTATGGGGCAATAAGTACAGGTAGCATTTTGCTATTTCAAAGCCATTTTTTCCAAATCTGTTAATTCTTCCCCCCATGTGCCATTTCGGGTATCTTTGAAGCCGTCCAATGCAATTTACCCCATCAAGTCATATATTTTTGAAAACTAGACAGCCCAGGGTATTCCAAATGCTAGTATTTTAACCCTTTCCAGGCACTAATTCTACCATCAGCCTTTGCCAAACTTTATGGTAGTAATTTTTTTTGCGTTTGTTTTTTCACACACATTTTACTTTATGTATGAATAAACAGGTTCAGGTATATGTCACTATCATAAAACACCCCAATATGTGTTTAGCAACATCTCCTGAGTATAGCGATACCTCGCATGAATGATTTTGCCTGGCTGTTTGGGGGCAAAAGGGCCACATTTGGGGCACGCGCATTTTCAATGTTGAACTTTGGCATCTGGGGATCCACTGCCCATGCCCTATTTGGTACATCTTTGAGCCAGGCCATTTCAGTGTGCCCAACAAAACCATATATTTTTGAAAACTAGACACCCCAGGGTATTTTAAATGCTAGTATTTTAACACTTCTACCACCAGTCTTTGTCAAACTTTGTGGTAGTATTCTTTTGTTTGTATTTTTACCCCACACACCTATGTTATGTATGAATTTACAGCTCCTGGTATATGCCGTTGTCACACGACACCCCAATATGTGTTCAGCAACATCTCCTGAGTACAGTGATACCCACATGCATGGGTTTGTCATTTTTTGGGGGAACTAAAAGGCCACATTTGGTACGTGTGCATTTTTCTAATTGGAAATTAGATGTGTGGCCATCCTTCCCCCCGTGTTAATTGGGACATTGTTGAACCCGGCCAATTCAATTTACCCCATCAAATCATAATTTTTTTTAAAGTAGACACCCCATGGGCATTTAATATGCCAGTATTTTAACTCTTTCCATGCGAGAATTGTTTTAAGCTAATGTGCTAATTTTAGGACTTGCTCACAAAAATATATTTTTTATATATATATTTTATTTTTGCCTTTTTTTAAAACATTTTTAACATTTTTTTTCAACTTGATAGTGACATCAGAGGGAAATTATTTTTACATTTTACTGTTTTTTTACAATTTTTTTCTAATTATTATTAATTTTATTTTATTTTTTAATTTATTTTTACTAATCACACTGTGATTAGAAAGCTGGGCTCCATTGACTGTACCTGTATTCAACCTGCAAGTGGAGCCAGAGTTCTCTAGAGGGTCTGGAGACCTTCTAGCGAACTTTTGCATCTTTATTGGGTTTTTTTTCCGGGCCGCCGCCATCTTGCAGATGGTGAAGACTGCGTGCAGCTGAGGCTGTGACCGCTCTCCGGAGCGGTCACAGTCCATCCTAGGGTAAGTGTTTGGTGTCGCTGGATGCCTCCTGAGGCATTCCAGCGACACCATTTAAGTTTAGGAGGTGATCGTTGATCGCCTCCTAAACGCTTTTAAAACGGGCGTCCGCCGCCATACATTGTATGGCGGATGCTGATGCCCCGGGGAGGGGCCAGACATGGCCCCTGGTGCTGATCGTGGCGTTGCTGAATGCCTCGAAGTCGAGGCATTACAGCAACGCCGTTTGGGTGAAAGAAAATCGATCACGGATCGATTTTTTTCACCCGTTTTAACAAATGACGGTCCTGGCACGTCATTTGTCGTTAACGACTTGTTTTTTCTGTGACGTGCCCGGACCGGCAATTGTCATCAAGGGGTTAAACTAAGACACCATTTGGCTTTGACAAGATCAGAAATAAAGCAATCACTAGGACTGGTAGGCAAAGGATGTGAGAACAGTTAAGTGAAAAGATCTGCCTTCTATAACACAGCCTATAGGGGATAGAGAGAAAAGACATTATGTCGGAAGGGAAAGAGGTTGTAGAATGGCCACAATTTAATTGACAAACTAAACAGTCTTCTACTCCACTATCCAGGTCTCCATCGAGCTCCAGCCACAATAGCCACGGGTCCTAGGGGTTTTGGCTTCTGTTTTACTGTTGGGACTTGTTTTGGGTTCTTCTACAATATAACTTGCAAATGTACAACCGTTCAATCATTTCTACTTCACCCTCCTGTCTAATTTTCACTTTCATCTACCGTGACAGACTAGTACAGACCCATAACATGTCCACAATAAAATACTTAGCGGACAATTAGCTTTATGGTACACTGCATAACACGACACCACTAAAAATATAATACTCTAATTAATTATTTTTTGTTTTGCTATTAGAAGCATAAAAGAAACCCAATCATTTCAGGACACATTACCAATACCTGTCTGCCGGACGACCGAACAGGGAGGTTGTCAGGTGAATTTTCAAACGAGTTTGTTTTTTTCTTTGCTCTGCTCTTGGTTCCTGACATCGCAGTTTACAATCTAGATGGAGAAAAAAAAGTAATATTTAGCTCTATACCATATGTATCATTATATTTCAACTTAAACCGACTGAGCGTCAAACATGTTAAAAGGATTTGCCTGCCAAGTGCTTAAGTTTAACAAGAAATATGTGGCAGAGGGTTTTATTCAGCGAGTTGTACGTTTTGCAGGGTGAGAGGAGTCCTTTATAATGAATAATCAATTGGTTCTGGTTACTCTTTCAGTCTATTACTATTACTGCTCTAATTACTAAACATATTAAGCCACTTCAAGGGGTGGAAGACAATTTGCAATGTAAAGCAAGCTAGCAGTAGGAAGCAGAAGACTTGTGCATTCAGAATCATACAAATTGCAAATTTAATGAAATGTGCATATTTTGCCAATTCGTGTAAATTTCTAAAAACAAGGGAAGACCCCCCACACACACACAAAATGAACTTCAAATTTTGTCATCTCATTCATGTTCTCTCGCACTTTCATTCTCTCACGCTCTTCGAAGGCCTCCCTAGCTTCTCATATCTCTACGGACATGACCACCTGTTAACTTCCACAAAAAATGATGGCATTTGTGGTGACATCCCCTCCCAAGACTGGAGGATTGGGGGAGAGGGTGTGTCTGGAAGCTCCAGCATTTTGCCCGAAGATAACCACCCATTAACTATTATTAGCAAAAATGACTGGGCTTCTGGTGACACCCTGCAACGGTGGAGAGGACATGATTGGAAGCACCGTCATTTTTGTGGTTTTCATTTGAAACCAATGGGCAGGAAACAGAATTCGTTGTCCGAAAAAGCTATGGGCCAAAAATGCACATTTGCACGCTTCTAGAAAGCAACAAGGACAGCATGGACCTTCACCCCCCCTTCTGCCTTGTGAGGTACGGCATCTGCAAGGACCTTAGTCACCTTACTACATGTCTACTAAACACCACTCAGTGTTGTATATAGCAATGTAGCAGAACGCTGAAGACAGCTGGGTGTTGCTTTGTATAATCTAAGGCACAGGTAAAGGTACCTAAACCAGTAAGACTCATGCAGGAGTCCAACTGACCCCATACAAATCAGAACATGGGCTTATTCATCAGAGTCTCCTGCCTTATAAAATACAATGTGATCTCATCTAAATGGAGCATCATAAATGAATGGTCAGATCACTGGACTTCACTACCCTGCTCAAAATTTACATTAACCCCCCCCACACACACTGATTCAACTATGCATCATGCAGGGCCAGCTGGGATATATTGTCATTATATAGTTAATTCATTGATATTAAATGTTTCATCTCCATTTATATTTTGCTTTAATGAACCACAAACCCGGGTGTTTTGTCCTCAGCTGTTAAGGAATGTTACATACGGGATTTTAGAACACTAGGAGTCTTTCTAATACCGTCCATGTGTGTTGTTAACATGGCTCTAATTACACTGCATCCGCACCGTGTACTAGTAGAAGCCGCAGGTACCCAAACAGTTAAGCCGGGAACACCACATGGTCATGAAACATGGCCCGTCTGACGTACCCCTACCGACTCTACACAAGAAAAACCATCATGCCCACAGACAACACATACACAGGTGATCGACTGTCCGCCTCCGCGCCTCCTCTTAACTCCTCTCACTGCGCAAGGGTCCCCAGCACGGACCTGCAATAAAAGAAAACATTCACAGCCAAGACGGGAGCACCGCGCATGCGCACACTCCAATTCTTTCCTTTTCTGTTGTTTTGCTCTTCCCTGTTCCTGATGCGTCACATCGCAAGGCTGTGTGAATGGAAGAGCTAGAGGCGGCCATTTGTATTTAGGGCAAATATGTCATTGATTCTGGTGTTACGTCCTAGTGACTCTTCCAAGCTATTTTCATTATCTTGCCAACCTACGCTTGCATTTTAATTATTCTTAGAGTATTTTTTAATTTCCAAACACGTGATAAATTACATTCAGTACACTGTTGTACCGTTTCCACCATTTATATAGTGCTGTACTGTGTGGCTGCTACACACGTCTTTCAAGGTACTTTGCTAAGGTTTAAACCTGAATTAACCGTTTCGTGGTATAAAAGTATTAAAATACGAATTTTCACTTGTTGGACTACACATATATATATATATATATATATACACACACATACATACACATACACTGCCTTTACACACACATATACACACACACTGCCCTTACACACATACATATATACACATACACTGCCCTTACACACACACACGTACGCATACACTGCCCTTACACGTAGTGATTACGGAGCATGGAAGCCGAGCTCTGAAGTGACAGACCACACGCTCCCTAATGTTGAGGCGACTAGAGGGAGATTGTGAGCTTCCAACTAGTCCTGCAGGCTGCAGCTGCTGATCGGGTGGCTTGCAGCTGCCCCCGAGGTAAGTACTGCTCTTGCCTCACCCTTCCTCTGCACCTCCAAAGCGGGACAGAGGTAGGGATAGACGAGGCAGCTCATGAGCGGGGCCCTAAAAAGCCCACCATTCCAGACTGGAACTTTGTATAAAAGTGTCATAAGGCTAGATGGTCCCTTACAGGCAGGGTTCTCAACTCCTGATGTGTCTGTATGTATTAATGTAAATGTGTTATGTGTGTTAACGCCCCCAATTAAATTGTACAGCCCTGTGTAATTCGTTTGCGCTTAATAAATAAAAAGTAATAATAATAAATATAATGCACGTGTAGTGAAAGTGTGGACATGTCCTTTTTTTGTGTGAGTATACATGGAAAAGATTCCATGGCTGTCCTACAGGAGCTCTTGCTGTCTTGCTTCTAGCAGGAGATTTGGGGCTAAATTGGGGAGGTAGGACTAGCCCTAAAATACACAAATGGGGAACCATAACCCACCATGCCCACCAAGCAGCATACCAAACACCAGTGGAGTTTTGCTTTGCAAAAGGGACAGTTGCCTCATTCCTTCCACTATAATGTTGTTCCATATCAGTTTCCTCTACTAAACACTTGTTCAACATAATAACTAGTGTGCATTTTAAAATGTAAAAAAAACACTATTTTGGTACAGGTAGATTTGTTAAATGGTATTGTGTACCAGTTCTGCCGTTATATTGTATCGCCGTTAAGGCTTACCTTTAGCTTACCTCTGTTTGTTCAATATATCCATGAACACTGATCCGATTAACCGCACACAAATAAAACTGCTGATGTAATGCAAAAAAGCTGAATTGGACATGTTCTCTCTATACACGCGGAAACTCCTGGCTCCTGCACTAACAATCACATAGGGTTGTTCCAGATGCAAAGAGGCAAAAACACTCCTGGAAAACCTACCACACAGTTGGAGCATATGCAGGAATAAATAACCCGTGAAGGTGCTCCATTTTACCCCTTACTGTGAATGCCCTTGTGTGGCAATGTCTTAGTGGGAAAATACACATACCCTGTTCCATCACCTCTTGTTGCATCCTTGACTCTATTTTGGTACATACACTGGCTTTGTCAGGCGAGCAAAGGTTGTGCGCCGTATAACTTATTCGTCTTTTACTACATCCCAGTAATCAATATCCATTCTATCGTTTATATTGGCTGAGATATTTGAAGCAACATTTGGTTGCTCATGTTAACGTGAACCAGCTTTCTGTAACAGACATCTCCTAGACATCATTGTCAATTCCCTTTGCATATCCTCTAGGAATTGCCTCAGCTCTGGGTTACCAGCTCTCCTGTTCTGGATTACTTTCACGATACTGTTTCAGCGCAGTGCTATCGTTACCTTTCTGGACTCATGATACTTGCTTTTCCCACCTATTGAAGCTGACAACTGCCAGTAGAGTGTAGCAGACAATGGGCTATGGCCACATCTTTAATAATATATAGCTCAAAGAGAAAGATCAAGTCAAAACGATAAACAAATTTAATAACATAACAGAAACTAATAGACAAGTATTGACACACAACCAATAAACAGTGGGGGCATGTCAATTCACAACTCTCTGGGTGGGGATAAGGTAGCCAATGGGAAAAGCACTTACTTCCAGAGTGACGATTAAGAGTGGTGCTGACCGCATCCATGGTATCCTATGGGAACAGACAACCGATCAGTCCCTACCACATTCATGTTATTCTGTATAGTTTGGTATATGCAACCTGGGGAAACTTTATTGTAAGTTGCCTCCTTAGGTCGATCCTGTGATTACTCATCCTTGGCCGGGCACCAATTCTTCCACTCCTGCCCTGCTTTTTCACAGAATGGAGAGATTCTCCACCCTGGACATGGAATCTGAAATGCACGCACTTATCATGAGTAAGAAAAAAAAATGGAAGACAAAAGGAACAACCCTGGCAAAATGGGGATCATGAAAAAGCCCAGTATATGTCCACAAATCTTTATTGCTGTGATTATTAACCAGGTGAATTTAATTTACCCCATCAAACCATATATTTTGGAAAACTAGACACCCCAAGGTATTTCAAATGCTGGAACTTTAACCCTTTCCATGCACAAATTCTACAACTAGCTATTACAAATGTTTGTGGTAGTAATTTGTTTTTGTATTTTTTTTCACACAAATTGTACCTCAGGTATGATTTTATAGTTCCTGTCACCCCAATATGTGTTCAGCAACATCCTCTGAGTACAGTGATACCCCCCATGCATAGGTTTGTTAGGTTGTTTGGGGCGCACAGCCGCCCAATCAGCAGCTACAGAACCGGTTGGGAGATCACAATCTCCCTCTAGTTGGCTCAGCATTAGGGAGGGCGAGGTCTGCCACTTCAGACCATGCTTTACTGCTCCCTAATCACTATGCGCTGGCAATTGATGCTCTACACAGGAAATGACGCTGTACCCTTGCGCTCTGCATCAATAGCCGGCGCATAGTGAAGTGACAGACCTCGCACTCCCACCACACGATGGAGGAAGAGGTAAGAGATGGGGAGAAAGGGATGTTAGGGCAGTGTATGTGTATGTATGTGTGTGTTTGTAAGCTTGTGTGTGTGTGTGTGTATGGGCAGGTGTGTGTAAGAGCAGTATAGGTATTTGTAAGCTGGTGTGTAAGGGATGTGTATGTGTATATGGGTGTATAAAGGCAGGTATGTGTAAGGGCAGTGTATGTGTGTGTAAAGGCAGGTGTGTGTAATGGCAGTGCGCGTGTATATGTGTGTGTGTGTGTGTAAGGGCAGTGTATGTGTATATGTGTGTTTATGAGCAGGCATGTGTAAGGGCAGTGTATGTGTATATGTGTGTTTATGGGCAGGTGTGTGTAAAGGTAGTGTGTGAGGGTCCTGGGAGGGAGGCTAACATTGGCCTTTTTTTTTTAAATTAAAAAAAAAAAATCTCTGCTGCTGTTGACTACTCTTCCATTGATACTCAGCCAGCATTATGGTGGACACCTGGTTGGCTGAGAATCATGGGAATTGTAGGTCACAGCTAGCATCTGCAGCTTTACTATTGACTGCACTTCCCATGATGCAGTGCTGCAGGGGACCTGGATCCTCCTCTCGGGCAGCAGGTGGACGTCTGTGTGATGTGCGCAGACAACCTCCGCTGCTGCCGGCGCTTCCTCTGGGGCGTTGGAGCGCCGGCATCACAAGATCTTCCATTGCTCAGTCACAGAAGCCCTGGCGGTAGTGCCTGCAGCAGAGGAGGATGTCTGTGCGCATCCCGCAGACGTTACCGGGTGCTAAAGAGGAAGATCCCCCGCAGCGCTGCAGGAGACCTGTTGCCAAATAAAAAGAAATAAAAACAAAAAAATGCATTTTTCTCAATCATAGTTTTGTATTAAATATGCAAAAAATAGTTTACATGTGAATTAATATTTGCAGGATTTTTTTCCTAAATTAATATTCAAAGCAGATACAGTATTCTTTCACTGTATAAATTAACCCCTTATAGCGATTATCTGCTGCTGATCTGTAGATGTTTGTTTTTGTACTATAAAGGGTTATTTTTTTAACCCCATCACGACAGGTAATACAGTAAGTATGCTGTTGTCACCAAGTGTCTGCAGTGTGACAGCAGGCACACATTGTATTAGACTACTTGTCTATTATAAGAGACTCTCTGTCATGAATTTTATATTATAGTCTGGAAATCTGCAAAATTGTGTGTTTTTTTTTAATACATTTTTTTTTTTATCGGAAAAGTTGTGATCTCCGAGTCTGATGAATGATGATATGTACCAACCTCTATCTCGATATCTCTTCTGTTATTTTGAGAATGGATTAGAAATTAGATTTCCCTAACCATATAACTTTTTATTTTATTTAGTACTGCATATAGATAGTTAAGAAGAATCATTTGTGTTGTTGCTTGTTTTTCTTTAGCCTTTACATATTAACTAAATTGCAAACCACACTAGAGTAGGCAGACATGAGGGTTGATTGTTATAATGAAAGGGGCGGGGCCAATCGTTAGTGTGTGACTGCAGGGAGGGACTGGGAAACAGTAACTCCTGTGAGTCACACTGAGTGATCCGAAGATTCGGATCATGAATCGGATCATTTCAGTGAACGAGTCGAAATGATCCGATTCACTTTAATGATCCGAACTTCCCATCACTAATAATGAGCACTGAGCAGCAACTAACCTCAGGCAGGGTTCGCGCATGCGCATTCACAAATTACACCATTTCAGGTTTTTTTTCCCTGTTCCCCGGCGGCCATTTTTCTTTAGGGCACATCTGTCATTGAACCTGGCTTCGTGCCCTAGTTACTCAGCCAAAATTTTTAATTCCTAGTCCTGCTAACCACGTGGTAAGTTAACTCTGGCTTATTCATTTAATGAAAAAATGCAGACTTTGAAATATCAAAACATCTAACAAATTACGTTCATAGCACTGCTGTGTAGCCTGTGTTATTTACTTAGTGCTGCACTATGCGGCTGCTACAAGTGTCATTTCAGGATTCTTTATTCTAGCTTAAATGCCTTTAACCCTTTCAGGGTGTGAAACGGTTTAAATATTAATAAAATAATTTCTTTGCTTTATATGTAACATCAAAAGCTCCATCTTATATGCAGAAGTGAGTAGACAGACACTAGACGCAATGAATATAACATAACAATGTATCGGCAGCAGGCCCGGACTGGGACAAAAAATAGGCCCGGGCATTTGAGACTGAGCAGCCCATTTTTATTTATTTATTTATTTATATGCCAGAGATGCCATTGTGCCCCCTGATATCCCTTATACCTCCTATATGACACTCTGTCCCGTGATAGAAAAACTGACAGCGCTAAAATAGGTATGAAAATATATGCTTTAATAAATAGACAAAAAAAATAGATAATACATAATACAATATCAATATATATATATAAATATATGGACAATACAAGCAATAAATCAAATATTACAGCAATCAAAAAAAATAAAAAAAAATTCAAGAATGCACATAATTAATAGATCCCGAAAAAATTATATCTGCCCACCAGGGGTTAATATATCAACAGAAGAAACATGGGGCAAATAAGCAAAAAAATAAAGATAATACTCCAGGCTAAGCTTACCCAGTGGTGCTTATTTGCCCTGTTTTTCTTCTGTTGATATATTAACCCCTGTTGGGGCAGATGGAAGTGAAGTAGTGGAAGTTGCGCACTAAAATCCAAATTCCCCGCAGCACTGCAGGGGACCTGGATCCTCTCTCGCAGCCAGTCACAAACTAAGAAACTCAGACCACGCCAACTGAATTGCGGCGCTCAGCCAATCCTCTAGGCTGAGCAATGTGACTAAAAAAAGTCATCATACACGGGACCCCTGAAGCCTGTGGCATCTTTGGCCCCAAAACAGCCCGCCTGTGGCATCTTTGGCCCCAAAACAGCCCGCCTGTGGCGTCTTTGGCCCCAAAACAGCCCGCCTGTGGCATCTTTGGCCCCATAACAGCCCGCCTGTGGCATCTTTGGCCCCAAAACAGCCCGCCTGTGGCATCTTTGGCCCAAAAACAGCCCGCCTGCGGCATCTTTGGCCCCAAAACAGCCCGCCTGTGGCATCTTTGCCACCAAAACAAGGCTGTTTTGGTGGCAAAGATGCCACAGGCGGGCATCTTTGCCACCAAAACAGCCTGCCTGTGGCATCTTTGCCACCAAAACAGCCTGCCTGTGATATCTTTGCCCCCCTTACACATCCATGCTATCACACACACACATATTAATTCACAAATATTTACTCACTAATTCACAGATAATCCATTCACTCATTCAGATATTCATACATTGATACTCATTAATTCCCTCATTCAGACACTCATTTACATATACTCATTCACAAACATTCATTCACTCACTCCTTCACAGATACTCATTAATTCACTCACTCAATCTCAAACACTCCTTCATGCAGCCTCCCCTTACCTGAACAACTGAAGATTTAAAGAGTACGTGCCGCTCGGCGCTCGCAGACCAACCTGTTCTTCTGCACAGGAGGAAGCAGATGCGCAGCAGGGTCATGTGACGTACGTCACGTACGTCACGTGATTCTTTTGGATTCCTGCGTCCCCGGCATCCTCGGCTAGCCAGTAAGTAGCGGGCCCCAGCGGAATTAATCGTGGGGGTTGCACGGGCCCCCTAGAGTGGCGGGCCCGGTCGCAGCTGCTGCAGGGTTAAGGGGCAGGTGCCCCTTTTGCCCTGCGTTATAGACGGCCGTAGAGGCCCAGTCAGTCCGGTCCTGACTGGGCCTATTTTAAGGTAGGGGCTTGGAGCTGCAGCTCCATCAGCCCCTAAATCAATCCGGCCCTGCCGCGGCCCGGCCCACCAGGCAAATGCCCGGTGTGCCCGATGGCCAGTCCGGGCCTGATCGGCAGCATTACTGATATACGTGTTAGTTACAGCGGTTGGTGCATATGGCTGCAACATAGACCTCAGAAAGTTTGTTGTGATGCATGATGTCATTGTTGGGCGTCACATCTAAGACCGTTGACATCACATGTTGAGAAGAGGAATTTCTCTGCTGTGGTATTAACTTCACATTCTGCTGAGTCAGACTTATTCATTTGTTATGAACTCCATTTACTACAACATAGAGTCTCAAAACAGATTATGTTGCTTTAAATGTATAGCTCCTTTTACATGTAATTCTCTCGGATTACTCAATAGACCTTTATTTAATTATTCAGTAGGTTTAATGAATGCATATTAAAGTACTTACAAAAAACTTAAATAATTCAATGGACTAAAAAAGTCCCATCAGCCTCTCAATGTGAACTCACTCTTGTAATACAAAACAAACAGTATATCTGAGCCAAAAGCTGGCCGATTCGCTGAAATACACCAAAGAGTAATAATCACTTTTTTGTTTCACTGTTCCTTAAAAAAGTGAGCATTCCTGTCCTTTAATGGGGCTGTATAATCATCCAAAAGCTAGAATTACTGCCCTCAGCGTTATAAACCTAAGGCTTGGAAATACACAAACCGAAGCTTTAATTAAGTAACCTGAATAGTGGCAAAGTGACAGTTCCTCATTAACAATAAAATAGAAACAGTGACATATCTTTTGATATTTAATGTGCACATGTTTGTTTTTAAATATTTGTCAGCGACACCCAGTTCTCTTAACCTCTTCCTTTTTTAATCTTGTATCACTACTCGACATGTATTATTGCAGAGTTAAGCATAATTTTTTAATATGTCTTTTCCTAATGCCTTTTATATCCTTATTTTCCTTTACAAGAAATCTGGTTTCTTCTGTGTCATCTTTTTTTAATAATGAAATAAAAAGAATTAGCGAGGAATGTTTGCAATTAGCCTGTTACATTAGCGACAAAAAATATATAGTGATTCAAACTGTGTAGATTTTTTATATGTTTATCTTTTGCAGGACATGGACGGTTCATCGGATTCCCAACCAAACACCAGTTCTGGAACAAAGCAAACCAAAATTATGTCTGACAAGGAATGGATACAGAAATGGGAAAAAAAGGAGATTGGATTTCATGAAGAGAAAGTACATAAGTGAGGATTTCAGATTTTATTTGTTTTTTTTCTTTGGTTGGATGTATAGAATGGAATTGGTTGTTATTTTGTTGTTGGCAATCTTGATTACACTTGGATTAGGGAAAAGTTGCACCTTTATCACATTAAATACATTAACATACCTGGGAACTCTCGCAGCATTCCAGGGTGGCTGTTCTATTATGTGACCCCGTGGTAAAAGGGAGGCTACTCATACGTTGTGTGCGAGCAGCTAGAAAGAGTCTCCGGGCAAGGTATGGTGGGAAAGGAGTTAGTTATATATGTGTGTATGTATGTTAGCATGAGCTAGTATGTTTAAGTTTTAGCATTATATTGTGTGTGTTAGGGGGAGCATGTATTAACATGAGTGTCAGCGTGTGTTAGCAGGAGTGTCTAAGTGTATGTTAGTGTGAATATGATTATGTGTAAGCGGCAGAGTGTGTATAAATGTGTTCCAGTCTGTACAGTTCCATATAAATTTAATCTACTAAACACATATTTAGTATTTTAAAATGTAAAAAAAACCCAGACTTTTATTCTGCAACTACTTTTCCACCTTCTGCATTTCAGCCGCAGTTTCAGCTATAGCTAGGAGGGATTCTGTATAAATTGTTACAATTGTTACCTGTTTAAAAAATGGCCTGTTTCATTCTAATTCAGCAGTGAATAAGTGTTATTGATTGTAGGACTCTAAACATATGTGGGCTCAATAGACTATAAATCCATCTAGTAACATTTTTCAGTTTCAAGCAATCGCTTTGTGTGAAAATACTGCATCTATTCCGATTATTCTTAAAAGCTATGAGACAAATGGCTTCTAAAAGGTTCTTACTGTATATGTAGCATTACATTCACTTTATAGATTCACCAAATGCATTTTAATGTTGGAAGTTTACTTCTTTATTTTCCAAAACCTGTGTCATCTGCCACTTGTCCACCCAACCCCACGTGTCTTTCCATCGTTATCTGAACTAATATTGAGCGTTTGTTTTCTAGATTACTTGCGGAGTTTTTGGAGACCATGCTGCATAACAGAAAACAAATTACCATCTTTTTCCCTCTTTGTGGGAAAGCAGTCGATATGAAATGGTAAAAAAAAATATATACTGTATATATACATATTAGTACATACAGTAAGTGCTACATATACTGTATATGTTGTCTTATTTTATTAAAATAGTTGGTTGTGATACCTTCATAGCAAAATTCTGTAGGTGATGGATTTATCAGTGTTATTTAAATCAATCTTGGTTTCACAGTATCTTTAAGATTGCCTTTATTTTTTTTTGCTGTATTTTTTTTTATTGAATGATTATTGGGCATCATTTTTAACTTTTTGCATGGTCGGTGCAAGGTTACATTTATGTTACAGAATATAAATTCACATAGCTTTCTATCTCAACTAATCATATTGTGCACATCTTAATTACCCCATAAATATTAAACCCCCCTACCAATAGATTGTGTTATACTGCAAATATTTTGTGAAGAAAACTACTACAGTAGAATACGATATTGGTAGCTTAATTAAATAGTATTTTTCAATGTAATTTAGTTAAGGCTTACATTTATCTTACTGAACTGCAGGAAAATAAAACTGCTGATGAAATATGAGAAAAAGGTGAATTGGACAGATCATGTCTATATAAACAAATGGAAACATTTAAAAAGTAATACTGATGAATGCAAGGCACAATAAATTATTCTGCAGATGCAGCTGAGCACTATGAAGAATCTTTGACACATATCAAATGGATACTATACAGGGCCGGACTGGGACTGAAAAGCAGCCATTCTTTTTATCTCATTATTTGTATTAAAATGCCAGAAAGCAAAAGTGTTAAAAGGCCCTAATAAATTAAATACATTAGACATAATGGGATCAAAACATTTGCTACTGCAAACATTTTTAGATGAAAAAGTTCAATTTTATTCAGTGGAACAAAACACTGATCACATTATTCTTCACGATATTCTGGTAAGAAACTTTTATTTATTTATTAATTCATGTAGACTATTTTTTTTTATATTTAATAAAAGCTATGATTGAGACATGTTTGGTTTTTATTTCCTTTTATTTGCCAACCTACCCCCGAGTTATGCACATCTGCCCCCAGGCTTGCCACTCTGTCCCCTGATATGCCTTCTAACACCCTATATGCCACTCTGCCTCCAGAAATGCCTTATACCCCCTATATGCCACTCTGCCATATAGGGGGTTAAAAGGCATATCATGGGAAAGAGTGGCATATAGGGGGTATAAGGCATTTCTGGAGGCAGAGTGGCATATAGGGGACACACTTACATACACACACATGCCAATTTGTTTTGCTTTTAACAAATACAAAAAAATATTATACAGTTTGTACAAAAAATACATTAGTTTGCTGACCTTCTACTTCTCTTGACTTCCGTCCTCTGGTAGCTGCACACTTTTCTCTATGCTGACAGGATGTCACTGACACGACATCCGGTGCTCCAGCAGTCTGAGTGCGAGGGGGCGGAGCTTTCACCCCTCACGCTGCTCCCATCACTATCCGGCCGTCAGATTGCTGGAAATTGCCCCCCTGCCCAGCCCACCACTGGCGCCGGGGGAGGCCTACAATGCCATTTGCAGCCGCTCAGCGGCTGTTTTCAGTGTTAGTCTGCCGGCCGCCCAGCCCACGGACCTGCCGGCCCACCGGGAAATTTCCCGGTATCCCGGTGGGCCAGGCTGGCCCTGATACTGCAGTTCTGCAGTTGCCAGGGACTGTCCTATATTATTTATATATGTTCCTCTTTTAAATGCTAGCCCTATGTTAAATGTAGGAGTTGAACTGATTAATATTGATTGGTTTGTAATAGTAGAAATAATACAAAATAATGCTAAATACTTTCAAACCAATTTAACATTGTCAAGTAATCATCTGGTGTATTTTTCAGGTTAGCTGACATGGGACATAAGATTGTTGGAGTTGATGTCTGTGAAATTGGATTAAGGGAATTTTTTGAAGAAAATAGTGTTCCTTATGTTGAAGAAATTGTGCCTGCAATTCCTGGAGCTAAAATGTTCAAGGTTTGTTTAATGTTAGAATGGAAATTGTCACAATTGTCAAACAGCCCTGACCCGTCGAGGCATGGACTCCACTTGACCTCTGAAGGTGTGCTGTGGTATCTGGCATCAAGAAGTTAGCAGCAGATCGGTTAGGTCCCTGTAAGTTGCGTGGTGGGTCCTCCAAGGATGCTTCCTGGAGCCATGTGTTCTCCAGGTAAGTGATGCACACGCACAAGGCCATCCACATTATGTAAAAGAAAGCGTGATTCATCAGACCAAGCCACCTTCTTCCATTGCTTGGTGGTCCAGTTCTTATGCTCACATGCTCATTGTAGGTACTTAAGCAACAAACTGGGTTGGACTGTGTGTTCTGACACATTTCTATCAGAACCAGCATTAACATTTTCAGCAATCTGAGCTACTGTAGCTTATTTGTTGGATTTGACCACACAGGCCAGCCTTAGCCCCCCATGTGCATCAATGAGCCTTGGCTGCCCATGACCCTTTCATCAGTCCACCATTTTTTCTTCTTTGGAGCACTTTTGATAGGTACTGACTACTGCAGCCATTTTTTCTGGTTCTAACACGTCAACTAAGCCTCTATTCTTCTGGGAAGCCTTTCCACAAGATTTTGGAGTGTGTCTGTGGGAATTTGTGCCCATTCAACCAAAAGAGCATTTGTGAGGTCAAGCACTAATGTTATATGAGAAGGCTTGGGTTGTGGCTAGGGCTGCAACAACTAATTGATAAAATCGATGATAATCGATAATGATCGATTATAAAATGAGGGTTTTTTCAGAGCAAATGCTCTGAAAAATACCCATCGTTTTATAATCCGTTAAAGTAACTCACAGCAGCAGCTCCTAGTTACAGTTCCTCCCTGCAGTCACTGCCGATTGGCCCGCCCACTTCCTTTTTCCAGTCCCTCCCTGCAGTCACTGCCGATTGGCAGCAAGGAGGGACAGTGAGAAAGGGGCGGGAACCATCGGCTGTGACTGCAGGGAGGGACAGGGAGAAAAACAGGGGCGGGACCAATGTTCCGATTGGCCCCGCCCATTTCCTATACCGTTGACATGGCTCAAGAACTCACTGGTCTAAAATTTATAAAATTTATATTTGGGCTGCTGAAAGTTAGGGGCAGTTATAGTTAATAGGGTGTTTAGGGTTAATTTAGGGGCAGTTATAGTTAGTGGGGTGTTTAGGGTTAATTTAGGGGCAGTTATAGTTAGTGGGGTGTTTAGGGTTAATTTAGGGGCAGTTATAGTTAGTGGGGTGTTTAGGGTTAATGTAGGGGCAGTTATAGTTAGGGGGTTAAGGGTTAATTTAGGGGCAGTTATAGTTAGTGGGGTGTTTAGGGTTAATTGTGGTTGATGGGGTGTTTAGGGTTAATTTAGGGGCAGTTGTGGTTGATGGGGTGTTTAGGGTTAAGTTAGGGGCAGTTGTTATTAAATAAAGTTAACTTAAGGTGCAGTTAGAGCTAAAGGGGGGCAAACTGAGGGGACTCTAAATCCTGGGGGCAGTGAAGATTAACCCAGTACTTATTTATAAAAGTATTGTCTGTGAACCAGTCTGCAAAAGTGCACTATGGCATAGGGGGGTATACGGCATACCTTGGGAGGACGGAGTGACATATCTGGGGGGATAAGGCATATAGGCTATATAAGGCATATGTGGGGAGGGCAGTGTGGCATGTCACAAAATAATTATTTGAAATAAATGAAAAAGTGAATTTTTTTTTATTATGAAAATAATCGTCAGTTGCAGCCCTAGTTGTGGCCCACTTGCATTCCTCCACATCAAACCTGTCAAACCCTTTCTGTATGGACTTTGCTTTGTGCACAGTCATACAGGAGAGGGCCTTCCCCAAACTGAAGCCACAAAGTATCACGGTTAGTGATACCTGCTTTTCCCACCCAGTAAAACTGACTCAATTTTAACGCTTCATTTGGTTTAAAGCACCGGTGTCCAATTAAATGACAAAAACCCAAGTACCGTATTTGCTCGATCATAAGACGACCCTGATTATAAAACGACCCCCCAAAATCTGAATATTAATTTATGAAAAAAAGAAAAAGCCTGAATATAAGAGGACCCTATAGGAAAAAAGTTTTACCAGTAAATGTTAGTTCATGTAAACTATGTGAACATTTTTTTTTAATGAAAGCTATGATTGAGAAAAATATTTTGTTTTTATTTCCTTTTTTTTTTAACCTGCTTCCCCCCCCCCAGTTATGCACATCTGCCCCCTGGCTTGCCACTCTGCCCCAGAAATGCCTTATACCCCCTATATGCCACTGTGCCCCATGATATGCCTTTTAACCCTCTAAATTCCACTGTGCCCCATGATATGCCTTTTGATCCCCTATGTACCACTCTGCCTCCAGAATTGCCTTATACCCCTATATATGCCACTCTGGCATTTAGGGGGTTATAAGGCATATTATGGGGCAGAGTGGCATATAGGGAGGTATAAGGCATTTCAGGAGGCAGAGTGGCGTATAGAGGGGTAAAAGGCATTTCTGGAGGCAGAGTGGCATTAAGGGGGTTAAAAGGCATTTCACAGAGCACTCTGCCTCCAGAAATGCCTTATGCCCCCCCATTTAACACTCCCTCCCTCTTCCAAACTTACCGGTGCTTTTGAGTCCCTGGTGCGTAGTCCAGGCAGCGTGTAGAGCTCTACACGATTCGCGTACACAACTTCCGCTGCAGCCGGGAGGAGGTGCGGTTGGCAGCGGGAGTTGTCTGCGTCCATCGCGTAGACCTTCCCCGGCTGTCAGAGATCACAGGGAACTCTGATCTCTGACAACCGGGGAAGGTCTGCGCGATGGAAGCAGACAACCCCCTCGCTGAAGATTCAGTAAAAGGGGGGGGGGTAAGAGACAGAGACTTGGATTACAAATCTAAACAGGTGTTAAATCACACTGCCTTTAATATCAAAAAAACAGATCTATGTTTGGGCATCTTATCTGTGGGGCCTTATCAGTCCGGAATGCGGGCCGCAATTGGCCCTTGGGCCGGACTTTAGACATGCCTGGCATATACTGATGTCAAATGGAAGTACAAACAACTATTACCGTAAATGCTGTTGGTGCCATGATCATAGTCTGATGTTTGCAACAATAGTACAGTATGCTGTTTGTTTCAGAAGTGTTATAGTTAAGCTGTGTTTGTACTGCAGAGCACATCTGGAAACATTTCCCTGTTCTGCTGCAGTATCTTTGATATAAATGAGTAAGTATGAATACTCTGTCTCTTTATACCTGTCTTACAGTGCTGTGCTCGTATTAGTCTGAGAAGCTTCATTTTGCTAATAAAATATGCTTGTATTTTAATTAACTTTTCCCTTTATCATCAATAGTTTTATCATACTTTACTAATGCTGAATGTTTCTGTCAAATATTGGGCTGGAATCTACATTATTATAGCATATTTCCCTGGCATTAGATGCCTTACTTTTTTTTTTCTACCTGGGGTCCTTGTGACATGGAGACTTTAGGATTCATACTGATATGACCCTGCAAACCTTTAATCCTTATTGCATTAATTGGTTCCCCAGTGCTTCATACCAGAGCAGTAACTTGGGCCGTTGGCAACTGTCACGGAGCTGGCTAGTCCGACCGACTGCCTCCGCTGTTTTATGCTCCCTTAGCCTGGGACAACACACTTTCCCCTCAGACTAAGAAGAAATCCCACCGCTGCCACCAATGTCACGGAGCTGGCTAGTCCGACCGACTACCTCCGCTGTCTTGTGCTCCCTTAGCCTGGGACAACACACTTTCTTCGGTTCCCCAGTCACTAGCCGAGACTCAGTGTAGGGTAAAACCAAACGAAGACTGATTTATTTTAGACACACAGAGCTGGATATATCCAGCAAAACACACATTAACATAAAACAAGATATTGGGACACAAACCTCCCCCTTAATCTGCCTCTCAGAGACAACAGGGGCAGTAACGGGATTAACAATACAATAGGGGGGAGACTGATTTATACAACATTAAACATCAAAGAATGGTGGTCACTCCCTGGTGGCAGATCCTGGCTGTCTGCTGGAGATAATCCCCTCAGCCAGTGATGAGATGATACTGCTGGGGGTAGCCACAGAAGTCTCTACAAACCCAGGGCCCATAGTCAATAGGGAGGAGGCTGGCAGTCAGGCTTCTCCAGTGGCCCCAGTGATGGAGGCTTCCGTCACAGCAACAATGACAGAGATCCTGATGTTCACTGACATCACATCAGTGGAAGCTGAATTAATGCTCCATGAGTATTGCAGTCGCATGTCTCAAGTTCACTCCTCAGTTTGTGGTGGCTAGGGCAACTGCCCCTCTTACCTCCTCTTGGAAAATACAGCGATATTTTATACTTCTGGGGTTGGTTCTTCATCTTCTGTGTGTTCCAAGACCTCAAAACGTATTATCTGTGATAATGTCTTATTGTCCTAACGCACCTATTATGGTCGATAAGTGCAGTGACATATTTTAGGTTGACAAAATCATCTTTAAAACACTTGTCAACAAAGATGCATGGTACAATGCTCTGCAAAATTAAATTTGTATTGTTTCTACACGTCAAAGTATTGTTTTATAAATTGTGTAGGACCATCTGAATCTGTATTTTTTTTCTTCTCCAGTTCAATTGTTGGAAGATTTGATGGAATATGGGACCGTGGATCTATGGTAGCTGTGAATCCAAATGACAGGCAACGGTAATAGATGTAATTTTATTTCCCTTTCATTTAATACCTGTCTCAGTGACATTTTGTCAAATAACAATTACATCATCATAGTAAATCTCATTATGTATGTATATATCATGTCAGCCAACAAAGCCCTGATACTAAGTGAGGCTCCCTCTCTTCCTAAAAACTAGAGATGGATTCACTTTACTCTGTCTTAACTCCTTCCTAGCTTTCCTGGTTTATTCAAGATCAAGTTGGATTAATTCCAAATAGACAGACCTATGAAAACTTTGAGATATGCCTAGATCTATTATGGTTAGTACAGCATAGACACATCCCTTCATTGCTTATGTCCCTTGACACTGAAAGGGCCTCTGACCAGCTAAAATGACCATTTTTATCCAGCATCTAAAGTTAATTCACAATTTAGTTCACACAATCTGGGTTGTTTATTTAAAACCAAAGGCAAATGTTTTTGTTGTTTTTCCTTGGGGCACCACCTGAAACATTATCCATGAATAATGTAATCCAAGAAGGATGCTCTTTATAATTCTATTGTGCTCTATTTAGAACCTTTTGTACAGTTAATTCTCTCAGCACAGAATGTATGAGGCCACCAAGATCAAGACACTCAATGTATCACTGCAGCCTTGCAGATGACGTGTCTCTAACCATCACCAAGCCACTTATCTCTCTCCTTCATCTTTTCTAGATTGTACAGAGTATTTGGAGCTTAGCTCCTGTATTTACAATTAATGTCACAAAATCATTGCCTGCTTCTGAGGTAGCATCAAGCTAATTTTGGAATGAGGTTTGCTCCTACTTCCATGTGGTATCTGAGAGTTCATATTCCAGTGGAAAGCAATTTAAGAACTTTGACAAAAATGGGTTCCATGGGGTATGTGCCTTACATGAGGTGATGCAGTGGTTCCCTTTGAATCTGTATATTACCTTTCAGCATTTAAGTTCACTTATGAATATTAATGATGATCATTACTATGTAAACTGAAAGGTGAGCTGAAGTACACTCAACTTATATTTGTATTTTTGGTTACAGCTATGCCAATGTGATACTATCATTAATGAATAAAGACTGTTGTTATCTCCTGGTTACAGTTGAATATGACAACAAAGTTTATCCAGGTGAGCAATAATGCTAATAAATGTCATCTATTTCACACATTAGGCAAATAAAAAAACTAGTTACTAGGAGAAGATCGCCCTATTGAGACAGAATCCCTGAGCCTATCATCATTTCCATTTCTGGAGCCCAGAACATTTGGTGCATATGAATATAAATACTAAAATGTAAATGTTTATGTAACTGAAAGTCTTTTTTTTCTCAGGTCCACCATATTATGTATCAGGTGCAGAGTTAGAAAAATTGCTTGGTAAGTCACATAAAATATTGATCTTTTAAATTGCCCTATAACAAGAAATATTGGCAAATTAGTATTTTGTTTTGCGTTTATGCAATTATGTGGATACAGAAATATATATTAAAATATAATAAAACGTATCACATTAAAAATGTTCTCATACGGGGGAGTGGTGATGACGTAGCTACGCAGCTATGTTGTGTTTGAGGCCTGTCCCTCCGTGTGGAGCAGAGAATGTAGAGAGACGATCCCCGGCTCCCGACATCTGACCCCTTCGATTCGCCTGCCACGACCGATCAACTGACCAACCGTTGCGCCTGCCACGGCGCCACCGCGTCCGACAGACATCCGGACAGTCTACCGGGTAGCTTGCCGTCGAGGGTACTGTATGCCCCTGCCCCCTGAGGTGCTTTGAGATCGGCTCTTGAAACCGGCTACCGGTTCACGAATCCAGCGTTGAGACCGGCACCAAGGTTGGAGGCTGGGGCAGGAGACTGGAGAATGGACCCTGCCTTCCATCATGGGTCCGCAGCGGTGACCGGGGCGCGAGGCAATTAGCAGTGACGAGGCGAAGGCTGCATATTAGGCCTTGATAAGGGCCAAGATAAAGGAAGTGGAGAAATATACGATTCTATCGATTAATTATGGAAACTGCTAATGCTCTATAAAAACAACTGAAGACTGATGTCCACCGAATCGTGAGTTAATCAATTTTCTCTGACTTCTCTGACCGCAATTATTTCTATACTATAATTGGAGCAGCTCATTGGATTTTCTGGAACTCAGCTTTAATTCAGCTTTAATTATTATTGATTATCTAAGACTGATCTGAATTTTTTTAAGCTATCACCTATTATACTATATATTTGTATCTATCAAGTATATTGAAGACATATACACAGAGGGATAAAATAGAGTCCTTTCCAGAGCTTATAAGGAAAGGACCTATACACAAATCATATGAAGTTAATGACTTTTTCTGATTGCAATTATTTCTATACTATATTACTGGAATAGCTTTATGGATTTATTGGAATACAACTCTAATTACTGAGTATTTAGACTGATCTGAACTTTTTGAACTTAGCATTTCGCATTCGCTCTATTATATTCACTTATCTACCAAGTATACTGAAGATTTATATATAGAGCGATAAATACAGAGTCCTGTATAAGGAAAAGAGCTACACACAAATCATCATCTGTGCATATACAAATTAAGGTGAAGATATTGGTGCTTTATAACCAATTTATCTGAAACAACTATAATTATAGTTACGTGGTAAATAATATATGAAGAAAGAAGAACAATAGCTCTATCTTTAAAAACGAATCCTTTCAATAACTCTATCGTAATGGCTCCTAAAGGGGAGAAAGCTGGTAAAGGAGATGAAGACGAAAAAGCTAAGATGTCTACTAAAGTGAAGAAACCTCCACCAATTAGTGCTTATTATTCACCTAAAAGCCAAACAGATACATCTATTATCTCATCTAAATCATCCCTGGAACCAATATTTGAGACAAGTGTTACCAACTTATCAGAGTATATCACGAATACTAACTTAACAGTAGCTCTAGATACTTTATATAATAAAATTAAATCTGACTTGGACCAGCACTTCAGAGAATATAGAGAAGAATTGACTCAGTTAAGAACGTCTATTGCCTTGCAATCTGAAGATATAGACATTCTACAAACAAAATGTAAGGACTTACAATCCCAGAATGAATCTATGAAGCTAGAAATAACAAAGCAAGATCTTAAGTTAGCCGACCTTGAAGATAGATCTCCAGTGCCCCCCCTAGGATATTCCTTGCCCCCCCTGTTGCCCCCCCGCCGAATTTGGAGTCACCCAGGACAGTCCCGCAATGGGACTTTAACCCCTTGACTGCTAACGACGGCATGGTGCCGTCGGTAGCAGTCCCAGTCAGGTGCTAACGACGGCACCATTCCGTCACTAGCACTACCCTACGTTGATGGAGGTCTGTGGACCTCCATCACCACCTACCGCCGCCCGGTGACGTCTCGCGTAATGACGCGATGACGTCACCGCGCAACTTTATTAACAACTGACAATTGTCAGTTAAAGAGGTATGGGGGCATGCTGCTTAGATGCCTGTATCTCAGGCATCTAAGCAGCTACAGACCCCCAACATATACCGTTGGAAAGGTAATTACTTCTTTGACTGTAAAGTTAAAAAAATTATTTAAACATAAAGTAGTTTAACATAAAAAAAAAAAAAGTACTCTAGCTAAATGATCCACTGTGGTAGCCAATGTTACCACAGTGATCATATAGCTATAAAAAGTCACATTCCCTTTTTAAAAATGGCCGATACTAATTTTTAATCCCATGATCCCTTTGATCATGGGGTTAAATTTTGCCAACGGTAGAGGGAGTCAATTTTTGAAATCCTGATGAACTGCAAATATTATTAAAATCAGCCATTTAGCCTGTGCAGTACGTGAGTAACCATCTTATCCCTGGAGCGCCTTGCATTTTTACTGCAAAACTTATTTTTGCTATAAAAGTGATTTTTTTCTCCCTTTACCATCATTTCTTTGGGATTGTAAGGGGGAAAGAATGGTGTGTGCTTCTGTGAGTGAATGTATGGAAAGTATGCTTCTGCGAGTGAATGGCGATATGAAAGGCGTGTGAGTGATCAGTAATTAGGGTTGAAGCCTTGACGTGGCATTACTGCTCACATAGGAAGTTAAATTATGGTACAAAAAGTACACATTTGCAAGAACTACACCCCTTGGCGCATCAAATGAGGGGCTGTATGTGTTTCTAGTACAAACCTGGAGTGCGCAAGACACAAATGAACATGTCGCTATGGTTAGAAAAAACATATTTTCTAGCCAAAGCGACATATTCCATCATTATTTGTGCAGCCAACTTTTGTCCTAGAAATACATGTAGCCCCTCAATTGAAGCTCCAAGGGGCGTAGTTTCTTAAAATGGATGAATTGTCCGAATGAGGAAGAGCATGAGTTAATATGTGGATGAATTGTCTGAATGAGGGAGAGCATGAGTTAATGTGTGAATGAGTTGTCTGAATGAGGGAGAGCATGAGTTAATATGTGGATGAGTTGTCTGAATGAGGGAGAGCATGAGTTAATATGTGGATAAACTGTCTGAATGAGGGAGAGCATGAGTTAATATGTAGATGAATTGTCTAAATGAGGGAGAGCATGAGTTAATGTGTTTGTGTGTATCATAGATAGTATAATTGTGGAAGGGCAAAGATGGCACTAGCAGGATGTTTGAGCCTTGGGGACCAAGATGGCACAGGCAGGGTGTGTATGGGACAAAGATGGCAAATCTTATGTGTGTTATCTGGGTGCTGGCCAGGTTCTATGTGGGCAGTGTGAACGCCAGGGCTGACTTTGGGGTGTGCAACCTGTGATCTATGCCTGTAATTTAGGGGGTTTAAAATATACCTTTAATGCCGTGTTTTTATGTGAATTCCAAATGATCTATACCTGCAAAGCTGGGTTACTGTGTTATTCTGTAGATCCATATCTGGTATGCTATGTTTCCATACATTATTTATGTATACCTGCAAATACAGGGCTTGTATGTCTTGTTCAGTTGATTAATACCTGCAATGCTGTTTCCATGTATTTATTTGATCTATACCTGCAATGCTACATTCCATATATTATTATTGTATACCTGCAAATACAGGATTTGTATGTCAGATTCTGTTTATTTGATATATACCTTCAGTGCTGAGATCACAAGTGAATTTCAATTGATCTATACATGCAAAGCTGGGTTTGTGTGTTAATGTGTTGATCTATACCTCCTATCAGCAGCAGGATATAATATTTATATATATATATATTTATATATATCGGCAGCAGGGACTAATATTAATATATATGGGCAGCAGGGGCTAATATATATATATCAGCAGCAGGATCTAATATTAGGCCCTGAAATCATTTAGTGCAAAAGTTAAGGTATTGTGTTGTTTAAAGGATTTCAAAGATTAGTCGTACTAAATTGTGGCTTCAGGCTTCCCATGTTGAATGATCAAGTATTGTATTGTCCAATAACAAAAGTATCATTCCATAGCACATTACTTTTGGCAATATATATATATATATATATATATATATATATATATATATATATATTTATACCGGTGTGTGTGTATATATATATATATATATATATATATATGTTTTTTCAGTGGTATGATTAAATGGTGGAAATTATTAATGCCCCCCCAGTTTGACTGTGGTATCTTGTGTGCTATATATTGTTTCTAGAGTCGCCACTGTAGATCTCGAAGGCAAAACCTAAAAATCCGAGGTATCCCAGAAGAAGTTAAAGATCTCGAAGTATACTTGAATGAACTATTATCAACATTTGTGGATCATGATATACAAGACCATATGCCGATTGAAAGAATGCATAGACTCTCCAAGAGATGTCATGGTTCGTTTTAATAACATTCGCTTAAAAGAAACTTTGGTTAAGGAATTGAGGAAAAACCCTACTAAATCAGAAAAATTTGCAACGTTAACAACATTCTCGGATCTCTCACGAGCAACTAGGCTTCAAAGGAAGAAATTTATGGATGCTACTATATGTCTTCGGCGAAATAATATTTTGTATTCGTGGGGTTTTCCTACAAAATTAAGAATTGTATACCAGGGAAAGACGTATATTTGCAACGATCATATACAGGCTGAGGAATACTTATCCAAATGGAAGTTATCTTAATCCATTTGTCTCGTTACAAATTATGATTTAATATGGGGATATGTTGGGAGCATAACAGGTTCTTCCTTCTACAAAAAAATGTTTGTTTTTTTTCTCTCTCTTTCTCTTTCCCATATATATTAATACTTATATGCTTATGGGTATTTATTTAAGCACCGAAGTAAGGTAATATGTAAGATTTACTCTTAGGGGTAATAGACACAGACTAATACATCAACATTCACATGATTACAGTTATCTTTTTTACTTACACTTATTACACCGAATTAAATTTTGTAGAGCTGTAAAAATATTGTTCAACATATAATTTTATAAACACTGTTAAGCTAAACACTTTTGTTTGGATTTTTAAAGGTGTAAGAATATAATAATATTATATTTTTATTTTCTTGACTATATCACCTGTTATGGAATTTATAGATACATATATATATATATATATATTTTATTTATTTATATACATTTTTTTTTATTTTTTAATATGTCTCAATATCCGTAGGCTTATGGGTATTCACTTAATAACTTAATATACCCATATTTAATTCATTGATTTAAGGTTATAAATTATGATTAGAAAGAGTCACTCACAGGAGTAATAGTCACAGATTAATATATATTAATATTCACACGACTATATTATTATTATTTATCTATGGTAATTACACTTAACACATTGAATTAAATTATTTAGACTTTTAAAATTATTGTTTAATAAAAAATCCTATAAATACTATTAATCTAAACACTTTTGCACTGGACTTTGTAGCCTGTATTCAAATAGAAGTGGAGACTTTTTAAATAGCACACAAAAAAGGACTAGAATGACCCTATATTTTTATAATTTTAGTTTTCAAGACTATATCATTTGTTATGGAATTTAAAGGTTTTTTTTTTGTTTTTTTTTCTTTTTCTTCTTCTCTGCTCACCGGTCTGGCGATACGCTAATACTTCTCTGTTGCTTCAGGGAGTTTTTTCTTGCTAATGACGGATTAATGGTTTTTCCTTCATGGCACGAAGAGAATGAATGTTTTTTATGTGTGTGAATGTTTAAGGAGTGATGCTCCAAGATTAGGGATTTTTGAGAAGAGGACGATTCTGGGAAATAATGTAATAACCGGCTCCACGGAAATTCGAAATTTATATGTCTCTTAAATTACTCACAATCAATGCACAGGGCCTAAACTCTCCGCATAAAAGATCTCTATTATATAATACATTGATTAAAGAAAGGGTGGATATTGCATTTGTCCAAGAGACACATTGGTTAAGATCTAAGGGAGAATTGTTATGGAAATTCCGCAAGTATGGTGATGTCTTTACATCCTCTCTCCCAGATAATAAAAAAGGGGCGTGGCGATATTAATTGCATCTAAGAATAAATTTGAGTATGTTTTTCATGATATCGATCAGAAGGGTAGGAGGCTTATCCTTATCTGCAATATAAACGATGTTACCTACACGCTTGTTAGTTTATATTCTCCATCTGAGGGATCAACAAGATTCATAAATAAATCAATGGAAGTAATTGAAAATTTTTCGAAAGGGATATTAATTATAGCGGGAGACCTAAACTGTATATCCGACATAGAGAAAGATAGCAAACCACTTAAAAAGCGAAAAACGGATACATCTCTGGAAGCTAAAGCAGAAGCCTTTTCTACCTCCCTATTCAACCATGATCTGTATGATGTTTGGAGAGTCCAACATCCAGATGAAAAGGATTATTAATTTTTTTCAAAGGTACATAAATCCTACTCACGTATAGATTATTTTCTAACCCCAAATTATAATCTAGAAAAATGTATCTCCTCATTTATAGGGAATATCTCATGGTCGGACCATGCTCCAGTGTATGTCTCTATAAAGGACAACCCCCACTATAAAATAAGATCTCGATGGACTCTTAATGAAACTATTCTAAAAAGAGATATAGATAAGGATGAGTTAATAGAACAGACAAGGTCCTTTTTAGAATAAAATGATAATAGGGAGACTTCAGACCTGAACCTCTGGTGTACACTTAAATGTGTCCTAAGGGGCTATTTGATTAAAAAGGGAGCTTGGTTAAAAAAATGAGAGGAAAGGAGCTTGCAGACCTTTATATAGATCTGGCATTACTAGAGAGGACAAATAAACAAAATCTTTCTCACGACCTCTGCAAACGGATAGAGAGTATCCAAAACTTAATAGTTACTAAACTTAAATTTAAAACTGAAATATCGATGGAGAGATTGAAATCAAGATGGTATTGTATTAATAATAGGGTAGGTAAAGATCTAACTAAAAGATTAAAAGCCCAAGGCCAACAATTTAAAATTAAAAGAATTCTATATAATGGAGAAACCTGTATATCACCAAAACAAATTAGTAATGCATTTAAAATCTATTATGAAGCTCTATATAAAACTTACCTGAATCTCCTGTTCCTTTATCTGATATTACTCAATTTTTGGAGAACCTTGGTCTTCCAAGACTGTCGGAAGAAAAGTTATTAGAGCTGAATAAACCCTTTTCTTTACAAGAAATTACGAATGTAATTGTTACACTCAAATGAAGGAAATCTCCTGGCCCAGACGGCTTTTCAGCGTTATTTTTCAAAATCTTAGATCCGGTGATCTCTCCTATCTTGCTAAGATCATTCAACTCTATCGCCCTAGGTAAGGAATTTCCAAAAGAAATGCTGGAAGTAACTATATCATCTATCCCAAAACCTGGAAAGGATCCTACTTTAGTCTCTAACTATAGACCTATTTCTCTTATTAATATCGACGTCAAGATATATGCAAACATTTTGGCCACAAGATTGGCTCAAGTAATTAGAGATCTCATTCATCCCGATCAGGCAGGATTTATCCCAGGTAGAGCAGGCGAAGAAAATACTAGTCGTATTTTTAAAATCATCGAAAGTATTCATAGAAATAAAATTCCCTCGGTTATAATGGCCCTAGACGCCCAAAAGGCTTTTGATCGGGTAAAATTGGAGATTCTTAATAGAAACTCTTCGAGCATTCGGTTTCAATGGATTCTCCCTTTGTTCAATAATGGCGCTTTATTCAAAGCCGGTGGCTAAAATAAAAGGACCCATGTTAGATTCGGAATGGTTCCTTATTCGAAATGGGACTCGGCAAGGATGCCCACTGGCTCCTTTGCTTTATGCTCTAATAATTGAGCTCCTGGCGATCTTTATCAGAAACTCCATGAACATTCAGGGTATAAAAATTGGTAAATATGATTATCGTATTACCCTCTATGCTGATGACGTTCTTCTAACAATGTCCTCTCCACCGACATCTGTCCCTGCCTTGCTTGAAAGAGTTGTGAGATTCGGACAATATTCTAATTATAAACTTAATATATCTAAAACACAGATAATTCCATTCTATTTATCAGAATCTCAGATTAATTTAATTCAAACACAGATTCAGATTAATGATTATTCTATATATATAGATTATCTAGGGATTAAAATTGGAGCAGCTTTAGAAGAAACTTCGGTTCTAAATCACAAAAAACTCTTTTTAGAGGTAAAATCTATGTTATATAACTGGGGAAAACTCGAGTCCTCTTGGATGGGAAGAATTAATATCCTTAAGGCTTATATTATACCCAAAATTCTTTATCTTTTTAGATTAATTCCTTTCCAAGTTCCCAACCAAACGATTACAGATTGGGATAATTTATTTTCTCGATTTGTTTGGGTGGCAAAAATGGTTAGACTACCAACAGATTTGCTCAAGAGAGACATAGAAGCTGGAGGTCTTGGCTATCCAGATCTAAAAAGCCTGTATGAAGCCTCCCAATTAAAGTTTATGATAGCTTGATATCTTGTGAAACAAAAAGAGGAACCAGGATGGTATAATATAGAGAGATATATTTGTAAAAATTTTGATCCGTTTCTATTTTTTTGGATGCCTCAAACCCACTTTAGAAAGAAAAAAATCCCTAGTTTAATAATTAATAACACCTTATCTTCCTTTTATAAAATTCAAAAAAAATTCGAAGATAAGGTATTATTTACAAAAAACTGCCCTTTAGATGTCCTGTCCTCCTTTGTTCCGGACCTTACGTTTGATAAATGGAAATTGCTAGGTATAAGGGAAGTAGGTGATCTCTATACGGGAACCCAAATTACCTCCTTTCCTTCTCTGATCGAGGTATTTGGAATACCTTCAAATGATTTATTTAAATATATTAGAATAAAACACCTCTTAATATCTAACCCTCCTCCTGACACTTCTCCTTGGTATAAATTCATAACTTCCTGTAATTCTAAAAGAACAATCTCTAAAATATCGAAATTTTTAAAGGATAATAAAATCCTTAAGAAAAGTAAAGCTCAAAAACAGTGGGAGAAAGACTTCAAATTCTCGATACCTTTACTAACATGGAACATGGGCTGGGTGGTTACTAGAAAAGCAACCCATTGCTTAAATCTCCAAGAACATTTCTTTAAACTCATTTATAGATGGTACATGGTCCCGGTCCGAATAGCAAAATTCCAACCAGTAAAGGGAGCTCTTTGTTGGCGTTGTCATATGGACACAGGTACACACAAACATATCTGGTGGGACTGTGCATATTTATCTTAATTACAACTAACTGATTTATTTTTTAAATTATTTGGGTTTAATATAACGCTATCTCTGCAGAATTTTCCCTTACACATTGATTTCCCTAGAATCAATGCGAACGAACAAATGCTCTGGATTAATGTTTTACTAGCCTTTAAAATCAGTCTGGCAAGGAATTGGAGGAGTCAAACTCTTCCAACATGGTTAGAGATTGAAAATCAAATAAAACAACAATGTAGTGCTGAAAAGTATTTTTTCAAAGAGGCTAATATAATAGAGAAACATGAATTGATTTGGGATCGTTGGTCACATATAACTACCTAAATGCTATAGTATACCTATGCATTGATACAAATATATATACATATATTTTTTATTTTTTCAAACTCCGTGGAACCAAAATTTTTGAATTCTTCCTCCTCTATATTTTAGATCCCTTTACTAGGAAGCAGAATGTATGTATGATAATATGTATGAAGAGTATTACAGGATTGAATTTTGATACTAGCTCAACAATGTAATATATTGCATTCTCTGTATACTCTATTATACTTTATTTATGAAGTGAAGTCTGTCTTTGTCTGTTTTAATGTTTGCCCTATTAAATATTTAATAAAACATGAATTTAAAAAAAAAAAATGTTCTCATCAGTGGCGTCGGCAGGGGGGGCCATGGCCCCCCCTACATTATGCTGTGCCCCCCAGTGTGCCCCCCCAATTGACCCGGCTCACCGCCGGGAAACCGGGACATTTCCCGGTGTGCCGGCACATTCTGTTGAAATTGCAGCCGATGCGGCTGACAGTTTCAAAGCGGCTGTAAAACCGAAGCCGTTTTACAGCCGCTTTGAAACTGTCAGCCGCCGGCCGCTTAATGGCTTGCCGGCATGCCGATCATTGAGGCTCTTCGTCCCGCCCCTTTGAAGATGCTCAAGGGGGCGGGCACTTACGGAACAGATGCTGTGACAGGGAGCACGCGGTAGAAGAGCAAGAGAGCAGCGGTGTTGAGGCGGAAAAACGAAGACCTTCAAAAAAGTAATTATTTAATTAAAAAAAATATTTGATAAGCAGAAGGGTCTTCAAATGTAATGTGTTATTAGAAGTAAGTACACCAGATCTCACTGGAGGAGGCACATTAATAAGGCGGGGGCTGCCTTGGGAAAATTAAATACAAAAAGATGGGGGCTGGCAGGCTGGGGACATAATTACACATCGGGGGGGGGTTAATACACATTTGTATGGGGGCCATTATAATAACCATTACAAGGGGTTGGTGCATCAATACACAAGGGAGGGGGGCAGGCTGGGGGCATCAAATAAATCAATACACAAGGGAGGGGGGCTGGCTGGTGGCATCAAATAAATCAATACACAAGGGAGGGGGGCTGGCAGGGGGCATCACATAAATCAATACACAACGGAGGGGGGCTGGCTGGTGGCATCAAATAAATCAATACACAAGGGAGGGGGGCTGGCTTGGGGCATCAAATAAATCAATACACAAGGGAGGGAGGCTGGCTGGGGGCATCAAATAAATCAATACACAAGGGAGGGGGGCTGGCTGGGGGCATCAAATAAATCAATACACAAGGGAGGGGGGCTGGCTGGTGGCATCAAATAAATCAATACACAAGGGAGGGGGGATGGCTGGGGGCATCAAATAAATCAATACACAAGGGAGGGAGGCTGGCTGGGGGCATCAAATAAATCAATACACAAGGGAGGGGGGCTGGCTGGGGGCATCAAATAAATCAATACACAAGGGAGGGGGGCTGGCTGGGGGCACCAAATAAATCAATACACAAGGGAGGGAGGCTGGCTGGGGGCATCACATAAATCAATACACAAGGGAGGGGGGCTGGCTGGGGGTATCAAATAAATCAATACACAAGGGAGGGGGGCTGGCTGGGGGCATCAAATAAATCAATACACAAGGGAGGGGGCTGGCTGGGGGCATCAGATAAATCAATACACAAGGGTGTATAGCAAAACTGCACAAAGGAGGGGCTGGGGGGGCACAAATACACAAGGGGCAATACACACAAACAATAGAGCAATGTGGAAAGCATTTTTATACTAGTAGTAGTAGTTTATAATTAATAATATTAGTAGGTTATCCCATCCTGAAGTGGGGGTCCATGTGGCAGCAGAGCCTGTCCTGGTGTATGTGTTTGGGTGTCAGTGTGGCAGAGCCTGTCCTGATATGAGTTTGGTCATCTGTTTCCTGGCACTTTACTTGCTGTAGAGGGTTAAATAGAACTTTGTAATTTTTATTTATCCAGATTTTGTGGTCACTTCAGAGGACAAAACTTTCTAGGCCTAGAAATCAGAGGAAAAGTAAAGGTTTTGTGTTATTTCAATCTGAATATATTATTAAAAGTTAGATGTTGGTTCAGAGTTTGTGAAACTCAATTCTTGATTACAGTATACAGGACGCTATTCCCCTTTGGTTTCACAGGCCTTCACAGACCAAGTGGTACTCAGCTTAGTTATATGCAGCTGTATGCATTGTGTTATCTGTGATGAGGTGTTCATTTGGTGACGCAGCGCTAAGATGGTTGTGATGCATTAATGGCTAAAAGTTTTGTTGAAGTTTCCATTATGTATAATCTCCTTAATTTATTTGGGCCTTTTAACTTTTTTTGCTTTCTGGGATTTTCATAATGTGATAAAAAATAATGATTTATAGTTGTTTGGATGTCAAATAGTGTGTCAAATTCTGTTGATCTGTATCTGCTATGTTTCCATACATTATTTATGTATACCTGCAAATACAGGTTTGTTTTTTTTATCTCATTCAGTTGCGTGTGCTGTTTCCATGTGTTGTTTATTTGATCTATACCTGAACTACAGGGTGTAAGTAAAAGAGCGGTATGGTTTAGTGAATGAGGGGACAAAGGGACTCTGGGGATGATTACAGGGGAGAGGACCTCTCAATGTCACGGTGCAGTCAGAAGGAGGGAACACTGCACTGACTCTCACTGTCTTCCCCTGATCTGCAGTCAGTGTGGCATATATATTGGCTGCAGGGGCTAATATTAATATATATCGGAAGCTGGGACTAATATTTATATATATCGGCAGCAGGGGCTAATATTAATATATATTGGCTGCAGGGGCTAATATTTATATATATTGGCTGCAGGGACTAATAATATATATCGGCAGTAGGGGCTAATATTAATATATGTTGGCAGCAGGGTATAATTTCTATGTATATCGGCAGCAGGGTATAATATAAGTATGTATCCGCAGCAGGGGCTAATATTAATATATATCCGCAGCAGGGGTTAATATTAATATATATCGGAAGCAGGGTGTAATATTTCTATATATCGGAAGCAGGGTGTAATATTTATATTTATTGTCAGCAGGGGCTAATATTAAAGAATGAAAAATAACTCACTTTAGCTGTTATTTTGAAATCATATTTTAATCACAGTCTTTACTTCAAAGAGATAAGTGCATATTATGTAGTTAAAAATGCACGTCTAACGTGTGTGTGTGTGTATATATATATATATATATATATATATATATATAGTGTATATGTACCGTTTTATAATTGGCCCCCCATGTGCCCCCCCTAAATATGAAAGCTGGAGACGCCACTGGTTCTCATACAAATATTTATTTTCTGTTGTATTAGTATACCATTATATATGTATATGTACATGTATGTGTATGTATGTGTATGCCATTGTCATGAAGGGTTCAAAAATTAACAAACCCTTCAGCCACAAAGGGTTAAAGCTTACATAATATAATATTTTCAGACAGCTGTATATATGTCACAAGTCGGCAGATGACATGCATGGATCAGCAATTGTTATATGACAGGTTTCCCCTCCAAAAGGCACGTGAGACAACATATATTTCTTATGGAGATCTCCAGACAGCCACATTTTAAACCTTTTTTTCTGAGTGCATTGTTTGGTGGAATAATGCCTGAATACTTTTTTCTTCCATTTTCAGCACTATTAACCTATTAAATCCTTCATGGCGTTCCATGTCCTCATGAAAAAAACATGCCTAAAACTATACATGGATAGCGCGGATCATCATAAATAAAGTAGCGGCGTGCGCCCATGCACACCACTTCCCGACTGTTTCCGGTGCAGGCGGCTGTGTGCTGCTGATCGGTCGGATTCACTAATGACTGATCATCAGCCTCAAAAAGAGAACAAAAAACATTACAGCCTAATGGCAGTAGCCCCACCCCCCACACACCTGCAAAAAATAAATTACAAATAAAAATAAGGAAAAGTAAAAACGTACATTCACATTTTATAAAGCATTTTCATTTTTTTTTTAATTTTAAAAAGGGGGTGATGACTCTCTGGGTTACACTCCCATTACCTTTAGCTAGGCTGATGATAAGGTTGATGGGAGCTGGCATAGAGAAAAGGCATTTTGAGAAAAACAAAAGGCTGGCATACTTGTAAGAATGTATCTTTTTAGGTAAGCTTTTTATATAGTGTATTATGTAATTTAACCTTTTATTTTCTGTGTGTCTGCACTGCCCTATTCTGTATGGTGTTGTGCAGTGAAATGAGTGTGTCATTTAGTCTGCCCTGTAGATTTAAACAATTTTACTTTTGTGGGGGTATTTTGAACTGGTGGGCTGCTAAACAGTCACAAATGAGATATAGGCTACAGAAAATAAAATTGAAAAACTTCAGGTTCAGAAAAGGGAAACAGCATGTTCCTGGTAACTTCCAAAAACCATTAAAAAACCTACATGTGTTGGGTATTTTCAAAATCAGCAGCCTTACATTAATCAATTTATGGTCAACTGAACTGATTTTGGGACAATTACTGTAATGGGTTGCTTAGTTAGGGTTATAGATACCCTATGAATCCTTCGTCTGTCCCTCCAGGATAGTCTGCAGCCTCAAAAGGCTAATAGATGGATCTTTGTCTTAGATCACAAAAGTAGTCACGACCACGATTGTGAAGAACAAATGGAACATTTTATTGTTGTAAAACATAGCCTTATATATCCACATAATTGAATTAACATTAATAAACAGGTACATGTAGACGACCCAACTTTTAATCCCCTTTGGCTACTGAATATCCTCCTGGCAGTAATCCTGTTAATGGGATTTGTTAACACAATGGAGTTCCTGCTTGAGCCATGTTTGTTTGGCAGCCAGGCTGGAGCCATCTCTGTCTACCTTGGGGCCCTGTATGACAGGTCATTCTGTCACAATTACTATGGGCAAATTGTTGACATCTGAGATCCACTGATGATTTGTGAAAACACAAAAATATGTTGGTGAATTTAAATATACTCAGTGAGTTATTGTGACATACCTCATGTTATTTGCATGGTTTTTTTTATTAGTAAACTGGTCACCTCTATGTTTCTTTTAGGTTTATCGTGCAGTTTCAAAATTCTGAAGACGGCTGATACCCTTACTGACAGGCATAGAAAATTGGGAATGGATTTTTTTGAGACAAAACTATATCACATAACCCCAAAAGCGGATTCCTAAGCACTGAACAAAATCCAAATAAAATATACGATTTGATGAAAATACATGATTTTGATCTAAGACTTCTTCAAAATGTCTACATATCCCTGTCAAAATGCCAGGTTCTTATGATTTTAAAGAATGAGACAAAGATAAATAAAATGTCAGAACCTTTTCCACCGTTAATGTGACCTATAACGTGAACAATTCAATTGCAGAATAAACCGAAATCTTTGAGGATGGGGGGAAACCTCACAATAACCTGGTTGCATAAGTGTGCACACCCTTAAACCAGGCATGTCCAAACTTTTTTCGAAGAATGCCAGATTTCATGAAGTGAACATGTGCGAGGGCCGACATTCTTTGAACCATTAAAATTAAATGCAAATTAACTATTTTATGCAAAGTTTATTGAAAATGGCATACTTTTCATTTTGTGACTTGGATGACAAATCTAAACCGGTGTTAAATCACTCTGCCTTTAATATAAAAAAAACCAGATCTATATTTGGGCAACTTACCTGTGGACTTATTAGTCCGGAACGCGGGCCGCAATTGGCCCTCGGGCCGGACTGCTGGACATGCTTGCCCTTAAACTAATACTTTGTTGAAGCACCTTTTGGTCTTATTACAGCAATCCGTCTTTTTGGGTAGGAGGCTATTAGCATGGCACATCTTGACGTGGCAATATATGCCCACTCTTCTTTGAAAAAGTGCTCCAAATCTGTCAGATAGCGAGGACATCTCCTGTGCACAGATCTGGGCTCTGGCTGGGCCATTCCAAAACATTAATCTTCTTCTGGTGAAGCCATGCTTTTGTGGACTTGGATATGTGCGTTGTCGTGCTGAAAGCTGAACTTCCTCTTCTTCTTCCTTGAAGATTTTGTGTCAAAATTGTCTGGTATGAGGAACTGTTCAGAATCCCCTCCACCCTGTCTAAGGCCCGGTTCCAGCTGAAGAAAAAACAGCCCCAAAGCAGGATGCTGCCGCCACCATGCTTCACTGTGGGTATGGTGTTCTTTGGATGATGTGCAGTGTTGTTTTTGCGCCAAACATACCTTAAATGTGATTGGTTAATTCTGAACATAGCCCCAGTTATAAGAGGGTGTGTACACTTATGCAACCAGGTTATTGTGAGTTTTTATATCCACTATATATGTATATATAATTTATTCTGTTACAGTGTTGATCTATATGTAAAGTACCCAAAGGATAATACCAGTAATAGTTAAACACTGTGTCCATTTTAGTTGATACTTTCTTATCAATATTTGGATCCTATCCTTCAATTGGCCTTCTGCCACTTACTACATATAATTCATATGGTTTGCACTAGATATAAGTCATATTTGTTGAGTTCAAATATACTCTCTAATTTTACAAAGCATGTGTACCAAATCCCCTGGCATTAAGCATTAATCAGTACCCTTTGTCTACTACAAAACACAAATATCTAATTTAAAGAATAGGCGCAATGGCTTATTAAAAGAGAAGTTGGAATTATTAAAGGGATACATGTTTTAGTTTACAACAGTCAAACTTTTCATAAGGTAGCCATAACTGAATGCACCCTTTACATTAGAATGTGCCTTCAGCACAACCTAGATTTGGTACACTTCCAGTTAGACATTTTTATACAAGCCTAAAATTATTACTGGTCAACCACTAAAATTAGTCCTTAGGCAAGAGGGCTTGGGTGGTAAATAATGGGAAAATGTATAGAAATGTGATGATTAAGCTAATTACAATAAATAAATTATTATCCATATTAGAGAGTTTTAATATATGGGAGTGAATTGTAGTGATAAGGGGACTACACTCATTATTTGATTGGTTTCCTATAATACATTTTTTGATCGCGGTCATAATTATTTGATCAATTTTCTATTGATAAATTGTGTCCCCAGCTAGCTAGGAGTGGGACCAAGCACTGGCAGCGATTTAGAGGATCCCTAAAGTACCATAAGGTCTGGGCAGACACGGTGAAATCATGGTTCCCTCATAACTCCCTCTGGAAAGTTAGGAAGTATTTGCAAATGACCCCCATCAAAATATGGCAGGTGGCACCAGAGCTTCACTGCCTTAGCCATTTTAGCCAAGTCTCATTTCCCATCTCCAACAAAAATAAATGAATGCCCCAATCTGCATGAGGTCAGATCACTGGACTTCACTACCCGCTCAAAATTTACATACCCCCCCCACATTCAACTATGCATCATGCAGGGCCAGTTGGAGTAACTTGACTGGGATGGCGATATATTGTTATATAGTTAATTCATTGATATTAAATGTTTCATCTCCATTTATATTTTGGTTTAATGAACCACAAACCCGGGTCTTTTGTCACTAGCTGTTAAAGAATGTTACATATTTTAGAACACAGAGTCCTTCTAATACCGTTCATACGTGTTGTTAACATGGCCCTAATTACACCGTGTACTGAATGCTAGTGGAAGCCGCAGGTACTCAAACAGTTAAGCCGGGACCTGTTGGCTGAGCTGTCCCGTCTAACGTTCCTACACAACAGCAGCCACAAACACAACAACCTCCGCGCCTCCCTTCTAACTCCTTTCAATGACCGACCACTAACGAAAACAACCTCAAGCAGAGGACGAGCACTGCGCGTGCGCAAACACCGAGTTGTTTTTATAATTCCCTGGGCGGCCATTTTTGTTTAGGGCAAATCTGTTATCGAACCTGGCGTCGTGCCTCCTTGTTACTCCTGCAAGCTTTATAATTCTCAGTCCTGACAACCACGTGGTAAGTTACACTTGTCTATTGATTTAATTAAAAAATGCAGACTTTTTTTTTTCTTTCAAAACACCAAATCAGTCAAATCCAGTGCATTGCTGTGCATATATTGCTATATTATTTACTTAGCGCTGTAAAATGCGACTGCTACAAATGTCATTTCAGAATTGTTTATTTTTGGTGTAAGCTCCATTAACCCGTCCAGGGTGTGAAACGGTTTAAACATTATGGAAATTAGCATTTCTAATAACGAGCGTAGTCAGGGGACGGGCATGACGGTTCATTCACAGACTGTTGTGGAAGGAGCAGTCGGACTCAGGACAAATACTTATTGTATGTAGAACATAGAACAGCACCAGTGGGGTTTATTCACTAAAGCCTGGGGTGACAGGGCAGTTGTGGTTGGAAGTCACTGAATTCGCTTTGCATTCTAAATGGACACCTCTGGCAAATATAGGGTTATTACTGTCATAATGACATTGAATTTAAATGTTTAACTCCCACATTAGTGAATAAAGCAATCAGGTTGGTATTTATGCCATCAAATGGATGCCTCAGCCTCTGTGTGGCCTGTTTAGGGTTTTGTGATATCCTCCTTGTAAATGCATGGGGGTATTTTGTATAGAATCCTCCCATATGCATTTGCCCCCTTTCCTTACTTCCAGTCATTGATGGTTGAGTAAACGCTGTGATCTGTGTAGATACAGGAAAGTTTCTTTCCTGTCACTGATTGGCAGCTTAAACTAGCCAATCTGTTTCAAGAATTATTGGTCTATCAAGGTGGAGCTTGCATCTTAGCAAAATGGGAACAGTTATGTCAGGTACATCATCAGCCTTGAAGGGACCTCTGAAAGTGTGTTGTGGTGCATGATGTCATTGTTGGGCATCACATCTAAAACAGTTGACATCACATGTTGAGAAGAGGAATTCCTCTGCTGTGGTATTAACTTCACATTATGTTGTTAGGAACTCCATTTACTACAACATAGAGTCTCAAACGGATTATGTTGCTTTAAATTCATAGCTACTTTTACTTGTAATTCTCCCGGATTACTCAATAGACCGTTATTTAATTATTCAGTAGGTTTAATGAATGCATATTAAAGTACTTACAAAAACTTAAATCATTTAATGGACGTAAAATAGTCCTGTCAGCATCTCTATGTGAACTCACTCTTACAATACAAAACAAACAGTATATCTGAGCCCAAAGCTGGCCAATTAGCTGAAATACACCAAAGAGTAATAATCACTTTTTTTTGTTTCACTGTTCCTTAAAAAAGTGAGCATTCCTGTCCTTTAAGGCTAGGTTTCCACTTGGGTTTTTGTCCTGCGTTATTTTCTTGATGAAAAACGCCAGAGCCAGCTCTGGAGACTGTGAGTATCCGCCTGCTGCAAGGCGAATATGTGGGGGCAGAGAAAATGAATACAGAGGATCTTGAAAACGAAGATATAAAGTGACACTTAGCTGCCATATGCATTAACCCCTTCGCGACCTTTGCCGGTTCAGGACCGTCATAACAAGAAGGTCACTAAATGACCTTTGACGGTCCTGAACCGTCAAAAAATTAAATAAGCTTAGAAAGTGATCAAGGATCACTTTCTTCGCTAAAACGGCCTTGCTGCAATGCCTCGATGTCGAGGCATTCAGCAAGGCCGAGATCGGCATCGGGGGCCATGTCTGGCCCCTCCCCGGGGCGTCAACAGCCGCCATACATTGTATGGCGGCGGACGCCCGTTTTAAAAGCGTTTAGGAGGCGATCAACGATCGCCTCCTAAACTTAAATGGTGTCGCTGGAATGCCTCGATCAGGAGGCATCCAGCGACACCAAACACTTACCTCTGGGTGGGCTGTGACCGCTCCGGAGAGCGGTCACAGCCGCCGCTGCCGGTGATCTTCGCCATCAAGCAAGATGGTGGCGGCCCGGGAAATAAAACAATAAAGACGAAAAAGTTCGCTAGAGGGTCTCCAGACCCTCTAGAGAACTGGCTCCACTTGCAGGTTGAATACAGGTACTGCATTCAACCATGCAAGTCAATGGAGCCCAGCTTTCTAATCACTATGTGATTAGTAAAATATTCAAAAAAAATAAAAATAAATAAAAAATGGAAAAAAAAATTAAAAAAAAATGTGCTAACATTTAAAAATAATTATGCAGTGATGTCACTAGATGAACCATCCAGTACCAGCAAAATGTGTAAAAAAAAATATAAAAAAGTATTAAAAAAATAAAATAAAATTAAAAAATAAAGTTTATTATTTTGAGCAAGTGCTAAAAATTCTCAAAAATCTCAACAAAGAGTTAAAATAAAAGCACTTCAAATACCCAAGGGGTGTCTAATATATAAAAAAAATGGCTGATGGGGTAAATTGGAGTGGCCTAGCTCAAATATAGGGCATAGGTACAGACTGACCAAAATGGAGAAAATAAGCGCACTTCCCAAATGTGGCATTTTAAATCTGAAACAACCCGACAAACCCATGCATGTCGGGTATCACTGCACTCAGGAGATGTTCCTGAACACACATTGGTGTGTTGTTTGACAGTGGCATATACCAGGACCTGTATATCTATAACTAAAGTACAATTTGTGTGAAAAAAAAAAATAAAAAATTACTATTACAAAGTTTGACAAAGTGTAGTTCTATAATTGGTGCATGGAAAGGGTTAAAATAACAGCATTTGGAATACCCTGGGGTGTCTAGTTTTCAAAAATATATGGTTTGAATGGGTTAAATTGAGTTAACCGGCTTCAAAGATATTCCAAAGAGGAGAGGGAGGCACAATGACCAAATGACCACCTGAATTACGCATGCCCCAAAAGTAGCCTTTTACCAGCCAAACAATCTGACAAACCCATGCATGTGGGGTATCGCTGTACTCAGGAGATGTTGCTGAACACACATTGGGGTGTTGTTTGACAGTGACATATACCAGCACCTGTATATCTATAACTAAAGTACAATTTGTGTGGAAAAAAAAATAAAAAAAATTACTATTACAAAGTTTGACAAAGTGTAGTTGTATAGTTGGTGCATGGAAAGGGTTAAAATAACAGCATTTGGAATACCCTGGGGTGTCTAGTTTTCAAAAATATATGGTTTGAATGGGTTAAATTGAGTTAACCTGCTTCAAAGATGTTCCAAAGAGGAGATGGAGGCAGACTGACCAGATTTGTTAAAAAAGATTTGGAAATCATAAAACGCTGCTTGTACTTATTGCCCTATAACTTACAAAAAACAGCAAAAAAACATAAAAACATTGGGTATTTCTAAACTCAGGACAAGTAGTAGAATCTATTTAGCAGGTTTTTTTACTTGCTTTTTTTAGGTGAGTAAAAGATTTTTCAAATAAAAGTCATAAAATGTGTTTTTTTTTCAATTTTTCACCATGTTTTTTTTATTTTTTTTATAGTAAATAAGATAATACGATCAAAATAATGGTATCTGAAGAAAGCCCATCTTGTCCTGAAAAAAACAATATATAACTTATGTGGGTGCACTAAATGGGTGAGGAGAAAATTACAGCTGAACACAAGCACCACAAAAGTGTCAAAACAGCCTCGGTCCCACAGGGTACAAAACGAAAAATGAGCCCGGTCCTTAAGGGGTTAAAGCAGCATTAATGTTCTGTAATATTATTATTATTATTAAACTTTATTTATAAAGCGCAGACGGATTCATACTTTGTGTCATACCTATAGCTATGGCTATCTGTAACACGGGGCAAAGGGGCAGCTAGGCCCAGGATTACTTTAGTGCCCCATGGCACTACTGATCTCTGTATTTATGGGATTATTCAGACACTGCATACTATTTGATAGCACTTTGGAAAGGAGCGTTCCATGTACTGCATATATGATCAGTGGTTTACAAGCGACAGTGAAAATTCCTTTACAGGGAGGAGTTACACAGGGACGGTGATAGAAAAAGCTTGTTTCTCCAGTAAATCCACATTAACTGACACATCTGGACCGAGGACACCTGTCACAGATCAAGGACCCCGTCACAATTAACAGGTAACAGTTCGTGTGAACACGACGAGGCTGATTCTCACTGCATTTTGAACGGTCCTTGGCAGGGGAGAAGATCCTGAAGTGCATTGTAGTTATAAATTGTTGTCTCTTCCAGTCTCCAGAAGTTTGGATCTATGTATTGAAGGCTGGATAGCCTTATCGTATCATAATACATGGCTAGAAATGAACTTGTGTGCTATTTTTTGGGATTATGGAAATCTGGTTTGCTATTTGTATGCATTAAAAGTAATTCAAATGTCAAATTGCATAAAACATAAAATGAAGCCCAACAGAAATGCCTTTCCCCCCAGGTTGAGTGCAGTAGGTATCCAAGTTGTAAATCTTTGAAAGTGTGTTTTATTGCTTGAGTTCATTTTAGTGCATTTTCCATTTGAAAATACGTATATGAACATTTTTTATTGTAAGTAGGTGTATAATGTATCAATTTGTTCTGCACTCGGATTAATTTAGTACATTAGTCTAACATGCGTAAAACAGAGTAAATGTCCTATTACTAATATTGCATTAGAATGCGTTTCAGATGCATATACTAGAACAGTTGTAGTATTTGCATAATATCATGTTAGCCGCACGTTCGCCCTTTGTATGCGTTCTAGTTTTTTTTCCGTAGGGCTTTCCCTTGAAGACGTGCCCCAGAGCAGTTTTGTAATTTTGTGATTCCTTGTATGCCATCTGAACACTTGCCATTTTATGAATATTTATGAGTTCTCTAAAGATCATTTACTTAAGGCTGGAAAAAAATTACTTACTGTGCAATTTCAACTATTAAAAACTTTGTTGAGTGGAATGGCAGTGGAAATGTTTTACATTGTAAACCCCAACAAGCAGGGCCTTGATGGCATCGTATTATTGTTTTCTCCTCACTATTCTTGACCGAAGTTCTCTCCTCTCTTTCCCTGTCAGTGCTTTGATTGCGGTCCCTGCACGCTGTACGTATAGAATGTTGCCATTTTGCCTGTTACGGTAACGACAAAAAAAATATATAGTGATTCAAACTGTGGAGATTTTTTTATATGTTTATCTTTTGCAGGACATGGACGGCTCATCTGAGTCCCAACTAAACACCAGTTCTGGAACAAAGCAAACCAAAATTATGTCTGACAAGGACTGGATACGGAAATGGGAAAAAAAAGAGATTGGATTTCATGAAGAGAAAGTACATAAGTGAGTTCAGATTTTATTTGTTTTTTCTTAGTTTGCCTCACACTAAAGGCAAGTCTGTTCTATACAGTTCCATATCGGTTACATGAAACAGTTTATCTACTAAACACATATTTAGTATAATAACTAATATGCATTTTAAAATGTAAAAAAAACCCAGACTTTTATTCTGCAACTACTTTTCCACCTTCTGCATTTCAACCGCAGTTTCAGCTATAGCTAGGAGGGATTCTGCACAGATTGTTACCTTGAAGAACCTGTTTAATAAATGACCTGTTTCATTCTAATTCAGCAATTACTATGTATAATTAATTGTATGACTCTAAATATATATGAGCTTAATAGACTATAAATCCATCTAGTAACATTTTTTTTAAGTTTCAAGCATTCACTTTGTGTGAAAATACTGCATCTGTTCCGATTATTTTTAAAAGCTTGAGAAAAATGGCTTCTAAAAGGTTCTTACTGTATATGTAGCATTACATTCACTTTATAGATTCACCAAATGCATTTTAAAACCTGTGTCATCTGCCACTTGTCCACCCAACCTCACGTGTCTTCCCATCGTTATCTGAACTAATATTGAGCGTTTGTTTTCTAGATTACTTGCGGAGTTTTTGGAGACCATGCTGCATAACAGAAAACAAATTACCATCTTTTTCCCTCTTTGTGGGAAAGCAGTCGATATGAAATGGTAAACAAATATTTATTAACCTTCCCTTACAGACTATAGATTCACAAAGCTTTGTGTCTCCACTAATTATATTGTGCACATATTGAATACATCCATAAATATTTAACCCTTGCCGATGATTGATTATATAGTAAACATTTCATTGTTGCGAAACAAAACGGCAGCCCTAGAATATAGTATGGGTAGGTATATTTAATGGTGCTTTCTGCTGTCTCATCATGCTGTTGTTAAGGCTTACCTTTAGCTCACTTCTGCTTGTTGAGTAAATCCACGTGCATTGAACCTGCTGGACAGCTGGGAAAGAAAACTGCTGATCTAATGCGACAAAGCAGAATTGAACAGGTCCTGTTGATACAAGTGGAAACTCCTGGCTTTTGCAATAACAATCAGCTAGAATTGTTACATTTAAAACGGGGACGTGATGAATTCTATATAAAATCTATATGTTACCAAGGACTGTCCTATAGCATTCATATGTGCTGCCTTTTAAATAAATAGCCTTAAGTTACCTGTATGAGCTAAATTGATGAATTAATTGAAAAAAAATATTGTGCTGTATTTTTGTACACTGGTAGTGTTTTATGTACTGATTGTTTAAATGTTAAACCACGTTATACTTATAATATTATTTGTTTTACATATTTACCTTTTCAGATTTGTGAATAATAAAAAAAAATTTCCTTTTTTAACTGTGACAGCTGGCAAGTAATCTCTCATGTGCTTTGCAGGTTAGATGATATGGGACATAACATTGTTGGAGTTGATGTCTGTGAAATGGGTTTAAAGGATTTCTTTAAAGAAAATAATGTTACTTATCTCGAAGAAGCTGTGCCTGCAATTCCCGGAGCTAAAGTGTTTAAGGTTTGTTCAATGTTGCCATATGAATACGTACTCTAAGCTCCATGAGGACACAAGAATCACATATATGGCAAATGGTTCACAGATGTTTCCAAATTGTTTTTAAGCGCATGCATGTCACGCTTAAAAGTCTATAAATGTTTAGAAGCGCTCCATGTTCTTTCAGTGTGATAGGGCAGAGCTGGAGGGCAATGTAATGACATAGGCCCAAAACCATAGCATCCAGTAATACAAGCTATGACCTGTACAATATTTAAAAAACCCTCTCTATATAATATGCTTTTGCCATGGCCTGCAGAAATTAACCTATACCACTTCTGCTGGGATGTTATATATGTTATCTTAACCCCTTAATGACAAAGCCCCTACATGTACGGGCTCAACATGCATTGTTTTCTTTTTTTTTTTTTTTTTTTTTCTTTTTTTTTTCTGTGGTGTGTTTAGGCCTTTAACATTCTGGGTAGCTATTCTAAGTGACATGCGAGTAAACGTTTCCTCCCCAACTCTTTCGCCGTCTTGGAAGTCTTCCCCCACTACATACACACATTAACCACCATTCATACAAACATTCAATAACCATTGCAAATGAGTTAAAAAGCAACATTACTTAAGCTGTTAACTCATTTCCTGCTGCCGCCGCAGGAAATATTCCGGTAACTTGGTTGGGCTGCCCCACTATCTCTATGTGGTAACCTAGACATTGTGCTTAAACTATACCCCTGTATCCATAAACATTTTAGTATTAAATAGTTCCAAAAATAGCTAAAAACTCCAAAGAGTTAAAATTAATGTGTTACCATTCAGTATACTGCTTGTTAAATATAGTTATTAAATGCTTATTCATAATATATATATTCATTAGGTTTAAGTGGGTTACCCACATTAATACTACGAATTTATTATATCATATACCAATATCTATGGACTCAATATTTATATATATAGTATATCAGATAATGTTGCATATTAGCATTATCCCCAAAAAGATAGCTCTCTTTTTCTCCCTTTTCTCCTTCTTTTCCCTTTCCTTTTTTCTTTTTTTTTTCTCTTTCCCCTCCTTCTCCTTCCCTTCCCCTTTCTTTCCTTTTCTTTTCCCTTTTCTTTCTTGTTTTCTTTTTTCCTCTCTCCTTCTTCTTTCCTTCTTCCTTTTCACTTTCTCTTTCTTTTTTCCTTCCCTTCCTTTACTTTTCCCCTTCTTTTCCTTTCCTTTTCTTCTCCTTTCCCCTTCCTCCTTCCTCTTCCTCCTCTCTACCTTTCTCTCTTTTTTTTTTTTTTTTTCCTTTTTCTTTCCCTCTTCTTCCCTTCTTTTCCTTCCCCTCCTTCTCTTTCCCTTTTCCCCCTTTCCCTTCCTTTCCCTTCTCTTTCTTTCCCTTTTTTCTCAAAAACAATGTATTTCTATAAGAAAAGAGGAGAGTGAAAAATAAATCCCAGTATTAAAGTTACTTCAATACTATAAGTTTTAAATATCTCACAGATATATATTATCTCGATAGATTAAGAATACTCATCAAATATCAAAAGTTAATATTCGCCCAGAATTATTAGTAAAAACTATTTTAAAGCCACATACAAATATCTGTGAAATCAGCTTAAATGTGAATTCTGTAAAAGTGCATTAAATACTATGTTATTTCCAAAAGATAGTGCTTAACTGAGATACTAGTAAATTATTCTTATATGCCACCTCTCTCAGTGTATAAAGTCTTAATCAAGTGCAAAAACATTAGTGAACTGACAAAAACATTGGTGGCTACTATTCTTATATGCTTGAGTAAATATTATTAAAAACCTAAATTAAGTCAAGCACCTATATCTGTGTATTAAATATAAATAAAGTTATATCAAAGTGCTGGTCTTGTCGCCAAAGGGACAATTATTAATCACATTTAGTATAAATTACCTCGTAAACCAATATGTGTACTCTCAGTGTATAAAGTCTTAATCAGGTGCATAAACATTGGTGGCTACTATTCTTATATGCTTAAGTAAGTAATTATGTATAATTAAATTTCGCAGATAACATAATCGCCAATTGTCAAGCACGTATATCTATAAGTTCAGTACAAATATAAATATATCAAAGTGAATTCATAGTGTGATGATAATTAAGGTGTAGAGAAAAAAAAAAAAAAAAAAAAAAAAAAAAAGAAAAAAAAAAATTTCTAATATATACTATCTTAGTCCAGGTTCCATAGTGCGATCTTTTCTTGTAGTGTCTCTGGATCTTTCAGGAGATACGAATTTTCCTTATAGAAAACTATTATTGCTGTAGGGAATGTCCATTTGTATCTTATCTCATTTTTCTTAAGTATTTGCGTCTGGTGAGAAAAATTTTTCCTTGATTGGCGCGTAGCAAAAGAAAGATCCGGGAAAATTTTAATATCCTTATATTGTTGAGGAATTGAGTTCAAATTATTTCTAAAGCTTTGTACAATAAGATTTTTTGTTTGTAAACTTAAAAATCTTAAAATAACATCCCGTGGAGATGACAAATCCACTTCTTTAGGTTTACGTAATCTGTGGAAGTTTTCTATGTAGTTAGAGCCAAGTTTCTCTGCAGATATAAGTGAACTGAAAAAGTGCTCCAAGAAAGTATACATCTGGTCGTTTCCGACCGATTCCGAGATTCCTCTAAGGCGAATATTTTTTCGTCTTGATCGATCTTCGAATTCATTCATCTTATTCTCTAAGAGATTAATTCGCTTATCAATTGTTCCATTTAGGATTCTTAAATTCGTATTTTCAGCTTGAATTTTATTGAGCTGGTTTGCTTGGATTTCCACTATTTCCGCTAGGCATTCAATTTCTTTTTTTAAATCCGCAGAGTTTCTATCCATATCTTGTTTCAGTTTATTATATAGTGAATCAAGCATTGCGCCTAATGACTGATTAGTAATCTCCTGAGGTAATGTTGCTTCTTCAGATAGATTCAAAACTGATGTAGGCCTTGGCTCAAGAGGAAATGATCTCCTTTCTCTAGTATCTCCAGCGAGGGATTTCCTTGTACTGGACGTTTCTAATTCACACCTTTTTGGGGAGTAAAAAGTATTGATTGACTTTGTTTTGTCTACAGCTTTTTCTTTATCTTTCTTTGGGGCCATTTTCTCTTTTCTTTCCTTTTTCTCTTTTTCTTATCTTTTCTCTTCCTTTTTTTTTCCCTTATTCTTAAACTGAGTTTTACTGCATTTGATTCTCTTCTATTTAAACAGTTGTTAAATAATATTGAAAGTGACTCAATTAGCTCCGTTGGTGTAAATTATAATCAAACATAAAAAGTCCAAATCTATATTTGACTATGTGTTTCTTAAATATCTTTTATCTTCAATATTTTCATTATTTTCATTAATTTTTAGAAATATGTATATGAATGCAACCACCAGAGTCAACCAACTTAGCTTATGCTACATTTGATTCCTTCTTTTTAAACAGCTGTTAGGTGGTGTTGAAAATTAACTCAGTTAGTTCCGTTGGTATAAGTTACAGTCAATCATGGAAAGTCCAAATTAATACTTGTCGCTGAGTATCTGTTATCTTCGGGCTGCAGATTTGTATTTATGAATGTATATAATATTATTTTCATCAACCCATCAGCAGAGTCACAGCAATTAGTCTGTGTTGGGAGCCACCTATAATTCAATTAAGATTCAATTGAATAATGCTGCATCTTAATGCTTGAAATTCTTCTTTTTATACAACTATTAAAAGGTTAAACAGTCATTGGATGTGGTGAAATTAACTCATTTTAGCTGGATTGGTATGAAGTGCAATCAGTAGTATAATTTGGTATTTGTCTCTGTATTTGTCTCTGTATTTCTTTAATATCTTTTATCTTCAATCTTCTCATGGATTTTTGGAGATATGTAAGAGTATGCAACCACCAGCCGAACAGCAGGGTCTAAAAACAATAAGGGGGGAGAACCCTATTACTGGGCTCGCTCCTCCAAACGCACCAGGTCTCTCACCCACCGGCTGATCGTTTTAACCCCTGCGCTCCTGTGCAGACCCGTGCTGCTACGCACGGAATAGGAGCCAGACCCACCTCAAACCCCTAGCCCCAAACTACACCGCCGCCCGCCCGCCAAGCTACGCCCGCCAAAAGCACTCCCCCCGTCTCACCGCGCTTGTCCCACCCGTCTGAATCCTACCCTGAGAACCTTCCGGCGGGATCCGACAGGAGACTGCAGACAGTGCACGGGGACGGCAGACCGGCGGCTATCGGCGAGCGGCTGGTGAGCGAAGACAGGAGGCGGCGGGCGGCAGGCAGCAAACGATAAGCAGCCGGCGGAGACACTACGCTCGTCCAGCCGTGGAATTCATCCAACAGCGGGGTCTTACGAGATAGGGAGCAGGCTACCAGTACCGGAACATGTCACGGAGGCGCGCATGTCCGCGTACACGCGTCACGTCATCACGTCCCCTTGCATTGTTTTCAATGGGTTTAAGGACCGCCCATGGTCCTTAAGGGGTTAAACACTCTAAATCAAGTACAACTTGTTTTCATTACTCAAGAACTTTGACCCTCTACTTCTAGTTTATGACCACAATTCTTACATATCTCCTCCTTATAAATTAATTTTCCTCTTGTACTTTGTGTTTCTATATCTCCCTTCTCTCCTCCAGGTTATACATATTGAGATCTCTTAGCCATTCTTAATGATAGTTATCCTGCAAACATTTCACACTTTTAGTAGCCCTCCTCTCCAGAATCCTTTTGGAGATGAGTTCTCCAGAGCTGTGAGGCTACTCTTGGTGAGGTCTGACCAGAGATCTATCTGTGCTGGCATAACCACCTCCCTCTTTCTGCTGCTTAATGACTCTCTAGAAAACCCAGCACCTTGGGTTTTTTTCTAATGCTTTAAACTGTGTTTGCTCTGCAGAGTACCTCTGGTAACATCTCACTGTACTGCTGCAGTATCTTTGAAATAAATGAGTAAGTATGAATGCTGTCTGGCACACTCATGGCTGTAATGTCAAGCTCTGTTCTACTCTCATCAGTTTGAGAAGCCTTGTTTTGCTTAAATGATAATCTTGCACTTTAACCGCCTTCGTGACAATTGATATGATGGCTTCCTTCGCTCAGCCCGTATTGCTGCAATGTCTCAATATTAAGGGGTTTAGCAACATCAAAAAATATGTAGGGGTGCCGTGTGATCGTTCTCTGGGATAATCACATTTACAGCTGCTTGGAACATGCCAACATTCCCATAATCATATTTACAATTATTATTTCAAAAGAAGACCCTACTTGTCCTGCAACAACCAATATATTTTTGTGGGAATGTGGAAAAATGAGATAGTGGGGAATCACAGTTTAATAAAAACTTAGTAAACATTGCTTAAGTTGTTTTTGGAAACATTGCTAAATAAGCCTGGTCCTTAAAGAGTTTATACACTGTTATGGTCCTACCACTACCTTATTTCTTCAAAAAGAAGCTCTATAACTTACACAACTGATTTTGTTGTGTCCAAAATCTGCGACAGAGAGAGGAAGGCAGGGAGAGGCGGGGAGTCTCCTTTCTTCATGGAGAAGCCACAGTCATATGAGAAAAGAAAGCATGTGGGATTAGCACCCTATCCAGGGGTTTCAAGACCCCAAAAACAAAAGTCAAAACAAAATGTAAATAATGTTCTACATTATATGGTTAAATTTACAGGTGTGGATTTATTGTGTTTACAGCTCAATTATTGGCAAGTTTGATGGAATATGGGATCGAGGAGCTATGGTAGCTGTGAATCCTACTGACAGAGAACGGCAAGTACACTTTGTAAAATGTTGTCAAATAGAAATAGTAAATTCATTGTGCTTGGTGCATGATTTGCAATGATTAACAGAGTGGGTGATCTCCTTTTATTCATTGACTGCCATTGCTTGATTTGAGTGTTGCAATTTCTTACGTGTTTTATGTTAACACTATTCATTGCACCACATTATTCATACACACACATGATTAAGGTACTACAACTGAATTATAAAAAAAAAACATGTACTATCTACAGTTAGCGTTAAAGTGCACAAACAAATTATATTCCATGGAGGAGCATAAGACATAACGGAGGAAAGACATGGCAGGCATGGAGGGATAAAAGACATAAATGGGGAAGAGATGGGAGGCATGGATGAAAATAAGACATATAAGACGGGAAGAGATGGAGGGCCTGGAGGGATAGCAGACAAAAAAGGAGGAAAGAGGTGGCAATCATGGAGGAATATATGACATGAAAGAGATGGCAGGCATCGAGGAATGTAAGACATATAGGGGGAAGAGATGGAAGGCTTGGGGAATATAAGACACAAAAGTGTGAAGGGATGGCAGGCATGGGGAAAAAGATGGCAGGCATGGAGGAATATAAGACTAAAAGGAGGAAAATAAATGGCAGGCTTGGAGAAATATAAGACAAAAAAGGGGAAAAGAGATGACAGGCATGGAGGAATATAACACACAAGGAGAAAAGAGATGACAGGCATGGAGGAATATAACACACAAGGAGAAAAGAGATGACAGGCATGGAGGAATATAACACACAAGGAGAAAAGAGATGACAGGCATGGATGAATATAACACACAAGGAGAAAAGAGATGACAGGCATTGAGGAATATAACACACAAGGAGAAAAGAGATGACAGGCATGGATGAATATAACACACAAGGAGAAAAGAGATGACAGGCATGGATGAATATAACACACAAGGAGAAAAGAGATGACAGGCATTGAGGAATATAACACACAAGGAGAAAAGAGATGACAGGCATGGAGGAATATAACACACAAGGAGGAAAGAGGTGGCAGGCATAGAGGAATATAATACTGTATTTTATTTATCCATGTCTGTCATCTCTTTTGCTGTTTTTTGTCTTATATTCCTCCATGCCTTCTACCTCTTTAGCCCTTTATGTCTTATGTTGACCTCCACCCCTGTCATCACTTTTGCCAGGTTTTTTTTTCTCCTCCATCAGTTTCTGTTATATTATCTGCAGCATTTTTTACCTTTCCTAGCTGTCTAATTAATATGTGCCACCTTTGCCCCAAGCAGCCTCTCAGTGTCATCCTAACCCCTCAAGCAGCCATCTTTGCTCCAGCTTGTCAGTGTCCCCAAACATCTTATCTGTGCCATCCTTGCCACCAAACAGCTGGTCTGTGCCATCATTGCCTGAAAAACAACTTGTCTATGCCTTTTTGCCTCTTGCTAACATACACTCTGACACACACTTTATGTAAACACGCCAAGACAAATTTACATATGCTAACACTCATACTCTGTAACACACACATACACACTCATTCTAATACAAATGCTCCCTCTCACACCACTTATATACTCATGCACAAACACAACACATACACATCCATGCTGTTGCACAAACACTCATGCTAACACAGACTCCATCTCACATTACTTACACATACACTATCACACACACAAACACATACACATATATGCTCACACACATTCACATCTATGCTAGCACACAACATGCTCACATACACTTATACATAGACATTCATGAACACATACATACAAACATCCATACCCCTTACAACTTTAAAGACAGACCTTAAATATTCTAGATTGTAAAACAGATAAAAAATAAAGGAAACAATTCACAGGGCTTAGGCAACAAACATGTTAATGTTCAATCTTTGGGTAGAATCATAAACTAATGATGACCAAAGTGAACATTAGTACATTTAATTTGGGTCGAGTCATAAACTATGCTCATGGATAGTGCTAATGATATCCATAGTGAACATTAGTACATTTAAATGTTGTGTATTTGTTCATAATTTTCATTTTTCTGTTACAGCTATGCTAGTGTGATACTATCATTAATGGATAAAGATTGTCGTTACCTCCTGGATACATTTGAATATGACCCCAAGTTGCATCCAGGTGAGCAATAATGGCAGTAAATGTGATCTATTTCACTTAGTTTTGTTTGACTTGAATGTTTATTTACAACAGTTTGGTTAGACTAGTCACAAAACTAGTGCCTAGCAAGTAGAACATGTGTTGGTTTGAACTGTATCAGAATAATCACTGCATGTGTGCAGTTGTGTGCTGCATTTTTTATATAATGTTTTTAAGCAGCTATTAACCATTTTTATGTCCTAGCTCTGTTAACTCAGCCCAGTGTACTAGATAAACACCTCTACTGCCTGTGTAGTAAACACAAATAACACATCGAACACCATGACAGAAGGGATATCCCAAGGGCTTGGGCCTTAACACTTAGATTTACTTGCATTGGACCCCCAAAAGCATTTGTACACATGTTAATCTGTCAGGTGTTATCACACAATTGAGACATGCGCATTAGAGTCCACTTTTTAAACTGAGATCTACCCAGCTTGGCTTAACGACGGAAAAGTTTGTTATTGTTTCAAGTTTAAATTTGTTCCTTTTTAGGGCCACCATTTTACATACCAGATGCAGAATTAGAAAAATTGCTTGGTAAGTGAAGTCATTTTGGTGTTTGTTTAATTTGATATACTGTGTATATATATATATATATATATATATATATATATATATATATATAATTATAAATCAAAACAATATTTGATGTGACCACCCTTTGCCTTCAACACAGCAAGAGTTCTTCTAGGTACAGTTACACAAAGTCAGGGATTTTGTAGGCATATAGCTAAGTGTATGATTAAACAATTATACCAAACAGGTGCTAATGATCATCAATGTAATATGTAGGCTAAGAAACAGACACAGCTGTGCAGGAGGGATAAGGTTGCTGATCACAGTTTAACGTCAAAAGTCATACACCATGGCAAAAACTGTACGATCCACTTATGTAGAGCTGGTAGAGATTTACCACAAAAGAACCACAGCTCTTTTGCTGTACTGTAAGTATTTACTCATGGAGGTGTGTTGTGAAAAGCTTTAAAAAGAAAACAATTACATATATATATAATTTAGACTGTAAACATAATGTAGATAGGTCAAATGATGCGAATGTGTATATTATAACTGGCATATGTAACCAATTGATCTAATAACAGAATCCGTCTGCTGACATTAATCTTTATTTTCTTGTAATTTACTGGGCTGTTGCTTGTAGAACAATTTTCTGATGGTCCATACACTATGTAGCTATCATTTGGGAGAAACACAGACCTTACACTTTTAGAAAATAAACAAATATATTGTGGTTGATATGTAAAACAAAGAAAAAGAATAGACAAGCAATTGGAATACCATTGTCATTTTATTATGGTTTATTATGCTTTGAGCTACATTACTCACCATTGTCGCTTCCTTTCAGGTTCGCAGTGCAATGTTAAGTGTTTGAAGATAACGGATTCCCTTACTGACAAGCAAAGAGCTTGGGGACTCGATTCTTTTGATGAGAAAATATTTTTAGTCACTTCAAAACTTTCCTAAAAGCTCTGCTGAGTGAAGCAAATCTCTAGGAAAATATACCGTTTTAAAATAAAACTTTTCCCTTGGACCATCTACTTTCTCCTCTTCTTACAATCACAAAGCTCCCTATATCTTTTTATTTCCTCAGCACCTGTGTTTTCCAGTTTTGTACAATGATATTTCAGTATTTAGTACTTGTATTACTTTATTTTTCCCAAAAATGTATTTATTCTTAAAATAAAAAGCAAAAACATTAGGCTATAGCAGCTTCTTGGTTGTATTAAAATGTCTTATGCTTAGTGTCATTTGGGAGTTTGAACTTTTGCACTGCTGCTTTTTTTATACGGTGACTTGGTTACCTCCTCAGCAAAGGTCTAACAAACCTAAATATAAGATTCAAGATAGATTTACTCACACTGCACTAAAATCAAAATGAACTATTTGATAATTAAGAGATCAAAATATATTCATGTGTTTGAGTGACTATTCAATCAAGACCTAGGAAAACAAAATTATATAGGTTATTGAGAAAAAAATAAAAGGGTATAGTTATGAGGAAGGAGGGTCACCATCATACCACCTTGCAACACATCCTAACACCCGTTAGGTACAATACTTTGGCATCTCTTCAAGCTAGAAGGTATCAAGTATTTTGATATTAGTGTCAGCCCACCAGGATGATGGGCATCATTTTTTTCCCTTACTCTTCAAAGACTTAAAAGTTGTTACTGTGGATGGCATTTCCTCCCTTTCTAATAATGATTATAGTTCCAAATGTCCACATAGAATTTGATTCTCTGAACTTTTGAACCTCTCAGAAGTTTTTTTCTTTAAGACTTTCAAGAGCTACCCTCTCCATCAAGGCCTGGATGAGGATGTACTTTACACACTGCAGTTTCTTAAACTGAGAGACCAAAACCTGCGATGCACCTGCTATCAGTCTATCTGTCCTTGCTGCTTCCATTTTCTGCACATACCTTTCTGGCAGCACAAAAGTAGCTCAGTTGCAGCTCAGGAACTTGCAAGTCTATATTTAACTTTTTTTCTGTTGACAGCAACGCTCTTCTGTCCTAATGGTTCAGTTTATTTCAAACTCAACTATCTCGAGCTCTTCCTTTTGAAGCCCGGTCTAAACATTCCACAAGTTAGCCTAACTTCAAACTTGGATGCTCGGCACAGTTAATTTTTGGCATTATTACTAACTTATAAATACCAACTAGCTTCAAAGATAGTGGCCCATTCAATGAATCATGCATGGGAAGCACTCAAAATGATGAAGGCATTAAACATTTAACAGCATATAAATATCAAGGTTTAGATAATAATGACAGCCTAAACCATTGCTGGACTTTTACTCACCCTGCTATTGATCTATTTTCTCCTGTTAACCCTCTTTCCCTCTCTCTTTTTGACTTTTAACCTACTTTTCTTTCTTATTTATTTAAACCTTCTTAACTTTTTGACCTTACTAACCTCTTTTTATGAACCACCATCTTCCCCTAATTCATATTTTCATTTACTAGCCCCTACTAGCTGACTACCTAGAAATAAAGCTATCATGGAGTAAATGAAAGATGCATACACATTTCTCTGATCTATTGGAGGGAGTTTAAGCTCTGTGCCTCCATAGTGAAGCTCTCCTGATGTCCACTGATTACCGTTCCAGGGGACCAAAATATGTTGTCACATCCCAATGCGCTCCTAGTAGGAGGGGGCTACCCTATAGAGGTCTGTGCTGGAAAACACATGGACCTTGCACCATATTTTGATTGTGGCTGGTTGGAAGGGGCATTTCTATCTCCCCAACTGGCCCCACTGCCTGGCCCATTGCATAGTCTAGATGCAGTGCAAATAGGTACAGATAAACAATGACATTAAGACTATAGTAAGTCAAATATAAAAAAAAAACCAAACAAGATTTTCCCTTAACAAAGTTTGATATATGAACCTGCATTTCTGTGTAAATCCAATAGGTGGCATTACTTAACAACACATGAGAAAAGGGCCAGTCATGTTAATCCATTTTATAATAGTACTGCTTACAGATTCACGCTGCCTGGTCATGTGACACGTTGCAGCGTGATGAGCTTTCTGCGTTGTTGTTAAGGATTACAGCTATAAGCAATGTCATCCGCAGCATCCAAGGAAATAAGGAACATGAGAGAATTTTTAAATGAAACCGAAATTAACCTACTTGAGTGCAAGGTCTGCTTTGAGAAGTACAGCTGTGAGCAGAGGCACAGGCCCAAAAATCTTCCCTGTGGCCATGTTATATGTCAACAATGTGTTTCGTCTCTCTGTCCTGCTGGAAGTCCAAGACTGGAGTGTCCCTTTTGTCGCAAAACTTGTAGAACATTGGAGACCAGTGTGTGCTTACCTATCCTTCACTTAATGGAGCTCGTAAGTTGTGTGGTTCCTGAACAATCGGAATGTGGGTCTGGAACTAGTCATGAAGTAACCAAGCTAAAATCTGCAAGTTTTAACCTTGGATATTCATTTGGGGGTTGGGGCGTACTATTCAATCCAACTGGGATAGCCGTTTGCAAGACAACAGGTTATTTGGTAGTGGCACATGATGGGAAGAAAAGGATTGGAATATTTTCCATGAATGGAAAGTGTATTCGTCAAATGGGTTCAAAAGTTGATTCATCTAATTCAATTGTTTATCCGAATGATGTGGCGATAACATTGGATGGATTCATTGTTGTGACGGATGCAGGAGACAGATCCTTTAAAGTGTTCACTCAATCAGGGGAAAGTAGGTTGGTCATTAAACAACCATTTTGCTTTCCATGGGGGCTGGGTACTACCCCTCAAAATGAAATAATAGTTTCTGATACAGATACAGGTAACCTAATTGTTGTTGCTGCAGACTTCAAACGAGGTAAAGTCAAGAAGATCGTAAATGTCTATTCTAATTTAGATCACCCAAGAGAAGTCGCTGTGTGTCCATCCAGTGGAGCAGTTGTTGTGGTTGAACACTTGACAATGAGTAGCACGAATTCCAGCAATACACAAATAAAATTGTTCAGCTGTGAGATGAAGCTCATAAGACAAATTAATAACTTTGCCTTAAGCTTGCTTCTCCCTTTACCAGCTCACACAACTGGAGTGACATTTGACAAAGAAGGGAACATCTTAATAGCTGATGCCAATAACAGATGTGTCATATGTATAGACAAAATGGAAGAACGAAATTTCTTAAAGTATGTTGTGGCCAGCGGCCTGTCTTATCCTATAGCATTAACACTTTTAGAGGATAATTCTATTGCTGTATTAGACAGTGGGAATAATTCCGTAATAGTTTATACTCCATAATGAACTTTTGCTGAAGTGTGCAACTTTTTCTGAACATGGCTTAATCTATTAGAAAAGGTTAAATGCAGTGCACAGTTCAGAAAACATAGAATTTGCTGTATTTATTTATTTTGTCCTTCAAAATTTATTGGTCTAGTGCCATTGTGCATGCGCTTTCAGTGAGCATTATACGGGACTCATGCTACAGTAGGACCAACCAGAAAATAACTTTGCGATGATTGCACAAGAAGTTGTTGAGGAGAGAGAGAACACCCCCCCCCTACATTCTTTACAAAGGAGGTAGCGATATGTGCCTTCAACCGCACTCATTTTCTTTGAACTGCGCATGATGTGAGAATGCAAACTACCAGGCAGTGACATCATAGGTCGTTGGATGCTTTAGCTTATGGAAACAGCACTCATTTCACAAGTCCTAATTTTATCTGTGTTTAAGCAATTTAGAAAGCTGATATCATTGCAACATTATTTCAATTATCTGCAACATTTATGTGTAAACATTAACTGTTTGCTTATAGCGCATCAAAAAGTAAACTTTCTCATTTGCCCTTGTATGCCACAAAAAATATTAAGCACTTAAAGGGACACTCCAGTTTTCAAAGCAGCCCTTTAAACAATGCATATTACCATACTTTATTAGTTCTTTAAAAATTCCTTTCACCAGATAAAAATTTGAATAAATTACTCCAGAGCTCCTCGGTGGTTTGACGATTCATGCCACTGATTGGCTGCTTAAAAGGGGCATTGAAGTCACAATACTCGCGAGCCAACACTGACTGGCGGTAAGTATATGACATGTCAGGTGATGTGTTTGGATGACCACCGCTCCTGCACGGCAAATAGTTGGGGTGCGGGGGAAAGGAGCATATGCATATGAGGGAACACAACATAAATTCAAAAGTGCATATGATGGCTGGATTGTCCCGTTAAAGTCACTGCTAGGACAGATATGGTTGTAAAACAGACTTGACTGGATATGTTTTAAAATCTACTAATTGCATTCTCGTATCTAATAAAATTGCTGTTTACCAAAAAACTAAAAAATCAGTTAAGAAGACCACATTTTTTTATTGGACCTGTCACCCTAAAGAGTTGATAAGCTGAACATAGAAAGCTATCTATATGTTAATAAACACACCATATAGTACTTTTACAGATATTTGTAACTGGCACATTCCTTATCTACCTTTTAGCATTTAACAAAATTACTGAATTACAACTTCCTTTAGTTTTGTTGAACAAAGCATTGTTTCGGGTACAAGCAATTTAGAAGTCAACCTCATGGAAGCTGGCGGTGCTGTCCCCTGCGTCTTGCCATAACCCCAACACAGGTATCCCAATTCGAACACAAGAAACACTTGGAGGGTATGTTGATTTAGTTCACAAGTTGTGGCAAAGCTGTGATTTTTTTTATGTAATTTGATTTAGAACAAACCATTAACTTATATGTAAAACTTCAAAGGGGAAGGAAAACAATAATTTCGTAGATGCAAAGACAGAATCACCTGGTACTCTGGCTAGGGATGGTTGAAGTCTGAGGTGTAATCGTTGATCGCAGGAAGGTCCATGCAGTGCTGTCGTGTACACAAGGATATTGGTAAAATTAGGATAGAGAAAACTAGAGCAAAATATTTTTACGCGGAAATGATTAAATGCACTTGTTATGCCATTAAATAAAAGTTCTGTAATATGTATCTTTCATAAGCATGTGATTAAAAATAGCACTTGCCTCCAAAATGAGGTATACTGTCTTGAAAGTAAATATTCACTGTAGTTATCTTTTCTATTTGAACTTTGTAACTCATTCAGAGGAAGCAAGACCAGCCAGACTTGGGTTCCACTCAAGGTGAGGATGGTACAGCATAACTCCCATCAATATATACTGAGCCTGACAGTGGTATACCACAACTCTTATCAACCACAACAATATAACTCCTATCAGACACTAAAATGAACACTGCATAGCTCCCATCAATATATATTAAGCCTGTCACACATGGGACTTGACCCATCACCAGGATTGCATCCTCAGCACTTGCCCAGCACCCAGATTGCACATATAGGACTTGACCACCTATCGCTCCCCTTTATTTCTCCTTCTCAGTATCTCTCCCCTAAATGTTTCTCTTTAGCTCTTATTTGCGTCCAAGAGTTTTCCAGTGGCGTCTCAGTGAACCTGCACCTCTCCTGGAGTCTATGGGCGAAACCCGGAGTGTTTCCATACATGCTGCTGATGTAATATTGTTGTGATCTGCATCAAGCATAGTCACCGTGCAGAAGCAGCGAGAGAGAGGCCTTGCGCTCCAACCACTGCAGTCAGGGGAGAGGGGCACCAAGAAGTCCCCTAAAACTTTTTAACGAATGAACCTTGGACGGCCAAGATGTCCAGCACTTGCACCACCTCCAGCAGCACCCTTCCCACTTATGACCCTACGTACCCCAATTCTGACTGTGCCCCATCCCTCCTCCAATCACACCCCCTTAACAAAAGCAACAAAGTCCTGGAAGATGCTTTCTCCAAACCTCTTGCAAACCTCTTAAGCAAGCGATCCCAAGGTAGAAATTGATCTTCACGGGGGATTTTTAGACAATGTAGTGCCTACATCACAAATATCAGGATACTGCAGCCTTAGAAATAGGTTGCGTACCTGTTAATGACTAAAGCGGATCACACTCATTCCGTTCTAGAGTCTCTATAAGCAGAGCTTGATCCCAACAGCATTCATTACAGGAAACTTAATATGTGTGGTCATGGACGTGGTGGTCCCTTCCTCTTATTCCATTGCTTTAAATCAGTGGTTTAGAACATTATTGCAAAATGTATTTTGAAATATTTTACTTTAGAATTATGTCAAACAAACTCAAATTGGTTTGAGTCTAAGGCAACAGCTGTAAGCAAAAAGGCTGTGGAAATACTCTACCACTTTAGTGTTTTGTCATTTGCTAATATAAGCACTAAGATATTTTTTATCCAGGTACTTTGCTTTATTGTGGCAATTTTACGCAAAATAAATGAGAAAAGAACCCAGAATATATATATATATACCTGGTTATAATTAATTACAGAAGAGTGCTTCTCTAGAAAAAGTTTGTTATCAGTGGAAAAATAGCGGTAATTGAGAAATACTGGTGTAGAGAATATATATAGGGGATCTCTTGACCAACACTAAAATTGCATCAATTTAGTTGGTAAAGAACTACACCTCGCTAGATGCTCAGCTAACCAAGTTGTTACCCAAGTACCCACAACACTGACAACCAGGAGGCCACCTGTTTCCCAACCCTGCATTGGACTGACATTAAAGATACTGTTCTGCTTCCATAAAACATTGATTTCTCTCTCTAGTATGCTGAGCAAATAAACCGAGGCAGATATGGTGCTGTATTCTTTCTTTTGTAGTCATGAACAAACACAGAAACGTTTAAGAAGCTTTTTTTTTGCGTCAATAGCAAGAACTTATCAGTGTGTGCGTTTGTGTCACGCAACAAGTGTTTAGGCAAAAAAAGTCCAAATTCAACACGATTAATGAATTATTTTTGGGCAGTATAATGAGTGATGTTTCTAATATTGCAATTACCGTAGTATAGTTAAATCCAGCAGATTAGGTGGTTTTTAATGAATGTTCAGATAATACTGTGATTTCTTCTATTTATATCACATTTACATATATTTAAAGCTTTATCTCAAGAATAATAGGCACATTTCCCAATGTTGGAAAACTTGAAACATTTGTTTTCCTGTACGTTCTCAACATTTCTAGTAAATAGGAAAATATGTGGGACTTCTGAACTGCTGGGTGCATTGAGTAGCATGTGAATGCATGTTGTTCGCTTGGATACAGATTTATAAATTACTAAACACTTGCTAATTACAGGGCATTATTCATAGCATGAAAGGAACTTGTGGTAGGTTATTTAGAAAAAGGTTGGTGTTTTACACCCACTTTAATATGCAAGCTTTAAAAAGCTGTAACACTTGGTTTAATAGCAGGTGGAGTTAATTACACCTTTCTGGTACGAGATGACAAGAATTCCAATTATTCTAGGAAAACGTAGTTATTGTAGAAAATACATGGCTTCGTTAAAACTGGATTATAGGAAAGAAGGTTCAACAAATTCCCAGTATCTTGAAGGACACAAGTTAAATGGGTTTTATTTACTAAATGGAGAGCTCGACAGGAGTGTTGTGCCAACTTCTTAGCTTCACATTATAACGTTTCTTGACCTATTGAACTATGCATTATACAGGGCCAGCTCAGCCATTCTTGCTTGATATGATAGTGTGACACATGTGACATCTGTACTCACTCACAATATACAGTATATGGTGCAAATAAATGCAAAATAAACAAATGAAAAAAACCCATCTTATATATGCCTGTAAATAATTACAGAAGACATTTGAAGTACACCAAGACGTCTTGACGGCCCCTAAGAGCTTGAGGCCCCTGCACTATGTCTCTCCATGCTAGGTTTGAAATAAATCTGGGTTGTATTCCTATTTTTGGAAGAAAAACATTCTACTCTAAACACATGTTCACCTAACAAGCTATTAGGACAGAGGATATCTACGTAACATCTGGAATATCTTACCACCTGAGTCACATCTAAAAGCATCATTTGTAAAATGTAACAAAGACTCCCAGTTACAACTGCTAGTAAGACAATGTTCTGATGTTTAAATATCTCTCTGCTAACACAATCACAGAAGAAAAGGCTGTAAAATGCGGTACACATGGAACTTTTTAATTAGACATATTGTGAATATTATTCAGTGGTGATACAGTTTGTTGGACTACTAGACCATATCTGTAATATATATATATATATATATATACACAGTGTATATATATATATATATATATATCAGCCATAACATTATGACCTCCTGCCTAATATTGTGTAGGTCCCCCTTTTGCCACCAAAAAAGCCCTGACCCATCGAGGCATGGACTCCACTAGACCTCTGAAGGTGTGCTGTGGTATCTACCACCAAGGCTTTAGCAGCAGATCTTTTAGGTGGGGCCTCCATGGATGCATCCTGGTTCCATGTGTTCTCCAAGTAAGCGACGCACACACCTGACCATTCACGTGATGTAAACGAAAACGTGCTTCATCAGACCAGGCCACTGCTCTGTGGTCCAGTTCTTATGCTCATGTGCCCATTGTAGATGCTTCTGGTAGTGGACAGGGGTCAGCATGGGCAGGGTGCATCGCAGTTTGTTGTGTATGACAAAGACAACAAACTGTGATGCACAGTGTGTTGTGACACCTTTCTATCAGAACAAGCATTAACTTTTTTCAGCAATTTGAGCTACAGTAGCTCGTCTGTTCCATTTGACCACACAGGCCAGCCTTCACCTCCCCTCGTGCATTAACGAGCCTTGGCCACCCATGACCCTGTCACCTGTTTACTTCTTTTCCTTCCTTGGACCACTTTTCATAGGTACCGACCACTGCCGACCGGGACGGGAACACCCCACAAGAACTGCAGTTTTGGAGATGCTCTGACCCAGTAGTCTACCCATCACAATTTGGCCCTTGTCCATTTTTCCTGCTTTTAACACATCAGTTTTGAGGATGAAGTGTTCACTTTATGCCTAATATATCCCACCCACTGACAGGTGCCATGATAACAAGATTATCAGTGTTATTCACTTCACTCGTCAGTGGTCATAATGTTATGGCTGATCAGTTTATATATACATATGTATAATACATGTTTTAATTATAAAATAAGTAGACATTTTGCCTGGACGTGGACCTTTCTGTACAAGTATTTCAAAGGATGATCAAGGTTAGAACAAGAGCCCATAATCTAAAACTAGGGGGTCAGAGGCTTGGATGTAATATGGGATCGGCATAAAGTCTGAGTCTTTACATCAGGAAAATGGACAGACTAGGGCTGGTTCTCATCTGCCATGAAATATTAAGCTTCAATGCATATATTTATGGTTAATAGCTTTCTCCATGTTACAAAGTATCAAGGATGCCTCTTGACATGCTGTGACCAGAAAAGTAACAATTTATTTGCCTTTCACAATAGAAAGTTGCCCCTATGGTAGAATCGCGCTGGAATGCGTATTGTTGGCACGGTACAAAGCCCTCTCGCTGCACATTGTGTCCTGTAGGTGGCATGGGTAATCTAGCTAGGGTCTGAACCACCCTGCATGAGAAAGCGAAGAAGAAGAAGGAGGAGGAGGAGGGGCTGCTGGCCTGGCAGCCCTAGCAATAGGATCAGCTCCTGCCTGTACAGCGCCGATAATGGCGACAGACGCAGGGCTGGGGTTTGTCCTCTGCACATAAGGAGACCCAGCAGAGGGAAGCTGATGTCCAGCAGCGGGCACTGGTTCCTCTTCTAGATCGGGATGGGCATTCTTACCCCCGGGGTGTTCCTTCTTTTGCTCCAGGAACCCAACAAGAGGCATCTGAAACTCCACTTTGGGGATTTAAATAAACACTTGATCTGAAACGGATACTCTGGCCCCGGGGCGGCGGTGGTGGTCGGTGGGGGGCTGGGAATACAGTCGGATTGTCCTCCTGGGAAGCTCATCGGATGTAAAAAAAAATGTCGGACAGCAAGGTAAAAGTGGCCGTGAGGGTCCGGCCCGTGAACCGGAGAGGTAAGATGCCAGCGCTTTAATCACTTGTGGGAAGAAGAAAGAAACTTCAGTATTATCCTCGTGGGGGCATTAACTCGCCCAGAGGCACATGTCTCCGTGTAGGATGCCCCAGCGGCAGCTGAAGGGTTACAGATATTACCCTTTGCCCCCATGGCACTGTTGGCATGGTAATCTCGTGTCACTGCCTGTTGGTGCAGAGTTCCAATAGTTTGCATTGTCTGCTGCCAAGGCTTGATGGCTCACACAGCCTCATCATAATGCCATTTAAATGTCACCTTAACCCTGGATTAGCCGGGACAATCTTAGGAAAAGGAATGCTGCGTCAGGTTTTCCCTCCAAGCGGGTTGACAGTCGTGGAAATGGTTAACTTGAAATGCATCTCCCTCCTCGCCTCCCAAAAGGATGGCTCTGGTAACCCTTTGACTGCCACATTCTTGAAAGTGCCATGTGTTTAGCTATTGGCAGCTATGCTTTTAACCATTGCATTGCCATGCATTTAGCATGTACTTCATCAAACTGTATGCCATGGGTGACAGCAGTGGAGCAAAAGAAGTGCCAAGGAAGAATCTTATCATGGCAGAAAAATAGCATTTGGGCCCCTTTGTCGCCCAACACAAACCTGATATAGATGTAGTTATGAATTATAAGTAATATCCAATTATACATCTATAGAATATAAGCAAATGTATTCTGCATATCTTACACACATTGTGGGGGCTTCCATTGCATCCCTTGGGGCATTTTCAGGCAGCTACCTGGTATTAAGACTTGCCCTGTGTACTTGCCCCAGGTGGGTGGCATAATAAATCTGGTATGGAACTTGCCCCATGGGAATGAGGTGGCATTGTGAATGCATTGAGGACTTGGGAATGTAACAATATGCCTAATGCCTGTTTGCTTTAGAAATTGATCTGAATACCAAGTGTATTGTGGAGATGGATGGGAATCAGACAATCCTGCAGCCGCCTCCTGCCAATGCCAAGCAAGGAGAGAACAGGTAATTAGTTCATTCATTAATACATTATTTGGCGCTTAATGAGTTACTGGTAGAGGAGTAAAGTACATTGTGAAATTTCTGTATATTTTGATAAAAGAGTTTTGTTTAGCATTTTGCTCAGCAGTGGAAAATAATTTCTTTCATTTTTTTCCGCTTTTAAATGAATGCACTGCAGGCTTTTGGGATTTTCATTAAAAGGGAAGCCAGTCTGCCTCCTGCAGCCATCACAGTAACAGAAAATGATGGTTACCAACATTTGAACAAAGATTTCCAGGGACACTTTGCAGCATAGCTATCGATTACTCACTTGAAAATGCCCCACCCACCTAATTTGCATAATCTACCAAATTCCCACCAACACTACCATACACTTGGCTAATACTTGCCCTTGCAGCCACATGCTTACTGGCCCTAACATATGCACATTTTTCAAAATACAAAAACACTCTCCACTTTCTCATTATCCCTCCCGTTTTTCTTTATCTCCCCCATTCTCCTCATCTCTCTTTTTTCTCATTACTCTTTTTTCTCATTATCCCCTCCCTTTCTCACTGTCTCTATCCCTACTCTTTATCTTCTCCCCATCTCATCCATGCCTGGATGCAGCGCACCCCTCATAAACACCTTAGTGCGGCCCTGCCAATACCTGACATGTCCCGGGACACTGCAGGGACCGGGACAAGCTCCCAAATCCTGGGACTATCCCACGAAAACCTGACATTCGGCAACTATGGTATATTGTATAGTACACATACATCTAATTGAAAGTAACAGTTCCTTGAAGGAATCTTGAAGGAAAAACGGGAATTATAACAAAATGCAGACTAAGAAAATATTGCTTTAATCTCTGTGACGCCATGTAATTTAAAAGCGTATTATTCATGCACATTGAATGAATGAGTGAGAATCCATATTCTACTTGGATAATCGTGCATTGGGTGGACTGCGCTCTTCTTGATCAAAAACAAAACTAAAACAAACTCTACTGTAGCACACAGAAACCAATCCAGGCCCTTACCATGGAATGCCTGAAATACATCAGCCCGGGGTTACATACACATTTTGTCATTAACAGGCTAGTTAATACGTTAATATTCACGCGCAAAAGACTTTGAGATCTCATGGGACCGCATGCACCATGTGTTTGTTTGAACTTAACAGCTGGATGTCTTATTGGTTTTCTTACCCATTTGTAAAGTGGCTAAAAAGCAAGTTACAGGCACCTGGGAAATCTAATGGATAACTGTAGAGAGTCACTTAAAAATTTCGCTGGAAAGCAGCCAAAATACCAGTGCACCAGACTGTAAAAATAGATCACTAGTAGAGGCCATGGAGCCGGGGAAAAGATGCAACTAAAGATGTTTCTTTAGTAACTGCACCAGTATGGATGTTGGTTGTGCGAATCTGTCCACGCAGTATGACAATTTATACTAACACTGAAAGTACCAAAAAAACCGTATTTATTGATACTGCTATATTAGGCCAGACCGTCATCCATAGTTTTAACCTTCTAGTATATTGATGTGATTACAATAAAACCAGTATGTCATTCTTGTGTATATATTTACATCAGCGTATTTACAATGCCAAGATTTACTATTAAGGTAAACAATTCATTATTTGTCTAGTATGAGCAACATAATGTACTGAATGCTCCATATTGCACGGACCCGTTTGTTTAATTTAACCCATTCATTTGTGTTTGCAATAAGCTTTATTACATTTTTATTGGTTTGGATTGAAGGGGATGTTCTGAGATAGATTTGCAGACTGTGATTGTGATACAGCATGTTACCGAAAAGACAGAGACTGATATTATCATGCCCAGTCTGACTGGCACAGTATATCAAAACAACTAGCCATACCTATAGTATCACATACTGTGACGCAGTTACTTATGTATAGATTGCAAACTAGAAAGAGCAGAACCCTCTTCTCCTTCTGTAGGTCATATGATCTGTTTTGTGTATTGCCAGTTTTAATGTTATTGTCAATTTTCACTCTACTGCTGTTGTAATAGTTCTACAGAATCTGCTGATGCTCTAAAAGTATATATATATATATATATATATATATATATATATATATAATCTATTACTTTCTTATATATATATATAGATATAGATATTGTATTTACTATTACATCTTCTGTGGAATGTTCAGCAATTTGTAATGCACAGACATGAACTGGTATACATGATTTATATTACAAGTAATTAAAAGGAAGTAGGCACAGAAGAGAGTTGCAAGTAAGGTGTTTGTAATGAGTGTACCAGACTGCGAATAATTAACCACCATAATGATAAAGCTTAATTGGCCATAATGGCATTAGATGCCTCTGTTTCCGCGAAGGTCTGCTCTGTTTGCTGCGAGAGAGCTGTATTAAGCAAGACGATTTCATTAAATAGGTTTTGACATAAGGTCAGTTTTAAAAGGAATTTTCAAAACAACATATGGATGGCCAAATATGGTTCATACAAGGTTTCTTATCCTTTGTTTTAAAACATTGCCCATATTTTATTCACGTGCTAGAAATCTAAGATGCATCTAAACGTGACACCTTCTAATGTGGAGAAACGGTATGTGTTACTGTGGAACAAAGCTTATAGACACCATATGTCCTTCATTCTTGCTTGACAGAGCTCAGCCGTCTTAGGTTAGATCTTCCTACATATCCTATATATACCCAAAACATTGTGTTCTTTGGCAAAGTGATGAAAATGTGCAGCTGACAAGCTATTGTTTCCTTAAAATGTGAGTTTCCCTTATGTGAAAGAACAATTTGCAGTTTCCAAGAATATATGTCAGAATTGAATATATTGGAAATCACATAGGATGTTTATAAGCAGATTTTAGGAAGGCGATGGCTTCTTTTCCTGGTTTTATAAAAAGAGTTGTAATTTCAAGTCAGTGATGTAGTCGAATAAATTACCATAGCTGTGATGAAGACACTGTTTGGAAAGAAAACAAATATTCACTAGTTGAACATTTTAAGAAAGCTGACATTCATGCCATTCTAGAAACCCATTTTAAGTCAAATGTGATCACTAGATTTCACTAGATTTCATCATTTTATTGTCCCTTTAATATAAATATAACCCATTCTTCCTTCATTAAATAGACCATGACAAATGATAATTCATTGGCTACTACTTTTCTTTACAAATTACTTCTGCTCCCTGGATCTGGCCAGAAACTGCCGAAGGAGAGAGAGTAGATTTAAAAGCTGGGAACTGAAAAATCCAGGATTGCTTCTTGTTGATGACTACATTGCAAATAACAGGAATGCTGTTTTAACTACAAAGTATTTCACATCTTAGTAAATATAAGTCATTTCATATCTCAGCAGCCACCAGACGGTTGACCTCTGTTCTGAATACTCTTTGTAAACGGAGGCCTTGTTACTTGTTATCAAGAAGGAAGCAGACACACTAGGCATGCAGAACAGAAGGGATTTACTAAAAACCAAATGGGTAAATTATAACATTCTTCATGATAAATTAAACAAAGAAACCAAAAGTTGGTTTAATTGTGTGTAGCTGCAAACCGTATGATTTATGGGGATATGTTACATCTAAAAAGAAAATGCATGAAAGATGTCGCTTAGGCTTTAAAGTTTAAACAGGGAAGGTGGTCCCAAATAAGTAATCTAATACTAAGAGTTCAAAGGTCCAGTTTTGGAATTCTTGTCCTTGTGCTAAACAGCAGGGAGTGTGGAAATTGCCCATTCCTGCTTTAAAATGAAAATTACCATCGTTGATCCACCTGTCTTCCCCTTCGAATGGTAAAATAAAACCTATTGTGTAATGCAAGGGGTAGACGGTCATGTTTCCTACATGACGGATGTTTACATGTGTATACATTTCTAGGAACTAGGAAAATAGCAGGAGGATTTTTAGCAGTTTTAGGAAGCCCCATGGAAGTTTTGTTATTGGATCACATAGTCTGGGAGTGGATGGCGGGCCTTCCAGTAATAACATATGACCATGTACAGCTTGTCTGTAATGCAGCTGCTCAGGCTTTAACGACAAGCAAAACTTACTTTGTCTAAATGTTTTTTTCTTTTAATGGATGTTGTACTTTTGCGGAGTGTTACTGCTCTACTGATTTGTTACTGCAGGTTCAAAGAATGTAGTAATCTTTACAATGTGGCCATTAATGCTGTTTACAAACCCCTTTTTCCCTAAATTCCTGTTTAATAAATCTCTCTGCAGCAGAGATGGAAATGGTACAGAAGATTTGCATTTGTTTTGGGTCTGCAGCTCTATCATCTCAGTAAAAACTGTAGTCTTGAGGCTTGAGGACTCTATTTTTCCCTTTAAGTTAATAAAGTAATAATAATAGTATTACAAATTATAATTTAACTCTGAATCAGCGCATGAGTCAAAGCTTCACTGCACCAAAAGTAGTAATAATTACAGACTGTCATAAAAAAAAGCTTTAATGGAGTCAGCTCTGCCCTTACCTCTTTTTGCATGTAATGCTTCATTGTATGTCCGTTTGTCATTAAATTGTACAGTGGTGCGGAATATATTGACATTTTATAAATAGTAAATAATAGTGATGTTAATGACTGAAGGACTCTGTGAGGAATGGGCATTATAGTAAAGCAACAGAAATGTACGTTTTTAATAGTGAATCTGATAATACACTTTATGGACAAAAGTATTGGGACACCTGATCATTACCCCAACAGGGACTTTGATGGCATCACTTTCTAAATGCATAGACATTAATATGTATTTGGCCCCCTCTTTACAGCTATAACAGCTTCCACTCTTCTGGGAAGGCTTTCCACAAGATTTTGGAGTGTTTCTTTGAGAATATTTTCCCATTCATCCAGTAGAGCATTTGTGAGGTCAGGCATGGATGCTGAACGAAAGGCCTGGCTTGAAATCTCTGTTTCAGTTCATCCAAAAGGTGTTCAATGGGATTGAGGTCAAGGCTCTGTGCAGGCCAGTCAAGTTGAACACCAAACTTATCCAGGGGGGACCAACTACATATTAATATCTATGTATTTAGAATGCGATGTCATCAAAGTCCTTGTTGGTGTAATGGTCAGGTATCGAAATACTTTTATCCATATAGTGTATGTGTGCCAACGTCATAAATAGGATGCCATTGGTGTAACTGCCACCAATATTAGTAGCATGCAAGTGCTTATACAAATTATTGTAAGCATATAATTAAACATCTAGTTGTGGTCACACTTTTGGACTGTGCAAAAAGTGTGAAAACCAGTCCCTTCCGTTGCAAGGAGGCAAGCATGACCTGATGGACGTACCTGGCAACTATCCGGGTTTTGCCTGGTGACTCCAGGTGAAGCGCTGCTTCTCCAGTCCTGTGGCTGATGGCATTCAATCTCTGGGTTGTGGGAGTGGGATTTAGGCACGCCTACTCTCACCCCCATACAGATTTAAAGTGTTATCCCTGCCTATGTATGTGTATTCCCCCTCTCACACATGGTCAACCTCGCCCCTTGCAAAGCCAAGGAGGTCTTCAGGTAGCCAGAGCCTGGAAGTTCCAAGGTATGCCAATGGACCATTGATACATTGTCCCTAAAGGCCAGTAGGTGCATACAGACAATCTCAAAAGATGGTTATATTATACAAGATAATAATCCCATGTGATGAACACATTAGCTGTTAGCTTAATATTTTAAAATTAGGGCAGAAAAAGCCCCTTGCCAGTCCTCTCCTGATTATAAAGTAAATTTGCTTTCCTCTTCTGATTTTAATTTTGCTATTTAAAATCAAGTTTAAAGGCCACACCAAAAATCCTATGATGTCAGCTCAGGACTGATCTGCTTCTGCAGCATTAGACGCCTATTGTGTTCTTGGTAATCACATAACAATGAGGGAAGTATTTTAACATGTGTTAACAAGAGGGTACTTAAAGAACAAACAAACACACATTATTTTAAGAGTAGCCTTCATTTCCATGTCAAGGACATGACACATTTAGTTTTCATAGTCTATAATTAATAAGATGAAACTATTTTAGCCCTTGGCTGGTGGCTCAATTCAATCTATTCTGGGTTGCCCCTCTGGTGTCATGCTTCATAGGCAAAATACATTTTGTGTTATTTGTGTTCTATTTACATAAAATATTGTTTGCACTCTCTAGTATGTAAACCTTAGAGGATGAGTCATTTTTTTATTTGCCCCGACAGTTTAATCACATGAAAAAAGCACAGAGTATTTTACAAATTTCGAAGTTTAAAATGCCGCCCCCCCCATCATTATCTACCCTTCCTCTCCCTGACGCCCCCCCATTATCTACCCTTCCTCTCCCCCCCCCCCACCGTACTTACCTTTCAGCGGTCCTGCGGTGAGTCTCCCTGCTCGGTCTCGGTGCCGGCTTGTAATGCTGAGCGCCGGAAATGACGTCATCTTCCGGCGCTCAACATTACAAGCCGGCACCGAGACCGAGGTAGAGGGCTCGCAGAAAAGAGAGAGAGGGGAGCCGAGCGGGTACTGACAACTTGGTAAGATAAAACCACTCGGCGCCCTCTCTCTCTCTTCTCGGCTTAAAAAAAAAAGGGCTTGGGGCGCCCCTTCAAAAGTGCCACCTGGAGCGGTTGCCCCACTCGACTCCATTGTCGGGCCGGCCCTGATCCTAATCCAAAAGCATGGCCATTAATATGGAGTTGCCCCCCCCCCCTTTGCAGCTATAACCGCTCTTGGGATGGTTTTCCACAAGATTTTGAACTGTTTTTGTGGGAATTTGTACCCATTTAATGAAAGGAGAATGTGTGAGATCAGGAGGCCTGGCCCGCAGTATGTGTTCCAGTTGTGTTCAATGCGGTTAAGGTTATCGCTCTGTGCGGGCCAGTCAAGTTCCTCAACATCAAACTTGTTAAACCGTGACTTAAAGCATCTTCCTTTGTGCACCGGGGCACAGTCATGCTGAAACAGGAAAGTCCCTTCCTTCAAACGAGTGCCACAGATCTGGAAACATATAATTGTCTAAAATATCTTTGTATGGTGTAGCTGTACAAAGTAATATAACATTACCCCTCACTGGAACTAAGGGGCCTAGCCCAAACCCTGACAAACAGCCCCAGACCATTATCCATCCTCCATCAGACTTTATAATAGGTATCATGCATTGAAGTAGTTATTGTTCTCCTCAGACCTCCAGATAGTGAAGCGTGATTCATCGCTCCAGAGAACATGTTTCCACTGCTCCAGAGTCCAGAGGTGGTGTGCTTTACACTCCAGCTGACGCTTGACATCGCACATAGTGATCTTCGGCTTGTGTGCAGCTGCTCAGCCATGGAAAACCATTTCATGAGGCTCCCAAAAAACAGTGCTTGTGCTGATGCTTCCGAAGGCAGTTTAGAAGTCTAGAGAGTGATGCTACAGAGCAATTTTTAGTCCCTTCTGCATTCAGCAACCCCAGTCTGTGAGTGTACACAGTGTACCGGTGTAAGCAGAAATACGCTTGAATAAGTGGATTTGGTGTAGACCTTTTACTTCCTTGTTTTTTATATATAAAAAGGTCTAATGTTATCAGTCTATTATAAAAAAAAACACTTTTGTTTCCTTTGCTATTTTTTTATTTTGATATATTTGTTATTTACCAAAAATGATTACATTTATGAAAATACTGCAAATATAGGGGTAAAAATAATTATATAAATAATGTAGGTGAAAACATAACTTTAAATCAGGCATCAAGACAAAATTAAAGAATAACACATAATATTTGAACACTATAGAATATTACAAACATGTGAAATTATCAAAGAAATAATGGTCAGCTTTGACCCATTGTAATATTGCGATGCTTATGTAACCAAGCAAGCATTTATTAATATAGGTACCTGGATTTTGTTACAGGAGATACCCTGCTCCATGTAAGGTTTTAGGGGAAAGCCTGATACATTAAGTGGGAGATGATTTTAATGGGATATACCGTATTTGCTCGATTATAAGACGACCCCCCAAAATCTAAATATTAATTTAGGAAAAAAACAAAAAGCTTGAATATAATACCCTATAGGAAAAAAGTTTTACTAGTAAATATTAATTCATGTAAACAATTTTTTCCTATTTAATAAAAGCTATGATTGAGAAAAATATATATTTTTTTATTTCCTTTTATTTGCCAACCTGCCCCCCCAGTTATGCACATCTGCCCCCAGGGTTGCCACTCTGTCCCCAGAAATGCCTTATACCCCCTATTTGCCACTCTGCCCCATGATGTGCCTTTTAACCCTCTATATGCCACTCTGCCTCCAGAAATGTCTTATACCCTCTTATATGCCACTCTGCCCCATGATATGCCTTTTAACCCCCTATATGCCAGAGTGGCATATAGGGAGTTAAAAGGCATATCATGGAGCAGAGTGGCATATAGGGGGTTAAAAGGCATTTCTGTAGGTATATATATATATATATATATATATATACATATATATATATATATAAAACTGCTAACAGCAATCACATTCCTATCAAGCCAAGGCAGCCAGTACATGCTGGAACCTGGGGATGATAGGAGTGTGAGTACAGCCTCCCTATGCCATGCTACCACCACCACCCCCCCTACACATCCAAGCTATCACACACACACACACACACACACACACTCATTCACAAACATTTAAATACTCATTCATTCCATTAATCACACATACTTGCTCAAAAACCCTCCCCCACCCCCTTACCTGAACTGCAGATCTCTCACTCGAAGACTTCTGCAGGGGCCCGGCTGTGCGAGCAACTTCTCTGGCCCCGCCCCCATAGGAAGGAGGGGGGAGGCAGAGTTATGTGACACTCTGCTAGCTTCCTGTTCTTCTGCTGCTAGTAGACGCTAGCTGCTCGCGACCAAAGCACCGGTAAGCTTCCTGGCCCCAGCGGACATTTTTTTTAACGTCTGATTAGAAGACGACCTCGATTATAAGACGAGGGGTATTTTTCAGAGCATTTGCTCTGAAAAAAACCTCATCTTATAATCGAGCAAATACGGTATTAGATGGTGTACTGTTAATGGTTTCAACAAAATCTGTGTGAGGCCATTCCTAGACAGTTTTGGCAGCCTGTAATCAGATACAAGCTGTGATCATGAAACATAAACTTTCATTCTGTCTTTTTATGATGGTCTGTCCCTTTCTTCAAAGCATGAGGCTGTAGAAGGTTAGACCATATGTGGCGTGTGTCTACAGCAGCTAACAGGGGTCATCAGAAGGCAACATGCTAAAAGAAAAGAAACTGCTGTTCAGGCTGCAGGTAGTGTTATTTACCACAGAGCTGGGTCACACTACTAAGCCCCCCAGAGATTCAAGGCAATTTCCCCCTGTAATACATTCATCCCAGTTCATCCAGAGATATAAACAACCCACATTTGAAATAACTATAATGTTTAAAGTTAAACTACTTTAAATGCCAAATGTATTTTCCTATAGACAGTACATTTTTTAAACATCTTCATATTTATAAAAATATTTTGATTCCTGGGTAGAACTAAAAGAGATGCTCTACTGCTCAAACAGCCTCATTGAAGATGAATCCATAAGGCCCCCACTTTTCTCCATGATTCCCACCACTGACAGGCAGGAAAGGAGTGGCAAAGTTTGGCCCAGGGGCAGGAAAAGCTAATTAGCCCCATTGGTCCCTATTCCCACCACCCTTGGTAACATACACACTGGTGCACATTTTACACACTCTCACAGTAGCACATCCACAAATGCTACAAACATATGTACACATAACACACACTTGAACAAATGCTAACATACATTTACACATACACACCCATGCTAACACACACTTACACAAACTTACTGTAACATACATGCATACATACTCACTCCCTTTCTAACTCCCTTATCACCTCTCTCACGCTTCCTCACTCCCTGCCTGCCTGCACTTACTTTCTTACGCTTTCTCTCAGTCCCTCATCCTCTCTCTCTCTCTCCCTTCCTGATACTGTATTGTAACACTGTAGAAATGTTACAATAAATATCTGTTTTACTGATAATATCGGCAGCTAGAAAGTCTGAGTTTTCGTTAAAGTGACATATTTCCTGTGGGAAACAAACTGTTAATTGTCTTCTAGTGACCTTTCTTGACAGTGGTTATTTTCCTGTTTTAGTTAACTTTTCATTTTTTCTGGGATATTAAGGTATGATTATAGTCTGACATTGAGTTTGGTATCGGCATTCTGCTGAAGCTGTCTATGAGTAATTGTGCATATGATGGATATTCATGAAGTTTAGACAAATCATATTAAAATTTGGCCCTACTGCAAGATCTTTACATAAAATGCTGTGAGAAACAGCTTGAGTTGGTATTGTCAGGATAGCAAAAAAGCAGTCATAAGGAATTTGCTGAGAGGGTTTATGTGGTTGTATACTTGAACTCAGGTTACAATAATTTATTTTATTTCTCAAATTAAGTAATTTTCGTATCATTATTATAGCTGAGGAGGCACAGCATTGTATGCAAGATTTCTTGGATGGGTCCTGAACAATGCTGCAAAGTAGACTTGGGCACCAGGGGGCTCTTCGTGTTCGTCTTCGTGCTCGTCTTCGGGGAAAAAAAAATCTTCGTATTCCGCGAATATTCGCCCGTTCCTGTCTTCTCTTCGGGCGAATATTCGCGGACATTCTTCGTGCTCGTTTAATCTTCGTTTTCCTCCTGGTTGCCTAGCAGGGGTTAATACGGGGTTAATAACACATCACAGCAGCAGCAGCTGCCGTGAAGGTACGTGTGTGCAGCTCTATTGGTCGTTTCGGCAGGGGGCTGGTCTGGCATCAACGAGTGAATTGCAGAACTGCAGAATGCACTTCATTCGTTGATGGCAGGCGAGCCCCCTGCCGAAACGACCAATAGAGTTGCACACACATACCGAGGTGTACTGTCCATAGATGTTTAATAAAAGAATAGGGAATATTTTACATTTTTAAATTGATTTTGGACCACTTTACATGCCTAACATTTGCTACCTATTTACAATGGCATACTTTGCAACAACCCAACTTACTTATTGGACAGGACTGGAAAATAGCAGGACTGTCCACCAAAATCTTGGGTGTGTTGGCAGGTATGCTGATGGAAAAATGTTGGACAAGAACTAAAAAATAGCTTAGGGTTAATGTACGGTTATGTTTAAGATTAGTAGCAGTGCACTGGTTTGGTTAAAGATGGATTATGTCTAAATAATAATAATTTAATTTTAATGTTTTTTTTTAAAAAAAAATAGGGGTTTATTTAAATGTATTTTAAAGTTAGATTTATTATTTAGTACTTGATTATATTTATTAAATGTTTATAGTAGCGTTACCTACCGAGCTATAACTACCTATGTGTATTTGCATTTTGCATACCTAGTTTAGCTAAATTAGATGGGACAGGACTGGAAAAAAGCAGGACTGTCCCTGAAAAAGTTGGGTCTGTTGGCAGGTATGTGGATGGAAAAATGTTATAGGGTGAAGTGTGAGTTATAGTGTTAATGTAATGCTATTAGTGAGTGAAGGCCAGGGCAAATAACAAGGAAAAGGTCCTTGTGTTTTGTGCATTGTAAGTGTGTGTGTATGTGTGTTATGTGTGATGTCACTGTGTGTTATATGTGTTATATGTGTTATTGTGTGTGTTATGTTTGGTTGGTTGTGTATCAGAAGGAAAATAATGAAATGGAAAAGGAAATGGGAAAGGCAAATGAGTGGGCAATTGGCGACCCGCTCACCTGTTTCACCCCAGGGCAAAGCACCCAAACACTGTCAGTCTTAGACGTTTGGCAGCAGACTTCCAGAGCTCAGACACAAGGCCCTAGCGTAAGCTGGCCACTCCGGCGGAGGTAGCAGGCGTTGCCACACCGCAAACAGAGGCAGCCAGGGGGGAGAAACTGCCCTTACCATTAGGGACATTTTGGGCATGACTCTAGCCAGGAAGCGAACTGGCAGAGAAGAGATGCTGGCACCACCACCAGCAGCAGCATTGAAAAGGCGAATGAGTGGGCAATTGGCGACCCACTCACCTGTTTCACCCCAGGGCAAAGCACCCAAACACTGTCAGTCTTAGACGTTTGGCAGCAGACTTCCAGAGCTCAGACACAAGGCCCTAGCGTAAGCTGGCCACTCCGGCGGAGGTAGCAGGCGTTGCCACACCGCAGACAGAGGCAGCCAGGGGGGAGAAACTGCCCTTACAATTAGGGACATTTTGGGCATGACTCTAGCCAGGAAGCGAACTGGCAGAGAAGAGATGCTGGCACCACCACCACCACCACCACCACCAGCAGCATTGAAAAATTGGAAAGGCGAATGAGAGGGCAATTGGCGACCCGCTCACCTGTTTCACCCCAGGGCAAAGCACCCAAACACTGTCAGTCTTAGACGTTTGGCAGCAGACTTCCAGAGCTCAGACACAAGGCCCTAGCGTAAGCTGGCCACTCCGGCGGAGGTAGCAGGCGTTGCCACACCGCAGACAGAGGCAGCCAGGGGGGGAGAAACTGCCCTTACAATTAGGGACATTTGAGGCATGACACTAGCCAGGAAGCGAACTGGCAGAGAAGAGATGCTGGCACCACCACCAGCAGCAGCATTGAAAAGGCGAATGAGTGGGCAATTGGCGACCCACTCACCTGTTTCACCCCAGGGCAAAGCACCCAAACACTGTCAGTCTTAGACGTTTGGCAGCAGACTTCCAGAGCTCAGACACAAGGCCCTAGCGTAAGCTGGCCACTCCGGCGGAGGTAGCAGGCGTTGCCACACCGCAGACAGAGGCAGCCAGGGGGGAGAAACTGCCCTTACCATTAGGGACATTTGATTCATGACACTAGCCAGGAAGCGAACTGGCATCGAAGAGACACTGGCACCACCACCAGCAGCAGCAGCAGCAGAATTGGGAAAGGCGAATGAGTGGGCAATTGGCGACCCACTCACCTGTTTCACCCCAGAGCAAAGCATCCAAACACTGTCAGTCCTTGGCGTTTGGGAGCGGACTTCCAGAGCTCAGACACAAGGCCCTAGCGTAAGCTGGCTACATTGGCGGAGGTAGCAGGCGTTGCCACACCGCAGCAAGTGCAACCAGGGGGGAGAAACTGCCCTTACCATAAGGGACATTTGAGGCATGACACTAGCCAGGAAGCGAACTGGCAGAGAAGAGACACTGGCACCACCACCAGCAGCAGCAGCATTGGAAAAGGCGAATGAGTGGGCAATTGACGACCCACTCACCTGTTTCACCCCAGGGCAAAGCATCCAAGCACTGTCAGTCCTTGGCGTTTGGGAGCAGACCTACAGAACTCAGACACAAGGCCCTAGCGTAAGCTGGCTACACCGGCGGAGGTAGCAGGCGTTGCCACACCGCAGCAAGTGCAACCAGGGGGGAGAAACTACCCTTACCATCAGGGACATTCGAGGCATGACACTAGCCAGGAAGCGAACTGGCATTGAAGAGAGACACTGGCACCACCACCAGCAGCAGCAGAATTGGGAAAGGCGAATGAGTGGGCAATTGACGACCCGCTCACCTGTTTCACCCCAGGGCAAAGCATCCAAGCACTGTCAGTCCTTGGCGTTTGGGAGCAGACCTACAGAACTCAGACACAAGGCCCTAGCATAAGCTAGCTACACCGGCGGAGGTAGCAGGCGTTGCCACACCGCAGCAAGTGCAACCAGGGGGGAGAAACTACCCTTTCCATTAGGGACATCTGAGGCATGATTTCAGCCAGGAAGCGAACTGGCAAAAGATACTGGCACCACCACCAGCAGCAGCGTTGGAAACGGAAAAAGGTGAATGAGTGGGCAATTGACGACCCACTCACCTGTTTCACCCCAGGGCAAAGCATCCAAAGACTGTCAGTCCTAGGCGTTTGGGAGCGGACTTACAGAGCTCAGACACTAGGCCCTAGCGTAAATTGGCTACACCAGCGGAGGTAGCAGGCATTGCCACACCGCAGCAAGTGCAACCAGGGGGAGAAACTACCTTAAACATTAGAGAGAAAAAATTTAACTTTCCAAGCTAAGAGCTGGGTAACCCAATTTGGGCAGATTGAATTTAAGAAAGGCAATCTGCTCCATCAGATGAGGTGCCATGCGTGAGCGCTGTGGACTCAGTATGTTTCCAGTCATAGAAAACACGCGCTCACTTTGAACAGTGGTTGGCGGACATGATAGAAGCTGCTGCGCAACCCATGAGAGTGCAGGCCACACACTCTTCTTTTCATCCCAGTAGCTAAGAGGATCAACATTAGGAGCAGAAGGAACTTCACAGAGGTAAAGTTTGACCATTTCAGCAGCACTACTCTCCTTTCTGCTGCTAGCTCTGTCAGATGGTCCAACTATACTGCCAAGTGCCTCTTCCCAAAACGCAGCTGCTCCACTCAGCTGTGTTGTGCTGCTTGTGGCACTGCTGCTGATGCTGCTGCTAGGGGTAGCAGACCACATCATCTCTTCCTCCTCCTGCACCTCACCCTCCTCGGACAGCATTCCCATTTTACGCTGCCAGTCACGCACCTTGTTGACCAATTGCTCCCGGTAGCTACTGAGAACATTGAATTTCAAAGCTAGCTTTCCCTTAATTCTTGGATCACAAAGGCACGCTAGCATCATTTCGGGACTCTCTTCCATTCGCTTGCGAAGGTGTACTTTTAGCAGATCCTTCAGCTTCCTGACTATGGCTGCTACGTCAGGATGTAGAGTGCCACCTTGAACAGCCTCACGGTTTCCAAGGAACACATCCATCTTGCTGCCTAGATGGGAGAACACTGGGATTACCTGGGCCAGACTGGCAGTGTTTGAGCTTAAATTTTCTGTGGCATCCCTGAATGGTTTAAGGACTGCCACTAGCTGGGCGATCACTGTCCAATCCTCCCTATTCAATGGAGAGGTAATCCCAATATTGTGCTCTGAGGCAAGATTATGGATTGCCCTCTGCTGCTCCAAAATCCTCTCTAGCATGTCTAACGTGGAGTTCCACCGTGTACTGACATCCTGACGTAGGCAGTGTACGGGAAGACCTGACCTCTCTTGCTCTTCCCTCAAAAGTTGGCTAGCCTTAACACTATGGTGAAAGTGCCCAGCGATCTTTCTGCAGCGGGACAGAACTACTGCTGCCACATTAGTTCCTTCTGACATTGCTGCCTTCACTACAAGATGGATGATGTGGGCTGCACAGCGCACACCAACAATATGACCATCTCGCAGCGCTTTCACCATATTGGCACCTCCGTCAGTTACCACAAAACCAACTTCAACATTGGTGCCCGCCTCTGCTCCCACCCAAAGGCTAAACATTTTCCTAATCGCATGCAGAATATTTTGGGAAGTGTGCTTTTCATCCATCACTTCTGCATGGAGAAGGAATGATCGGTAGCCTGCTGCAGCAACTTCCTTAGACACACCGGGCTGCCACCAGTGTGCTGTCAAAGAAAGAAAGGCATGCTGGGCGCTAGGTGCACTCCACAAATCTGTAGTGAAATGAACACACTGACCAGCAGCCTTGGAAAGCTCCTCTTTCACTGCTGCAACACAGGACCGATACAGCGAGGGGACAATGTTCCTGCTGAAAGTGGAACGTGACGGAACTGTGTATTGTGGAGCCACAGCCGCCATCAATTGTTTGAAAGGCTCCCCTTCAATCATGGAGAAGGATGCCCCTCCAACAGCAATGAACTGACCAATAAGTCGCGTTACTTTATTGGCCTGCTGTTTGGGCATCGTTCTCTTGGAGTGGAATGCCCCAAATTCTTCCAGGGTGGGCTGGGCATGCAGTGCTCCAACCTGCCTTGGTCTCTGGCTGCCAGCACTAGTTGCTGCTGCTGCTGCTGCTGCTGCTATTGGCTCAGAAGAAGAAGCTGTTGGGGTTTTTCCACGGCCACCAGCTATGCTGCCTGCACTAAGTTTTACCTCTGCATCTTTCCCCAATAGCACAGCGTTGTGTTGAGTGCTGAGGTGATGCTTCATGCTAGCACTGGTAAAATGGCCAGACACTTTCCCTCTGCTTATTAGCTTCCCACAATGTTTGCACTTTCCATAGCGCCCTTCTTCAACATTTTCAAAGTGCTCCCAAATTGGGGCGCGCATAGCCTTGGAGTGTGCCTTGGGTGCTGCTCTTACTGCTCGGGGTGGATGAACAGAGGCAGAACTAGTGGTGGTGGGACTGGTGGTAACAGTACTGGCCATAGTGGGACTGCTAATTGCTTTAGATTTGCTAGGTTTTGCTGCTGCTGCTGGTGGTGGTGATGGTGATGATCGTAGCGGAGAAGGTGGAGGCTCAGGGGAAAATTGTGCACTAGTCATTTGGACACTGCTCCCTGAGGAATCTGATTCCTGACCACTCATCTCCTCTACTTCCTCTGGCTCATAGTCTAGCTCTTCATTAGCCAGATCGAATGGAATTCCTGCTAGGCTGGAGCTAAGACTGATATCGTCGTGAGACTCGTGACTAGTAGTAGTGCGAGCAGGAAGAATAGACTCTGCACTTGGCCTCTCAGTCTCAGGCTCCTCTGCTACCTCGCTAGGTGGAGTTCCACTATGTGTAGCCCTCTCTCTAACTGTCTTTACAAAAATTTTGTAAGGACTTGGTGGCTTGCTAGAGGTACTAGGAGGACATGGCGTGGCGGTACCAGTGGGAACAGTAGGCGCAGCACTAGTGGTGGTAGAGGCGGGGGTGGTGGTGGTGGTGGTTTTCCCTACAAAGGAATGAGATCGCTTTGGTTTGGGACCCCTCTGAGTCTTGCTGCTAATTTGGCTCTGCTTGGTACCTTGCGTGCTGCTGGTGGATGGGGAAGATGCTGCTTGGGGCAAAAGGCACTTCTTTTTAGTCACTGGGCTGGTACTACTTGTGCTACCCTTTAACTTTGAACGTGCTTCTGGTGCTTTAGGCTTTCCGTAAAAAACCATAGAGCTTGTGGGCCTAGCCGCACTACTACTGCCTGCTTTTGGTGCCTTTCCTTTACTTGATGATCCTTCAAGCAATGCTTCCCCAAATGATAAGCGAGAGCTTGGCCTACTTGGCCGACTAGACTGACGCAAAGGCTGCATCTTAGAGCTGGTGGTGGTGCTGGTGGTGGTGGTGGTGGTGGTAGATGGAGCTTGTCCCTCCTTAGTCCCAAAAGGAGGATCCATTTCAAATTTTGTGTTGTGTGTGTAGTGTAGTGTAGTGTAGTGTAGTGTAGTGTTTAAAAAACTATAAAAAAAAAAATAAAAAAAAAAAAATAAAAAAAAGGAAAAACGAATTAAAGACAAAAAAATTAGAGGAAGTTCTCTTCAGTGCTACTGCTTAAAAAGTAAAACTATGCACTACTGCACTGTGCTGTGTGCAATCTGCCAAAATCCTAAAGTTATTGAAATTATTAACTCAAGATTAACTATTTAATAACTAGCAGTATTTTATTTTTAATTTGAATTTACACGGGCCTAAGAGCTTAGCCTACCACTATGCTAGCCTAAAGCTATATTTCCTTACTATAAGTCTACCTCTAGGCAGACGCTCTCAAACCCACTAAGCTAAAGTGAGGTTAAATCAGATTCAGTATATGATTTATTAATTAATATTAAGTTATATAATATTAATAGATTAGAACTAATTTACTTATATATTATGTATTATAGATAGAAGAATATAGATTATGAATTAGAATTTAGAATTAGAATTACTTATATTATAGATTATGAATTAGAATATTATTATTTATAATATATTATAGATTAAGATTAAAGAAGATTAGAATTATTTTAGTACTACAGCTAGTAGCTTGAAGCTTTGCTTAGTACAGGTCGTCACAGTCAATTTTTCTTGAAAAGAATTAGAAATAAAATAAAATGTCACAGCAAAACGGTTATCTTCACTGCTTGCTGCACTCACTAGCCCAACAAGTTCACTTCACTGATGGACTGAGGTGAGCAAAACACTAAGGGTACTTTTAATAAAATTGAAATAAAATGTAAAATAAATGAGAAAATCTTTGCAAAACAGTTAACGTCACTGCTTGCTGATCAAAAAAAACCACAGCACTTATGCGGCTGCACTCACTAGCCCAACAAGTTCACTTCACTGATGGACTGAGGTGAGCAAAACAAATGAAATAAAATGAAAGATTAATTAAGAAAAATTGACTTGGTCTCTTACTGTTGCTAAAACAAAGCACAAACTATAGAGCTGCAGCACCAGTACTAATAAGATTAGCTGAACTATACGCTAGTAGTAATTAATTAATATTATTACTTTTATTTATAGCTAATTTAATTAACTATTAAGATAAGAAAGAATTAGAGAATTATTGATATTACTGATTTTAGATTAGACACTAGTAGATGTTCTGAATGTCTACAGTACACTCTACACTAGTATACTATTACTAACTATAACTGACAAATATATATATAATTTTATAATGAATTCAATTATTAATTATATTAATTAATATTACTGATTTTAAATTAGACACTAGTAGATGAATGTCTACAGTACACTCTACACTAGTATACTATAGTATATATATATATATGACTGACAAATATATATATATATATATAATATTATAATGAACTATTAAATTATAGATTCTATTAAATTGTAATTTATAAATTCTATTTAATTTATTTAAGCAGGACAGGCAATAGGCACTAGTGCCAGCCCAGGGCAAGGGCACCCCAGTGCCACTGAGGCACTGGGTGCACTGTCAACTCAACAGCACTTACACTAAAGTTGATGACAAATTAATTTAAAAAAAATTAAATTAATCAAATTATTATTATTAAATATATTAATTAAGTAGCACTGAAGTGAGGATGAAGTACACAGTGAGAAATGGCAGGCTAAGGCTTACCAGTCTCACACAGAACAGAACAATCTCTCTCTGTAACGCTCGGATGCAGCACAGCAGTGTTGCCAAAGCAGTCACAGCGAAAAATGAATGGATCTCTCAGGCAAGCTCTGGTCTTATAAAGGCGCCTTCAGAATTCAAAAAACAGCAGCACAGGCATTGGACGAGACCCTTAGCGTTACGTCACAAGAGTGAGCTGATTGGACAGACGAGGATCAGCTCACTCCTGTTTGAAATTTTGGCGGTTGCGCGGCAAAAACGAAGACGATCACGAAGAATCTTCGATTCTTCGTGATTGTGAGTCTTCGTCTTCGCCTACGGTTTGCCGGCACTGTATTCTGTTCTACGTTCCTTCGGAACGAACAAAAAAACGGCCTCTTCGTGCTCGTTTTCATGTTCGCCCGAAGATGAATGCACAAGTCTACTGCAAAGCTCACTTTGTCTTGTTTTAAAGTACCCCTCAGTTCCCACACCAGCTTTTGCTACTTGCCTCAATAAATCCTTCTAGGACACATAAGTCGGTTCACATGACCGGTCAAACATTGAAAATATTCACAGCCATGGGTCTTATTAAACTTTTGTTCTATGAATGCTGCTTTCCCAAGCATATGAACGCATTCTGGGTAGTTAAATCTATCTAAAAAATGTTTAGGAAAGAACTTAACCCCTTCGTGACAAAGGCTGATTTTACTTTTTGTACCCTTCGTGACAATGGCCGTTTTAACATTTCTGCGCTGCTCGTGTTTAGCTGTAATTTTCTTCTTTCCCGTTTACTGAACCCACACACATTAGATATTGTTTTTTTCAGGACAAGAAGGGCTTTCTTTAGATGACATTGTTTTGATTGTATCGTATTATTTACTATTAAAAAAAGTATAAAATATGGTGAAAAATTTAGAAAAAAATGACTGTTTCTAACTTTTAGTTGAAAAATCTTTTACTCATCTATAAAAGGTAATAAAAAAACCTGCTAAATAGATTCTACTATTTGTCCTGAGTTTAGAAATACCCAATGTTTTTATGTTTTTTTGCTTTTTTCTGCACGTTATGGAGCAATAAGTACAGGTAGCGTTTTGCTATTTCAAAGCCATTTTTTCCAAATCTGGTAATTCTTCCCCCCATGTGCCATTTCGGGTATCTTTGAAGCCGGCCAATGCAATTTACCCCATCAAGTCATATATTTTTGAAAACTAGACAGCCCAGGGTATTCCAAATGCTGGTATTTTAACCCTTTCCAAGCACTTATTCTACCATCAGCCTTTGTCAAACTTTATGGTAGTAATTTTTTTGCATTTGTTTTTTCACACACATTTTACTTTAGGTATAAATAAACAGGTTCTGGTATATGTCACTATCAAAAAACACCCCAATATGTGTTTAGCAACATCTCCTGAGTACAGCGATACCTCACATGAATGATTTTGCCTGGCTGTTTGGGGGCAAAAGGGCCACATTTGGGGCATGCACATTTTTCAATGTTGCACTTTGGCATTTGGGGATCCACTGCCCATGCCCTATTTGGTACATCTTTGAGCCGGGCCATTTCAGTGTGCCCAATAAAGCTATATATTTTTGAAAACTAGACACCCCAGGGTATTTCAAATGCTAGTATTTTAACTCTTTCCATGCACCATATCTACCACCAGTCTTTGTCAAACTTTGTGATAGTCATTTTTTTCCATTTGTTTTGTCACACACATTTTACTTCAGGTATGAATTAAAAAGTTCTCGTATATGTCACTATCACAAAACACCCCAATATGTGTTCAGCAACATCTCCTGAGCGCAGTGATACCCCACATGAATGATTTTGCCTGGCTGTTCGGGGGCAAAAAAGCCACATTTGGGGCATGCACATTTTTCAATGTTGAACTTTGGCATTTGGGGATCCACTGCCCGTGCCCTATTTGGTACATCTTTGAGCCGGGCCATTTCAGTATGCCCAACAAAACCATATATTTTGAAAACTAGACACCCCAGGGTATTTTAAATGCTGGTATTTTAACTCTTTGCATGCACACATTTTACCACCAGCATTTTTTAAAGTTTGCAGTAGTATTTTTGTGTGTGTATTTTTCCCACACACACCTACTTTATGTATGAATTTACAGCTCCTGGTATATGCCGCTGTCACACGACACCCCAATATGTGTTCAGCAACATCTCCTGAGTACAGTGATACCCCACATGCATGGGTTTGTCATTTTTGGGGGGAACTAAAAGGCCACATTTGGTACGTGTGCATTTTTCTAATTGGAAATTAGATGTGTGGCCATCCTTCCCCCCGTGTTAATTGGGACCTTGTTGAACCCGGCCAATTCAATTTACCCCATCAAATCATACATTTTTTAAAAGTAGACACCCCATGGGCATTTAATATGCCAGTATTTTAACTCTTTCCATGCGAGAATTGTTTTAAGCTAATATGCTAATTTTAGGACTTGCTCACAAAAATATATTTTTTATATATATTTTTTTTTTTTGCCTTTTTTTTTTATTTTTTTAACATTTTTTTTCAACTTGAAGGTTCCCCTGATAGTGACATCAGTGGGAAATTATTTTTACATTTTACTGTTTTTTTACTATTTTTTTTTCTAATTATTATTAATTTTATTTTATTTTTAATTTATTTTTTCTAATCACACTGTGATTAGAAAGCTGAGCTCCATTGACTTGCATGGTTGAATGCAGTACCTATATTCAACCTGCAAGTGGAGCCAGAGTTCTCTAGAGGGTCTGGAGACCGTCTAGCGAACTTTTTAGACTTTATTGTTTCTTTATTGAATTTTCCCGGACCGCCGCCATCTTGCAGATGGCGAAGATCACCGGCAGCTGCGGCTGTGACCGCTCTCCGGAGCGGTCACAGCCCATCCAAAGGTAAGTGTTTGGTGTCGCTGGATGCCTCCTGATCGAGGCATTCCAGCGACACCATTTAAGTTTAGGAGGCGATCGTTGATCGCCTCCTAAACGCTTTTAAAACGGGCGTCCGCCGCCATACAAAGTATGGCGGATGTTGACGCCCCGGGGAGGGGCCAGAGATGGCCCCTTTGTGCCGATAATGGCGTTGCTGAATGCCTCGAGGTCGAGGCATTACAGCAACGCCGTTTCGGTGCAGAAAGCGAAAATAGATCGCTTCCTGCACCCGTTTAATGACGTGCCGGTCCTGGCACGTCATTTGTCGTTATCGACATGAATTTCCGTGACGTGCCCGGACCGGCAATTGTCATCAAGGGGTTAAAGTTATTATTCAGAGTTAAAATAATAATAATAATAATAAAATTACTTATTGGCCTTAGACTGGGCCATTGGTTGAGAAATCAACACTCCACAGCTCCTGAGATAAGGTGCCAATCTAGGCAGCCATGCTGTGCACCTCTAGACTTCTATCTGGCAACTGCTGCCCCAGCGTAGAGTTTAACCTTTAGGAACAGTAGAGTGCCTAACACATGATCCAACCTGGATGACGCTGTTCTTCTCTTTAGCTTCTTTTTCAGGGCAGCAACACAAATGGGCCTCATAAAATAAAAAAAACCCCAACAAACTATTAACAAGATCCCATTTTGCTCCAATAAGATTATACTAGATGAAGGATCTCCTTGTTCTTTTATTACTGATATGAAAGGGTAACTCTAGAACAACATTTGTCTTCAAAGAGCATGGTAAACATGAGAAATCCTCACGGTGCTCTCTGACAAATATATATAGACATTGGTTTGAAGATGCTGCCACGTATGAATCTATAGCCTAGGTTTCTCAATTTGCCCAATGATTGCGAAGTCTAAAGGATACATTTTAAAAAATACCATAATATTTTAGATGACATGCAAATAAATATGTACCTAGAATTATCACAAAATATAGACGGAGTTGAAACGAAGAAAAAAAGACCGGCCAGGAACAAGTCGACACTGTGCCGGGTAGAGAGGCAGGAGAGAATACTAAGATTTTGAATCTCATCCACCTGGCAAAACTCACAAGCACACTGGCTATTCTAATCTGAACTGTTGGAAAGAACCACCACACACCAGAATGGACCTTTCTCGCCAACCTATTGCAATATAATGTCAAAGTTATTTTTCTTGGGTGCAGAGTGTGCTGCATGTGCATTGGAATGCACCCACAATGCCATCTGTTCTGCTACAGAATGAGATGCTTGTGTTCACGGGTATTGATTTCTGTGACACTTCTAGAAGAAGAATAACTTTTAATTTATACATTTGTTAGTTCAGACCTAAGGAAGCTCAGTGTTTAAAAAAACCCTCCACAACAAAGCTCGTAGATGTACGCACCCACAATGCCATGTTGTTAATGGGTTTAAGGACAACCCTTTGTCCTTAAAGGGTTAAATACGTTACTGGTTTTTCCCTGCTTTGTTTTATACCCCCTCAGTAGATGCTGTGGACCATCCTCTTATACTCATAGACCTTGAAATGTTAAAATAGCAGCAATAGATTTAATGCTTGCACAATATAATATAAGTGAAATGAGGAATGGCATCAAGATTATAAAATTCTAATTATTTTGCTTACAGCATTTATCAAATAAGGGTAAATTACTAACTCCAAATAATCTTTTCTAATTTATTAGACAATGAAATCATATTCATTTGTGACTTAATGCTAATTCATGAGATATGGCCAGATTTACACTTGTATGCTTCTTAGATATTCCATCCCTAGAACTGTCAAGGCGCAGTAATGATGATAGTATATGGCACTGTATATTTATTGGCTGGTATTATCATCTGGTCACCCAATATTTTATTATAAGCCTTTTGTAACCAAACGCCATGTGTGAAGGGAAATCCGAATCGTGCTTGGTTTGCAGAATTGGTTATAATATATCCAATACACTCATTACATTAGGAACAATCAATAGCAATCTAGTGTATAACCGTGACATGTTTTCGTATAGTTCTTAACTCTGAAACGTAAAATACGCTGACTAAGAGAATTAGAGGCCATTCCCCATGAGATGAACTATCGGTCGCCTTTAATGTTACTTTAATGTCCTTTAACTTCCAGGGCATTTTCAACGTCTTTGCTATATCTTTTGTATTCACCTAATTAAATTGTATTTTTCAAAGCAGTGCAACATGAATAGAGATTATTGAGGGGTCGTTTTAGACCCTTTTGATCTGTCTTGTAACTATTTGTTTATTTAAGCTTGGTTTTTGTAATTTTCTTGTATTTCGGATATGGAGTATCTTTTCTCCCTCTGTGTTGATCACAAAGTGATCAAGAAGCCTTTTCTTCAACAGACACCCCAGTGGGTCTGTGCAGACCTTGTGGGGTCTCATTCACAGGTCCAATATTTCCTACGATGTCAGCTGTGGAATCATTGGAAAGCCCAAGCTTCCATTAGGACATTGAAACTCTGCCAGTGGAGTGCTATCACTATCGTGTCCCTTAAAGCTGCCAGAAAACAATGCACAGTTGCTGCTGCCTGAAGGAGCCACCGTTTGGTCTTTTTTTTAATTTGCCAGGTAACGTTATGGCCCCTGGTCCCAGTATGTTTGCCCTTGTTAGCCCTTTACCAGGAAAATCCCTGAACAACATGTGTGTGTATTTACTGTAGCCCACGATAGTAAGATTGCCATAGGCTTCCTATAACTGCTATAGACTTCAAAGGGATAGGTCTTATTTAGGAAACTATTGTACATCAGTAACTTATTACAGACTAGAGGCCCGTGAGGTTATGTTCCAGTATAGAAGGATTATTGGTAATTAATAGCAGTCTATCCTGCATTACACTATTAAGTGTAGTACTTTTTGGCAGGCTCTGTCCCATACATGGAATCTAGGCCCATTCACATGTGGGAGTTTATCTGTCAGCACCTGCTTGGCGTCTACAGTTTGTCGCATGCAGCTGTCTCCGAGCGCCTCCAGCATTCATCACGATCTCTTGTAAAGTAACTTTCTTATTTATCATAACATTGGACTCACATCTTACAATCTGTTTTTAAATACCACACTTACACGATGGTCTTGGTGTAAATGGGGAAGGGTATTACAACACTTGCACGTATACATGAAAATCATATGGTGTTCACGTTATGTGAATAAATTATTTCCGTCATTAGCATTAAGTACCTGAGATCGTATGCTAACTTTTTCTAGAGGTAGAATATGTATAAATTAATGGAACACTAAAAAATGCTCCACGAACAAGTACAGTATACAATTCTCTCTAAAAACTTGATTTCATTGGAACTGGACTTCAAAGAGAAATAATTGGAGAATAGCTGATGCTTCAGTATCAACTAAATACGGTATATTCACTGGATTAGTAGGCTACTAATAAAACATCTCTATACAATAGACATCCATATTGTTCATTTACTGTAAACTCTAACCACAATGTGATATTTTATCCTCATCTCCGTCTTCTGTTTAGTAATCTGTTACAATTACCTCTGTGTCTGTTCTCTAGAGTGTTCATAAATATCCCAGCCCGTTAAAGCGTAATCCTTTTACTCTGTAGACGCTTAGATCTTCCCTAGCCATAACGCAGGCCTCATAACTCTTGCCTTTATCAAATGTCCGCAGCATAAATTCCAAGCATACAAAAGGTTTTGGCGTTTGGTTAAGATACTTGTCAAATTTCTGAGCTATGTTCCAAAGCAAATGAACAATTTCGTATCAAGAAAGATTTGGAGGACATTTATCTTGCAAATTAAATTTGTGACAGTATGCATTGAACTCCAAGTCCACCTCTGCTACATACATACTGTACATAAAACAATATCATGTATTTTTTGTGTGTATGTACAAATACACAAGTACTACGAGAACGTTCTCACTTAAAGACTTTGTGGATGGGGCATAGTTTTGGTGTATAGAACCATTAGCCTTGCCCATATGGCACCCAAAGTGTCCTTAAACCCATTTCAGCCAAGGAACTAGTGATGGAAATATTATGAAAATGACCAAAATAAATCGATAAAAATACATAAAATGGAAAACACTCTATATTTCACAAAATAAATAAAGTATGCCAAGCTTAAATTGTAAGCTTGGGAGCACGGCCCTTTTTACCTAATGTATCGGTTTGCCAACGAATGTACAATGCATACAATGTTGGCGCTATATGAATTACAGATAATACATATTTTATAACATTTAACCCAGTGCTAGTACAGGACTAGTACTGTGTATAGGGTTTGACAAAGACCAGCAGACAAACCTGAAGCTCAGATCCTGTTAACGTTAATAGGAACACTATAAGCATATGTACCGGAAAGTAGTCTTATGTACAGTTGCTGCTGACAGTAGATACCGGCAGAGGGGAAGACACAAATGAGACCGCAATATGCACTGAAACATAAGAAATCTGGGGGCTAGATCACGGATCTTAATATGTACATAAAGCATTTTTAGATGATGTGCATTTTAGCATTTTGAGGCCATATTCTTAGCTGTAGGTAACAATTACTACAACAGTGGTATTTTATTTCTCTCTAGTATTGATTATTTCCTGTCTGCATCAGCTGCTTTTACTTTGAATTTATCGATGAAATTGATACCTTGCCTTATCTGGTGCTAAAATTAGCAGAATAATGATTCGAGCAGTAGGACTGCAAGTATGGAAAATACTTTAATCCCCTTGATACTGAAATGTAATCTGTAAGGTCTCAAAAGCGATGAAGCAGTGCGTTGCAATGTTATTGTTAACTACAATGATGCCATGGCTCCATTCCGCTTCTCTTGATTTAACTCATGCTTCGAAGGCCTCTTCTTGTCCTTCATCCCTTGATCAGGGCTCACCCATCTTGAGATCACATATACTAAAAGGCAAGCGAACAACTGCTTCATGCTTGCTTTTGAGCTACTGCACTTGCCAAACCTAACACAAGGACACCTGGCTATTGGCTTCCTCTCCCCAATCAACCAGAGAACATCTGTTTGTAGAATGTACATGCAGAAGCTCATGCAGTCCTCTTGGTTAGCATCAAAACGAAAAAACAGTTTATATATATATATAATGCATAACTGTCTTAAAGGGACACTCCAGCCATCATATGAACTTTGAGGGTCCCTTTAACTTTGCATGATGTTCCTTTTGCAAATGCACTTGGGGGGGTTCTAATCACCACTATGCATCAGCCCCTTTTCCCCGTTACCAGCTATTTTACATGCATGAGTTGTGTTTTCTCCACGTATAATAATTATATGGGGATAATTGATAAAAAATACTATTCGGGTGAATTGTTAGGAATTCATATTTAATCGAAAAGTGAGAAGGTGATAAGGCGCTAAATAATATTAATTAAAGATACATTATGTGAAAAGGTTAAATGCTACTCACTTGTTAAGTTATGCATCCTATCAACTTTTAAAAAGAATAATCATATAAGAATGCACAGAGTGCAAATAAATAGTGGTATTTATAAATAAATACATAAAAAAAGTTCAAAATACTTGAACTTGTATAAATGTATATGACTTGACTGGTGATTTTGTCATGTGAATTTATAAGTCTTTTGAACTTTCTTACGCATTTTTTTTTATACATACCACTAATTATTTGTGTTCCTTGCATTCCTATTGGTTTATTCTTAATAATTAATCAACAAAATATTCAGCTTCCATTCATAAAAATAGCATGCATGATATGGAAAACCTTGTGTACAATGCATTACTGTCTGAATTAAGGTGTGATACTCAATTAAATGTTTATTGGATGTATCAAGTAATGATATGGGTGGTACAGGATTTATATAATCGTCTGACATGTATCGCCTGACATGTGTGTGCCTGTTTCTTGGTTTGAATTCCAATAAAGACACTAGTTTAGCTCTCATTGATTCATTTTATATTTTAATTGGTAGTCTGATGGAATTTTTTCTCAAAACTTTATATAGCCATGTTAATGTTAAAACACATCCCTCAATGAGAGCTTATCACCTTTTTAAAACTCATTTTAAATAAATGATTCAAGAAGAATTACTGTGACATGTCCCCCGAAGGAAATTACTTTGAATGTAGTTTATATAACCTTATTTGTGTTCAAGAACGATTTTAAACGGGCAATATAACAGTTTTACAAGACACATTAGCTAAATGTGCCATGTAAGAAAGTAAACTGTCATGAGAGGGACAGAAGTTTACTTTATCAGATCCCTGTGTAAGTCCAATGAATCAATGAGGTCTGGGATTTCATTATTGGGTGTTGGGTGGGATTGGCTTAAATTTGGTGTTCACCACATATCCAGAACTCACTATTAACCAAGAAGCAGCTCAGCTTGGTTGTGTCTATGATTCTTTTCCAACCAGATTGTCATTTCCTGTAAGGTGCAGTGTGTGTGTCGTCGGTCGCATTGTCTCATTGTCTGTGCCATTACCATACTTATGAAGGTTCAGCCAGCAAATAAAAATGACCACATTGACCATGTTTTATGGGACACATGCATTTCTAAGTTTAGACCAGCACAATTAGTTATACATCCCATATGCATTAACCAGTACCGTCAGCAATATGTGAAATTAGAAGTTTTCTCCCTATGTGAGAAAGAGTGGGTTCCTCTGTAGCATCACTCACTACAGATTGGTGGAGTGGTGTAAAGCACGTCGCTGCTGGACTCTAGAGCAGTGGAAACAAGTTCTCTGGAGTAACAAATATCTGGTTTGGCGGATGCCAGAAGAATGCTATGTACGGGGATGCATGGTGCCTACTCTGATGATTGGTGGAGCAAGAATAATAGTCTGCTTTTCAAAGATTGGGATAGACACCTTAGTTCCAGCAAAGGGTAATGTTAGAGAGCATAGAGAGACAATATACAATTGTATGCTTCCAACTTTGTGGGAACAGTTTGGGAAAGGCTCTTTCCTCTTCCAGTATGGCTGTATCACAAAGCGAGGTCTAAATACAACATGGTTGCAATAGTTGATGTGGAGGAAGTCGGGTGGCCCACATAGAGCACTTACCTTGAAATCATTATAAACAATCCCTCATTTTACTGAAATTGTCCTAATTCCTAAGCAGCAACCATCTTTCCAGTACAAGAAAATGTTTTTATAATTCTAGTATTTTAAGTACACCATATTCATCCAGCCAATAAGGCTAGGATGTTTTAAGGATGTCAGAGCTGCACATGCATTTCATCACATTGCAAACTGCATAGCAACTGGAATATACACCATATAAAGCATACGTAAGATCTTTGCAATAGGCGTGTATGGTGAGATCATAGCAGAGATTTGTAACTTCCCCCACCCTGTACAGAAATAATAGGTAAAATGAAATTCTGGTTTCATATATATGTATATATATATATATAAAAAACAGAAAAAAACATGAAGTTTTAATCTAGATGTAGTTTCAATATGAATATCCAATAACGACTTGAGCTCCTTTTGTTGCCACTAAAATTAACACCTCTTACTGTCTGCCCTAGAGATGGTAAGGGCTTGTCCAATAATATATTTGGTTTGCTGCTTGCCTAGCCAAGCGCTACAGGGAACTTTTCACACAAAACAACCTATGGTCCATCGATATAATTAGTCCTGAATGCAGGGCAGGTTAATCCTGAGTCATTAAACTGTAACCTGCTGACTCAGATTGACGAGGGAAGACCTGGCTCCACCGATCTGAATCCCTTAAAGGTACATGACTCATTACTCTGTGCTAACATTGTACAACAAAAAGCACACAGATCTTAATAAACAAGTTGGATCAAGGCAGCCACAGGATTGCAGAGTATGAGAAAGTAGTTCTAAGGGTACCAAAAAAGGAAAAACAAAAAGACATTTTAAGTGTTTAGGTTTTAGTAACAAGCAGTTTAGTACAGTAATATAGTATGTTTTCATAATAGTTCCTGCAATGGCTATTTCAGTATAATATGCATGTATTTTGAAGCCAGTTTAAAAAATACCTAAATAACCCTTTTCATCAGCCATCTCTTGACTGCATTCAACTGAAAGGAAATCAATTACTCAGTTATACATCTCACACACTTCAGGACAACACTTTACCAGTAAAAGTGTGTCCTGGAAAATATGGCAATGTGGTCACCAGGGGAGGGCTGGCACCTTCTGGCCCAGGGGACAGCTAAAGCTACGCAGCCATATCAGGCCCTTGTGTACACCCCCTAAACACATATTTACACCCATTCATACTAACACACACACATACATGCTAACACATAAACACATTCGTGCTCACACACAAACACACATACATATTCATGCTAACATACCTCTCTGACTCACTTTTACTAGTTACCTTGCTGCATTCCCGCTTCTACAGGCCGGTCCAAAATTATTTACAAAGGGCCAGTCAAGCCTGGTCATTTATGAAGAATTTTGGACACATGGAAACAATGTTTACTCAGATTGTCATGTATTATGTTATATGAAACCATTAACATTTGTATTTATTAAGATCATAATTATAATGTATTTACAATATTTTTTACCACTTCCATAGCTAAATGTTAATATTTTCAAAATAATAAGATTTATATATAAAGACAGAATTTTTTTTCAGTATTAAAAACAAAAGTAATGATATTTTATTGCATTCTTACAATAAGGTCATTTATTATTCAGTATCACTAAAACATTTTTTTTCTAGTCACTATATTACTTTACAGACTGTCTTTTTTTTCTCATGGCCTAACTGTGCCAAAATAACGAAGGTTATTTGTATACTATGTATGGTTGCGGTATTCCAAACATTTTATGGTGGTATGTGCTTGTAATTTCCAGTTTCCTGTAATATCGCTAGAATTCATTGTTGCATTTTAGAATGTTTTTTGTGTCTCTGCGGCAAGTTACCCTTTAACTAGGAAATTGGAATTCCTAGCTAAACTAGTCCAGTGCGTAAGATGATCATTTTATTAGTGATAATATTATTTTACCAGGGAAACTAAAGAGAGGACAAGGAAGAGGGAATATGATAGAAACATTAAAATACCATATTGGCCCAATTATAGGCTGCACTTTCTCTCCCTAATTTAAGTCTTTAAAGGGAGGGGAGCCTATAATCGGGGTTTAGCTATTAAAGCAATGCAGTTCTACCTTTTCTAGTGGATCTGGTGCTCAATCAAAAGATTACAGTAATGCGTTAAAAAGACCTTAAAAAGCCTATTATATTGTAGTCCTACACTTTGTAGCCTTTTTGAGGCACCCCTTAATTAATAGGCAGATATACCGGTATTGGTGGAGAGACAGGGCAGTGAAAGAGATTAAAATTTGTCAAAGGGATGACTTCAGAACATTTGCTAATGTTGTTGATTGTCACAGAGGGGAGAGGATGAGGTTTGTTCCCACCAGCCTCTTTTTAATTTATACTTTCCTAATCTGTTTTAAAAGGAAGGGTTGCCTTTCTAAGATATATGTTCCCTTCTTTTCTTTTCCTGGTCTTATCCCCATCTTTACCTGTCCACTCATTTCCTCTTCTTTACTAAATGGTTTTTCCAAATTCCTGTTTGTATATAACATTTGCTGTCAAAAGCAGGACTAACTGCATAATAGATACCAAAACAGTTTAAATACATGTATTCCTATATTAAATATAAAATACTGTTTTACCATTCCACTAATAAAAGCAAATTTTTCTTAAAAAATATATATTTTTCTTTAAAATAGCACCAAACTATAAGGGTGTGGCCTATAATCGGGTGCGGCCCATAACTGTGCCAATACGGTATATATATATATGAAGCGACAATGTTCAGAAGAGAAGTGTGTTTCAGAATAGGAGAAATGTTAAGACTAGAGGTGATTATCGAAAACTCGGTCACATTCATGTAATATGAAAAAGACATTGCTTCACCGAGGGTGTGGTAGATATCTGACTTCCCCTTCAGACATAGTTAACAGGTGTCAATACAGAAATTGTACATGTCTAGTATTACAAATGAGTCTATCTAAGTGTAGAAGTAGTTGGCCCCAGAACCAGAAACCATAGCTATGCAATCTCTGGGTTTGACCTAGAGTCTCCGGGTGAGGTGCTACTTTCCCCAAAAAAGAGAGGTCTCCTGGTAGCCTACCTTGGGAAGTTCTCAAGTATGCCAACAGCCCAAAAAAAAGTTTTGGGATTGGCATCAGCTAGAAAAATAGCGGTAATAGATGAGGTAACAGGCAGTTAGCGTGTCTAACTTCTTCCTGTCACCAGACACAAGCAAGTTTCACGAATATAAAAAGAAATAATCTCTGGATGATAGAGCTTGAAAGTTTTGAGATTCTATGGGAACAAGACATTTTCCACATGCATGCACGCTTTGTTCTCAGGTCGCAGTAGGATGCATCATGCTGAAGCCATTCATGCCATTAAGGAAACAATTGCCTTTTACTGATAATGGCCCATCCGTTGTGTTTGTTTTGAAGGTGGAACTCCATGGAAATGACAAAGATATTTTTTACTAGACTAAGCACACACATTTCTGAATAGATACAATTCATCTATTCAACCAGCTATGAACAGAAACATTTTGAAAGCAGATTAACAGTTCACTCATCTACTGTAACCATTGTTTGTCCAAGTAGCCTCTGCTGTTCTATGAATCCACCACTTCTGTAATGATTATTTCCTTTTTTATTCCTAATTTCCATACTAATATTAGCTTATGACACCTGTTAAATTGACACCTTTCCTAAAAAAAAAACAAAAAAACATTTGTAATTTGTTATATCCCTTGGCATATTTACCCAGTTCTTTATGTAATACCACTTTTACCTCTTCGTAACACATAAACGTTTAACTTTAACAAAGTTCAAGTTTCAAAAGAGGAAACAGGTTTAAACAAACAATCGTTATCTCAAACTAGGAAGCCAGATGCTTAGATGTAATGTTAGGCTGTTTTACTTTACTGAGAAGGTAGTAGACAAGTGGAACAGTTTTCCAGCAGATGCCCAGTAGAGGATAATATAATGCGGGACCCCTGGAGGTCAAAACACTTCAGAATGATGTCACACTGTAATCATCAATAGTGGATTTCCAGGATGCTATTCACAGGAGGAAAATCAGGAACTAACGCACATCCATGAAAAACTATGTGCCTACCATACCTTGCTAGGTACCCCACTTACAAAACAAATATGTGAAAAAAGAAGTGCAAGTTTCCCTTTAAAGTTTGCATTCGTCTCAATATCTTTACGGCAGCCACGGGGCAGGTGAGACCTAGTTATTGGACACCAAGGTGTAACAGTTCCAGTTCTGTGTAGGCCTCAATGGCAGTTTGTTCAGCTGTAATGGTGATAGGGAGAAAGAGAACTGTAATCTTACATATATATATGAATCTGTATAGTCTTTGCAAATATCTTTTCTCTGTTTACTTCTTGCATATGAGCCTCAGCAGGTAGTGATATTCTACTGCATACTTGTGAGGCACACATTCTTGCTTCTGACATCTCTGGCTTTTTCCCACTGCCTGTTGCTTTTGGGTGTGAATCTCCTTTCAGTGCCACTTTTTCCATTCTGATAATTAGTGTTCTTTCCAGGCACCGCACCCATCTTTGTATTCATTCTAAGTTTCAACCTATTGTTCTTGCTTTACATTTCTTTGGAATTATCTTTTCAACGGATTTATATTCTTGGAAAGAGATCAATATGTACTCAAACCAGAATCCTAAAATTCGTATTTTCCCATGTAGCTTATAAATGTGTATGTTTATATTAATTTACTTATTTTTAATGTTTTTCTAACACCAAGTTTCTGAGTTTCATGTATGCCACTTTTGGACAAATATACTTTTTGTGTTTAAAGTTTAATATGTTGCTGGCAAAAAGCAGTGTTTGGTGCTTTGTGTTGAACAATACAATTCTTTGTAATCTACAGTTATTAGGCTCATCCCACACAGAGACATACCTTGGAACCAAACAACCTGGCCCTGAGTTCCTCCAATAGCCCATGACAAACATTCATTGTAGTGGCTTCATAATTGTGGTCATCCAAGTCATTTTGATGGAAACCATAATTTCTCTACACTTAAAGGGACAGCCATGCCCATGTTTATAAATGATCAGTGATGTAGACTATGTTTCACTTAGCCTGTGCAAAAAGTAGCTCACTAAGAATTACCTTGCCACAGATTGGTACTGAGTATCTGAGCATGAACAGCCACTTGGAGTGCACATTCATGCTCCTTCATTACATTTTACCCTTAATATTAGGTTAGATAACTTTTTTTTTTCAAACTTGTGAAAATAATCAGTATTGTATTTCATGACATATGCATGATATCCATTTCATCATTTGTGTTTGAGAATGGGCCTTTGAAAAGGGTACCAAAAGTGGCTTGGCCAAAACGTTCTGCCAGGTATTCTATTCTTCTTCCTTATTGCCAATATCCCTATTAACAGTTGAAAGAAAATGGACAGGGTTCCTACTTAAAATGCTCTTAATGCAAGTCAGTATCTAGTGGACTAGTAAAAATGAACCTGAATAGATGCACCTCTATCATAGACTACTTTCTATTAACGATCTTATAGATCTGGGAAATTAAAGCTGTTTAAAAGAAAAGTGTTCTTGTACTAGGTACATAAATTCATTTTTTATGCCTAGTACAAGAATATTTTTCTTTTGGCATTCTTCAATAATTTAATGTGACGCATAAATAGATTAATGTGCATTTTGATAATATTTAATGCTGGATTTTTGCCAGCTCTATGCCTTTTCTCCTCGCACAAAGCTCCCTTATCCTCCACTGCAGGATTTTTTCTATTTTCTTTTCTGTGTTTGGGATTAAATCACAAAGTCAGGAACTATGCAACAGTGTCTGAACTATTCTAAGCAGTCTATTTTTTTCTTGATTTGCCAAGAATAAAAATGTACCCCTATGAATACTGCATTTGAAGGAAGTAAAGCCTAATTATGGTGTATTCTTCCTCTGTTCACATATACAACATGGGGTGATACAATGAAGTTGTTGAAATGACATGAAAGACGATCACTGAAGCTATGAGGGAAGCACTGAAGGAAGCACTGTTTGAACTCACAAATTTAGTTAACACATTCCAACTTTTAAAGATGTACACTATATTGCTAAAATTATATGGACACCCTTCCTAATCATCGAGTTTAGGTGTTCTATCCACACAGATTGGCAGTAGAATGGGTCGTACTGAAGAGCTCAGTGACTTTACACGTGGCATTGTCATTGGATGCCATCTTTGTCACAAGTCAGTTTGTGAAATGTCTGACCTGCTATGGTCCACTGTATGTACCATTATTGTGAATCAACAGAAATTGGTTTTGGTGGAAGCCAAGGAAAACGACCTACTGGAATGCATATTGCCTACTGTTAGGGGGGTAACTCCATATTAATGCCTGTGGTTAGGGAATGGGATGTCCAGCAAGTTCATATTGGTATGATGGTCAGGTGACCAGGAATATACAGCTTATAGCACACCTGTGTTTTATGCCACAGCATGCTTGCTTAGTAATGGGAGTTGTAGCCAGTAGTAACAAGACTAATAGTGGTTACCCACTGCAGGCTACCTGAGCATGTTAGGAGCTATAGTCTGTGGGTCACTATTTTGTCCGGGAGAGGTAGTTCTCTGATCATGACTGTAAGTATAAGACTCCACATGTCAGTAAACGGTTAAAGACACATAGAGCCTGGCAATTAATTCTGACATTTTACATAAGAACTTAGTCCATTTGTTTCCTGATATTTATCTCCTGACTGCATTGCTTGAAGGTCTGAAAATGTCAGTGCAAAGCTGTATATTGTTCCAAATTAATTGAACTCCACAAAGCATTGTTTTCTTCTACTGGCTTTTGACATACTATAAACTTTGGCTTTTACATACTTGGTGTATTTTGGATATCAATGTTTGTAAGTTTATCCTTTCAATGGATGCCGATCTGTTCTTAAAAGTGAATGAAGTAAAAAAAAAGTCATGCAGTGGTGTTTTACAGGAAAGCTGGCATGGTGATTATATTTATATGGAACATTTGCTAAACATGATCTATTGTTTATTCAAGAAAGAATGAATTTTTTCTTCTGGATGTCTACTCAGCTGCATGTCTTGAACGAGAGTTTTTTTTTCCTTTCATGCTGTAACCTCAGAGCTAGAGGTGAGATTTACCAAATGGGGTCAGGGAATGCATGTGACTTGCCTGAGGTGGATTATATTAATTCTGTTGCTTTGCCTAATGTAATCCAGCAAATAGGGTATTTATTTATTTAATTTGTCTGCACTGTTTGACGTGCAGATGATGTGAACCCTTTGTTTTCTGTTGTATCTGCATGAAGAACGGTTCGACTCATTGGCGTATTATGGCCTAGGCAGGACCAGAGGGTGACAGCAAGAGACATATTGGGCAGTCAGGCTCCCTGTTGAATCCCAGGGCCGGTGACTTGAAGATGAAGACCTTTTGGCCACCAACACTCACCAACATTTCTTCGTCCTGTTTCTCCCTGGAGGAAGACCAGTAAAGCCCTGGGGTTGCAGGAGGTATTCAGGAAAGATTCAAGCCTCCTTCCGGACGGGCATGGGCGGAAATGTTTTGTGCTTCTCAGACACTGCTAGCTTGGGGAGCTAAAGGCCCTGCCGTTGTCACAGGCCTTTTGGCCAGAGTTTAGGGGAAAGAAGACCAAGGCTCAGTTCAATATGGCTCGTCAATGCACTTGGTATGAGTCACAGTACTGACACAACTTTTAGTTTACCTCGGAAATGGGAGCACAGAACATCAGTGATGTCAAATCATTTTCTAGTACACATCATATACTATGGAGGACCTGCTCACGGACTGAAATATGAGATATATTATTTTGTTTAAAGCTTATTAGTGTTCATCTTGCAAGGGTTGAGTAAAAGATATTAAAAAATATGTTTCTATTTTTGTATAAGCTACTATCATTATGTAGTCATGAAGGAATTTCCTTACAAAGTTGTCCAGTATAAACATGTAGCTATTGTTCTTGGTAGCCAGGGAAAGGTGAGATAATAGCTACTGTGTTTTTTAGACACTGAAACATATGTTACTTTATTAAACTTACTTTTCGTTTGTTTGGTTTTTTTCATTGGAGGTCGCATAGAGCACCTGTCCCAGTTTTGAAATCAATTGTAGCTATCAGAATCATTTTACATTTGTCTTAGAAATATAATTTATTGAGTATTGAATAATATTTTCTTACTTGATAAATAATATTCCATAAACCTTTCCATGTCATAGTGTTGTCCAGGTAATTTCAGTGGATTACTATGCAATTTGGCACCAGAGGGGTACATTTCCACAACTGAGCTCCTGACATCATTAAACCAGATCTGTCACGAATGTCAAGTCATACATTTGTTGGTAAAAATGAGTCAGACATCCCATTCCATAACAATGGGCATTAATATAGAGTAAATCTCCCGCTTTGTCTCCCCAACTCAACTGGGAAAGCTTTCGACAAGATTTCGGAGTGTGTCTGTGGGAATTTGTACTCGTTCAGCCAAAAGAGAATTTGTGAGGTCAGGCACTGATTTTGGACACCAAGGCCTGGCTTGCAATCCGTGTTTCGATTAATCCCAAAGTGTTTAATAGGGTTAAGGTCAGAGCTCTGTGCAGGCCACTCGAGTTCTTCCACACCAAACTCGTCAAAACCATGTCTTTATTGACCTTGCTTTGTACATTCAGCAATTGGCAGCTCTGCTCTGAGTGTGCATGGTCTACTGCTTTGTGGCTGAGCTGTTATAAACGCATTCACTTCACAATAACAGCACTCACAGTGGACCAGGGCAGATCTAGCAGGGCAGAAATTTTCACAAACTGACTTATGGCAAAGGTGGCCTCCAGTGACAGTGCCACATTTAAAGTCACTGAGCTCTTCAGTATGATCCATTCTACCATCGATGTTTGTGTATGGAGATGGCTTCCTGTGTGTGCTTCATTTTCTTCACAGCTAGCAATGAGTGTGTCAAAAACACCTAAACTCAATAATTAGGAGATGTGTCCACAAACGTTTTATCATATAGTGTATACTAGTTTGTTTTTCCACCAAGCCATCCATCCAGCAATAAAACATAGCTTGGTGGCCTGGCATGGCTGCCTAAACAACTTACTACTTGTCTTGTGCACCACTGGGTGTTCGAAAATCTGGGGTAATATCTGGATATCAGAGCAGGTGCCAGATCGACACTCATGGAAGCACAGATGTGAGGGGAGATCATAAATTCTGGCAATATGACAGGGGGAAAGATACCAGCATGCTAGTTCAGCCCATTTTCTTTTAGTGGAACCAAAGGGGATCATTTAATAGCATTCTTTGCCATTGTTAAGACGTCGGCTCACTACCCAGGTCCTGCACCCAAGCACTGATGTAAGGAAGTTTCTTATCATTTAGTAGCTATATATAAAATAATGTGTTATAGGGTTTTTGTAACCAGATTTAAGTTTTGTTTCTTGCAGATGTAGTATAGCTCCCTAATTTCAAAGTAGGTAAGCAAATTATGGGAAAATATATTTTAACCTTACCAGTTGTTGTTGATTGGTTCAGGGAACCTTTTTAAAGGAAAGCGAAGAAGAAAGGACAGGAAATTAATCAGACAATACTGGCCCTGCTACTTATTAGACTTGTATCTCCTTTACAGTGAGGTTAATGTTCAAACCAAATGTCTCAACAGCAATTACACTTACAATTACAGTTATATGCTCTTGATAGTTTTAACTAAACCATTTGTGACATTAGCATGTATTATCAAAAGCAAGTGGCCCAAACGACCCTTAGCGTGTAATAGTACATGCCATACAAACGACAGCATAGGGTCTCCTCTGTCAGCTGATGCTAGTATCGCTACACTGAAAGATGAAGCCCTTGGGGGGAGCACTGGTTACTTGGTAAATGCCTGCATTTGGGCATCTTTTGCTGGCGGAAACAGTTTACTTAGAAAGTCTATGCCTTAACTGTTCATTGATCGGGGGATTAATGGAAAGATCTGTCAGGGGCTCAGGAACGAAAGACATTTGCCTCCGTCTCCATGCGTCCTAATTGCTCTGATAGCTGCAGCAGAATTTTAAATCATTCTGATAAAAAGAGACTTGTGAATGTAGAACGATGTATTCACCTCTGTAATGAAGCCATTCTCACAGTGGGATTTAATGGCATGGGTTGGTAGACAAATATAGCATGATGCTTAAAGAGATGAACTCTTTGGCATGAATTGGGTTTGTGGAGCAGTACTGGTCCGTAAATCTATGATGTCCTGCAAGTATTAAAATCTAGGACCATAATAAATAAGCTCTATATGAAAGCAATATGTCCCATCAGTTATGTGCCATCTAAGGTGAAGAGATTGGTTGTGGGAGCTTTTTTTTGGGGGGGGGGGGTACTATTGTTATACAGAATAACCCCCCACACATACAATTCTCTTCAATGCTCTACTGTTCAAAGAAAATGTTTTCCCCTATGGGATTTCCTCTTGCTTGGATTGTTGTGTTACTCCTGCATTTTTTTCCTGCAGGTTTTGGCATTGTGTGTAAAACAGGATGAGTCGGCTGCCTCTGAATTTGAACCAGAACCGTTATTATACAGACAGTTGTAAACCTGCTCATAAAAATAGGACCTTACATTGTCGTTGGTTGTTGTAATGTGGAATTGCGTTTCTTTATGAAAGGATGCCATGCCATATCCAATTAACATCTTTCTCAAAATCTCATTAGTAACAAAAATTGGATGCGTTTGAATAGTGGTTTTCCTTCTCTTGATGGTTAGATCTGACAAGTGTGGTGCATTCTAGCAGAAAGCAGAAGTCTATTGCCAGTTGTGATCTTTGTAAAAAAAAAATAAATAATGCTGTCATTCGGGGATGAAAAGGATATAGCGATATAGCTGAGACAGCAATAAGCCATTAGACAATTCTGTCCATTCCTTTCAAATTCAGAGTTGCTTTTATACACCTGGTATACACCTGGTATCAGATTTCCGGGTTGCTGCTACAATAATAATGACCAATTAATAGACAAAACAAAGCAAGAATTCAGCGCATACCCATGAATACTATTCAAAAACCAGCTGTAAATATTGGGGGACTCCTTCACACTATATAGCCATATGTTGCCACCAATGTGTTAGAGTATGCCAAGTTTTGGGAGTCCTATATACATTTTTGTGGCTATATTGCTTACCATGGAGCTGAATCAGTGGGACTGCTTTGCATTTTAACCCAAAAGAGACTCTCAAACAACTTAAAGATTTCTCTTGACCATTAATGAGGCACCTCTTTTGTCTGACTGCTTTGAGGATGAGAGAAAATAACTTTAAAGCACTTTCTGCCTTTTTTTTTCCCCGTCAGCTCTCCTGGGAATGTCACAGTACACTTCCCAATGCCTCTTGTAGACACACCTCTACACCTTCTTTATTCTTCTAACGCCAGTTTATTTGAAAGGCAAAGTAGAAACATTGCACACCTGTGTGATTTCCAAATCTCTTGTGTGTTATTACCACACCCTAAATATTTTACTGACTTTGAAAAACAATTACAAAGGATAAGAGTCTGATTTGGGGCAGACAGTTGTGGGCTTGTGATGATGATGATGACGATGACTTCACCGAGTAATGTTTTGGGACATTAATGATAATTATAGCTTGCCTATAGCGTGTTGACATATTCTACAGTGTTAATCTTGTAACAATGTTGATGAATATAACTGAGGGACAAACAGAAGTATATGCTAATATATATTTCATTATAGACATATTTTCACTTGCATGCTATAGCACTTTAGCGGGGAGTTGTACATAAATGTGTGTTATTTAGAGCAACCACGGCTGTATCGATGAATACAAAGACAAGGCATAACAAGGCATTTGCTCTTCAATGCCACCATAATAGCAATGGGCTAATAAGATTTGTTTTAGGTTTCAGGTCCAGATTAATAAGTATGCATTTTTATAGTGTACGTTTGAAGGTCTAATCCTGAATCATCTCTTTCCCACTTATTCTGAAAGAGTATGTATATCATTTCTAAAACGCAAATCAAGCTCAAAAAGTAATTACAAAAGGCCAGCTGAAAAAGGAACGGTAACAGGAAAGATTGTTTAGTATTTCCAGCGTTGTGAACATTAGTGTATTTAGTTTTTAGAATGCTTGTTTATGTGATACTGATGTTCGCTTTTATATGGCATTTGATCTTCACAGCACTCCCCCTTATTTTCTGACATAAACGCAATAAAATAAAATACAAAAAATAAAAATAAAATAATTATTCTCTATAGTTATTAACCCTCAGCTTAAAATCTAAATGTATAGTTCATAATAATTTTTTCTCAAGTGACATCATCATATACAATCCAGGCAGTGGGGAAATATTAATACACAGCAGATTGGAAAGGATGAAATATTATCTGTAACTTTATGTCTTTTTGGTTTCCATTATTCCATAGCAAGATGTTGGAAAGCCAAGTGAACACATTGAATGTAACACTTGGTAGCCCGATCTGAATTGTTTGCGCGCACTCAGCTACTCTATAAATATGATGTATTGGTTTGGCTGTATTTCCACAAAGACAAGTAATTGTATCATTAGTACTTTTATAATACAAGTCAGATTATAAAAAAAATCATGTACATGACAGTCACTATTTTTTTTCTTCTTTTCTCTTTTTCTTCCTATTGTACTTCTAATGGAAACACATGACGGTTTTGATCTTGTATCGTGATCTAGAAAACCACCAAAAGTAAGTTTTTTTTAATACTCTTAAATGTCACAAGTGTATGTATGTTTTTTCATAATAGCTCATCTAGGCTGAGGACATGTATATTTCAATATTCCTGTTAATGTAACAAACATTTTCAGGGGGTAAACATATTGGATGACCAAGTAGTAATTGTATCTATTAATAAATCAAAATTATCATATAGAAGCAGGTAAACCCTATTTTAAGTCATATATTGATGGGAATTAGACATTAGCACCTCCTCAGTTCTGCAGTTAGAACAAGTTCTCACTAGCCCCTTCTGCCTCTAAACCTGTTAGCCGTGCTAAACAAGGGCACTGTATAATCAGATTACACATAATAGGAGCTTGTCAAAGAATCACTGAGTAACCTATTTTACAAGAAGTGGTTTTTGAAGTAATAAACTGGGTTTGTAGCTCAGTAAACATGAGCATGCCATGCAAACACACACACCATACATACACACACACACCAATGCTGCTTTATGCAAAACATCACATATGCCTGTTAGGCTCATGTATTTTAACCCTCAGCAACTAAACTCAGAGCTCTTTCGATCTGACAGTGTTAGGTTTAATTGTTAAATTTAAAATTATAATCATTTATAAAACGCATGTATAAATTTAGCATGATTTCTGCAAGCCCAGAATACAGAATGATCTAAGAATTATTCCATGGTTGATTGCGTGACAAGTTTACCTTAAACCTTTAACAGAAGCAATTAAAATTTCCTTGCCAAAATAAATCATAAATGCTAAAGAAATATGTGGCTTATAGTGCTTCCTATTGAAAGCCAGCATTACATCTTACTTAATCCCCTGTGGAATGGATAATTATGAATCATATTCCTTATCAAATTATACAGTGGGAGTGGAGTGCAAAGCTTCACAGAAATATATTCTGCTCTGCTGATAAATATTTCTCTCCGCAATCATGTGCATGTGTCTATTCTGGCTTTATTTCAAGTATAGCTAGATTCCGTACAATTCATGGATTCAGGATGAAATTGCCTTTATCCCTGGCCCCCGGGGTCAAGCTTTTTAACAGACATGGAGGAAGTGCCACAGAATTGGAAGAAATAGTATTTGTTATAAACATGCCATTCATTCAGTCCCTTTGAGAAAAAGGGGGGTCTGCAGTTCGATGCGGTATAAGGCATTGCAGGATGCCAGCCAATGAATAACTCAACAAAATGTCAGAGGATGACAAGACGAATTTGGTGTACACTGAATAAAATGTTCATTGCTTGACATCTGTTCCCCAAATGCCTGTAAAATGTGTGTGATTTTAAGCATTTATCCACTAGCTGACGTTCACTGCTGAAAAACAGAATGCTAGTGACAACAACATCATTTGTATTAATGAAGTCAATTGTTCTTGATGTCATCAAATCAGGTTTTGAAATCGTCAGTTTCTTTATCATACTTTTTGTCAGATTAACCAACCCTATAGAATAGTGTGACCGGACTTTTGGCAGCTGTTTGAGGTGATGTACAGCCTAAAAAAGAAGACAGAAGCTTAAAAAATGGATTTAAAAAAATCAGAGCCACTTAGCCTACTCCTTTACTATGGTGCTTGCAAGCTGTGCTATGAACTTTTAGCATCATTTATGTCCCAATCATTTTGGGCAACGCCAATCAAGTTGTGGGGTAGATCCTTTCTCCGTTCTTGTCCTCTTTTTGCATTTAATGCTTAGCAGAATATTACTCCTGACTTTTAATACAATAGCATAAATTTCATCCACCATTTGGAACATTTTTGTTTGTAGAAAATGATATCTTAATATTGTTAATGCTGCTGTTTATAAATTATCTGGCATTGTATGGATAAGGAAAGTGGATTTAGTTGTATCGATCCATTAAAAGTGATAGCTTTTATTGTGCCAACATAATGTTTTCTGGATCTTTTCCATCTGGATATTCAGGGATATCATTTTTAAATTATAGGAAAATAGCTTCTTGATCCAAGGAGAGATCTGACTGCCATTCTGGGGTGAAAAAGGATTTTTCCCCCTAGTTTGTTGCAAAATTGGAAAGAGTTATAAACTGGATTTTTTTGCCTTCTTTTGGATCAACAGCAATAGCAATTAACAGATATAGGAAAGGCTGAACTTGAAGGACGCATGTCTTTTTTCAGCCGATGTAACTATGTAACCCATGTTATATGTATATATAAATATAAGATGAAGTGGCTTATAAAGTACCCCTATATATTTTTTGCAGCAATACCAAGGAAGTCCAAGAATAATGACAGGCTTGGAGAAAATTAACCAAATAGTGTAAAATTTGTCTGTTGATCTTTGGGTATGGCTGTTTGGTAAACTCTATGGTATTGTCATGGATTTCACGGCATGTGGTTCACCATCAGCACATTAGAGCTGCAAGTCCAGTGGATAGCAAATGTAAAGCAACGCAATTTCTGTGTGGCTTTGTTCCATGATGTGTTATTCTTTAGAGTTGCTTGATCAATTTAATTAATTATTTTTTTACCCAAGGAGTTTTGGCAACTCTTCAAATATTATGTTGCACTTTTTGGTGCACAAGCAGCATAGTCACTGCAAGCCGTGGTCAGGGAGCCGAGGTTTAGGTTATTTGTTATATCAGAGCCGAGTTCAGGGTAATCAAGATATCAGAGCTAAGGTCTGGAAGCCACAAGCCAGAATAGCCAAGGCTGGTGGTGAGCCAGTGGGTAGGTGACACATTTTTTTCTTTCATGTGGTTATTTTTATTTCTAGACTCAGATACTGAGTGTGTGTAGTTTTGTATTGTTGAGTTTGGATGGCAGATATATTTGTGCCTATGTAAATGTTAATTCTTCCCTGATTCAGTGATTAGAGAATGTACAGTTGTGTTCATATTGGACTCCGCTAGGTACCTGTATCCCCTTGGACAGTGAACTTGGCTGTCAGTTAGACAACTTATTTTCCCCTTTCCCCTATTAAATGTGATTAATGATTGCCAATTTTTACATACTGAATTCTATCTAACTAATGGGTCTAGGTCAAGAGCATGCATTATAGTTTGGAATAACGTTTTTATTTTAAACACAATTAGTGCTTGGCTGTAGACTTAGCAGTTTTTGGCACATCCACAAAAATCCAAATATTAATTAGAAAGGTCCATCAAGATTGAGCTGGATACCTCTGCCTTTTCTTCTATAACCTGTGACTTCTTATCACCATACTATTTTTTAATATAGCTAGTTATTTACAGAGGTAGTTTAAATTATATGAACAGGGTTTTCGCGAGTTTTTGCCAGATGACTGTAGTCAATAGTCAAAGTTTTTTTGTTTTGTTTTTTTAAATTAAAAATGATTTGATGGTAGATACTGAAACGTATTTAGATTAATTAAAAAATGTTATATGTGTGATGCTTAAAATGGTTGTAGGTATTATGGGCTTGACCAGGATTGGAGTAATTTAGATCTCCGGTATGCAAGTATGCATTCCGTATTTGTTTCATGTTGCCCAAAATCAAGTCCAAAAACTTATCTTACCTTGATTTCAGACCCATAGCATTTTTGTTTCTTACCATGGTGAGCAATGCAGCAAAACTTTTTAATATTAGTGCTGAACAAAGGTGTATGTGCTTGATGTAGCTCATCAAGAGGAGAGGACCATGAGCCAGAGCAAAGCCAACTAAATATCCTCCATACATTAATTTATAGGTTTGAAAGGACACTTGGAAGGATCTATGTAACTGGAGTCCAGTTTGGCTAGTGCACAGACTCAGGAAGCTATTTCAGGGTATGGCTCGGTCCTAGGTTGGCTGGAGCTCTCTATAGCCAGCGTGCCCACATTTAATTCCTATTTTCAAATAAAAAACATTGTGCAGAGCTGAATTAATCATCTCTGGTTTTTCCATTCTCACTCAACAGTCTTGGTGTTTGATTGCTCACCTTTAGGGAACATTGCACAGCATACTGTTTCTTCATAATGTTAGATAATGGTTATCACTGTATGTATATAAACACCCATATCTGTTATTTGTCCATAGGCTAGCTCCAGTACTAAAATAGATTAAAGGTTTAAGAATTTTTGCAGCAGGAAACTTTGGGCCAAATGGTTCTCATCTACCGTCAAATGTTTCTATGCTTTCTGTTTCTATGCAGTTTGTGCATTTCAGATGACATCTAGGCCCAACAGCAAACATATGTTTAAGACAAATAAGCTTACATGTTATTTTAAATTGTGATTATATTTTTAAAGCATGTTCACCATTTCAGGAGACTCATGTCAGTGATCTCTACCTTGCTCTCCACCCTGTATAGCACCTCTGACGTCTATGGCAGCATTTTTGCGGTCGATATACATACAACATTTGTATTTTGTACATATAGACTTACTGAAATACGATGAATAGAAGACTTTTTTGGTACAAATAAACACCATCTTTGTAAATAAGTGTTTGATATTTTATGAGATTCACAATCGCCACTAGTGACATAATACGCTGGCCTTTATAGATGTATAGGGTGTGCGCCATGCAAAGAGGTTAAATGTGCAGGAAGCAGTTGATTGACAACCATTCACTGTCTGGAGTATCTTCTGAAAAGAAAACCAGACTAGACAATACTGTGAAGAATTCTAATGTATGTTTGAAGTGCTAGCTCTATTTCTTAAAAGAAAAAGGAAAGTACTCAGGGAGACATAAAGCTTTTCTGAATTTAACATAAACTATATTGTTTTGTTTATTCGGAGGGGTGAAGCCAAGATGGTGGGTAAAATATTCTGGCTTCTCATAAAGCAAATATGTTTTTACTGAATCCTATTGTAATAACTGATTGCCAGGATTTGTTCTTTTTTTCATTTCATCACAAACCCAAGTATATATATATATACACATACAAGTGTAGGAAACTGAATTCTATATACAGGATAGCAGACTGGGTTTTGACGCTTGTGCCACAACAGAAAGAGAAGTATGTTGAATTATCTAACATGAACGTTAGGGTTCAGAGTATGGTGTTAGTATATTATAGCCGTGCCAAACATCAAGGTGTTTTTCTTTCTAACACCTGTTAGAAACCACAAACACCAGAAAAAAAATGAACGAGGGCTGTGGGCTAAAAGGAGAAAGGAAACTAATATGTTGATAATCTCCATTTAGCGGCATGATTCCTCTTTGTCTAAAAGCAATTGTTTAAACCCGTGCTTGTAAAGCGATCTCCTGTGTTCTTCCAGCAGATGTTATATGCTTCTAAAGCTATTTATCTTCAGGTGTGCCTAATGCTATTAAACCCTTTTTACAGGTGTTTGCATTTGATTACTGCTTCTGGTCCATGGATGAATCAAACACATCTAAATATGCAGGTGAGCCAAAGAAACATGCCCCTGTCTGTATTACTTTCTATTATCCATCCACGGTATAATTCCTCTTAATTGCCGGATGATTGGATAGTGTCCAGTGTGCATACGATAAGCATTGTAAAGTAGCATAGCACTGTGGCTAGCTTTCACTCTCAGATTCAGTTGCATGGGCCAGATCTTGTCCTGCGCTGATGCCAAGTGATGAAGTCCAGGTAATCATGCATGGCTACATGTATTTGTTGGAAATATCAGCTCTTGTCACTCACATATGAGGTACTAAATTCTTTGAAACTTTGTGAAAGAGTAACTGTTTATATTTTTCAAATACAATAAAATCTAACATATTTTATGTGAGACAGTCCTACAGTGTGCACTTAGCACATGCATGCTTCCTTAAAAATTGGCTCTGAAACTGTATCCTTGATGGATGGAGCCATCTGAAAATAAAGGTCTCCAAGACTGAGCTTCTGGTTACTCCCTGTCTCCTCAATTCCTGATATCTCCCATTACTGTTAAGGTGAAAGGCCTTCTTAAAGCCATTACAACTGGGTCTGCACTGAGAGTTCCATTATCATGGCTGCCAGCTGTCCACTACGTCTCTTGATTAAGCTGTCGCGATACCCAGCTGTCTTGCCATTTTGCCCTCATAGCCCAGGATTTGAAATCATACAGAGTGCACTTGGCAAATAACTACATTATTGCCAGAAGTATTGTAATATTCTTTGTTACATCTAGTTATGCCAAGATTGTATCTGTTCTGCTTCAGAAGAGCAGCTGTGACTTTTTATTCATCTAGTGACAGTGACAGATTGGGTCAGGAGTGTCCTACTGCTTAGTGTCAGGAAAATTTTTTAAAGGAATGGTAAAGGACCAACTAATCAGTAATTGTAATGCACAGCTAAACAAAGCCCTTAGTTTATCATCCTCAGGCTGAATGGTAAACGTGCTGTTCTAGAGAAGAAGGAAATCATTTTCAAAAGTGAAAACCCAGAAGCCTGGCTCATATTGGATTCTACTTTGCTTGTTCTCATAGACATTACCAGGGCCAGGCTGGGGATAAAAATCAGCCTTGGCACTTTAAGACGGCAGCCGATAAATTACATACATGTGACCACCTGCTGGATTAACGCAGCTGCACACTGCACTCATTTACAGAGTGTGTCTGTGTCCATGCAGTATAAAGACAGAATATACCGCATGTGCGTCAATAAAGGTACATGGGAGCTGTCATCAGACACTGGGCCACTGGCAATTGCCCAGTTTGCTCAATTGTGAGACCAGCCTTGGATATTACTTACATCATTTGTTCAGCACTACTGCAAAAAAAAACAAACAAAAACATTTTTATTTCTCAATATCACAATACACTACACATAGCATGCTGTTTCTGACTATATTTTGTTAGAGTGAACCTATCATCTGCGCAGTTTCTTCCGCGATCATTAAACATGGTCAACATACTGTTGGTTTTCCATCAGATTAGTCAGTGTGTGTTTATTGATACCATGTTATTTTAACCGAGCTAAGTCTAAATTCTGCGCAGTCAGGTATGTGCCTGGGTTTTCTGAAACTGAAATTCATGACATACCTTATCAGCATAACAAACCCCAAAATACCTTGTATTATTATGAAAGCAATCTGTACAAGTGTGTCCCATATATGTCTCATATGTATTCCTAATATACATGCTCCAGATTTATTTATGTTCTCCCAACTTAAATACATTTGAGGTTTTAAGGAGGCTGTTCCACATAGATATTCTTTCCCCAACTTCTAGATTCTTATATTATTGTGTACTACTATTGAATACACCGTAAATAAATGTATTCCTTTTTGTTAGAAGATCATACTGTTTTGTTGTATTTTCTTGTTAAAAACATTTATGTGATGCCTCTCAATGTTGGCTGTCTCCTCTAACTGCCAATAGGCAGCCATTCTCTAATATAACTAACAGAATGCTACTTTTAAAGTCTTAACAGTTTGAAGGAACCTCACTCCCTCTCATACCACACTCCCATCAAAGCTATTACACAATACACCTCATTCATTCACTCCTATCACATATCACTCTCATCACACCTACCTTACATCATAACTCCCCATCGCTGGGCATCACTGTGTGTCAGGGTCTGTAGAGCTTTGGTGTTTTGTGTACATGAGCATAAAAAGGCAGGTAGGAGTGTCTGTAGGTGGTCAGACTGCAGTGATGTAATACATAGAGGAGGGGCTTTGAATGAATGACAGGACTGTTTCTAGACAACTGTAGTATTTCAATAAACCTTTAAAAACACAATGGCAGATAGGTTTCTTTTATTTCTCTCTACATGGTTCAGGTATATCAATATCTGAGGATATTTTATAAGGCCTAGGTGGAACAGCACCTTTGAAAAGACAATTTAAATAGTTTAGTTGCCATTTAAACTATTAACCAAAATGTAACAACCTACAGTAAAATCAAAGTTGCTATTTGTATTATGTGTGCTTAGGGGCTTACACAGCATTATTAGTTAATGACAGTTATAAAGATTAAAAAAATATATGAGGTGAGGATAAAATGTAAAATTGGAACGCTGCATAGTATAATGATTAGATCGACTACAGCAGGCAACCAAGGTTCTCTCTTGGTTTGAACGCATACCATAATTTGTAACCCTTTCTGGCACTTACATTACTGCCTAACTTGGCTAACCTCTGTAAAAGTTTTAGTGAAAGTCTAGATTTTAGGTCATTATACAGCCAACTGCTGTTAGTAGATGTTGCTTAGAGTATATCTTACAACTCACGTGAAAGGAAAGAACTGAGCAAATGTGACATCATTTTGTGGTCTGAGTGGACACTATAATATATTATAACACACAGCCCTAGAAGTCATAATAAAATGTATGCAAACAACAAAAAATGTGTTTAGAATTTACTTTGTGTGCATAAAAAACATAATTATACCCCGCAAAAATGGTTATTTGTGCGGACAAAAGGAGTCACATTTATAGTTAGTGAAAACGGCGTTGTAACATTCATTAAGTGAATATATTGTATCTTATAATACTAATTTTATGTGCTAAAGGCTCTGTGTCACTGAAGATTTACACTATGCAGTTTCATGACTTTAGTAAGCCAACAGTAGATTAGCATATGTGGTATTTTTGGTCAGCAAACATCTGTACTTTTCTTGTACGGTGGTCAGACCTTTTTTTTCTTGATTTTAGATCTTGATTTTTTGAGGATATGGGACAGGTGAAACATATTCATTATTGTAATTTAAGGGTTTGGCACATTTGGGTAGAAAATGTAGGAAGCAGTTTAACATATTTATAAACCAACCTGATTTTTCTACAGGCTGTGCTGACAGCTCCGTAGACTTCTATACAAAATGCTTAATACAAATAGGGGTAAATGGGTATAGAAAGTTTAATGAAGGTTTGGTGGTGTCTTAAAAAGAAAAGTGGGTATAAATGTATTATGCCAAGTCAAAGCTGATACCTACAATTCTGTTAGATTCCATCAGATGGATAGAAATCCACCCGAAGAAAAGACTTCCTATATCCCAAAGCTTATATAGCTTTACATCTTTTTATGTTGGCCAAATAAAAGTTTTCAGGTTCAACTGAAGTTTGACTCATGATGTCCTAAACATACAGATGACATAATATGACTTTGAGGTCAGAATTACTAAATGCTAAAGATAGAGCTGAAGGAACTGAGCATACTAAGCATGGCATTCCGAAAAATACGGTAAATAAGCAGATTAATGGTATGGGAGATGTTAATGTAACTATTGCTGTATTGTAGAAAACCAAACCAACTTTGTGTATTGGTCCCACAGCAGACACCAGTGGAATTATGATGTACTGTATAATGTTAATGATATTGCATGGCTGCAAAGGATTCTGACTTGATGAAACCCAGAAGCCAGGTAAACATAGTGACTATAAATTGTTTCCTGGTGACTAGGGTTTCACCTGTAGTGTTTTTTCCTTCCTATGTGTGCATGACCTCTGTGGGGTCATTTAATGCAACATTTAGAAGAAGCCTTGCAGCTCCTGGCTCTGGTTCGTGGCTGATTTCTGCGTTTCAGGTTAGTTGTGGAATCCTGGATTTATTAGAAATTAATAAGAGCCTATTCTTGATTTTTTTTCATTATTAATAATGTGATTATAACTAAAGAGACCATGATGATGATCCGTAAAGTCAAGTAGTACCTCTATGTATTTGTACACATGTGAGCACACGCATTCTTCCATTGCAACTGGGTTCATCATAAACTGGGAAGAGTTTTAGGAACAAAGTGTGCTGTTTCTTGTTGAACTTTGTTAATCTAAAATAAATAATAAAATAGATTTGATTGGTTTTTTCAAGATAAGACAAAATATTGTCTTAGGGCTCTAAAGGTCAATAGCTATCTTTGGCAAGACGATGAATCCAATTCTCAAATTAAATAAATCCACTGTACATAAATTCTGTACAGAGGAGGGAGGACATAAAGAGAAACATAGTATTTGTCTGATAAACTGTACAGACACTGAGAAGTGAGGAAATCTAAGGAAATATCTACAAAATGATGGTGTAAGCATTCACGCCATTCAGAAATTAACACAGAGGTTAGTGTTTCCCATATCACAGATGTTATATGATACCATAGATATATATTCACATGACAAACACAGCACATACTGTAAATATAGACACAAGCCAATTTCCGGCCGTAATTACAGTAGAAGGGCTCTCTTTGGCAGAATTATACATAGCATACAAAGGACCATTGCCCATCTGTCTTTTATTTAGATCTCATAGAATGTAAATGAACTAAATACTATTATAGGGATAATTCTGATATGTTTCACAAGTTGGAAAATTTACTTGAAGGCCACATTGATCAACAGTATATGTCAGCCTTTTTTTTCTTGGCTAGACTTGCAGTGTGTAAATAATAGTTTTAAATATGAAGAAGCAGTTATCTTCTTATGGCTCCTCTTATTTGTGTGTGTGTTTTTAAACTCAAATAGGAGTCAATAAGAATTGTACATTAATCAGAAGGGCATTACGCCAAGTATCTCAGGTTAATTCAAGTGATTGAGACCAGTGTTAAATTTATGATCACAAAGAATGTTTTTTTTCCAATAAAATAAACGTCTTCAGCTGCTTAGTATGGGAATTCTGTAGAAACACGTAACACCGGGAAGTGAAAGGCATAAGGCTCATTAATATGGATACGCTAAACTCTAGGGGAACGTGTGTAGGTTGTCATCTTCTGCAAGTTAGCCTATGTTGAGAACCACATTGGAAAAATCTAAGTGCATACTGGGTTCCAATAGTAGGTTTGAACGGAATTTGTGAAAACGTTTTATTGTGAAATAGGAAAATCAGAGTCATGCATTTCTTATGTTTTTTTCGTTCCTTATGTTTGTGTGACCTGGCCTAACTTTATCAAGGAATGTTATTGCATGTACATCTCCGACAAAGGGATTATTGATACGCCACAGGAAGCACTCTTTTTTATGATTACTTTCAAGCGATGTCCCCAATAACTTCATGGAAGCTGCTGCTTTGGAGCAAAGCTTTTTGCTTTTCCATCGCTTGCAATGTTTTGGGATGTGCGATGCAATTATTTGTGTATGGCTTAGCTTAACATGACATTAATTTGTGACCCAAGCAACGACAGCCCATACGCATGTGTTAAATGTTTGGAAACGCATCTACGTTCTGTATCCTTTGTGCGTGTTCCCTCTTACAGTTTAATTAGCAAGATGTGAGTAGGATGTGTGCAACAGATTTAGGAAAATTTGAAACAAGGACAAAGATCAAATACAAAAACATCTAAAGCATATTAAAAAAAATCAGCAATCCGAGTTTTTTGGAATCGGATTTACAGCTGTATCAAATTAAAACACTGACCCGGTGGTTTTGGCATGTTTTATTGTTGTTCAGGCTGCACAGGCCAGAGATGAATTTTACAAGAACTACATTCTTTCATTTTAAGTGATTTCTTTTATTGTTTATCTTTGTTAAATTAGGCCTAAAATGCTCTGGTTAATTGTAATGTAATAATGAGAATGCAAGTGCATTTACTTATTAATAATGCGGTTTGGAGAAGTCATTACATTATGATAATACTCTGGCAGGTACCCAACAACCTATGAAACTCTGTCTACCAAGATCTAATGGAAGGTTTTGTACTCTTTATTTAAATATATCTGTCTTGGGGCATAGGAAGCGCATGCCTACAACCTATCACGGTTTTTGAAAGACGGCCCTCAGGTTTGGCTAGAAGCCACCGCATATTTTAAAGGCTTACTAAAAATCTTAAAGCAAAAGGATTATGGCCGTAATAGAATACTGAGAGAAATACGGTGAAATAAGTCTGTAAAAGGTAAGCGTTTAGAATTTTCGGTTTTATTCATGTAAGAGACCATGTAGTTTAGAGGAAAAATGTAGTAAGGGGGTCAGCAAAACAAAGATGAAAACGTACCCGTTACACTTAAAATCAGAGAAGAATTTGTATTTAGCTTCTTCTCCACTTCAAAGGACAGTTAGATTATCAAATCATAGTCAGTCACTGGAAAACACTTATTCGGTTCCGCAGTAGTTGGAACACTTAGTCTAAGGTGTTATCTGTTACTGGGCCAAGGATTTTCAGTGACTTTACCAGTTAAGCTTATTTTAATACACATTTTTCAGTAATGGGGCTACAGGTATATTTTCTATCATTGTTTTTATTAATAAAATATCAGTATTGTATTGTTGACATTGGTGTCTTAGCGTGTTTCACAAGCCATCTTCCTCATGTCACAAGTAGGGTACAACTTGATTCATTTAAAGAACCACGCACAAGGGGCAAATAAACAACAGTGTGTGTGCTCCCAGTGCCTATATACAAACAAGCAGCAGGTGCCATTTGGACTACCTTAGCAATGGCTCACATAAAGAGGCAGTGGTCAGGTAACTATCAGAGCCGCATATCTCAGTGAAACGTTGCTTAGACAGCAGGAAGGAGAAGTGAAACTAATACAATCATGTGGAGCATGACTACAGCACCTGAAACAAGCCCTATTTCCAGTCATCTGGAACAGCAAATTTGATCAAGAAAGAAGATAAATGGATATAGCTGTATGGATCCAGAACACAGATGAGGTCAATTAGTCCAAGGCATTATCTTTTATTGGGCCAAGATAGAAAAGATGTAGAGTCATCACGTAAGTTTTAAGGATTTTTAGTTGAGAGGCTACTCACACTTCCCCCCTGGTGTCCATCCAAACCTCTCAAGGGGGGGCATACCCCACAGGTTAAGAACCCCAGGAATAGAAGGTGGCTTCTTGTACAATTTTTAGTGTTTCTCCTCGTTGTTTTTTTTTGGGGGGGGGAGTTTTTCCATAGTTCTTTTGTATTTAAAAAATACAAAATTTCAATATCTTTGAGGCTTTTTGAGAATGTCCGTTTTTCTAACAATGCATTTTTTTCAGGTCAAGAAACTGTGTTTAAGTGCCTTGGTGAAGGAATTCTTGATAATGCCTTTCAGGGATACAACGCATGCATTTTTGCATATGGGCAAACAGGTAAGGGATTAAAAAAATAATTTATTGTGTATATTGCAAAATTAATAGCATTTAAGCAGTTTTGTATATACATATATCTATATTGATCGTTTCTTCTTCTCTGCAGGATCGGGAAAATCTTTCTCCATGATGGGGACCACAGATCAGCCAGGCCTTATCCCACGGCTCTGCTGTGCTTTATTTCAGAGAGCCTCCGGAGAAGAGAATGACTCTCAGACCTTCAAAGTTGAGGTATCTTATATGGAGATTTACAATGAGAAGGTCCGAGATCTTTTAGACCCTAAAGGGTAAGTGTATAATACTCTAAATTACCCCAAGCCACTACCTCTGAACCCTTTCATGGAGTATTGGCTACTTAAAAGGTTACATTTTGTTGACCTTCCAGACATCTTCTGTGATGTACATACCTATATCCTTAATGTTCTGTACAAAATATAATTTTCCTTTACAAAAATACGCATGCACACACACACACACACAGACACATAAAAATAACCTAACAAACCTTAGATGATGAGATGGCCTCCTAATTCTTTCCAAACTGCTTAGTGGAAAACTTGAGCACTGCTTCACATACAATACAGCCCCAACTACACTGCTATAATTAGTTCTGATGCCTGTTACTTGCCAGAAACACATAGTCATTTTTATTAAGCCATTCATTCCCAAGTTTTAAAGTGTGTACGCCAGCCTTGTACAAGGAAATCATAATAGTGGTTAAGATTGGATGCCCTTGGAAGCACCACTGCCCCCTCTTTCGTATTATATTTTACATTAGAGTCATTACTTCACAACCGCAACATAATGGCTGAGATTATTATGATTTTGTTGTATATCACAAACAATTATCCTTTACACCATAATGCCATATTACTTTCGAAGAGCAAATTTGTGTATGAAGTCATCTTCTGGGCAAATAAAACAGCTTTCATAAGTAATAAGTGTTTCAGCCATTGTGCAGCATTGTTTTTCTTCCTTATACATGAATATACAATATATTGTTACTCATTGTGTATTTCATGTAACTAGTTGCATGCTATTGTTGAGACATGTTTGTTTTTAATATGTTTTTTTGAACTTGAAGGGGCATCATTGGGTTGGGGGTTGGGTATGATGCAGTTTAGTAGATTCCTGGGTCAAATCACCATTCTATTTATAAACAGACACAACCTTTAACTGAAGTTCTGCTAATATCTAACCTTCAGATTCTGGAGGATTATTGGAAATCTATTCCAATAGACGGAGAGCTAGAGATGGAACACAATGTCACATATTGTTTCTAAATTAATGTTGTGATATGTCACGATGTAAGCAATGTTTCTCTGTGTTTAAGCTTTGCTGTTTTTCAGTTACTAGTTTATCCCAAGCCGCAGTGTTTCTTGTCATCTTGTCATTGCATGTTAATAAGTACTTAACTCATAAAGCACCTTTATAGAACAGTCTTTGTGGAGGACACATAAGCCCCCATAACCTTACTGTTATTTCTAGGAGTCGACAATCCCTTAAAGTTCGGGAGCACAAAGTGTTGGGACCATATGTTGATGGTTTATCACAGTTAGCTGTAACTAATTTTGAGGTAAGTGTTCTAATAACCTGCAGGATTGTTCCAGGACTGTTTGTTTACAACCAACCTCGTGTCAACTTTTGTTTACATTCTGTAATATTTTGCTCCTGAAGGACCACTCCAACCATATTTACATGGTAACTGCATGTTGGAATCTGTTTTGCCTGGACTCCAATGCATTTTACTGCATGTGCAGATATTCTTTAGTTGTTGCAGTTGGAAAATGAGTCCTCTGTCTCCCCAAGTTGCCCCAACTAAAAGCAGGGAGCATACCTCAGTATGCTTCTTGCATGTACACCTCCATGCATGTAGTATACTTACCTCCAGTCAACTCCAGCGCTGGCTCGACAAAATTCTATGGGCTGGTGTCAGACACCCCGTGCAATCAAGCAGCCAGTCAATCCCAATAATTTGCATTGAAGGAGGGCATAAAGTTGTAGCTTGATTAAGGTAGGTGATTAATGCCATTCTAATACTTGAATTATTTTCTAATGCTGAAGGAACATTCACACTTGATCTACTCATGTGCTGTAGTGCTTCCATTGAAATCAATGGGTGTAGTGGTAGCCAATCACATGGTTCAGCTAGCATACATGCAATTGGCTGCTGCTACTCCCATTGATTTTAATAATACAATTTTACAGCCCAGGTAAGCAGTAAAACATACTTAGGTAAACAAAATAAAGCAAGAATTCAGCGCATACACAGTGAATTCAGACAACACCTGTCTAAGGCATAAATATTGGGGATTCCGTCACACTATATGGCCATATATTGCTTAACCCCCCACTATGTCAAAGTACCCCAAGTTTGGCGAGTCCTATGTGATTTTTCACAGCTATAATCTTACCAAGGGGCTTACTTAGGTAAATGTACTGCTTTCAGTAGTGACTGGCAGGGGGAAGGACACAAAATTGAGACAGAAAACTGATTTTCTAACTAATAGAAAATGAACACATCACTGATTTTCATATTAATATTTAATATTCACCTTCAATGGTACCTTCATCATGTGATTTGGACCTTAACAGCAGACATTTCTTATCATACATCAACACCAAGACTTAAGTTTATTATTTATTATTATTGTGCTGGAATGCTGATTTTTCATTGTTACTTCTCAGTTATGTTGTGACACTTGAGCCGTACCATTTTTCTTGAGAACACTGTAGCACATTCTCTGTGGGAATCTGCAGGCCCTTCTGTGCAAAAATAAACAGCCCTGACGGTGCTTCTACCAGACAGTAGGGTTCCAAGACCGCACTTGCTGCAGCTCTACTGGCCAATTAAATAGAACTAGCATTAGCTCAGCTTAGCTGCAAAGCACCCTCTCTAATTGGATTAATGTTAAACTGATTAATTGCTATTCTTACTAACATAATAAACAAAGCTATGGGATTTAAGCAGCGCTCAAATAGTTTTTTTTCTTACATGTCTTGCTTTAGAGAAGAACACACAATATTTACTGTTATTTACTAAATAGTAATTTGTAATGTTTTGTGTTTACCATAGGACATTGAATCATTGATGTCAGAAGGAAATAAATCCCGTACTGTTGCTGCAACAAATATGAATGAGGAAAGCAGTCGATCGCATGCCGTATTTAACATCATTCTCACGCAGACACTCTATGATCACCAGTCTGGTGTAAGCACTTGCACAGTTTCCCTGATTTCCCTTGTGGTTATCTCATAAGAATGTTTTGAGTGCATTTTGTTAAAGAGTGCAGTTATACTTTGCAATCAAGTCTTTAAGTTGCAAGTAAAAGCAAAAGGATTTTGAGATTTTGATTTTGTGATGGGCTACATATGGCTTCTCCATTTTGGCTTTATTTTTGTTGGATAAATTATGACATCTTTAACACAGTTCATCTAAGGTGATCTTCTAATGGTAAAATCCCTTTTTACTAACATAATGTAGAGCTTTCTGCATAGCTCATAGTGTTACAACATACACAATGTGGACAGTAGGGCACAGGAAAAATGCAGTAGGCTCAGTTTGAATGTACAAAAAAGTATTTTTATACCTAATTAATAGAAAAGCAACATACTCCCTTAAAAAAACATTGAACTTGTTGCTTGTGTACTGGATCACATGAAAGATATTTTGTAAATAATAATGATAATGATGGTTGAATGTACATTTTAATGGACTATATTAAAAAGAAATTTTGGAGTTAAGTGGTACAAGAGGGCATTTTGCCTTTCAATTACACATAATAAATATGGTCCAATGTCAGTGATTTGCAATCTGACATCAACATATATGGTGTATGGTTGCAGAATTCTTGTATTCCTCCATACAGAATATATGTATGTATATCTGAATGTGCTGTTGAGCATTAATACATCTGAATGTTCTGTTCCAATAACTTTGTTATCTGAATATAGTAATATACAGTTGTGTGTACTTGTATGATCTGTGTCTAGGAGTTTTGGTTGGTTGTGTTAATTTGGTTACAATTCTTTTTTTTTCACTGCTCATGAACAGAATTCAGGAGAACGTGTCAGTAAAGTCAGTCTGGTGGATTTGGCCGGCAGTGAGAGAGTTTCCAAAACAGGCGCAGCAGGAGAGCGTTTAAAGGAAGGAAGTAACATAAACAAGTAAGAAACCTTCTAGTCAATTGCCATACTGTATGCAGGGGTTAACTAGTCCTGCCTTCTTTACTAATTAGCATAACTTTGAACAGATTTTGGTTAGGGTCTCCAGGTGAAGCACTTGTTATGCCTGCTCACGCCTATGCTCTGTCTACTCCAGCCTTTTTCTGATCTTCTTCCAATTTAAAGTCTAACTGGGTTAGCCACACACCCATGTGAGGGGGGGGGGGGTGTTTCAGAAGTTCCCAGGTATGCTGATTAGTATCAGTATATGTATCAGAAACATACTTTTCTGCCCAAGTCATCTCATGGTCAGAGCAATACTTCTGAATATGAGCAAGTGCAGGTTAATTGAGGGCAGTAGTATATTTAGGTTTAATGAAAAATAATGCAACAAAAAGCCTAAACTATCTATCGATCTATCGTCAGTCTGTGAGTTTAATCTATATGTTGTTGTTTATGTATATAATACGTCAGATATTGACTGCTTGCATTTTCTTGTCTCCAGATCTCTCACCACATTGGGGTTAGTCATATCTTCTCTGGCAGACCAAGCGGCTGGGAAAGGGAAGAGCAAGTTTGTGCCTTACAGAGATTCTGTCCTCACATGGCTTCTCAAGGTAATAAACCAACATATAAGATCTCCCACTGCGAACCACTAACAGAAAGTAGTACCACCTAGAGCAACTCCAAATGTTTTACACCTCCCAGTCTTCCATTCCTACATGATGAAAGTGTGTATATATATATATATATATATATATATATAATGTAAAAGGGTGAAGCCGTATTAGTCCAGTAGACACGATGTCAAAAAATAGAGTATTGCAGAGTATGCGGTGATACCTTTTTTATTGGACTAACATAATATTAAAAAGACAAGCTTTCGAGAGTTATCCTCCCTTCATCAGGTCTGAAGCAATACTAATCAACATGATAGAGGTTACAACTTAAAACAAGTGATGGTATAAGAGAAGGGGGGGGTTGAGTGGGGTGTCGTAAATAATAGGTCTGGAGGTGAGAAATGCAGAGAGGTGGAGAGATAACCCAGGGACAGGACAAATAAACTTAGGGAACCAATAACCACAGTAAAACATCAAAGATAACAGCAATTAGACATTGGATGACTAGATGAAGTTCATATGAAGTTCTGGTAGTGTGTAAGGAAGCCAGAATCCACATTAAGTCCCTCTTTTATGGTGTTAAAATGTGTAATCATTTTCATCTCAAATGTTTTTCTTTCCTGAGAGTCTCTGAAATATACATGATACAATGCTCTGCATGTGACAAAGGGTGCTACATTGGAGAAACTGGGCTTAAGCTGCACCTTAGAATGAACCTGCACCGAAGCTCCATCAAAAACCATGAGGAAGAAAAATATTGCACCCCGGTAGGACATCATTTCACACAGAACAATCACTCCATCCAAAACCTAAAAATTAAAGTACTCAAAGGAAATTTCAGAGACTCTCAGGAAAGAAAAACATTTGAGATGAAAATGATTACACATTTTAACACCATAAAAGAGGGACTTAATGTGGATTCTGGTTTCCTTACACACTACCAGAACTTCATATGAACTTCATCTAGTCATCCAATGTCTAATTGCTGTTATCTTTGATGTTTTACTGTGGTTATTGGTTCCCTAAGTTTATTTGTTCTGTCCCTGGGTTATCTCTCCACCTCTCTACATTTCTCACCTCCAGACCTATTATTTACGACACCCCACTCAACCCCCCCCCCCCTTATACCATCACTTGTTTTAAGTTGTAACCTCTATCATGTTGATTAGTATTGCTTCAGACCTGATTAAGGGAGGATAACTCTCGAAAGCTTGTCTTTTTAATATTATGTTAGTCCAATAAAAAAGGTATCACCGCATACTCTGCAATACTCTATTTTTTGACATCGTATATATATATATATATATATATATACACACACAAAAGCATGACAGTATGGGGAGCAAGGTGGTTCATAAATTCTTGTACTTTGAAAGTTAAGTTGACAATGTTTTTTTCTTTAATTTAATATGAGGAAGCTAGTATGTTAAACGTATGTTTTTAATTAAGACAATCCTAAGTTTTACAATTCAGCCTGCTAAATTAACCAATGTAATTGTGTTTACACATTTAAATATACAATAAAATAGGTATTAGAAATTGATGTTATGTGTATACCATGAAAGCAGCCATCCTAATTGCCCATTCCTATGATCTGCATCATTATTCCTCCCTATTAAAATTTTCTTTCCATTTTGTTAAGTTACCGCTCCCCTTTGGTTAAAGATGATTTGTTCTGACAGACAAGAACAAAGAGAGGACTTGACAACAGGGAACTAAATAGTTTATCTCCTCTGACCTAAAGCTGTCCCTTACTTGAACTAAGTGCAACCCCCTACTAGCTTTCTCTTGGATGTCAAGCACAAATGCTTGAAAAAAACATTAACTTTTTTTTGTACCTGCCCCTTATTTTGTGTATATTGCACCAAATGTTCCTCAGCAAACTATTCTACAGACCAAAACAGGGTGCAGATTTGAAGCTTTCAACACCTAATTACCTTTCTCCACTTTGATGTTTTTATTCATCTGTAAAGGACAATTTGGGAGGCAATAGCAAGACCGCCATGATAGCAACCATTAGCCCAGCAGCCGACAATTATGAAGAGACACTCTCTACCTTAAGATATGCTGATCGAGCTAAAAGGATAGTCAATCATGCTGTAGTGAATGAAGATCCAAATGCAAGAGTAATCAGAGAACTGCGGGAGGAGGTGGAGAAACTCAGAGAGCAGCTGTCACAAGCAGAGGTGAGCCATGGTCATGTAACAGTAACCATGCCCTTGATGTAGGAAAGTGCATTTTATGGCATGTACTTAATGGTTAGAGAGGTAGTGATGGCAAGCCAGAGTTGTAGGTTTATAAACATATTTTATTTGTAAAAAAAACATCTTCCAATGTAAAAATTGGTTGAGAAAAATGGCATATAATTTTTTGATGTCTACCAAACATTAAGTTTGTTTCTCACAATTTCTTTAAAAAATCTTAATGGAGATGTCTGTGTCAGTCAAGTGTTCTCAACCTCTGAAGTCTATTTGATCTACAAACCAATAAAGCTTAGACTTGATATGTGGGTAAATACCTGTCCATCACGAAAGAATTAAACCGAAAGCTATAGCCAGAGGGAAGCTAACCTACACTACCGTTTGTCTATCAAACTAGATGACTAAGAGTCAAGTTGTCATCTTTAGATTTCTAAGGTACCTTTTAGGAAAAACTGAGGTTGCACTGAGAAAAACTGAGAGATGTTTGAAAGAATTTGGAAGCATTACCCACTTCTGCGTTCCCAATTCAGGGGACTCGTATTGCCAGTGACAAATGTACTCCAAGTTCCTATTGTATAATCCAGGATAACACAAGTCCAATCCTCAAGGGCCATGAACAGGCAGAAATTTCCTGTATCCTTGCCTGAAAACGGGTACTTTAATGAATTTATGTTTGAGATGCCTGTGCTCAAGCTTTAGAAACACTAAATAAATGAAGACACAATTTATTCCTGCTTCACTCTCTGATCAGCTGCAGTGAGGAACAACTTGAGAAGATACCTCTTCAAAAAAAGAAGTAGTGGCCCCTAACCTGTGGAAGAAATATATTTTTAAAATGTATCTATTAATTTGAAATACATTATTCATGCTAGAGAATGGACTATACATGTAAAAATTGTATAAGAAGAAAGCAGTATTTGTTAATATATAGGTAACATTTGTGGGTAAAGAAAAGGGCAATCATGTTTGAATATTCGTAACAAAACAAAAAGCTCTAGTCACTAAGGTGAGAAAATACCATGATCAGTAAGGGGTTAACTTGAACAATTATGGAGAAATATAAGTTCTCTTATCATATAAAAGTATGGCTGCGTTGGCCACCAATTGCTGTATCATTAAATGCTGAACAGCAGTTGGTGGTGGCTGGTAATTTATGTTTTTCCCAGTACTTTTGTGAATCCCTTTTTTTAATGTTCTTACTAAAACAGTGTTCCAATTACTGCTGTGTCCATACACCTTAGTTGATGCCAACAGATCACGGCTCTGTGAATAGGGCCATGAATGCCAAGAAATTTACAGAGTGGTAATTGACTGCTAATTCACTGCGCCAATTGCATAATACCAAATTATTATTTTATATGTTTTACTCTTTTTTTTTTTTAATATTGTATGTACTAGAATTTTGTCCCAGTGCAAGAGAATCTTAAAATGTGCTTAAGATGTACTGGTGTGATTCAATTATTTGCCAGTAAAATGGGTTATAGATGTGCTATTCTTGTTCGTTTGTTAGTCTATGAAGGCACCAGAGTTAAAAGAAAAACTGGAAGAATCTGAAAAACTAATTCAAGATTTAACAATCACTTGGGAAGAAAAGCTTAGGAAAACAGAAGCAATTGCCCAGGTATTTCATTTTATTGTCGCTTTCTTGCCAGTGTTTGCCAGGTGTCTCACTGTACAATTTTTGCTTAAAATGAACAGGCTGAAAATTACTTTAAGCGAATTTATCATGAAAACACAAAAAGACTGCTGTGTTATTAATCTTAGCCTTGTCTAGGTCTACTGGAGCTGTATGCAGAAGCTTTTTTATATTGACTCTTGTTATTTTGATCCTATGTGTACAGTAGGTGCTGAAACTTAATACCAATATCTGAACTGAAAGAGTAACATTTATCATTGGAGATATAAAAAAGAAGAATAAATTATTTTATAATAATGTAATAATAATTAATGTAAGGTGGGTTGGGGATGTAAAACAGTAGATCTGTGTGATATGAAGAATGGGATATGACATTATCAATTGGTATTTTATTTACACTTTCAGATTGGAATAATCCTAAGAATTATATTTTATACTCACAGGGACAGTTTTACTTTAGGTATAAAATACATGTGACAAGTTGCGTGAAAATGTTCACTAACATTAATGACTTAACATGTTCCTGCTTTGATTTCCACAGGAGAGGCAAAAACAGCTTGAAAGAATGGGTATATCTCTTGAATCCTCTGGTATCAAGGTTGGTGATGACAAATGTTACTTGGTGAACCTCAATGCCGACCCTGCACTTAATGAACTTCTAGTCTATTATTTAAAGGTGAGCACTTGTGTCAATAACTATGCTTTATTTTTCTGTGGGTGACCTTAAACTTTGAGTGAACATGAACATGGTTAAAAATTTGCTAGATTTTTAGTTAAGACTTGATCTGTTTACCAAAACCCAATGTATTAAAAATATAAAACTCATGAAACATTGACATTGAATCTGATGATATATATGCAAGAGAAAAATATAGTGTTTTGGAGAAATTAGTATGATGAAAAGAAAAGGCTCCCTGATGACTATGGTGTGATGGTATGTATCAATTAGTCAGGGGTTTAAAATGTAAATTCCAGTTTAATAAAAACTTTAGTGGTTGCATGAATACTACCTATGGTTGGCTCATATTGTAATTGCCATGTAGTAATCATTGGTCACGCATTCCTCAAACAAAAGACAAATTACGATTTATATGTAAAGCTAGTAAGTCCAATACATGGCAGTTTTGGTCATAGCTTGGAGATCTACTTGAAATCTCAGTCAAGATAAAATTCTGTATGTTTTAAATGTGACAGTGACAGACTCATATTTTAAAATAACTATGGAAATAAAGGTTTTTGAAGGGGCAGCTGGATGAACGAAATGTGTTTCTATAGTGAAATGAATTCATAAGGTCTTTTTCAGTTAAAACATATTCTAAAGGACATTTATAGCAGTAGGAATACTAAAATGTATGACCCCATATATTAGGCTTACAACCTATTGAATTTCATGTATATTCAGGATCACAACCAAGTTGGTGCTGACACTTCTCAGGATATACAGCTCTTTGGCATAGGCATTCAACCCGAGCACTGTGTGATTGATGTGGCCTCAGATGGGGAAATTTCTCTAACACCAAAGGAAAATGCAAGGTACGTTGGGTCAGAAAGATAAGCAGTTTGGCGTTTTTAGGAAAAAAAAAGCACTTATTTATTTGGCTTAACTTTTCGGGTCATTTTCTAAAAGATCATGGATCATATGGGTTTAATATTGCAGGCCACGTTCTTAAAGAACATCTTCATCTGGGTTTAACCTTGCAAGCCATCTTCTAAAAGACCATGGTCATCTGGGTTTAACCTGTCAGGTCACTTTATAAAATATTGTAGGTTACTGGAGTTAATTTATCAAAATCACTTTCTAAAAAAAAATATTGGTCACCTAGGACTTTATGGTTACTTTCTGCATAGGTCAGCTTGGTGTAGATCTAGTGACAGCTTAGAAAAAAATCACTAGTGCTGTATAAAGCCATTTACATTTATTTAAAATTAAAATGTTTTGGTTCTGCAGTGTGGTTAAAGCTGCTGTTTCAGTTAGAAAATAACATTATTTGCACTCTCTAGTATGTAACCAGATCTGTAGTTTTATTCTTTTCTTGGAAGCTTTAATTACATAAAACAACAGAGACACGACCTATCAGTGCCTATTTTTGTGTCACATGTCACAAGTATTACCAGCAAAACATTATAAATAAGGCAACATTTTACATGATTAAATCATTATTTCTGAGGAGGTTATGGTCATTCAACAGTACTAGGAATGATGATTCCAATTATGCATTTAGTTATTAAATTGGTCAATTTGGCAGAATTTGGTGGAACAGCACCTTAAACCTTTAATGATAATGTCTGCACATGGTTACTTATATCCCTTATATTTGTAGTGTTATGAAATATATAAGAAAAATACTAACTCTTTCATTCTAGCACTAAAACCATTAAAAAAAAAGATATATTTCTACGCATTCTCTTGGGATTAGTAACAGATAGAAAGGTGATATGATGATATGTTCTTTGGAATGTATCGTTTTTCACAAATCACTTTTATTTTTTTCCGAGAGATATTCTTGACACTACGCAGATCAAACAGTAGTTATGCCATACACACTAAGGTTATCTGCAATTTTACAGTATTAAGCTATATTAGTGAAAAATCTTTTATTAGCTGTAGGATATAATACCTAGTATTGACTAAATAAATATAATAAGTATAATACAATAATAAACATTAAATTGTGTTCTGGTTTCATAGTAAGCTAAAATTAGGTCTTTATTTTAAGGTTAATATTTTATAATAAACCTTTAATAGTTCATATAACTATGTAACACATTTAGAAGAAGAATAGGTATTCTCTGTTCGGAATTGAAAACGCAAACACCTTTTCAGCTGTTTAGGTATACATTATAGTGTCGCATAAGTTTAACCCAGTGCTGAGGCTTAAGATTCACAGAGTAAATGTGATCTGCAGCCTTTCATTCACGGTGCCACACCTGGATTTGTATTCATTTGAAAGGGAATTGTTTCTATTTGTGCTCGGTAATAGTGTGTTTTGTTACTGACCATGCTCTGTGTATAGCCTGCGTCAGCTCCATAATAGGCTTGTACCCCACCTGGGCTTTAAGCATTAAAGCTCGAGCTATTATCTCATGATCATTAAAAAGAGCACATTATCTTTTTCAGTGCAATGACATGCTGGTCAGCGCTCTTGGTAAAAAGCATTAGAGTCAATTTAGGTGCCCAAGTGGCGGCCCGAGGGCCTAATGTAAGCCAAAAGGCTTTTGTATATTCCCCATCTGCTTAGGAGCTGCGTATATTTTACTGTATGACATGTTTGTCATTAGGCTTTGACGCTCTCCATCAGTGTATTTTGAGAGCATTGTAGAGCACAGGAAAACCGTCTAAATGTTGTCTTAACTCATTGCAGGTTGTAAACGTATTTTTAATAAAAATATTTCACCATTAACTTTTTATATCAAGGCACTGAATAGGCAAACACCCTACACCCTCCACTCTCCCGATTCCTATAACAGTTAAAAAAAAATAAAAAAATTTAACGCCATAAAAAGTAAGAAGTAGTGTACACTGGGAACGCCCATTTTAATTAGATACAGCGATTCATAAATTGCAGTAAAGAGAAACAAGTTAAGCAAGTGACGGTTGACCTGTTTAAAAAGGATTAACGCCATATATTTTAGCTTTGTACCCTGTGTTCAATTCCGTCTAATCTAGTTCCAGTTCTAAAAGGGTTAACAACCCTTCCCACCCAAAGAGGCATTGAGCCGTCATTCCAAACTCAGCGTTTCACAGAGACTGTCCTGCAATAGCACGTCAGACATGTGAGCCGGCACAATGGCCGCGTACCGTGCCAAGCAGGGTGTGAGCCAGACAGCAGCGTTACAGACTTAGGAGAAGTCTAAAGGACGTTGGCGGAATGAAAGATTGACACACATGAGAGGAATGAATAGGAAACGTGAGAGGCGAAGGAAGTGCAAAGGGTTTGGATGTTGGTTTGGTTGATTAAGAAGAAGAAGAAGGCAGACACGTCCTTTATTCTTCTTGCTTACTCAGCTAAAGAATACACGTCTAAATTTATCCCTGTCTCCCCTTACACACATCACTTTCAGCTCCTAATACCTGGGAGGACAACTCAATTACGTGATGGATAAACAAGTCAAAAAGCCAGGCAAATACAAAAATATATGTTCTGGTGGGTTGACATCTCAAGCAAATGCGTTTGGAAGGGTTTTGTTAAAATAGTTTACCCTAAAGTGATTGTTTGCGATACTGAAAATGTAAACAAAGGACTTCATGTTAAAACCTGTTCAGCAGGTACTAATGCTTTAAGCGCTAACATTCGTATTTTTTAGTCCACAGGTGGGCAGACTGAAAAGTTGAACAATAGTTGTTATGACTGTTGGATACGCATTACCATTAAAAAGTTTGGGTCACTTAAAAATGTTCTTGGTTTTGAAATAAAAGCACATTTTTGTGGCATTTAAAACAACATCAAATGGATGAGAAATACAGTGTAGACGTTGTTAATGTAACTGACTATTGAAGCTGGAAATGGCTGATTTTAATGGAATATCTTCATAGGCATACAGAGGCCATTTATCAGCAGCTCTCTCCTGTGTTCCAATGGCACATTGTGTTTGCTAATCCAAGTTTAAGTTTAAAAGGCTGGACATCTCCAAACAGTTAAGTGACCCCAAACCTTTTAATGGTACTGAATATGGATCCTGTCTGGTGGCTGTAAGCAAAGTGCAAATAAAATACAGGCATTCTTCATCCCACACTTTCTGACACAGAAGAGAAGCTTCTGCCTCTTCTGTGTGAGGACTGGCAAACATTTTCTGTGCCCTCCTGAGCTTTTCTCCTTCGGATATGGTTAAGCCCCACGTCTCTGGTGAATCACTTGACCTTTATTCTCTTGAAATACTGTAATGTGTTGAGCGGAACTAAGGAAAGGAACCACTGGCTCCCTCTTGTGCCTGTACGCTGTATGCACACTATTTGTTATTGATTAGGTTGGCTGCTTTAGGGTGCCTTGTTCCATCTCTGACTTAAAATGCCCTCCCCTGGTGCTTCTGAAAAAATATTACCATCTTTGGGTTTTTGTTGGCATATTCCTCGTTGCACTGATAAACATGAGATATGTTTGCAAACGGTTGAAATACTATGTCTGTATTCTATCAAACAGATATATAACACTATATCAAACAATGCATATTTAACTGTAATTTAAAACCCCAAACAGAAAATGTTCAGAAAAAAATTGTCCTTCTTGATTCATCTATCCGGTTTCATAGATGGGTAACAAATGTTTCTTGAAGATTGTGATGTAAGGTTTACAAACCCTGGTGGCATTACGTGGAGTTGCAGGTAGAACTCATAGGGCTGTTGCCCCTTATGTCTCTGGCCAGCCCTCTCATTATTGTAATTTTGCACATAAAAAGTAAGTGAAATAAAATTAAGTCAAAAGGAACTGCACCCAGGACCATAGGGAAGATTTTGCATGATGGGCTACAGTGCCCTAGGGTTGGCTTGTAAACGTCTTCTGTTAGCGGTAAGGCTAGACCCAGGTACAGACTCAGGGCATTATTTTATCATATTTACATACATTGTTCTTCATAATATGTAATGGAACCCCAGTATGTATGTTCTAGAAAATTCCATAGGCCACAAAGTACCCAAAACAATTCCCAGACATGCAGTGCTTTAAGCAGACTCTACTGTATTTAGATTCTTGTCATGACATTAAACAACCAAAGTTATATGCCATATGGTGCGAATTGCCATGCTCAGCACAGCCACGTTAACCAGTGCACATGGAAAATATTATTGCAGTTGCTGTGTGGGTGTTTATGGATTTACTCCTATTCCTCATCTTTTTTTCTAAATTTCAGACAAAATAATACTTTAGAAAGAGAGCAAGCGGTTCATTATCCAAGGCCTGTAAAAAAAAAAACCTCTGGTCATGTCATGTGGCATCTATGCAATTCATGATCTTAAGCATTTATGAAAACCGTACCCAGTTAGACATATTTTTATGGATCTACTGTAAAACTTAGGGGTTTTCAATCTCCCTGACCATAAGAAAATGATAAGATGGGGAGCTTGTGCATTTTGAAGGGAGCTCCAAACTGTAAGATCTAAAGAATCGAACTTTGCTCACATGTCTTGGCATAAAACCCTATGAACGATAAATCATATAAGGTTTCCACAGTATGAGATGAGTATGACTACGTGACTATGGTGCATAACTTTTTCTCGTGGTTATATTTTCCTCTGCAGAACTTGTGTAAACGGTGGGTTAGTGTGCTCGAGAACTCCACTGTGGCATGGGGACCGAATCCTGTGGGGAAACAACCACTTCTTTAGGTAATGATCAATATCCTATATCTTAACCGTTGCATATGGTAAATGTTTATATGATATTCGCTTGCTCTTAAAACTTTGCTGTATGTCCAGGCTCAATGTTCCAAAGAGGAAGAGAAAAGATTGGCCAAAGGAGTTTGAAAAAGAAGCCAGCTGTACAGAACATGACGTGGATGCAACCAGCGAGGCATCATCAGAACCTGACTACAACTATGAGTTTGCACAAATGGAAGTTATAATGAAAGCCCTGAATAGCAATGGTAAGTGATCAGGCTTATGAGAAATATCATTTACAAAGTTTTATCCTACTTGTTAAACACAGCCTTATGTGTTTTAGTATTTCATACTTGCATCCGAATTTACAAATATTTGTGTTTATGGCCTGCTTTTGTCTTATTTCTAATGTCTACATGGTTGTACAGTTTACATGGTATGGGAATTTAATTACATAGTCCCTTTTCTGATAATTAATTTGATAATTCCTAGTATTTGTAAGACCATTCGAGTGCACCATGACCATTAAAATGCCTTAATGTTAATATAAAATAAAAAATAAGTTGTCTGGTCTGGTTTTGGTTCACGGACCACTAGGAGTGGTGCGGAATACACACCGTATAACGGAACACTTCTGGACAACATCCATGTGGATGTCTTTCTTCAGAATATTTCCTCCTGTCTGGTGGCAAGAAGTCTTCAAATATTTACATCATGTCTGGAATAAAGGTCTAGTATCGAGTCTTGCATGGGACTTTGTCATCAAGGAATTAGCTGTGCCTGGGGTTGATTTACTTATCACCTACCACAACCTGTGATATCTGAATTCCAATATATTCTTTCAGTCCCTGAAAAAAGTTATATAAAAGTAATATTAACAAAAATTTAAAAATGAGTAAGAAAATGTGAGTTATTAACAGATTAACAGACACAATTTACTATGAAGTCGGGGAAATGATTTACTGTATATTTATATAGACAAGGCATTATAAATATACATTTTGTAGTTCCTTCATCTAGATCCAGAATACTAATAGGTAGAGCACCCCATAGTGATGGGAAATATAAGTTACACATAATGAGTAGATGCACTCAAGCCTTATAGCAATAGAATGCAGAAGGGTTATATATTTAAATTGGTTTATATAAAAGTATAATAAACACAAGTGACGAATCATTGGTATAATCAATCTGGGCATTTTTAATTTAATTTAAGAACTGGAATCAGGGCATTTGAGTTCCTAGTGTCACTGGATTTTACATCTGTAATTCAGTAGCGTTTAGGAGCTAGTTGTTTCACTCGGAAATGAATGTGCATGCAGAGGACATGCATGGAGTTTACATTTCTGGAATCTTGGATTTCTCTTGGATCATGGCTTAATATGTTCCCTGTGATTTGCATATTTTCACATAAGATGCTTACTGTATGTCAATTGGTGCTGTTTGCAATTACATGTTTTATAAGGTTTCCCAATATGGCAGTGTTTTGCCTATACACTTGGTTAAACGGAACAAATTCAGATACCTCTTAAATTAATACAGCAATAGGCAACCGTCATATAAGGTGTATTTGATATCAGTTTCAATTCATTTTGTCGGGACAGTCTCTCCTCTTGGACCTTTATTGCGCTGCCGCTGTTCAGACAATGTCCCAAGTTAGGAAATGTGCCATCATTGAAGCTGAGTGCAGCAGGATATTACAACACAACAAATATGTGACATCAACAGTACGATCGGTCTTGATAGATTGGAACATGATGCTGGGAACTGCGGTGTGATTGTGGTCTACATAAAATCCATTGCATAGCAATAAATCCAGAAATGTTGAGTACCAAACGCAGATAACTGGTTCTACTGTAAAAAGACATTTTCGCTATCCTTATGTACCATTAAAAAAAACCCATAAAATACCCAACAAAGAACTCATTAGAAAAAACTATTTTAAACTATATGTTAAGTTTAGAAACATGACTGAATACTGTAGATAAAGTAAGACTTACAAGTTATTGGAAACATGCTTTGATGTAAAACTGCAGGCTGAATTCTTCTGTCACATTTATCTACAGGATCTTTACACATGTTATTCATTTGCTGGGTTTGTTATACATTATTATTTAGATTGAACCTGCTTGCTGCCATGTGTATACATTATTATTCGTTATTACCCTGGGGCAGTTACATATAAGTCAGAGTAAATTGATAAGTGTGTTTAACCAAAGTAAGTGGAGCTTGCAAACGTGCAGTTTTCCAGATGTTGCTGATCTACAAACCCTGCATGATGATGAAAATCATATAGTGTGACCATAGCTTGTTGGCACCATGTACCATGTCTTGCAGTAGGATGTGGTGGGTATATTTACCTCAAACGACTGATGTGTCGTCCCCCCTTTAGATCCTGTCCATAATGTGGTCCAGGTTCTTGAGAAGCAGTATTTGGAGGAGAAGAAACATGCCCTGGAGGAACAGAGGCTGATGTTTGAACGTGAGCTGGAACACTTACGGGAGCAGCTCTCTCCAGACAGACGGCACCAGCACAGTAATGAGCGACTGTCTTACACATCGCAAACCACTCAGCAGAAAATGAGCATGTGGGTAGAGGAGAGGTGAGAGTTGGCAGCTATAAGCCAGTGAAGTGATGCCGCCATTCAGACCCAACACTAACTTGAGCAGATAATGATAATGTTATTTGACATGCTTGCTTCTAAGACCGACAATGCTGTATTTACCAATTTTTAATATTGGTAGGGTCATCAACCAACATTTCTCACAATGTTCCTGCATTGTTCTCTTTATCATATATCCCCATTCATATATGACAATCAGTGTTGTCCAGTTGGGCTTCCAAAGTGACCAGGGTTAAGGGGAGTATACAGATGCAGCCAGATTTAGTCGTCTGAATTGTATAATGTTCTCTCTCTCTCTCTCCCTATTAGAACTGTACATATCTTAGGTTCTTGTGGCAAACTGGTGTCATAGAAAAACACTTGTGAATTATGTCATGTTTGGTGGATTATCTTGAATCACCAAACAGATGACTTAGTTTCTACAGATTGGGACACATATGTTTACAGATACTAGATAGTGTGTAATGATGCAATGAAGAACAAATAACCAACTCTCAAATGCAAGCCTAACAATTCACACATGCAGTAAAAATTAGGCTTTAGTACTGTTTCTCCTTCAACTAAAGTGTCGGTGCTCCGTTTTGAAAAACATTTTGTACGCTTATAATCATTTTGGTGGTTGCTAGGTAAATAGGCTTACAAACATGGATATTTACTGGGCGTCAGCAAAACAGGAAAATCATATCTGTCTGTTACAGTCAAAATACAAACATCCTGTTTATGTGTTTAGAAATAGTTTCATAAAAAGGCAAAGACTGGCTCTTGGGATTAAATCCTCAGAGGTTGACTTGAGCCACAGACACATGTGATTATCCACAGTTTGTTTTCAAGTCAGAGGAGTTCCTTTATGGCATATGGTTAAAGTAGGACACAAAATGCATTATTGTCCCGTGGCAAGCAACAGTCTTAAAAAAATATTTCAACACTAATTTGTAAGAAGCATTTCCCCAGTTATTTGGATGCCAGTTTTAGGCTGCCACGAATAAGCCTTTATCAAATGCCTCCTAATTAAGGCAAGAAAAACTAATGAAACTAGTTAAAGGTGTGGAATTTCTTTATAATAAGTTTTGTATTATACCATCAAAAAATGAAGCATTATAATGGAATATACCGGTGTTTAGAAAATACCAGGAATACCTAATCTATCTTGTTTGGCATTGCAGGGATGAGTTGTTCCGACATAGCCTCTCTAAACTCAGGGAGCAGATTGTCAAAGCCAACACGCTTGTGAGAGAAGCCAACTTTCTGGCTGAAGAAATGGACAAGTGCACAGATTACCAAGTCACTCTACAAATTCCGGCAGTTAACCTGAGTGCCAACCGCAAGGTAAGTCCCAAGCCTGGTTTAAGGAAATCTGCACCCTATTGCAAAACCTAAAGGAAAACTAAAAATTTCATTTTCCTTTTGCAATAACTCCATGCCCTCTAACAAGGGCAGCACTGCTTGATATTTACTCACGATACTTGACAGATGTAGCTGAGACCCACGGGCCAGGCTCAGCTCAGTTACCCAATTAAACACCAACACACAATATGGGTATCCAGGTACCATACACACCCATTTTGGCAGGATGCCCCAACCCAGACCTGAGGCTCCACGCACCACTCCCACCAGTTATGACCACCAACAATCATACCACCACATTAACCCCTTGGATACATGGCAAGCTACCACCCACGGCTGTGACTAATGCAGCAACACCACCCCAAAAACTTAACCACATAAGGGGAGGGAGGGTGAGACAAACAACACCAGGTAAGGTTAAACTAAATGGCTCCTTACCCCTGTGACCACCAAACTTAAATATCCTCAAACCAAAACTCCTCCTCTAAATTCCACAATTCCTGCCTTAGCCTAGCCAAATTCTGTAGTTGTGCTGGCCAGCAAGTGTTGTGCTATTAAAATAAATATGATTGTTTTATCAGAGGGGGGCAATAGTAAGTGAGCCAGCCATTCAGGTGCGGCGGAAATGCAGAGGAACCCAAGTGTGGACCATCGAGAAGCTGGAAAACAAGCTCATAGACATGAGAGATGCTTATCGAGAATGGAAGGAGAAACCCGACGAGGTGGGTGAATGTTTCCTGCAGTCTGATATAGTTGGTTAAATCTTTTAAAATGGTGGGTTAATATTTTAAATTGTATAAAATACATCTAATACATCCTAATTATCATACATCTAATACATCCTTATTAAAAAAGATACTTAATATAATGACTATAATGAGTTTATTTATTTGGGTAAAAGTTACTTTGGAGGTTGTTTTCACCCCTACAACTGTGAATAGTAAGCTGCCAGTATTAACCCCTTCCACCCTTTGTGCCGTGTTATGCCACCATAGGTGGGCTTTAAATGGGTGGACTTTAAAACCTATAGCGACAGCATAAAATGCCATGTTTTCAGTAGTGCGACGCCTGCTCAATGGTATCTGCTGCAGGGTAACCAATCGCCTACATAATGTGATTACTGTGATTGGCTAATCACAACGATCACACCCTGCTGTCATTCTATCTCCATCTTTTCACCTCAAATGAAGATATCCACCTTATTAGTTTGGCATCTGGGTGCCTGCAAACATGATGTTGCCAGATTTACCCCATTCATGGCAACTCCTGACATCAATAGCCGCAATTGTTTGTGAGCCAATAAATTATTTAAAACTTTTTAACTGGCAGCTCGTCTGAGCTTTTAGCACATCAATACCTGGCAGCACATCCAGACCCATTTTATTGTAGGCGCCAGACCTGGCACCCTACTGACACAGTGAAAATGAAACCTTTTTTTATCCTTGACAATGCTGATGGACAATATAAAGACAGTAATCAATAGTTTCCCATTGGAGCAAAAGCCTTACTCTTACTACCCCTATTTATCTAGCAGGAAATATCATTTTAAACCTCTCTGATATTTTAGCAATGATATTTTATGTGACAGGCTTTACAAAATAAGGCCACTTATAAAGCACCTGCCTAATGATTTCAATAAAGGAAATTCAAATTCTTATTCCCAGGTCCCCATTCTTATAGGAATTCCCCTTCCTTTGTCTCTAGGAGACGCCCATTTGGGGTCACATGGCAGGGTGGGGTGTGCCCAGACGCTTTACGGCACTCCTAATGAGTTGGGTTGTGAAACCTGGCAGCGAACTCGTGTGTGATATTTGAATGTTGTATTCTGATGTTATGGTACATTATTAATTCACGTCTCCCGTTTGTCAGCTCACCAATTGGTATTTCTTAGGCCACGTTTAACCCCCTCCTGCCATGTTTCCCATGATTCTGGATGTCACACTGTCAGCACACAGAACATCTTCATGTTATGATGAAACTTAACCAGATTTCTCAAATCATAACTCTAGGAAGATGTTAGGTGCTGCGTCCCGTAAGATTTCACAGCACCCAAGACAGGACATCTGGTGTCATTTCAAGATGCTCTCCTTGGATACTCATCCTGCCCCACTGATTTTATGATGTGGTCTGGACAAGTTTCTAGATAACGTGTTTTTCCAAATGTTCTCCCTTTTTTATACATGTTGAGCTATACACTTGAAGTGGCATCAAAGGAAAGCCTGATATGCCATTGAAAAAAAACCAGGATTTAAAATACCCATAGTGAAAGTGGTTACCTTGCAAACTTTAGATGTATAAACAACATAACATTTGCAACAGGAATACATTACTATAGCATTTTAAAGAAAATATGAATTTGTTCAGATAGCAGCTATAAAAAGTAGCATTCTGCCTGATTGTATTAATGACGCTCCATGAGGTTCTCGTTTATAAAATACTTACAAGAATTGTATTTTTTTTCTTCTAGAGCAAACAGCTTACTTCTAAAAAGGGAGACCCATTTTATGAAGCTCAAGAAAACCACAACTTAATTGGTGTGGCAAATGTATTCCTGGAGTGTCTTTTTTACGATGTGAAACTCCAGTATGCAGTGCCTATCATCAGCCAGCAGGGGGAGGTAAGAACCCAAACAGCCATGTGTTTTTTTGCCAAATTTCAGCTGTACTAAGAATGAATCTAAGAAAAAAGATGTTATATATATTTTTTAATATTATGGACATCTGTAGGTTGCAGGACGACTTCACATTGAAGTGATGCGGGTTACTGGGGTTGTGCCTGAGTGCTTAGTCGGTGACGACTCTTCAGAGAACTCAAGTGAAAGTGGAAGCTTTGAAATAATTGATAACAGTGGCGAAATCATCCACCGGACAAAAAAACTGACTTGCCGAGTGAGTATCATAGGTTATGATCATTTAATATATTCCAGTTTTGATGGTGCATAGATTAAATTGGTAAATGACAGCCAGCATGAACACATGCAACTCTTAAATATTTTACTGAATTTAAATCCTATAGCATTTTGTCAAAACCAATTTTATGTTCAATGGATTCCACCCTTAACACACTTAAGAAAAAGCATAGGCTTATCAGCAGGGTGTGTTTGTATGGAATGGGACATACTATTTGAAGAAGAGGTTAAACATCTCTTCCATGGAAGATAGTTTGCAAATCATGACAAATCAAGATAACAAACTGCTCTAATTTTTTCCCCTTTATAATGCAATAAAAATCCAACATATTGATGAAACATTTTGAATAAGACATAGTTAAAAGTGGAGATAAAATAACAATATTTTAATTGCATAAGTAGCTTACAAAACGTAGGAATAATATTTTTGTTTGAAAGAAAAGGAAACCGAAAATGGAGACTGAATATTGATTAACTTGTCCAAAGACCTTTTTCCTTTAATCTAAACAGATGGTTTGATTTCCTTCTCCAGGTTAAAATAAAAGAAGCAACCGGTCTTCCTCTGAACCTGTCCAACTTTGTCTTCTGCCAGTACACCTTTTGGGATCAATCTGAAGCTACTGTTGCGCCACCCATGGTCAACCCAGACATGCCTTCACTTCGAAGCAAAGATGCCCAGTTTACTGTTAAATTTGATCATTCTAAAGTAATTATGATACCAAGCACGCTACAATTACTATAAATGGAAAACTAATGTATAGTAATTTTTTCCCAATGACTTCCGTTGAGTAGTATGAAAAGATTTCCCTTGAAAAAGATTTGGCAGGCAGACATCCAAGCAATGGATTCTGATTAACCATGTCCAATGCTCAGTACACCCCATTAGTACACATAATATAAAACCAATATAAATTTAAGTTAACCAGTAATGGATAACACACTGTTCTAGGATTAATAACCCAAATATATTATATTGTAACGTCTTATCGTTACTAGTAAGTGAAAATGCATTACACTTTTTATACATGAAAACTATCCCAAGTATCATTATTTTTTAAACGTAAACTATACCATGATTTTGGGTACAACATGCAAGGCTAACAAAAAACATAATATAGACAAAGTAAAATAAAGAAAGACAAAACCCTCCTTCCCACTGCCCAAAATGTGTCCTAGCAGCTAAACAATGGGTTATACTGTATAAAGATAATTACACAGAGTATTCCATATTAACGCTCCTGGGCTGCTGGCAGCGGTGTTGACTTGGAGATTTCAGTTATTCTGCAAGTACATAATCTAAAAGTTGCACCTTTACCAGGTTTTGTCAAATTGTTCCAAACTGTTATACAGCAGAAATGATGTCTGTACATATCTCTTGTTTTTGATCAAGAACAGTATTATTTTATTAACTTGTTGTTGGGAGAGACAACAGTAGTAACTTATCTGCCGACACATTCTATATTATCTATGTTATGTGTGTATGTACGTAGGTTGCCACAGCAGGCCATAATGTTTTGTGACATTGACAATTTATATATATATATATATATATACATATATATATTCTTTTTCTAGGACTTTGTGGTACATATTACAGAAGAATTTTTGGAGTTTATTTCTGAAGGCGCACTTGCAATTGAGGTTTGGGGTCACAGATGTGCTGGGAACGGCAGGTCCTTGTGGGAGATAGATTCTCTTCATGCTAAATCCAGAACATTATGTGACAGGTTTGTGTAATCTTCATGGTTGAGTGCTTTGACATTGCTTTAGTTTTTTATTCCTCAAGCAGAGCTAACCTATTATTCTTCACTGCCCATTATTGATCTTGAACCCAGACTGTATGACATATTCACCGACTTGCATGATAGAATCAATGGCCGATGTGACCTCTGTCTTGTTTACCACTACAGCAGCTCAACACCTGTCCTAGTCAACCACTACTGGACAGAACTTAGCTGGAGTTCATTACTAATTGTACACATTTTTGGTTTTTACAATCCAGTTGTTTAAGGGGAACTTTAACTTACACACCCTTAACTGAATTGATTAATACATTGAATGGACAAGTGAAAGTGTCCAAGACACATCATGTACCTAATTCCATAATGACTTTGTACCAGGTGGAATGAAGTGACGCGGAGAATAGAAATGTGGATTTCCATACATGAGCTGAATGAGAATGGAGAATACATGCCTGTAGAGTTGCATCAGGCCAAGGACGTGAACACTGGAGGCGTCTTCCAGCTTAGACAGGTAGCAGTTTTGGTTTTCATTTGGCAAGCCATCTAAGCCATGAAAAAATCCATTCAATACTTTATTAAAACCATTCTTTTTCATGTATTTAGGGACATTCTCGAAGGATTCAGGTGACTGTGAAGCCTGTACAGAATTCTGGTACATTGCCACTCATGGTGGAAGCCATACTTTCTGTCTCTGTGGGATGTATCACAGCCAGGTCGACTAAGCTGCAGAGGGGGCTGGACAGTTATCAGGTAATCACTGAAATGTGAAAGCCTCTTAGCCCCGCAGTTAATTCCTTTTGACCAGTCACAAATGAGTCTCAGATTGTTTATGTTCATGGACCACTTTCCTTTTGTACTCTCCTGGAGGAAGTAACCTAATGTCTTATAGCAGGGCAGTATGCTGGAAATGTCTGTACTTTTTACATAGAACCTTAAATCTTCAGCCTTACTGGGTATTACACACCCTTGCTTTATTACCTTGTGAAATTTGAGTAATGCATGTCCAGTTTACAAAGTTTATTTTCTCCTACCAGAAAGATGATGATGTTGATGGTGATGATATGGATAGTTACCAGGTATTACTGCTGCTGCTGCTGCAACTTCTTACAACCCTGTGGCATGGGACAGGGTTTGCTTTATCCCTGGACATGGATAAAGGGGACAGGATTTTGGGAACATGGGAAAGGGAGGGAGAAAGGGCTTAAGGAGCCTGGAAAGGGGAGCTTGGATTCACAAATTGCCTTAACGTAAACCACCACTGGAAATGCTTACACACTCATCACACACTATAACACTGTTCAACACACAAGCATAGTAGGAGCTGCAGATTATCTCAACCAAAGTGCCCGAGATGATTTATCCCTTTCACTGAAGCTTAGTAAAATATAGACCTAAAACTAAATTACATTATTTATAAATGTTACATAAATAATGGCCTTCTAGCAGACACCGATTTGGTCACAAATAATTTAACTATGGAAGTGTACAATGTTTTTTCCCCTCAAAGTTCTATATAAACATTAAACGTATTTAATGGAGATTATCCCTTCCAATTAAGTAATTTCTCCTCTTATCTTGAGTTGCTGCCCCTGTTGGGTGGAAGCTGATTATTTAATGCAGCCTTGGAAGGAGGCGAAGGGGAGAGAACATCAGGACAGGCAAATAATTGCCATGCTATTGAAGTAGCTTTTCCCACAGATCTCAGCTTCCATAAGGTAAAACAGTCCTTTAAATTTAAATGTCTAAGATGGTCACACTGATTGGAAGTAGAATATATTAGGTTAAAGGCTTTGAATGGTTCCCCCCAAAATGCCCACAATTATATACCAGAAGGTGAAAACAAAATAAATATTTAATTCCAAACTCATCACTTCTAAACACACTCACTAACATATGGCTGGTCATATATTCTTGCTTTCTACTATTTCCACCAGAAACGGGTAAACTAAACACTCCCTCGCCGCCTGGCACACGGCATGTTGCATGAACGGGTTTAATGTGCATGGAAAAGTTTATAAATGCATTACATTTGCCAGTGACTTTGCTGATAATCTCACAAGAGTTGTGCGCAGCACTAATGGTGTAAGAACATTAACCTATTTATTGTTGGAATTTTTTATCATTTTATGAAACCTGTAGGAAATCTGCAGGCTTGGAAGGTTTACAGCTTTTGCCATTAAACAGTTTTCTCTTGTGCACTACTGACCTGGCCTTTAGTTAAATAGTTAAAGAGTTTACCAGACTTATTTGATTAGTAAACTTTTTATATGGACGGTATCATCTTAAATGTAGGCATATTTAGATGACAATGTCATCTCCACGTGTGACCAAAACTAGTGCAGGGCACTAGTACAGGGCACAGGTGTAGACCAATTCAAATGGCATGCGCACGATATAGGTAACACAGGAGTATAGGTGGTAGATATAAGGGACAGGATGATGGGCTACAGATAAATGTATATGAGCTCTTTTTGTTTTCATATCTGCCATGATAAGACACCAATTGAAACCATTAATATTGTCTGTAGGAGATAAGCAACATGCAGATAAGAATTAGGCATCCTGCTTATTCATTCTCTTTTACTGGAAGGTAGAGAATGATAATTATTAGTCTACTTTATTAAAGCACACACAGAAAACTGTTTAATGACATCATTTTTCAGTCTCATAGCAAAAGGTAAATTCATTGTGTACTATTTTTTTTCTTAGGAAGAAGATTTAAACTGTGTGCGTGAAAGGTGGTCAGATGCACTAATTAAACGCAAGGAATACTTGGATGAACAGATTCAGAAAATCATCAACAAGCAAGGTCAATATACTAAAACCTAGAATACAGCTGTGCACAGCTTAATATATATATATATATATATATATATATATAATTATGCAAGGATAGATACATATATATTTTATTTTATCCCCAAAATAATATAAAAAGGTACAGCGTCTCAATGTGTTATATGCAGACAGATGAGTGGGTATGTGTGGCAAGGTTTTAGCTAGTTGTGCGGATGGGCCATTGGTACTCAAAGAGTCTGCAGAGGAAAAGGATGAAGGGAAGAGGCAATTGAATGAGAAGGGAGGGAGAAAGGATTTAGGAGAAAACAAAAACAGTGAAGGAAAAGAGAGGGCGGTTTAAGAACAATGAAGGATTAAGGGCAGGGAGAAAAAGAAAAGGTGCTAAAGGGTTCATGAGAAGAGAGGGTGAAATTGTTAAAGGGAATTGAATAAAGGGAAAAGGAGAAAGAAAATGAAAGTGTTACAGGTTAGAAAAGGCCAAGAGGGTAGAAAGGGTTAGAGAAAAGGGTAAAATTTCCCCATTAAGGTTTAATTGTTCTTCCTCTCGCAGAGAAAACCGAGGATGATATTGAGCGTGAGGCGAGGCTTGTTGAGCAGTGGGTAGGCCTGACAGAAGAGAGGAATGCCGTCTTAGTTCCAGCACCTGGAAGTGGCATTCCGGGGGCACCTGCAAACTGGTACGTGACTACTGTACAGGGCCATCAGGTCGGCGTATTGTACAGGATTGGCAATAATGTCATGAGATACTAAGGCATTCAGACTTGGAAATTAGCTACTGCAAATATCAATACCATCTGAAGAAGGAAGACTGATATCACCAAGGGACAGTCCGAGAATCATACTGTTATATTCAGTGGTGAAACTTAGTTTGTTGATATTATAGCTTTTTTAAATAATGTTTAGTGTTCTGTACGGTGCCATTTAACGGATTCTGTTGCTTATCTCTAGGACACCACCATCTGGAATGGAAACACATATCCCAGTGCTTTTTCTGGATCTCAATGGTAAAATAGCCTTATGTGCCATTGGCTTTGTAGCATACAGGGAATTTCACTCCCATTTCCCACAGACGAAAAAAACCCCAATACATATTTTTCTGTACTGAGTAGATTTCTATAGGTTCTCCAGAAACCACCTTTTTTCCCGTGGGAAAACAAATATCAATTTGAACATAAAATACAGCGCTGCATATAATAATGTAGGTTAGCATTGACATGGTTTTATCGTCATTTGGTATGAAATCCATTCTTACATCAGTCATTAGCAGTGAGCCATGGTATCGTTAAGATAACACAACTAGAACACTGCCTGAACACATTATATTATGCGAAACTAGAACTGCTAAACAAAGGAAAAACAGCACAATGTTTTTAACAATGTGTTACTGAGAAACACTACGTTTTCTCTATTGCATATATTTTATATGTTGATATCCACTTTTAAGCTAAACTATAAAAGTTTTAGATAACTATTGGTACAATCATCAGGCAAAATTCTAAACTTAGCATGTTGAACCCCAACTCTTCTGGTCTTGCTTTTATGAATATGGCAACAAAGAGCATTCCATTGATCATGAAAGAAACCAGGATGTACAGTGCTGATCAAGAAAATACATCACTAAAGAGGAAATTTATAGGATTGTATGTAATGTGTTGCCTTGGGGGGGTTGTCCACATGTCTATGTACTAAGAAAGTATGAAATGCATAAGGAAGCTTTGGACTTGTCTGTCTGCATGTTGTTTTATTGAAATCACTAAACATTGAATTTCCTGAAAAAGGTGCTTGGGAATTCTGGGCTTATGGGGAAAAGAATAAAAAATTATAAAAAATAATTAAAAATAATTATAATTACAAATAAATATAAAACAGAAGAAACACCGTTATTCTATCTTGTAAAAAGACCGCAGAAATTCATAACTCTTATTTTTATTCCTTGAATTAGCTGATGACCTCAGTGCCAGTGAACAACTCGTAGGTTCTCATGCGTCAGGAATGAATTCAATACTACCAAAGGAGCATGGGAGCCTCTTCTACTACCTGCCAATCATCAAGCACAGTGATGACGAGGTAAGTCACTGTGAAAGCAATGTATATATATATATATATATATATATATATATATATGGTGCAGAGACCTGTGTAATGTTGTATCATCAGCCAAAGTGGTGGAGCAGTTCAGTCTAAAATGTAACAGGCACGCAGATCGGTGTACTGTCGTCCATAGGTTTCAGCTATAGCATCCTGGGATTCTGCAATCCACGAGTCGGCTCACTTGAACAGGGTGACACCGCAGAATGAGCGCATCTATCTAATCGTAAAAGCCACAGTGCAGCTCAGTCACCCCGCTGCCATGGAACTGGTCTTACGAAAGAGGATTGCAGTCAACGTGTATAACAAACAGGTACACTGTGACTCCACTTTACAGCAATAATATTACAAGTTATGGATATTAGATTAATAGGGACAGAACGTTGATCCAGGGATTTATTCTGATTGCCATATTTGGAGTCGGGAAGGAATTTTCCCCCTGGTATGGGGCAACTGGCATCTGCTTCATAAGGGTTTTTTTGCCTTCCTCTGGATCAACACAGTAGGGACACAATATGTATATAGGTTGAACTTGATGGACTTTGGTCTTTTTTCAACCTTATGAACTATGTTACTATGTTACAGCATCCTAAAGCATGGACTCATCTGTCCTTTAGAGCATCCATTGTGTGCTTTCCTCTTATTTTACCTCCTCCTACAATTCGACTGAAATAGGATCTCATCTAAGTACCCACAGTAAGCATCATGCTAGCTGTCAGATGCTGTTCTTGGTTTTTCAAAGCCAACAGATTTGGTGAAAGTTTATATATCATTTGGTTTATTTGTGAACTGTTACCACTTATGAGGCAAGTTAAAACTGCAATCATTTTGGGGCCAGGAGCCAAATTTCAAGCAATGTTTCTGCCAGGTCCCTGTGAAAGGAAGCTATAGAAAAGGGACATACTTCTTAGAATAACAACTCTTGGTTTCAATACTGTCCAACATTTGAAATGACCAAAGAAGGACATTTTTTTTTTAGAGGCAGTGGAAAGAGGTGCCATGATGGAGGGGTATTGCTAAGACTTTGTATTTCGTTTGGTGAAATACGTTTGGTGATTTATCTGTAGTAACAAAATATTCGGAGGTTCTAGTAAAGAGGGACAAAGCGATTTGGGTCCCCTCGTAAACAGGAGATAAACAGAAGATATGCGTCACTGTGAAATGTCTTTGCCAGCACTAGTCTTTGTACAATAAATAGTATAGTTCCTGCTACAATATATATATATATATATATATTATTTTTTTTTATAATGTGCTATTGACTATTTTACTTCTGTTGTGTATTTGCAGAGTTTTACACAGAGTCTAAAAAGACGAATGTCTACCAAGAATATTTTGTATTCCTGTGGAGTGAGCTATGAAATAGTGTCCAATATACCAAAGGTAACGCATCCCACATTATTATTTTGTGGAAGAAAGAGAAACTTACAACAGGGCTAAATAATGTGCTGGGAAACGAATAAACTAAACTGAGAGCTCTGTGATTATCAGAAAGCAAAAAAACAAATACGAGCGAATTTGGGAAATGCGATACATTTGTTGGGTAATTGAATAGAGCTTTAAAAACTACTTTGGTCCTTCCTCAGGCAACCTATCTTAATTAGATTGCAAGCTTGCTTGAACAGGGCTCTTCGCATCTTTTATTTCTGAGGGTCTACAGTTGTTATGTGGTGTACTATTTGTTATATTGGGTTTTGCACCTGGGTCCTGCAGAATATGGTGGTGCTATATACAGTCTATATTACAATCTCCTGCAAAGCATGTGTAGTGAAACAGCTATGGTCTATATACACTTATACATTTGATACAGAACAGCACAGGATAAAAAACAATGAAAAAAAAAAATTGGAGGAAAAAGTCTAAAACATTGCCATGACTTGAGGAATTTAAATCAATTTGAAAAGAAGAACTAGAATGTCATTGCTGGGAAGTTTGACTCGCTTGTGATAAATTGTCAGTTCACACATAGTTGAATTTTCTAATTATTAATGGCTTTAATGCTTAGAACGGCTATTTTACTCCATTTGTTTTGTATTGGTAAAGATGTCTGCAGGCTCACAAATATAACTATACAGTACTTGCTTGACTCCTGTAATGTCGTAGGATTGGATCTTCTAGATCAAGAAACATTCTCTTTTTTTATTTTATTTTATTGTGCCTGTTCATGAAAGTGTGTAACGAAACGTGCACAGGATCACAGATGATCAAAAGCTTTCTTACTCCTTGGTGCATATTGTAAGGGAATATGGGTCAGAGGTCCAGAGATGCAGCAATACCATTGAATGTGACCAAAATCAACCAGAGCTGGGTCTTCAATGGCGGTGCTTCCTTTCTAATGCATGCAGGGGTTAATGGAATAGAGGCTAGCGTGAATATGTATATAGATATCCATACACTTAACATGCACTCGAAGTGGATATTCCCTAGATGTTCAGTACATGTTGATGTGATAGCTAATGTCTTTTTTTAATTGCACACAATTGATTATGTTCCCATCAGGCAACAGAGGAAGCCGAGGACCGTGAAACTTTAGCTTTGATGGCAGCAAGGAGTGAGTACGAGGGAACGGCTGATGGAGAGTCCTACATTGAAAAGTACACACGTGGAGTGCTGCAGGTGGAGAACATACTGGGTCTTGAGCGCCTGAGGCAGGTAAGGTAGCATGTATAGCTCAGACATATAGGTAAGGAACATTAGTTTATTCTCACTGATTGAACAATACATGAAACAGGGCCAATCAAGCTCTTTATGCTGAAATCAGTGAGTATAAACGCTCTTTCCGGCAAACTCTGCAGCTCTGCAACTCTTTTTACTGAACAATATAATAACTCACAGCTATTGATGAAGCTAATATTGGAAAATAAAAGTCTCATCTTACATATATAATAGGTACACAACAGGGACAGCCCATCGACTCTTACGTATGATTGTCGTGATCTGTATTGTTTTTCTCTCCTGTCTGTACTTAGGCTGTCACGGTAAAGGAAGCAATTTCAAGCAAAACTAGGCACATCCGGAGAAGCCTCAGCACACCAAACATGCACAATGTAAGAAGCTTATCTCTAACTTCTCAAAGAGCTCATCTCTAACTTCTCAAAGAGCTCGATATTTCATTAGTAACTCACCCACAATATTGCCTCTACGCTTGGTATTATGGGTGAAGATGTTTAAATGGGAATTATAGGGGTGAACAGATAAAAGGTAACAGAACCCCCAAGGATACATAGATATTTAATTCTAACTCAAAACAATCGACCTGACAAAAATTGTTTTTTTTGCAATAATTGCATCAACATTAAAAATGGGCTACATCCACCTTTTATGGCATTCGTCATTCATAACATTCGTTATTCTTTGTGGCTTTGAGTATTATGTATTCATGTGCTGTTCACCGTACACTTGTTTTATACGTTTAAATTTGTTAATAAAACAAAACAATATAAAATAAAAGGTGAGATGAAAAGGTTTAGTGTGCCTTTTCTTAGCCGCAGACAGTTTTACTGTTGCCCTCCAGTGGTGGATATTGTATATTGCAGCATATGCTATATTTAACTTTTAAGAAAAGCTAAAAATACAACCCGTGTTATGTCAGCCCAAGGGGTCATGAAAAATTCTTTGTGCCCTTGCCTTTTTTTTTCTTCATATGGTTGTGTTATCTTTGTAGACATGTTCTAGTCGCATGGACCTCTCTGGATGTGATGATGATGACAAGGTATGTGAGTTAGCTTTTTACGTGGCACATTTGAGAATATTTTCCCTCCTTACTGGCAGCTGATGACACTTAAAATGTCAATTGTTCAGTCAATTTCCAACAACGTATTCTAAGACTGCCCCCATAATGTAAGACTGAGAAAGACCTGTGTGTCGAAACGTTGCCTGTGTGAAATAAACTCACCTCACCGTTGAAGTGCCGAGCCTCTGCTTCTTTATTCTATATATTTGAGGGACTGGTGGTACCCTGGCTCGTGCACCACCTCATAACTGAGTGATGCATTCTCACCTTTCGTTTTGGTGTAAAGAATATTATGTGTCATTTTTATCACTTTCATTAAAAGTGCTGTTTCACACAGCATGATTGCACTCTCTAGCTTGCTGAGCAAATAAACCTTACGTAACCTGTCAATTTATTCTTTAACACCTTTAATTAACAATTTTTTCTGTATGTTAAAACAATATCATGCAGATCAGTGGCAATCAGTATCAATTTTTATTTTTTACTAGGGTTGGTCAGATAACCCATTAGATATATCAGATTACTCCGCTAGTTCTAAAGATGTATCGTGTTATGGAAGCCAAACAACCGATTCACCTAGAAGAAAAGACAACTGTGAGTGATGTCATCATTGAATACAAAACAAAAGATTTTTTTTTTCTCCTGAAGCCTATTAATGATAGAATTAATTATGAATTAGAATTAAGAAATGGTCCTTACAGAAATGCTTCTTTGTCTTTGAAGGTGGTCCACCAGAGAGCCCGAGCGCCTTGGTGACAAGCCCATTCAAAACATTTTCTCCCCAACCACCAAAATTCTTCAAGCCTTTAATGCCAGTGAGAGAAGAACACAAGAGAAAGGCTCCAGTGGAAGCCCAGCCTCTCCTCGGTCAGGAGGTACATGCTTCTATTTCTTATTCAGGTCAACTAATCCGTTCTCTCTACAGTCGGAATGCAGTGTTTTCATTACGTGCCTTGACAGCTCAGCCTTAAGGTATTGACAATTTTTCCATTGTAAAATACACAGGCTTGCCATAGAAATGCACAGTCAGTTTTTTTAATGTTTATAGCAAGAAATATTTATAATGGTAGGTATTAAGCCATCCTTGGTAAGTAGTCTGTCCCGGGGAAACCTACCACCTGATGCTTTCTGATTTGAGCCACCTTCCCTTCTTCTCCAAACGTCCCTGAACACTGCTTATGTTATGTTTGCTAAAGGTGTACACTATAAGAAATGACATAGAACATTTGTAATATAGGCAGCAATATAATGTAATCAATATACAAATGAGGTCCATGCAGTATATCTGGAAACACATAACTGAAAAGTTGTATTGCTTGTGATCAGATGTAGAGCTAGTTGCTATGTCACTGAGTCTTGTCAAGTTTTTCCCCCAAAAAATGCTACCGTCTCCCTTGTCCTGTTGCTGTAGCATGTATATTTAATACTTCATGTAAGAATGCTATTAGTTTGCATGTATCATTTTGTAAACTTTGTTTCTGTATTTTATGCATGGATATAACACCTGCCTGGCAATGTCTGTTTTCATCAATTGTTGTTTGTCATGTTGTGTGATGTGTTGTGTGTCTTAACTTCACAGAGCATGCCTTCACCCCAGACACATAACACCAGCTGCATGCCAGTAGAAAACAATAACACTCATGGAGAAACCATTGTAAGTGTGTGTTTTGGTTCTGGTAGTAGTGACGATTAAGCTACTTTTTTACTGCAACATTAAGTTATCATATAGAATATACAGAAAAATATAATGGGCGAACTACACGGCTGAATGGTCCTTTTCTGTCCCCAAATTACATGTTTCGATATAACTATTTGTTTTAAATATTTGGTCTCAACTTGTTTGGTTTGCAGTTTAGGAATCTAGGATGATCTTAGTGTAAATATTAGGTGACGGCTCACGAAATGTTTCAGATACAATGTACGGTATATGTACTATATCTGTAATGTATTATGATTCATTAATTATTTTGTTTCCTATCATTAAATCAAAACTGGATACCCGAATAGCCAAGATTAGCCTTACGATGGCCGCATAATCTAGTCTTCATTAAAATAATTACAAGCGTTATAGTCAAGACTAGGGTATTCCATCTGGTCCATCAATTCTGTTCCCCTTAGCATATCTAATAAGGATGTAGCAGTTGTTGTAATGGAGGCGTAGGACTGGCCTGGCCAAAGGCTGAACAGGGCAAATCCCATGTGGGCCATGTCCATGCTAAGGGAAAACTATTATATTACATTTAATGATCTGAGAACCAGCCTAGATTCCCTAATTTGACTTAGAGAATTAAGCAAGTAAGCAGATTAGTTTTAGGAAGTACATCAACTTCATCAAGTGCGACATCTCATTAAACTACAGCAAATTACTTATTTGACCGGTTGAATTTCTTTTGGCTTCATTTATTGTAAAGTCGTGGGGAATTTAGTACGGTGTCAGAGACGATACCTGGGTATAGTGAACTATAAATATTTTTCTAGCAGTCTCTATATGCTGATAAGTCATAGGTTCACTTGCTCTGCTTTATCTCTAGGTTTCTGTTTGAATGTTGCCAGATGCAGATACAAAAGGCTTTCATGAGGTGAACTCTTATTAGTACATGTAAAGTATGACATCACAAGGGTAATCATTTCCATTGGTACACAGGCCTTTCAGCCTAGTGGGAATCTGGTTCTGATCAACTATATTGACAATATTCAAAATATGATTATTTTCTCATTAACAAAATTTCTCTTAATTGTGAGGATAATTGGAATTGAATGATATGTGGATTGCTTACTATAACAAATGATTATGATAAACCAACGCATTTTGCCTTCGTAATTTGACAGTTTTCCACTATGTGAAAATATAACTGACGTATTCATTTACTTACAGGATTCTGAAGAAGAAGACAACGAATTTGAGGCAACCAACAAAAAAGTAATTGAGGCCTCCAGTTTCCATAATTTCAGGCCTTATGTACCAGTGGAGTTTGCAGACTTCAGTGTTTACAATGCTAGTCTAGACAGCAGGGACTGGTTAACTTCAAAGACAGACTTTGTTTGCTCCCGTTCCCTGGATAAGGAGGTGTCTCGGAGCCCTACCACCAGCAGTATTACTAGTGGATATTGTTCTCATAGTGCTTCTAATGCTACACTTTCTGACATGCTGGTTCCTTCCAGTGAAAGCACAGACCAGTTAGCCTGCCAAGCTAGAGATTTGGAAAGTCATGATCTTGCGGGAGACCATTCTTCACAAGATTACAAACCTTGCACATATAAAGAATTTAATGTTGGGATCTGCTCTGAGAACACTAGAAGTCTGACAAGTTTCACAGAAAAAAGTGCCTTTGATAAAGTGCCATATTGCACTACTGAACAAAATGCTGCTATCCTTTTTAGAACTGGGTCTTGTACTTCGGTGGGCTCTACAAACCACAATAACAAAGATAACTTTGTCAGCTTTTTACCATGTGAAGTTGCTGTGGAGCATACCTGTGATATTTTAGAGGACCACTCATTCACAGAATTCATGGGTGTGGAAGATGGCAAAGACTTTGAGGATCATGAAAGCTCACAAGTTTTCTCTTCAAATGGGGACAAACATAGGGTTGGATGTATGGGCTATGACTCCATTGCATCAGGCCTCCCTTGTGACATATCTGTCCAGAACATCATAGAAGACAGTGATCAGAACTTAAACTGCCTGAGAGACTCTGCCTTAAGCAACAAACCTCAATCCCAATCTTCTGAGGACCATTTGCTTGAAAAAAATCATATGGATCTTTCAGACTGTGAAGACAATCCTTCCCATAGTTCTCCATGCATCCTAGCAGTAGGAGATCAAGTATGCATAGGGGATAACAAGTTTGGAACTGTACGATATATTGGAAGAGTTGACTTTGCGCAAGGCGTGTGGGTTGGCGTTGAACTTCATGGTCAGCTAGGTATAATTACACAAGCATTACATTGCCAAATGCCGATTAATCTAGAAAGAAAAGGGTTGTCTTTCAAGAAAGTGATCATGCACCTAGAAAATGGTGTCTTATAAAGACAGGATAACATAACAAGATGCACATGGGCTGCTCTAGATTAACAACAAGCAATTCACAAGGAAGTAGAGTGAGTGGAAGCGTGACTTTTTGTAGATCGCTTCAAGCTACTATGACCACGGCAGTACTGCCACGGCATCTTCATACATAACAAACAGTATTAACCATGGTGTCTTCATAAATCCCTGTCTATTATGCACACACGCACAAAATACAAACACTAATAATGCTGAGAAAAATAACAATGATGTCCCTTTCCAGTGAGACATAGAATTTGATGACCTATTTTTCCTCGTGTAGAGGCTCAGACTAAATCAGTGCTTGATCTTGTCTTAGATTGGGGATAGCTTTATCACAACCACATGCATGTTTAAAGTCTTGATTTTCATAGTTTGAAAAGTTTTTCACTCCCCATATGTCAACTTGTTTTTATGAGAAACATATAGGTGTTGAAACTCTAACAAAGGGAGAAGGGAGTCTTCTTTCAGTTAAACAACCTGTCACTCTCCTTCTGGCTTTAACCCATAATCTAACCCATCAGGTGATAATTTTCTCTTTGTTTTTAAGGCAAACATGACGGAACAGTAAAAGGCAGAGAGTATTTTCGCTGCAAGCCCAAGTATGGAGTGTTTGTCAGGCCCAGTCGGCTAACCAAAGCACTTGGCTCAACAAAAAGAGGCAACGGCAGCACCATGCGATCCCTACCACCCTCCAGAGCAGAGAAGTGCAAGAGTGCTCTCCTCCGAGAAACTCCAGCTCCCAAGTCAGGGCAGGCGGCAACCTATCACTCCGGGGATCAAGCAGCCTCTGCTTTCTCTAGGAAACAAGAGAACAGAAAATCCTGGATTAACTAAGATTCAGTATTTGCACTTATCACACATTTTGTGTGTAAACCACATGCAGTTGAAAACAAATACTATTTTTGTACAGTTGTACAGTTTTACTCTTTCTAAATTGTTTACTTGGCATAGTCAAGAATGTTGTTCTAACATTTTTAACAAGGTCTATTAAATAGTCATCTGCCTCGTAGGCAGGTTTTTTTGCTGCACACTTACAACACGGTTATAAATAATTATTCAGATAGGCAGGTACTGGTATATTCTTACGTGACTTGGGAGTGATATTTTAAACAAAAGTAAACTATTTTATTCAGATCAAAAATAGAATATACAAGGCTGTACAAATAAAAAGATGCAGTATATTGTGTTTTTTTAACCAAAGAACCCGTGTGAAGTGGAAATATCTGTAAATAGCATTGCTTTTGTTGTGGAGATCATTGTTTTTTTTGATGTACACATTAGTTGCTATTAAGTGACCACCATGCTGCCTTTTTTGTTATCTTTTAGCCCTGTTTTCTGGTAAATGGGGCAGTATATGTCAGATAGTACTTCCATCTAAGTGCTGACAGCTCAACCTGTCCTGTGGAAGTCATACTTCTTGTAGTTTATCATTACGGATAACACATACCACTCATATACAATTTAACTATCAGGAACCACTCAAGAACTACTCAAGGTTTTTAATAACCTAGAGAGATACAGACGTGTAAAGGGAAATAAATCATATCTGCTGACCAATAAGCTATAATAAATCTGTTCTTGTGAATGTACAGACAGCTGTGAGCTTCTGCCTATTTATATGATTATGTAGTGAGCACATGGTGAAGTTACAACATTTTATATGTCTATTAAAAAGAACGATGTAGGGATATAGGTTCACTTTGATCACGGTGTCACTGGTTTTGGTGTCATAGGACACTTCATATAATGGCAGTGAACATACAATTAAGAACCACAGGGATTATTTTGTAACGTGGGCGTTAACAAGAAAGTTGTAGTTTAACTCACCACGTTCACTATATATTATTACGGTCCAAATGTAATGAGATTCTGATACATGAACAGCTTGGCCTACCCTGTATAATCCATAGTTAACTATTTTCTTTCGTTGACCCTTGTATCTATTTTGCAGGGTCAGATCAGCCCTTCCTGCAGAAGAAACCTGCCAGGGGTGGCCCTCCATCATGCATAATAAATTCATTTAATGCAGCTGTAAACATTTATTGCCAACTCTCACTTTAGTGAATAAACTCCATAGTGCTCCTTCTAAAAAAAATTTTAACCAGAGCTCACTATGTGCACTGAATATTATAATTTGCTATTATTATTGACTATTTTATGTAACCACTATGATCCTCTTAATGCATCACATTACCTGTCATCTTAAAGGGGAGCTCCCACCATTTCTTTCAGTAGGGTACCCAATGTGTGTCCAAAGTATGGTGGGAGATCCCTATTAAAATAACAGTACCTCATATCACAAGCAATTCCTAGTAGTCAGCAGAATGATCTAGTACATTGAAGAGATGAATGGATGTGTCTGGTGGCCTCAATTTACTGCACAGGTTTAAAATGAAATTGTGAGCATGTTAGTTTGACATTGCTGATACATCATATGAATAGTTTTCAGCCTTTTTGATTGTATGAATGGATGAGCCTGTGAACCATAACGTATAGAACACTGGAGTACAGAAAGGAAACTGTCGACAAAATGAAAGGAAGAACTATACAAATTCATGAATAACACAATTCACGGCAGTTTATAGCATTTGCTCATGGAATGTCCTTTTGATCCAACTCTATTCTATCACAAAGAACTTTTTCTTATTTTGTTCTGATTGGAGGCAAAGACTCTGGGTTTAAAAAAATCTTGTAATTCTAGGAATATTAGTTTTTATAACTTAGTGTAGAATGGTAGCAATACTTTGTAACACGGGCTTGTCAAAATTCTTACTTTCCCTTTCTACTGCAGTTTTAATAATAGAAAATGCATGTAATATGTAAAGCTATAAAAACTTTATTTTTATATTTGTGTTCATTATACAATGTTCTTTGAAACAAAAGCATATTTTAGCTTTCCAATTAATGGTTAAATATGCTATTTTGTTAATGCTTTTCCAGGTAGTCTTGCCTACAGCTGCATTATTCTAGTAGTCTTCCATGGCTGTTAGAGCAAATGTACAAACAGAAAACCGTATTCATATAACTTTCCAAATCACTCTGCAGACATACCATATACCTGCTTATTTCTGATTTAACTCCTATGGAGGTTTATAACTTACTTTAAATCACAAAATTACTTACTAAAAACAAGTGTAAAAAGCCTACCTTTCCTGTTCACACCTTACATATGTATATGATAAAACAGATAAAAATGCAGACATGCAATAATGCGGACTTAAAACATTTGTGCTTTTGTACAGTGTCTTTCATCTGCAATTGTAACTGATATTTCCACTGTTGCTATGCATATTAGACATATCCCAAAATGTTTATTTAGCAGTGCCTGAAAATCTTTGCAGGGGTCATTTGCTAAATAAAAAGTATAAGATTACTTAATGGTGGGTTTATATTTTCTGGTCCTTAAAGGGGCTAGGATGTGACCCTGCTAAAGATCAGCTGTCAAAAATTCTAACTTAGTGAGTCAATCAACAATAAAATTAGCAGTAGTAAGCATTAATTGGTTATTGACACCAATATAGAAACATAGATTTTGAGGGCAGAAAAGAATTATCTAGCCCATCTAGTCTGCTTATTTGTCCTTATTTAGAGACAGATTCTGTTTTATGCATATCCCTGACTGTAGTAACCTCTTTTACTTCTAGGAAAGCTGGTCCATTTATTTATCACATTCTCAGCAAAGTAAAATGTCCTTACATTACACCTAAGCTTCTGATCCTCTAATATTTCTCCTTCTTTGAAGTAAACCTCCCTCTTGTGCTTTGTTAATCTAGTTTATCTTATCTGTCACATGTGGACATTAGGTCTCCAGTACTCCAGCGAAGACTTAATTCCCTGGCTGATGGCAAACTACTTTTCTTTCTTAGGTTATCCTTTTCACTGTTTTGGTGAAATGTTGGCAAAATGAACCCTCCAAAAAAAAGTATCACGTATAATTCGAATGCTGATATCCTTTAAAACTATATAAACCGATTTAATTGACTACTATGCAGTATTACACCCAAACAAAATAGTATATACAATTCAAAAAACACTAATATGCTATGATCGGATATGACTTGGGGACACCTTGTTAGATGTTTCTTCTTTGGCACTGAAGTTGCACACTTTATACTTTTCTAATTTAAATTAGGTTTCCACTATGAAAAAGAAAATAATATTACTGCTAGAAAGAAAACAAAATGTTGCTTCTTCTAATATTAACTACTGAAATGTACAGATGCTTGCATACCCATGTGGCTTAGTTGGGGTATTCTAGTTAATTTCAATGTATATGAGAGGCTTACTGAAAGCTATGGATACAGCAGTGAAAAAGTCTGTTACACAAGGCCTTGATTAAGAGCTGCTGGTCATTCCTCATGGTTTGATTTAATAGGGTTAACTCCAATGTATAGTTTTGATGTATGTTGTACAAACTGTAATTTATGCCCAGTTATGCTATTAATGGTACATTTATTTTCTTTTGTGTTTAGAATACAAAACTGTCTGCTTCTGATGTTCATTCTCACCCTGTATTGTGTGCCTTATTTCATTACACAACATAAATATGAGCAGAAAAACAGTGTCGGTTTCTTTGTTAACAATAAATCGAAGACGTGGCCCCTTTAAGAGGACAATCTTTCTTAGGGACTGAAATCCCCCTGAGCCTTATTTCTAACAACACGCGAAGAACATGTAAAGAAGTGTTTCACGTGCAAAGAAGTGCGTGTAAAGAAGTGTTTCACAACACGATGAACGACCGCTTGGGAATGTTTAGAATGTTTATGTCTGGGTTCAGCTTGGGACAGCTAAGTTAACCATTAAATGTCTTAATGTCACAATAAAATCAATGTTCTTCTCTATAGCACTCTGTGTTCAAATGGACATGAATGGTAGTACAGAAGGTGTTTTTTCTATGTTAATTCTCACTAAATATATCTTTTAATAGGTGAACATTACCACATTTACCTTTCTTATTATACGCCTTGGTAATAAAACTTTTCCTTAAAATTGAGTGCTGTGCATCACACAAATATACTTTTGGAATAGATGTTTTTGAACTAGGGAGCACACCAGAACCTATGACATTTGTAGACTGTGGAGCTTCAGTACACTCAAGCTTGTAAAATATGCTTGTATTTGGGCTGTGTGCAACCAATCATTTTCGCATCACTGAGATGTGCAGAGAATCCAGAAGGATTTGCTATCTGAACATTACAGGATTTTTATTTTTAAAATGTGGTTTAGGTTCACGAGAATATTTCACATCTGTCCAAATGTTGTGTCTAGGCCAAGATTATGTTTGTATAACAACAACAAGTATTTATATATCTTTTCTCCTGGTGGGACTCAAAGCACTTTATCGGTATATGCATAAAAGAGAAAAAGAGTTAATTATCTGAAGGATTGGGAGAAAAGATGTGTTTTAAGTCTTTTTTAAAAGTCTCTAAAGATGATGAGTGGTAGAGAGCAGCATGACAATGCGTTGGAGCCTCATTTTGTGCACTCTTTGGGTATTGAGAGAAGAGAAGTATGTGTGGATCAAAGGGGGCGAGCTGGGATGTAGGGTGTTAATAGCTCTTTCGGGTAACAGGGTCCCTGATCCTTTAGGGCTTTAAATGACAACACGCCTGTCTTAAAGTGGATAGAGAGACCGTAAAGCCAATGGAGAGACCGTAAATAGGTGTAATATGGCATGAGCGGGGTTGATTTGTTAATAGTCTGGCTGCTGCGTTCTGAGCCAACTGCAAATTATGAAGTTCTTTTTCTGGGAGGCCTACATACAGTGCGTTGCAATAATCCAGACAAGATGTCACAAATGGGTGGATTAGGGTGGCAGTATCCTCTGGTGGGATTAGGTGCTTTATCCTGGCTATGTTCCTCAGGTGGAAGAAGGCAGATTTTGTTGCAGCAGAGATTTTACGTTTAAGTGACAAACCATTGTCAAGGAGTACTCCAAGATTTCGCACTTCACTTGACCTGAGTAGCTCTGAACCCCCGAATTCTATGCCAGTTGTGTTAGTATTTCCAAGGATCGGCGCAGTTATCCTTTGTCCTCTGATCAACAGGACTTCTGTTTTATCAGGATTTACCTTTAACCAGCTAGCTTGCATCCATTCTAAGAGATCTGCTAAGCATCTGTTGAAAAGAGATGTTGGATCCTTAGTTCCTGGTGTAAAGGAAAGGTAGAGCTGTGTGTCATCTGCATAGCAGTGGTATCTTAATCTATGTCTGATGATGTCCCCCAGTGGCTGTACTGAAGTGGAAGCAAATACCCTGCAAGGGACAATGTAATGACCCTGACACCCCTTCTATAGAAAAATGCATATTAAGGTACTCTGGAGGCACTTTAATGTAGATTCTTCCAAAGGCGAAAAAAAGCACTTATCTGATAACGTAGAGCCATTGCCCTCCTCGTTCATGGTCCGACTATTCTTGCTACTGGTTGGCTGCTTATAGTAGTCAATCCGAGGAAAGTGTTCCCACTGAAATCTGAAGAGACCCCCACCCTCAGTGTTCCCCGAGACACCGCACAAATTGGGGATAAATACATAAATATAGAGCTGCACTCAAATTCAAAAAACTGAAATAGAAAAAGCAAATATACCACAATAAGCAGAGTACCTAATACGCACAATAGTGCTGAAAGAATATACAGTGATATAGAAAAATCAATACATATTGTATGTGGCAGAAGGCGCGGAGAATGCGGAAGAGATCATCAACGTTTCGAAACACAAAGGTATTTGTCAAGGGTGATCTTTGTGTCGAAACGTTGGTGATCTCTTCCACATTGTTTTGTTTTTCTTAATTTGAGTGCAGCTCTATATTTATCTATTTTGATATATTTATACCTGGTGGGCGCAGGTTTTCACCAAATTCCTGTATACTTACTTAGTTATTCATTATTCATAACTTAGGTAATCAATGTGTCTTATAATGTATTTGTGTATTTAAATTTAGATGGGCGGGGTGAAAATGGAGAGATTCTACAGAATCCTCCCATGCATCTGCAAAACAGGCAACACTGAAATTTAAAAGGAGCATATATCCATCTACATTAAAGTGCATACAATGGCCGGACTGCCCCTATAAGAGAACAGAGGTTCACTGGATAAAAATAAATATGAAAGTGATGTATTGATCACACTTTCTACATTTTTGATAGGCTTATCCTGACATATAATGTAACCCAATGAAGTAGTAAATGCATATGCATATAGCAAAATTTACTTTATCTGCAAACTTTGAAGCTTCCATTGTTGTCAGTCACGTGATATTTTGGGTGACTTTCCCTGCTGAAACACAACATTGAGCTGATTGCTTATGGCAATGCTAATACAGTCCTGCTTAATTATTTCCTCTTAATTATTACATTCGTCAGGATGATTAACACTGATTCTTCAAGGTAGAATGATAAGGAGATGATGGTGTCTGAATATATTGTATTAACTAAAAATATAATTGTTTTAAAACATGAAACACTATTTCTGGAAAAATGTTTAAATGCAAAGTTTAATGCAGTGATATTCCCCTTTAAGCACCCTGAACGGATCATCTGATTGATGAAAGTCTATGCGGCAAAGGACTTCATTAGATAGAGGCCTTCCGTCTTCCAAAAAAACTCCCGCAAAACCCACTTTTTTAAAGGCCGCTTACTAACTTACGTGTTAACGCCTTCCTCCCATATTCTTTAGCTCACCTTTCCTGATCCATCTCCAGTAATACTTATACTAGTGTGGCCACTCCATCCCTAACAGGCACTTTTACCCTTTACCTATTGTGTAATACACCCTAAATCCCTCTAGCTTGTTTAAACAGGGCCCTCCTCACCGGTTGTTTCTGTAAATCAAATTGTTGTGTTATATCTGTATACTATGATAAAAAGGTTTTGTACTGTGTTAGCTGTTGAGAAAAGTATAGTAAAATGATACCATTTATTGGCTGAGAGTTTAATTGCGAGCTTTCCAGACCAAGTTGTTAGGTCCCTTCCTCACAACAAGGGACCTAACAACTTGGTCTCGAAAGCTCACAATTACTATACTATACTTTTCTCCTATCTGTATACTATGTCCGTTTACCCATTGTGCAGTGCCGTGGAATACGATGGCACTATATAAACATACCTGGGAACTTCGGAGCTCCGGCTACCCGGAGCCTTCCCTTGTGGGACGTTAGTGGGTGTTCCCGCTGACATCAGATCATTAAAGAGGAACTGGGTGGGGCAGACCAAAACTCCGCTCCCACGACCTGTTGGATTCGGGTGTTGACCCAGAAAACTGTTACTCCAAACCCCCCCCACGAGATCGTTGGGTCAAACCCGGAGAGTTCCCAGGTATATAAAACAATAAATAATAATTAAAAATAATAGATAAGCAGAGCTAATTAACATTACCATAATGAATCAGATCACAGCAAGCAGGGAAAATTACCAAAATATCACATGACTGCCTACAATGGCAACCTGCAGGTCTGCAGATACAGGGTCATTGAAATAAAACTAGGTAAAATCCCACATTACTTTAGTGCTAAACAATATTGGGGAAAAAATTAAGGAAACCCCACATTTTTATGTTAATGCACATCTCTGTATACAGTCTTTAATATCGTTTTTTATTTATTTTTGTGAAAGGTCCCCTTTAAGGGGTTTGCATTTGAATGCAGCATAGCGTGTTCTCTTCATTGTTGACATCACAGCCCTCTTCTGTCTTTTGAGCAAAGCTGCTCATTTTTCGTGTTTGTTTGAGATACTGGTGGCCTTTGGGATTTGCTCCACATCTTCCATATATCCTCAGCAAATTTCGGTAATTTTAATTAACCTGATTTATATTATTATTGATTTATGAGAGCATCGCTCCACCAACGCTATCAAAAAGGCAGGGATTGTCCCTCCAGACCCTTTCATTTGTGTGCAATATTACATAGGATTATTATAATAATGTGAAATAGCCCCAAATGTTCTTCAGTGCCACATTATGTATGTAAAATTCCAAAATAATTATTTTTTCATATCACTTTGTCTTTTAAGGGCGCCGTAGGCCCACAGGTGCTTCTTTGGTTGCTGCCCCGTCGTTATAATGTGAGGGCCAGTAGTAACTATATACCGGTATATATATTTATATATATGTATATCTGTCCGGATATGAGAAAAAGCGCCAACCTTAGTATCCTTTGTTTGTGACTAGTTTAAGGAAAACAATTAAAGTTGTGATTTTTGAATTCTGTATAAACAGTATTATCGGTAGTTTGCGTATATTCCATTACGTTAATTGGTTAAAGAGATGTTTAAGCGTGTAGCCATAATGCTCACCAAATAGGATCAAACATTGTTATGTTTTCATTATGAATAATATCTGCTTTACGGGTAAACATATTAACTTTGAGCATTTCTGCTTTCTGACAGAAGCCGACCCCATAGAGAAAAGGCGAGAAGCCAAGCTGTATTTACTTCCGTTTCATTGTGGTCTTCGAACTACAGTTACCGGCAGCCCTTGCGTCCTACAGCGTCTTACTTGTGCGCAACCCCTTGCCTTGCGCAAGGGGTTGCGCACAAGTGCTTACACCGGAGCAGGCTGGTATCGCGAGGAGTGGAGGCCGAAACCCGCTCGGACTGCTCGCCACATTCGTGTGATACGAATTGTATGCCCAGAGACCCTCGGTAGAGTTCGGGATCCGCTGTGCGTTCTTACACGGCTCCGGCTGTGTAAAGGGTTGTTACAGTAAGCAGCGGGGGGCTCCGGCCCTGAGTGACCCGAGGAGGAGCCGGGGTAGAATTGTGCGGATGGCGGCTGCAGCGGGTGGAGACGACGGCGCGGGAACTGGAGGCAAGATTCGTAGCAGGAGATATCATGTGAGCGCCGGGAAGACACCGTACAGCAAGAACCACCAACCAGGCCAGCAGGTTTGTGGAGCTTGTGTGTATGTGCAATGTGTAAGACAGACAGGCAGACATGCATGTGTGCAGCAACTGGAGGCCGGGACACGTGAGATATCAGTGTGCATAGCATGTGTGCGGTGAGGCCAGCCATGCCTGTGTTTGCTGATGTGTGCCGATCGCATTGAGGCAGAGCCCGGCGTTAGCTGCGGATCTCTCAGTGGTCTGTCCCCGTTCCTCTCTTGTACATCCGGCCTCCTCTTCTCCCGGGTGCTGGAGCAACCGGGAGCAAAAACTCCACATCCAACTGAAATCGCAAATTATATGTATTATTTGTTATATTCCGCATCACTTTACACAAATACACTTTATTTTCTTTACATGACTCTCATACTTATTATTCATGTTCCTAAATATGCCAGTGTAAAAATATTTGTATGTTGTTTGCTTATAACCGAAGACCATTTAGTACTAATCCAGGGCACTTCTCATTAAACTACAAAGAAAAGCAAAACATGATCTGATTCGTTTCGCCCCCTTCATACAAACTTTAAAGCCAAGTGCATTTTAGCCAGAAAAAGAATATTTTGATCAACAGTATTACTCATCTTAGAATATACCCATTTAGATTTCTCTAGCAAATTACTTGCTATTTATCTACATAAATACATGTTTGCCAGATGTAACCCAATTAGAGGTAATAATGCTAAAATACAAAACAACGTTGGCATGTTTGAAATGTTTTGTAACCATGGAGATAACATTTAGTTCCGCAGCTATTTGCAAGCATGTGTGTTTCGTATTGACATTTCTATCTAAACGTCATGTTCCTCTATTTGTAATCTGAAGCGTAGTCTGTAATCCCACCATCGTAACCGCCATAAGTATTTCATTTACACGACTCTTATACTGGTGGATGTCCAGCTGCGCTGCAGTTCATATAAACCTGTGAGCCGGGGTAAACATTAGGTCAGAGGGCAGGAGGGGAATCCTCAGGCATGTGGCCATTCTCAGTTGGCCTAATGGCTGCTGAAGACCAAAAGGACTCGTCGTTGACCCCACTACCTGAAGCAATTGTGGGAAAAAGTTTTAGATTGAGAAACTACTGAGTAACTGAGTCATATGAATCTGAGACATCAGACAAATCTCCTAGCGTAGGTCTGAGTATATGCTCTTTGGCAGATACCCCATACAAGGTGCCAGACCTGAGTCTCCCTCTATACACACCATTGAGTTGTTCTTTATTTAACTTTTATGAGGAAACGGTAATATAATAAAATGTTTTTTCTTAAAAAACAAACCGTTCTGGTAGTTGAGGTTTCAATGGGTCAATGAACAAGCTCAGCTTCTAAAAAAGCAATGGATTAAGAGTTCTGATAACCATCACCCTCTGGGCAGTGGCCACACTACAAATGATCTGACCTACTTAAGGTAGTTTCGTAAGTCTTAGAGCCACTGGTGTTTTGTGTCATCGTCACAGACCTACCAAAGCAGTAGAGTTTCTCCAAGTAATCTTACTTGTCAGGTTTGGAGACCTAGCATCATGGAACCCTTAGCCTAGCTTATAGATGTGGAGCGGATGTGCAGCTATTATTAAAGGAATTCACTTCTGCTTCATACGTTATACAGAGCGGGAGCTCATGCTGTCGCTTCTTGTCTGTGCTAATTCTTAACTGGAAAAATTACAGGTGTTGCAGTTGTATTGATGTCTTTCTGGTTTTCTGTTGATTTTCCCTCAACCGAAAAAAAAAACTGCAAAATGTCTAAAATAAACCATTTTCTTGTTCTCCCTACCTGCCTTGGGTTGTTCATCTAAATTTCACTTTTAAATGCAAAAAGTATATGTATCTATAGGCTTTTAAAATGTTGTGTTGGCAACCGTGCCCAAAACGCCTTCAACCATGGATTCCAATTTTATAGAAATGGTGTCTGAGGAATATCACTAGGTGCACCTTTTAGTGCCAGTATTGGCCAAGGTTATCGTGGTCTGCAGCTGGACTGCAGAGGAAGGGATGCTTGTACATATAACAGCTGGGTTTGTGGGCTCTATAGATTTAGCCTTGGGCCTTGAATTTGTGTCCCAGGTGGCAGGACCAGTTTTTTTTGTTTGTTTTTTTTAATGAAACTTCATGTGGTCATATAGTATTTAAACTGTATGGAAACCTTCAGTAGGAATTGTTTAACCTCAACTATGTGGTTCAGGGATAGTTGAACCACAACTTCCAAGAACATTTGCCAGGAAAAGCACAAGTGTCTGGCTGAGGTTTTTCATTCTCTTTCCGATTTCTGCAGGGGATTATCACCCGTGTGACTGACACCGTTAAAAGCATTGTCCCTGCATGGCTGCAGAAGTATTTTAACAAAGACGCCTCGGATTCTGTCAGAGTTCCAGTTTCAAATGAATTTGGAACAGAACATTCAGAGAATGATGTAGACCACCACGTGTTTGTCAATGATGAGAGACCAGCTCCAGCTGAAGGCAACGTAACCCCTGAACCAGTCAGGCTGGAAGAAGGTGAGGATATGTTTGCTTCAAGTTGTCAAACACTCCTGCTTTGTATATTGGAACTATTATTCTCCTGAACAAGATTTAAGCTATTTGGGTTGGTTTTTTTTTGTTTTTTTTTTTGCAATTTATAAACTTTGCCTGAGTATCCTACACGAAATAAAGTTGTTTCCATTATAATCGGAAGGATTTTCCCAACATGAGATTACTTGTTTCTGCTGCTTAGTGCAACCATTGAATTGAATCGGCTACCCAAAACATCAATCATTTGATTATTTTCATGCACATTTTTATTTTTCATGATCCCTCTGAATAACCCTACTGTCAACCTGTTCCAACTTTGCAGTTTCTATAGCTTTGATCGCGAATCTAAGTAGTGATTGATTTTATATTAACCACTAGAAGACCGATTGAAAAGTGTGTTTGCTTAGTGATAAAACTGTAGGACTGTAGTTGCAATCTGACCCTCCTGGTAAGGTGTTCTGAAATCACTGTTACTGAGCCACTTTCTATGGAAGTGGGGTTTTTTTTGTTTTTTTTTTTAATCATCCCATCTACCCATTGATGGCGCTAGATAATAAATAATAAAAATAATGGTCCTCTGTGTTGCTTCTCTTGGTGGCTTGAGAATCTCTACAGTTTTTAAAGTTTCAGCGTCCAACTGTTGGCACGTGTTCCCTGAATTACAGCATACGTTTTGCCAAACGATTGCTCCTTGTAATTTGGTGCTAACTAATGTGTCCCTTTTTGTTGTTGCTAATTGGCATGCCAAGTGAGGTGGCTATCAATTTTATTTGACTTCTCTCCTAAGAGGTTGAGTAAATATAAGTTTAATATTACCAGATCCAGCGTCATATCTTGGCAGGATGATTTGCTATTACGTTTGTGTGTATAGTTTACTGTTGCTGGAGATGAGGGCTGCTTGCCAAGCAAACAGTAGTACACATGTTAAAACCATTAAGACTGTCCAAACCCCTATGTCACTGTTGGCTAGGTATTCCTTAGTGTAATAAGCAATTTTGCTGGAAGTAATTTTTTCTTTGAAAGATTACTGCTGCAACAAAGTGAACTCTGTCCATTTAGCACACTTAATCAGTGTTCTACACGCAGTGGCTAGCATGCCATAGTTGCCTTAAAGAGTAATGTCTTTTATTTCAATGTTTGGACATTTCGCGAAAACACTTTCTTTAGTCATTGGCGCTATGTGCAAACAGGAGTAATTCTGCGTTTAGTACGTGGATGAGTGCCTGAGCTGTCTCCATGCATAGTCATTGCTCACATTTTATTGGCTCAGTGTAAATCTAGTTTTCCTATCTGGTTTTGAGGGCCAGGTCTATTTGTTTAATGTTTTTCATTATATTTTACAGAGCCAACAACTAGTCGCTTCTCCCTAAACGTTCATGATGGACTAACACGCCCGTCTCTTCACCGGACCAATCTGAACTTTGATGTTTTGGATTCTCCGGCACTTCACTGCCAACCTTCAACCTCCTCTGCCTTTCCCATCGGCAGCTCTGGCTTCTCACTAGTCAAGGAAATCAAAGACTCTACCTCTCAGCATGATGACGATAACATCTCCACAACCAGTGGCTTTTCCTCCAGAGCATCTGATAAGGGTATTTGTTTTCACTCGGAGTATTTTAAGATTAATTTTTTTCCCCTTTAAGTTCACTTTCCTTCTAAATGTTTTTTTCATGTTTCTTCTTTCTCATCTTGGTAGATTTGGCAGTTTCAAAAGGTGCAAGTGCCCCCCCATTGTGGTCTCCGGAAGCAGATCGCTCGAATTCGCTTGTTCATAATTCCTCCTTGAGTGCAAAGAAACCTACGTTCAATCTTTCTGCCTTTGGAGTGCTCTCACCAGTAAGTCTATACCTACCTTTCACCGTCTGTCGTATTTATGCTGTCCTGCCAGACCTGAGCAGTGTTTTTTCTGAGAAGTTTTTGGACAATGATTATATATGTTTATACAATTCTTACTACCGCAAAGGAGATCTTGATTTTAAATTTAAATGTATTGCAAATGATCTTTTAAATGCTGTATGTTTCTTTGCAGTCTCTTTCCAACAACTCGGTCCTTAAATCTACTCGGCTTGGTGATTCTCCTTTTTATCACGGAAAAACAGTTTATGGAGGTGCAGCTGCCCGATCAGCCAGAGTGCGAGCAACACCATATGAGGTAGCCTCCGGGAAATACTGTACCAATTTAGCATTTTCATGTTTTACACCTACATTTCTATTATGTTTTTAAGTGGCATATCTAGGGTATTGTGGCTTTTAAGATATTGCTGCCAGGCAAAATCCTAGAGAATGTGGTGTCTGTGCAAGCCCTAATTTATATGTGCAGTAAGGCAACAGCACAGTGTTTTTTAGCAGATTGAAATAAAAGTATAAGGCCCCTGACTGCAAATAAAACTCGCACTAATCTTTCCTATTGAACTGTAGTGTTCTGATGTGGATAATTAATGCTTTGCTGTTTGTTACCTCTAGGCTCCGTTAAGACGACAAGTAAAAGCTAAACCTTCAAATGCTCAAAGCTATGGAGTCATTAGCTCGGCTGCTCGGCGCATTCTACAGTCCTTGGAGAAAATGTCAACTCCCTTGGCGGTATATATACATTTTATTTTTATTCCCCCCCCCCCCCCCCCCGTATACATGTATATGTACTTGCTATGTATCACTCATTTGTATATGTAACAATACAATTTTTGGAGCCATAAAATTACATTTACAATTGCTTATATGTTAGTATTTTCTCCTATTAACTTTTTTTTTTTTTTTCTTCCTGACCATTCAAGGACGCCAAGAAAATCCCAACATCCCCTCCACCTCAGGTTGGTAGTCTGGTTTCTATTACGTAGCTTAAGTTGGATGCAATTTCCTTTGATAGGTTTTTAATGTATGGCATATTATTTGTCCCCTGGCACCGAAGTGCACTTTTATTTTCCTCCTCGTTCTGCAATCTTTTCACTTTCGTATATTAGGTAACATGTAGGCAGGGCTAGCGTAACTCATGTAGACTCTAGACATTGGAGCAAAACGAATGCCTCCGAAAGGGGTTATGACTGGATACACAGAAGCTTTAACTACAAGCTTGTTTTTTTGTAAATTTGTTTTGCTTCATACTAGGCTTAATTTTTCATTTTAACTTTTTCAGAGTGAAATAGAAGTTCCTGATTTCACAGAGATCCCATCTAAAAGGAAAAAGGTAAGAATATAGTACAAGTTACAGTATATAGTACTTTGTACTTAAAACATTTAGTTTCTAAAACTGTTGCTACTTCCTGTAAGGTTCTAGGAGAATGCATTAGAGTTGTTCACACATCTTTCCTGATTACGTTGTCAGTAAATATTTAATGTGTAAAAAAATAATAATAATAATGTATTTAACCTTTTTAGTGAGTGTAACTTGTATTTTGTTTGCATGTTGTCTAAGTCCCTGGTTTTATTGCTTCAAGGTTGATGCTTCATATCCACCTGTTCGGCAGCTTGTAACACCAAAACCTGCTTTGGTATCTGCAAACACTTCATTGTATATTAAACCTTCACTGACTCCATCTGGCTTAACAAGCACTTGCCGCAAGATACAGCGCGACAAGCACCAAGTGAGTATTTGCAAATAATTATGCTGTTTGCTTTATATTAATGCCTGGCACAGCTTTAACCCCTTGAGGTTTTCATGACAAAGGACCAAAATATTTTACCCCATGTTTAACCCATGATTCTTCTTAATATTTAGTAAACCTGTATAAATTATACATAGTGGAAGGGCTAAGGGACTTTTTTTTTTTAAATGTTTTTTTTTTCTCTCGCTGGTGTCAACAGTGACACCTACCGGAAGGGAATGCCTGATCGGGTATTCCTTGAATGATTGTGTACCGGCGATCACATGAGCGCCGTTACATACAATGAGTTGGCAGGAAGCCCGAGTAGGAGGGGATGTCCCTACCATTGGAATGTCATAAGGGGACTGGAGGGGTTAATGTTTCAAATGTTCTTTCTTGTGAGAGTGTAATTAATATACTCCATACTATATGATGTTTGCCTTTGAGCTGTTTAAAACAAATATATATATCCAAGTATTTACATATAATTTTATTTCAAGGATATTTAAACACATATTGATGTCCTTAGCAATCCAAGTTGAATATGTCCCATTCTGCTTTATTTACAGGACTCCAAAAAGAATCATGTGCCAGATGGTTCTCGAGAACCACAGCCTGAGAGGTCAGTATTTATTTCTTATGTACAGAAGAGAACTGTATTTTGTTCTTTGCTCTGTCTGTCGTTTACACAAGTTGCCATCTTAAGAGCGCTAAATTAGATGCATTGGTTGAATAGGTGCCTGACTTGTTCTATTTAAGGCTGCACCTCATGCTGGTTATAGTTAAACTTTTTAATATAGTAAGTGTTATCTGTTGCGAGATAGAATGTTAGGGCTGTGATAGACAAGGAAGTTTTGGTGACTTGAAAAAATTCTAGTGGTGCTTTTATTAAAGTGTAGGCATGGAGTTCTGCTGAGCTCTTGCATCTTACTTCTCCGCATAGTGTTTGTAGTAGTGCTTACATGACCGTACCTCAATAACTAAAGGGATTGTCCCTGAAACCCATACAAGAGAAGAATACATTAAAGTGCTATGTTAAAATGCAGTTTTCCAAAGAAAAATTCCTTCTTGAACCAAAATTTCTCTGATTGGCTGCTTAAGCTGTCCTTCAGTGGCAGTAAAGCACTTCCAATTAAATTAATGGAAGTATGTCCTGTCACTTAGTACCAGTGATTGGCTGCTTTAGCTGTCAAAGTGAACCCATTAAAATAAATGGGGAGGCGTCATGCATGTGCACTGGGGTCTAAACAGATCTGCATGTGATGTTCAACTGGGCCAGCGCTTGAGGTGAGGACATTGCTTGCATGAAGATGCGTTCAACCGAATGCCTCTCCTGCACAGCGTTTAGCTGGGTGGTGGGGAAAGGGGCAATTACGTTTGGGAGGGCTCTGCAGGACCCCCCACCCATGCATGTGCAAAGGGATGGCCTGAGTCTCCTTTCATTTTTAGATTTAGCTGCCTTATAATCTTTACAAGTCTAAAAAAGATTCTGTCTTCAGCAGGTTTCCTTACCCAAAGTTCAGCACCCCTGCCTCAAATGGCTTATCCTCAGCTGGAGGCAAGATGATGAGGGAACGAGGATCTCACTACACAGCAAAGCCAGCGGATGAGGTAACATCACAATGTGGTTACTGCAAATATATGCACTTTAGTAATTTGCAAATTAAGATGTCTACCTCTGCTGTGTCACAGTTACTAATTCCATGCATGCTGGAATCCATTTATTTTGTTTCACATTTGCTTCCCCTGTGCTAAGGGTAGGCAATCTTCGGCTCTCCAGATGTTGTGAACTACATTTCCCTTGATGCTTTGCTGGCATTATGACTAAGATCATTATGGGAGATGTAGTCCACAACATCAGGAGAGCCGACGATTGCCTACCCCTGCCCTAAGCCATGATGGTTTAGGAATCTAGCAGATTTACTGATGTCTGGCACTGTTATATACTTTTTTTTTTTTTTTTTTTTTTTACTTAATGTGTATTGTTAGGGATGACTTTGGGTTTTAGATGTGAACAGTTTAGAAAAACAAAGGGAGAAAACTAAACATGCAATAGCAAGGATGTCGTTATTGGTCACCTTTAGATATATTACAGTTTTAAAATTGCAAAATGAGGCAAGGATAATCACTTATGCATATCTGGAGCAAGAATCTTTAAAGTTGCACTTTGTTGTTCTAAGGAACTTGTTGGAGCCGCCGTTTGTCATTGCAAAAGCTCTTTGACACCCCATTATTATACATTTCAGGTGCCGGATGTGCCTGATTTACCAGAAGTTCCTTTGCCATTAAGCACTGCTGCGCTTCCCAGCTTTAACTTTCCAACTATGTCTGGTAAAACATCTCCAGTAACTGTTCCTAAAACTGCAGATAACCAGGTAAGATGATTTCATTTGCTGATGACTATTCAATATGACATAAAATTCATAATGTTGGAATATTCTCCTTTTTATATATATATATCACCACCAGGAGTCAGTGCACTCCCAGCAAATACACACTGCAGTGTTGTGAGATCTTACTTGGTGTGTTTTGTGAGCGATCAGAGACAGATCTGGATATTTTCTTCTCTCGTTTTGGTTGTGTTGATGGATTTGTCTTGAGGCACTGGTCGTGTGTGCTGTGATAGGATACTATGGCATTTTAATGGGTTTCTTCCCTAACCATGGTACGTATTGTTATGTCCCGTTTATAATAGGCACAGAACACTTTCACATTTTCAACTCCTATTTTGAAATCAACTGAGTCCAATGCACAAATTCCCGGGTCATCTGTAAGTAGCTTTGATCTCTTTAATAGTACTTTTTTCTGAAATGGCTGGTGATTCATGATCTTGTACTATTTGAATTATTCCGTTGCCATTCCCCCGTTCCGGATATCGTGCGGGAGGTAAATGTGAGTTTTGGTCATAGTTATACACAACCTTCATAGCAATATCAGCTCGTGTGTTTTCTTGGTAGTTTTCAGAGGTTATACAATTTGACAGGCGTGTCATGGCAATGCATCCAAGGCGTACATGTTCATTAATGGGACATTTGGCTTAAACTAGTTTTTTTTTGCAGGATAGGGTTCCCATTGACGACAGCGTTACCCACAACATCTGCTTGTTATGAAAGTACCTTTCTAATGTAACAATTGCTTCTTCCTGGTTAGGAGACCAAAACTTTCACACACGACTATATATGTTGGGGACATGACACTCCCCAATCTTTTAACCAATGCTTCTACCCATATAGGGAACAGAACCAACATCATTTTTTCTATGTATGCTGCAGGATTTAATCATATGTCCTTGAATTCTTTAGATTGGATTCACCTTCAGTGCACCATCTGTGAAGGTCCATTCTGCATCAAATGCTGTGGCTTGTGAGATGCCTAAAAGGACTAATCCTGGTACGTACTAGAGTTGTCTTAGGTTATATATATATATATATATATATATATATATATATATATATATATATATATATATATATATATATATATATATATATAATATAGTTTTTTTCCTCCCTCTTAGGATTGACTATAGCATAAAACATTCTTCATAATTTTGCATTAAACAACCCTGATCATATAGTCATTTAGACCATAGCAAGGGAAACATGCTTCCATGAAATCAAATTGCACCTTATTTATAAATCCTTTACATGGATATAGAATTAGCTAAGGATAGTTTAAAAAAAAAAAAAAAAAAGTAATGCTTTGAAACTTAACATTTATTTTTTTTTGGACTCTTTTAATAATAGAAGGGTTTTAAGCCCTGTCCCTGAAACAGTAGGAACTTTTTCTTCCTTTTTATTATTGCCTAGGAGGTGTGTTGTTTTTTTTTTTGGTTTTTTTTTTTCTCTCTCCTCTGAGTTTGTGTTAACAATATTTGGTGTATGTTCTAATGTAGCTAAATCTCCAGTCCATGCCAGAATGTCTGGCGCAAAGAAGAAAGATGATGAACCAGAAGGATTTTTTAAACCTGCAAAAACTTTAAAAGAAGGAAGCGTGTTGGATATTTTGAAAAGTCCTGGTATGTATGTTCTTTTATACGGTCAGAGAGTTATTCTCAACATGTTCAAGTACCAGTGTGGTTTTTTTGTTTTTTTTCTTTTTCTTTCTAAATGGGCATCAAACATTAACATATACAAATTTATTGTGTTATAAATTGGCAAATGTTCTAAATAGGCATAGTCGAAGTGTTTTTGTATTTTACTGATCTTGTGTGTTCAGAGGTTTCTCACCAGTGCATTTGTTACTTGCTGTGTAGGCTTTTCCTCTACCACAGCCAGCTCTCTCGGCAAAAGCACGTCGCCTCTCACAAAGAATGCCGGTAACAATGTGACATTTGCAGACGCCAACAAGCCGTTTGGACTTTGGGGGTGCAACTCTTGTCTTCTTGAGAACAACGCATCAGACGGTAAATGTGTAGCCTGTTCTGCAGGTAAAGAGAAATCAATAGAAATCCCAAACACATTGCCCTCGACAGCCAGCACTCCTCCATCTGCAAGCTTTCAGGGATTTGGAGAGCTCTTTAAAGTGCCAGAAGGTACCTGGGATTGCGACACCTGTTTAGTTCAGAACAAACGCGAGGCAACGAAATGTGTGGCCTGCAGCACCCTAAAACCGTGCAGCGAAGCAAAAGCTCCACTGATTGTGTCTCCCAAGAAAACCGAGATTTCATCTGCTGCAGTCCTTCAGGTTGGCACAATGCCAAGCTTCCAATTTGATGATAAATTCAAAAGGCCCGTTGGTTCCTGGGAGTGCGCAGTGTGCTGTGTGCAGAATAAAGCGGAGGATAAAAAGTGTGTTTCTTGTACAACTGATAAGCCAGGTAAGATTGTGTCCACTACACATGATGGCCCTCGTTTTGTGTACAATGGGTTTTCAGTGTCTGAATTAGGATTTCTTGGCGATATTCAGCTATTTTGTACATGCCATAATAGACGATCCAGACTGATCTCTGCTGGAAACTGCTGTTTCTACTTGTGTCTAGTGGCTACAGTAGCTAAACTTTTTCAGTACTTGGAACTACAGCATTTGTGTATATATACTTTTAATTTGTTTTCTGCTGTGCAAAGGAAAATGGGTATCTAATAACGTGGGTGATCCGGGAGAATCTCTAGTCTCATTTCCTCATGTACTATATGGGGAAATCTCAGTGTTAATGGATGTTTTGGAGGAATGTCGGTGCATTTTTGCAAATGTTGGCGATATACCATTTAAATCCACTGCGATTATTTGACCATCTCGTGAAGATTAGTGTGGGATGATGTGGGAAAGATGAATGTATTGGTGATAAGTTGGGTTTTTTTTTTTTTTTCTTCTTCCATGTAGGCTCCTCCCCAGTGAAGACTCAAACCCTTGCCATGGCATCGCCTCTTACAGGATATGGATTATTAGATCAGTTCAAGAAGCCGGCAGGCTCATGGGACTGTGATGTGTGTTTGGTTCAAAACAAAGCTGAAAATACTAAATGTGTTTCGTGCGAAAGTGCCAAGCCAGGCAGTAAACAAGAACTAAAAGGTATCTTTTTTTTTTCTTTTTATATATATATATATATATATATATATATATATATATATATATATATATATATATATATATATATATAATGCAAGGCACTTTCTAGATTTAGTTTAGATCAGAACAAAATATATTGCATTCCAAACAAAAATCCTGAAGCTCTCTGCTGTTTTCAGAAAAGTAGTGTTTATCAAAACCTTATCTGGTAAACGTGGTGCTGGGAGGCTAAATCTAAAACCCATTGCTTGCGGTCAAATCTAATATACAGCCATCTATAAGCATCTGTAGGCATATGAACATTTAGCTGTTTATTGCTCCATTTGGTTTTTAACTTAGTCTGAACCGTTGTGTTCAGCTTCTGTATGATCTTCTAATACCGTAATGTTGAATCTGCACCCAACCCTTAGTTCTAAGCTTGCTTATTTCTCTCAGCCATGAAAGTTGAGGCCCTCAACCACATCTTCATCAGCGTTAGACTTTTATGTATTAATAATGCAGCTTGCAGAGAAGTACTGTGAACCAGTGTTTAGGCACATCAGAATATTAAATATGGCAACTTGTAATTTTTTGCACATTCCTTTTTGTGCTTGCAGGGTTTTCATCTCCAGCACCTACCACTGGATCTACAACTTCAGCCTTTAAGTTTGGTCTTTCGGGCAATGCAGGAGAACTTAAATTAGGTGCCTCTACAAACTCTACATCTACAAGTGCAACTACCGTTACATTTTCGTTCCCGAAAGTTACAGGAGACTTTAACTTTGGTACGGCATCCTCTACCATCAAGGCACCTGAGAAAAAAGACACAGGCTTGTCATTGGGTTCCACCGTTGCTAGCACTAATCCGGTTCCAACCCCAACTTTTAAATTTGGGACAGATAGCTTGGCTCCAGCTGACACGGGTAATGCCAGCAAACCCCTGATTAGTGGCTTCGCTTTTGGAACAGCTTCCAATGTCGCTGTATCACCTCCTGCTACTGTAGAGAGCTTTCTTAGTACAGGCATGCAAAGCCAGCCTGCTATGGTTAAGTCCACCCTAACACCTTCCTTTGGACTGATGTCGTCAAACAAGAAAAAACACGAAACACCTGTTTTTTCTCTTGGCAAAATTGAGCAAAACAAGGAACCTTCACCTTTTGTTTTTGGGAGGAAAGACGAAAAAACTGACTCTACCACAAGTGGAGCCACACTGATTTTTGGCAACAAAAGAGATGATGAGGCACCAAAGCCATTTGTATTTGGCAAGCCAGAGCAAACCAACAACAGTTTAGCACCATCTCCGTTTGTTTTTGGCGAATCCAATCCTGTAGAAAAAGCTACAGATCCAACTCCAAAGCCTGCATTTGTTTTTGGCTCTCAAGTCAATTTGACCACCGCCACCACCACCACAGGCAACATTGGAAAGGGTAAGTAGACGGCATAATGTGTACCAGTAAAGCCTTTGCTTGGGTTTGGTGTCAGCTTTCATTTATCAGTTTAAAGGCCAGAGCTGACTGTTAGGCGAACACATCTGTCCTGTTAAGTTGCTATTTGTGGGTCAGGTACCCTTTGTAAAGAGGTAGATGAAGAGAAAGCAATGAACCTCAGAGCCACAATCTAATTTAATACTTGCTCTGCTGCATGCTTTAGTGATGAACCTTAAAACTAAATATCTCAAAAGCACTGTATGTATACATCTTTTGTCAACTTCATTTGTTTTGAAACTTTTAGTTGTATAGGGCCTATATAAGGCATATGTGGGGGACAGAGTTGTATATAGGGGGTTATAAAGCTTATCTGGGGGGCAGAGTGGCATATAGAGCGGTATAAGGCCTACCTGATAGGCAGAATAGCATATAAGGGGCTATAAGGCATATTTGGGGAACAGTGGCAAGCTATGAGGACAGATGTGCATAACGGGGGGGTCTTAGATTCAAGCTTTTTTCCCCCCTCAATATTCACATTTTGGGGGGTCGTCTTATAATCGAGCAAATACGGTAATTACACTTGCGTTATTTGTTCAGAGGAGGTACATAACTGCTGTATTTCTAATACGAATTCTGCATATAAGTCTGAAGATTGTAGCTTATTTCTACCTTCCTGTCTCTTTGAATAGCAGCTAATTTTTTTTCTTCTATTCCACCTCCCTAGATGCCAGCTCTTCCCTTCAAAGTGGTTTTACCAGTGTACCTCAGTTGAGCTTATCCACCATCTCAAGCAATCTATTTGGCAGTGCTACTCTGGCAAGCACCCCTGCAAGCACTAGCAATCTATTTGGCAGTGCTACTCTGGCAAGCACCCCTGCAAGCACTAGCAATCTATTTGGCAGTGCTACTCTGGCAAGCGCCCCTGCAAGCACTAGCAATCTATTTGGCAGTGCCACTCTGTCAAGCACCCCGGCAAGCACTAGCAGTGTATTTGGCAGTGCTACTCTGACAAGCGTTCCTGCAAGCACCAGCAGTGTATTTGGCAGTGCTACTCTGACAAGCGCCCCTGCAAGCACCAGCAGTGTATTTGGCAGTGCTACTCTGACAAGCGCCCCTGCAAGCACCAGCAGTGTATTTGGCAGTGCTACTCTGACAAGCGCCCCTGCAAGCACCAGCAGTGTATTTGGCAGTGCTACTCTGACAAGCACGCCTGCAAGCACCGGCAATGTATTTGGCAGTGCTACTCTGACAAGCACGCCTGCAAGCACCGGCAATGTATTTGGAAGTGCCACTCCAGCAGGCACACAAGCAGTCTCCAGTACCATGTTTGGTGCTGCTTCCTCAGTGGCACCCGCCAACTCCAGTGCTTTATTTGGCATTAACGTTCCATCGGCTTCCTCTGCAAGTTTTGGAGGTATGTTTGGTAATGCTTTTCCAACAATATATTAGGTAGCATAGTTCAGTCCAGTTCCTCTGCTGGTTCTGGATGTATGTCTGGTAATGCTACACCAACTACCACAGCTATAAGTTCCAACAATATATTTGGCAACATAGTCTGGTTCCTCTATAGGTTCTGGAGGTATGTTGGGTAATGCTGCCCCAACTACTATAAGTACCAGCAATATATTTGGCAGCACAGTATCATCTGGCTGTACTTCAAGCTCTGGTGGTATGTTTGGTATTGTTGATCCAATTAGTACAGCCTCAAGTTACGTCATTGTATTTGGCAGTACAATTTCCACTGGTTCTTCAGCAGTTCCTGGGAGCGCGTTTGGTAGTGCTATTCCAGCTAGCACAGCTACAATCTTTAGCAATGTATTTACTGATAATTTTGGTAGTATGACTCTGGTTAACACTTCAGCAAACTCATTTTTGGAAGCTCTGGTGCAGCTACCAACACTCCAAATTGTATGTATGTTTCTGGATTAACACAGTCACAAAGCATATGCAAGCAGTGCTTACCAAGAAAAGTGTTGGGGAGGGGGTAATAGTAAGCATGAGATGGATATATATTATATAGATATAACGAGAAGGCATTAGTTCATTGGAAAGAGCCCTGACTGGTTGTGTCTTTCCTCCCTTAGGTACAAACCCTTCTCCATTTTTATTTGGCTCAAGTCAGACACCTGCTGCTCCAGCTGGCCTTTCTATTGTCAATCCTGTTCCAGCATTTGGACAAAATGCCAGTGCCCCCCCAGCTTTTGGCTCCTCAGCAGCAGCCCCACTGTTTCCCGCCAGTTCTCCGTCTGTGCCGGCTTTTGGCTCTATAACAAGCAGCGTCCAGCCTCCCATGTTTGGACAACAAGCCGCACAACCTGCCTTTGGATCAAATGCAGTGCCCCCTGCTGGTAAGTATTTAAGTGTTTTTTGGTTTTTCATTAAACTTTTGCACGGTTGAGTTAAACTTAAAAGTCTAGCTCACCGCTCTGAAACAGGAAGACATGCTTTGGTCAGAGGACCAGTATTAATTACTATGTGAGGGCAGTATGCATAGTTACTTTTATTCTGTGAGCTGTCTATAGATGTTACTCTTTTGATCTTGCAGTTACAACAACTTTCTCACTTGGTTGCAGGCACTCCATTTCAGTTTGGCGCCAATACAAACTTCAACTTTACTAGCGGCAGCAGCAACTCCACACCTGGAGTGTTCGCTTTTGGTGCCAATACAGCAGGAGCACCTGCACAGTCTGCAACCCCTGGCTTTGGTTTTAACCAGACCCCAACCTTCAACATGGGGTAAGAGTCTGTTTGCTTGTTTTTCCCCACAACAATGTGACATGAGATTTTGGGGGGGTCCGGATATCTCTTGTAACTACCAGATACCTCTAAAGATGTAATTGTGTTGTTAAACCTACATATATATATATATATATATATATATATATATATATATATATATATATATATATATATATATATATATATATATATATATATAATATAATGTTTTTCTTTGTTGAGAGGGTTGTAGAAAAGTGGAGGAACCTTACCACAGGTGTGGTAGAGTGAGTCTAGGAGGCAAGCAGAAGTTTGACACCTGTTGTGGATATTTGTCTTCTATATTTTTTTCCTTTAGTACTTGCTACTCTTGTGAAACTGTCAACTTGTCCAAATCAATTAAATTGTGTCGTTGTCTTTTTCAGGTCAAGTGGGAAGTCTACGATAGCCAACCGTAAGATAAAGACAGCCCGGAGAAGGAAATAGATGTAGAAATAATTAGGAATAAAGTTGTTATTGCAAATGGTGTCCTGAATTTGTGCAAATACTGGAGTGTACCTCATGCTGTGTTTAGTGGAAGTCAGATCTGCCCAAGGACATATTACTGAAACTTTTTTGTTTGTTTTTTTTTCTTCTCCTTATTGAACATTGGTGATGGGAAGTGTCGTAAGCAAATATCTGCTTTCTGCAACCCCCATCATCTGACTTGGCATGATCTGGCTATACAAGTGAATTTTAGCCTGCACAGCGAATGGCTTTTGTATAATACCTCTTTCATCTGCACCACTATTTTATCAAGGCTTTGACATTGTAATTACCAGTGAGGCGGTTCTGTACAGCGCAGGGATGATGAATGATTTCTATGCTGGTTGTATGTGTGAAGTTGACTGTATTGTGCACCAAAACCTTTTCTGATAGGTGAGAATTAAGAGATGGTCCTTAGTTGGGACACGTTAGATATGTAGTTCTATGTTTAGTAGATGTTTTTTGTTTTTTTCACACTAGCTTTCAATTTCTTTTATTTTCTTCACATTTTATGATATTCATGTAAATATAATTTTGTTTTCGTTGCGCAAATCTCTACATAACCTAAATCTGTGAACTTGAATTTTAATTTTCTTGTGTGTCACAGCAAATCTCTTGTTTAGAGTTGTCAGATTTTATTATGTAAATCTCATTATTCAAAGTTGCCTAATTCCATAAAAATAAGTCTTTAAAGAAAATTGGAAATTCTTTAAAGCATTAGTTTATTGGCTTTTCTGATCCATTTTTGTTTGGACCAAAAACCAGTATTGTACAAAGTATTAAGTATATATTTTTATATTCAAGGAAATGGACTGTGGTGACTTTGGATAATAAGTAAGTTTAATATTAAAGCCATGTTTATTACAGTATAATTAACATGTTAAACCATGGGATAAATGCCATCAATAAAATTATAAAAAACTGTTTTCTTTTAATTCTTCTGCTCCTTTCATACAAGTGTCATGTTCTTTGTGGATGATGTAGGAACTTTTTTTTCTGGTGCTAGCCAGCCATTGAGCTAATAAGTAGTCCCTACAATGTTTTCACGTGCCAGAGAAGTGGACAGAAGAACGTGTCTTTTCTTTTGTATTGAAAAATCCTAAACCAATAAAAATTTGAGTAAAATACCACATTACAGATGAACACTTAAATTGCTTTTTGCCCTAATAAAGTAAACATGAGAGAAAATTACAAAAAAAGTGTTAATTGTGAATAATGGAGCTTGTGGATGGCTCTCTGGCTGTAAGTCTTTCTTCATGAAGAGCTTTAATTTTTAAAGTTACTGGGAGATATCCGTTTCAACTCAAACTATATTCAGAGTATCCAGAAGGATTCCTGCAGTATCTGAATTATGAATAGATTATGCTTCACTCTGCTGGGTTTATCCTAAGCAGGGTAGCCTCCCTTCTACCTGTAAATATGCGCATGAACCAACTGTTGTAGGAGGCACCCTTCAGAGGACTTGTAAAGATGGTAGTATGAAACAACCACTTGAGCTGGGGGAGGAAGTACAGTGAGAATTCTATTCTCTGTTTTACCCAGCTATCCCTTTACGACCAGTACACACACACACACACACACACACACACACACACACACACACACACACACACACACACACACACACACACACACACACACACACACACACACACACACACACACACACACACACACACACACACACACACACACACACACACACACACACCCACACACCTTCCCTTATTAATCCAGTTACTAAACAGTGTACACTGTTGGGACATGGCACCTATTTGATACTTTTGCATATTGGCAAAAACTCAAGTCACTCATTAACTTCTTCATCCTTGAGGCTACATTGCCAGAAAACACAGCTCTATATAATAACATTTAAGGCTAGATGTCTAGAGGCCGCAGCAAGGTCCATTCAAAAAAGCAGCTGTCCATAATCCTTAGTTTACTTAAAACAAATTGCTCCTAAAATATTTTTAAATGATGTCTTGATTCATCGTTAAAATGACAATGCTGAAAATGGTGTTTTTAGTTTTACCTCCTCATTTTAACACTTCTAACTTGGACCCTTTCTCTCCAAATACAATAAAAAAAAAGATATTCTGGTCAACAGCCTACAAAAAGGCAACCTTTCCCTGTTCCTGGCTCTGTATGGGAAGCTCAAGATTATGTCTTAAGTGGATGACTTTTATGCACGCTTGTGTCTTAATAGGTTAACCTACAAGTATTTTTGCATGTTTGTGCTTTTAAGAATGGCACAAAGCACTCTTCTGCTCACAAAAATTGCAGCATGGAAAGTAAATAGGAAGCGTAAAACTCGAGTTTTTGGATTGGCAGCTATGCAGGAATTAATCCTAAAACCATTTTGGGACAAATAACTGGGGGTTATTTTAGGATGTTTGTGCTAGAGCACCAGAGCAATGTTCATGTTTTTGAAGGGATTTCTTTTGAAATTCTAAGTGTTTTTTTTTGTTTTGTTTTTTAATAAAAAAAATTGGGAAACAATATAAAAAGCCAGTAAAAATGAACATTTTTTTTCTTAGGTAATTGTTGTGATTTTGGAAATACCTTATAAAGAAATTTTTATGTCATGAGGCTACATATGACATGGGCCTCAATGTTTTCAATCTAGATTTTATAAAGGCCTGAAATGCCAGTTGAGCCTTAATAGCAACCAGGAAAAAAATAAAATGCTCCACAAAAGTTTTCTTTTCCTTCTGAAATTTGACAGTGCAAGTACAGAAACACACAATTGGTATTCATTAGCGGACTACAGCGATATATATGATATGGTATGACATTTTGGGTGGGTTAAAATTGGAATGTCGACAGATCACTTTTCTAGTTCCATGTCTCATTGTAGGCACAGTAGAGTTCCCATGTTTTAATTTAACCCCATAAGAAATCTTCAAGGGACCATCACAACCACAAATCTACCTGGAGCACAACAGGTTTTTTCCTAGCATGCATGTATATGTTTTTGCTAGTTTATTTGGGTTTGGGGTGTTTGTTTGTTTTTTAAATACTTTTGATGTCTTCCCTTCCCTGGGTTTTGAGGCATTTTAATGTTTTTTTGGTGTCTCTCATTCCCTGGGCTTGGGTCTAACCGGCAGCATTTCACCTGAAAGTACCAGAAGGCTTTTTTTGGCTTTGCTCTTTAACTCTTTCAGTGCCAATGTAGGAGCACAACATTGACTGTGGCTTGGTCCCCACAAGCTTGTGAGGACTGAAGACACAAGCATTAACCATGGCAATGGTGCTGAAGGGGTTAATGCTGCACGATCGCTCTCATGGAGTGATCATGCAGCAGTGGAGGGGCACACTTGTGTGGGGACCAAAGAAACCCTGATAACGCTTTGTGAGACTCTTCTTTACTGTTGCTGGTCTTTGATGATTATTGGCAGGGTGGGACATTTTTGCCCATGATGTAACAGGTACAACATTAGCTGTGAAAGGGGTTAAGACAACGCAACATAAAGCTTCCCTGGGTCTTGTTTGGCCACACCTATGTTGTCTTACTATAGCGTCTCACAGGGGTACTGTGGCTCAGCCTGAACTAGCTATTGGGAAATGTACAGTTGCCGAATTGGGGGCACACCAGTATAGTGAAATAGACAATATACATTAAGGGGTAAAAAAAACAGGGTGACATGCGGTCGGGGGATAGCTGAATTAATTCTGTGCTTGTGATGCCCTCGGCCTTCTGGCTTACGGGTTGCTTGGCTGTATTACATTTAATGTTTGGTGCTCTGGGTGTAGGCCAATAACTTTGTTAATTTTGAGTATGTATGTGCTACATTTTATCATTGTTATAATATTGTAAAGCAAAACAAGTGACCACAGAATGTTTTGTGATATGTTTGTGAAAGTATTATTTTATTTTTTTTATTGGTTTTGGTGTTTTTGAAATATTATCGAATAAAACCACATGTAAGTGGTAAATATTAAAACATTTTTAATGTTTAAGTCTGCACTTCTCACCTTAATAAACTTGGCAACAAATACATAAACATAATATAACTGAGAGGGTTTGGTTATATGAATTGGCCAAAGCATAATTAAGTTCCCCCACCACGTCAAGGCACACTCTCAATAGCGTGAGAACCTACTCTCAGTTTTTGTTTTTCGTATACACTGTACAGCCAATACACTGTATTTGCAGCATGCTCACACTGTTTGGTAGACTTCATTTTACACATTTGTATTATTTTAAGCCTGGAACTAGCTGAGCTCACTGACATTTTTCCTTTTCTTTTTTCCTTTTCCTTGTTTGTAAATATTAAAATTGATGTCCAGAATTATTTTAACATTTCTGTCCATAGGGTGCCGCTGGCATTTTGACACATCCATGTGACACCTCGTGGTTTGATGACCCTCACACAGGTCATCCTTGGCAGTAAGAATTTCAGGGGTGTACCCAGGATGGAGGTACCCACTCCTTTGTAACATCCCTGGCAACATAGTTCCGATCTGAGGAACTGGTTCCTCAGAGCTCATTATTAGCAGGGTACCTCAGGGGTTGAAACAGGGACCTCACATTTGGCCCTCTAGCAGATATGAAATATGAAAAACAAAACAATCAAACTTTTAATTAAAAGAAAAAAAAATCTCGGTGTTGTCTAGGGCAAATGGGAGAATATAAATGAGGAGTTTACCATTTGGCTCCAACTTTATAAGAAGTATCCTAAAAGTAAGGTGAGGCGGATAAAGGGTAAAGCTTTGAAATAGCTCAGGTGTCTTAACACGATCTGAATATAACACGAATAACATCAGAATATTAAATATGGCCATTTTTTTGTAATATTTGTGCGCATGATTCCTTTTTGTGCTTACAGGGTTTTCATCTCCAGCACCTACTACTGGATCTACAACTTCAGCCTTTAAACTTGTTTTTTCGAGCAATGCAGCTAACTTAAATTAGGTGCATTTTCTTTCCCGGAACTTAAGGGAGAGAGTAGAGAGTTTTCTGAGTACAGGCCTGCAAAGCCAGCCTGCAATGGTTTCTCTTGGTAAAGTAGAACAAAACAAGGAAACTTCACCTTTTGTGAACCACACTGATTTTTGGCAACGAAAGAGATGGCGAGGCACCAAAGCCAAGAGTGGCACCAGTATTTTATTTGGCATTTAAGTTCCATCTGGTTCCTCTGCAAGTTTTGGAGGAATGTTTGGTAATGCTGCTCCGACTACGACAGCCAGATGTTCCAACAATACATCTGGCAGCATAGTTTAGTCTGATTCCTCTACTGGTTCTGGATGTATGTTTGGTAATGCTGCACCAACTACCACAGCCACAAGTTTCAACAATATATTTGGCAAAATACAGTAGTTCAGTCTGGTTCCTCTATAGGTTCTGGAGGTATGTTGGGTAATGCTGCACCAACTACCACAAGTACCAGCAATATATTTGGCAGCACAATTCAGTCTGACTTTACTTCAAGCTCCAGTGGTATGTTTGGTATTGTTGATCCAATTAGTACAGCCTCAAGTTACATCAGGGTATTTGGCAGTACAATTTCCACTGGTTCTTCAGTGGTTCCTGGGAGTGGTTTGGTAGTGCTATTCCTAATAGCACAGTTACAATCTTTAGCAATGTATTTGGCAACATAGTTTAATCTGATTCTTTGGCTAGCACTGGTGGTTTATTTGGTAGTGCGACGCCAGCTAGCATAGCCGAAAACCCCAGCAATATTTTTTGCAGTGCAGCAGCTTTGAATGCCCCTACAAGTGCTACCAGTATGGATAGCCCTGGCTCAACCTAAAGGACAGGGCTGCATGTTGTTGTGGGAATAGGGGTTAAATAAAAGTAAGGCAGGTAAAATAGGTTTGGGTCAAAAGTTCATTATAAAAAAAAAATAGTGTAGAATTTTCTGGTTGCGCTCCCCTTACCTAGTGCTGCCCGTGTTTTTTGCTCGCTTTGCACTTGTGGGTGTCCCACACTGCGAAAAAGGCGGGAATTGGCGCTATAAATAGCCCCGTTTTTGAGGTGTTGCTTATTACCTGAGGTGAACTGCAAGCTGTCTGCACTGACCACGTATGAGCGCCTGGTGAGCAGCAGCATAGCGCGAGAGCCAAGGGAAGAAGCATGGAAGAGCTTCTTTTCAGGCTTTGTAAAAAGGCTGCCGGTAGAGGCAGTGAAGAATGGCTGAGACAGAGTCTGCCCCTTCTGATGAAGATGTCCAACGTGGTTGGATAGACAGCGAATTGGAGCTGGTGGCCGAGGTGGAGCCCAGGGAAGCAGAATCCACAGCGGAGTTATCACGTGAAGAAATTTTGGATCCAGAGGAAGGCACTTCTCAAGATTTCTGCTTAACATTGCGAGACTTCAGGGAAAACTCTGAGAGTTTTGGAGGAAAACGGGTTTACAGCACCAGGAAGTAGCAGACGCAGCAGAAGACCGGCTTCAAGACAGAAGAGGTCCTTGTCACACTTCATCAGGAAGAGATGGCAGCATGCAGGACATGTTTTCAGAGGTGCCAAAGAGTCAAGGTAGAGCTGGAGCTGGGGTTGGTGAGTGTAACAAAAATAAAATGGATAAGCTGGGTGAGATAGTGGGTTCCTTTTTTTAAAGGAATTGCAGTCTCCCAGTCCAGCTCAAGCTTGGGGTGATGGAAGTACTGTTAAAAGCAGGGCCGGCCCAAGACATAATGCCGCCTGGGGCGAAGTTTGAATTGAAATTCATTATATAGATGATTTTGTGTTCATTGGTAAGGCCGGTAGTGATGAATGTTTAGATTTGTTAAACTCATTCTTTGTCCAATCTGATTATTTTGGTATTCCGCTGGCGCATGAGAAAACAGTTTTTCCTACCACATCTTTGCAAGTTCTAGTTCTAAAAGTTATAAAATACTGCTAATATGTTGTTTAGGTTGCCTAAGGATAAAATTGTTAAGCTTCGGTTCAAGGTGGTTTTGAGGGCAAAGAAGGTGAGGGTAAATAGTTTTTAGTCATTGCTTGGTTTGCTGAATTTTGCTACAAGAATAATTCCCATGGGCCTGGTTTTTTCTAGGCATATGATGAGAGCCATTGCTGTGAAAAAAAAGGATAGCATAGAGCAGGGGTGTCCAAGTTTTTTCTGCAGTGGGCCAGTTCATCAGAATTGTATACGTGCGCGGGCCGCACTCATTTTTCACTGTGAGAAAATATGGCCTTTAATAAAATATGCAGATTAAAATAAATGACACAAAACTTTTACTTTTCCTCTCACTGATTTCTGGGCCTAGAAAGTTTTGTGACTACAAATTTAGGATTCTGGTAAAAATAAAATAGTTCTATTTATTTTAAGGATGCACTAAAATGAAAATTCTGGACCAAAACCGAAAATTCAGGGTTCACTTAGCTGAAACTGAAAATGACCCCCCCACACACACTTTTAATAAAAGTAAGTTACACACCAAAATTGTACAAAAAAATTATATATTATGATTGTTAACAGCAATCTCAGGCATACCTAGATTCCAGCATGTACTGGTTGGCTGGGCATTGTATTTTTTGTCCAATTTTAGTGTATAACCACACTTTTATTAAAAGTAACACACCACAATTGGACAAAAAACAACAACAATATGACTTGCATGATAGGAGTGTGATTGCTTACAGCAAACACACTCTTTTTATACCCAGGCAACCAGTAAATGATAGAACCTAGGCATGATGGGACTGTGAATGCTGTTAGCTGTTAGCAATCACACTCCTATCATGCAGTACATGCTGGTATAGGGTGGCTGTAAGTGCAGACCCCATACGGCTGGCAGCATCAATACACAAGGGGGACAGCTAGCCAGGCTTCAGCATGTACTGGCTGACTTAGCATGATAGGAGTGTGATTGCTAACAGCAATCACAGTCCCATCATGCCTAGGTTCCAGCACTTACACATCCATGCTATCACACACACAGTCATTCATTCACAGATTCATTCCCTCAATCACGCATACTCATTCAACCACCCTCCCCCACCTCCTTACCTGCACTTCAGCTCTCGATGCCGCTCACAGACTTCAGCAGGGGGCGCGGCCTCCCTCATTCTCCCCACAGAGGAATCAGGACTGGAGCAGAGAATAGACCCTCCCACAAGTAAGCAGCAGGGCTCTTGTGATCCTGGCTGCTGATCTCACGCGGGCCGCACCTCGAGGTCCCGCGGGCCGCATGTTGGACACCCCTGGCATAGAGTGAGGGCTTCTAAGAAAATTAGAGAAGATCTGGAAGTGTGAAATTTATTTCTTAAAGATTTTAACGGTGCAGCTATTTGGCAGGAAGGATTTATTGACAGTGATGATCTGGAGTTTTTTTCACTGATGCTGCAGGGCCATCAGGTTTTGGTATTTTTGACAGAGAAAATGCCAAAGTGGCCGCAAGAATAGTTTAAAGCAGGTTGGAATAAAAATATGGTTTTGATGGAATTATTTCCAGTGGTGGTGGCATTAGAATTTTGGGGACATTTATGGTGTAATAAAAGAATATTGTCAAATTGTGACGATATGGGATAGATTTGGGTTATTAATACATTGAAAGCTAAATCTGTGTCAGTGATAAATTTATTAAGGAGCTTAGTTTACATTTGTTTAATAATATTTGGTTAAACGCTAAGCATATCCCAGGGAAGAAGAATGTTATAGCTGACGCTTTATAGTGCTTTGATTTCAAGCTTTTTCCATTTGTCTTTGGCTCAAGTCAGTCACTTGCTACTTTAACTTTACCGGCAGCAGCAGCTCCATACCTGGAACTTTGGTTTTAACCAGACTCCAACCTTCAACATGGGGTAAGAGTCTGTTTGCTTGTTTTCCCCCAGAACAATGTGACATGAGATTCTGTGGGGGTCCGGATATCTCTTGTAACTACCAGATACCGCTACAGATGTAATTGTGTTGTCAAAAGGGTCCTATAATTTTGTGTAATTTATTCCTACATCACATATATATCAATCTCTTTGGCGAGAAAATATTTGTGTAAGGGTGTTTTTGTTTGTTGAGAGGGTTGTAGAAACCTTACCGCAGGTGTGGTAGAGGTAAATACAGTGAGGCTAAAGCAAAGCAGAAATTTGACATTGGAGCAGTTTTGGGTATTTTTGTATAGATTCTTCTTGACTTTTACTGGTCTGACTCTGTTGTAGATATTTATGTTTTGTATATTTTTTTCCTTTAGTGCTACTTTTGTAAAACTGAAACTCTCAACTTGTCCAAATTAGTTAACGTGTGTCATGGTGGACACACCACATAGAAAGGGCACCTGTCTAGATAGGGTGATACTTGAATATTATATGTTATTAGTTAAGGGAGAATTTGGTGAACTTCAGGGACCATAACATGGTGGCCCCTGGGATTAACGGGATTCTATACACACAAACCGGCTTCAGCATAGAGAGGCAGAGTAGCTACCACAAGTACCGTGTTAATTGCAGCAATATTTCCTATTTGAGCAAGTACCATTGGAGACAAAAAAACTAAAATCTGTTGTAAACATTTGTAAACTTCAATAAAACATGTAGCAAATATAAAAATAAATTAGTTTATTAGCCAAATCAAAAATGAATACAATTCTGAGATGATATAAATAGTTGGGGCCCTATATGATGTTTTAACTGTAAATATTTTTTTTTTTTATATAAATTGTGCTATGTTCAATAACATTTACATACAAATGTGAATTACTGACAATACTGCAAATACAGCAGATTTTTGCTGTAAGAAATCACAAGAAGATTAAAAAGTACACTACATGTGCAAGACCACAAAGACCAACAAAGTTTAAAAAAAAAAAAAAAAAAAAAAAAAAAAAAGCAACCTTAGAGATTCAGTTAATAAAAACTATACAAAAAAAATTAAAATATAGTGCTGTTCTTAGCGGTCATTAAGATGGCAATGCTTCTTAGGCTGGTATGGTCATTCCACATTTCCAAGTACCCAATAGTTTATGCACAGCAATATTAACATAAATGTCGCAATAACAAATCATTTGTCTGGAAACCCAATTTTATTACATATGTTGTGTACTAATCCACTCAATTTATAGCGTTGCAATATAGCCAACAGATGTATATACCATTTTATTGGGTGATCAACTAGTCAAAGCCTGGTATTGTTAAACTTTTGGAGTGAAATTGAGAGCAATCCCGAAGCACACAACAAATGCAGGTAACCTTGGAGTGTGTGGGAAACAAGTGTGTGGCACATTATCAGCAAAAGTATTAAACCCAATAGAGATAAATTGTATTTATCTAATCTGCCCTAATAAAAAACAGCGGTTCACAATTTTTGTTTGATTTCTAGCAAACAAACTAAGCTTTGATTGGCTGTTGCAAAAACAGAAAAAGGGGGTGTTGTATAAAATTATGTAAAGATAAACACGCATTCACTGCTTCTCTGTCAATGTCTGCTCCATAGTTTCTTTCTTGCACTTTATATCAGTATATTAGGCAAAGTGAACAAATGGTATTCACAGATACCTGTATTTTGCCTCTGCACCTATGGATTAAGATGCCTGATTCGCATTCATACAAAAACTATTCTTACCTCTGCACTTATCTTCTCCTTACCACCTTCCACCCTCAGGGACATTGTGGCAGAGAATTTGAGCGCAATAATGTGATCTGAATTATTTTCCAAGTGAATTTGCCCAGTGCTGATTTCGGCAGGACTATAGCGGCTCGATTTCACCATTCTGTTTAAGGACCAGTTTAGAAGCAGCGGTGGCTGAAGCACATCACAGTCCTATTCCATAAAATCTGCACCTGCTGCAGAATTACTTCACATGCACCTTGAAACACAGAGCTCAAGGTAGCCCAGAATGTGGGCATCTGGCACCATCCATTAATACCAAATGACACAAAACTGATTTACAAGAGGGCAGGATTAGTCAAAACTCATATTCCTGCACCCATTTACTGTAGTAACTTGTGATTGAACTAGACCGGTAAAAGTGTATTTACATGCTTGTAAGTGTTAAAACCGTGGGATAGATAAGACTGCCCCGGCAACATCTGCCCATCTGTTTATGAATATATATATAAATATAAGCAATTTAGTTAAGTAGGCAACTACAAGTGGCAGACAAAAATTCCATGTGGAAAACAAAAGTTATTATACTGTTCAATACTGATTATCTGCAATGATTGCTGGTATTAAAACAGGACTCATACATGCAGTGTATATTAGGGCCGATATCTGAGATATTGTAAGCTGTAGGGCACCACGTAGAAGACTCATCAGCTGTAAACTCCTTTGTTATCGCTGACTAAGACAAGTATCATTCGCCTCCAAGAAATGATGAAGTGTTCTGTCAACTTAGATACAAATTGGGTCATCTTGTGTTCCGTCGTACAACTATTGTGCCTGCTACAATGTCATAAGCTGTTCTGTTATGTTGGAAAAACAGCAGTGTAATAAATGCTGGGAAGAAGAATGCTATGGAAAAGTTCTTGATCACCGCTCGTATTGTTGACCTAGGGAGGGAAAAAAAATAAAAAACTGTTCAAGAAGTATTAAATCTTACCTTTACTCTTACCAAAAGTTAGATATCCTTCCCAGAATTGCCATCATAAAAGTGACCCACTTCATGTTAAATACAAAGCATTTCATGTCCGATTAAAAATTTCACATTCCTCTATACCCAATAAAAAAAAAAAAGGTTTGTCTCCCGATGAGAATTTAAAAAACGTATAACAAGTATTTTTCTAAAATCCAACTGTAGGTACAGATACACCGAACACATACACACTTTAGAATATGAAATACTAAGCATGAGCATGTATATACACACACACACACTATGACCAACAGTATTCCATCACGGTCTCTACTCTTCCAGGAAGGCGTCTCACAAGATATTTGAGAGGATCTGTGGGAATTTGTGAGGTCAGGCACAGATGTTCGATGAGGCAGCCTGCTCTCAAGTGATGATTCAAATGATGCTAAAGTTAGGGCCCTGTGGAGGCCGATTGAGCTCCTTCACACCAAACTTGTCAAAGGTCGTAATGAACTTTGCTTTGTGCACAGGGGTACAAAGGGCTTTCCCAAACCGAGTGGCACAAAGTTGGAAGCATACAACTGTCTTTGTATGTTGTAACATTTCTGCGGTGCTGGTGTTTAGCTGTAATTTTCTTCTTTCCCCCATTTATTTTGATTGTATCATATAATTTACTATAAAAGTTAAATCGAGGGGAAAAATCTTTTACTCATCAATAAAAAACGTATTATTATTATGGGGCAATAATTACAAGCAGTGTTTTGCTATTTCAAAACCATTTTTTCAAAATCTGGTAATTCTGTCCCCACGTGCTATTTGGAACATCTTTAAAGCCGGCCAATACCCCAGGGTATTTCAAATACTAGTATTTTCACTATTTCCATGTGAGAATAGTTTGAAGATACAGCGCTAATTTTAGGACTTGCTTATAAAAATAAACACATTTATTTTTGTAAAATTTTGGGGGGGGGGGGGGTTTAATTTAAGGTTTTTTTTTCTTATTAATATCTTTAATTTTTGTTTTACTAATCACATTGTGATTAGAAAGCTGGGCTCCATTGACTTGCATTACAGCAATACTGGTTAGGTTAAGGAAGCGGGCGTAGAGCGCTTTCTACACCCGTTTAAAGTCATGATGGCCCATTGTTGTCAAGGGGTTAAAGTCACTGAGCTCTGTTTGTGTATGTAGATGGCGGCCTATGTGCATGATTTTATACACCTGTTAACAATAAGTCTGGCTGAAACATCCAAACTCAATAATTAGGAGGGGTATCCACATACCTCTGGTCATATAGTGTATTTCCACCTTATTGTCACAGAGATGCAAAGCATACTCCAATAGTCAAATTTAAGGACTTTAAATTTAATGTTTTTCTGTGCTAAGAAAAATAAGTTATGTGCTTATTTCATCCCAAACAGTGGCTAGAAGGTTCCATGTCTTCCCCAAACTGTCAAATAAATTGTGCCTAAAATAAGGAACTGCAATCTCACTTTCTCCAGCAGACAAATTATAAATCCCATAATTTGGTGAATTGGCGAACTGAAGGTTAGGCCTAAACAGGGTTTGGTAAACTGATGCTCCACCTCTGCTACATGGGCACGGCTCACTTTTATATGAGGAGTACTACTTTAATAATTACCGGTACATCTCAGTGTTTCTAATATTTATGAAACACACTGGCAGGATTTGTCTAGGGACTATAAAACATTTCAGATGAAAAACCAGGATGATTACTTACGCAGTCATATTAACATTAGTGGACGGAATCACTAGGACTCTGTTTGGAGCGATTAGCACAGAACTATCACAGGTGACCACTCGCAGCCCGAGCAGGAACTTTCCCGGGGTTGCTCCACCTGCTCCCCAAATGCAAATAATCTGATATACAGAAAAAAAAAAAAAGAATAAATGGGACAAAGATCAGTTGAAACAAAATGTACATGTTTTACTTTTGAGTGACAAGCATGTAATTCACAAAACGCAGTTACAGATCTCACATCTACAAGCAATCAACTAGCTTGATCACATGAAACAAAGCTTACAAAATGCTGGAGAGGTAAAATGATATCTTACAACAGGCTAGCAGCCACAGAAAGAACCTCATCACCCTAAAATCTATGCACACATCTAAGCCTTTGGTACCAAGTGGATTAAGCAATGTCATGCTACATGAGTGAATTTATTTGACATGTCTTTTCTAGGAACGCATAAGTATTAATATTAGGGCTGAAACAACGAATCGATAAAATAGATAATAATCGATAACAGAAATCGTTGTCGACGATTTCCGTTATCGATTAATCGAGTGATCGATTCGTTGTTTACTTACCTCCGCGAGCGTTCCCCGCTTCTGCAGTCTCCGCCTTCTTTTAGTTACGTGACGCGTTCCGGAGGTAAGTATTCTTCATGTCTGTGCGAATCGCTCTGTGCGAGTGGCTCCACTCGCACAGAGCGATTCGCGGGGGTGGGGGTGGGGTTTCAGGGGATGCAGGGCAGGGTGTGAGTGTGGGTGCAGGGCAGAGTGGGGGTGGGGATGCAGGGCAGGGTGTGAGTGTGGGGGCAGGGCAGGAGACTGGGTGCAGGGCAGGGTGTGAGTGTGGGTGCAGGGTGTGAGTGTGGGTGCAGGGCAGAGTGGGTGCAGGGCAGAGTGGGTGCAGGGTGTGAGTGTGGGGGCAGGGTGTGAGTGTGGGGGCAGGTCTGGGTGCAGGGCAGAGTTGGAGACTGGGTGCAGGGGCACAGTGCAAAGTGCCAGGGCTGGGTGCAAAGTGCCAGGGCTGGGTGCAAAGTGCCAGGGCTGAGGCAAAGTACTGAGTGCTGGGTGCAAAGTGCTGGGTGCAAAGGGCTGGGCGCAAAGTGCCAGGGCTGGGCGCAAAGTGCCAGGGCTGGGCGCAAAGTGCCAGGGCTGGGCGCAAAGTGCCAGGGCTGGGCGCAAAGTGCTGGGTGCAAAGTGCCAGGGCTGGGTGCAAAGTGCTGGGTGCAAAGTGCCAGGGCTGGGGCAAAGTTTCTTTAACAGTAATAGTCCACCTCTTTTCAGAATGTTTGGGGTTATTTTGTTTCATAAATATTGTGTTTGGGTTCTTGTACTTTGAAAATATTGTTTTTTATTACATCATAACAAAATAAGAATGTTAATGTAAATTTTAAGTTGTTTTTTAACATCCAGTTCATTAAATTATTTTAAATAAACGAAAAATTTGCATATTGTTTTTTTTTATCCGATTAATCGATTAATCGAAAAAATAATCGGCCAACTAATCGATTAAAATAATCGTTAGTTGCAGCCCTAATTAATATATGGCCATCTGATCTTTGTATATGTATCCAAAAGGTATTGCAAGTGATAAGGATTGAGCAATAAAACAGAACAAGAAAATTGCAGATTAACACAGAGGTCGACAAACCCGTGTCATGTACAAATTGATACATCACCTAGGAATACATATTCCAAAGGCAACCTGGGCCCAGATTATAACACAGAGATAACGCCATTCTTAGCAACCATATAATGCAATAGAAGTGGCCTCTGATTTTCAGCTCTCAGTGAAGCGGTATGGCCATAAACTTTTGTCCAAGACTATTTCACACCCAGTCTTGGAGCATAAATATCTATAAGTAGACACGCCATGTTCATTTAAAGGGATACAGTTACTTAACAATACCCTCGGATTCCAAACTTGGCTCCCTTAAGCAAAAAAAAAAAGAAAAAAAAAAAGTACACAAACACTTGGTCCACTCAAACCCTATTTTCATGTTGAAAGAATACTGGTGCCCATTTTGCATGGATTCCAGTATATGTTACTGGATTAGAATTGATTTATTGGAGTTTGAAAAGGAGAATTGCCCCCTGTCTCCCTCTGCTGAAAGCAGTGAGCATTCAGCTGTATGCTTATTGCACACGCAGAAGTCCTGAATAGAAGTCCTACTGAAATCAAGAGGCGTAGCAGCAGACAATCACATGTATGCCACCTGATCACGGACATCCATGCAAGCCATCAGCGGCTGCCTCAGCGCTACCGAGCATATGCAGTAGGATTACACAGTAATGCTTCCTGGTATCTGTAGACGCAGCCAGGAGAGGACAGGGCCATGTTCTAACTTCAGTAACTAAAGAATGCATCAATGTAATGTAAAATCAACTAAAACATGCACTCAAAAATAAAAACACTCCTGGATCTATCTTTTGATGCTGTTCATCACCACCTCCAACTTGACTCACCTTGTTCTATAGATATACGGGATTCAGCTCTCTGTTGGATCTCGTCTAACTAATCCATTTATTTGGCTTCCAGTATCACCTATATGCAGGTAACTCCAATCAAATCTGCCTCGCATGATTTTTCTCATATCCCACATTACTAACGGCCCGTCTGCTACCTGAAACTTAATCCGTACTATATTGTCTTATATTCAGTGCTGAGGTCTTCCTAACTGCACCATGTTTAACGAGCAACTCACATTAATGAGGCTGGTTTAATTTACACAGCAGTGCTCCCGACAAGGGATCCTAAAAACGTGCACGTTTTCAACAGTTTGTTTATCTGAGGTTCAGATTCGTTTAACCCCTTTTAAAACATACGCCCGCAAAAGCTGTACTGTTATATAAGGAATGCCTGATCACGAAAAACGCTATAGGATACTATGCAAGGGATGAACTTAGCCCTCTAGAACACAAAAAATACATGCTGCTGAACATAAATTGGGTTATTGTTCATTAGTGGCACCTACTGTGTTAGAAGATATCCTAAGCAAAATTTATTTTAGTTGAGTACTAATTCTATTACTCACAAGTAGGGCTGAAACAACGAATCGATAAAATCGATAATAATCGATAATGGAAATCGTTGTCGACGATTTCCGTTATCGATTAATCGAGTGATCGATTCGTTGTTGGAGCACTCGGCTCCTTTTACTTACCTCCGCGAGCGTTCCCCGCTTCCGCTGCACTCTCCGCCTTCTTTTAGTTGCGTGTGGCTCCGTTCGCTCTGTGCGAGTGGCTCCGTTCGCACAGAGCGGTTCGCCCTGTGCGAGTGGCTCCGTTCGCACAGAGCGGTTCGCCCTGTGCGAGTGGCTCCGTTCGCACAGAGCGATTCGCGGGGGTGGGGGTGGGGTTTCAGGGGATGCAGGGCAGAGTGGGGGTGGGGGGGCAGGCCAGGGTAGGAGACTGAGTGCAGGGCAGGAGACTGGGTGCAGGGCAGAGTTGGAGACTGGGTGCAGGGCAGAGTTGGAGACTGGGTGTGAGTGTGGGTGCAGGGCAGAGTGGGTGCAGGGCAGAGTGGGTGCAGGGCAGAGTGGGTGCAGGGTGTGAGTGTGGGTGCAGGGTGTGAGTGTGGGTGCAGGGTGTGAGTGTGGGTGCGAGTGTGGGGGCAGGGTGCGAGTGTGGGTGCGAGTGTGGGGGCAGGGTGCGAGTGTGGGGGCAGGGTGCGAGTGTGGGGGCAGGGTGCGAGTGTGGGGGCAGGGTGCGAGTGTGGGGGCAGGGCTGGGTGCAGGGCAGAGTTGGAGACTTGGTGCAGGGGCACAGTGCAAAGTGCTGGGTGCAAAGTGCCAGGGCTGGGTGCAAAGTGCCAGGGTGCAAAGTTGTGGGTGCAAAGTGCCAGGGCTGGGGCAAAGTGCTGGGTGCAAAGTGCCAGGGCTGGGTGCAAAGTGCTGGGTGCAAAGTGCTGGGTGCAAAGTGCCAGGGCTGGGTGCAAAGTGCCGGGTGCAAAGTGCCGGGTGCAAAGTGCCGGGTGCAAAGTGCCAGGGGTGGGGCAAAGTGCTGGGTGCAAAGTGCCAGGGCTGGGTGCAAAGTGCCAGGGCTGGGGCAAAGTTTCTTGAACAGTAATAGTCCACCTCTTTTCAGAATGTTTGGGGTTATTTTGTTTCATAAATATTGTGTTTGGGTTTTTTTACTTTGAACATAGTTTTTTATTACATCATAACAAAATAAGAATGTTAATGTAAATTTTAAGTTGTTTTTTAACATCCAGTTCATTAAATTTTAAATAAACAAAAAATTTGCATATTGTTTTTTTTTATCTGATTAATCGAAAAAATAATCGGGCAACTAATCGATTATTAAAATAATCGTTAGTTGCAGCCCTACTCACAAGTATCAATTTTGGTATGGTTTCAGATGAAAACCCCTTTTTTTTGGGGGGGGGGGAGAAGTATACTTGTTTTTACATCAAACACGAAAAAGGGGAATCTTGATTAAACCAACGTATGGTAAAAATGGCAAAAAACGTACAGTACTTGGGGTACTAAAAAAAATAAAACCCTATCAAAAATGTGTAAAAAGGTACGTATTATACCTTGTTTCAGAATGAGCGCTTTGCTTCCAATGTAAATCTCTGGTAGTCGGATTTAAAGTTCCAGAGGGACCTCAAAGCTGCATAATCAGACTCCTCTGTCACAGCACGCTGCCCCTGATAATACTGATAATGGCAGCGTGAGGGACAATTATCACCCTCTCGGAGACAAAGCCTGCTTAATTAATACCCAGCTAATTAGGTCATACAGTTCTACAAAAAAAGTATAGCTTTCAAGCAGCGTGATCCTACCTCGTAGAAGCAAACCAGCAATCTATATAAAAGCGCCACCACCATCATTTTCTGCAAGTCTTCCATCGATGTATCTTCATCTACTTCTTCAATTATATAATGCATTGCAAACTTTGATATATCTCTGGGAAAGACAAAAAACAAACAAACATACACATATATATATATATATATATATATATAACTACAGATGGAATAGATGAATAGACGTTTACTCCCTACCGAGTTAGACGCAAGCATCCTCTACAACAAGACCCGGGTTGGTCCTGAATAGTTAAATCTTTAAAGAAATCTCACTATTTAGCAAAGTATAACAATTATTCATTGCAACGCACCTTGAAAAATGTGTGCGAGAAAAGTCACACTTTCTCTGATGAGGAGTTGCATTTTGTTGACTCGACAGGGCTTTAGCCGCCAAGGATCCAAAGTTTAATGGTGTTTCCGGTCTATGATTTCTGGGTAACAAGCATGCATTTGCCCAATTTTTACAGATCTACTGTTTCCAGGTCAGTTATCTCTACTAAAACATCTGCACTCCAGTATATAAAGGAGCAATGCTGCTTTTATAAACTTATGCCACAAAAACAAAGAAAAAACAAAAAAACCCCCAAAAAACGGAAGCCCCCATCCCAACAGTACATTCGAAAGGGAACACGCATATTATGATGTATGTTCATGAAATCTGCAGACAGAACTAACATGATGCAACAGGCAGTAACACTTAAACATCCGCCTGCCGGCATTGCACAAGTTTACGTGAAGCCTTTCATTAGACCTGTGCAATTAATTGCCACTGGGAAAACACGATGGTTTGACAAGCGCATTAAAAGTTCTTACGGTATCCAAGACGGCACATTATGGACAATACACAAATAATGCGTTTGTCACGCTCTTAAACACAATTCACTTTATTCATTAATGAGAAAGAAAAAAAAAAACCAGAGGAAAAAGCTGTACGTCAATCTTCTTCACAGGACTGTCACATTCGGCTCGCCCCGAACAACACCTATATTGTTTTTGGGGATATTTGGGAGGGAGCGCCTGGATGGCTTCCTGATTGGAAAGAGCAAAATGTGTATCGCCGTTTTCCGGCAGCTACTTACTTTATTCCGCTGAAATGCATTATAGTTAAAATAACGGCTGCTTTAATGAAAAACAGGATGAAGAAATCCACCATCTCAGCGCGGAATCTTTGTGCCAGGGTTGGAATAACGTACTCACGACCTGCAGAAGAATAGCGGTTATCAGGTTGTCCTGTCCAGTCGCAAAGCTGCCCCACCAACAAGGACAGAAAATCTACCTTAATCGTCAAGATTACACAAGCACCAGAACTCGATGCCACATGAGAACCATTTCGGCCCATTCGGACTGCCCGTGTTTCCTGAAGGAACGGCTCAGTCAGTAGATGCAGGATAGACTGATGCCTACCCCAGGCATGTTTAAATTCCCTTAATGTGACTTCTGCTGGGAGGCTGTTCCACTTATCTGCCACCCTCTCAGTAAAGCTTCCTTACGTTATATCTTTTAGACTATGGATTCTTGTTCCAACATTTCTCCCCCTTTGAGATAAACCTCTCTGCATTTTGTTTAACCCATTATGTATTTCACGGATTCTATCAATCTCCTCCAAGATATACATATAGGGATCCCTCAGTCCGTTTACATCCTGCATTCACCCCTTGTTGTAACTGCGCTATGGAATCTGTTGGGGCTCTATATACAACATGCAATGCTACTGTTATCATTAAAGAGTTATAGTGTGTCACCTGCAGCACTGGCCGCCGGGGCTGTAGTCGCCGTCCCTGCCTGAGTTGTGTTGGCAGTTGCCGGGGAGGTCCCTCTCCCTGCACCGCCGCCGCTGCCCGTTCTGGCCAGGTCCTCGGTGCTGCCCGAGGCCGTATTCATCATGACGAGCGCCGCAGCAGTGGCGCAGCTGCTCTGCCAACAAATGGAACCGCAGTAACACTGCCACAGCCATTCCTGCAGCCGCCGGGTATACTCGGCCGCGCTAATGGAGGGGTTCACCCCGGTAGTGTCCGCTCCTCGCGTAGCCTTCTCACTACTGCATGTCTTCCTTTCCCTGACACCTCCAGAACTCTCCGAAGCTTCCGCCATGTCTGACCCTTCTGATAGTCTGAGAGCCAGAGCTATAAACACAAGAGACACACTCGTCTTTATCCACCCCGGGATCCACTTCAGTATAACCTGGTGGAGAGTTGTAAGTACAGCACGGTCTTCACCTTTATAGCGCGAACATTGTGTCTCTGGTGTATACAGCTTTGTGCCTCTTCAGTGGGATCGTCATTCTTGCGGTAGTCTCCAATAATCCCTAGAAGCACAATCTGGATCCATGTAATTGGTGACGATCCGTTGTGACGCGTTACCTGGCTGTGGTAGCCAATTAAAATGCAGCGTGGCTAGGAAGCCATGTGCCCCCTTGTGGCAGGAAAGTAGAAATTGTACAGACATAATAAGTGGCAGTATGTGGCATCTTTTTAAGGCAGCAAAACGTCATAACAACAATAACTACGTGTTACAATGCAATACACGTACACACGTGCTCTGTAACATCATCAGATGTCATTGTTATTAAATGGAATACGTTTTTTGTTTTTTTTTTATTATTTTTTTCAACTTCTTTTTATTTGCATTTTAACATTAATACAATCATATACACGATTGTGATGATTCCTGGTATTAATGTTTCAGTCTAAACAACAGTAATATAACCATGGGAGATTACAGAGTTTTCACAATATAGACAATGTAAAAGGATTTACCCTCTGGGAGATTACAGAGTGCTCCCAATAAAGACCATGTAAAAGTATTTACCCCTCTGGGAGATTACAGAGTGCTCCCAATAAAGACCATGTAAAAGTATTTACCCCTCTGGGAGATTACAGAGTGCTCCCAATAAAGACCATGTAAAAGTATTTACCCCTCTGGGAGATTACAGAGTGTTTGATATATAGACCATGTAAAAGTATTTACCCCTCGGGTGTACAAAGCATTTGCAATATGGAGCTTGCAGCTGAAATGTCTGCACGAAAATAAATGTATGTGGTATACATTTCCAAGTCTCTATATTCCCCACTTACATCTTTACATGTGTTTTCAGAAACCTGTAATATTGAATCCCGACTCTTAGTTGAATGTTATCCCGGACATGAGTCTTCTTGGGTGTGAACCTTAGTAACTCTAGATCCAACTGATTTTAATATAAGACAAAGACACTGTGAGTAAACACAAAATGCAGCTATTATATGATAATTGCTTTATTTGAGCCACATTGGAGGCACAAACTGCCTTTTTAAGGTCATGTCACAGCATCTCAATCGCACTCAAGTCAGGGCTTTGACTAGGTCACTCCAAAACCTTCATTTGATTTCTTTTGAGCCATTCAGAGGTGGACTTGCTTGTGTTCTTCGAATCATTGTCCTGTTGCATAACCCAACTGCACTTGAGCTTTAGGTCACAAACTGACATTCTCCTTCAGGATTTTCTAGTAGAGAGCAGAATTCATGGTTCCATCATTCAGTAAGTCGGCCAGGTCCTGAAGAAGCACAGCAGCCCCAGACCATCACACTTCCACCACTCTGTTTGACTGTTCTTATTGTGGAATGCTGTATTAGCTTTATGCCAGATGTAACGGGGCCCATGAATACTATCCCAAAATTCTTGGGGGTCATCAAGATGTTTTTCTGGAAACATGAGACTAGCTTTTGTTTTCTTTTTGGTCAGCAGTGGTTTTTAGCCTTGTAACTCATCCATAGATGCAATTTTTGCACATAATCTCTTATTATTCTGGAATTGTAAATTCTGATCTTAACCGAGACAAGTGAGGTCCGGAAGGGGACAAATAGTTTTTCACAGGATTGTGTAATATATTGTTAGTGCAAACAGAAAACTGACATATTAAAAAAAGACCAAAATCTATTTTATATATTCAAGTGCTTTCCTAAATATGGTAACACTGTTTTTGCAATATATACTTTTCAAATATTTTTTTTCATAATTTGAGGTCAAGAGAACATTATCTGTTCTGACTCTTCGCCTAATATCTAGATAAAACATGTCCCACACTTTCTGGTATATTTACAAATGTAAAAATATAGTGTACAAGTTTGAACACTTAAAACAATAAGTGTACATTTAACACATTTGCAGGTGTAAATAAAAACAAGTTAATTATCTAAGACAAGTGGTTTGCAAATAGGGTAACATATTGGACCTCCTATGTTAACGTTATTCCCCATATACAAGATAGTAAATGTGAAAGTGTACAGCAGGGCTATCCCTAATTGACCTCCATCCTTATAAATTGTCATTAACGAAGAGGAGGAATTTAAGATCAAAGAAGAATTTAAATGATCAAAAAACATATGGTAACATTATTTTTTGACCATTTCTGCTGTGTCCAAAATTACAATGTGAAGCCATCTTGTGGATGAATACTACAATAACAGTCACTTCCTTTGGCCAACAACACCACAAAATGTTTTATTTATTTTGAGTATTTCAAATGAGATCGTTTTTAAAATCACCATAGGGTTCTATGTTAGCTAAGGGACGATCAGGTTTGTTTACACAGGACACCCAACTGTCCTTTTTTAAGCAGCACAGCCCCAATTTTTAGAAGCTGTCCAGCTTTTGCAGGATATCATTGGTCAGTAAGGGAGATCCGAAGGTCTCGCCTCTCTGTCCACGGAGCTGTGCAATCAATCAATGTTTGTGCTATGGCAGTACAGACCTCAATGTCAGCTCTGACAGGGTCACTTTGCGATGTATTGAAACACATCATCACTATTTGATGTCATATCCCAAAGTTCTGCTAAAGTATATTGTAAGGTGTTTAAGGCAGGTCGATGGTCTCCCCACCTCTAATGGCACGTCCAAACTTTGGACATCTGAAATGTCATCACCTTGATTATTTAAAGAGAATAGATCCTAATTCTATGTGTAAAATCACCAAAAACAAATAGGGATACTATATATTTGTATCATTCACCCCTGTGACAGGCAAAACGCATTGAAGAAATAGGCATAATAACAAACTTACGATTTTAATTGTGTTTTATATATACCTTATTTATTGGAAATAACATTGCAATCTTACATTCTGAACTTATTTCTGGCACCTATTATATCTACTGCTGTACTGTTACTTTGGGCGCATCTGAGCCCTAATTAGGTTCTTTTCAGCAGCCTTCTATCTCTCTCTCCTTTTGTTTTTTTTTCCTTCTTCTTCTCTTTTGTCCTCCTCTTCTCTCTTTGTATTCACTAAACCCACTCCAGGCGCAGGCCTAAACACATTATCTTATTCATCAGTATATAGAGCAAGAAAGCAAAATGCTGGTGTTGGTCAGCAATACAAAGTATCTTCCCTGTCCAGATCACCCTGAACTGTTTTGTATAAATGCTAATATTGTAGGATTAATAGTACATAAAGCACGTTTCTAGAAACCACATGGAAGAGAATATACTTATTTAAGAGCATAAAAGATTTACCTTTATTAATAAATGTGCTGCATGGTAAGGTCTATGTAGACATGCTTGATTCTGAACACAGAACATCTGCAGGATCAGATACACACCCAGTCCAAATACACTGAAGGCCTGTGCGCATAGAGGAAGTACCGCGCATGTCTATTCTTCATGTGTAGAATGCCAGCTTTATGTGGTTCATCTATATGTTTTAAAGGGCGCAGTTCACTATTTTAATTGGGATCTATTTTAGTACATTTTGTAGGCCTGCTCCATTTCATCATCCGTCATATCTGGACTTATTTTTAGATCCCTAGTTTGATGACGTCCAATACCCTTTTTAGTCCCCATCTAAATTGTCTTCAAACACATTTTCTACGTACTATAATGAGAGTGATAGCTTGTTGCAAGCAAGGTATGCTGGATCTTCAAAACACTAAATCATTTTAATATTTCAATCACTAGGGGAGGAATCATGGCCATGTACAGTGGACCTCACAGTGCCATTTGCGAGGAGGTAGCAACAGTACGGTAAATCAGCAACACTGTTTAGATCACAGTGGGAAAAACGTGTTAATCTCCCTTTACAATTCATTATGTACCAAACAGAAAACAGCCCAAGAAAAACAGGAATTCACAAAAATCTTTATTCAGCAAGTCATTTTCAATCCAGATTTAAAAAACAAACATTCTGAAATATTGACTTGGTGTGTATGTGCTACATTGCCATACTTTCAATAGCCAGATCATATGCCAGTCACTTAAATCTATTTTGTGCATGGTGGGCAAGGCAGTCTTTATGTTACCTTTTGCCATCATGGTAAAGGCTCGACTGTTTACATGATTGATTCTGCCAAACCTAGAATTTAGCTAATTACATGCAAGTCCAAAGCATTGCAGTGCATAATAAACGCATAAACCAACATCAAGCCATTGCAAATATTGATGTACGTAATGTATTTACCGCCCCTGACAATTTAAAAGGTTAATCCCCCAACTCTTTGATAGAATGTGAAAAATGAAGGTTGATGTCCTTACCATCCACAAATAGCATAGTGAACACCTATACAACTTACATGTGCTTTCCATACATTTTACTTCACAGCGCAGAAACACAGAAACTCTTATTTTCCCTTTACAATAACATTTTACCAACATAAAGAAACCCCACCTCAATTCACATGGACACTTATTTTAAGGTGATTACTGTTTGTATACAGTATTCCAGGTCCAGTTTGCCATATAATATATTGGCTTTGTTGTAAGATTAGACTACCCTTCCATTTCTGTTTCTTACATGGTCAATTCCCTTTGTAATCTGAAGATTCTACAATTGTAAATTGTAAAATTACTTAATTTGATTATGTCATAGAGTAAACTGGATTAATTCAATATCACTTTCCTTCCACTACCAGAAAGATTTGGAATTTGCATACACATGACAAGCAAATTTTGTGATGATTATACCTTCAAATGCCTTTAAACTGTATTAGATTGCAAGCTTTTGAGAACATGTACGTTTCTTCTTCAGGTATTATGAAAAGCGCTAAGTAGTCTCACAAGTTTACAATCTAATGTAATTAGTTAGCTAATAAAGGTATCATCTTCACCAGCTTTTCTTATTTCCATTCTACAGCTACAATAGCACTTTACACCGCTATATACGCAACAAGAGAGTTATAACAGTAATACTACTCAGTGTTTTACATTTACAATAAATTCAATTGGCCGCTATGTCTCCAATCTGCATAATACTGAATGGTTCACAATGATAAAAAGATGTACTGGACATGTTTTCATTCATATAGTGACCGATATTCTTTAAAACCACATATTGCACATTTATTTGTGCTTTCTGGACTTTTAAGTATCTTTATCTTCCTATAATCCCCAATAATTTTGAATATTGTATATTTACCATATCTAAGAAAAGCCAGAGCCATTAGCCAGGGCCATTAGTACAAAAAAAAAAATTACATGTTTGAAATTCATTTTAAGGTGACTAATCTAATCTTACAAAATGTATCAAAGTTACGTGTTTTTTATTAACAATCTACATGGATTACATTATACTTTTAAGTAAATCATTTGATTTCAGACTATAATATGTTATGCAGAAAAAAAACCCCACATGGAATGGCTTGAATTTATAAAAAAAAAAAAAAAAATATTGACCTTGCACAGTATGTAAATAGTTTATTATTACATTTCAGGGCAAGATAAACTTCAGAAGACTCTTAATTAGTGATTTGATTTTGTTGCTTCCGTTGAAACCATTTCATAAGCATGCTGTCAATGAGCAAACTTTACCCTGTTTAGTATTCTTTACATTTGGCGCTGTTGAAAGTAACTGCTCAAAATTCTATATTTTTCAAAACATTATAGAAATACAGAATCACACAAAAATGTAATTTTTGAAGTTCCAGAAGTGCTGGCCAATAAAGGCCAACGTTTTGGACCAGAGGGGTCTTAAAAATAATTTTCTGATCACAGACTAACTCAATAACAATTGGTGATCATTCAAGACCCTTGTCATCTCCAAAATAAGAAGAAAACAAAAACGGAATGCAGTTAAAATTAGAAAATTTAACAAAACATACAATATTTTGGCATGATAAACAAAAGCAATTCTAATTAAAGTGCTATCGAGTATTTTTCATTATTTCATTATTGATGAGTGTTTACTAATGGAAGTGAAAGACAAGTGAAAGACAAAATAGTAAGGAAAAAAAAAAAGGGAGAAGCTATAAAAAACCTCTTGGTTGTTCTTGTTTTACATCTGTCAATTAAAAATGTTCTCTCAGAATAAAAAAACCCTTCAAAATAGGTTTAAATAATGTTTAAATAACATTATAACTAATGATTTTTTTTTCTTACAAGGTAATGTTTTATTGACCTAGTGAATCCAACCCCAGGCCATGGTAATACCAAAGTTAAAGACTACTGTATTGTTTGTGGGTGCATAAAGCTCTTAGAACACCCGACTGTTGGGGTAAAATATACATAAATGTCATGAGGAGGCACAAACGGAAAGGACAATACATGTGCTTTTGTGCGGTCCTTTTATCATGGTATGTATCAAATTTTAATATTAGGGATTAACCTTCATATTTGTAAGGAAGTCTATGTCCACTGTCTGGGTACCAACAAGCTATCTCATCACTTTACATTTTGAGGCAACTGAAATGTCCCCCCCCCATCATGGGGATCTGTAAGTCCCTGTAGAATATACAGTAGATAGTACATATGATAACAGATCTTAGTCACAACTCAAGTTCTAGTGTCTTAGACCAAGGTTCTTCCAATTTGGGTCTCCGACTTTGCGAGAGCTTTGTAACTGGGTCATACCAAGGCCTAATAGTGGCCGTTCCTCTCATATTGTTACAGTTCCCTCACTTGGTTATGTCACTAGGGTGTGACATCATGCACAATCACATATGCAAGTGCATTAGGCAGATACAATGGAATTCTTATTTACATTGCTTATAGTAACGTGTAAATAACATTATGGCTTTAGTATAGCATAGTATACAACATGTCATGGAAAGCCTGCATTATTTGTGATATTTCTGATGAATGATTTCAGCTAAGTTGCACATTAAACAAATGTATTTGTGGATTTAGTGCTATTGTGTGATAAATGAATGCTGAAGTTAATTAGTGACTGCACTGGGAATCAAAATATCTTTTCGCCTTATGAGTTCACAGTGTCCATGTATCTTTATACTTCCAGATCCAAAGCATCAATGTGTTTCTATGCTCCCAGAAGGGCTGTTTCACAAACTAATGGAACTTATTGATTAAACTTTTTTTATTAAAATGATTGATTCTGTTTTGGAATTTAAATCAGCATGTAAGTTGAACAGAGATATACATGGAAAACTACACACTACATATATATGTATGTGCTATTTACTGGGGGTTTGGAAAACTACTATTCCCTATTGTCTGCCTTCTCAATAATCTCAGTTAAAAAAACTTTCAGATATGACAACAAGCATTTTAAAGCTGTCAGATACATAATACTATGATTTTCCTTTGCCAAACATTTGGGGTTGTAGGTAAGTTAAGTTTGAACATTCCTTCAACTAATTGATTTCAGTTTGCATTAAGAGCCCATTTTTTGAGCCTTTCCTGCAAGAATGACCAAGATTCCCTTGCATTATACAAAGAATCTCCTCACATATAGCTTATATAGTGCTTATCTTATCCCCTAGTGCTTTATAATTAAAAGCAGTATAATTATACCCAAATAATATGAAACGTTATAAAAAATGTGTTGTCTTCTCTTGTCCATATTATTGTGTTGTATGTAACTTCCTAAAGCATCATTGTACTTCATTTTACTAATTTTATTTTAATTTTTATAATAATAATTATGTCTAATATACTGATTGGGTTTATTTTGACCTTATTATTGATTGTCTGTGTAGCCACTTACATTCAAATGGTCAGGTGTACCGACTACTTTCAGGGTCTGATGCTTTAATAAATGCCCATGACCACAATTCAGTGTAATTTCTATTCTTGATCACAGAGCATATTCCACTTGAAGAAATTCAGGCAAGAGGGAGTTAAAAGCAACCAGGGGGGCTGGCGCACATATAAAAAATACAGTATCAGATTAGCCCATCATTTCTGCTGGTTCAGTGACCAGCTTGGATCCATCCCATGATGTCTTAAACTGTTCAGGAACAGGAAATTCTTTCTGTAGAGAGACAAAATAAACAAACGAGATTAGATGAACTCCAGGGATAAGATACAAACACAGCGTAGAATGTGCTCAAAGATGCATGAATGGTGTGGTCTTTCAAACACAGAGCACCGGGGATTATGAGCTATTGGCTGTAAAAACTCCCAGGAAGCATTTGTGAGATCGCTCTCATCGAGATCACCCTGAGGTCGCTCCTGTTACACGTATTTGCTGACTTTTCCCTTTCTCTCTCTATGTACAGAAATGTTCTATTGCTTTCTAGCTGGCTACTTGATCTTTAATAATCTGCATTTAGCACCGACATCTTAAAATGTTTGTAATACCTTTTAGTGTGCCAAAGTTTATAAAGCAGGATGTAACACAAGCCGTCAAGAGTCCAGTGGTCCCTTGTACAAAGCATTAAGACTAGCGAATAAAATTTGTTCTCTAGTGAAGATACAGTTATAGTCTAATTGACTCACAATGTATACTAAATAGGTAAGGGAAATATATACGTACATATACACACAGACAATATAGGGACAAAAGTATTGGGACACCTGACCATTACACCCACAGGGACTTTTATGACATCACATTCTAAATACGTAGACATAAATATGTAGTTGATCCCCCTTTTGCAACCACAATAGCTTCAACTCTCCTGGGAAGGCTTTCCACAAGATTTTGGAGGGATTTTTGCCCATTCCTCCAGTAGAGCATTTGTGAGGCCAGGCAATGATGTTGTCCTTTTCAGTATACCAAGACATTTTAGACAATGCTATGCTATCAACTTTGTGGGAACAGTTTGGGGCAGGTCCTTTTCTATTCCAGCATGACTGTGCCCCAGCGCACAAAGCAAGGTACATAAAGACATGGAGGTTTGGTGTGGAAGAAACTCACTGACCCGCACAGAGTCCTCACCTCAACCTCATCGAACACCTTTTGTGATGAACTGGAATGCGAGCCAGGCCTTCTCTCATCCAACATTAGTGCCAGACTTTATAAATGCTCTACTGGATGAATGTTCAAAAATATCCAGAGACTCTCCAAAATATTGTGAAAAGCATTACTAGAAGAGTGGAAGCTGTTATAGCAAAGGGGGGCCAACTACATATTAATGTCTATAAATTTAGAATGCGATGCCAATACTTTTGTCTATATATATATATATATATATATATATATATATATATATATATATATATACACTTAATGTATATAATAGCACATTGGTGTTCCTAAAAAGCACTATTCAACAATGTGTTTTAGGACATGAACAAAAAGGACCTTCTTGTTGCACCTATATGTCCTTTAACAATAATTTCATTGTAGTGCAAAATCAACTTTCAACCTACATAATCTCCATCTTGTGGGACAAGGATGTTCATCTCGGATGATTTGGCGCTCACAATCTCGCAGTCTATTGAATTTTCACTCAGGTATACATGACAGCCATCGGTCTTGTTGATTGAAATGGTTGGCACTTTTCCCATAACCTTTGGAAGGGCACAAAATGCATTATCATACACAATTATCAAAATAAATGTATACACAGAATGAACAGGGAATACAAACATAGGCAGTTAATGAATTTTATCAGTAGAAACCTATAATCTACTCTTAACATTTAGCTGTTAGTAGAGATTATGGTCTAGAAGAAATCCATTGTTCCTCTTTCTTCCGCTAACCATTTGCTCTTCTCCCACCTACCTCCTAACAGTTACGCTTTTTTACATTTTAAAATCCATTATTTAACCCCCCCCCCAAAAAAAAACCACCATGATGATTTGCAGTCTCATAAGGGACTAGGGGATAAAAATAATAATAATAATTAACGTGCACAGTCAGTTGTCTGTGAAGACAATAGTAAGGTACTTGCCTGGATCTGAACATCTTTTGAATTAATAACTTCTACAATTCCGACAACATCATCAAAAACAAGGCCGAGCTTTGTGCAGTTGTCTGAAATGGAGAAAATTAAAATATAACTTTTCTAAAAAATAAATACTCATTTGAAAGACAACAATCCGACTTTACCAAACATAAAGGTATCTCCAGCTTGCATCTGAGTCGGGGAGTCGGCCTACTGGGTAAACTCCCAGTCAATTAAATGCTTATGTATTGAAAACTGAGGTTACAGATATACTAAGTGTAAAAAAACCCCCACAGTAGCTCAAATAAACATATGGAATTTTTCTTTCCACGTCTTACGAGAAATGGTTGTCACCTTTTCAAAGACTAAATAGAAACATACGGGTTGTACAGCTGTATTGCCTAGCTATAACGAACCGGCCATCAAAGACAGCATGTTCCACCCAATGTTCACCCACCTATTATGATTGAATTTATTTTTCCTTTTATCTGCAGTGTTGTCTTCTTGCACTTAAAAATGTAAGCAACTTGCTTCAACTCAGTCTCAGAGATCACAAGGTCATTCACTCCCTCCTGGAATTCCTAAAATATATTATGGAAATAAGCAAGATCGGGTTAAAATTATGTCAAATATATTTATATACTGAATTCCAGCAAACACCATGAATGTTTGTATTGCTTTTTAAAACTAAGTTTACTTTGGAAATACTGAGGCCAGGTGGATGTGAAAAGAAAGGAAAATTATTGTGACTGAAGGATGCCTTTTTTCAAGCACTAACCTGTGCATGGATATTGTTAATGCCATCTAAAATTGGCTACAAAAAATAAAATAAAAAATTATATATATATATATATATATATATATATATATAAGATGAAAGACATGGACCAAAAAAAATGATGACCACTGTGGACTGATCCACATCCCATCACAACTGCTAAGGCTTTAATTAGAAAAATAAGTAGATAATAAAACTAATATAATTTAAAGTACATTGCAGAATATCCAAAATCAAAGAACAAGAGTGTAAACGTTTATGTTAGAGTATTTAAATGGCCCAGTGTCAGGATAACCTTTGATTTGTACATTTAAAATGCAGCTATAGTGCCTCCTAGTGGAGAATACAATGTATTACCGCAAAATGTGTAAGTTACTTTTTAAAAACATTAACATTTCGCAAACATACATTTTATTTAATGCTCACATACTAAAGTTGTAGGTTACCCATAGACATATTGTATTGAAGGACACTTGGCAACAAATGAACTGGAACGGATATTATTAACCCAATCTTTACTTATGTGTATAAACAGCAACATGTGCCTACTGTTTATTCTAGTAAGTATAAGTCATAATTGCAGGCAAAGCTGGCAGAAGGTACAGGGGGCTGCTTTGATTTATAGATTTTAGGACATGAATAGAAGCCTTTTCAATTGCTGTTCACATATAGTCACCAAGATATCTACAAAAACAAGGGCTTTAAGCTGTAGTTAAAGGTGATAGCTTTTATTGGGCCAAAACCCAATAAAATGTAAGCCGTCATAACATACAATGTCTCTTCTTCAGATATAATTCACTATTTTACGGGGCTGAATTGTGTGATTAGTTAAATGTACACTATCCTTTCTCATTGTTTAAGTTCACTATAACCTAATCTATAACCCTTAAAACACGAACAAGGGAAACCATTTTCAACCTTGAGTCTTTCCATTATGTATATAAACAAACATATTTATCTATATGCTGTATCTACTGTAAAATACTAACAAAGTTTGGTGCATGTTCAGATTTAAATAAAATGCAGACTTACAAACAAAAAAGTATAAATATAGAGAGACAGTGTGAGAGAGAACAAGTAAAATCCTGGCAATTATTCGCTAAATTCAGATTTTAGCATTTTCACTGTTACTCAAGAGTAAGTCATCATGGACTCACAAGAGCTACTAATGAGAGCATGACTAACTGCCAGCCACTTGTTTCATTAGCCAACCTTGTAGGGAGTGCAGACACTGATGTCCCAAGATGGATAACTCATGGAAGCTGAAAAAGTTTTTTCGGTCTCCACTAGGGAATTAGGATCTTAATGGCCTCACACTAACACTAAGTTTGTGCTATGAATAGCTAGGGATGAGAATTATCAGGCCTTATAAAAGGGACTGAAATGTATTTATCTCAGGGCCCATAATAACATAACCATGATTTGGTTGGCACAGAACCTGTCAAATAACTAATTGGAGTGGAATATGACTATGGGCGGGTCTACAAGTGTGAATGGATTGCATGAGAATATAATAAACCTTACCACTCGCCACTTCTTTCCTTCCAGCTCCAGCAGAGGGCAATAGGTCTGATGAGGAAGAGGTTTTGGAGAAGTGGGGCTTGGAGTGTGACGTTTTGATGGTGATCGGTTTTGTCCTCCTTGACCACGTAGTTTAGGATTCTTATGTGTTTTCTCATCATCAGTAACATGTTTAAGACCTATAAAAGTGTCATCAGCAGATATATGAGATATAAAGGAAAACTGCAAGGTGCCCCACCCCTCATGCTTTAGAACTATTTAAAGAGAAGGGCCAGTTTCCAATAGAGTGCTATATAAACTCCTGACCCCCAAAACCCCCCAGAATATTTTAGTAATCCAAGGACAGTTAATCAGGAATTACAATATAATGTACCCACTTTTCTAACCTTTTGTTATTTGTTCTCCTTGATTAAGCTGGGCAAACAAGGCAGAACGATCTTGAGAGGCATCATCTTTCGACTTGGAAGCCTGAGAGTCTAGCATTGGTGGAAAGCATGGAGGTGGAGGAGGAGGAGGTGGTGGTGGATGACATGATCCAGATGATATATTTTGCACTTGTGGGTCTCCTTCAACAGCCGGTGGCGTTGAAAGTACCTGTAATAACATTCCAATATTATGAGCAGGTATACATAATCCAATAAAACTTTGCCTGTAACTGCCACGCACTCATCCATTAGTCCAATTACTCTCAATCATTGTAATTTAGCTTGATTGAAAAAAGGCATACCCTACCTGTGTGACTGGTAAAATCCCTAATAAAAATATCAATGAAATCAGGCCCCAGTACGGAAACATGACGTTTCTCTGAATATTTCCCACACTAAAAACATTTGAACAGAACCATTGTAGCATGATAATCCAAGCAATACATTTTACTGTCTTCAAGTTCAGTGTCACGTGGCATACTGAAATCTAGGTAAATGGTAATGTATAAACGAATTCTGGCTTGTAGATACCAGGCTCTTCTCTGTTACCCTCCTTGTGAATCAATACAAGTTGCTAATGTTCTATTGTCTGGAAATACAGTGGCTGATCAAATAATTCTAGACTTGCAGATTACTATGGTTCTTGGAAGATATATAATGAATCAATGTTTTATGGGTTCAGGTCTATGATACATTATATAACATTATTTCTGTATGGGGATGGATATAGTATGAGACGTCTTTAACGCAGGGCAAAAGAGGACATCTAATATGCCTATATATTTACCATATGACCCTTCTACAGTAAGTTTTACTCACAGAGAGACGGTTGCTAACTGGGCACATCTCTCTTGCCAGATATTGTCATTACAATTCAGCACAGAAGGACTAGAACAGCAGGTTCCCCACTACTGAACAAAAGTTACTAGCTGCTAATGTATTTTTAAAAGTGAATAAGTTCCCTCATGCAGAGGAAAATTTGTCTTGCATGGAGGCACTTGTGGGTCTGAAATGTTGATGGAGTTTTTTCATCTATAAAGGCTCACCTGTTTGTAAATGTCATGTTAGGGGGATGCTTCTCTTCAGCAGATTCTAAGATGAGAACAATGCAGATTTTCTAAAGTAAGAGTTTAAGGTCATGCGACAAGTGGCGTATTCTTGCCTGGGCCAACTAGGGCAGCCTGAGCTGACTAGGGCAGCAGGTCCAGGGTGCTGGCAGCCCCTCTGCCAAAGCCATACGTCAATGGGCTGATTAAAAGGGAAGTCACTGATCTTTCCAACCGTTCCATAAACACAATGGAGGGCTGTTCTAATGCAGCACAGTCCTTTATAGTTTCCTTCTGTGCCACGCTTCCTTTAAAATTGGAGTGTTATGATACCGGACACTGTCGCACTGAATCCAGGCTTTTTAGTGAGAGAGACAGTTGATGCCTTGTTGCTCTCAACTCTTCCTGAAGGTTACAGTGGTCCTCCTCCTTGCATTAGGAGGAGGATCAAGAAGATCCGGCCCACCTTCAGGCTAGTGATATAAAGATGTTGGGGCTCTAGCTTCCGTTTCGGCCCTTGGGCTTCAAAAGAAAGAAAAAAGTTGGGATATGACATCATATCCCACTACAAAGGAGTGTGGCGCAGAGGGGATGGCAGGTGGTACTGCCCAGGGTTAGGTTAGGGCAGAACCAAAGGTAATTACGGGGGGGAAAAAGGGGGAAAATGAATGTATTAAAGTACAAGCACATTTTGGAAAAAACTTGCTTGAACCCATACACTGGATTGAGTTAAATTCATATGAACCCGAAACACAGATGAAACACATCATGCAAGAGGACACCCACTCAGAGCCAGTTACTGCAATTATCGCTCCGTTTGCATAAAAATGTAAACGAGATTTTTTTGCCTGCAATGAATGAGTAAAGTTGTTATCTTAATGTGCAGTTTGGGAGATATTAAATAGTTAACGTAAGAAGGTCTCAGGCAAGTAAAAAATGAATGTACTTCAACAATCAGATATCAGATTGGAGACAGATGAGGTTTGGTGGGAGCCACAAACTAAATTTAACATATTAAGGGCAGATTTTATCAGTTTTCCTTTAGCTTTGCCAGAGATTATTTATTCCCTTTTATAACTTGGTTTCATTAAGGCACATTTCTTGGACAAAATAAACAGGAAGGATCCTTGATATGTAGAAAACAGGGACTGGATGTATGTGCATATTGAACACTTTATTAATATACACAGTATTTATTGAAACAATAAATAGGTTGAACTAGAAGAATTTGCAATTATCATTTAAATCAATCTGAATTATTGCGTTTTCCAAAGAAAGAATTAATACAGAACCATCTACCTAGAGACTGTTATAAGTAGGGGCCCTAAAGAACATTGTGATCTGCAATGAGGAGATGGCCCTGGGCTTCAGGTGGGAATCAGAAGTTAATGGGGGAGAATTCCTTATTCACATGACAATTCTGACAACACGAGTCTCCACTAGTACAAATCATAATTCCACTGTTCATTCCCATATGTGGGCTCCGTAAAGGATAGCTAACAGACGTAGGTCCATCACATCCTTAAAGAAGAACTGTCTGCTTATTACCTGTTTATTGTTTTTTTTTTTTAAATAAAATAATTTAAATAAAAAAATATCAATCTTTGGCAATTAAAATAAATAAATAAATAAAAATCAGTCATTAACAAATTATGTCTACTTTTTACTACAGTGAAATGATTGCAACTGTTTTCTAATTTTCTCCGTAACAGCACATGGTGAAGCCAAGAGAACATTATATATCAGATTACAGCTCGGGGAGCAGGTGGATGGTGACATAGACATAGATCCTTTGTTAAGGTGCTCCTGTAAATGTAGTTGCTTGTTCTATTCAGCGTGTTATTACAGCCACCTGTTTGCATGCACTCCTGATGTGCAATGATGTATACATTACAAGAAGGAACAGCTGATGTTCAGGCACTTCTGTTATTGTCATTGAACAAGAGGCCTCTGCTTTTCTTCGGTGTTTGAGTAAACGTATTTGTTTACACAGACCTCATTCACTGTGCTTCAGTTTTGAGACACTGCAGTTTGTCACCTGCCAGTTCCCGGATTGCTGATATGGCCATGTGTCAAGCTGTCTTCAAAACCAACAGCTTGAACGTTGACATGGCCAGACTCTTCTAAGCATCAGAAAAATAATTATGGTGGCTAATTGTAATTCAACTGCTGGGTTTATTTGTTAAAATTAGTAAGATTAGTTACTATTTTGGGTTTCTCAATGCAATGCAGCACCAAATGTTTGGCAAATTCACTACAGGCCGTTGCATCAGGTTTCCTGAGTACTTGTGACTTCTGCTCTTGCTCACTTTTATAGTGATTAAGGTTCACCTAGCACAGAGGATAAATCTCTGTATCTCTTCTATCTAGTGGCATGAACAGCTTAATAGTTTCAAAATGTAACATTATATATCTATAGCCATAAAGGTAAATATTGTACTCTGGTCTCAATTCTATCTTTCTCTACCAGCTATTGCTTCTTCTGGAGGTTGGTTGTGACAGATGGCTTTTCCTCTTTTTGTGCCAGTAAACAAACAGATGCCACGACGCAGAGATCAGACACCTTCTCCTTCTTACCAGCGCATAGGGATTTATACTAACTGCGGAACAATTACTATACCTTCTCAAGGGACAGGAGTTTATGATGAGCCAGTTGGAATCATGTTTTTCACAAGGTACCCCATACCATACATATTACCTTCTTATTATATATATATATATATATATATATGAAATAAACTATGTTTTAGATTATACATTTTGTGAAGAATTGTCCTCAAACGTTCTTTTTGATATGTTTGTGCTGTTGACCTTTTTAGCACTGGGGCACTGAAACAGGATGCAATTTTGTCCTAGACATAATCTTTTAGCTGATAAGAAAGTTTTATCCCATCTGCTACTTGGTGCAAAACTTGAAACCATATTTGGTTGTTGGCCTTGTCTTATTTTCTTTTTATGTATTCCAGTTCAGGGTAAATACTTACTATGGCAGGAGATCTTTCCTGCGCATATGTTTTAGATTCTGGATTTGAATACAACTAAACATGTAAAAAAAAATATGTTAACATGCACATTGCTGCTTTACAGTATCTATTACTTAGCTTAAATGGGACATTTTTTTAATTTTAGCCAAATCCATTACTAAATAATTGAATTCAATATAAAGTAGTTGCTCACACATGTTCCAAGGAATCATACATCACCATTTGTTCTGGCATTTAAGAGATACACAGAGTAAGTGTATTCCTATAAGCCTGATGATAGTCTGTACTTTAATCGCAAATTCTTCTAAACCCTCACAGCTGTTGCCAGGTCTCCTTGCACTTAGCAGCCCCGATAGTTCAATAGCGTCACTCAATGAAGACACAATTTGGCATACACCACCAAAATAAAAGGAACAGTTGCTCGGTACAGCTGTTGGTTTGAAAGGTTAACTGATGTAGCTATATGACTTCAATACATTACTGAACTTCTGCAAATACCACATGGGGGTGACTGACTTCTAGGAATAAAATAAAATAACGAAAGTCGACAAAATTAAAACAAAGATTTTTACACAAGAAAGAGTAATAAATTCAAATATACACTAGTTTGTTTCCAAATGTTAACCTAAAGGATGAAAACTTCAGGTCTTACCGTATTACCCCATGAAATACCCGTAGTATGATATTCCTTGATATATGCTTGCAGCTCACTCCAAATGGTTAAGTACGACTTGACCCAATCCACATGGTGAGCATCACTATACAAACAAAAAGCATAAGCCTCAGTATTCTGATGCAACTGGGCTAAAAGAACCAACAGATGGCACCATGGTTAGTTGTGTAGGGACTGGCATTTCTGCTTATTCTGTTAAGCAACACTTATGACATTATCCTTTCAATTCTAGCCGCGGGGCTTGGAATATTAAATTCCAAGTTCAATTTTGAGTAGCTTTAGAGAAGAAGAGTTAGAATTATGTGTAATTTCAGTGGAGAGTTAAAGTAGATGTTGAAGGTAAAATACATACCCTTCTCTGATATCAGAGCCCAAGCAGAAGTACACAGTTATGCCTAGGAGGGCTTCTTGATAGTGGTAAGGGTTTGTCTAGAGAAATTAATTACTGTTCACACTGCTACAGGACAAACTGATCTCCCGATTGTGCATAACTACTGTTGATATAAAGAGCTGCATCAAGTAGAGAAAAGTTTTGTTGAACCAGTATCTGCTATTTCCAAAGAAGACATAAATATATAATATGAAGTATACACGGGGCAGGTGGAATATAAATGAATATCATCAATCAATGAGAAAACCCCTCAAATGAAGCTGCAGGTCATATACTGTGAAATGTGAGTTGGCACATGTGTTTAAATCATGTTAATTCATACATGCATTTATAGCTGTATTTTTGCATTACCTTAGCTACCCCCTCAGCAAAGCACAGTGAGTCCTTTAGTCTCATATATTAATATTATCTTTGCTTTATATAGCGCCAACAATTTACGCAGCGCTTCTTACAATACAAGTATTCAAAGGGTATGACAAGATGAGAACGGACAAACTGGGGAATGGGGTTTGGACAAATATAAGGAATATAAGGCACAGAGAAAGGGTGAGAGGTAGTGTGGAGGTTGTATCAGTGACAGGGAAGTTCTAGCAACTAAGATGGTGCAGCTTTTCTGAAGAAGTGGGTTTTGAGATTTTTCTTGAATGTTGGGAGGGATATAATTGAGTTTTCACACCTTTGCCACTCTTTAGTTCATATTAGTACTTTTCTAACAAAAAGCTCAGGATTTTATTTTTCATAGTGCAATTTACAATACAGCAGAGCTGTCCATTTGACATTAGAGTAAATAGTAGAAAAAGGATGGAAGCAGGCAAACAGCACTTACGTGGTTTTATAATCTTTTAATACCCGGTTGGTATAAAAGGTGGCAGCATCAGCCATCTCCTTGACATAGGGACCTGGTTTGGGGGCCTAAAGGTAAATCATGATTAGCCTTCTCATGAGATTCAACATTTTCCAAATTACAAAAACTGGCATAAAAACAGATGTGTGCTACAGGAAAAATATATCTATTCAAAGTTAAGGTTATCTCATTTTTTTGTACACAGTGATGTCCACTATGACTGGTGTTACATTTATCTTCTAGGTATGCCTTACGATGGCCCTAGTTTTCCAAAGAGCTGAAAAACAAGCAGTAAACAACATTTTCAAATATTTAGCTTACCATTGCAATCCACCCAAGGGCCGGAATACTTTCACTGATAGCTGAAAGGTGGTTAAACATTTTGCTTCCTCGATTCTTCTCTCTAAATGTCTGGATTTCAAGGATTCTTTCAGATATGGGCTTCAAGATCAAGGTTTCTTCAGCCTATAGAGAAAACATAAATACATAAATTAATGTTACATACCCACACAATGTATTCTTTAGAATGTGCAGTTGGAAGAAGTACTATATGTATAGAATATGTATATTTAATCATGAGAGAAGTGACTTGTATTACTATGTCCCACTAGCGTTGATAAGTATTTCGGTACAAACTAAAATGTTGCCATTAGAGAAAATAATGCACAAGGATTAGCTTTCCAGAGGTAACAGAGTCTACTGTCCTGTGTTCAAGTAATGTGAAATCAGGCGCCCTAAACCAGGGTCATGGGCTTGCTCATAGTGCACCTTTTGAAGAAGTTCTTCACTGCATAGATAATTGATAGAACATGTGACAAAATCAATTAAAGAACTTTAAGAAAAATCTATTTTGAAATCTTTTTTGCTGATTTATTTGACAAAATTTCATTCCTGTGGATGTTTCACATAATTCTGCACCATTGTGTGCAGAATTGAATAAGCAAGCATCATTTAATCAGTTTCCAAATGTAAATGTAATAAAAATATCAGTAATTAAAGATTGACCGTAATGCACATTAGTATAGAGGTTCGCTTGAATGATAATCAACTGGCAAGATGTATTTTGATTGAAATCTTTTCTGTTTTCACATCTGTATGCCTCCTGACCAGAATCTCTAATTATGGACAGTACTAAAAAGCTGTAAAATCACGTTTGTTTAAAAAAATGTTTTAAAGAACTCTAGCCTCAGCATAAATTAATTTTGCGACGTAGTCTTTAGTGTGAATCAGGATGTGTCTGTGTTGGTATGTATACAAAACTACAATGCTCTTTTGGAAAATACTGAAACAATTTCACACTTTTCTTCAGTTAATATAGCTAGCGTTATTAGTGTTATTAAAGCAGACATTAATAATAATAAAAAAACATACTTGATTTTACTCTCTATAGTATCAGGAAATGACTGTAGTACACAATTTGTGCTAGGGGTTTCCAAAACTTAAAATCTTTTAAATGCTCTAATGACTGCAATGTTATGACCGGCAATTTATTTTACAAGGATTTTTCATCCTTCTAGCATAAATTCACTTGCACTCGGTACGATTCTCTGTGTATAAGATTAACTAAAAGGGGGGGAGAACAACTTTTGGAGTGAAGAATCAGTTGGGGGCAATAAATCAGTTTGTGTCTAATGTCCCACCGATCCATTTAAAAGGAGTTTATTTGCAAGTTTAACTATGTTAAGGTCTGCCTGCTTTTTAAAGAAATCAAAACGACATACTATTTTGGTATTGTTGTCATTTTGATAAAGACCAAACCCGCTGAAAAGGTGGTGAATTTGGCCTGGAGCCATAGAAACGGAAAGAAAAGCAGTATTTACAGCAGAAGTTATACACTTTAACCCTCACCACTCTTTCCCATGCATGGGGATACAGGAAAGATCCAAAATCCTTCTACGTACATCATTTATTTACAGATGCACAGGCAGAAAGGGTTTACTTTTTCTTAGTGGTTATTTCCCAGATGGCTGTCTTGTAATTTTATTCAACGGTGTTCATTGAGGAAGGTATTTATGGTTATTTATTTTATACCACATGAAGCCAACATTTCTTCCCCATCATTTAGGCTCAATGACATGCCATTGGAATAGAACCGCAAGAGAGTCTTAATCATAGGAAATAAATCCAACTAACAAATTTCCTTGTCCTTTATTATGCTATTCACCAGATCATACAACGGACACAGGCGGCTACTGCAGAAGCTCCAAAACCGATATTAGCCTCTGTTTGTTTCAGCTTCCAGCGTACCTAAATTCATTAATCAAAGTTGCTTATAATTTGTACTTTCTGCTTTTCAGATGGTGTAAATGTTCTGGAGATATTTTGTTTCAAAAGTTACCCTTTAGGAGTCTTAGAATAGTGGCAGAAATTGGCAGAATGAGCATATCTAATCAATTTCCTGCCCTGAAGTTATATCCCTCACTGACCTTTACAAAGGCTTTATGAACCAATAATCAGCAAATTATCATGGAGGGACAAACAATGGGGACCATGCAGATACTTTGAGAATGTTTAGAACTGCTCTATTGGTATAGCCATAATGTAGGTTTTAAACGCATATATTAGATTTTTTATTTTAACTTGTAAACACCATTATATGGGTTTATTGTGTACTGAACTGTCAATGCTAGGATTCAGGGGAAAACAGGTGATATATTACTAAAAATATCTTCAGATTCTGCTATAGTTATATGCACATACCAGATAAATGTTTTTTTTGTCTGTAAAACTCCATGTAGGGATATTTCTGTTAAGAGTGAGATAAACTGAAGAGGGTCTTTATCCTCAACTACATTCACTTAGGAGTGAGTGGAAAATAATAGCTCCCATGCCCCACTATTATCACTATTATCAGGTATATCACTAGCAGACTCTGTAGCACAGTATAATTAAGGACACAAATGACCCATATGTGACTATCAGTGATTGATAGTGAAGTGGTAATTTGGCTGATTAATGACACTACCCAGCTGCTGGTCTCTGTCTTCTGTTGGCTTGCACCTGCTTCCTAGTGTGATGGTTAAAGCCTTACCAGCGTGTCCCCAATCCTAAACCAAGACAGCATGTTAATAAAGGTTACATGTTTCTGCTAATGTATTGGACACATTGAGGTCAAATTTACTCTAGAAGCTTTTGTAACTTTTTTTTCATTATACTTCATGTTCCAGTTATTTATGGAGAAGGAAACCACCGAGACACATGCACTAAACACATAGACCAGCTTGCTTGTGTCATGGAATCTTTTCATTAAGACAAACCAAGTGCAAATCAGATACATTTGTTAGAGCAGTTGCTAAGTTCATAAATCAAAACTCTGCAGGGAATACCAGGCTGAGGATAGACACGTGCTGACTTCTTGTGAGTTCAACTGCTTGTGGTAGTGGATTTGCTAAATTTGGATCCTATTTATTTCCCCGAGTTCATGTCATCCAGTAGCACAGGTGACCATTCTCAGGTTGGAAAAGCTTGAGCAACAGCTTTTAGGCCTTCTTAACAAGGCTTAACAAGGACTACTTTCTACATCATTATGCATTTACAAATTAAAGATATTCACCTATATAACACAAACCAGAACCAGAAGTTCTTTTGGCTGCTGGGACAGAGTCAGAGGTCCCTCCAAGACCAGATGTCACATCAGCCTCTGGAAGCAAAACGAAGCAAAAAAGAGGGGCGAGGGCATTGCTGCTGGGTGGCTTAAATTCACAACACTACCTTGCAGAACTTGGAGGCGTCTTCCCCTCTTTTCCAGTGGAAATTATGGCCTTGTTACAAACAGATTTCCCAGACCTGAGTACATGCATGTGAAGGCTTATAGCAGAGTATGAAAACCTGATGTGATCTGTGCATAGGAAATTTGGGGTTGTTAACAGCTAAAAGTGAGATACTACTGGCACCACAGAATATGTACAGCATCATGATCAATGTTTTATACGTGGCATATTCACAATTATGTACTGTTTATTTAGCACTTCATCTTTTTACCAAAAGTTATATTACATTTCTGACTTTGAATTATATATCTAAAAAGTTGAAAACAAACATTAACTAATTGCAATGCAACATTTTCCTTATTAATGTTTCCACACGGTGCATATACACACTTGTTAAGATACTATACAAACTCCACTGTTTCATTTCTATGAGATGTACTCATCATTAGGATTAGGGTAGACCAAATTCTGATAGTCTTACTTAATGTTACCATGAGTGAAGAGGCAGCCATGAAGCAGAAGATCTATAAGATTATGGTACAAACATTATAATGCTTGCAATAAACATGAAAAAATGGTATTAGGGATTTAGTAATAAAGAGCATTTCTGGTACAAAGTATGAAAAGTGGTCTTATTTCCATAGCAACTAGTGGAATATAGAATCAATTAGTGAGATGATTCTAGGGAGATAAGATCAACTTTGCACTACAACTACACTATATAAACTAAACTAGAACTAGACTTCTACTTTGTTTTTTTCAAATGTATCTTTTTATCTATTTATTTTTAACTGATTGAAATATGTTAAGAGTGTGTCTGATTTTTTCAGATGGCTTAATAATTTACATTTGCGATTGTTAGTATCCCATTATTTTGTGTATGCTACATAGTTTTGTAGGATGCATTTTTGTATGAAAGAACATGCTTGTTGCAGAATCGAGTAAAGGGAACATTGAGAATTCTTATTATTAAGTAAGGACTGAGAACTACTTAGTAGGGCAAGTAAAGCTATATAAATATCATTTATTTTTGGAGTATATAACATTTAATAAAAATGTAGTATTAGTATATTAAACATTGAGTGATTGAGAAGAAAAGAGAGAAAGGGAAAAAGAAAAATCTTTGTAAGAGAAGATGAACAAGACGAGATGGAAACACCTCTAGCATGTCTGTGGCATGTGTTATACAAATTGACTTGTCATTTGAGACAGGATACAGTTCCTTAAGATTACTTTAGGATCCCTTGCATAAACACTTCTGTTTTATTGCAGAGTTCCTTAAGGATTTTTGTTTTAATATATCTGAAGTAAAGCATGACATAAGTGCTACTTTCCTTGATGGCTATCTGAAAATATCCATTCATCTGGTATGTATTAACCCATTCTGGATGTAAAACCCAATTGAAGGCAATACCAGACCATCGACCAAAAATGATTCAGAAAAAAAATTTATTTCGTTTTTTGTACATCCATTTATAGAAATCAGATTTAGTTTTCTGCCCTTTCGGTTTGGATGAAATTAGGAGGGTTTTTTTCAAATTTGGAAATGTCTCTCTACCTTCTCTGCCGCCTCTACTGTGTCCCTATCTCCTTTTCCCCAGCTCCACTTCTTGTCTTGTCGCTTCTTGATCTTTGCCACTTCTATCTTCCGTTTCTTTCTTCTTTCTTGGTCTGCTTCGCCCCTCTGCACACAAGCTTTCCCCAGATCCCATCAGATATTCTCCCTCATCCGCAAATTTCAAAAGCTCTCTGAAAACCCACCCTCAGCCAGCATCCTAATCAAGCCATCTGAACAACCAACCTCTACAGATCAACCTGACCCGACCAACGCATCCCTATCCATGAATGAAAAAAATGAATGTAATATAAGTACTCCAAGAGGTCAGAATAATGTAGATGGATTTGCGGAGGTGCTGAAACACTTCTCTTGCTATGCGGACCTGTCTACGAGGAGTAGTGATGACATCTAAGAATCTATAGTCTTTAAGTATCGAGTCAATGTTCTTATGGAAAGAGTTCTTGGCTCAGTTACTAGTGCCTTTAAAGGGCATTCTGATTTAATAATATTGCTACACACAGAAATATTTAGCTTTCTAATGATTTCTATTTTTTTGTTACTTTCAGGCCTTGTACAATGTGTATGCTGTATTCAGCTTTCATCAGAAAAAGATGATATTATTTGTTAAGCTTTTTTTCCCAGCTAATACCAGGATTCCCGTCAACCCTGAAGAAACACACTGGCTTAGAGCAGAAGCTCTAACAAGACAAAAGAGAGAATCAATGTTACTGCACGTCACCAAAGGGTTAGGTACAAGATGTTTTTGTAGATAATCACAGCTGCAGTATCTGATATTAAACACTCTGCCCCTCTGTCAGAATTAATTATGTCAGCTTGAAAATCTAACATTCTTTCAGGTACAATGCCAAGATCTAGTTTTTTTATTTAGTATTTTTTTAATAAAGGAATCCAACCTGTTCTGGGTGGTCTGCGTTCCAAAAACAGACTTCATTTAGATGGCAGAAGGTATGGTTAATGAAGTGACAACACGTACGGAGTAATCGTTCAAACTCCAAGTCATCTGTACACTTTTAAAAATGAAATCTGTTGTCAGGGCTATGGAGCAACAAATAAAATGTTTGACTTTATACACACATATATGTATTAGCAATGCATCATGAGAGGCCATGAATAAAATGTTTTCAGTAGACTTATTTTGCTTAAAAAAATGTTTATGAAAAATTAAATGACGCCCACCATACGTACGAGTTTCTCCTAAACATAGTTTTAGGACAATGGGTGGTCCCTAAACCCATTGAAAACAATGCATTTTGTGCCTGTACATGTATGGGCTTTGTCATTAAGGAGTTAAAGACATAGATTAATTTTCTTTTTTTTCAAAGGGATTTTTTTTTAACAAAATATAAATTCTGTGACATATGTATAATTACTTTGTGTTTGTGGTTTGCTTTGTTATCCAGCTCCTATCTACTAAACAAACATACTATCTTCTTATGATACCATATTGTGGTCAACAATAGAATGTCTCAATTCAAATCAACTTAAATGTGTAACTTATATATACAAGAAATAAATTAGCATACTGAGGACTTCATCACCACTGCAATGAAGATTCAGGTCAGTTCAAGGCTTGAGTTTGGAATGCAACCAATGCTACCGTGTCCCATGACATATAGTTACATAGTTACATATTTATATAGGCTGAAAAAAGACATGTGTCCATCAAGTTCAGCCTTTCCTATATCTGTTAATTTGTTGCTGTTGATCCAAAAGAAGGCAAAAAAACCCCGGTTTCGCTCTTTCCAATTTTGCACTAACCAGGGAAAAAAATTCCTTCTTGACCCCAAAATGGCAATCGGATTTCTTCTTGGATCAATAAGCTGTTTCCCCATAATTAAAGATTATATCCCCGAATATTATGATTTTCCAGGTATCCATCCAGTTGCAGTTTAAACGTCTGTACAGACTCCGATAAAACTACCTCTGCATGCAGAGAATTCCACATCCTTATTGTCCTTAATGTAAAAACCCTTTCCTCTGCCTTAGACTAAATCTCCTTTCTTGCAGTCTAAACGCATGACCACGTGTCCTATGCATAGTCCTGTTTATGAACAGATTTCCACACAATGGTTTGTATTGGCCCCGAATATATTTATATAATATTATCATATCCCCTCTGAGGCGACATTTTTCTAAACTAAACAGATTTAAATTAGTTAACCTTTCTTCATAACTATAGTGCTCCATTCCTTTTATTAATTTTGTAGCCCGCCTCTGCACCCTTTCTAGTGCTATGATATCCTTCTTTAGAATAGGTGCCCAAAATTGCACAGCATATTCAAGGTGCGGCCTTACCATTGATTTATACAGAGGCAAAATTATATTTTTATCCCGCGACTTGATGCCCCTTTTTATACATGACAATACCTTACTGGCCTTAGCAACCGCAGACTGACATTGCACATTGTTGCCTAGTTTGTTGTCTATAACAATTCCCAAATCCTTCTCATTTGTCGTTACCCCTAATTCACTACCGTTTAGGGTGTAGGTTGGTTGTGCATTCGCTATCTCGAAGTGCATAACTTTACATTTATCTACATTGAATTTCATCTGCCATTTGTGTGCCCAGTCCCCCAGTCTATCTAGATCCCTCTGCAGCACTGTAATATCCTGCTCGCCCTGTATAACTTTACCTAGTTTAGTGTCATCTGCAAACACAGAAACATGACTTTCAATGCCTACTGCCAGGTCATTTATAAATATGTTGAATAAAATTGGTCCCAGAACAGAACCCTGAGGGACATGACTGCATACAATGGTGACCAGTTCTCTTTAGTAGTACGATACATTACCGTATACAACATTTAAAAAAATGAATGAGAATTCCACTTTAAGATACATTAAATGTAGTGCATTATTAGCATACTATAACAATAATCAAATGCAATTATCAGCTAATGATTAAATCCCATGGTTACCACTCAAAAACTCAAAATAGTGAAGAACTGTGCAAACATACAAATTAGGAACATTTTTATAATAACATTTTGTTGTCTAATTTGCACAGGCACACACACACACACACATATATATATATATATATATCTATATCGATATCTATCTATATATATATATATTTATATATATACAATATATGGCTACTAAAATATTGAATGCTTTATAGAATAAAAATATCGGGAACAAAGAATCTAAACATGTATAGTTTGGAGGAGAGAAGAGAGAGGTGTTGTGATATAAAACATTTTAATACAGGTACACAGAGTTATTTAACACATTTCAAGAGGGAAATATATTTCAAAAGAGGGGAAAAATGAGGACAAGGGATCAAAGCCTTTGGGTAGAGGGTCAAAGGCTTAGATGTAATGTAAGGAAGTTTAACCTGACTGACAGAGCGGTACGTAAAGTGGAAGGGGTAGATGTTAATACAATAAGGGAATTTAAACACGCATGGGATATGTATAAAAGCTTTCCTGATTATAAGAGGACCAGGATCTGAGTTTTACAACACAACAAGATTCCTATCTGGTTGTTTATGGGTAGTATGCTAAACCCCTGGCACTCATTGTACTGAGCACCAATCTATTCTGGTCCATATTTCTAGATCGAAAAAGCATTCTATGATTCACTGTCACGCTGCAGCAATACTTGTTGATCACACACCGTTATATAGCACTTTTTTCTCCGGTGAGCACATCATGTAAAGCCTTATACTGCTAACAGTAATAAAACACAAGGTTACTGGCAGGTCACACACGGATCTAAAAAAACTCTCATATCTTTTCATTATTCCTTCTATTTATAAAACCATTTCATTACAGGGCAGCAGGCTAATCATTCTGTTAGACCATTTAATATTAAAATGTACTAAAAAGGAATGTCTGTCCTTAACAATCCTTAATTGCAAGACCCAGAGATTCCGAGTTGTCTTGCACACCAGACAGCCACTAGTGGGTACACATAAACATTTATATCAGGTAGGAAAGCCATCTGACTGTTCCCATCGCTCACACAAATATAGAACATGACCATAAAAAGTAACAGAACAGGCCCTCTGCACGGTAATTTATTACAGTGTCTGTAAGATCGGTATGCCAACTGGAGTCATATTCCCAGCGCAGCCTCAGTTCATGCGGGATGTAGTGTGTGCAAACTGGGTGGGGGGCTGGAAAGATGTGTATTACAAACTTCATCGTACATATCAGGTCCTGGATTCTGTATATTCCCACCAACGAAAAAACAACATTTCTAATAAAAGGATATTAGTACACACAACACGACACTTTTACAAAACGCACAATACAGGAAAAGAAACAAAGCTGTAATCGAACAAATACATTCTCCAAGAAATAAAATATTATAGAATATAACAAAAGCAAACATTTTAATAAAGTACTAATGTTTCTAATGTGTCTCCAATATAGCAACTATGATAAATTGTTCCAAATTTTTTTTCATTTGTGTTAAGTGATGACATTCAGTTTGTAATAACCAAAACTGGATTAAGTTACATTTATTTATTTAGCGCCAGCAGATTCTATAGCGCTGTATCAACAGGGGACAGTGAAAATATTGAACAAATTTAATTTAAAATGACAACAACATATTAAAATATACTGATACAGGAGGAAAAGAGGGCCTTGCTCTTGCAAGCTTACAATCTATTGTATTCATCTAGTTCAGATACAAGGTCAGAAGTTCCTTTTTCAGATTTAATTGGCTCATTTGAGTTTATAGTATCATTAAGTCGAGAAAACACTGAATATTAATATATGCTTGCTTTTATTGCATAGTTCCCAAATGTCCCTATTTGGCAGGGATTCCTTTGTCTTGCTTTCCTCCTCTGAAATATTCATACTGTTTGGGGAGTGTGACAGTATTACAGTGTTCTGCAGCCCTAAAAGTTACAATAATGTGTATAGGAACCACACAAAATGTGTTTCTAAATTAAATTGTGTAAATGGGTCAGGGGCAGGTGGCAGATCCCTGCAGGAAAAAAACTGGGAAGGTGCGGGAGCCCTGGCTGTGTGAGATGGGGGTTTGCAATCAGGAGCTTGGGTGGAAGTTCAGGAGTCAGACAAGAAGCACCAAAAGGACCTATAGTGCAATAATTGAAATGATTTATTTTACTGTACTATTCATTTCTAGTACTGATCTGATTCAGTGTGAAACACTCTAATTGTATGCTCTACTTGATAATAGCTCTGTATGACAATAGCCTTGACATATAGATGGACCATTGCTTAGGGAATTTCAGCAAATATGGGCTTTAGAAACAGACCCCATTACATGCTAACAAGTGTATTATGTGTCAGTAAATTACTGGAATCAGCAAAACTCTTCACTAACAAAGGTGTTTAGATTCCCTCTCTAACACAATCAACTTCCTGACCTTCCCTTAGCAATTGAAAGTGTAAATGCCAATAATGATCAATCTCCCCAGATGACCCTCAGTTCAAAAGGTTTATTGAATATGAGTTCCATTTCAGATGCCTGGTAAACATTCTAAGTTGTTCTAACACTTACAATATATATGTGCTGAATATTCTAAAGTATTCTGAAGTATATTGCCTAATGGACATTGTCATTTATTCTGACGTTTACTGCATCCATGCTATACTAGGTGAACATTCTAAATGTGCTAAACATTAAAAATCAATCAGAGGTCCACTGCATATATGTGGTGAACAATCACATTTATTCCTACATTTGCTGAATTTACCTGGTGAACAATAATTTAGCAATAGATTATACTGTATCCCTTGCTTTCTCAAGTAGTTGAATTATAATTTTATGCATTAGAACAGCCTTCTCTAGTGGGAAAGGAAGATTAGAAATAATTAAAATGTGAATGAAAACATAAAAATACAATATAAAAATAATAATTATTATTATTTTGCAGCATCAAAATGGAAAGTCACCTTTGGCATTAAAATGACAGCAGTAGAGCAAATCCTCTCAGTCTCCTGTCTGCTGTCTATGAATCTCTGCAAAGCTGCTGTGCCTTAGTTGTGACTCAATGGTTCATTCATAGCTTTACATTGCTAAAGCAAACAGTCTAGACAGCTGAATGACAGAATTACTTCTCTCTGGCATTAGCAGATATGCTGTCATCTTCATTTGCTTTTCTCATCCCTGTGCATTTTGATAAACTAATTGTTAACTTTCCTGTTTTGATTCGGCACAGACAGTGTGGATTTAGACATTAGGTACAGGCAGAACCCAACAATATCACTGTGATGTGTATATATATATATATATATATATATATATATTTATTTATTTTTTCCATAGTGGTGCAGGCTGGCGCAGCTATAGCTTATTGTGGTTATGCTACTGTGTAAACTCAAACACAATGTCCCGAAATGCTAAAACCATAAAATCATTCAACTGAAACCATCAGGTAATCTAGGGCACTGCCTAGAACGTATTTGATTTTTTACAGCAAGAGAAAATGAGTTGATCAGGCAAGATAATTTTTTCCTATATGATCGGAGGCCGTAATGTAAAAGCCTTTAAATGCGTAAAGGTTCATGGACTGGATATGTTGATGCTGCAGACTATAACATGATATATAATGTAAGAATTAGCAGTTCTCCTTCACAACATTGTTCTTATGGTCACCACAATCTGCGGCTGCAGTCTCCTACCGTGTAATGGCTTAGACTTTTCTCCCTTGCCCTATGAGATGGACAACATTTGGCATGACAGCTCGGATGAGACCATTCTGAAGTCTGCGGCCAAGTTACTATACTCTCTTTTTTTATGTAACTAGATATTGGTTTTTTTATACATATAACAAATGTTGTGGATCTACCGTATCTTACTCCAAAAATTGTCACAACTATTGTTCCCTCTATGATGGGAATCTTGAGGGCACAGCAATTTTTTTTTATTTTTTTTTATTTTTTTATTATTTGTATCTCCTCTATTACATGTTTTGCTCGATATGGATCTATAGCTTGTTGTATGTATATTGTGTACTACATGCATTTGTGGATGCGCTTGTCCAAAATATCTCAAATTAAACAAGCAGAAGTATTCATAACGGACTGAGTTTCTTCTACAACAGCTTCTTAAAATTGTACATTTTGTGCTGGATTGAACTGGCATATATATGTTTGTCGACGATAAAGAATATTGTAATTTCTTTCCTACATTTTCCTACAAACATGGCTATAATATTAATAGACACAAACACATTTAGGTATCAACTGAAAATAATACACTCCTTTTAAAAGGTATTTAATGACACAAAAACAAAGTATCACATAGGGAGGGAAGAACCAGTAATACCATTGCGTGATATAAATGTAGTTACTACAGGCCTCAGACTGAATTTTTTAACAGTATTAAACATAAACACAAGATTTTATTGCTGTAATGAAATCTTATTTCCATCCCAACTTCCATGCCTAATCACTGACTAAATAGGACAACCACAAAGGAAATGTATTTCAATTTATAAATGATATAAATCACATATTATTGTCACATCATTTAAATAAATACTAAATATAAAAATGCTATCAAAATCAGTTAAAGTTTTTGTGAGAAGTCAAGGGTTTGTTAATTCACTTACAAATTACAGGGTAGCTAATAAGCAAGACAGCCCCTTTCTCCTAATTATTAATTAATATTAATTAGCATTATTTTTGTATGGTGCTTTGCAATAATATATTGCACAAAGTAAAAAGTTGCAGCCTCTTATGTAGTTTTTTATATTTTGTGCTTTATATGATTTCTACTTACTTTGATATGCTTGTATGCCTGTAAAATTATATATATATATATATATATATATGTTTAAATTTCCAATGTGTAAATAAAGAACTACTTTACCTTTGGAGGTTTCTGATGCTGGGCTGCATAAAGCAAGAAAGCTCTTTCTGCCTTGAAGGCTTTTTCCACAAGCGAGGCCTGAAAAGTATGACAATAATTTTATATTTGGATAATTGGTAACTCATTTTTGCAGTTTTATAGTTTGAGGTTCAGTGATAGCCTATAGAGTTCTCTATGTGGCCTACTTTTCTGGCTGTACAAAAGTCAGCGCAAGATAAAGACACTTTGTGTCCGCTACACTACTGTTAGTCTATGCTACAAAATGTGTATAAGTCCCAATAAAAGTATAATACCTAACATTTCACAAATACTAATCACTATCAAAGTGCAGTACTTAGGTGTCACATACAATATAGACGATAACAGTGCAATATTTAACAAGTGATACACCATTGCATTACAAAAAGTTACAATAAATCACTTAATGCACTTAAAAAGTGCGTATAGAGCATACGCATACACATTTAGTATACTGTCCCAAGAACTTTGTTTTACACACACTTTAAGAACTTTTTAGTAGCAGAAACGCAGGGAACTTTTCTTATGTTCATTTACACTCAGTAAATTCTATGGCAGGCAAGTTTAGTACAGTAAGGGGATTTAAAAAAGGATAGGGTAGGCATAGGCGATCCTGAATCTTAGCAAAAAAGGGCCGATCAAGCTTTGAGGCTTTACAGCATGAAAAATAATGGCAGACTAATTGGCAGACTAATTGGGCTGAATGCTGTCAAATTCTATGTTTCCATGTTTAAGCTACTTCTGCTTACTTAGCTTACAACCCTTATTATTTTAGAAAAACGTTAACACAAAAAGTGATCGCTTTATGTCCTACTGATAATGTCCTCATTAGAACGAGATTAAGAAAGCAACTATAAAGAAATAGTTGATGTATGAGAAAAATCTATCCAATAAGCATAAAAGTGTAAAATACTTATTATCTACTGCAGCATCAGCACTGCATTCACGATGAAATATTTTGGGACATCTAAATTCAAGATACCAATCATATCGCCAATAAATTAATTACAAGTTTATTCCCAAGTCATAGAAATAAACTAATATAGTCATACAAATATAATACAACAAATTGTATTTAAAGAAGGCCATGGAAATATCTACATAGGGCAGAGGCTCTGGCACTCCATACATACTTGGCTAAAATCCCTCCAGCAAGAGTGACCGATTGGTTATTGGTGGATTATTTAAAGCCAGTTCGATGTACAAAACTATGGAGGTCTAGATATTCTACGTATCAACAGTCATTACGAGACACTGGTCATGGTCATGTGGTATGGCACTATACATTAATTTGTACACTGTACAACCTAAAAGTATATTTAATTCACTTTGAATTTGAATTAATTAGCCATTAAGATGATAATTTGGCGAACTAAACAGTTCACTGCAGGCCATAAAAACTTTCAGTGGGTTCTACGAGGTGTTCCTGTTAGTTCTGATAAACACCAGAACAGCTACTGGTTCACAGATGAAAAACATAAAAGTAAATTGTCAAGAATATTATTGTTCAGAGCATTAATGCCCAATATATAAATTGTCCTACCTCAGAGAAGGATTGGGCATGGGACATTTAGTGACTGAGCATACCCAGGTCCACTGGCAAGATGATGAGATCATCATTTATTAAATTTCATTTTTTAACTTGATTTATTATATTTCTATGAAGGGACATCACTGAAACACACACCATAATCATACTTTTTATTTATTTTTGAATATTACTTCATGTCGGTTGGCCTGTCCTAAGAAAAGAGTCATCACCTTTACAAGCTTACAACAATCTGGTTATTCCTGTACCTGTGCCTATAAAGTGGTTGCATTGCTTTGGTGCACATAGACAAGATCCTTTTAGGTTAAGACCAAGTTAAGATTTGTATAAATGGGGTTATGAATGGACACCTGGTGCCCTTGTGGCCTGAATATTAAAATCAGCTTGTGGTTTTCTGTAAGTACAATGAGGATGATTTGTATGAAGAAAAATAATTGGATATAATGCTGTTTTTCTATACAATGGTTTATACAGTTTTCACCATTGTTCTCAGTCCATAATGTCATCCCAGGAGGTTCTTTCTGTTTAATAAGGCTGGTCGTGCTTAGTAGGATGGATGATGTTTAACAGAACAAAGAGTAGCAAGCTGGATTTTGGGTTCCATTGTTTACATTTCTGCTGACTGCAAGCTAGTAATTGACTCTTCTATATTCCAGTTCAGCAGATCTTAAGCTCTGTGTGACATAACTACTGGTCAGAGGAGAGAAACAGAAAGCAAGGCAATCCTTAACCCCACTTGTGTCATAAAGCACCATAACAGAGTAAGCGCATCATTTAGCAAACACATCTTTCCCCACTCAGCACAACCTCAGCTGCTTTAATGCATTACTTGATGAGGTAGATAGAGCCAGTCTACATACAGGTCTGTTCGTGACAGCATGTAACCTGGTATGGGTGTACCAGAGACATAAAACCAAAGACCCCCCCCCCGATTTTTTTTATCATGTAGAATAAAATGCACATTGACATCTGAAGTGCTATAGACTGAGACATTAGAATTCCATACCAACAAATGTTTGTCAGCCATAGAAGTATTAAATATATGTACCAGTGTGCAAAACTGATCTTAAAAAGGAATTTTTTTCTCCCCAAAAAAGCAAATTCTATTTGAACTCACTGATTCGCTAAACATGATGAAGGGACATATCTGTAAGGTCAAATTTACAAGGTGACATTTATGAAAATAACATATATACAGGGCCGAATAAGTTCTCAGATATACTGGCCCTTCATATTGTTGAATAACTTGAAGCTGGTGAATTCAAACCACTGCTCTCATTCAAACTCCCAATGTAGCAGACAATCATTATAGGAAGCTTTAGCGGTTAAAATGTGTTTGGAATTCTTCGACTATTTTCTGACATTTTAAGGTTTTCTTGCTAGGGTGCTTGAATCTTTTTCCAGATGAAGTAGGTTGAATATTCTCACCGATACAAGTTCCTTGAGAGAGTCCACATTTAAAGCCATGGGCATTGGGACAATTTTGCGATATAAGTACAAAATATATAAATTGGCTTTGTATTTTCTTGACCCTATGGCCCCTTACAGCTGTGGAAGAAAATGTAACCAACATTGGTGGTCTTTCAGGAAGAACAGGTATGTAGCACATTACAACACAACAGGTGTTTTCTGAAAAAAGCCCTGCAAGCTGTTTGTGACAGCAGATGCTGGGCCAAACACACATTATTCTTTCATTTGCTGGGAAGGGAGGTAGTTAGAGAATGTGCCACATGTTAGCACGGATGTGTAAAGCGCATTTAAATGTACCTTAAAGATATAGAGAGTAAACTGTAGGTGACAAAGTAGTGTGGTAGCACCTGGCTGTTAAAAAAGGAAGAGTTGGAACATCATGCTGTTTTTTTCCTACAATGGATCCCAAAGTTAGCATTTTATTGCTTTTAGAAGATTTATTGAGGGCCACCCACATGGGTGCAAAAATAGCACACAATAATATAAAAGCTGTGCATTCTGCTTGGTTTGGTAGTAGTCTGATAGTGTGACAACCCTTGAGAACAATATCAAAACCTAGTACGCTATTGATCTTGGAGCTAAATTACATGGGTGATTTGTCACAACACTTAAACGGCAAATTAATCCAAGCATAACGTACCAGGAGGAAAAGTTTACATACCTTCCAATATTTCAAATGACACAAGAGTGATGCTTTTATTTAAAGGAGTTTGGTGAGATGTGGAGTTACCATGACTTTTAATGTGAACTTTTAAGAGTTGTTTGTGTAACTCTATAATAATAAGAATACATTATTTAATACATTTTATTTATTTAGTAGAATTTCCAAACAAGTTTTCATACATACCCTGGAACTTTCTGAGCCCCTAGAAAAGAGGTCCATAAGGGGAGAAAAGAGGGGCAGATGATCACTTGAGAGGTATGACTTATTATTCCTGTGTCCGATATATTTGCATATTGTTTGAAAAGCCTTCTTTCATTTTTGCATTCTTGACCACTTGGTTTGTGTCACTTTTATCCAATCGCTATCAGCATGTAAATGCTGCATGTAAAGTGCATTTGTAAAGATAAAGTATGTAATGTATTTTATTTACCAATTTAAATATATATTTTCATAAATACACAGGACACACTTTCAGCTTCTGGGAAAAAAGGGACATTAGAGAGGACACCAAAGTAAGATTTCTCCCTTCTAGAAGGGAACCGAGTAAGCGTCATTGGGTTCATTGATCTTAACTCTCAGTATGCAAAATATTCATTTAATTAAAGTTTTTTTGTTGATTTCACATCCTTTTTATGTGTGTCACATATTTATTGGCTATAATTACCATTGTTGTTAAATCAAAATGTATTGTGACGCATGATATTTTGATGTTATAAGACTGCGATGGATCACAATCACAGGCTTTTCTGATCTTAATCCATCCACAGTGGGCATGTAGATTACCACAGAACACCCCACATACAAAAGAACAATAATGGATCTTTTAAAAAAGTATATTATTTTTGTAGGATATTGGCAGCCAAGGTTCTGGCTTGCTGTGGTTCGACTACCATGAACGGCAGAAGCGGAACTCTCCAACAACTGCTCTGACCATGCAGAAAGCGGAAAATTTTGAATCATAAAGCTTTATTCATCCATCAGTACAGAATACTGAACGAGGGAGGGGATAAACATGCATGATGCGTTTTGTGCCAACAATGAACTTAATCGTAGACATGATTAATACCACTTGTACTACTTACATGTGTCTCTACATCACCACCAAGGACCTTGCTATTCTTTAGATATTCTTCCAAGGGCCCTTTTAGCAGAGCATCAAAAGCTTCCACAAATGGAGCTACATCTGCAAAATATATAAAAACAATGATTTATGAAATCTGACATTTTCTTAAAAATGATGTATGTAATATGATGGGGTTACACATAACAGAATTAAAGGGAAGATTTTTCTACATTTGGTAGGAAAGAAGCTGTCTCTTCCTGACCCAGCAATGTCACCCCCCTCCCCCCCATACAGACATAACAACCCCAGTAATATGATTGTAATATCTCCCCAACCAGCCAATGATCAAGTAGGGGAAGGGGTAATACGATCAGATTATCCATCACTGACTTTGTGTAAGTCATACATCCCAAAGGTTGGCCTTTACTGAGTGCTCCAAGCTCTCAGTGGAGGCTGAGGTGTCCACATTTTCCCCAAGATTTACATTAGATAAACCCTTTAAGCATTCTCTAGACCCACTCTATTTACCATAAAATCTTGGGTATAATACACACAATTTACCACCTTTCAAGAGCCCAGAAAAGGAGGTTATGTTTTGTACCTGAGTAATCGTTCCATGAGAGCCATGGTGAATCATTAACCCCTTCAATTCGGCTTTAAAGGGTTAACAATTGTGACTTCAGTCCCCATAGACTTGTGGGGACTGAGTCACAATGAATGCTGTGCTCCTATGAAGTTAATAATAATAATAATAATAATAATAATAAATCTTCCAGTTTAGCTGCTGTCTGTTACAATCATCGATCAGCCCATCATCAACCAGCGACTGAATCTAGTGGGTGTCTTTTATACAAAAGCACTTACCGTATTGGCTCGGATATAGGCCGCCCCCGTATATAGGCCGCACCCTAGAAGTTTGGTGCTTTTTTAAAGAAAAAGTTTTTTCTTTAAAAAAGCACCAAAAAACATGCTGCCACTCTGTCTCCCCCCCCCCCGAGATATGCTGCCACTCTGTCCTCCCCCCCCGAGATATGCTGCCACTGTCCTCCCCCCCGAGATATGCTGCCACTGTCCCCCCCCCCCGAGATATGCTGCCACTGTCCTCCTCCCCCCTCGAGATATGCTGCCACTGTCCTCCTCCTCCCACCCCGAGATATGCTGCCACTCTGCCCCCCCCGACTTACCAGAGGAGACTCCCGGGTGTCTTGTGGGGCCGGCGGAGGACATCTACGCAATACGCGTACACAACTTCCGGTGCCGGCACTCAGCTGATGTGCCGGCACCGGAAGTTGTATACGCGTATTGCGTAGATGTCCCCCGCCGGCCCCGCAAGACATCCGGGAGTCTCCTCTGGTAAGTCTTGGGGGCAGAGGTAAAACTCATCGTGCGGACAGTCACTGGCTGCGGCGATGCAGGTAAACAACCTCCGCAGCCGGTGACCATCCGCACGATGCGCTTAGACAACCTCCCTTGCCGGCACCACCCCCGTGGAAAGTGCTGGCAGGGGAGGCTGTCTGAGCGTATCGGGGAGTAGGATGCAGGTCCCCTGCACCGCTGCGGGGGATCTGTATCCTAACCCTGACCGTCGGGCGCTAGACCCCGAATATAGGCCGCACCCCCACTTTAAAGATTTAAAGTGGGGGGAAAAAGTGCGGCCTATATTCGAGCCAATACGGTATTTTTTTCCCTACAAAATTAAGTGTAAAGTTATACCTGTGTATCATCCACAGATGCATATTATATCCAAGATTTTACGGTAAGGAAATATCAGTAATTGGAAATTGAACCATTGTATAAATCATATTGTATATATGTATATATCATCTGGATAAATTCTACTTTTTAAATATAGCTTAGGAACAGGTAACAATATTAGGGAACAGCAAAACAAAGTTTCAATACTGAAGCATATAATGAAACAAGCTTTTTCAACATTTCTGATTTATCTGAAATGGCAACTGCCAGTGCTATGAAATTCGGTTTACACTATTATAAAAGAAAACGTCAAAGCTATTTTCTTCCATTTTTCCAGACCTATTGCATTCCAGGATTGCAACATACAGGGCCGACCTTAGGGGTGTGCGACCTGTGCGACCGCACAGGGCGCCATGGTAGCAGGGGCGCCTGCCCGGGACTTAAATTAAAACATCGGTTTTTTTTTAAACCCGATGCTTTAATCTAAGTTCCAGGCAGGGGCGCCGAGCGGTTGCTCGTGAAGTTCTCAGCAACCGCTCGACGCCCCTCACTCTCCGTGACTCCGTCGCGGTGCCGGCATCTCATGAAATGCCGGCACCGCGGCAGAGCGAGAAGACGGATGCCTCCCGCTCTCACCGCAGGACTCCGGCAACAAGGTAAGTGAGGGGGGGTGTAGTTTGAAGGGGCAGAGGGGGGGGTGTAGTTTGAAGGGGCAGAGGGGGGGGTGTAGTTTGAAGGGGCAGAGGGGGGGTGTAGTTTGAAGGGGCAGAGGGGGGTGTAGTTTGAAGGGGCAGAGGGGGGGTGTAGTTTGAAGGGGCAGGGGCGGTGTAGTTTGAAGGGGCAGAGGGGAGGGGTAGTTTGAGGGGGGTAGTTTGAAGGGGCAGAGGGGGTAGTTTGAAGGGGCAGAGGGGGTAGTGAAGGGGGGGCGCCAGAGGAGTAGTCCGCACAGGGCGCCACAACGCCTAAGGCCGGCTCTGGCAACATACCTCCATTGATCCCATTAACGATGTTACTGTCTGTTAAGGTAGAGGGGTAAGACTTTGACAGGGCTGCTTCAAGACGAAGGACGGCGTTCTCTAGTCTGTCCATCAATCCTTGTACAGCTGCCATCCTAAAAAATACAGAAAACGTGCAATAACTTTTTTAATGCTTCAAAATCAGATATTTACTTTATAATTACCAGTACACATTTGGCCCTCCTTACTGAGGAGCGGTCGCTATGACAGCTTTCAGCATAGCTAAATTCATTCATTATAAACAAGTTATAGCTATTTTATACATTAACTCGATTGACTTTTTAGCATATAGACCACTTTGTGTGTTCAGATCACAATCATTCACAAAAACACTGATTGCATTCTTCAGTCAACTACATCTTTGATTAAATCAGAAGAACTACATTGTTGGATAATGTCAGAGCTGATATTTTCTGAGAAAAGGGTCTCCACCAAAATGATTTCTATATCTTAAAAAAGATAACATTGTTGGTTTACTATACCCTTTAAACTTAAAAAAAATGTTTTTTTTAGTTTCTAATTTATACATTTGGTTCTATGAATAAATGGTGTGTGACTACAAAGAAGAAACATACTAAATGTATTATATTGTCATAAACATTAACTGTCTACAGATCCTTGAAGATAACCATCATTGTCAGCTATGTCTTTTTTTTACATAAAATATTTAGTAGAGTTTTACATAAATTGAGGTGAGACGAAATCTCACCAGCCGAACTGTACCAGAAGAACCCTTTAGGGTGGCCCACAAGGAGTAATATGCTACACGTCCATCGAAACGTGTGTGCTCACAAAAAATAAATTGGTTCCATTATTTCTTTGAAAAACTATTTTAAATCTACATTGTTATAAAAATGTCTTATAAGATATTCACTTATTTATAAAACACTGTTATATGGATTTCGTTCAGTAGTGGGACTCTGCAGTCCCATAACCATAACCACTGCTTTACTCTGTATGTAAAAAAACAGATCAAAAGAACATTATGGCACCTTGTCACCCTGTAAGATTGTTCCAGAGGCTTTTCGTTGTCTACTCTGAGACATATATAACATTAACAATATGTAGAAACTGTGTTATTAGCTTAGTTCAAAGATTAAATAGAAACATCTGTAAGAACTGCTGCCCCCTGAGCAGGTTTCCAGAACAGTGCCCCATTATTTCCATAGTTAATTTTATTGATGCACCAAGCCTCCCAAGTCTCCCTCCTTAGGAAAGACAATCCCTCTTTAAAAACCAAATTTCTCTGTCCCTCTTTTCTCCATGATGTCCCTTGTGAGCTTAGAATGTTTGCTTTGTCTCAGTATATCGTTTTTTTCTCTAATTCTGACTCTGGCCTCGCTTGAACTGCTCCCTGTTGTCTCATTTAAGTACATTCCCACCCGGCTTCACTATATGGACTGACCCTCTAGTACTGATCCTTTTCTTGCTTGAATTTCTTCCTGTTGTCTCCTTCAAGTGCTGTTGCATCTGGCTTTACTATTTGGACTGAGTCTCTGGGTTTTACCCTAGCCTGCGTTGACAAGCTTCCTATTGTTTCCTTCAAGTAACATCTCCCTCGTCTGCCTTATTTGGACTGACTCCCTGGTTCTCACCTCAGCTTTGGCTTAACCGACTTCCTATTGTCTTCACCCTCCGGCTCCTTTCCGTATAAGTTTCACCCTTGGTTTCTTCTGCTACTTGCATTTAATAATTCTCCTGTCTTCATGTATCCTGAGGACCTGCACCTTCAACTTCCCAAGCTCTGCCTATCCTTAGGTGACAGTCGTCATTACCGCTGCCTCCTTGGGGTAGTGCCTCAGACTATTCTACTAGAGACTCCATCCTCCAATCTCGGACTTTGTGTAAGTCCACAACAGTTACATAAATGCAACAGCACCCAAAGTTCCATAAAAAGTCTTGTTCGTTGTGCCGCCTCCTAGCTATAGACCGCTAACTGCCCCTCTTTGGCTATTTCAGATGTTGGGATATTTGCCCTTACCCTCCTCGTACTACTCCGCACCCCCGATAGTATAAGGGTGCCCCCTTAATACATGAATAGAATGTGTCAGATATGTGAATGTTAAACTGAACCATCCTACATCTCGTGTAAGCATTTGCAGAATATATCTGTTGCATCTAGACGGTTTTCCTATGGAGGAATAAATCCATTCTGAATCGTTTTAGGCTGTCTTTGTTCTGTCTTTGTTGAAGGATAATTAAATGTGCATCATGAAATCTTAACATGCAAAAAAAAATTTAATGATATACTTCCCAAGACTCCCTTTTTAATTACAGAGTGTTTGCATTTCAAATTTATTTTTAACTCACTTCTGACATTTAGAAAGGAACGGGGAGCGATTATCAGCTTTAAATGAAGTTCTGTGGTTTCTTTCTGCATTTGGCTTCTTAATCAACTTACATTTATGACTGTGTTCAGTCTATCCAGCATCATATGCATCTGTGCTAAGTTATAACCTAGGTTCAGTATGGCAGAAAATAATTGGTGATTAGTCTTTAAATGAACTCCTTTGATGCAATTTATAAAATCCAAAAGTGGGTAACATTACCACATTTACTGCTGGTTATACCTATGATACATAGGTATGTATGTCTGTAGAACACTGCAATGCACTCAAACTTACTAATCATTCTCCCCACCAGGGTATCACACCAACACCAACAAAGCTACAGTGGGGTAAATGTGATGGAAAACCCCTCCACTTAAAATTAAGGGGGTAGCAGAGGCATTATTAAACACTAGTCTACACCAACCAAAAAATCGTGTAGTGCTGCCACAACTGAAAGGGGTTCTGTGTAGATGGGTGCAAAGAAGGTTAATAATGGTCAACTTGGACGACTTGGAGCAAATGTCCGTTGTACTAGACAGCTTTTAAATAGAAGTGCAAAAGTCAGATCACCCCTCATGGACAGCTATTGATGCTGTTTTGAAGGCCACCAAATATTGATTTGATTTAGATTTTTCTAGAGTAACACTTTGAGTTTTGTTTAATTATAAAAATAAACTTAACATATATATACATATATATACATACATACAGTAGAAGTTAAGCTTAGGATATCTTAAGGTAAAGGTTGTGTTACAGGTAATCATGTTATTATGGTTAAAAGCTCGCCCCCCCCTTAGTAAATGTATCCACTATGACGGTATATGATTATACATAAAGCCCTTACAGGTGATGGTATACAACATATTGCAGGGTAGGCACAAAAAAGATACTAAAATTACCTAAAACATTTAAACATATACTTCTCCATTTATGCCACCCCTTTAAATATATACAATACTGTATGTTTGTCACTAAAGAGGGGAGAGAAAAGGAGATTTTTTGGGAGAGTTCTGGTTCAGCTCATTCGACTCACTGTGAATCATGAAAGTTTAACTCCAGTGAGCTTCTGCTTTGCCCTGTATAATGTAAAATTAATTAGAAAGATGTCCTCAAAGTCTCCCTACACACAAAATGAAGCATTTTACAGGGAAAGCTAAACGCTGGAGAAACTAGTGTTGGCTCTTCATGCTGAACAGTTAAAGAGTGAATACCACAACTCTCTCGTTAGTGAATAAGCCCTTTTGTCAGTAGACACTCTACACTAGAGAAAGATAATTTAGATTTTGCTTTTACAAAGGGAGGTAAGGGAGGAGGGAGGAATAACACAAAATTTTGGGTTCCCCTGCGAGCAGTGTTGAGCCTCCCACTCCTTGTATTTATCCTTCTTTGGACATGAGTGCTCATTACCTCTGAATATGACGTTCCACATTTGTGAAAGCAGAACTCAATTAGGTGCAGTTACATTATGGGGCTAAAAAACCAGTTACATGGTAACAAACACCTTGCAATGCTTGGCAATACATGATCACAACATTCATTAGCAGAAGATGTCATTAGTACCAGAATCAAGGAATCCACATGTGCACCAGGAAGCCTTTAGGGACACCACTAACACCTGGGGGGCTCCTTACTCTGCAGGAGCCTTTATTGTGTGCACGAAGGGAGGATTAGAGTGCCACAGCGAATGGCAAACGTAATTATTCTGAGGCCATTTTGAAACCCACATATCTTTCATACATCACTGTAACAGTTAAGGCAAAGGGATAGCCTTTAGGGTTAATAATGACAAATAACACACGAGGATAACACAGCTTTGGTGACCAAAAACTGATTTCAGACACAAATGTATGCCCATGTGCCCAGTGCTCACTGGTCTGTTTTATCATTTAAATGATTATCTATCTTTAACTGAAAATATGAGAGCTGAACAGCAAAGACTGTGTAAAACCAAGTCTAACTGAAATCGCCTAATACACTAAAAAACGTGCATGTTTAATAAAAGAAAGCTAGTATGCTTGCTTTCCTCCTTCTCTACTCTTTTGTCTGCAAGCTGTCATTTCTCCTGTGCTACACGAACATATTCCTTAGGGGGACTGCTATAATTTATGTGTCAATCATAGTTTATGCTGCATTCACAGCATCACTTCTGCACTGCCTGTACTATTCATTTCCATATTCCATTAAATGCAATCTCCTTTGCTAAAGTGGTCTCCAAACCCTACAATTATATACCGATTCAGCTGAGTCTTACGCAATCATTCCACATATGGTGGGTTGTATGCAAAAATGCTAGCCATAGGTTGTTAGCCCAAATTGCACTGCACACTCTATTTAGATAGATAGATAGATAGATAGATAGATAGATACACAGTATATACAGCATATGATAGAGAGAAAGGGAGAGATAGAGGGATTAAACCATGTGCATACATTTGTTTCTCCCCTCTCCGAAGAGGCAAGCGGGCATGACAAAGATGATTCTCATGATAAACTGACATCTAAGTATTTGGAGTATATATTATGTTTTTTGACAAGTCACAAAAATTACCCATATGCTAGGTTTTTGTATAAATTAGGTGAAAATTCACATTTGTTTCTGAATTATTTTTCTGTGAATACCAACTTAAATCTGTGGGGAGACTTTAAAAATATGCTATACAGCAGCATATGAGCGATCAGTACCCACACGTATGCAGATGTATGCGTTAATTTGGTTTTTTGTGTACCCCGGTGAAGAAGCAGTCTGACAGAGGGTCATGACTATTAAGCCTTTTTTAGAGGTTTTTCCTTTTCCAAATAAGGAATACAAGGTGAAAGACAACAGTAGATTAGTCAGTTTTGTTAAAAAGCGGGGGACATTACATTTTCACACTAAAAGGACAAGGTGTTTGTAGACTGTCTGGCATAACTAAGCTGTTTCAACAACCTGAACCAAAACCCTTCAGTAAATCCCCATCACCATAGATGGATATCATTTTGCAGCAATAATTCAGAAGGCTTTAGGGCATATACATGAAATCCACACATTCCAACTCATGTACAAAATTTGCCAGCACAGGACAATTCTTAAAAAAAGAACTGGTTTTATGTATCTCAAATTGAAGAACTATTCTCTTTATACAATCAGATTATATTTACAGTATGTGTTTTGATTCAAATACATCTAGGCTTGAAGTGTCATATTTGTGTATTTGCCAGTTGTACAGTGTTGTGGTATTTGTTGGTGCTTTATTAATACACTAGTGTCCAAAGTCTATGTATAAATTTTGATTTTGGTGCAAAGTTTGAAAAATGGTCTTATCATCATTGGAACCAAATAAAGGATCCTTCTGATTAGACTATTCCATCAGTTCCTATGGCATTAAGACCACATTTAAATTTTGCATGAAACTTGTGATATTGTATATGTCCCCACTGTCTGGCTGATCATTTAGCGATAAGAATCACTGCAGGAGGAGACCTATAAACACAATATTTTCTATAACTGGAAAAAGCCCAGGCACCCAGCCCTGACTCTCTTAGTCAGAACCAAAAAGCTCTGGAATGTACTACAGAGTTCAAGCCCAACATAATAACAGGAACCCTTTATCTTCCAAAATATTAAACTATGGGGCCCCCATTAATACCGTATTTGCCAGAATATAGGCCGCACCCCCCCCCCCCACTGTAAGTCTTTAAAGTGGGGATGCGGCCTATAATCGGGGTTTAGAGCAGGGATACGCAACTCGTATAGCCCGACGCCCAGGACATGCAGAGTGGCATATCTGGGGGGGGGCAGACTGGTATTTCTAGGGGGCATAAAGCATAATGGGGGGCAGAGTGGCATATCTGGGGGCAGAGCGGAATATCTATAAGTAAGGTGCATTATGAATTGAAGGGGACCTTAAAATGGTATTGGTTTTCCAAATTTCTGTTTATATAAAACATATGCTGACCAACTGCATAATAGATACCAAAAATGATAAAATACATGTATTCCAATGGGCCCTGACGAAGCTCATTGCACGAAACGTAGGTTGGGGTTGGTACGTTTGGACTTGGCACCATTCATCACCAGGCTTTTTGCTGTTTTCAGCCTTTCTTCTAGGTTGGTTAGTAACTTGAGCACTGATGTACCATTGCTGTATGTTATTTAATTTGTTCCTTTTCACTTTATCGCTGTGGTCATCCTTGTGTTTCTTTTTTGTGCCTTCATATACATATGTATTTCCATCCTAGTTCCTGTAGTTCCTGTAGTGCCCTTGTTCATAGGTACCTTCCTATATGTGTCTTGGTGCAGAGATGCTTTTATATTATATATATTTTTGATATGTATTTAAATCATATTGTTTAATAAAGATTTACTTTGTATATACCTTTTTTCCCTTACGTGCTCTCCTTGCAATAGGTTTTGGTGTTTATATATGTACAGTGCACGTACCTCTACCATTATTGGTAGTTTGTTCGTTTTTGGTGATTATTATTCCTGTGTATTAGGTAAAATACTGTGTTACCATTCCACTAATGTGTATTTTTTCTTTAAAAAAAAAAATGTTTTCTTTAAAATAGCACCAAACTTTTAGGGTGCGGCCTATAATCGAGCCAATACGGTATATTAATCATATGGCTTTAAAATCAAAAGCAGACAGTGACAGGTTTGGTTTGGCACAGTCCTCATCTCTGGAAGAGAGGTTTTAAATATGTTCTTTAGAGAATCCATAGACTGCATGCTTCATGACATAACATGGCCTAGTAGAGGTCAATCCTAAATACAGAAACAACTTCCCCCAAAAAGATCAACTTAGAGGAAACGTGTATCTACACCATTCACCCCAAGCTGAGCTCTGGTGATCTTAATGAAATCTAAGGGGACTCAGGAGAACTAGGTAGGGGTGGAAACTGAGTAGACTGGTACATGGAAATTTCCGGGCTTAGTGAACAAACCAGAAAACACAGTCCAGCTCCAATACCCCAGACATTTCTCCTACACACATACACATTGCATGCATCTTCAGGTTTTCAGGAAGTATAAAATGGGTTAAAAAATAAAATAAACCACAACATTTCCCAACTCTCCCCATTGGAGTTGATTTTCTAGTGATGTCTCTTGAAGAACATAAAATTATATATAACAAATACAATACAACATGGACTTACTTACAATAATCAAATCTATTAAAAGGTTTTCATTTTTAAATTAAACAAATTATCAGAATATTAACTTATTGTCTTCAAAGCACCAGGACTATCATTTTATCCAGGACATAGATATACAACAAGAAATCTGCCTTTATGTACGCACTATAGACAAAGTCCGGTCTGTCAACCCCAGTATTGATATTCTAAGGCCAAGATGCACAAGGCCAAGTCTTTCCAATAACAGAATGTTCCATAGCTACTATGAATGCTATACACCAAGATCCTTCCAACTTGAACAGGCTCCATAAAAGTAATGTAAACTTCATAAGAGGGCTCTCTCTCACCGTAGTGTATCTAGGTCTAAAAATTCCGATAACTTTGTCCAGTTTTACACACATTTCAGTCTCACAGACAATGTCTTGCCTTCGGTCTTCACTTGGAGATTGAATCTGTACACAGAGGCCACTGAATTCAGTATGTATTATCTGACCCTGCATTATTCATTGAGGCATGAACATTGCTCCCCTTACAGCTCTTGGAAGAATGTATTCTTCACACACATTATGTAAAGAATGCATGGCTCTGTTTACTGGCGTTTAAATAAACTAAAAGGAACATTCCCTCCAAGGTTAAATGGGATGCAGCAGATATTTCAAAATATATATATGGCTTTACCATAAAATGACTCCATAAAACAGATAAAATAATATTGCCACTTTCTGCTTCGCAATATGCAAGATTTACAGACTAGTTGTAATGGTTATCATCTGTTGTCAAATTCTATGTTGATATACAAGCAATAATGTTTCATCCATTGAAACCACAATTAGAATATGTGATAAAGCAATTTACTGAACTGTACACAACCATAACTATTTAGAAATGTAGCTTTTAAACAAAAAGAGATTGTTTAACACAGGAATCAGCATCTACATGATCAGGGCCGGCCCGACAATGGAGCCAAGTGGGGCAACCGCCCCAGGCGGCACTTTTGAAGCACTTTTTTTTTTTAAAAAAAGCGAAAGAGAGAAAGGGGCGCCGAGTGGTTTTCGCTTACCAAGCTGTCAGTACTCGCTCGGCGCCCCTCTCTCCTCTGCGGCGAGTCTCCCTGTTCGGTCTCAGTAATCAGAAGATTTCCGGCGCTCAGCATTACAAGCCGGCACCGAGACCGAACAGGGAGACTCGCCGCAGGACTGCTGAAAGGTAAGTACAAGGGGGGGGGGGGGGGGGGGGGGGAGGAAGGGTAGCTAATGGGGGGGGCAGCAGGGACGGCATTTTAAAATTCGCCCCAGGCGGCATTTTGCCTTGGGCCGGCCCTGTACATGATAACACAGACCAGAACATGTGTCCAATCACAAAGTCGAGATCCTACAACTTATCCACATATCTAATGCTGTCACTGGCAGAACACACTACCATTTGTCTACTAATCTCAGTTCCCAGTACATGGACAGGAAATTATAACATGCTAATCTAAGATCCACTAGCTCTTATTTATACAATAATCATCTAAAGCAACACTACATTTGCCGCATTTACCAAAAACAACCCACAGGTTTCATATGAATGTTTTTGTGACCTCATCACTTTCTATCCTTTTCCTTAACCCCTATACTGATGTCCGTGTCTTACTTAGATGTTTTGTGGTTAGTATTGCTTTGGACTTGATAAAGGGTGGTTAATAGTCTTGGAGGCTAATAATGGAATCTAGAACTGCACGCAACGCCCCCCTCCCATTTTCGGGCCACTGATTGGCTGCTTCAAGCACCCAATCAGTAACAGGAAAGTGTTCTCAATTAAATGAATGGGAGCACTTTCTGCCAATGTGCATGGGGTTCTTTAAGCCCCCAGAAGTATTGTTGAGCCAGAGCTGGAGGTGAGATGCAGTGTCACTTTCCTCTAGAATTCTAGAACATGGATGGTGACCAGCTAAATATTCAACATATCAACTTAAACTTAATGTATAAGAGCTATCATGTACCATGTTCAGTTTCTCAGAGAGTTCTATCCCATGTTACAGTGTTCAAGGTTACTTTACTGAGTACTAATAGTCCATCTTGATCTTGAAGTTTCAACGCCTTGAGGTTGTGTGAAAGATATGTTGAAGTCTAAGAGGTCACCATAGAAACCTGTGTAATTATTGCTCCACTATGAGAACTTTCCACATAAATTCTTATTATAAACATAGCCCATTGAATGAAACATTCAAATTGTGTTTAAACTGTGTAAACAAACATAGCAAATGTTACTTCTCAGAAACATAAATAATCTAATTATGTATCACCCAGGATATCAATTCTAAAAATAAACTATCCATTCTGTAGGTTCTCAAAAAAAAAGAGAAAGAAAAAGCTATTAAGATATCTGGTAGTGAATAAATAAAGTACCGTATTATTTGGAACAAAATCAAGCCATGATCCCTTTGTGCTATGGATTACTGTATGATTTCATTACATTACATAGAGAGCCCCATCATCACATCATTATAAAAAGCTATATACACATGGCTCATCATACCAAAAATAAATACCAGGCCACACACATGAGAGCAGAGGGAGGGAGTGGGTGGATCACTGGAAACAAAGTAATATCAAAGGGTGATCTAAAGTGATCTGTCACCATCCTTAAGATGTCCCTCTGCAATCTAACATACCATTATGATCAGTCACACAGGTTCATGTGCTCTCATTCGACATTGTGATTCTACATTCAGCCCCCAAAAACCCTTCCCCTCCCTAATTCTACCCAATACACAAACCCCATGCTTTGAGAGGCTGATATTACCTGCTTCCTTGTGTTGAGAGTGACACAGATCCAGTAATATAATTGCAAAGGAAAAAGACTGATGCAGAAAAAAAAAAGATGAAGGAGAAAGGCTGAGCAATCACACACACACAGGCTGCTGCTGCTCAATTCCTATGTGTCAGTCATAAAAGAGAGAGGTGGCTCTGGTTTCCGGGATCTCCAAATATAGAGAGGTCTTCTGAAGGATGGAGACGGATGGGAGACGGAAGGGAGACGGAAGAAGGGGTGGGGAGAATGAGAAGGGGATTGAGGGAGATGGACAGAGGCAGCTTGTTACAGAAAGAGCTGTGGCTGCTGCCCCTGCGAGCTGCTGCTGTCTCTGCACTCAGTGTAGCAGTCAGTTGTGAGCAGGTGGGGAGGCAAGCAGAGGCTGGGGCAGTCCACATGCCAAGGAAAGCAATACTGGCACAGCCAGCAAGGCCCTCAAACTACTCAGATTATGGAAAAAGAAGCATAGGGGGAAACTGGTACATGCTTAATGCACAGCATTGATATAATTGTGATCCTTATAATGAGAGCTTGTCAGTATTGTCATCAATGCATACACACCACCTTTCCCAGGAAGACCCCAATACTTAAAAATGCTCATATATATACAAAACATATAACACCAGTACCGATGAAGCCCTTTCGTCCAGAACCATGTTGCCAAATCTTGTAATATTTTTTTTATTGGACTAACACTATTTTGTAATGAGAATCTTTTGAGGGTCTTCAAAAGCATTTGTGACCAGCAAAGTAAAACTCACAGGTTACATTTCACAGGTACATGCCCTGATGCTGGGGGTTGAACCAACAGGGCAGATAATACACAGAGACAGAAAACTTAGCAGGTTCATAAACAGGCATCTGTCCTATAGACTGCAAAGATAGGGGAGAGTGGGAAGGGTGAGAATGTAAATTTGACAGCCATGACTCAAGGGCACTTTACCAAAATGTCCTTTAACCTGTCCTTGATTCATTGCTGTCAACTTTACATGCTCAACCTTCCCACTCTCCCCTATCTTTGCAGTCTATAGGACTGAAGCCTATTTATGACCTTCCTAAGTCTTCTGTCTCTGTGCATTATCTGCCCTGTTGTTTTAACCCCTGTTTCCAACAACCCCTCCAGTATCAGTATATGCACTTGTAAGTCTTAAAATGTGTTTTACTTTGCTGGTCAGAAATGCTTTTGACTTGATAAAGGGAAGACTCCCAAGTGCTTGTCATTACAAAGTACTTTTGATCCAATAAAAAAGGTATATGCCTAACATGCCTACTCCTAACTACATCCAGAACCCTGCAATACAGAAAACTACTCATATATTTAAACACGACAGTGCCATACTTTCCCAGTATTCCCAATTACAGAAAAGTGCATCAATATTGGCCCCAAATAACCCTCTATTCTAATAAATGCTTACACATATATAACAAATATACACGTGCAAGGAAAGAAGACCAGTGTAGCACAACAGTGTCAGTAAGTGGTCAGGATCATCAGCAGACTCTTCTTCCATTATTAAATTACATTTTTAGCTCTCTTGTGACTGTTGTGTTTGTCCACAGAGGGACTGAGCTGCTAAGTGCGCCCTTGACACTTAGTTAATACATACAGTAGCTACATCCTCAGCACCACCAATAGTTTTCTTCCAATTCCTCTGTGTCAGCCACTTTAAGATGAATTGAATAAGAATCGTCATTGAATATTCTTATTCGGTTAATGTGAAATAAAATTGTATTATTTTCTAATAAACAATTAAATAGTACTACCTGATGAATGATCAGTGGCTTAAAGTATCACTGATAAGTGATCATTTTCACTGCTCAATGTCAGTTGCCTTAACTTCTCACTTACAAGTGATTATTATTAGGTAAAATTATTAACCTAGCAAATTCCTATGTGATCACTGAACAGTCTCACAGATGAATAGCTAGTGACCTAATCTGATCGTCATCCCTATCGCTAACACTATACAGTAACTGCAACCTAACCATATCTAACAATACCTCTATCCACTAACAGTATCCCAGCCCTACCCCTTACGCTATCCCCTAAGCCTTAACCTAACTGCTAGATTTAATCACTAAACTGTTTATGTAATAAGTATTTGCACTTTACTTTTTTTTTTTGAGGCACCAAAAGAAACATTTCCACCAATCACAGTTTAGTGACAGACACTAAAAACTTTTTTTTTTTTTTAAATGCCCCAAGACCAAGGGAAGAAGCTCCATCAAAAAATATGCCAGGAGTTCAAGAAAAAGGGAAAAGACTCCAATATGTAGCTTTCATTCTGATATGTGCAAGAAACATGTAAAGATTGGATACTGAAGTTTTTTCTCCTGTGTTCAAGTTCTATATATTGTTGTGATGGTCTACTTGAAAGGTAACTGTAGTGCAGCGTGCAACATCCACCCAAAAAAACATGCCTGACATATAAAAAGGTACAAGAAACCCCCCAAAACTCTGTGTCCCCATTTATGTTTCTTATGGGTTACACAGAAAGGTTAGTGGGGTGTCTTTGAAATACTCAGGTGGTGTGTTCTCAGGGAACATATAGTTTGTTGGTGTTATTTTGTGTTTTTGGAGTAGTTTTGATATATGGGACCTCTACTGTCCCTTAAGTAACATATAGACCTAGCAAGGTGATACGTCAAAAGTCCAAGTTTGAAATCTAATGCACATGTTCCAATGTTTACCATGTATGTGGGATATTGTTCTTGCATATATCCTGAGAAAAAAAATCTACTGAAATACAGTAATAAAAATGACATTTACTGCAATGTATCGCACAGACTGGTGCTTAAATGGTTACATAAAAAAATGTTAAAATGCCCCAGTAGAATACTTTGGATTGCAAACTTTCAAAAAAGATATACTTTGGTTCAGCACTTTTTCTAGCGACTATAAGGGCCCATCTGCTCATATATCATATTTTTATAAAATCTAGTTTGGAAGCAGTGATGCACATGTAATTACAAATATAGATGAAAATACCAGGTATATGTGGTATTTCCAAAATATACTTTTTTTTTTTTTATTTTATAGATATTTTATCTATGTATATTTGTATAGGTGAATATGTGAAAACTATGTGTGTGTGGGGGTTTCTTATATGTTTTTAAACTAAATGTTTATATATAACTAATTATGAATTCAAAATAAACCCCTATGTGTCTTGAAAAAAAAACCAATATGTCAGGGCACTCGGTGCCGGATCAGGTAGGAGTCTCAATTCAGGGGCAGGTTCAGAAAATGGATGTAGGCCGGCTGATGTGTCCAGTTCAGGGCTGTGCGCTACTTTAGCTTTAGATTTTCTATTAGGCGCCATCTTTAGGTGTTCAGAGAGAGCAGGAGAAAAACAGGCAGGAAACTGGAAGCCCACGGGCAGGGCAGACGGCTGGGAAGCCCACGGGCAGGGCAGGCGGCTGGGAAGCCCACGGGCAGGGCAGGCGGCTGGGAAGCCCACGGGCAGGGCAGGCGGCTGGGAAGCCCACGGGCAGGGCAGGCGGCTGGGAAGCCCACGGGCAGGGCACGCGGCTAGACAGCTCTCTTGCAGGGCACACGGCTGGAAGCCCACTTGCGGGGCACACGGCTGGTTCTGGAACAAGGCAGGTACTGGAACAAGGCAGGTAATGGAACACGCCGGGGTCTGGTACACAAAACTGGATCGTTGACATAGCCAAGAGTCATACACAGGAGACAGCTCAAATGCAGCAAAGCAGTAGCTCAGTATACGGGGCCAGGAACACAATGCTCTAGCAATGAGGCTAGGCTGATGCCTGGTTTATATTAAGCCTTAATTGACCAAACGAGGGGCAGGTGTTTCAAGAGCATCAGGGAACAGCATGGTCCAAGGAGAGGCAGAAGGACACTGCAGTCCAAGATCCACCTGGTGGAGTAGCGGAGAGGTGATAAACCCAGAATCCACAGGGTTGCAGGTTCGCATCCTGGTGGTGCCTGACATAACCCCTCCCTTAAAGGCTGGCCTCTGGACAGCCTCTTGTTTCAGATTTGTTACTTTTTGTGGCCTTGTGTCTGGGCACAAAGGGCCTGCTCAAAAATAGCCTGGTCTTTCCTCCGTATGATGGTCCCATTGGAGGCCACCATGAGATCAGGTGATAATTGAAGAGGTTCTGCGTAAGCTGAGGTCACAGGAGTGGATGGATATCGCCGTATAGCGTTGCTGGGTTTACTGTGGGTTGCAGTGAGGACACCATGTTGTAGAGGCGAAGTCAGAACGGTACCAGTTAGTAGACCATGCTTGACACGGGGTGCATCCTCTACTGGGGATGTATAGGACCCAAGGTCCTGATGAACAGAGGATGAATAGACACAGTCCATACTTGAAGGTGGCTTGGTAATGCAGGTACCTGAGGAGTCCTTCTGGTTCGGGACTAAGAGTGTTCTCTGTGGATCTGATTCCTGTGGAGATGTATTCCTCCTTTCAGGGTTAGGCTGAGCTCTTGGGGGCCGAATAGGACAAAAGCTAATATAATGATTCTGCTCCCCACAATAGAAACAAAGGTTTTGCTCCCGCCTTCGGGTCCACTCGTCAACAGACAGGGGTGCTCTGGGCCAGGAAATATGGGTCCTTGTAGAGACGGATGCCAAAGCGGGCACGGGACAAACTTGTGGCTTAGAGTTCATGGTTGCCACCACAGAGGGCTTAGTGGCCCTAATAGTGGTACAACCCTCTGGAGCTGAGGCCACCCTGTGTGTAGGCTGCTGTGTGGGACACAAAACAGGCAATAACATAGTCTTCAACGTTTTTAGCTCATTTAGGAGTACTTTAAAGTTCTTTTGCTGGACTAGCATTTGTTCAGTGAATAGTCCAGGACCGTGGGTGGTTTTTTCAAAAGCAGGTGCAGAAGGTTGTGCCACGTACCTCAATTCAGGGGTGGAAGCAGATCTAGGAAGCTTGTCTTTGCTAGGTTTTACTGTGGACGTAATCATGGACTTTAGGAGTTGGAAGTCCTTGAAAATCAATACAAAAAAATAGTGTTGCTCCTTTATGCAGTTTGCCATTAGCATGATCTGTTCGGTTAACTGGGTTAAAGCTGATAGCACCCCTGAGGACTCCATAGTATGGCTAGAGCATTCTGTCAGGGCACTCGGTGCTTAGCAGTTACATTGTCTTTAGGTTATACCGATGGAAGGCTGTCAGAAGGTTAATGGAGAAGATCAGAAAAGCTTTGCCAAAATCCTGCCAGAAATAATCATCTCTAAGTAAGGCGAGCGGGCGGCAGGGCTGCGTTGTGTAATGTGCTGGTGTACGGAGAGTGTAATATGCCGATGGTCTCTCTGCAGGGAACTTACCGTGATAAGTGAAGGTACAGATAATAATACTAGTGGCTTCTTCAAACTTGACTCATGACTAAATCTTATTTGCATTTGTCAGACACCACTGGGTGTCTGTGTTCAGTTCAGAGAAGGAGCCCAATATGCAGGACGACCAAAGGAATAGGGACGCAAAAACAGGTGTAGTGCAGACTCACTTTACTAGGTAAAGTCCAGGGTCTGGATCCAGCACAGGTACAGGTGACAGTACAGGCGCAGGCACAGGTGCAGGTGACGGTACAGGCACAGGTATAGGCGCAGGCAGGGCACGCGGCTAGACAGCTCTCTTGCGGGGCACACGGCTGGTTCTGGAACAAGGCAGGTACTGGAACAAGGCAGGTAATGGAACACGCCGGGGTCTGGTACACAAAACTGGATCGTTGACATAGCCAAGAGTCATACACAGGAGACAGCTCAAATGCAGCAAAGCAGTAGCTCAGTATACGGGGCCAGGAACACAATGCTCTAGCAATGAGGCTAGGCTGATGCCTGGTTTATATTAAGCCTTAATTGACCAAACGAGGGGCAGGTGTTTCAAGAGCATCAGGGAACAGCATGGTCCAAGGAGAGGCAGAAGGACACTGCAGTCCAAGATCCACCTGGTGGAGTAGCGGAGAGGTGATAAACCCAGAATCCACAGGGTTGCAGGTTCGCATCCCGGTGGTGCCTGACATAACCCCTCCCTTAAAGGCTGGCCTCTGGACAGCCTCTTGTTTCAGATTTGTTACTTTTTGTGGCCTTGTGTCTGGGCACAAAGGGCCTGTTCAAAAATAGCCTGGTCTTTCCTCCGTATGATGGTCCCATTGGAGGCCACCATGAGATCAGGTGATAATTGAAGAGGTTCTGCGTAAGCTGAGGTCACAGGAGTGGATGGATATCGCCGTATAGCGTTGCTGGGTTTACTGTGGGTTGCAGTGAGGACACCATGTTGTAGAGGCGAAGTCAGAACGGTACCAGTTAGTAGACCATGCTTGACACGGGGTGCATCCTCTACTGGGGATGTATAGGACCCAAGGTCCTGATGAACAGAGGATGAATAGACACAGTCCATACTTGAAGGTGGCTTGGTAATGCAGGTACCTGAGGAGTCCTTCTGGTTCGGGACTAAGAGTGTTCTCTGTGGATCTGATTCCTGTGGAGATGTATTCCTCCTTTCAGGGTTAGGCTGAGCTCTTGGGGGCCGAATAGGACAAAAGCTAATATAATGATTCTGCTCCCCACAATAGAAACAAAGGTTTTGCTCCCGCCTTCGGGTCCACTCGTCAACAGACAGGGGTGCTCTGGGCCAGGAAATATGGGTCCTTGTAGAGACGGATGCCAAAGCGGGCACGGGACAAACTTGTGGCTTAGAGTTCATGGTTGCCACCACAGAGGGCTTAGTGGCCCTAATAGTGGTACAACCCTCTGGAGCTGAGGCCACCCTGTGTGTAGGCTGCTGTGTGGGACACAAAACAGGCAATAACAGTCTTCAACGTTTTTAGCTCATTTAGGAGTACTTTAAAGTTCTTTTGCTGGACTAGCATTTGTTCAGTGAATAGTCCAGGACCGTGGGTGGTTTTTTCAAAAGCAGGTGCAGAAGGTTGTGCCACGTACCTCAATTCAGGGGTGGAAGCAGATCTAGGAAGCTTGTCTTTGCTAGGTTTTACTGTGGACGTAATCATGGACTTTAGGAGTTGGAAGTCCTTGAAAATCAATACAAAAAAATAGTGTTGCTCCTTTATGCAGTTTGCCATTAGCATGATCTGTTCGGTTAACTGGGTTAAAGCTGATAGCACCCCTGAGGACTCCATAGTATGGCTAGAGCATTCTGTCAGGGCACTCGGTGCTTAGCAGTTACATTGTCTTTAGGTTATACCGATGGAAGGCTGTCAGAAGGTTAATGGAGAAGATCAGAAAAGCTTTGCCAAAATCCTGCCAGAAATAATCATCTCTAAGTAAGGCGAGCGGGCGGCAGGGCTGCGTTGTGTAATGTGCTGGTGTACGGAGAGTGTAATATGCCGATGGTCTCTCTGCAGGGAACTTAGCGTGATAAGTGAAGGTACAGATAATAATACTAGTGGCTTCTTCAAACTTGACTCATGAGTAAATCTTATTTGCATTTGTCAGACACCACTGGGTGTCTGTGTTCAGTTCAGAGAAGGAGCCCAATATGCAAGACGACCAAAGGAATAGGGACGCAAAAACAGGTGTAGTGCAGACTCACTTTACTAGGTAAAGTCCAGGGTCTGGATCCAGCACAGGTACAGGTGACAGTACAGGCGCAGGCACAGGTGCAGGTGACGGTACAGGCACAGGTATAGGCGCAGGCAGGGCACGCGGCTAGACAGCTCTCTTGCGGGGCACACGGCTGGAAGCCCACTTGCGGGGCACACGGCTGGAAGCCCACTTGCGGGGCACACGGCTGGTTCTGGAACAAGGCAGGTACTGGAACAAGGCAGGTACTGGAACAAGGCAGGTACTGGAACACGCTGGGGTCTGGTACACAAAACTGGATCGTTGACATAGCCAAGAGTCATACACAGGAGACAGCTCAAATGCAGCAAAGCAGTAGCTCAGTATACGGGGCCAGGAACACAATGCTCTAGCAATGAGGCTAGGCTGATGCCTGGTTTATATTAAGCCTTAATTGACCAAACGAGGGGCAGGTGTTTCAAGAGCATCAGGGAACAGCATGGTCCAAGGAGAGGCAGAAGGACACTGCAGTCCAAGATCCACCTGGTGGAGTAGCGGAGAGGTGATAAACCCAGAATCCACAGGGTTGCAGGTTCGCATCCCTGCACAACCTGACACAATATATGATGCTTGAATTGTCTCTTTAACATTTTTATTACAAAATTCAGCCTTATAAACATTATTATTAGTAATGCTGAATGAGCAAACATTTCCCAGAAATAATAATTCTGATCGACACTGATCGAATGTTACATAAAAACTGAAAAAAAGCTTTCCTTGTTATATTTATGAATAAAAGAATAAAGTGGCAGATCTGCTAAGGTTTATTAGCTTAACATACTACAATTAATGGGTTATCTAAGTAGAACAGCATCCTTAATCTGTGTGTGCCCACGCCGGTTTTCGACCCTAGTGTGGAGTCTTTCACTCTATGTAATCTACTGTTCGATAATCGTTCCGGCGGAGGTTCGTGTTACTGTACTTTTAAATAAATAATTTTGAGGCTTGACGTGTATAGGTATCTGGGAAGGAATAGCTAGACAAAGAGGTCATGTTATGACGTTCAATGGGTAACATTAGGAATTTCCTTACAGAAGGGTGAATTGATGCATAGCCAAGGCAGAATTGGTACCATCATTTGTTTAAAGCTTTAAAGAAGGAGAAAGAGATCAACAGGAAATATGGTTGTTACACATATGACAGATTTGCTGCCAGTAAGGGGCTGGCAATTGCCTCAAATGCTGCTTTTAATACTTTTGTGGCAAAGGACATAGTACCAGACGTTTGATGCCCCAAGCTGAGCACCCTGAAATATGTTGGCTCGTTATACATGTAGATTATTAGTAATAATAATTGTAGTACATTTTCATGTAAATCAGCAAATGTGGTTTGTGTTAAAGAAAAGCATCATCATTTAGCGCTAGAGTTCCAGCTAGAAGAAGCATTACATATTATTTAAGAATGAACAGATTTATGAAACCTTGTCCGCCCAGTGTCTACGTTGTGTTATTAAAAGATGGACTTTGTTCAGAAAAAATGCAAAGAAAAAGGATAAATATCAGGTGGATTCACAGTTAAGCAAAGTAAAATTGTTACCAAGTTAGCTGATTTGTATAATCAATTTTACAACTGGACAATGGCTCTGATTGCCATAGACCAAGAAAAGTTAGTGGTTAGATAGGAAAAGGGATGTATTATTGTAGCTCGATTTGCAGTTGTGCAGTCGCCCCTATAAAGATCCAGTGACAGCCAGAGACCCCCATCAGACCCCTGCTTCCCACTACATGGTCTTATCAATAAAACGTATGGTGATTGAACTATTTCATTGGTTGCCATGATCACTTCTCAAGCTGCAATGATTCACTTGTCTTTCTGGCACTCATTTCCATTACATGTTGGATTGTAGTAGGGGAAACGCTGGATTTACTTCACAGATGCCTAAAGACAGAAAAATATTATATTTAATTTTCTACTTTTCCCATTCAAGAAAAAAAAGATGCATGAAATCTACAGCTCTTTTCGTAGAGCAGTAAGCTTTGTTTTGGGCATTAAAATAGTTCTTCCGTCTAGAACCATGTTTTACTTTTCCATTGTAAAACAAGTGAAATTTGTATGTCTTCCCAAACTGATTAATCTACTGTTACCAGAAGGCCATACAGCCTATTTATGAGGACTTTAGCCAGCAGGAATGGTACTTGATATAGTTTATTTTTGGTTAGGAAACCAGACATCCAGTGTATGCTATACTCTAAACTCTGTCTGCATTTATGAGCAATAACAGAAGTATCCATTCTTACATATAAATCATTATGTTAAAAAATCCCTCTATTTACTTTATTATAACTACTGTATAAGCAGCATTTGCATGTGGCGATTGGACCATGTGAATCCATATTCAGAAACAATCTTTTTTATTTCTCAGTAGCTGAGCCCACAATAGGGCTGGCCTTTTTAAGGTATAGTGAAGCCAGAGTAGATAACCACAAACTCCAACTTTAGTGAATAAGTCCTTAGAGAAGTCTTCTTTGTATATAATGACCACCAAATGACTTGAAAGGACGTTAGTATTTAAATTACAATAATGAGAAAGAATGTAGATATATAATTTCCTGTTTTTGAAGGTGGTCCCAATGGTTATGTGGGTATATCATATTCAAGAGCTATCACTAGGTCTCGTTGACAATATAGTTTGCTTGTGTGGCACTTGAGGTTGAGAAACCATTGATTGCTATATCTATTACCGTGTACATAAATCTACTGCTCACAACCTACCCAGGTTTATGCAGACAAACAGATCACGTTTCACTGTACGTGGTCTGTTTCAACCACAGTCTCCTTTATCTGCTTCTGTAAGGCCAGTTACTCTGGGTATTTTAGGTAACAAGTGCTTAAAGCAGTAGAGTTAATTGTAAATGACTCCATTTTATCTAAGAAAGAGAAGAATGTGCAACTGGAAATGTGCTGCCTCCTAAGGGATCACACTGGAGAAAGTACTTGTTTTAGTGATTGCTAGGAAAACACTATCAGGAAATAAGCTGATTTTGTAGTGTATGTCCCAAAGCTTGATGCACCAGATGCATTTTGACTTTCTCCAGAAAATCTTATCTGCAGGTTGATACAGGAGTGGTGAAAGCGTGCAGGCTGGCGGTCAGGGAAAATAAATTATATCTGTTACTAACCTAAGCTTCCTCGGAAAAGGAAGAGAAGTACCCTAAAGACAAAAGAGAATTCCATTTAGGAAGCTAAATTGTGAACATTTATATGTCACCTTTTGCATATAAATATTAGTTTTTCTTTGAATAAAATAATTACAAAAGGAAAGATTCATCCTCTCCGAATGGTTATTTTGCAGTGTTGAGACAGTTATACAGTCTCCTTCCTAGCATGTGCTCAGGAGTGCTCAAAAGATAATTGAAAGATAATTGTGTGAATATTTTGGAATTTTTACGAAATCTTTAAAGTCCGTTGCGGAATTGGAATTTTCCATATATTGCTGTAATATGCTGATAAATATATTAAATAACAACATGAATGAAAATTGTTCCATTTATTCAAACAATATAATGTGACTATGTGTTTTGTGCCACTGGAAAATAGAAGAATAGCTTCTTGTGCCAGAGAGACCATCATGCAAAGCAAAAAACTGCATGAAAGTTATTCAGCTCCAATTACCCATCAGATAAGACGGCATAAAAAGAAATCTTTACATTTGTCAAGGAAGTTGCTTCTGTCCTTGTATTGTTACGCTAATATACAGACACACAAAGGCATAATGCACGTACAGTACAAACATACACACACAGATATGCTTGATAGACACAATTAAAGATATCCCCACTTAAAGCCCTACCTGCTGATAGACAGCCACAAACTCTGCATAATATCTCTTTTCCTGTAGCTACAGGCTACTGGTTCAAGGAAATCCTAACATAGTAACTCTAACCCTTTCCAATTCCCTTCAAGCAGAGTGACATGTAGCTTCCATTCTCACTAACTGGAAAATGTGACCAATAAACCAACCTTTAACTGACTGATCCTGTCACATGACAGGAAATAGGAAGCTAGCTCTGTCGTCATTGGCCATACACCCATAATGGAGTCTAAGTCTCCGCAAATACCCCTGTTGCAGGAGCAGGAGGGCCGTCTGCACCAAGTGGGCCCCATCTGACATTGCACATCACCTATAACAACAATTACTGTATTACTTCTGTGCAGTGCAGCTCACTTCAGAAACAGGAAGTTCTACTTACCGAGAGCTTCTTTTCCCTGCCAATCCCTGGTGACACTAAGCATAGACTCCTCCTCCATACCTGAGATAGGGCAGGACTCAAAACTTTAAAAGGGCCCTCCCATCCTACTAACACCAGTGAATACCAAAGACCACACAGGAAAAGCAATCTGATGCAACAAAATTTATTGAAAGGAAGGGAGGGAACAAAAACGTGTCACCAGGAATTGGCAGGCAAAAGAAGCTCTCGATAAGTAGAACTTCCTGTTTCCATGCCATCCCAGGTGACACTAAGGATAGATGTACCAAAGCAGAAGGGTGGGAAAACTTAAGTAGACAAAACAGCCTCAAGGACTTTCCGACCAAAAAGAGAGTCCTCCTGAGCCATCTGGTCGAGACGATAATGCTGTACAAAAGCCTGGAGAGTACGCCAAGTAGCCGCCTTGCAGATCTGGTCAGGCGAAATACAGCATCTTTCGGCCCAGGAAGTGGAGACCGCTCTAGTAGAGTGGGCACGGATCCCCACAGGAGCAGGTTGGCCAGCCGCAGAATATGCCAAGTTGATGGCCGCAACAATCCACTTAGCGATGGAAGACTTGGAGATGCTGACACCCCTGTTGGGCCCTGAAGAGGCCACAAACAAACGAGAGGACTGACGTATGGGCAGAGTCCGTTCCAAATAGATGGTGAGGCATCTCTTCAGATCGAGAGTGTGAAGAGCTGCTTCTTCAGCTGAGCCAGGAGCAGGAAAAAAGGTAGGTAGCACGATCTCCTGGTTCATGTGGAAAGCCGACTGAACCTTGTGTGCAAACTCCGTTCAATCTCCAGGCTGTCAGGTGGAACATGGCAGGGTTTGGGTGTAGGAACGAACCCTGATGCAGAAGGTCTCTCCAAGCCGGGAGCTTCAGAGGGGGAGAGAGACTTAGAGTGATCAAGTCCGAATACCAGACTCGCTTCGGCCAGTCTGGTGCTATCAGGATCACGGAGGCATGGTCCATCTTGATTTTCTGTAGGACCCTGGAGACCAGAGCAAACGGAGGAAAAACGTAGGCGAGACGGAAATTCCATTCTTGTGCGAAGGCATCTATCGCCAAGGGATGATCCTGAGGCCTGAGGGAAAAGAAGACAGGAATCTGAGTATTGTCTCTGGATGCCATAAGGTCGATCTCGGGTAAGCCCCACCGTTGGACGATGAGGTCGAAGGCCGCCGGATGCAGAGCCCACTCGCCGCTCAGCATAGGAGTTCTGCTCAGGAAATCCGCTTGAGAATTTAGAGTTCCTCTGAGGTGGACAGCAGACAGAATCATGTGACGGGACTCTGCCCAAAAGGAAATCCTGAGCGATATACGGAGAAGTCGAGGACTTCTTGTGCCCCCCTGTCTGTTGACATAGGCTACCACTGCCTGATTGTCAGAGCGAAGCAAAATGTCCTTGCCGGCGATCAGATGCTCCCAGTGATGCAGAGCTCTTTTTTACTGCAAGCAACTCCAGACAGTTCGAGGGAAGAAGTTTCGTAGCTGGAGATCAGAGACCCTGCACGAACAGATTCTGAAACGTAGCTCCCCATCCTCTGATGCTGGCGTCGGTGGTGAGAAGTACCTTGGAGACAGGAGACCAACTCCTCCCTGCGGCGAGGATATCCCGTTGGAGCCACCAGGAGAGGGAAGCTCTGACATGCCGAGGAGGACAGACATGCCGGTCCAGAGCCAATGGGTTGTCTTCTAGATGGTTGAGGACAAATCTTTGAAGAACTCTCATGTGGGCCAGAGCCCAGGGCACCGCATACTTTGCGGAGACCATCTTGCCCAACAGGGACATGCATAACCGTAAGGAGATGCTGTGTGCAGAGCGAATCCTGCGTACTAGGAATCGAATTCCCTTGATCCTGGCAGGAGGAAGGAAAGCTTTCCCGGAGCAGGAATCCAGGCGAAGACCAAGGAACACTAGCTGTTGAGAGGGAACGGTGCAGGATTTGTCCCAGTTCAGAATCCAGCCGAGATCTTGCAACGTGTCGACCACTGTAGAAAGGTGAGCCCGAAGAATCGGCGCTGACCTGGCATGGATAAGCCAATCGTCCAGATAAGGAATGACTGAGATTCCCTTAACTCGGATACCGGCCGCCACGAATGCCAAGAGTTTCGTGAAGACTCTTGGGGCCGCTGACAATCCGAATGGAAGGGCTTGAAACTGAAAGTGCTGGACAGCTGTACCCCGAGGAATCGCCACTCTCAGGAAACGTTGATGAGATGGATGGATGGGAACATGGAAATATGCATCCTTCAGATCTAAAGAAGGCATGAAGTCGTTGAGGCATAAGGTGTCGAGAGTGGATCTTACGGTTTCCATCACGCGCGAACACGGAAGCAAGCGCTGTGCGACGCAGTACCAGCCATTCGCCAAAGGTACAAGGTATCCCCCAGGAATGGGGGCTTAGCCCGGGGAAAACTGCTCAACCTAGAGCCGGAGAAAACAAAAAAAAGGGAAGACGAGTCCCCCTACCTGATGTAGGGCAGGAAAAAACTGGTGTTAGTAGGAGGGGAGGGCCCTTTTAAAGTTTTGAGTCCTGCCCTATCTCAGGTACGGAGGAGGAGTCTATCCTTAGTGTCACCTGGGATGGCAGGGAAATTATTTGCAGCAAGTAATCAAGCAGAAACTAGGGGCCCTGAAGCAAATACTCCATTTGCCCCATTGTTAATCCTCCCTTTGTACTAACACTTTCTCCATAGCCTGTGTGCCAACCTGCTGCTGGACGGTGGAATATGACACACTCTCCAACAGTGGGGCACAGGACACAAAGGAGAAAGCGAGACAAGGAGAGTTCTGTGCAGGTAAGTGCATGGACCATGGCCACTGTTGAGGGTTCCAAGGAGCAGCTGTCTTGAGCCTCAAGGGTAAGTCTGGGCCTAGTGATTTACTTTTGGGGCTGCCTGAAGCCCGACCCAGAGCAGCCCCCCAGCTGCCACCCTCTGTGATTGGCATGCCAAATACAATAAAAAGTCCCATAGCCTACTTAAATAGGTTAGTTGGGTAGATCAAAGATTTCCCTTGTTATCAGCCCATTGTGTAACAGTCTGCCCCCAGTTTTGTGCCGGGGTACGACTGTCCCCCTGGACCTGCCTCCGTGGTCCTCGGCCATGAAACATCACTGGTCGCTGCCCCTTCTGCCCTGTGTTAAGGATGGCCTGTAGTTATCCTACAAACCTAAATGATTGCATCGAAAATTAAAACAAGTAAAACACAGACCAAAAAGTCCGCGTCACAGGGTACTCTGTAGTCCTCCGAGTACCCACAAATCCAATTACAGAAAAATACCTTTGCCTGTGTTAGTTTTCTTCACACTTCGAGAGCCAGGCTTGTTTGGGCGCTTCACTCCCACAATATACACAAAACAATTGAACAGCCAGCGCTCCACGGATTAGAAGCTACTCTAAAAAATGTTTTAACCTTTATGAGAGTGAGTTATTGACACAACACATCTGTGATTATTTTTATATATTTTAACAATGTACGGCATACAGTGAAGGAAAAAAATATTTGATCCCCAGCTGATTTTGTACGTTTGCCCACTGACAAAGACACGATCAGTCTGTAATTTTAATGGTAGGTTTTTTTGAACAGTGAGAGACAGAATAACAACAAAAAATCCAGAATAACACAGATTTTCCATGGGATTAAGGTCTGGAGAGTGGCTAGGCCTTTCCAGGACCTTAATGTGCTTCTTCTTGAGCCACTCCTTTGTTGCCTTGGCCGTGTGTTTTGGGTTATTGTCATGCTGGAATACCCATCCACGGCCGATTTTCAATGCCCTGAAGGAGGTTCTCACCAAAGATTTGACGGTACATGGCCCTATCCATCGTCCCTTTGATGCAGTGAAGTTGTCCTGTCCCCTTAGCAGAAAAACACCCCAAAGCATAAAGTTTCCACCTCCATGTTTGATGGTGGGGATGGTGTTCTTGGGGTCATAGGCAGCATTCCTCCTCCTCTAAACACGGCGAGTTGATTTTGGTCTAGCTCGGTTTTGGTCTCATCTGACCACAACACTTTCACCCAGTTTTCCTCTGAATCATTCAAATGTTCATTGGCAAACTTCAGACTGGTGTGTACATGTGCTTTCTTGAGCAGGGGGACCTTGCAGGCACTGCAGGTTTTTAGTCCTTCACGGCATAGTGTGTTACCAATTGTTTTCTTGGTGACTATAGTCACAGCTGCCTTGAGATCATTGACAAGAATCTCCCGTGTAGTTCTGGGCTGATTCCTCACCGTTCTCATGATCATTGCATGGAGCCCTAGACTGAGGGAGATTGACAGTTATTTTGTGTTTCTTCCATTTGCAAATAATCACACCAACTGTTGTCACCTTCTCACCAAGCTGCTTGGCGATGGTCTTGTAGCCCAATCCAGCCTACCTACAGTGTAGGTCTACAATCTTGTCCCTGACATCCTTGGACAGTTTTGGTCTTGGCCATGGTGGAGAGTTTGGAATCTGATTGATTGATTGATTGCTTCTGTGGACAGGTGTCTTTAAGAGAGTGCTCCTAATCTCAGATCATTACCTGTATAAAAGACACCTGGGAGCCAGACATCTTGCTGATTGATAGGGGATCAAATACTTATTTCACTGATTAAAATGCAAATCAATTTATAACTTATTTGAAATGCGTTATTCTGGATTTTTTTGTTGTTATTCTGTCTCTCACTGTTCAAGTAAACCTACCATTAAAATTCTAGAATGATTATGTTTTTGTTAGTAGGCAAATGTACAAAATCAGCAGGGGATCAAATATTTTTTTCCTTCACTGCATTTATTCTTATAATTGGGGTAGAACATCAAATGGCTACGTCTGACATTTTATGGAGCAAGCAGGTTTATACATAGAGTCAGAGCATAACACTATTTTAATTTGTAACTATGTGGTGTGACATTGTGTGAACAACCGGTTACAAATGTTAATCAGTTTTATCCCCCAACTTTCAAAAAAGAGAAAAGTGTTCACTAAATCATAGAGAATAGGGCTTCTTTAAAATTGTGTATTCTTGTAGACTAGGAAAATGCATGTTAATATAGTGAGCTGTTTAAACAAGTGAAGTCTTGTTTTTCTTGTGTGTCTATTCATTATTATGGAGATATGATCTTTGCACCAACTTATTTTACTGGAGTCATTTACATATTTGGCACTCCCTGCCTGTTATAAGTCAAACGGCATTACAGTGACCACACTTGCATGTAATGACTCAATGGCAGGAGTGTTGTGGAACTGTCTCTTTCGATTTATTACAGTGCTATGGGCTTTTATTATATGACAGAACACTTTAAATAATGATGTGGTATTTCTGTACCTTGGATTTTTTTACAGTGCCATGCATGAACAAATCTCAACTGCATACTTGCTTACTCATCAGTTTAAATCTGCAGCAGTAATAATGCCTAATTTACATATGATTCCAATAATTATGTTAAAGCTGTAAAACTGAGTATTATACAATTTGACTTCTCTCCAAAGCAGGAGCAAAGTCCCAAGTGCATTGCCACCCTAGGCAAAACATAATTCTACCGCCCCCTGGCTCCACCCCCACAAGCTCCTCCCCATGCTGCGGCGCTCCCATAAGGTCCTCCTAACTGGCTGACTCGCTTCCACTCCTCCCTACAGTGACCGCGAGCCGCGGCCGTGCTTCTAATGAATGACCGCGGCCAGCGGTTCGCGGTCACTGTAGGGAGGAGTGGGAGCGAGTCAGCCAGTTAGGAGGACCTTATGGGAGCGCCCCCTCCAAGTAGCTTTGCCTATAGGTGGTGCCGGCCCTGCCCAAGTGTCTATCTTTAGAAGGGGAAATTCTTCTTCATGTCCCAAATCCCTCTCTTCTCCCTGATGTCCATCTTTTCTGGAATCTCAGAATGTTTGGTGGGTATGAATGTATGAACCCTAAAAGTGTCAAGAATGCGCACAGAAACAACAGAAAATGTGTTTCTATGTAAAATAGTATAAAGTTTATAGTTCTTCCGAATGTCCTTTTGGATAAATAAATCAATCAATAAAGTCACAAAGTTACACAAAGTAGTCAGTCAAGTCCCAATCTTGGTCGCTCATCTAACAATACCAACTACAACAAAAGGGTCACTTCACTGGAGGCCGGGCCATCTAATTATGCGTGTGGCAGTGGCCACCAATAAACTGCAGGAGCAAATACGAGAAGGGAGGCAGGATTACAGCAAGGCAGTGAAAACTAGGCTTCTTGCAGAAATGTAAACTGCGGGCCCATGGCATGCTGGGAGAGCAACTTTAAAGGGGAGGATAGAGAGAAAACTGGATGCAAGAGAGAGTATGTGTCAGGATTCTATCCTGACTGCAGGATATTTCAAGGTTAACCCTTCGTTGGCTATGTAAATAATCATAATAAGCCTATGTCATTCACACCTGACCTTATGACCAGGCCTATATCCGGACACTCCCCTGTTTGTTAGGTGCCGTAACATTAAGACTGTGATGACCTTACAGACTGATCTGGCTCCTGATATCCTGTGATTTAACCTGAATTTACCTGACTAAAGAACCTGGTTACATTGGAATTAAGATTACCAGACTCAAATTACTGAACAGGACACAATTAGTGGGGAAAGGGCTTTTGGCCACAGCTTTATTAGAATTTGACATAAACATTCCCCAGGCCAGCGGTACAACAAATAACTCATCCTAAACCTGCCAACTGTTAAGCACTAAGCCCAACAGGCAGATAATTACCACACAAACCAGGAGTCCTAGCCCCGTAGGTGCCATAAGCCGCCCACGGGACACGCCTCCCCAAGCCCATTATGGGCAAACAAACCTTGCTTATTTGAAATCCGCGGTGGCTAGGCGACCCAGACCGCAGCTGTGACATTCAAACAAAACCAGGTTGAAAAAGAAAGGTAACAAACAGATAAGTAACCTGACATACCAGAATAAGCGTCATCTAACCATCAGATTAAGAACACAAAAAAATGAGGGCGGGCGGGAGGGGAACGCCTGCAAGGTAGCTGGTGACAAAGGGGAAAGAGGTACGATTCACCTCTTGTCCCCAATATAACCATAAGACCCTATAACCAAAATATAACCAAAAGACCCTGATTTATGCCCTGACCATGAGCCAGCAGTCATGACCCCCTTCCCTATTGGTCCAGGGGGCCCCTATACTCCTTATAGCTCCAATATCCCACTTGGACTTCAGCTATTTACTCTGGGGTAAGAGAACTGTAATCTCCAGTGTATATTTGCTTACCTGCTTTCATAAGCTGTTGTTACTACAACAGCTCCAAATTGTATTTTCTCAGACTTCATGCTGAACTCTCATGTCCGTTATCTTATGCTTTGCTTTATGACTTGTCTGCAACAAAAGATATAACTTGCCTTCCTTGGATTAATTTATCTGTCTCTGGACCATTGTGTGCCTTATTTTCCTTTTTGTACTTGGTTCTCATTATGAATAAAGACCAGCAATTAACTGTTAACCCCGAGCTGAGACTCTTTCCTGACCTGGTAAGGGTCATGACAGTATGTATGTATTAAGTTAGAATGAGAATGTATTCATAAGTGTGTGTTAACATGAATGTGTAGGCATTTGTGTGTGGGTGAGCATGGATGTGTTTGGGGTTGCAAAGATGCCAAAGGCAGACTGTTTGGGGGCAAATATGGCACAGGCAGCCCTTTTGGGGAAAACTAACAAGCTGTTTAGCAAAGAGAATGGGCAGGCTGATTGGGGCACTGACAAGCTGTTTTGCAACTCTAACACCATAAACATACATACATATACACATGCTCACTAACACTTTACACATATATACATACATACACACCCTCTTACATCATACACATACAATTAACCCACTGTAACCTATACATTTGCAAATACATACAAACTTCACTCTAACATAAAACACCTACGCATACATACAGCTCCTCCAACACCATACATTTATACATACATACATAAAGCCACCCTAACACCATGCATTTAGACATATAAACATACATGCACACACAATCTAAAACCATACACTTACATATACATACAGCTACTCTAAAAATATATACTGTACTTACACATAAATAAATACACACATTCACTCTCTCTGATAATCCATGTTGCTCACATACATCGCCCTTCATAGCCAATGATATTTTTTAGAGCTACAATTTTTTATTTGAATATTTACTGCTTTAAATAACCTTGTTTTCAGTACATTAAAAATGGTCAATCTCATACTTAAGATGTTTTTTTCGCATTATACAATCTATACCAGTGCTTGGGGGGCATAACTAGAAACCACAGAGCCCTGGTGCAAAAATTGACACAGCCCCCCAAACTTCACCAAATATGTCCCCCAGTCCCACCTTTGCCCTAAACAGCTTGTGAGTGCCATCTTTGCTCCAAACAGCTTGTGAGTGCCTTTGCTTCAAGCAGCTTATCACTGCCATCCTAACCCCCAAACCTGTAACCTGTACTTCAATACTGGAAGCCACACATTATGGGGCTTCTACAATACATAGGTTGGGCAAGGATGTTGGGCACCATTTTTACGTAATTATGTTGCATGCTAGGTTGTGTGTGATGTAATCAGTGCAGTGTTCAAATATCCAGGAAGCTCCAAGGTCACAAGGACTTCAAAAGTAGAAGAGGATCATGAGTATCTGAGTACTCACATAAAACATCTCATGAGGTAAGTGATAAAGTATTTGTAGGACTTTTTGCAAAAGCTTTACGTATGTGTTACATTCTTCATGCTTAATAAAAAATGTGAAATGGTCTCGGGGGTTCCGTTTAAACATTATACCCCAATTGTTTTTCTACATCTTCAGATTGCCTGTCAGATTGGGCTAAACTCCATTCTTGCGTACAGTTGGGTAGATTTGATAGAATGATAGATCAATAAAACAATCAGGGACTTTGAGATGAGGCTTATTTTTGCTACAATCGCAGTGTGCATCTTCAAAGACTGAAGTCTCCAAGCATACCGTTGGATTTCTGTCTCTCTGCTGACACATTTCATACTGGGCTATAAAAGCTCAGTCAGTTGTCAGTAATAAAAACTGGTGTATGTTGAAATTAATCCGTTGTGCTTCATGCAAGTCATTCAAAGGACACATGTGCCTGTTTGTATAAGTGGAAATCCATAAAGAGTTTAATTACACAGCTTTAGCAATGCTACAGCTACGGAGTTCCAAAAAATGTAAGGCTAAATTTAGTGTCAAAATAGAACGTCAATAGCATTAGTAGAAATTATCCCCATAAACAACAGTTGTGCCAACTGAGAAGGTCCAGCTGTTGTGGCGATTACAACTCCCATCACACTTTACCAGATTTTAATAGGATTAAAATCATAGCCTTACTTTGCGACAAGCACCAACTGAGCATTCTTGCTAATTTATAGAAATCTAGAGCTTTGGACTTACTTTGGACTTTGGAATTATTTATTACAATCATTTGCCAAGCACAGTAGGTTTGAGATCTGCTAGCTAGGAATGTGCCCAGAGCAAATCCTAAAAAAATCCCTTTATTTTATAATTATTTTATTTTGTATGAAAATCAGCAGCACAGTCCAGGGGAGTTGGTAGTGTGCGATGTCCTTTACATTTAGCTTTAACATAATTGTACATTTCTATTAAGTTTCATCAATTAGGTTTCTGCTACTAGCATACCTGGAAACTTCCCAGGATAGACTATCTTGAGCTCTCCCTCTTCTGCTAGACTGGCTTCATGGAGGGACTAAGCTAGCCAAGCATATGAGGTCTGGTTAGCCTTGTGGCTAGCAGCCACAGGCAGCCTTTCGGGAGGAAGTGAGCAGGAGTCGGGGTAAGTGAGCAGGGAGTGAGGGAGTGGGCATGGCCAAATGAACAAAGAAGAAACTGACCAGAACACCCAGGGAATCAGGGCTTCCCAGGTATGGCTAATGGGCTACAGTGGACCATGGGTAGAACAAAAAAGACACAGTCAGTGCAAGCAACTGGAGCTCCCGACCCCCCAATGGGCCCAGTGAGGGAGATCATAGGATCTGGGACTGTTTATACAAAATGTGTTTACTAGCTGCTTGTTAATTTCAGAATTTCAGAATCATGGCCAAGATATTTTGGCCTCAATTTTGCAATTCTCTTGCATCTCCCTTGAAATGTTCACCAATTCTTTGCTTTGTGAATGCACCCTACTATGTTTTCATGTTTATTCATTGTTTATTCATGTTTTACTTTTGTTAATTGCTTAATCTGTTTTATAATACTTTTTCTTGCACCAGGGGCCTTGGCTTATTAGTTCCACCACTGCAGAGGACCTTGTGAAGAGGAGAAATCAAAATTAAATTAAAGGAACACTCCAGCCTTTTAAGTAAAACTTCTGTCTCATTTTACTCACCGTCTGCTTTTACTGGTGCTTTGAGAGCATGGGCTGTGGGGTATGCCAGTTCAACTTGTATGTATGTATGTAAATTACAGTGCATGCACTAGAAGCAGGCAAAGCGAAGAGGAAAATTAGACAGAAGTCTCATTTTCTATCATAAAATTTTTTTGCATGGAGTAAAATGCATTGGAGTTTATCCAAAATAGACTGCAAAGTGCATAAAAATACAATTTGGGACTATTTAAAAGTATCCTTTTAAATAGACTTAAAAAACTTGAAGGTAAGAGAGAATAACAACTAGGATGGTGATTGACAACGATGTTGGGTCCAGCAAGGGCTCTTAATTAATTTGAGGATGACAAGTTTAACATTGAAAGGAACAAACAAGTAGAAAGAGGGATTGACTGATTGATTCTAGGAAGGGATAAAACAGGAAAGGGCGGTGAAGCCAAGAGATGTGTGAAAGAAGTGTGTTCAGAGAACCACTGGTCCAAAGAAAACTAGAAAACTAGAAAATTCTGTATCTCTGCACCAAAAAGCTTATACGTAGAGGCTATGGAGAATGTGAGAGAATGTGAGAATCTGAGAGTATTGTGGGGTTTTCTCGAGACATTTATAAAGTGGAGAGCTTAAAGTGGAGATGCCTTAGTTGGCTAAAAAAAAGCAAGAGAAGAGGCTAAAGGTTAGTTGAGAACTATTATGGATGTTTTGACAACCAAAGCTGGGAATAGGACACAATAAAGTTGCAGTTTAGCAGATGATGATACAATCTATACTTAAAAAGTTAGATAAAGAGAGCTGATGAATGAGAGTAAGACAAAGAGTGGTTCGTTGGTCCCCCCAGTAAAACTGTATGAGGATATATATATAGGGATAAATGATTATAAAGGGGGTGTCAGAAAAATAGGAAACGAGAAACCCATGCTGAGAAGTGACGAACGAAAAGGGAGGGAGAGAGAGAGAGGGATGTATCAGGTGAACAGCTTTGAGAACAAAGGAGAAGAGCAACATTTTGCGCAGATAGGCAAGTGTACATGCCTGCCCATTTTGTCACTAAATCTGACATGTAAATCAGCAGAATGATTACAGTTTATTATATTTTATATGACGTGATATGTCAGTACAACCTTATGAACCAACCGGCAGCATTACATTTACATTTAAAAGTTTGTATTGTTTAAAAAGTGTTTTTTAAAAAAAGCTTTTAACAGTGTTGCAGAGATTTCGGTTTGTTTGTTTTTTTAAGCAAATTCACTGCCCTGAATTTTTTATGTATGACCTCCAACTCTGTTATCTTATCCTAATTTACTAGATAACCATATCAAGTGCTTACTGCATTAAGATAAATCTGAATCGCCCAGCATATCCTTTTGGTTAATGAATGTCTTTGCAGAAGAGACTAAAAGCTGTGTGGGATAAGTAATAAAATACGCAGAGGAGAGGACACATTCAGCATTACAAAAACTACACAAAAAAACACAAAAAACTGTCTTGAATGCTCAAAGAAAATGTGTTATTTTAAATAGAACTTGCCTTTACATTTTATAGAAGACAGGTTTGTGTTCTTTTATGTACCACACAGTAGCTGGGAAGCACCAAAAATCATGGATAAGGAGACAAAAAATGCAATTATTAGCTAAAGGAAGTTTTAGAGAACCTTCTAAACACTATTCACATTCTACATGTGTGTTGAAGAAAACTTAGCTTTACTATACTGTCTCTTTAAAGCTGTATTCTACATGCTTTCTTTGACAAATATAATCCAGCAGCATGTACAATTAATAAAATGGCATAGTTAATTTGACATATGAATCCATTGCCATTATACTTTGGCAGAAGGGTAACTTTAGGTTTTTATGGTACAGACCAAATGAGTACCAGCTGTTTAAGGTCTGGCATGTGCAGCAAAATTTTATGTAATGACATTCGTAGCCTGGATATAAGTTAACTATATAACTGGATACAGTTAACTTTTTTTTAAAGCCTGTTCCAGTGAAAAAATAAATTGATTCATGGGACATTCTGTAATCATCCATCACCAATGGCATTTATTGTTTATTTTTAAACAGCAGGTTCATGATTGAAGTAAACTTTTCCCTATGTAATATTCATACATTGGTGCAATAAAAAAAATATTTTATCATTTGTCAAAATCAGGAATGCAGTGAGTCAAACCCCCTAAGTAACGTTAAATGTGATGTGTTTAATGCCCTCTTTACTAAGGTTATATTGTTCTCTAAAACCTGGCTCCTTTTGGCCTTTTTACCATATGCTTGTTATTTTTTTGTCATTTTTAGTGTATCCCTGCTATTTATTGTCCCCCCCAAGAACATTCTTTATAATGTGTCCAGTCCAACAAACGTGGATCATTAAAAAAAAATGTGAAATATACATTTTACATTAGTATATTACATAATTACATATTAACAGACTCCTATCCCCAATATGGCTCAAGGTGGTAGGAGTTATAGTCCACAAAAGCTCTCTTGTCTCTAGTTTGTAAGCTTGCAAGCAGGGCCCTCTTTACCTAATGTCTCGTCTTAGTCTGCCAATTCTAGTTTTAGTGTATGCATAAATTCTTTGTACTATATAAATAAAATATAATGTACTAATTTGTATTAAAAGTATATATAGAATTATATGTGTGTTTATTTGGGGTCGGGTATTGACAGATGCAAGGGACTTGGCACAATGTCTGATCCATAAATGATAGCAGGGATCAGATATTTTTTCCTGCATGATGGCCAGCTGATCTAAGTATAGATCAGCTGGCAGCATGCCGGCACATGAACGTACTTTTTTTGTTCTTATTGATGGCATGGTACCAAGTAATATTATGCTGCTTACTCATGCACCTATTGCTGCCTTTAGGCTCAGGCAATCAGAGCTTCTCGTTAATTGTAAACACAAGGCTTCTATTCTTACAGGAAATCTCACTTTTACACATAATTGCACAAGATTACTGATGCAGTGGGCTCAATGGTTGTTCCCACAGATTGCCTCAGGCATGAGGCAGCCCACTGCACGAAGACTTATTTCATTTCTCAAAAAAAAAATTGTATTGTTATGTACCCATGATGTACCAATCTAAGCCCACTATTTCATGACGGTATGGTATGCCGTAAAGAACAGTAGAGGTTCATATTTATTTTCTTACAGGTAACTGTTGATCTAAGGAAAGTTAAAAACATCAAGTATGATGCAGTGTTGTTAACCTTCATGCCTCAAAGGGAAAAAAATATCATCAGTCCAAAAACCCGGTCTGTTTACTGTGCTGGCACTTTTGTCATTTTAGGAAGTGTGCCATGCTTACTCTCTAGTTGTTGCTAGGTAACATCCCTAATGCACTCTAATATAAACACCTGCAAAATTCATCAGGGCTGTACTGGAGGGGCCACGTACCTATAAAGATTGTGCTTTGAAAGTTGTCCAGTGAAATATAGTGTCCATTATTTGATTATGTTGATATAATCTCAAAGCTCTGATCATAGCTCGTTCTTTACAGACTCAAATTTAGCACTGTTTCTATTAAAACTACACATGTGTAGTGACTGATTAAAAGGAGCACATCAGGCCTATTTTTATGTGCCTGTTTTCAGTGCGTTTTACTGGATACACATCGGTCCTTGTTTGAGTTCCTGTGTTTCATTTAACTCCGCCTCAACTGCCCCCACTGAAAGCAGGAAGCATACCCATGAATGCTTCCTGTACACACTCAGTAGATCCCCCCAACCTAGTCAATGGAAACTTTTCTGCTTTTGAAACCAATGGGAGTAGTAGAAGCCCATCATATGTATGGATACTCACCTGTATTTTTTGTTTTTTTTTAAACATACATGGGATTGGCTGCTTCTTCAAAACACATGCAAGAATTTTTACATACAAATTCTTTCTAGTTTCAGTAGACAGCCAGGGGAGGACTTAAATGAGACAAAAGTCCATCCAAAATGGACCTTAAGACCTATTAAAGCTAAATACAAAGGGTCTACACTGTACCGTTAAATAAATAGTACCAATTTGGTTATATTATTTTTAAATGTGTTTCTTTGCCATAGTTTCATCTGGTTAAATTTCAACATTAAGGAAAAAAGTGCTTTGTTGGCGCATTCAATACTGCTACGACTTAAACCCACGTAATTTATTGTAAAAGTTACTGCATGCTGTGTATACATCAACTTATTGTTTGACTACACAGGACTTTGTCTATCTTATTAGAGGAAACCTGTCAGAAAGCCTAACTTCAATACATGTGCCAGCAGTGATCCAGCCAGGAAAGCAATCCCATGAAAAGTCTCTTGTAAAAGCCTGTTCAGAAGAACCACAGCCAGCACTGAACATTAAGCAAACAGATCACAGATCTCTTTTAGAGTTCAATCCCAGAGCTAAGCAACCTGAAACATTGTGCACAATATTTCCATGTCATGTTTCCAGCTTGCTACTGCTGCCTCTGATGTAGTCTTTGGGTTTTTAAAATACAATTAAATATGCATAAACCTAAAATGGGGAAAAATGTAGCAAGGGAGGTTTTTTTTTTTAAGACATTAACTTACTTACAATACTTTAATGTTTTTAAAATATTATACAGTTATATTTTATAATAGTGCAATATTTTAACGGACATTTAAATAGACATTTAACAGCGTTAGTATTAAGATTTCTTTTTTTACTTTTAGCTATTGTTACATATCATACATCATGTGTGCACGTCTTAGCAAATGTAAGAATTTCTTCTAAAATTTAAAATATATGTGTCTTCTTTTGAATAGAATAAGAAAGCACCCTTCATTTTAAAAATGGCAAGTTGCTTTCTGTAAGAAATAACTAGTATCTTTTCTCCATCATAAAAGACCACTTATAATTATACTTTACTACTACTATCCAAAAATGATTAACACATTGCAGTCATACTAGCCTTCACTTTATTAACAAGGCCATTCCACAGTAATATATAAATATAATTTGTATAAATGGTGAATCCCTCTGGATTTTTATTTGGATTCCATGTAAAGGACATACACAAAATAGTCCAAATTGGTAAAATGAAGACCTTGTTTTCACCCCCTTTGCTATGATGTCACATAATTAGTTAAATAAAATATGCTTAAAGGAGCCATACACTCCACAGAGCTGTTTTTTTATAAAGAGTGCCCAGAAAAAAGCCATTGCTTAAAGAAAAAATAAGCAAACACGTTTGCTGTTCGCCAAAAGCCGTGTGAGAGACTTCTTTAACATATGGAAGAGGTTACTCTGGTCAGAAGAGACAATAATTGAGCTTTGTTGGCCATCAAGGAAAATGCTATGTCCGGCACAAACCCAACGCCCAGGGCCGGCCCAAGGCAAAATGCCGCCTGGGGCGAATTTTAAAATGCCCCCCCCCTTATCTACCCTTCCTCTCCCTCCGTCCCTGCCGCCCCCCCCCATTATCTACCCTTCCTCTCTCCCCCCCCCTGTACTTACCTTTCAGCAGTCCTGCGGCGAGTCTCCCTGTTCGGTTTCGGTGCCGGCTTGTAATGCTGAGCGCCGGAACTCAGCATTACAAGCCGGCACCGAGACCGAACAGGAAGACTCGCCGCAGAGGAGGAAGAGAGGGGCGCCGAGCGGGTACTGAGAGCTTGGTAAGCGAAAACCACTCGGCGCCCCTTTCTCTCTCTTTCGCTTTAAAAAAAAAAAAAAAAGGGCTCGGGGCGGCAAAGTGCCGCCCCTTCAAAAGTGCCGCCTGGAGCGGTTGTCCCACTCGGCTCCATTGTCGGGCCGGCCCTGCCAACGCCTCTCTTCACCCAGTGAACACCTTCCCCACAGTGAAGTATGGTGGTGGCAACATGATGCTGTGGGGATGCTTTTCATCCACAGGGACTGGGAAACTGGTTAGGGCTGAAGGAATGATGGATGGCACTAAACACAGGTAAATTCTTGAGAGGAACCTGTTTCAGTCTTCCAGAGCTTTGATACAAGGATGGAGGTTCAACTTCCAGTGGGCCAATGAGCCTAAACATACTGCTAAAGCAGTGGTTTAAAGGGAAACCTTGCAGCCAAGACTTCAATCAAATTTAGAATCTGCGGTGTGAGTTTAAGTTTGCTGTACACCAGCAGAACTCATCCAACTCGAAGGACCTGGAGCAGTTTTGCCTTGAAGAATGGGCAAAAATCACAGTGGCTAGATGTGCCAAGCTTATAGAGATGTACCAAGACTTGCTGCTGTAATTGCTGCAAAAGGAGGCTCTACAAAGTATTGACTTGGGGGGGGGTGAAGTTATAGACCTTCAAGCTTTCTGGGTTTTTTTTGTCTTATTTCTTGTTTGTTTAACAATAAAAAAGTGGTTGGCATGTTGTGTAAACTAAATGATACAAATGCCCAACAAATCCATTTTAATTCCAGGTTGTAATTCAAACAAAACCTGGAAAAATGGCAAATGGAGGTAAATACTTTTGCATGGCACTGTAAAGAACTAATAGAGAATTAGAATATAAATCTCAAACATTTAAGTTCACAAAACAACCGCTTTAACTTTCTTTGCACAATTCACTGTGTGTTTTTGTAATCTCTGACCTTTTCCCATGTAGAACTAGACAAATCTAAGGAGCAGTCACAGTTAATCGTCACCGCTACCACTGGGAATTATTGCCACAAGATAAAGCTTGCATTTTATCTTATCTTACATTTGAAGAGGACATTGTACCAAACAGAATACCCTCCACATTACAAAGGTTTGGGAACTCCAAAGATGGGCTTACATTTTTTTTTTTCTATGTATATTTTTAGAGGTTGAACATAAACGAAAAGTAAGTGTTTTGGGGTTCCGACTCTCACCTGCAATTCAAAAACAAATTAAATGAAGTTTACACTTTTTGAGTGATAGGTTCAGATGCTTTTTATCCTTTTGCTGCTGCTCCATTGCTGAAATAGTCTGTTTCTGGTCTATATTATAACAGTTACATTATGATCTGTTACATATTAAGATAAAATATACCCATAATTACATCTCCAAAATATCTCCAAATATTAATAGCAGTATTTCCCATTAAATAAACTAAAAGAAGACAGAGCTAAGACAATATGCAGGTATAAAAATATATATATTTTATTATAAGGAAACAAAAAAAATTATATATAAAAATATAAACTGGTTATGCACCTTTTCTGCAGCTCAGTCTGGCCAGGCATAACTAACTTAACAGTGAGTGTTATTTCCAATGTTATTGTATGTTCTAGGTTTATTTTTTCTGTATAAATTCTATATATTATTTGGTCTTGTTTATATTTTTATATATATATATATAATTGTTTTGTGTTTCCTTATAAAGAAAATATATATATATTTTTATACATGCATTTTGTTGTAGCACTGTCTTCTTTTAATTTATTTTCTGTCATTATAGGTTTCCCCAAGCAAGTGGGACTCCATAACGCCTTAGGACTAGCTGCTTTGCAAATAACATGTAAAAATACTGAACACTATTTCCCATGTTCTTCTTTTACTTCTTTCCACTGATTAATATAAGACTGGTAGTTATTAAAATTCACATATTTGATTTATATTCAATTATTTATAATATATATTTTACTGTTTGAGTGGTAGCGGTTTATATTTTACATATATTTGATTTTCTTTCTTTATACATATTTTTTTAGTAATATCAGCGCTGTATTTTTAGTTTCTTTAGTATTTCCCATTATTACAGGCTTAATAAAAGTATCGTTAGAAAGAAAGCTCATATTAGACACAGTTCACAAGGGCAAATACCTAGGCGGAGGTTAGGGATTTCTTTAATTAAACACCCAGCAAGCAATTAAAGGGAAGGACATCCAATTTGTTTGCTTCAATGATTTCTATCACGGTGAGAAGCATTCAGCATTTCTAGGTAGTGCTGCTACTTCTGCTGCTTCCACCGTCACTCCAAAACAGCAAGGCTTATGTTTATATAATTAATTAAAAAACAAAAAAAAACAAAACACCTTGCTCCAAGGAAAGGCTGGGGACTTTGGGCATCCAGGGGCAATTTGCAATTATAGCTAAAAGCAAGTATGCATGTAGCCCACGTGCATATAGTAGGTCTCCAGTTCAATCTGGATGTGTGCGTATGTCTGAACTAAAGTCATCTAAAGAGTTTGAGATATAGAGATATATATAAGGGATAGTTCTAAACTTTAGAAGCCCATTTTCCACATATACTACATTTAATAAGATACAAAAGCGATATATATATATATACACACACACACACACTTGTTTTGAAAAGACAATATTTATGTTAATCACTTAGACTGACCCTCCTATTTTACATTGTACAAAAATGTATAATCAATTTTAAAGTTATTGTAGTGTAAACTGTTTTGCTATTGTAATAATGCTACATAATCTGCTAACGCTGTACAGGTAAATATTGTAGTGTGTGGTATTGCGTTCAAGTTAGTGAAACCAGTGTCTGAGCACATTGGACACTGAATAAGAAGAGAAAAAAAGGCCATTACAGGGTTACAGACTAATACTGGTCAAGCCAATAGAAAAACAGGAAAATGTCAGGATGTATCTTGATTACCTACCCATATACAGTTAAGGGTATAATAGAAGATGGATGCAAACCCTTAATTCCTGCTTTCCACTAGCATGACTGATGTGGGAATGAATGATTTCATTCATCGAGATAAGCAGTTTTGACTGCTCTAAACCAGCAACTTGTTTTCATTGGGCAAAGATTACACTGCAACAATGTTAACACAGAACAAGGCCAAAAGTAAACAGAAAATATATCCATCTGTGATACCAAACAAAAGCAGGAATTTATTTTAGAAAAGGTTATAGATCAAGCAAGGTTTCTTTATGTAATTATTATCCAGTACTTGAAATTTATATTTTTACGTTGCAAGTTAGACCCTGAAACAGCAGAGCTTGGGAGGAATAAAAAAAAAATATATATATATATTCTTTGCAGAGATGACATTTTGAGAACACAAACTAGAATCTTGTCAAGTTACTAAAATTGAAAAATCCCTCAATTGCATTTTGGGCATGATTGATAAATCAGTTTTCTAAAGCCTTAACAATTCCAAAAAAACTGTATGGAAAGAGTAGGAAAAGTGTTTAAACATTAAATTGTGTCAATACAATTCTTCTTGCTCATGCATTTCTCAAACAATTACCAAATAGGTCACATAGCTCATTTCAGCTCTACCTTACTATAAATACACTTAAAAGTAACAAAGTATCAGATCACAGCAATAAAGGGAAACGCTCCTGTAGGCTTTAAGGAGGAGACAAACTACAATGAAGAAGCAGACATGAGGAATTTCATGGATTGTATAAGGAGATATATTATGAAAACGGGCTTTGTACTTCATGGAAGTTGCCGAAGAGCTAGATACAATAGCGAGACACTGCCAGCCTTCAACTTTCAAAAATAATTGGTAAAGTATTTGTCTTGGTCCTTCAGAAAAGCAACTGGTGTCAATGGTCACATAAGGTAAATGTGCCCATCCCTGGAAGTGAAAATCTTATTAGCTGGCTCCTGTCACGCTCATGGCCTTATTGGAAGTCTTTGGGGGGGGGGGGGGGAACACTATTCATTTACTGTACATGATATGGGAATCTGTCTGAATTACAAATAAAACTACATACACAAAGGATATGTACATTTCATCCAAACATAAATACAGGCCCCATAAACCTTAAGTACATAGCTCTCCAGGCATACCAGCCCCAGTTATTATATGCTATGGCCCTGGTCCTGCAGTTAAACCGCAATATGTGTTTTATATGTCTCTTAACGGTATATTACTAAATAGGACATTCAAATTAGACGGCAACAAGAAACAAGCTGCAACCAAAAAGGATATTTTATTATTATTATTTTAATACAAGTGAAATGAATAGATCTTAACCGTTATAAAGCAATATATAATGAATAAATAATAGGCATGGAGAATTCTTGTCTACAGTTACATAACACTGGCTAGTATTCAGAATACTTAAAATAAATCCAGTGACAGACATACGTCCATAAAAATGTTCGTCTTATCTTCCCTTGTATGAAATTGTTCAAGTATAAAAACCCATTACAGTGTAAAATATTCAAATTTTAAGTCAAGAATAAAAATTGCCAAGTATTGCAGTTTAACAAGTCATTGTATAAAGCAGCACTTTTTCTAATAAAAAGAAAAAAAAAAATAGAATTTACTCTACGTACAAATGAAATGTATAGTATATACTGCTTTAGGAGGTCTTCATTAGAAAAATGCCATGGCATGAAGTCTACTGCTCATGTAAAATCCTAAATGTTAAGGTAGGGATATCATACAGTGCATGTACACAATTTAAATAAATCCAAGTCAACATTTTAGTTCAATAGGTTGCTATTTAATTTACTACATCTAAACTTATTTAAATAATTTATAACATGAGATGAATACATAAGGTGTCGCATCTAAAGTTCCCTTTCTTTAGAGCGCACTGCAGTAAAACTTTCAAAATAAATAAGTCTTTTCAGTAACTTTACAGTTAAGGCACAGTACAGACCAATTAACCCCTGAAGAACTGCAACTGAAAAGTTGTACTGTATACTTTGATAAATACTTTTATTTAAATACTTTGAAATAGTGGAGAAAGAAAAAGGAAAAAAAAGGGAGGGGTGCTCCAAAGCTGTAGAAAGGAAGACCCAAAATATAGGAACGGTTTGTGTTCTTGAAGGGTTAACCTTAGCAAGCTTCTTCTTGTGGTTATTCACAAGCTATGAATAGGTATAATAAAATAGAAGGCTGTTGTAGTAAGGGGCTGATCCTATTTCAGAATCAGAATTGCTGACACCAGCAAATAAAGTTTCCCAAAAGCGAAACAGGATGAGGAAAGGGATTAGAATGTGACAAGCTCATCAAATAAGCACAAGTGATGTGTTCTTTCCAGAACGGTCTGTGTTATTGATTGTCTGTACAGCTGTTGCACCCGTTAATTCCACATCACTTGCTCCATAGTTCTACTCATCTAGAGGACAGATGAGAAAATAACTTTGGTGCCTGCCCATCATGTGACCAGCAGGTCATGGGCCTCCAATATTGCAATGTTAACATGTTTCTCACCAACTCAGGAGAAAAAGCAATAGTAAATGTCACGGTGAGAAGACATGACAATCTGTGCTTTGAAGGTTTTACTTCGTATAGGCTACATATCGCTGACCAGTTACCCTGGTTTAGACGTTTCATAAAATATAGTACAGAAAAATAAGAAAAAAAGAAAAAGTGTATTCCCTCCCTCCCACCCCAACAAGTAAAAGGCAGTTTCTTTCCCTGATGTAAAAATGATTGTATAGTTTATCACTTCTGATACTTTTCAGGACAGCAAACCATATATTAGTTCCTTCATAAATGCCTGAAACACGCCTTTCTAACAATACTCTGATGTATACTAGATAAGCTGGAATAGCGGTTTGTCATCTTCACAAATTTTTTTCCTTAAAGCTGTTTAGCCTAAATTGACATGGTCTCGCCTACTGAAATTGGAAGGCTGAAAACAAAGGAAAAGAAATTATATATAGATACTTGATCATTTCCTCAAAAGTCTAAGTGCTACTGCATGCGGTCAGCCTGCAGCTGCTGTGGCTGGTATTGACCAAAAGCTGCAGCTGCTGCAGCAGCGGTTCCTGGTGCTGCAGCAGTGAGTGGTTGCTGAACTGCATAGCCATAGCCTGCGGCAGTAACATATCCGGTAGCAGCTGGAGAGGCTGCATATGGGTACTGATCGTAGGCAGCTGCAGCGGCAGCAGCAGCAGAGTACTGTGCGTAGGCGGCACCGGTGTAGTCAATGTATGGGCTTGTGGAGGTGGTGGCAGCAGCTGGTTGAACATGTGGGATCACAACTCCTGGTTGCACAAATGCATGGGGATAGACATAATGTGCAGGAATCCTGTGGGAGGAAAGAAAATATAGTAAGTGAGTAGAAAATCAAATCGACCCTTTGTCAAAGAATCTGTCGAACAATCAAGTCTATTTAGTGGTTATGTGCATAGGGTTGCCACAATAGCAAGACTATTACAAACCTTATAGAAAGTGAGGGGGCTGTTCAGTATGTCAATAACAAATCAAAGCTATACCAATAAAATAAAAGAATTAATTTTCACAAAAAGCTATGGTTTATTTATATAAATGGCATGCAAAAAAAAAAAAAAAAGTGAAAACCAATTAAACTTAAAATCTATGCTTTTTGTACGATGCCCCAGTTAAAAAGGTCATTTATGCATAATGAAGGAATTTTCCAAACTAATCCCATCATAGATCAAATACATTACTTACATATCGTGGCAACCCTACCAAATTACTCTAGAGACTCAGCACACATTAATCTCTGCAACCTTAGTCACCCTTAAAATAAAAAAAATACAAATGCAGGCGGCAACAAAAAATAAAACTTAAGTGGTGGAAGGCACAGCAGAGTCACACATTCAAAACAGTGCAAAACACTTAATAAGGCTGTAGTGTTGAAGCTTAACAGATGCTATGCCACTCCATAGCATTAGGTCTCAGTGTGTGCATCACACAATTACAAGGGCAAAGAAAAAGGTCAAATGGTTTTAAATACCAGTCAACTAAACTTCCAGCCTCGATTCAGCAGGTTTACTTCTCAGCCAAACATGTAAAAGGAGTATGAGGAAATTTAAAGAAACCTAGAGTTAGACAGAAATACCTATGTAGTTCAGTGCATCAGACACTGCCATTAAAAAACAGTGGCGTTGGCTTTTTAAAGCTTTAACTCGAAAATTCTCGATACACATTGGCCCTTGAGAGGCCAATATCGGAAGAATGATGGACTGCTCAAGCCTGTAGTCTGCCTTGTACTATCGCCTGAATGAACAATGCCGTCTTATTTTAAAGATAATTTGTACATTTTTTATATAACATTTCAGATTGCAGTCAATCTTTACAGTTAATACATTGTGAAAGCAAGATAACCAAAGAGTCACTTTTATCCTTGGGATTGGTGAAACGTTAGTAGCCATAGACTTTCAGATATAAATCACTAGAGTTAAACTTAAGGAAAGGAAGAGCAGAGGGATACAAAAAAAATAAAAAATACAAAGGCTATATTGCCATGAACTGCCTAATATAACATGACCCTATTCCCAGTAAAAATCTAGAAGACAGGAAATCATTCAGAACCAAAAGGCAGATTACAGAGACACCCTTTCTGGAACCGCAAACTATGAGCTTTGCGATCCCTTAACAGGCTCCTTCAAACACATGTCCCAGTCATCGTGATTGACAAGGTAAGCTGCATGCGTGCTATTTTTGACCTGACATACGAGAAGGGGTTTGGAGTGTTAAATGTCTTTATATGGCCAATGTGAATCACAATCTATCATAAAGGGCAAGCGTGTAACCTAGATAAACTATTTATGTTCCATACAAATATAGCAACCTAAAAAGCAGGAACCCAGAACAGTTGATACCGAGGAAAGCAAAGTGGTAGAAACATGTACTCTGTCCATTTCACAATTAGAAAAAAGTTAAGGTTTTCTTTGTTTTAGAGCTACACTTTCAACTCAAAACAAAAAACAAAAAAACGTGTCCCATGTCCGATTTGATGGCTAGTTATTGGCATGTAGAAAAAGCATAAATCTGGGACAGTAAGAAAAGAGTGCAGGTGTATAGCCTGACATTACTATTTCACAACATTTCACCGCCTACAGTCAGGAGCTTCTAAACTGTATATTTTAGGTCTTTCAAGCAGCTCGTATTGCAACACTGAAGTAGATCACAGTTTTAAAAAGCATGGCATTTAGCACTGTAGGCTTTTTTTCTGTAATGGGGAGTTACATTAGCCAGCACGTGCCCTGTGTTTTGTTTTAAACATTACATGCAGTTATTTAACTGGTACTATAAATGCAATTGTACACACCAAAAAATATATATCTATTAACGGTAATTTAAGATTTGGTTCTTCTGTATTGGAAATGAATAAATAAAAGCAAAGCAAAAAACAAACACAGAATAGGAATTAGGAAGCCTGGATATAGAAGTTGTTAATTAAAACAAAAGATTGGAAACATGTGGAACATGCAAGCCGAATGAAAAAAATAAAAATAAACTCCAAAACTGGCACACCAAGTTATATCACTAAGAAAACACTGTTAAGATAAAAAGCTATAAACTTAAAAGCAAGGACCAAATATATGTATAAGAGGCCCTTAGCTCAACACTCCTCAGATAAAACACAAAAGTCAAGGCTCCCTCCCAGCCCCAAAGCCACATCACAAGTTTCACTATGGGTCATCAACAACAAAAAAACCACACAGTTTGGCTATTAAAAACCACTTCATTACTGTAATAAAAAGGGCACACAGGTCTAGGAGCTAGAAATGTAACAAGGAAAAACCCAACATACATGCATCTTTAATCACCATTTATCTTGTTTTCTACTGGTAACACAGTTTAATTCCAAACAGAACTATTCCATCTCTTATCATCAAATCCTTGTCACCAGTTATCTTAACTGTATACGACCCCTGTCAGATTAGAAAGAGATAACATTGAGTCACACTAGAAATGGTAGGGGGTGCGCCATGTCCTCCACAAATGTCTGTCCACATAGACATTGAGTGTTTGGAAAGAGAAACTATTATATACGTCCCAGATTTTTTCACTTTATTTCCTAAGAGTATAGTGCCACTAATAAGCAGTAAGTGTATGGTTAATAGATCAACTTCATAGTTTAGGTTTATAAACCCCATATTGTGAGTTTGTTATCTGCCAGATCCATTCGGTGTCAAGAAATACTGCAAACCCCTTTGTATGTTAAAGGGCTAGTGGAGTTTTTTTGTAAAATGAGAAAGGATAAAAAAAGAGAAAAAAAAAAAATTACCTGAAAGATAAAAGTGGGTATTATGAGAACTATCAGGAAACAAGGGAAGAAAATAAAATCAAAGTAACCATTTGAATCAAAAGCTTTCTGCATAAATATTGAAACATACATACAGTTTTAATAATGGAGATTTGGCCAATGTGACAACTTGAAAGGGTATATTAAATAAAATAAAGCGTTTGTTAAAGCACCAGATGAACTCAGTTTAAAATACTTACCCAAAAGGCCTTTGTATAAGTGCTGGGTGAATCTGCTGTACTCCAAATGCAAAACCTATAGACAAACAAGATTTAAATAAGATTTATGGCACACGTTTCCATGACACTTGGCTACCAATCTAAGTATTTGTAAGCTGCAGATATTGATAGGTAAGTTTTGCCCTTTTATATTTTTGGCCTCAAAAGTTACAAGTCTACGATGATCTTACAAGGGGAAGGTTGGCAGCACATTAGCTGATGGAAGCGGCAGGGTGCTTAACGCAAGACTATGGAAAAGCTACAACAGTTGAGGACACCGAGTAAGACATGCATATGCCATCTTTAAATTATGCGCTGCGTAAATTGTTGGTGCTATATGAAAGATAATAAAGCAAAGGGGTTTATTCACAAAAGAGCAAGACAGTAGTGACTTCAACTTCACCATGCACTATGAAGGGCCAGCCCTGGCAAGTGTCTCCTCAAGAGGGATAAGCTGGCCCTGTATAAGACATGCTTCAGTGAGGGCAATCTCAAGACATCTGGCCATCCAAGCACTTCATGCAGGAAAGCCAGACGGGATTAGCCCTCCTAGCACATGGTACTATCAGGGAGTTGGAGTGTTCCAAGTTTCCTTTTAATTGGGTATTAGTCAACAAACAATAGCTTTTCATACTGGTATCCAAGATAGTGCTACACTAAGATACATTTTATATACCACCCTTAGCAATAAGAAGCACGATATGCAACTATTTCAGTATCAATTGATCATCACCAAGACACTTAATGAATGGCATGTAATAAGTTGTACACAGCAGCGAAATAAAATTTTATATAAAAGGATAAGCGAGCATAGAATGCATAAGCCATGAATCCATGTGCTCAAAATAGAAGAAATTAAGACAGACATGCATCACTGATGTCATATTTGTTTCTGTTGTCCAAAAGCTGGAGAACAGAGTGCGCCTACCTTAGAATTACTGTAACCAAAAACAGCCATCCAAATAAATAGCCAACAGAGATTTATAATCAGAGGACAGCCCAAAGGTACCTACCTGGCTGCATTATTCGTGGCTTTGCTCCCAGGTAAGCAAGATTCACATTGGCTTTCCTCCCATCAATAATAGGATTCGGGTCTTTACAAGCCCTCTCAGCAGCAGCTCTGTCAGCCATGGTGACCTAGAAGAGAACAGGCATTTTCGAGTCATTTTAGTTCCATACACGTTATAAGGTAATCAGTGTACAATGCAGAAAAAAACAGAACTCATTACATGGGAACACCACATGTCAGAACTTCAAAGAACGCCGTGTGCTGTTGGACACTCCATCTCCCTCTAAAATGAACATATTTATTTTATCTGGAATTTTGCAAAATGACACTTTGTCGAGCTTAGTCATGCAATAAAAATGGCCTTTCAAGCACCCTGGCAGTTTTAGGCTTACAGTCTGAACAGAACACAGTTTCTGCACTTGGATGTGAAGATGATGTGTCATCCAGAGTATGGGGCCCAATGCATAGCACTATACAAGATGTTTAACTTGATACTGTATTTTGTGCCCGCACCTATCACAAGGGAACTAACTGACAAATGTGATCTGTGCGAGTGAAAGGGTTAAAAAGCAACCTATATGTTGTACATGTATCTAGCAGTCACAGAGAAGCACTGACAATTAACTCATCCCTACGTTCTTAGCTATGAAATAGAGAGTAGTGGTTTCAGCTCGTTGATTTCACAATATGTCAATAAGGGCCCCTGTATAATGTACAGTAAAGTCAGTGAGACGTCTCCAAAGTATCCCCGCCTATTAAGTTACACATAATGCAGAACCCTGCAATGAAGGGTGTACTCTACTGCAGGCTCTCCCTTTAGTGAATAGACTGCGGAGAGAAGCCCCCTGTGCGATCTATGGCTGGGGTTGGAATCCAGGTAGGCTCGTGTAATGCTGGCCGGTGCAGACAGCACTGGAGGGGGGTGAGGACAGGTGCTTCCCAGCCGCAGATGATTACAGTCACCGGGATGTAGGTGGAGGGGGAGGGGGTGGGGAGCGCACACTGGGCTGCTTTCCATATCCACAAGTAGTTTCCGTTTGACCCGGGGCTGTTCTCAGCTCATCCACCTGCCAACCCCACCTCATGCGGCACAACTCCCTACCTGACATGATCAGAGACCCACTGCTCTCACATGACCGAATGCGCGGCCGGTGTCCATGCGAACGCAAAAACAACACACGCCGGCTGTGTCAGGTTAACCCCTGCACTGATCTCACACCTGTTAACCGGGGAGCGCTGCCACCTTTACCATTTCAGTGCCAGAGACTTGATCACAGATACAGTCTGTAGCTGAGGCGGCAGAACATTACATGAGAACTAGTTTGACGATTTTAAGCGTATACATGCTCACAAACGGAAAGGCAGTGAACAGGTTAATAAGAACGGGCACACAGTTCTTTTTGGAAGCCCATAAGGGGTCATCCATGGGGCAGAGGATACAGATTTACCCTCTGTGTGCGAGTGTATGGGGCAATTGGAATTACCCTCTGCGCGCAGATCCGCACCTCCTCGTAACACAGAGGCTCTTGTTTGTTAGTTTGCGGAGGGCGGGTGGCCTCCTTTGCAGTAACAGAAACAGTCCTACGTTAGAGTCCTAACTTTTAGAATTCTAGGGGAGCGGGGGCTATACAGAGTGCCAACTCCCATGCAGGCACGCGAAGGGTTATTAGACAAATGTATCCGAAAACCCATAGCCGTCTATGGCAACCAAGCACTAACAATACAGCGATACAACGTAACGACTTACAAAGCCATATCCTCTGGACTTGCCGGTCTGTCTGTCCGTGATGACCACAGCCTCCTCTATGTCCCCAAACACCTCAAAGTACTTTCTGAGGCTGGAGTCCGTGGTGTGATAGGGCAGCCCCCCGACGAAAATCTTGGTGTAGGTGGTGTCCTTCTGGGTGGTGTGCATCTTGGGAGAGTCCTCTCCTTCCTGAGTCAAGTGCCTTCTTGCTTCCTTCTGCGCACCCCGCACTCCTCTGCCCTTCCGTGAGCAAACAAAAACATGCAAAACAGCCACTCACAGCGGGGGGAGAGAGCAGCGCCCAGCCGGATACAAAGTAGCGATTCCCTTTTCCGCGCCAGGAAAACTAGAAAGGGGGCGACTTGTGGAAAAACAAAGTGTCTGCCTATTAACTGGCTGAGGTAGATGGACGGGCTAGCAAAGCGTCCTGCAGTCCTGTATAGCGCTGCTAGCCAATGAGATGGAGGATAGTGCCGCCTGCCCCAACGCCGCACACGGACTGCCGCTCTCCCTGTTGTCTTTGCATTAAGAGCAGCCGGTCGGTCTGTGGGCGGGGTTTGAGGCTCCTCCCCGTAGGGTGGGCAGGTCCCGCCTTTTGGTTGCCCTCCCGCACCTGCTGCACGTTGGTCTGGCGGGCAGCTGCTCCGAACAGCTGGATATTTGATTCCCTCCCCCCGTCCAGGCTTTGTCTCCTGGGTGTGCTCTCTGGTTACCCGCAGCGCGTGTGGCGAGCCCACAGGGGGCCTCCTGCCAAGCACGAACACAATGAGGCGCGCACAGGATAAGCGTTTGCTAATTTCAGCTTGCTGGCTCATACACGAGTAGCATTGAGAGAATGCGATGGAAAATGCTAAAGCTGTAGGGTAATTCAAAAAAGAAATGTATTTGTTATATATGGGCGCTTGGGTTTGGGCATCAATGCCCTTTTGTTATGCATTAAAAAATAAACACAAACCCGAACCGGCACATGGAAGAATCCAGCTTGTCAATGAAGAACTGCCACCGGAAAACTGCTAAAGAAGGGCACTTAATAGAAGGGGCACACACCAACACACACACACACACAATAACATACCCCCCCACACACACACACACTAATATACCCTCCACGCACACATACACACTAATATACCCACACATACACCAACATACCCCACCCATACACATTAACATACCCCCCACACACACATACGCACTAACATACCCACACATACACCAACATACCCACATATACACCAACATACTTACACATACACCAACATACCCAAACACCCTTACATACCCACACATACACCAACATACCCACACACATAACATGACTTTACATGACCCTGTTCAACCCAACCTCCTCTTTGAAATTAAGGGGATAGAGAGGTAAGTCCAGGGGCTTTTGCCCAACCAGTCTGCCCATTTTTCCTGAAGACTCAGACCTTAATCAGTTCTTGGTCTACTATAAACATCAGGAGAGCCTTATACTTATCTTATGAATGTTTAAATTCCATCACTGTATTAACCTCTACCACTTCAGTTGGGATGCTGTTCCGCTCATCAAGTCACGTATTTGGACCTAGGTCAAGGGTGGCAGGTCCAGGTGGGTGGCAGCCCCTCTGCCTAAGGCTCTCTGCAACACCCCTGGTCAATGGGTTGGTTAAAAGGGAGATTCCCTTTGACCCCATTGACCCATTAACACTATGGACAGCTGTGCCTATATGTGCCTATAGTCTCCTTCTGTGCCATGCTTCCTTTAACAGTGGGGCTTAAGGATATGAGGTCAGGTAACGATAGTGGCACAGAGGGGACAACAGGTGACTGCACTCATCTACTACTCTCTCAGTAAGGTAAAACTGAAGACGTCATGCGTTACAAAGTTGCAGGATCAAAATTATGTGGTCAAATGATTGGACACAAATGGTTTTATATTAGTCTAAAATTGTGTCCATTAACTCATTAGTAAATCGACTTTATTTTAGCCAATTGAAAGTACTTGTGGTTAATCTAAAAAGTAGGCACCATTTGGAAACCAGTAGAAGAACCTCTGGCTTAATTCTGGCTGATCATTCTCTTGGTTCCTTGGTTGATATGATCATTTATCCAATGTTTAACTATATGCAATTTTTAAGAGTAGGCTGTTTCTGGATTTTATCATTTGTTTTTTAGATATGTCTTGTTAGACAATGCATTTATTAAAGTAATCGCATGATATCAGGTTTTCTTTTGAGCTTTATCAATACCCAAGTCAACGGAGTAGCACAGTATGCTTGGGCTTCCTCTACTAATATGTACATTGTTTTAAATCTAAATGGCTCTGTTTGGAACATGCACTAGACACATATGACATAAATAAGCCAGTGATATGAAGACAATCATTATGTGCCTGCCTAGGAGCGCTCTCAACAGCAGATTCATATGTCATGTCCCAGCATGGGATCTGTTCACACTTTGATTTAATTTGCAGCATAGCACATCAGAGATCAAATTGAAATACTGTTTTTACAAGAATATTTTGGGTCTCCTTCTTTGACACTGAAAACAAAAAGCGGGAGCTTGTCATCATAAGCTATTGTAACAGGCTCATCAGTTTATGTCCTACTGCCTTGTTACTGGAACAAATGTTATTGTTAATGTCATGGGAACCAGACAAATTCTAAAGAAAGAAGTTTGGTTGATGGGAATGCTAAAATATACATTTTTCTTATTGAGGCATATCATATGACCTAACAATAATTTTTTCAAGACGTGCCATGTTTAAAACACCATATTTACAGAGCATGATATAGCTGAAATATGGGTTTATCCTATTTATTTGAAACCAGTGCCCACATTCACTCTCTCACACCATTCACTTTCACCATCACTCTCTCATACCATCACTTTCATCACTATTCACTCTCACTTTCATTCTCTCTAAATGCTTCCCGGTATCTTCTATCTTTGTCAGTTCCGTAGACATAACCTGGCAACTTCTGCCAAAATGGCGGGGCTGTGGTGACGTCCTCCCCGATCCTCCAATCAATTGGAGGATCGGAAGAGGACTTCACAGCAAGTGCCGCCATATTGGTTGACACTTTCAGTGACGTCCTCTTAAACGATTGGAGGATCGAGGAGGATGTCACTGCAGTGCCACCATTTTGGCAGAAGTTGCCGGGTTATGTCCGCAGAGAGGTGGGTGAAGAAAGGAAATTTCAGATTAATTATTGAAGAAGTGGTTGTCAGAAGAGGAAGGGGTCAGCAAAGAAGGTAGGGAAACATTTAGAAAGCGTGAGAGAGAGTGAAGAAGAATGAGACTGTTAGAGAGTGAGTGAAAGTGTGAGACATTGTGAACGAATGTGGACCCACAAATTTTGGATATAAATTCAGAGGTTTTTCCTTAGTTTTCGTCTGATTCGTGGGTGGTCTGGGCTGTTTTTTTTAGAGACGTCTTTTGAATCACCAAATTTACCAAAATTCTGTAAATTCACAATTCATATGAATCCAAATGCAGAAATATACTGAAGACTGTATCTCCAGAAAGATATAGATACTTTGGAGAGAGTTCAGAGAAGGGCTACTAAACTGGTTCATGGATTGCAGGACAAAGCTTACTAGAAAAGGTTAAAGGATCTTAACACGTATAGCTTGGAAAAAGGTATAAAGTAATATCAGGAAATATTACTTTACTAAGATAGTAGTGGATGTGTGAAATAACATTCCAGCACAAGTGGTAGAGGTTAATACAGTGAAGGATTTCAAGCACGCATGGGATAGGCATAAGGCTATCCTAGATATAACATAAGGCCTGGCACTAAGGAATGTATTCAGAAATTGGGCTGACTGGATGAGCTGAATGGTTCTTATTTGCTAACACATTCTATGTTTCTAATAGTAAGAGGTTGACCACCATGGGCATCTGGACATTCAGAAAGGTCCTCTGGAGCAGCAGCAGGAGAGGGAGAACCAGTAGGCTGTTTAGAGTAGGTTAACAAGACATAAAGGCAGAAAAAAACATCTGGTAGTTAACATAAAACCCTTATTTAATTCTGTTCACGCCTCTGCTGTCAGAGTGGTTTGGTTTGCTCTTGTCCTCTCATCTTCCAGCTCGTCTCCTCCCCTTCACTCTGTTAGCTGCTTCTTCACAGAGCGTCCCCGCCTGGGCAGAGACATACAGTTTACAGCCTGCAGACACAAGGTCATTTTATTTCAAACATGGATTGCAACTCGGGTTAGTTAATACTTCAGCTCCCATGGATCTCACCCAGTCTGTTATGTTAAGCATTATGGGACAGTGTCTACAACTGGAGTATCTAAGATTCACTTTTATATCTTTATGGATTGGCAGCTGCTGTGGAATGCCATTCAGTTGGCTGAACATCTTTACCACCCCAGCTATTATAAACTAAAGTTCTCACTTTGCTCAGGTTCGTGATGGTCTGTTAGCTACTAACATTGTATACAAAAAACAAAATACTGTCTGCGCTTCTCACCCTAATAAAAACTTTATTAGGGTGAGAAGCGCAGACAGTATTTTGTTTTTTGTATACATTGTACAGCCAACACACTGTATTTGCAGCATGCTCACACTGTTTGGTAGGCCTTATATTATACATTTGTATTATTTGAGCCTGAGACTAGCTTAGCGCACCGACATTTCTTCTTTTCCCTAGCTACTAACATTAACTAACATTTGCCTCCCACCAGGAAACCCCTCTCCTGAACCAACAAAGGTAGGTAATGGGGAAGAGGTAAGGAGGAATTGGGGTGGGAAAGGGCCCCCACTTGCCTCTCACCACTCACAGTGTGCGAGCAGCCTGGTTTCACTGTGGGGTCATGTGATAGATTCCTGGCCCCCCCGTGCAGGTTTAAAATAGTTTAGAAAGGGCCAGGTTGGAAGGGCCCTTTCTAAACAATTTAGAACTAGTATGAGGAGACAGGAAAAACGTGTCGCACCGGGCCCCCTAGAGCCAAGGGCCCGGTCAGAGCTGCGACCCCTGTAGTTGCACCAGTGCTCCTCCTCCTTCACGTGTGGCGTGAGGATGTCTCACGTGGAGTCACAATAGGGTCACAAGGAGGGAAGACTGCAGTGACTCTGACAGTCTCTTCTTAATCTGTAGAGTCAGTGCGGCAAGAACTTTAGTTTTTTGTGTCTTGTTTTGGGGTTCGAGTGGAGAGTGGGATTGTCCAGTGTCCAATCAATATTAAAGGCGACCCTGGTTATCATATATGTGTATAGGTCACACAGATTCACTTCTCAGCCAGTTGTGTCACATGACTATAAAGTCTACTTAGCTCACTGTCCTCTAAATATATCTTGACTGTTCCAAATGACATTTGGTTTCCACACTCTCTTTGTACAGCTAAAACAATGCTTATTTGGCAGATCCATTGGTGCTAAGGTTATGAGATCATTAGTGTCTGCTTGATTTTGGGCCCTGAGGATCCGCTTTCAGAACTGGGAATTTTACAAAATGTTTTTGCTTCACTTGTAAAGTTTTAGTTTCAGCAATCAACCCCCCCCTTCTCATCATCTCCTTTTATTTCCACAGTTACTAACTCTAGGCAGCGGTGAGCATTCTCCAGCTGTCATAGACTAAATGACACACACAAAACTTGACACCTCGGTTACCCTTCCCCCAGCCCATGGAACACACGCTTACACGCGCTTAACCATATGTCAGCATCTTAACTTCAGGAATTCTTCAGTTTGATAAACTGTGCCTATGACAATCGTGCAGGACACTAAGCCTAACTGTGTTTAGTAAGAAGCCTATATGATATTAAGATCGAGGGGAGGGGGGGTCTCTGTAATCAAGAGATGCATAAAGCCAGAGATAGAAGTCAGGTGGCCTGTCCAGGCATGAATCTATCTGGTTTTCATAATGTAAAAACTAAAACCTTAACCAGGCTTTGGTCTAATCTTGGATTTAGAATAGAAGCTCTAGAATCCAAGGTCTGATTTATTATTCCGAGGACAAAGATAAACACAGAATAGGACAGAGATAAAACTTAGGCTAGTTACTAGCGTGTGTGAAGAAGCAACTTGGCCCATCCTATTAGGGAATCTTCCTGGGGTCCCATAAAAATGCTTTCACTTTTCCATAGTCTCTAACATCAGCTTCTTGTGATGCTAACCATTTTATGCAAGTGCCCGGTGTTTATTTTAGGAGGAATATGGACCTGATATAATATGTTTTGATGTTCCAGGAGTACTATGCTGGTAGTCATGGTTTATTTGGAGAAGTTAGGAAGTATTTATGGTCCACCATGAGGCAGTTATGTTACATTTAAACGCAGAACTGGGTTTTCATTTATGGTGTAAAAAACCACACAATTCATTCCACTTCCTCAAAACACTTCTAGATATACACTTCCAAATAGTAGTTTACACTTAACAGGTCTTACATTTTCCCAGGTATCGTCCTTTAATATACAGCTCTAGCTCTCTTTTTCTCTTGAGTTATTTTATGATATTTGGGTTTCTGCCATCCCTTCCCACAGCTCCAGAAATCACACTGTGTATTATTATAACTCTTGTCTAACTTTTTTACTACTAGACTCACATTGTTACATGTTATCCTGAAACAACTAAGACACACACATTCTTTTGGTTTATTCTTTTGGTTTCCCTAGTGGAATAAGATACAACCTTGGTGCAGTAACACTAATTGTGGAACTGTTGTTCAGTTACGGCAAGTGTGCTGTAACGCATGTCTGTTATAGTATTTTTTAGTATACATTTTTTGTGTCCTAAAATATACGAAAAGAGGAATGCAATATTGTCAAGCATTTACTTCTCAATTTAATTAAAGACAGGGGAAATGGATAAGACTTGGGATAGATAGAAGTCCCTGGCTAACAAGAACCCAATTTGTAGCTTACCAAATGTTCCTAGTTGAGACTTTAAAATGTAATTGTATTACAAGCCTTTTCATTTATTTATATTCACCATATGCCCGTCATTTTGGAGACCTGCGGATGTAGTGTCGTCATTCATCAGACTTTTTAGAACAACAAAGACGCGTGATTATGTTGCACTCCATTCATTGCTTCCTGGGGTTTTGTTTCTGAATAAGAGGATGATCTATAGGACATCTAGAACAAGGAGTCTAGCAGACCTAGATTGTCTTTGATACCTGAACCAACACAAGCAGACGATGTCTCCCAATACATGTCCCAAACTAGCTGCCCAATGCCACAAATGCATGGAGGTTTCTCTTTAACCCTTAAAGTCTAAAGATGCTGGTTTATTTAGTATATATAACATAATTTCATATCATTCCCAAAAGACAAAAAAAACAACTTTAGATAGCTAAACATATGAGATCTGTTTACTTTATACGAAAAATTGAATTTCTTTGTATTTGTAATACAGCTGGTTAGGTCAGGGAAGTATGATTTCTGTTAATGAAACTTTTACTAAATAAATATTGTAGTCTTAACCTTAAGAAAGCTGCAGCCTTTCCACCACAAATTAGTTCTTGTGTTTACTTTCTTTCATTCTTTTTTTTTCTTTCTTTCTTTCTTTCTTTCTTTCTTTCTTTCAGGTCTATTTTGTAGGTATGCTGTGTTAAAAGAAATCTGTATAAAACAGTGAGGCCAGTATGCTTTGATGTGGAGAAAGAAATGATTACATAGAATGATCTGGTTAATTGGATGTTAAGGCAATTTTTGGATGAATACTATGATGTTCTTTAGCTGCTGTGCCATTTAGGGATATAGTGCATTTGTTTATTTAATCACTGTGCCACAAGTTAAGTAAAAGTGCTATACAATGGACTGCAGCCAAGTTTCCATGCATTTGGATAGAGAGGTTTCATTAAGCCAGATGGAAACGTGTGCTAAAAAAAATCTAACCAATCACAGTGGGAATAGAATTCCACAAACATCAGTGTCTAAAAATCTTAGGGATTTGCCACTTTATTAGTACATGCTAATCGCCCCTTAGATCAAAGATTAGCTCCAGAGTGGTCCAGTGGTCTAAATGGCCTTGAGATGTCCAGGATAAAGGTAACAAGCAGATGTTTTATTATTATGTCCCAGTTTGATCCCTGTGGGACAAGATAAGTGACAATGTGGACAGCAAGTGAAGTTCTTAACTGGTCTGCCACCCATCATGTGTTACAGCTTCCTGCTTACATCAACAGTAACACTCTCCTGCAATCTTCACTGAGGTGTCGTGGGAAATAAAGGTAACTTTGCAAGCAATCCCCCATCTATGTCTTTGGTGCATTAACAGTGCATTAACTACAAATATTAACTAAGTTTGCAGCATGGGCATCAGGAGCGGGCAAGAGGGGGCACTTTCCCTCTCCCCACCTGGAAATTCAAAGAGGCCCACTGAAGCAGCAGAAGAGTGAGAAACAGTGGGCTGATTGGAGTAGGTTAACTAGATATAGAGAAAAACACCTCTGCTGTCAGAGTGGTTTGGTCTACTCTCTTCCTCTCTTCTTTTAGCTGGTCTCCTTCTCTGCCACTTTGGTTGCTGTTTCTTCACAGACTTGCAGGCTGCAGACACAAGGTAGTTTTATATATGATAAGCATCATGGGAAAGTGAGTACGACTGATGTGACAAAGAACAGTTTTTATATCATTATGAAATGGCACTGCACATCTCATTATTCTCAGCCATCCATTTAGTTGCTAAACATCATGACAAATGTAAAAACAGCACTAATGCCAAATGTTACCACAACTGCTGGAAAATAACCAAATGTCCTATTTTGGTTCCAAGCCTTTATGTCCCCTTTTTACTCCCCCCAGACTGCTCCACTATACAACATAACATTAACTTTTCTTGACTGCAACTCCCATGATGCTTAGCCAGAAATAGTAGGAATAGTAGCTGGTAACTGTAGATTGTGGGGGCGGGGGGTTTACACTAAGTATACAGTATAAACACTAACTTTTATTAACGGCATCTACAATAATATTCAGCAGTTATATTGCTGACTGAACGTCATGGGAATTGTAGTTACAGAGTGGGGTTCTGGTGGCCTAACCAGGTACAATGATATACAGTCAGCCATTACCAGCTGAACACCAGTACATTACATTACATTTACCATATTCGCCCGATTATAGGCCCCACTCCCCCCCAACCTTAAGTCTTTATAGTGGGGGTGCGGCCTATAATCAGGGTTTAGCCCAGGGATGCGCAATTCGTGTCGCCCGATGCCGGATACATTCAGTTCCGGGAGCCGGGCAGGTGTTTTCCATTTAGCCCTGCTGCGCTGCAGGGGACCTGGATCCTCCTCTCTGGCAGCCTGTGGGCGTCACCTGCATTGAAGCCCCCAGCCGAAGTGGCGAGCAGAGGTTGTCTTCACGCATCGCGCAGACGTTCACAGGCTGCGCCCCCTAGACACCAGGGAGTCTGTGGATGCATTGGTAAGTCTGAGAGGGGGGTGGCATATCTAGGGGGCATAGTTTGATCAAGGACTTTATTAAACTAAATCTGATTCCATGCTGTGAAGGTAGGCTACATTTTTTAGTTCGACTTCTCAGTAACTAACACGGTCCATCAGTGGTTCATTTTATAACGAAGGGACATAAACAATTAAAAATGTGTTTTTCATTTTTTTTTAAGAATACATTGTTTATCTATTTCTAATTTTGGCAGTGTTATACTGTATATTAAGCTTACATAGTTAGACAAACACAGCGGCCTCAGTTTATTATCCTGTTAAACCATATTTTATGCCTGGAACACACTCTCTATACCTTACTTTCTGCCACGATGCCCACAATCTCACATGACGCCTGCACCCCCGTGCAGCAAGTACCAGCTGTACGAAAACGCATCTCCTCCATGCTTCGTACAGTCTCTTAAAGGGACATTGCAAGGAATGCATTCCAAGCCTCATTCTCGATTCCTGAGGCAGGAATTTTGATTGGAGGACAATTTAAACCTGCTACACACACTGTTCCAGTGCCTAGTGCATTTGGCTGTGTCCTGTAATGTATGACTTGACCTGACCTTGGCTTCCTGACCTTTCTGTCGGTCTCCTGTCCTTGACCTGGCAAATTTATTTGGTCATCCTGAACTTCTAATACCCTTGGCCTCTGCTCTGGATTTTGACTACGATTCTGGTTTTGCCACTTGTGTTCCTGACCTGCTCCGCAACTGCATTTTGTCCACTGCTGAACTGGGTTTTGATGATTGCCTAATGAGTACCTGCACTGTTGGTCTTCCAGTCGTGACAGTAAATTCTAGTTACATAATGCAATAGAGAAAATATACATTTTGTGAATCATTAAAAATAATTTTCTCCTTGAGCATAAAATACAGTACTATATAAACCGACCAGCCATAACATTATGACCACTGACAGGTGAAGTGAATAACACTGATAATCTTGTTATCATGGCACCTGTCAGTGGGTGGGATATATTAGGCAGCAAGTGAACATTTCCTCGTTGAGCAACTTTGACAAGGGCCAAATTGTGATGGCTAGACAACTGGGTGAGAGCATCTCCAAAACTGTAGCGCTTGTGGGGTGTTCCTGGTCTGCAGTGGTCGGTACCTAACAAAGGTGGTCCAAGGAAGGAAAAGCAGTGAACCAGGGTAATGGGCAGGCAAGGCTCACTGGTGCACATGGGGGGTGAAGACTGGCTCATGTGGTCAAATCCAACAGATAAACTACTGTAGCTGCAATTGCTGAAAAAGCTAATGCTGGTCCTGATAGAAAGGTGTCACAACACACAGTGTATCACAATTTATTGCATATGGGGCTGCATAGCCGCAGGCCAGTCAGGGTGCCCATGCTGTCCACTGCCGAAGGCACCTACAATGGGCATGTGAGCATAAGAACTGGACCACGGAGCAATGGAAGAAGGTGGCCTGGTCTGATGAATCATGTTTTCTTTTACATCACGTGGATGGCCAGGTGTGTGCGCCGCTTACCTGGAGAGCACATGGCACCAGGATGCATCCATGGAGGCCGCACCTTGCAACTTACATGACTTAAAGGATCTGCTGCTAACATCTTGGTGCCAGATTCCACAGCACACCTTCAGAGGTCTAGTGTAAAAGGGGGGCCTACACAGTTTTAGGCAGGTGGTCCTATGTTATGGCTGATCAGCGTATACAAAAATATAGGTTAGCAGTGACAAAAAAACTAGTGTCTCATTTTGTTCATCTTGGTTTAATTTACATTTTGCTACAATAAACCTCCTTATCTGCAGACGTGGAGGCTGTCATTATTCTCAAACAGCACACAGAGCTGATTTTGTATGACAATGCTAAATAGGTCCATTCTTCCATAAACTTTCATTAGTCAAAGTGTCCAACTGGGTTGTTAAGATGGAGCAATTCTATTGTTTACAATATGGCAAAAGGCAGCACTCTAAATTACATTAAAAAAAAATAATGTAAGCATACAAAAATCAAAAGCTCCAAGCCAGCCCCAACGGGCTACACACAGAACATTATAGAAGAGTAGGTGATCACCCTTGAGCGGCGAAAAATTGGGGATAACATTGCAGGATTTATTTAGATTTTTGTGGCATGTATTTAATTGCTGATTGACTCCCATTTGTACTATTGTCTTTTTGAAAATGGTGCTTATATAAATTAAATTTTTTTTAACAGTGGGTTATGTGTTCTTTTTGTGACAATTCTATTGTTTACCACAAGGCAAGATTGGGATAGAATACTTAAAAACAAGAACTGTTCTAGAAAAAAGAATACAGCGCATTTTTATAGAACTTTTTTTAATCTTATACAAGTTCCCCCTTAAACATCAATTTAAGAACAGATAACTGAAATAATAAGTGTATTTCTTTTTTTTCGTCGCGATCGACATCAGGCAGAAATTAAATATCATGAAAAAAGATTACTGCAGTTGTACTTTTTCCAAATCATATTTATATAACCCAATAAACTTAATGCTACTTTGATAAGAAAATGTCCTTTTCTTTACAAAGAATTTAGCTTAGCATCTAATCAATAAGTAAACACGGTCAGGGATAGTGTTTCATTTGTTTAGTTTACGTGTCAAAACCCCTCTTGATGTTTTATTCATGTAGCTATCAGATTCCCTTACTCCGTTTCAAGGAGAAATAACTAGAAAAAATAATTGGATAACAAGCAATAGACTTAATCTGTCAGCGCTACTGCCCAAATCCTGCTTTACAAAACTCAACAGTATTGTTTCACTAGTAATTTATAAAAACAGCAGCTAGATATAGTGAAGATTAGAGGCAGTATTTATCAGAGCAAACCCTGAACAATTCAAGAATAATTGTTTGAGGCAAATGTTTGTGTTTGGCCTAAACGCCGTAAATTATAAAATACACTATGGCCAAAAAAGCTACATTTGCCATTACCACTGGTTTAACCCCTTAAAGACAAATGTTTTTGTACATGTGTGGAAAAGAGTGTTCTCCATATTTTTACTATGCCTTTCTCCAAGGGTAATTTTCCACCTTTTTATTTAGTGCACCCACCCAAACTATATGTTGTTTTTTTCAAGATTTTTTTTTAATATTTGAAGGTATGTATCACATTTTATAAGCTGGGTTTTTTTCAAATTCGCTATATGGGGACCTTAGGCATATTGGTGTTCACACTGTCCCACAAGGATGTATATTTCTATATATCAAGACATGACCTTGTATGTAGAGCTTCTGCGTAACTCTGTCCTTCAATAACCCTCTAATTGCTCTGTATACACACAGAATATTAAAATCCATACATGGGAATTCTCTGGGATTCACTGAGTGAACCCCTACTTCCCAGGGTCTCTGGGTCAGTTTCTCACTCCTTGCCTACTTCATGCCTGCTCCATGCCTACTTTCTTTCCACTTCCCACTCTTCTAGTGAGGCAAACCATGTCCTTACACAAAGCCACTCCCCGGAAGAGGGAGAGCTCGGGGTAGCCCTGTCAAGTGAGGGCATTTCTTATTGATAGTCTTTAGAAATTTAATTTAATTTTAAAAAGTTGTAGAAGTTCAATACAATAATTTATATAGCCCTATTAATTATTTCCTCCACGCTAGTAATAATACAAGATTCTAGTCGTTCTACACCTTCCTCCTTGAATGTTCTACCTTGCTCTATCCACCTGCCACTTAGCCTTCCAACATTTACACATTGTTTAGAAAACACCTTTTCAAGAAAGCCTATCATATGAATCACCCATTTTATCATTTTTGTATCTTACTTCAAGCTCTACAACCTTCTGTCTATGATTGCATAAAGATGGCTTTTTAAGACATTTTTGTAAAGTGCTACATATTGCTCTAGTGCTATATAAAGAAAGAAAAATGTATGAAATCATCCAGGACCATGGACAGAAGCTTGGCATACTTTTCATATCACCTAATCATGGTGATGGAAATGGGTAGGTTTACGGACTATTGGGGTTATGTGCTCCTTCTGCCTTAGCAGCACCATGGACAGGACCTGAGTAGTCCTAGCATAGGCTAATAATTTGTACTAACGGGAGCCACAAAACCTTTGTTGAATGTGGTATGTATTGTTATAAGGTAGCAGATATTTGGCAAACTACTACACTGTACATACAAGCACCTTGATAGCAAACTAGACTACATTTAGTATATACCCCTTGAATGTTTTAACCATGTAGTAAGCAAAATTACATCACACAAAATGTAACTAATACTGTGGTGCTGCATCTAAATATTATATATCAATGAGCTCCCACATACCAGACATTGATGAGGAAGTGATAGAGATATCAGATCCTTCTCTCTCAAATACCTGGGAAAGCAACTATCCCTCCTGTTGCATGCATTGCACGCTTAACTTTATGCTAGAGGCCAGATGCTGCTATAGTGGCTTCATTTGAGAATGTTATTAATAACCATATTCATGCTGCTGTTAGAAGATTATGGTTATGGGGATAAATGAAGTTTGCGCTATATTATTTAAATGCTATTGTACCAATACTATTGTACATTGGAACTATCCAGGACCTACTCATTGTTTTTTCAGCTTGTTAACTTGTGCTGAAATATACTGTGTGTATAGCTAAGTATCACCTTAATAAGCAAGGAGAACTCTCTCTACCTCTCATGATACATAGCTAATAATTTATAAAATCAATGATACAGCTGCTTCATGCATTTAAACATAACATGCACAACTCTTTTTGGGCTGGCACCAGGAAGAAGCTAACTATTGGCTAAACGCATTGTACTATTATGTCACAACAGAACAGAAAGGGGCATTTCTTGATACAATCAAGCATATAGCCAGGCAGATTCATCGCTGGAACCATCTTCCACCACAAGTTACATTTCCTTTTGATATTATTTCTTTTATGATCCAGGTTTTGAACTTTATTAAAATTTTTTCCATTTTTAATGGGCTACACTATAGTTTCCCATTCTAAATTACAAAGAAAAGAACCTCTGCCATCCAAGCATGGTCCAAAGTAAACAGTATATGTGTTAAGTGGGTGACATTTTTTAACTAAGTGAGTGCATAGCACAAAGGGCACAGACATGGTTGAATTGCGTTAATTGTATTATGCTAAGCATTGTTACATTTTTTATTTTCATATGGATTCACACCAAACTTTATGCAATTCCCTTGTTATCTACTACATTTCCCTCCCATGTCCCTAACTCTGTTCCTCGTTGTCCTCAACTTTAGGCCCTACAGACAATACAGCTTCTTTGGTATAGATGTAAACCAAGTTAATAATAGAGTTACACAGAAACATAGAATTTCACAGCCGATATTAACGGTTGGTACATTTAGTCTGCTCATTTTCTTCCTGCTGTAAAGACTCAACCCTTTGGTCATGTCTTAGATTTTGTTAGGGTAACCATACGCCTATCTTATGTATGTAAATTGTTTAAATTCACTCACTGTATTAATCTTGAGGGAATGGGGTGATGACAAACATAAGAAATAGAGAAAGGGTGAGAGGTAGTGTGGTGGTTGTGTCAGTGACAGGAAAGTTCTAGCAGCTAAGATGGTGTGGCTTCTCTGAAGAAGTGAGTTTTGAGATGTTTCTTGAATGTTGGGAGGGAGGGAGGGAGGGTGAATTCTGAAGGTATGGCGGCAGTAGATTCCAGAGATATGGGGCAGCCCGAGTGAAATCTTGTAGACGGGCAAAGGAAGAGGTGATAAGTGAGGAGGAGAGCCTTGGGAAGAACATAAAGATCAAGGAGGGGAGTATTTGTTTCTGAGGGCAGAAATGTATGGAGGAGCAGTGTTATGGAGGGCCTTATATGTTAGTACCAGGATTTTAAATTTAATATTAAAGGTAATAGGGAGCCAGTGGAGGATTTCACAATTGTACGCAAATAGTAAAAAGCAATGGACTTACATTTCTTACATTATTTCATACCTATTTTTTCCACTAGCAAATGTAGTCAATAATGCAGCAACAGTAACAATAGACAATATAAAAGACATGCAATAGCACGCGCCATTGGACAACTGAGACAAAAAGTCTAAGGTTACATTAGTAAATTACTGACATAGATAATGACATGGGGATTCAAAACTGCTACTTCAATTCAAGCAGCCCTTGACAATAGACAGGTTGGCTTTCCAACTGAACTTATGACATTATAGTTGTACAAAAAAATGTCATCAGGTAAGTTGTGACATGCATTTTATTTAAAACAACCAGTGAGTGTTGGCATGTATTCTAAAGTTTGTGGAGGCACCAAACTCATATAGTTAAAATACGGTAATATACATCTTGCATACACGCCGGCCCATTTTGGAGCATTTCAATTCATACAGGAATTCATTTTTCAGGAACTAGAAAATGAGAGTTCAGTCTCATCTTATTCATTCCTAGCTTAAGTTCACTGGAGCATAAAGCGTAGATTTGTGCACCTGATGGTTTTGAGATGAGCTCCCTATGAAGTACATATGTATGCTTTGTGTTTCAGTATATTCACGCAGGGAAGAAGGAGACATAGACTAATATACCAAAATAGAAAAAGGCTCCAGGCACTCATGGGTTCCATCAGGCAGATTTATTGGAAGAGACGACCAACAACGTTTCGACCTCACGATGAGGTCTTTATCAAGACCTCATCGTGAGGTCGAAACGTTGTTGGTCGTCTCTTCCAATAAATCTGCCTGATGGAACCCATGAGTGCCTGGAGCCTTTTTCTATTTTGATTTATTGGGGAGCTGGCCCTTCCTGGCACAGCTAAGCACCTGAGTTCCTGTGGGGAGTGAGTGCAGATTCCTGATTTTGGTGATAGACTAATATACCATCATGTATCAGTTTGTATGGTGTTTGTTACGGTGTTTGTTATATAAGGCTCATTTAACTTCTTCTCTTAGAATATAGCGCATCTAAGCAGCATGCCCCCATACCTCTTTAACTGACAATTGTCAGTTGTTAATAAAGTCAAGGGGTTAAAGTCCCATTGCGGGACTGTCCTGGGTGGTTACAAATTCGGCGGGGGGGCAACAGGGGGGGCAAGGAATAACCCCATAACACAGGAGAAGATTGTGTTAGCTCCTTCATATTTACATTTTTATTTGCTACACTCTAGTTTTCTATGGAGAGACCAAAGAAGAAATATTAATATGAAATTACTAAAGACAGGCTGAGAGACTAAGAAAAAAAACATTTATATAAAAATTACTACAAATTACTCCTTTAAACTACTACATTTAAAGTAGAATAGGTTGGGTTAAGACATTACCAAAATGTAATAGAGAGAGGTAAAAATGGTCATAGCTCTTGACTAGTTACCTATACTTCAGGACAGCTGGAAGTTACCTAATTACCCAAAGCATGGTATTGAACCATTATATAAAAAAAGAACTACGTGCACTCCAAAGTACTCTGCTCCTGGGTGTAGAAGGCACCAAATAGAGGTATAAAGCCTCTATTTTATTCTTCAGACTTCTACACACCCAACCCAGTCACCAACGGAGAGTTCACAGAAAAACAGCAGCACAAAATAAACCAAGGTACTCAGTCATAAAGTGGTCACCTATATACAAATTAGTTGTTGTTTTTGTGGTGGAATGAAAGTCACTTAAGACTCCTGCAGCTGGGATTCTTGTGGGTTCCTGATTAGAGAACACACTTGTGGGATGTAAGCACCTGAGCAGCTTCATTATGGTCATTTGCCCTTGTGTTAGATTGACCTCCCTTGTGCACTTAAGGGTCTCTTAGATAAATCAATGAAATGTCCCAATTATACTGAAGAATTATTGGCAGCATCTCATCCAGGCAAGCTAATGCAGAGTGCCAGGATAAGAATTAATTTCCTGGTGTTCTGAAGAAAAAGACCCAACAGAGGAGGAAGAGAACCCCTACATCTTGGTAGGTCTAGAGCGGTGCAGAAGGCACTGCCTTGGGTCAGTCCTATGGAAGTGATCTCCATAAATATACCATGGTTACTAGAAAACCTTAAGTGTCCCTATCTAGTAGTATATGCATTACTTACAATTTATCAAAACACATTTTTTTGGTTAATAGATATGTGTAAAAAATACCATACTGAATATATGAGAAAATGTAATGGAAAAAATAATACAAAGACTTTCTTTGTTGACTGAAGTAAAAATACATTTTAGTTTTGTGAATCTTCCCAGTGTTGCCTCATTACTGTCATACACATCACTATTATAGTCTGGCCTGTCTTCAGAAATACTTACCATGAAAACTTCCAGGACAAACAATATCAGAAATATGTGGCTATTTGTTTTAAGCTAACACTGAGCGGTGGGGTGATACATCCACCATGTCTTCACCAAAGAGATTCCAGTAAGACTCATTGTTCTGCACACACAACCATCACTTTTTCAGCATAACCATATAAAGAGTACTGTCTCCTGGAACACCGCTTCAATAACAAGTCAATGTCAGCATGCCCCATAGTACTGCCAAAACAGAAAATATACATAAAGTATCAAAATGATTTTTAACGTTAATTAGCAACAACAAAAATAAAAAACACGCATTTTACTATTAATTACTAGAAAATTATTATCTTTAATAGGCTTGTGTGAATATAGGTTATGGACAATGACTATTCTGCATATTTCTATGAACATGTCTCTTTTTCCATAGCAAGGAACAGTTACTTATTTATCTCCATGTTGGCATTACAATCTGACACAGTGAAAACACCCAGAGGAGAAGGAGGGACTCCTTCTTAAATAGGCATTTATCCCCCTTGTGAATGGAAGAAGACTATTGGTTGTCTTTTGGGGTTGTGCTGCTCCCTCCCTATCCCGGAAGAATTAAAGAGACGGCATCTGTTATTACAGAAGAGTTATTTCATTGCAGCTAAATTTGGCCAGTGCAACATGTAGTGTTTCAATTACACGTAAACAAAACTAAAATTAACTCAGTGTTTTTCTCTTAATATTGTCTGTTTAATATCCTAATTAATTTCTTGTCGGACTGGTTTGAACATGCACACCTTGCACAGCTAATAACTCTTTATATGCTGTCTGAGTAAGATTTAGGGAAACAATATGTCTTTTATAGTATATCTGTGCAATATATATGCTTTCTCTATGCAAAGCATTTATCTGATGTCTATGTCCCCCACTTAATTATTTCACCTTAATGTGGTAAATTATAATACATGTACTAGCATGTCTAGTGCAAACAAATTGTTTGATATATATATATAAAAACATCACACATCTGTTTTTCCAGCTGACGCCCTAGAGGACAATGTGCCCTTTTTCATTGGCCACATGAACAAGACAATTTCACTCTTAAAAGTTAATCAGCTGTCGTCTCCAACTGTTCTGTGCCAATATTACATGGCCATGATAATCTAGACGGAATGGGCTGACTGTTCAGTGGGGTTATCTGTACCACAAATGAAGTGGTTGTGGTTCAAAGTATGAAGAGTATACAAGGTTACACAAAGTTATTGACATAAGATCCAAAGGAATGTTCAGCTCAGTAGAACCAGTCCATTCATTTCTATGGTGACAATACCATTTTTTTTAATTTTGCACCAGAAAGACTTTTTTAATACTGTACTGTGCCAACATTTTGGGTGTGAAAAAAATGATCTAGTTAGAATGCACCAAAAATAGATATGTTAATAATTTATTTTCATTATTTAACCAAATACAAAGTGAGTGAACAGAAGAAATCTGAACAACAAATCAATATTTGATGTGACCACTCTTTGCCTTCAAAACAGCCTCAATTCTTCTAGGCACATTGCACAAAGTTGGGGATTTTGTAGACATACAGTTAGGTATATGAATAAAAAAATTATACCAAACAGGTGATCATCAATTTAATACGTAAATTGAAATTCAATCATTAACTGAAACAGAGGAATAAAACTGGGTGAGGAACAGACAAAGGCATCAAAAGCAACAGCAACAAGACACAAGCCAGACATTTTAAGGCAAACAGGGGTTCACAGATGTTCTTTCCAAGCTCTTTTGAAGAAGCATGAAGAAACGGGCAATGTTAAGGAACGTAGACAGAATATTGGCCAAGGAAACTGCAGCAAATGAAAAGCACATCATTGTGCCCAGCAGTGCCATTTCAGCTCAAAACACTGGAACCCTGATACACCCATCTACTGTCCAGAGAAGTCTGGTCAAAAAACACAGAAACTGGCAGCAGGTGCTCTGGATAGATGAGCATACCTGGGAACTCTCCGAGTTTGACCTTCTTCGCTTCTCCAGTTCTCCAGGTCAAGACCCGAATCCTCCGGGCCGAGGGAGCGGGGTCTTGACATGCCCTGCTTCCCCCCCATTTTCCTTTTAAAAGGGGGTGTTTCCCGCTGCCGTCAGTGCCATAGTAGTAGGACCTCTTTGCGATTGCCTTGTTCTCAATCTAACAAGAACAAATAAACCATATAATAACGAGATTAAGTTAATAACCCAAAAACTATTTAGTGGAGCCATTATATTCTAGGTGTTCCAAAGGTGAAGGTGGCTTTAGGTGAGTCGAACCAGGTTGTTTGATCATAGTGGGTGACCTTGAGCCTTGGTGGGTTAAGTAGAGCAAATGTTATCTTTCTGGAGTACATCTGTGAACATATATGGGAAACATCTTGGAAGATTAGCAGCTTTTGATTATTGTGCAGCAGGGGTACAGTTGTACGAAAGCCAGAGAGGATGTCTTTTTTGTCTGTAAAGTTGAGTAAGTTAAAGATCACAGGCCTTCGTTTTGGGCGTTCTGACTGGGTACGGGCTCTGCCTATGGCATACAAGCAGGTGTAATTATTTGGTAACTGTAAAGTTAGAAGCATCTGAGATAGAAAGTATATAAGGTCTTTGCCCTTCAGTGTTCCTGAAAGGCTGAGTATACGTAGGTTGTTCCAACGGCTTCAGTTTTCAAGGTCGTTTTCCTTCCAGATGCCGTATCCTTGATTGCAGTATAAGTACAGAAGACTATAACTTTGTGGAGGTAGTTTCTTCCATTCTTTCTATCGTTGCCTTGATCTATTGACATACAGTGTCTCGGGTCCTCTGAAGCTTAGGCAGCTTGCCTTCAAGTAGTGAAAAAAGTCTGTCTACTACCCTTTGGGGTCTCATATCACTGTTGCCTGTGTGCGGCGGTTTCTTTTTTGTAATGGTCTCTCTCCCTGCAGTTTGCTGGCTATTGCAGGAGTCTTGTCCATGAATTTCTCCACACAAAAGAAATGTCTATGCCTCCCGGGTAGATAAGGAGCAAGGGGGAAATTTGGATTTCGACCTTATATGCAATGTAGTAGGTCCGGAAGCTAAAGTTTCTAGAGCCACTAGGAGCTTGTGACTTCCACCTTGTGATGCTCTTCTATCTAGCCTTTTAATTTCACAGATATACAGTGCCCTCCACAAATACTAGCACCCTTGGCAAATATGAGCAAAAAAGACTGTGAATAATTGTCTTTATTGTTTAACCTTTTGATCTTTCCATCAAACAACACACAAAAATACTCTGCTCTCATTGATATCAAACAATTTATGCAAAAACAAAATCCTTTGTGCTACGTCCCTTTGCCAAAATAACAGTTTTCTCCCATGATGATGAGGTCCTAATGTCTGATGAGGTTGGAGAATACATGGCAAGGGATCTGAGACCATTCAGTTCGCCCCAAAGGTTTTCTATGGGGTTCAAGTCAGGGGACTAGGATGTAGAGCCCTGTGCGGGACGGCTTTTTTAATCCCGCTCATGCTGATTTTTTGCCCACTCCCGCAATGTGTGTGTTCCACTCCCGCCACATTTGTGGCCAATCCTGCCCGCTCCCGCCACATTTGTGGCCAATCACGCCCACCTCCTTACCTGAACTGCAGAGTTCCCGCGCAGTCCCACAAGGCTGCATTTTCGCTGCTCCCTCACAGTCTTCTCTTGCTCCGCCCAGGAACAAGGTGGGGTCACGGGAAGTGACGTCACATCACGTGACTCCATTTTGTTCCTGGGCAGAGCAAGACAGGAGACACTGTAAGAGAGCAGCGAGAAGGCAGCCTTGTGGGAATGCGCGGGATTACCGGGACCTGCAGGTACAGTGCCTGACCGCCCGCTCCCGCCCGCAGCACCAGCAAAACCGCCCGCGCCCACGGGACCCGCCTCCCAATGCAGTCCTCTACTAGGATGGCCATGGTAGGACCTTGAATATATGGATCTCGCTGGTCCCCCGCCAAAGGCCCTATCAGGTGACAGGCCAAGCTCTAACATGTTTCTGTTTCATATAAGCTAATTTCAAATACACCATAGATACATCACAAGGATCAAACATCTGTAACAGCTGCAATAGTAAGACAAAAAGATCGAAAAAAAAATAAAAAAACTTGTACAATGTAGAATTACCAGCCAGACAGGGAGGAGACAAGGTTTTTAACTCTATTATAAGATATTTACCCTCTCTCTCCTGTTCCTGGGGGAAATGTTCAGCCCTGGGGGCAAGTCCTGTCAAGTGGCTAATTAATAGGGTCTTAGAATCTATTTGGTAGACAACATGCACGGTGTTTTCTATCCATTCATGTTCAACCACATTTACAGAAAATCCATTTAAGGAAACTCAATACTGGGAGCATATAAATGCTTTGTTCATCATGTAAAGGCTAGATCATTTTCCTACAATACTCTAGACATTCCAGTGACCATACACAAAAAATGGATCCAGGAATGTCTCAAAATGTATAAATCAAAACAACCAAGGGGGGAATTGCCAACTGCCTCTGTCCCTCTCTGGCCTTTTACTGTCCCTATGAGTGGACCAGTCATAGCTTACCTTACCTTTCTGGTGTGACATTACCTTAGAACACATATAACCTATTATGCGGGATGTATGTTGAGCATAAACTGTATATTGTGCTAGCCGAAATTGCTTCAATCCATCTACCTGGCTTCACATGCAAATAGAATGCAGCAGTATTTGCATAGGAGGTTATTGACATCAAAGAACAATGTTTTCCTAATCTATTAACATGGCAATTTTACAGAACAGTATTAAGAATATACACACTAGCAAATCCAGTTTTGGTAAACGACTGCTTTTAATACGATGCAAATAATTTTCCTTGAAGGTCATGTTCATTAACTGCTGCTTCATAGCATCAAAAAAGCTACTCCCCCTCCCTTTCCTGTATAGCTTCCCACCTGTTCACTACTGTGTTATTGTTGCAGAAATATGCAGCAGGTGGTGGTTTGCATTGTGTCGCAACTAAGAGGGATTTTCTTCCTTTTCCCCCAAAGGACATGTTTGTTTATGAAGTTAGAACAGAAAGGATTTTTTTAGGTTCATTTTTGTCAGAGTCTGCTGAAACACAATATATCAAAACCCCTATAACCTGTGAATTCAATGTCAAAAAGCTCATAATTAGAGATGGGTGAAAGCTTTCACTCACATTCAACAAAGTGCGGAATGTAGGGTTTTTATTTTTGCTCTCTGTTGAGAAATGTGTGGCTCCTGTTAAAAGCATTCACATGACTATTGTGGCATTCTTCGTTCTTTTTGGGAATGCAGAGTTTGAAGGACAATCAGACAGTGCAGATGGAACAAAGGGTATGGAAGACATGAGGAGAGAGGGCTTATGTCATAATCATTATTATCATTAGTTTCCCATCTTCAATGCCATTGTTAGAGTGCTAGTGCGCACTACACACAAGTCACCAATATTGTTAGTATGTCTGAGTCACAAGAAGATTTTTCACTTCCTAGGTGGCCTGGCGGCAGTTCTCCATTGTACTCCTGTGGCTACCACTATGACATGTCCTGTGTTGGCCACATGTCATTCTGGCTGCAGTTTTAATTTACAGTACTTTATTGTTTAAATGTTTTACTCTATATACAGAAATAGTTTTTTCTGATAATAATTAAAAAGCACTTCTGGCCAGTACTAGGTCATACAGATACAAATACACACAAATTTAGGAAGAGCCACCATAAGAAATATTGGGGCCTAATACGGATGCATGTGCCTGGGCCTCCATCACCATTGCAACCCCTTTCAATATTCTTTGAGTCCACTTCTCTTTCCCAGTCCCCTATTTCCAGTGTCCCTGCCTCTCCTCTCCAATGTCTATACCCTTCTGCTTCCTTCCCTCTCTAAGTGTCTATACTACTCTGCCGCCTCCTTGCTTAAGTGTCCATCTTCCTCGGGACCTGGGTGTCCACACCCTCCTGCTTCCATACTCTTCAGTGTTCATACTTCTCTCCCTTCCACCCCCCCCCCCAGTGTTTTCAGACATTGCTTGGTACCAAAAAGTCATTTGATTACAAAATTGGTAGCAGCAACATGTAAAGAAGCCATGACCACAATGAGACCTCAGCAGCAGGGAACACAGAGATAAACAAAATCTACTCTCTGTGGATGAGTGTGCTACCTGTTACATTGTAGTGTAACACTCAAGAGCCAGACATTGGATAACAAGGAATAATACAAGGAACCATACTGGACAGGGTTACATGAAGGAAAGCTGGGAGCACACTGAACATGTTCATGTGCCTTAGATTTTTCTGTGCTAATCTATTCAGTACATTTAAATAAATATTTAAAGACAAGGAGAAAGACAGTTACAAACCAAAAATATAATGAATATTCCATTTTACACTCAGCTCAGCTGACATTCAAATACTTAATAAGGATTTTACATTTGCTTTAAAAATAGCACTTACGCCTTTGACCACATTGACAGTATTCACGTACAGAAATCTGGTGCTGTAATATCACTACGGCATAATGTTGCAATGCATTTTATTATTCTGTTAAAAAAAATCTGTGCATTGTGAGGAGGTGCGCCACATGGTATCTTAAGTACTACATGGTTATTGTGACCACATGGCATACCCTAAGATCAGCGCAAACAGCGCTAAATACCTAATGCCATTCTAATGAAAGGAATCTTTAAGTGCTATTATGATTATGGCCCTTAAGTGGCTGGTTTAAATAGCTCTGCATATACCGGGATATTTTAAAATGTGTCTAAACAAAAATAAGCTTCAGTCATAGTTTCCATTGAGTCCTTTAGTTTAAAATCACTGTCTAAAAATGTTAAATTGATATGGAGCCAGGTGGAAGCCTTACTTTAGGGTTAGTTTTAGTATCCATGCCACTGAGTTATGTTGGCAATTCAACTGAAACCTGAGCAGACAAATGTCGGACCCTCCAAATCCCAAAACAGCTGCAGTGGCTTTCAGATGTGCTGCTAATCACCAGCAGTCAGTAGAGACACAACCTACAGAGGCCAAGCCTGAAAAAGCATGGAGGCAATGATTAATATGCTTAAATGGAAGGGTCAAAACAATAAAATACATGCTTAGGTGAAAATGGTGTTTAGTGTGAATAACAAGGAATTAGTTTTAAGCTTCAGTCATTTTGTAACCTCAACAAGGTTATTTAAAGCCAACAGCAGGTAGGATTGTAAAACGGAATACTAGGCTTTTATTTATGGGTCAATACGTGAGAGTACAGAAGGACGTGTAATCCTTTTAGATGTTAAAAGAACATGCAGTATATCGTTGGCATACATTTAATATATGTTACAATAATTATATATCAGTTCACATTATCTTCGGTTATTTCCGACCTATCTGTATCTCATGTAGAAACATACATTCTGATGGCAGATACGTTTCTTGCTTTTCTTACCATCTCTTATAAGTTCCATGTATGTACTGCTCCATATGTAACATTTTAACCCCTTGATGACAATTGCCGGTCCGGGCACGTCACGGAAAGTCGATAACGACAAATGACGTGCCAGGACCGGCACGTCTTTAAACGGGTGCAGAAAGCGATCTATTTTCGCTTTCTGCACCGAAACGGCATTGCTGTAATGCCTCGACCTCGAGGCATTCAGCAACGCCATTATCGGCACAAAGGGGCCATCTCTGGCCCCTCCACGGGGCGTCAACATCCGCCATACTTTGCATGGCGGCGGACGCCCGTTTTATCAACGATCGCCTCCTAAACTTAAATGGTGTCGCTGGGTTGCCTCGATCAGGAGGCATCCAGCGACACCAAACACTTACCTGGGGATGGACTGTGACCGCTCCGGAGAGCGGTCACAGCCGCAGCTGCCGGTGATCTTCGCCATCAGCAAGATGGCGGCGGCCCGGGAAAAAACCCCAATAAAGACTAAAAAGTTCGCTAGACGGTCTCCTGACCCTCTAGAGAATTCTGGCTCCAGTTGCAGGTTGAATATAGGTACTGCATTCAACCATGCAAGTCAATGGAGCTCAGCTTTCTAATCACAGTGTGATTAGAAAAAATAAATTAAAAATAAAATAAAATTAATAATAATTAGAAAAAAAATAGTAAAAAAACAGTAAAATGTAAAAATAATTTCCCACTGATGTCACTAACAGGGGAACCTTCAAGTTAAAAAAAAATGTTAAAAAAATAAAAAAAAAGGCAAAAAAAAAAATATATATATAAAAAAAATATTTTTGTGAGCAAGTCCTAAAATTAGCATATTAGCTTAAAACAATTCTCGCATGGAAAGAGTTAAAATACTGGCATATTAAATGCCCATGGGGTATCTACTTTTAAAAAATGTATGATTTGATGGGGTAAATTGAATTGGCCGGGTTCAACAAGGTCCCAATTAACACGGGGGGAAGGATGGCCACACATCTAATTTCCAATTAGAAAAATGCACACGTACCAAATGTGGCCTTTTAGTTCCCCCCAAAAATGACAAACCCATGCATGTGGGGTATCACTGTACTCAGGAGATGTTGCTAAACACATATTGGGGTGTCGTGTGACAGCGGCATATACCAGGAGGTGTAAATTCATACATAAAGTAGGTGTGTGTGGGAAAAATACACACGCAAAAATACTACTGCAAACTTTGAAAAAATGCTGGTGGTAAAATGTATGCATGCAAAGAGTTAAAATACCAGCATTTAAAATACCCCGTGGTGTCTAGTTTTCAAAAATATATGGTTTTGTTGGGCACACTGAAAAAATCATTCATGTGGGGTATCATTGCGCTCAGGAGATGTTGCTGAACACATATTGGGGTGTTTTGTGATAGTGACATATACGAGAAATTTTTTATTCATACCTGAAGTAAAATGTGTGTGACAAAACAAATGCAAAAAAATGACTACCACAAAGTTTGACAAAGACTGGTGGTAGATATGGTGCATGGAAAGAGTTAAAATACTAGCATTTGAAATACCCTGAGGTGTCTAGTTTTCAAAAATATATGGCTTTATTGGGCACACTGAAATGGCCCGGCTCAAAGATGTACCAAATAGGGCATGGGCAGTGGATCCCCAAATGCCAAAGTTCAACACTGAAAAATGTGCATGCCCCAAATGTGGCCCTTTTGCCCCCAAACAGCCAGGCAAAATCATTCATGTGAGGTATCGCTGTACGCAGGAGATGTTGCTAAACACATATTGTTTTATGATAGTGACATATACCAGAACCTGTTTATTCATACCTAAAGTAAAATGTGTGTGAAAAAACAAATGCAAAAAAATTACTACCATAAAGTTTGACAAAGGCTGATGGTAGAATAAGTGCTTGGAAAGGGTTAAAATACAAGCATTTGGAATACCCTGGGCTGTCTATATATATATATATGATTTGATGGGGTAAATTGCATTGGCCGGGTTCAAAGATACCCGAAATGGCACATGGGGGGAAGAATTACCAGATTTGGAAAAAATGGCTTTGAAATAGCAAAACGCTACCTGTACTTATTGCTCCATAACGTGCAGAAAAAAGCAAAAAAACATAGAAACATTTCTAAACTCAGGACAAATAGTAGAATCTATTTAGCAGGTTTTTTTATTACCTTTTATAGATGAGTAAAAGATTTTTCAACTAAAAGTTAGAATATTTTTCACCATATTTTATACTTTTTTTAATAGTAAATAATATGATACAATCAAAACAATGTCATCTTAAGAAAGCCGTTCTTGTCCTGAAAAAAACAATATCTAATGTGTGTGGGTTCAGTAAACGGGAAAGAAGAAAATTACAGCTAAACACAAGCAGCGCAGAAATGTTAAAACGGCCATTGTCACGAAGGGTACAAAAAGTAAAATCAGCCTTTGTCACGAAGGGGTTAAAAGGCTAAAGCTGTGATTGTGGTAATTCTGTTTTAAAGACAATAAAGAATAATACAAGTCAACTATTAGTATTCTATGAGATTAGTATCATTGCTTAAAATCTAGCAAATATACAGTGGTAAGAAATTCTTTTTTATGAAGGTCTTGAAAAACTGAAGGGTCAATTCGGGTAAAGCTAATTTGTTTTTCAATGCTAAATGTTTGTCTTGCTGAGAAATATATTAAAAAAATACATTTGACAAATATTGTATATGTACAAACCTCTTGGTGTCCTGCACAATGCATTTACTTATCCCAAGATCAAGGAAAGGTTTGATCATTTTACCTACCACATTGTGTTAATCTCCAAAAAGAGAAAGCCCTTGAATACTGTAATTTGAAATTCAAATATAATGTGCACTTTTAAGTTATAGTTGTTTTTTCACACTGGGCTTTCACATTTCATGTGTATTTTACATGTTGTCTTCTTTATTTTTTTTTATGCATCTAACACATAAAAATTGATTTTAGCATAGTCAGTCTAATCATGAACAAGAAGACATGCTGTGGACTAAACCCACACAAACCGACCATAATGAATGAAACAGTTTTCTACTCAGCAGGTTAGCTGATGTACTGTATATGGTGCTACACTTCCCTCTAGTGTACGACTGTATTAATGTTATTCCTCCAACTACCCTGCCTTCTGCTTTATGCTCATGGCAAGCTGTAGCTATTAATGTTTGATTATATTTCCTGAGTGTTATCATGCATAGTTTAATTACATACATATAACAGATTTTAACTTTTTAACATTTAGGAGGTTTGTGTCCTATTATTTATAATTTTTTCTGTTATTTTTAATTTGTTATAACCAATGCACTGCGCATATCACTGCATGCAATCTTAGTCACATATAAATAAATAGTTAAATAATAATCTTCATTTGGCTAGCCATTATACTTTTGTATGATTATTTCTTGTGTTATTTAATGTACTCATCAATAGGACAGACTTGGCTAACTCACTAAGCAAGTAACCCAGTATGTCATCGTATGGTTTTCCAATGAAAGAGCTCAGTAACTGTCTTAACTAAAAATTATTTTAGTATTAAAGCTAAATTAATGGTGAAACACCCATTTACCCATAGTAAAATAAACTGTTGAATATAATTGATTGATTACTAGTTTCATGCCTTACAGACAATTTTACTGGAATTATATCGGAATTAGCCCTTTAAAAATGTTTGGTTGTTAGTACATAATGTGCATTGTTGCAAGAATCAAGTGATCTAAATGAACACGTAACCTGTGGCCAGCGACACTGTTGTTTGCAGTAGCATGAATACTATGTCAATTTGGCACCCTCAGATAGTGATTTTCCTTTCATTTTTACATAGGCTTTACTAAAATGTGCTGCATGTCTTTAGGACACAGCGTGCTGGGATATGACATCATATCCCGGTGCTGCGATCGTTAAAGTGTGCTAACCATTTGTTGGTACTTGAACATTTGTGGGCCAAAGAGGTAACTGTACTTCTTAACCCCTTAAGGACCGGGCTCATTTTTCGTTTTGTACCCTGTGGGACCGAGGCTGTTTAAATACTTTTGTGGTGCTTGTGTTCAGCTGTAATTTTCTCATCACCCATTTAGTGTACCCACATAAGTTATATATTGTTTTTTTCAGGACAAGATGGGCTTTCTTTAGATACCATTATTTTGATCGTATCATCTTATTTACTATAAAAAAAATAAAAAAAACATGGTGAAAAATTGAAAAAAAACACATTTTATGACTTTTATTTGAAAAATCTTTTACTCACCTAAAAAAGCAAGTAAAAAAACTAGCTAAATAGATTCTACTACTTGTCCTGAGTTTAGAAATACCCAATGTTTTTATGTTTTTTTGCTGTTTTTTGTAAGTTATAGGGCAATAAGTACAAGCAGCGTTTTATGATTTCCAAATCTTTTTTAACAAATCTGGTCAGTCTTCCTCCATCTCCTCTTTGGAACATCTTTGAAGCCGGTTAACTCAATTTAACCCTGTCAAACCATATATTTTTGAAAACTAGACACCCCAGGGTATTCCAAATGCTGTTATTTTAACCCTTTCCATGCACCAATTATAGAACTACACTTTGTCAAACTTTGTAATAGTAATTTTTTTTATTTTTTTTTTCACACAAATTGTACTTTAGTTATAGATATACAGGTTCTGGTATATGTCACTGTCAAACAACCCCCCAATGTGTGTTCAGGAACATCTCCTGAGTGCAGTGATACCCGACATGCATGGGTTTGTCGGGTTGTTTGAGATTTAAAATGCCACATTTGGGAAGTGCGCTTTTTTTCTCCATTTTGTTCAGTCTGTACCTATGCCCTATCTTTGAGCTCGGCCACTCCAATTTACCCCATCAGCCATTTTTTTTATATATTAGACACCCCTTGGGTATTTGAAGTGCTTTTATTTTAACTCTTTGTTGAGATTTTTTAGAAATTTTAGCACTTGCTCAAAATAATAAACTTTATTTTTTTATTTTATTTTATTTTTTTAATACTTATATTTTTTTTTACACATTTTGCTGGTACTGGATGGTTCATCAAGTGACATTTTTTTATTTTTTTTTTTTAATATTTTACTAATCACATAGTGATTAGAAAGCTGGGTTCCATTGACTTGCTTGGTTGAATGCAGTACCTGTATTCAATCTGCAAGTGGAGCCAGAGTTCTCTAGAGGGTCAGGAGACCGTCTAGCGAACTCTTTCTTCTTTATTATTTTTTTTCCCGGGCCGCCGCCATCTTGTTGATGGCGAAGATCACCGGCAGCTGCGGCTGTGACCGCTCTCCGGAGCGGTCACAGCCCATCCAACGGTAAGTGTTTGGTGTCGCTGGATGCCTTCTGATCGAGGCATTCCAGCGACACCATTTAAGTTTAGGAGGCGATCGTTGTATGGCGGCTGTTTATGCCCCGGGGAGGGGCCAGACATGGCCCCCGATGCCGATCTCGGCGTTACTGAATGCCTCGACATCGAGGCATTACAGTAACGCCGTTTAAGCGAAGAAAGTGATCGTTAATTTTTTGACGGTTCAGGACCGTCAAAGGTCATTTAGTGACCTTCCTGTCATGACGGTCCTGAACCGGCAAAGGTCGCGAAGGGGTTAAACCTGAAAGGGCCCTAGGAGGGCTTGGTGGTTTTTTTTTTTTTAACATTACTTGGTTCATTAGGAGATACATGGGAAAAGGGGAGTAATGGTTTTTTTAAAGAAAGGGGAGGAGGGAACTTTGGAGGAATAACATTATAGGATGTGAAGGGGTGGAGCCTTAGACCCTAAAGCAAGAATGATGTCAGAAAATATCTGATGACACACTTATCCAGTTTTCCCTGATGTTCTGTTTTTCTATGAATGTTTGTTGGGTATGAGTAAATAAGAGCCACCACAATGCACATAAAGAGAATATGTGCAAAGGTCTGGTAAAGTCCTGCCCCTTAGCCACATCTGTAACCACACCACATAAATTATTAGTGTCTCTTTTGGCTATTAGACATGAATGAGGTCTTCAACGTGGTTAAGCGGCGATAGTGCCCCAAACTAGAAGTATCCAATGTTGCCAAGCAACTGAAATTTCACATGTCAGTGTTACAGACTTTATTTATAACTAACAACACTGGGCAAAATTCTAAATGTAGAAGAATGGGAATTGAAGTCATGTTCCTATTGATTGCTCCACATTTTTTTAGAGCGTATCTTATTTGTCTAATATTTTCCTGTATTATGATTTTAGGACTTAAATAAAATCTACTGTGTGGATGAACAAATAGATTTAGTTCATGATTATTTATTACAAAATATAGCATGGATACAATAAAAAACAGTAGGAAAAAGGTATTTGACCACGTAGCAGCAGATCTCTTTGTGAGATTTTGTCAAATCAATGAAGACTACACTAGAGCCCTGCACGGGACTGCTTTTTTAATCCCGCTCCCGCCCTCTCCCGCTGTTTTTAATCCCACTCCCGCCCGCTCCCGCAATGTGGGTGTTCCGCTTCCGCCACATTTGTGGCCAATCACGCCCGCCTCCTTACCTGATTTCCCGCGCAGTCCCGCAAGTTGTTCCCTCACAGCGTCTCTTCTCTTGCTCCGCCCAGGAACAAGGCGGAGTCACAGGAAGTGACATCACATCACGTGACTCCGCCTTGTTCCTGGGCGGAGCAAGATAGGAGACACTGTTATGGAGCAGGGAGAAGACAGCCTTGCGGGACTGCACGGGATTACCGGGACCCGCAGGTACAGTGCCTGACCGCCCGCTCCCGCCCGCAGCCCCAGCAAGACCGCCTCCCAATGCAGTCCTCTAGACTATACCTTGAAAGCTGAAAATATTTTATTTTTATTCCTTTCTGTCTTCTTATATTTATCTCTAGTGGATACAAATATTATACAGCACTTCCTAACCCTCAAGATTAGTTCCGTAAAGCATTAACACATATCTAAAGGTGACTTGAAGTATCATTCCAGTGACCATGTTGGTTTGAGTCCATATGATCCTCAATCTTAGGAAACTCTGGTGTTTCTTGCAGGATTAATTATATTTTTTTATGATAGTATATAACGTTACTCAATATTACAACTAGACTTGTACATTCGTCTTCGGGCAAACATGAAAACGAACACAAAGAGTGCGTTTTCGTGTTCGTTCCGAAGACACAAAGAAGAGAACGGCGTGATCGTCTTCATCTACTAATCTCCCCGGTCCCTTCCCCATCTAGCCTACCTTATCTTCGCGGGTTACAGGGCAGTGCGAGTGAGCCTATTGGTCGCCTGCAGGGACCTCCTCTGGCATCAACCAATTGGTTGATGCCAGAGGAAGACCCTGCAGGTGACCAATAGGCTCACTCGCACGGCCTTTTTAACTCCTGACAGCGAACCTACGGATTTCCGCTCCCGTCAACTCCTGCAATGCCGCGAGGGACCGGGGAGATTAGTAGATTAGTAGCTGCGTTAGATAACGGGAGGAGAAATCCGTAGGTTAAAGGGCCGTGCAAGCGACCAACAGGCTCACTCACACGGCCCCTTAACTCCTTAAGGTGCAACCTGACCACTGGTTGCTACTTGGAAAAAAAAAAACAACCTGGGACCCTGCTGCAACAGTTAAAAGTCCGTGCCAGCGGAGTCGCTGGTACGGACATTTAACTGATAGAGCAGGAACCATTGGTTGATGGCAGGCGACTCCCCTGCTGACGACCAATAGAGTTGCTCATACGGACATTTAAACTCCTGGCACCAGAGCTGCTGCGATACGCGTTAACCCCGTATTAACCCCGTATTAACCCCTTATAGAAAACCAGAAAAAAGGAACACGAAGAATGTCCACGAATATCCGCCCGAAGAGAAGACAGGAACGGGCGAATATTCGCAGAATACGAAGATTTTTTTTGGGGGCCGAAGACGAAGAGCTCCCTGGGGCCCAAGTCTAATTACAACAGATCTTGGTATTTCTGTTTTAGAACTGGTTACCTTCTTCAAGGGTGATTATGGAGAACTTGGAAAAGTAATGTTCTGAGATAGAAGGGACAACATTATATTAACAGTGACCTGGTGAACCCACAGTTTTAACTGAGAAAAGCAGATATTAGAAACAGGGCTTCATCAGGTTTTTATATAGTTCAAAAGTCATAATAATTTTTTTGTAGGAACACTAAGGTTTTGTGAATGCCTTTGTGGTTCTCTGTAATGTTATTTTGAGAATCTAGAAGTATTAAAGTATTCTAAGTAGATAATATAACGTACATTTGATTGTACAAGGTCTCTATTATGAAATCACATCAGGCAACAGTAGTAGAGTTCTTTTCCCTTCTGTGTGTATCTTCTGGGTGAACATGTAAAGAGTTATTAATAAAGATGAGTTCTGACATAAAGTTAATAAAAAAAATTAAACAGTGTGTCAGCTGACTTTAGACCAATCCACACATTTCTAGATGGTTTCTTATTGTTATAAAAACTGAGTAAAATATATCAATTTTAACATGCGTTACCCGCCCCATGGAATTGCTAAATTGTAAGTTTATTTTAGCTTTCACTGTAGCATTCTTTAGCAGTTGTTGTCAAAGTCTACCCCTTTTGATTTTAGACAAGTCATTGAATCACAAACCATGCATTATTCACCTCAATTAAAACAAATTAATGATTATACGGGTTACTGAATCTAAGCTAGTATATCTAGTAACTCAAAGGCCAGTTTAGGTCTTTGGAGAACTGGATTGTACCAGATTAAGTTACACAGTGAGTTTCTCTAGATAATACTATAGGATGACTAGACAGCCCATTTAATTTAGGAGACTTTTAAACAAACAGTGTCACAATTTCCATGTATCGCTGCAGTATCCCTGATTAAAAAAGAAATCTTGTAATTGTATATTTTACTGTATCCATTAAATAATTTAGCATTGGTCAGATAGCTACCAAGCCATTGAGTACCTGATGGCAATAGACCAGTAAGAGATTTATTTTGTCAATACATGTCTAAGGCACTAATTTAAATATCTTAAAAAATACAGCTGCATTTCTGGCCTAGATGCAGGTATACTATGTGCATATCAGAAGATATAATTTCCAGAGTCAATCTCCTGATCACCAGAGTTGTTATAGGTAATGTCAGATTCGACAGGAATAATTTCATCAACCTGCTCATCAACTCCCTGACTCAGTGTTGTCCTACTCATTACATTTTCCGATGCAGCAGAATCTAAGGTTTCATTTGGAATGGTGGCTGCAGGTTCTTGATCTTCATCAGGGGTAAAAGAGCCTTCCCCCCTTAACTCAGTTATGCTCCGAAAGGCAGTCATTGGTCTGTCACTCCTCAGTCTTTTCTTCAGCTCCTCTTCTTTTGTCTGCAATATCAATGCATTACCATTACACACACTAGTAGAATTAGGTGATTATGACCAAGGTTACATTATCCCTATTTAAAAAGTAAAAGACAACAATAAAGTAGGGACAATGGCACATTATATCTAGACTAAATTTAAAGTGTTGGATTTCAAGGGCCTTGAGATTAGTCATTGGATCAATTACTATTTAAATAAAACACTCACTAATGAATACCCTGTCTTAATATGTGAAAACCATCCATACCACCTGTGGCCAGCACCTCCCCAGTAAGTCCCCAGAATGCCTTTTTCCATTTACGCTGGAACCTTGGCCCTTGTAATAGTAACAGGCAGGGTCTTCTTTAATGTGGATTAAAAGGGGCATCTGTTCTGAGAGTAGACTTACCTTAGGCGTAACTATCAATAAATAGGGACATGTAGCCTCTTGCTCTATATTTCACAAATGACAAACAGGTTGCTGCTGTGTTCAGTGCAAGATGCATTTTAACCAAGTAATTTTACCTAGCGATCACATTTGTTACACAATAACAAAACATCACTACAAGGATATAATTTTACCTTTCTTCTCTCTTCTGCAGCCTTCATTTTGCTTTCAATGTCCTCCTTTGTAAGACTTGTATTTTTCTTCTTACTTGTTTTCTGTTTCTCAAGTTTTGCAGGAGGTCTCCTTAATGGTTTCCCTGATGTTTCCACCTAAAAATCAATATGTGCATTAGCAGCATTGTTGAAAGGTAATCACATAGTAACCAAAAGGAGTTGGAACAAACAACATTTTGCACGCGCATGCAAAGAACATAAAAGAGAATGTTCTTCAAAATAATCACATGCTTTTAAAATTTCACACCGCTCTACTATAAACTCAAACTGAGGGTATTTGGTTTGGGAAGCCACCTAGAATGCAGATATGTTAAGATGGACTTCATGTCCCCACTCCTTGTGAAAAGCCAGCCTGAGCCTTAACTAATTGTATTCATTAATTAAGAGTAGTCACAGTCTTTTTTTGCATAAAAATGTGCTTCTCTGAAAATTGCATGATTTGTGTTTTGTTATTTCCACCCCAAAAAAGACATAGATGAAAATCCAGTTGTCTCCTTTGGATAAGGTAAAGTTTGTAAAGTGAGGTAAAATGGTGTATATAACCATTTGGTGTATATGTGCTTTCATAATGACAAAGGTGTATAATCTATTGGAAGTAATTTAGGGTGATGGTGAATGATTATAGGCATGCTTATGGCTTGACAAAACTGAATGTTGACTGACAATCATAGATTGAAATAAAGCACATCAATGTTGATTGTGGTACATTCTCTGATTTCTTCAAACATATGACAACCCCTTAAATATACTCACCATGACATCATAAGCTTCTCCATTTTTAACAGTCTTTGTCTTGCTTTGTATAATTCCTTGAGTAATGAGTTCCTCCAGAATGTCAGAGGATGCCTGCCTTTCATGTTGACTTCTACTGGTCAGCAAGGACTGGTCTTCAGATTATTAAACAGACAAATCATAGTTTGTTATTTATTTTTTTGTTAAGGAAGTAGGGCTGTACATTCAACATTTCAGTGAATTCATCCTTTGCTATAAAATGAATGCAGTCCTGCACAATGTATTTCTCACAATGACTCTTCTAATTGCATTATTATCCTTTTGGAATCTCATACCTTCCAAGATTTTTTTTTATATCTCCAGTATCTTTCTATCCTGAAGCCACCCTTATCTGGGACCTTCCAATACTAAGTAATCTTGAATGTTTTGCAGTGTTCTACATCCATAAAAGACACAGTAATGTGTTTAGAAACAACATAAGTTGTAAAATAAAATACATTATCCTTCTAAATAACTTTGTCAGTTCCATAAATATCTATCGATGTTTCACACTAAAGTAATGCCTTTAACTACAAATGTCCCTTTTTGGCCATTTAAAATATTGGCTTCTATTAATTCTGATTATAGGAAATTAATACATAGCCAAATATCGGGTAAGGTTTAGATGGATAAAGTAAATCACAAGTAATTATTTTGATCAACAGTATTAATAGGAAGCGAAAAAGGTAAAACTGGAGATTAGAAATCTATTTAGCAGGTTGTGATTTTATTTTGGACCATCTGAACCAAATGGTTAGTGGGCTGTTAAACCAGACAAACCAGACAGTATTGGGATGGGGTTTCCCAAACATTGGATAATTATTTTATAAGCAGAAAAAACTGTGATGAATTTTAGCTTCCTAGCATAAAAAATATTTTTGAGTACCGGTAATATTAAAAATAAAACTTTGAAGTCTGCTTGCACATTGAGAAGGTGTAGTAGAAGGCTTTCAAAGAAAACTTATAATAATTACCTAATAGGAGAACAGTGCAGAAAATAATATCCCATAGCACTAGATAGAGGGGGAAAGATTGGTTTTGATTTTGAATTTACTGTAGTCATGCAGGTTGTCAAACACCTTTTTGTCTTCAGAGGACAAGGTTAGTGTTTACAGGTGAGTTGTTACTAGGATCCTTGTTTGCTTTTGAAGTTATGCTCAGTGACAGTTTTTACCTTTTTTGCATTGTATAAAGGGAACAATATGCATTGTTCTGGGCAATTGTTGGCCCCGCAGAACGTCATCACTGTAGCAATGAGCCCTTCTGTTAAAATGTTTATTATATTTTATTCTGAAATGTTCAAAGGTAAACAATCTATAAAATCCAAAATGATCCCAGAACACAAGTTCTATTTACTGAAATTTACAGAAAATTAACATTTAATCTTAGAAATATGAAGATTCTTGGTCAGTTTAGTTGATAATTTCTTGTCGGGTTGGGAATATTAACAACATTTGATTTAATCATAATTATGTTTTTACATGACCTAAGTAGGAAAGGGTAATTTTGTTTGTATTTGTAACCTAAATGATTCAGTTATTATTGTGCTAAAGCTTGCCATGTGCTGGAGTTTAGAAATGTAACCTATATAGACCCCAAGTGGTAGTATTTTCATTTTCTAATTTATTATAGTGTTTTTTAAGCCAAAATGGCCTTAGGGAAAGGGTCAAACTGCAAAAAAACCTCGAGGGTTATAGTAATAAAGTTTTGGTGGGGGGGGTGGCTTGCGGCCAAATACTAGGAACTGGTCCATTACTAACTACAAAGGACTAGCTGCTTGAGACTCTCAGCCAGTGGCTATTCTTGGTGAGAACTTCTGACAAGTAGGCTTAAATTGTAGGCTTGTTTTACAATATAAATACCCACACTATCCAACATTAACATATAGATTTAAAAAATAATTAAAAAACACAAACTTCAGGTAGACAATTATATCTTTACCATTATTCAATGCATTTATTCTTCTGGGAGATGTTGGTTTTTCTGTAACTGTTCCAGGCAGAATTTCTCTTGTTATTTCCTCTTCGTGTCCCAAACCACTGTCCATTGTGCCCTTTGACATTGCAGATCCATCCCTACCACTGGAGGTGTTTATCTGTGACTTATCTTCAGCCTGCAAGACATGGGATACCAAGAAGGCACAATGAAAACTGATAAATACTGAAAGATATTTTAATATATATTAGTTGGGGAGCTTTTTCTCCAGTGAGGGAGCCGTGACCATTTTCTCAACTATTTTAGGAAACACAAGCACTGGACAGAATGCCCTTTCTATCCCTTTGGTACAAAGGTCGTAAGAAGTCCTACAAGAAGGTTGTAGATAGACCTGTATAAGACATGCTATACAGGGTCAGGAATATATTTGTATTTATATTGGTATAGTGTACTCTTGTGCGATATGGAAACATTTTTATATTGATAGAGTTCTATTAAAACAAAAGATTTAATGAAACATCATGTTTTTGTTGTTGTTAAATTAAATACTCGAAACTCCATAAACCATTTTGTGGGTCGTACTTTTCTGAAAACTAAGTCATGAAACAATGCAACCATACTTTTGTTTTCCTCCGGGAATTCTAAAACATCAAAATAAAATGCCGAACTTTCATAATCACAGGGCATCAGAAAAATTGCTAGTCAAAATTTCTGGTCTAGACTATAATATTATGTAAGGTTATTTCAAGGACATAGTCATACTTTTTATAACCAGGGTACCAGGGTGACATTGCATTCTGAAAGCATTAAATATCCTCTCTAATATAAAACAAATGAAAATGAATCACTAAAATGGTGTGATTAACTCATTTATTTTTGTTAACACTTGATTGATCATGACTAGGTATAATAATACTGTATATATGATTAATTTATCACAAAAACATTTATGTTGCTACACATATACTTTAAAACTTTTCACAATGATCTTTAAATAGCAGGGGTGAAATGGTGTATAGGCTTTGCCATCTGAAGTATATTCAAAGTATATTAAACTTGCCACCCATTTTAGGTATTAGTTTGAGCCCCTAGTCTCTGGGCAACCTATTCAAATGATCAATAACGTCCTCAAAGTCTGGCATTACATATAGAAAACATACGCTGCCCCCCCCGCCCGACTCTTCCGAAGTTTGGAATGGAGTGGATGGGTTTAACTCCCCATCATTAGCCCTTCTCAGTTATCAGTGCAGTACGCAGAGTGGGCTGTGAACACGTGGAAAAAACCCACTTCCCCAGTGTAAACTCCACAGTAGGGGCTGGCTGTCTGACCTGGTTGTCCGGCCTCACTTTGCCCTGGGCTCCCCAGCCGCTCTTCCTCCCATCGCCGGGCTCCACCACTTGCACTTTGGAGCCCTTACAACCCATGGTGACCGCACTTTGCTTCGGGACCCTCGCAGGTGCGCTGCTCCTGCCTTCTTATAATGGGAGCAGGCCGGACTCCTGGGACTCCTCTGTTACCATGGGAGGTTGCCACAATAAATGACATCATTTTGGTGGCGATTTCGCAGGCACATTCCTTCAGTGCGGTGTGTACGTGAATCCCCCGGGGCTGCTGGCACTCTGCGTAATGGAGTAACGAGAAGCATGGACGGGGTGATGCTGTTATCCATAGCACTACAGAGATCACATCATTACTTAAACTGATATAAAGGAGTAATGGGCTAACATAAAATGGTCTTTGGAGCTATGGAACTGGAGATAATATATATGTGTATATATATATATATATATATATATATATATATATATATACATATATATATATATATATATATATGTATTTATATAAATATATATGTATATATATATATATCTATATAGATATATCTATATGTCTATATAGAGATATATACATATAAATACACATATACACTACAGTTCAAAAAGTTGGGGATCACTTAGATATTTCCCTGTTTTTGAAAGAAAGGCAAGTTTTATTGAATATCTTCATAGGCGTACAGAGGAGCTTTATCCGCAGTCATCACTCCTGTGTTGCATTCACTTAGCCAAGTTTATGTTTTAAAGGTTTAGAAAAGTCTCTTGCAATTATGTTAAGTTGCTAGAAATGTCCTTGTTTTCCATAAAAACATCTAAGTGACCCCAAACTTTTGAACTGTAGTATGTTTTATAAATTGTAGTCAATCAAGTAATTTTATTGAGTCTCTAAAACACACTAACCAAACCAGAGAACACGTTGAATCATTAAAAGTGGTTATATCACCATAGCAACCATTTCCTGGTAAATAAACGAATCCAATGGTTACTATGGTGATAAGACCACTTTTCAAACTCTGAATCAGAATTGTTCTGTATAGATAACCCTATGTGAATTGTCACTAAAGTAGGTGTCACTATATTTCAAAACTGACATTTTTGCAATCCAGAGGAGAACTTTTATCTATAATTGTAGTAATTGATACACATATTATAAAAGTGGATACACCTTACCTAAGATCACCCTGGAATGCATTGGTTGATAATTTCTTTAAAATCAATATAATTAACTAAAATTCTCCCCTCAACATTTTAAGATGCACACCACCCCCTTTCAGTTAAAGTCACATTCTAGTTATTTAAAAATGTTAAAGGGATTCAAAAACGTATAAGAAAGGTAGGCCGTTTAGGGGCAAAGGGGGCACAGGCAGGCTGGTTAAGGGCAAAGGTGGCACAGGCAGATTTTTAAAGGGGCAGAGAGGACACAGGCAGACAGGGCCAGACTGGTAATTATATATATATACCAATCAGCCATTATATTATGACCATTATGTCAGTGGGTGGGATATATTAGGTAGCAAGTGAACATTTATGTTGATGTGTTAGAAGCAGGAAAAAAAGGATGGGCACCTGAGCATAAGAACTGGACCACAGCGCAATGGAAGAAGGTGGCCTGATCTGATGAATCACGTTTTCTTTTACATCAAGTGGATGGCTGGATGCGTGTGCGTCGCTTAACTGGAGGAGACATGGCACTAGGATGCACTATGGGAAGAAGGCAGTGTGATGCAAAGTTCTGCTGGGTCCTGCCATTCATGTGGATGTTACTTTGACACATACCACCTATCTAAGTATTGTTGCAGACCATGTACCATGGATACAGTATTCCATGATGGCATTGGCCTATTGAAGCAGGATAATGCGCCCTGCCACAAAGCAAAAATGGTTCAGGAGTGGTTTGAGTAACACAAAGTTCAAGGTGTTGACCATATCTTTTAATGTGACAACACTGAAGAAATGACACTCTGCTACAATGTAAAGTAGTGAGTGTACAGACTGTATAACAGTGTACATCTGCTGTCCCCTCAAAATAACTCAACATACTGCTATTAATGTCTAAACCTTGGCAACAAAAGTGAGTACACCCCTATGTGGAATTGTCCAAATTGGGCCCAAAGTGTTTTGTGTGGCTAACATTATTTTCCAGCACTGCCTTAAGCCTCTTGGGCATGGAGTTCACCTTCCGTTTGAGGATGCCCCACAGATGCTGAATAGGGTTTAGGTCTGGAAACATGCTTGGCCAGTCCATCACCTTTATCCTCAGCTTCTTTAGCAAGGCAGTGGTCATCTTGGAGGTGTGTTTGAGGTTGTTATCATGTTGGAATACTGCTCTGCGGCCCAGTCTCCGAAGGGAGGGGGTCATGCTCTGCTTCTGTATGTCAAAGTACACGTTGGCATTCATGGTTCCCTCAATGAACTGTAGCTCCGCAGTGCCGGCAGCACTCATGCAGGCCCAGACCATGAAACTCCCACTGCCATTATTATTATTATTATTATCTTTTATTTATATAGCGCCAACAGTTTACGCAGCGCTTAATACAATACATAAATTCAAGGGATATGACAAGACAAGAATTGACAGACTAAGACAAACCGATACATTTGGTGGAGAGAGCCCTGCTCGCAAGCTTACAATCTAGAGGGAAATGGGGTGACAAACATAAGGCATAGAGAAAGGGTGAGAGGTAGTGTGGTGGTTGCATCGATGACAAGGAAGTTCTAGCAGCTAAGATGGTATGCTTCTCTGAAGAAGTGGGTTTTTAGATGTTTCTTGAATGTCGGGAGGGAGGGTGAATGCCATACTTGACTATAGGCAAGACACACTTGTCTTTGTACTCCTCACCTTGTTGCCGCCACACACACTTGACACCATCTGAACCAAATACGTTTAGCTTGGTCTCATCGGACCACAGGACATGGTTCCAGTAATCCATGTACTTAGTCTGCTTGTCTTCAGCAAACTGTTTGCGGGCTTTCTTGTGCATCATCTTTAGAAGAGGCTTCCTTCTGGGACGCCATGCAGACCAATTTGATGCAGTGTGTGGCGTATGGTCTGAGCACAGGCGGACTCCCCACCCTTTCAGCCTCTGCGTTATACGTCTATTTCCCCAAAACAACCTCTGGATATGACGCTGAGCACGAGCACTCAACTTCCTCGGTCGACCATGGCGAGGCCTGTTCTGAGTGGAACCTGTCCTGTGACAATGCTGTATGGTCTTGCCCACCATGCTGCAGATCAGTTTCAGGGTCTTGGCAATCTTCTTATAGCTTAGGCCAAGGGTGTCCAACCTGCGGCCCTCCAGCTGCTGCAGGACTACATCTCCCATAATGCTCTTTCAGCTAAGGGGCTGGCAGAGGAGTATGGGAGATGTAGTCCTGCAGCAGCTGGAGGGGCGTAGATTGGACACCCTTGACCTAGGCCAACTTTATGTAGAGCAGGGAGTTGTTTCTGCAGTGTGCCACTTCATCAGAAATGTACGTGTGCATGGGCCGCACTCATTTTTCACTGAGAGAAAATATGGCCTTTTAGCTTTATAATGCATATTAATACAGGGTTAATTTGGCAATAATGAAAAAAGCAGTGGACAAACAGTTTTTTGAGCAACCTTTATATGTCATTCTATCAACACTAAATTACTTAAACAGTAAAACAAAGTCACTTCACAAACCATTTAAAACAAGTTTAGCCAAATAAAACTGCACAAGGCTAAATCCAGCTTGTACCCACAGTGTGTGGGTACAAGCTGGATTTAAGACAGCTGACGCACACTGGAGGTAGAGCCAGATTAAGAGCATCATGGTCCTGGTGCTGAGGATTTTGGTGGCCTTTTTATGGAAATAAATAAAATAGACATAATCTTAACTCCTCGGCATTGATATGTAAAAAACAAAAAAAAACCACCGAAAGTATGATACCCACTTCTATGATGCCCAGGATCCAGCATGTAATAGCTGCCTAGGCATGATAGGAGTGAGATTGCTGTTAGTAATCATATATATAAATATAATATAGTGTGACAAACCCTATAGCAGGAGGGCCATACATGTCACTTTTAGGGGTCCTAAGCACAGTCCTCTAGGGCAATCAGTCTCGGAAACACCAGCTTGTAACAAAACAGATCTTTATTTTTAATTGCTGAAACCCCAAAAACCAAATCATAAAAAGAAAACCTAGCTCCCAATTGGAGCCCTCTCTAACTGAACTATGCTGGTCCAGACTGACCAGCCTAATCACCCACTGACTCAACCTCCCAGCCAGACCCAGCTACGCCAGGCTCTGGAAAACGACTTCTTATTGGACTTTTTATTTGCTTTTTAACATCCCTTGGTGGATGATTGTTTTTTAGTTTTTATTTTGGCTTGTGGCCTCGAATAAATAATATTTACTTTTACCCCACTATTTTGTGGATTCAGCTTAATTTACACTAGGAAGTATCCAGAGACGTTGGAGGAAAGCAGAGGAGCAGCACGAGACACATATGGGCATTATATCTTCATACTAAGTGTAAGTGTATTTCTACATTTGCGTGCGGTTAGAACTGTTTGATATCACACCATTGTGGTCCCCATCTGTTTTCTGCTTCCCTACATATATTGGCTACACATCTACCCGGAGGATTTGATGTTAAGGAAGCCTGAATAAGACGTATACATTGTGAGTGCATAATTAGACACACAGTGTCATTATCTGTGCATAATACTACACCATCATCTTTTTCTTTTTTTCTGGTTTATTATTTTTTATTTTACCTTGTCTGACCGGTATACACGAGCACCCCTAGTGGTCTTTGTTGGATTTTCAAAACACCCGGAGAGTGTTTTTTACGGGTTGCAGCTGGGTATCCGGTCAAGCAATATTAAGGAAAGTATTTGGAATATTCTTTTTTTTCTCTCTATATACCTTATTTCACACTGGTTTTCATCACCATTTTCTTACACATCTGGAAAACCTCCCCCAGACAGCACACAAAATGTCCAGGCAGGTATTGCCTCACTTGGCTCAGGGATTGTCTTCTTCAGGGCCTCTCCTTGCCCTGGGAGCACAGGGAACTTCCTCTTCCCCCAACAGTCTCTCTGAGTATCAGGCTCCAGGGGTTTTTAATGTCCAGCACCTGTGCCTGATGCTGGCCCCATAAGAATCCCAGACCGGATCCTGCAGATTTCTTGCCTTCTGGAAAACCCGGCATGGAATTTCCACAGCATGGGAAAACGGAGCATTGGCCCACCCTCCTCTCCAATTGCTCCACCCCAGGGACCCATATTTATGATCTGGATAGCACCTGTACCCAAATGCCACACTAAGCATCTCCCTGGGGTTTACACTGTCACAATAGCAATAACACTATCATGCAGAAGCAGCCACAGTAGCAAAAGCTAGCAGAAATTACACTTCTATCATGTCCATTGGTAATACTAACATTTTTGTTTTTTTTATTTTTTCCTGCTCTCCTCCGATGTGATGACCCTCTCTTGCCACGAAGATCACCTTCTGTGGGCCGCCCCCTCGAACGTCACGTGTTCAAAGCCGCACAACGGCTGCTTTGAACTTCGCAGCCGGGAAGCTACTTTGAATGTGGTCTGTCGGCCCACGGACAGGCAGACCACTGCGTGAGTGAGCAGGTCCTGCAGTTGTACACCCCTGATGTAGCGCAAAAATTTTTTCAGATTCTCAGAGAGTTCTTTGCCATGAGGTGCCATGTTGAACTTCCAGTGACCAGTATGATAGAGTGTGAGAGCGATAACACCAAATTTAACACACCTGCTCCCCATTCACACCTGAGACCTTGTAACGCTAACGAGTCACATGACACTGGGGAGATGAAATGGCTAATCGGACCCAATTTGGACATTTCCACTTAGGGGTGTACTCACTTTTGTGAGATACTGTATGTATATATATATATATATATATATATATAATTAGCATTAACTTTATTGAATATTTCATGTATCTTTGTTTTTTGTTCTTGGTTTCTGGGGGTGAGGTTTGCAATTTATTACATTAAAACAAGATTACCAATACCATTCAAAAGTTTAGGGTCACTAAGCTATTTTCATGGAAAACAAAGACATTTCTAGCTATGTTAATATATCTACAACGGGTTTTTAATGAACAGTTAGCCTTTTAAACGTAAACTTGGATTAACAAACAAACACAACGTGCTGATTAATGGGCCTCTGTATGCTTATGAAGATATTCCATTAAAAATCAGTTGTTCCCAGCTACAACAGTCATTTAGAACATTAATAATGTCTACACCAGGGGCGTCCAACATGCGGCCCGCGGGCCAAATGCGGCCCGCGTGACCTCGAGGTGCGGCCCGCGTGAGATCGGCAGCCAGGATCACATCATCACAAGCCCTGCCGCTTACTTGTGGGAGGGTCTATTCTCTGCTCCAGTCCTGCCTCCTCTGTGGGGAGAACGAGGGAGGCCGCGCCCCCTGCTGAAGTCTATGAGCGGCATCGAGAGCCGTAGTAGGTAAAGGGGTGGGGGAGGTTGTTTGAATGAGTATGCCTGTGAGGGAATGAATGTGTGAATGAATGAGTATATGAATGAATGAGAGTGTGTGTGTGTGTGTGTGTGTGTGATAGCATGGATGTGTAAGTGCTGGAACCTAGGCATGATGGGACTGTGATTGCTGTTAGCAATCACACTCCTATCATGCTAAGTCAGCCAGTACATACTAAAACCTGGCTAGCTGTCCCCCTTGTGTATTGATGCTGCCAGCAGCATGGGGTCTGCACTTACAGCCACCCTGTACCATCATGTACTGGCTGACTTGGCATGATAGGAGTGTGATTGCTAACAGCAATCTGCTAACAGCAATCACAGTCCTATTATGCCTAGGTTCCAGCATTTACTGGTTGCCTGGGTATGAAAAGAGTGTGTTTGCTGTTAGCACACTCCTTGCTGTAATCACACTCCTATCATACTAAGTCATATTGTTGTTTTTTTTTGTCCAATTGTGGTGTGTTACTTTTAATAAAAGTGTGGTTACACACTAAAATTGGACAAAAATTACTGGTACAATGCCCAGCCAACCAGTACATACTGGAATCTGGGTATGCCTGAGATTGTTGTTAACACTCATAATATATAACTTTTTCGTACAATTTTGGTGTGCAACTTACTTTTATTAAAAGTATGTGGGGGGGGGTCATTTTCAGTGAACCCTGAATTTTTGGTTTTGGTCCAGAATTTTCATTTCGGTGCATCCCTAGGATAAATAGAACTATTTCATTTTAACTTATCCAGAATCCTGAATTTGTAGTCACAAAACTTTCTAGGCCCAGAAATCAGTGAGAGGAAAAGTAAAAGTTTTGTGTCATTTACTTTATTTTAATCTGCATATCTTATTAAAGGCCATATTTTCACACAGTAAAAATGAGTGCGGCCCGCACATGTATACAATTCTGATGAAGTGGCCCACTGCAGAAAAAACTTGGACACCCCTGGTCTACTCTGTATCTATTTTATGTTATTTTAATGGACAACATTTGCTTTTCTTTCAAAAACAAGGACATTTCTAAGTGACTCCATCCTGATTGGAGAATGGGAGGTAGCGGGCGTACTATAGTATGGTGTTTGCACAATGTCCAAATTCCATAATGTCCTATATCACAGAACATATCATGGATGTTAAGTGAAACATAGCTGTATAATACTGCAACATAGGAGTTCAGGCAGGCAAGTTACTACATGGCTGCATGTTCCATGATCAACAAATACAGGCTGTTGCAGGCTGTTTTCTACTGATGACATACAAAGTACGTCATTGTTCCTCTACGGCAGGCATGTCCAAACTTTTTACGAAGAATGCCAGATTTGATGAAGTGAAGATGTGCGAGGGCCGACCATTTTGCCTGACATTCTTTGAACCATTAAAATTAAATGCAAATTAACTATTTTATGCAAAGTTTATTGAAAACGGCATACTTTTCATTTTGTGACTTGGATGACACATCTAAACAGGTGTCAAATCACTCTGCCTTTAATATAAAAAAAAAACAGATCTATATTTGGGCAACTTATCTGGGGGGCCTTATCAGTCCGGAACGCGGGCCGCAATTGGCCCTCGGGCCGTACTTTGGACATGCCTGCTCTAGGGGCCTCCTTTCATGATGTACCTGATATGACATTGGTTGTGAAGGGATTAATAAACAGTTAGATATTTTTACCATGTGCTATGCTTTAATCTTGCAATAGAAAGCATTTTGTTTGTAACCTCATTTTGTTTAGTTTTCTGCCCAGTCTCAAATAGGCTCAGCTGTTACCTCAGGGCCAGACCTTTCTATTTACCTTGAGGCATTTCTTGGTTTTTATACTCAGGTTCCATACTACATTATAATTCATGATCTAAGTCAAAATATCAAAGCTCATGACTATTAGAATGAAAAAAAAGTCTAGGGCAGCTTTATCCAATGTAAATATTTGTTTTTGCTTAGAGAACAAACTCAAATAGGTCAGCCTTGTTTAACCAGTTGACTAACCAGATGGGACTGCTATGCTAAAGTAGGCTACCTGAAGCTGTCTCCCTCCTGATGGAGTGGGTTGTTGAAGAAGCGTGGCTACACAAGCCGCATCTGGATGTATGGATGGGACTAGCCCCAAATAGTTTTTAGTGAGAGGAAAGTAGGTGGGGCAGTGGGAACGGCCTGTCTCTCCCATTCCCAAAGTAAAAAGAAATGGAACCAGGAGACCCGGGGAAGCAAAGCTTCAACAGGAGACCCTGGATCAAACCCAGAGAGTTCCAGGGTATGTCTGATAGACATACCCCCATCCATTTCTTACCTATGGGAAGAAGGAGTGTTGTAGTAATAATAAAACAAAAAACACAACTTACCTTATGGGAGCCCATCCAGTGATGATCTACAAAGCCATCGATCTTTATCCAAAAAAGGCTATTAAAATGAAGCCTAATGCAAAAGAATAAATAAAACAACTAAATGTAATCCATCCAATGGCAGCAGATTGAAAATGGCGTTTTTTTCTTCTAAACTCTTAAAGGGACATTTCCATGCAGCTCCAGTTAGCTCCAGCAATGGTTCAGAGAAGGCTATAGGCAGGGGTACATTTAATATAAGTAAGATTTGTTTGATTCTTGGTTGAGTTAAAAAGTTTAATGTCACATCTGGACATTATACAGTACAATTTTAAAATGTTTACTGTTTCCATGGCACTGAACTGTACATTTCTGTATTTATTTAGATTAGGTTTTCTTCTTTATATTACATTAGTTATGTAATGTATCTGAACAGACAGATGATTTTATTAAACATAGTTTAGTTTAATATTGCTACTCATTGAGAATATCGTTCTCCCATCTCTTTTCTTTTTTATTATCTCCCCTTCTCACTATCTCTCCCTTTTCACCCTGTCGCTCCTCTTTCTCGTTATCTTCTCATTCTCTCTATCTCTCCCCTTTATCTTTCTCTTCGTTTTTGTTTTTACAATCTATTCTATATTTCGCCTAGCAAGAGTCATTAGGGTTAAGAACATAGGAATCATAACTATTTTCTTCATATAAATTTGTATAAGTGAGTCGTTCCTCTGGCCATGGAGATCATATTTTCATATAGAGAGGGGCAAGCCGTCTTCTTATAGAGAGAGACTGGTCTCATGGCTTGTCATTCTGGTCCAGTGGCAACATCTGAAAATCCACTGGTGTCATATTCTGATGTGGAATACTCTGCCTAAGAGCTAGTAAGCTGAAGATTTATTGTCCTGGGTTGAGGCTGATCACTGCCTACCCCTTTCCAAATAAGAAGCAAAGTCTGGAACTATCACTGTGGCCTTGATGATAGGCAGATATGTCAACTATCTGATTGAGGAAGTAGGGTACCCCAGTAATAATGGGTCACATTTGGATATGAGTTCCAGGCTGCTGCTCAGACAGATGGTCATTGAAGCAACCTTGAGGGATGCTATGTATTTCATCCAGGCTGACTTTGTGAATTATACATGGATCGAACCTGATGGTTCTTTGAGTTTCTGGATAGACTTTATATTTGCTTTCTGAGCATAAATGATGCTGTGTAGTCACCTGCAACTTCTCTGAAAATCTTCTATTAGTATAGGCAAAAGGGTTTCCTCCTGCTCCAGGCTCCTAGAAGCAGAACTGCCCCCCCCCCCCAATAGCAAGTGCTGTTTAGGCTTTCACTCTGCTCTTTATTTACAAAGTCATAGGCAAATGTGTATGGGGAGGGGAAGTCAGAAAGCTGCAGCACAGACTACAGACCCTTCATAATCACTGCAAATGGGATTGGGAGGAGGCACTGGAGCCAAAGGGCCTTGAAAAGCCACTGCAATGAGCCATCAATGTAAACCGTCTTCTGTTACATGGTGGAGAACATAGATAAGGGTTAGAAGTGTGATTCTTTCTTTTCGGAAAACCCCACCCACACTCCCCTGAAAAGGCTGAAAGATAGATATGCAGATATGGTGAAGGAAGAGGTCAAGTGGTGTCCAACTACTACCAAGATCTCTACTGTCCCACCAACATAGACTCACCTGTTGCTGGTAATTGTCTGTCACTTATCACTAATGATCCTGCAGGCAAAGTGGCAATGGAGGCCCAGTTGATTCTGGACAGCCTAGACTCTGCTGTCAAATCCTAGACACCAGGTAGTCAGACTCCTAGTTGAATTATATACTGTGCTGGGGGACCTTTTCGACCCTGATCTGCTCAAGCTGTGCAGGACGAAGGTGGTGGAATGTAGCATGTCATCTATGCTGAGAGAATCAATTATCACAATCTTGTATAAGCAGAATGAGGATAGATGTTATCTACCTTCTGAATATGGACAACAAGATCCTCACCATGGTACATGCCACAATACTAAAGGCTGCCGCCGGCCCGACAATGGAGCTGAGTGGGGCAACCGCTCCAGGCGGCACTTTTGAAGGGGCGGCACTTTTTTTTTTTTAAAGCGAAAGAGAGAGAAAGGGGCGCGAGTGGTTTTGGCTTACCAAGCTGTCAGTACCCGCTCGGCGCCCCTCTCTCTCTCCTCTGCGGCGAGTCTTCCTGTTCGGTCTCGGTGCCGGCTTGTAATGCTGAGTGCCGGAAGATTTCCGGCGCTCAGCATTACAAGCCGGCACCGAGACCGAACAGGGAGACTCGCCGCAGGACTGCTGAAAGGTAAGTACAAGGGGGGTGGCAGGGACGGAGGGAGAGGAAGGGTAGATAATGGGGGGGGCGCATTTTAAAATTCGCCCCAGGCGGCATTTTGCCTTGGGCCGGCCCTGCTTGCAGTATACAGGATCTCAGAAAGCCTTGCCCTTGACACAATCCACTACATCAAGTGGCACCTCTATGAGCTCTGTTGCCTCTAAATTTCTCTCTACTACCTCTTTCTTTAGTCTCACACTGTATACTAACTCCTCTACTCACGAGAATGGGCACACCCTGGACCTAATTTTTCTAGATTGCGCTCAAACTCTAAACTGTTTCTAACCTTAGTGCTTATATCTCAAGTAGCTGAACATAGCTGGAAGATGTTTGAAACTGCATCAGACTTCCTGTACTATAAATCAATTTCAAGGTACTATTTAGAATTAAGGAGAAGCTTAATATAATATATATGCACACATATACAATATATATATCATGGGATGCATCTTTAATTTCTGTGCATACTTGACCCTGCTCAGAGAAAAAATAAATTACCTTCAGAAATTGAGATCCGGGTCACACCTGGAGAATTTCCAGGTATGCTTATATTGGTAAATGTGTGCGTATAGTTCATTAACATGTATGTTTAGTTGTGCATGTATAGATCCACGAGTCTATGGTAAAAATGTATCTGTGTGGCATGAAGCCCTTAAAGGAAATAATACATTTCACGGAATTAAAAATATTTGTGATGGCCCATTTACTGTTAATATTTTGAAACAAATTTGCTGGGATCTTATGGGCCTTCCGCATATATTCAGCAATTATTCAGCATGTCAGTATCATGAAAAATACATTATTATGGTTTTCATGGTCACCACATATTGCTATTAGTATTCAATAATTATACGTAACCCCCAACTCATTATAATCTCATCTGTGTGTCTTCCAGCCCCCTGTAAACTATTAGTGTTTTGCAGACATTTTCCCTGTTCATGTGTTTCATTTGTTAAGTATAATTGCAAACATAGATACAAATCATACTATACAAATTATTCCTATACAATCATTCAATTTACCGTAGATTAAATGCTGCAATACACCAACATAATTACTAACAAATCTATTATTATTTATACATTTACTACTGGCTTTTTCTGTAAGGTGTTTGGAATGGGAATCAGGTAGACCAGAGGGTCAGATGGCTGCCTACCAAAAAAAAGAAAATAAAATGTGATACATTTGAGGATTTGATGCTCTTAAAACACCAGAGCATGGTAGGCTATGCTAGCAGGGCACTACATATTTGAGGAGCAATCAAATAGTCTGCAAATAACATTGTAGAATGCGCACATTAAATATTTTTTCCATTAATGAAGATCATGATCAAGATCAGCACATTCTTGATTTTCATCATTAACTTTCAAACTGAAGGTCATCATGATATGTCCTTTAAATAATTTTCTGTGTGCTGCAGTTTAAACTTTTACCAGGAGATGGTGATGCAGATCACAATGAATACTTCAAAGTATACTGTAAAGGTGTTGGGGATATTAGCATGATAAGTAATGCAGAATGTGACAGCACCAGGCTTTCCCAGATACTTTTGGGGTGGTTGGTGTATGAGCGTCTTTGTTAATGTCTCACTTCCTAGACTATTGGGGACTAAAATCACCAAGCAACTTCACACCAAAACTAGCCGAGACTTAGTTAAGGGAAGTTCCACAAAAGGAAGACTGCTTTATTGTACTAAATCCACAAGATTTATACACTTAGACACAAAAAAAGAATGGCACACAAACAAGGACTTGAACATAATATACCAATTGGGAAAGAGGGGTTTGTTATACAATAACCAATGGAATAAATGAGGGCAGACAGCACAAAGAATAGAAACACAACAATCCCCGTAGGATTAGTGTTTATTACTAGACTTGGGCACCAGGGGGCTCTTCGTGTTCGTCTTCGTGCTCGTCTTCGGGGGGAAAAAATCTTCGTATTCCGCGAATATTCGCCTGTTCCTGTCTTCTCTTCGGGTGAATATTCGTAGACATTCTTCGTGTTCATTTTTTCTTCGTTTTTTTCCGGTTAAGGGGTTAATACGGGGTTAACGCGTACCGCAGCAGCTCTAGGGCCAGGAGTTTAAATGTCCGTATGAGCAACTCTATTGGTCGTCAGCAGGGGGCTCGTCTGCCAATGGTTGATGGCAGACGAGCCCCCTGCTGGCGACCAATAGGGTCGCTTGTACAGATTGTTAAACTCCTGGTGTCGTAACTTGTCCGGCAGATACCATTGGTCTCCCTGTTCTATCATTTATTAACTGATAGAACAGGGAGACCAGTGGGATCTGCCGGGTAAGTTGCTGCATTAGGGTTTTAAAAGTCTGTACGAGCAACTCTGTTGGACGCTCGTACAGACTTTTAGGCTCCTGGTGCCGTAACTGGTCCGGCAGATGCCATTGGTCTCCCTGTTCTATCAGTTAAATTTCCGTACAAGCGACTTTATTGGTCGTTCGTACTCATAATGATAGAACAGGGAGACCAATGGTATCTGCCGGAGAAGTTGCTTCATTAGGGGTTAACTTTTTAAAGTCTATACGAGCGACTCTGTTGGTCGCTTGTACAGACTTTTAGGCTCCTGGTGCACTTCTTGCACCTTAAGGGGTTAAGGGGCCGTGCGAGTGAGCCTATTGGTTGCTTGCACGGCCCTTTAACCTATGGATTTCCGCTCCCGTTATCTAACGCAGCATCGAAGGGGTTAACGGGAGCGGAAATCCATAGGTTCGCTGTCAGGGGTTACAAAGGCCGTGTGAGTGAGCCTATTGGTCACCTGCATGGTCTTCCTCTGGCATCAACCAATTGGATTTAATTGGAAAAGTGGAAAGTATGATGAGTATTGAGCTTTTAGAATCATTAAAATTCAAACAGACATGTCTATTGCAATTGTACCATAGCTAGGTATTTTTATAGGAGAGGATTTAGTTACCAAAATATGAACACCTGTTTAATTTCAAATTTTGCACTCCTTTACTTTGTTAAATGGAGATTCTGTCTCTAACTTCTACAACAAAAATGTGTTAGAGCAGTAGTAACGTGGGCCTGCAGCTCACTGTTTTGACGCCTGTGCACTGTGTGAGGAAACTCTTTCCCCGTCCAGGGGGAGCAGGAACCTGGGCGGGGAAAATGTTTCCTCACACAGTGCGCGGGCGCCACAGAAGTGAGCTGCAGGCCCGCGTCGGGCTGCATAGATGTCTGCGCGCTGCCAGTGAAGATCGGCCGGCCCCTTGACCAGTGAAATCTGCTTGAGAGGTAAGGGGGTGTGAGAGAGTAAATAAATGAATGAATGAAGTGAGTGTTTAGGGGCAGAAATGGGATAGTCAGGCTGTTTGGGGGGAGGGCAGAAATGAGACAGGCAAGCTGATGGGCAGAAGTTTCACAGGCAGGTTGCTTCAGGGGCAGAGTTGGCACAGACAGGCTGCTTCATGGGCAGAGTTGGCACAAGCAGGCTGCTTCAGGGACAGAGGTGGCACAACCAGGCTGCTTCAGGGACAGAGGTGGCACAGGCAGGCTGTTTTAGGGGCAGCAGTGGCACATGCAGGCTGTTTAAGGGGCAGCTGCGGCACAGCCAGGTTGCTTCAGGGCTGTTTTAGGTGCAGCGGTGAGACAGCGGGGCTGTTTTAGGTGCAGTGGTGGCACAGGAAGGCTTTTTTAGGGGCAGCGGTGGCACAGGCAGGTTGTTTTAGGGGCAGCGGTGGCATAGGGAGGCTGTTTTAGGGGCAGAGGCCTACAACGTCAATGTCTGGCTTACCGTATAGTGATAGGGGTTATGCTGCACTACCATCGATGTCTGGCTCAGTATATAGTAATGGGAGTTATGCTGTACCATATCTGTTATTTTATTTATTTATAAGTTAATTATTTTTTCAGTTTTCTAGTTTTTTCCAGCTGACATAGTTTACGAATTGGTGAAATAAATATTCTTGCCAACATAATTTTTTTGGTGGGGGTGCCACGTACAGGATCTGACCCGGGTGCCAAATACTCTAGGTACGCCCCTGTGTTAGAGGACGCCTTTTAGCATGGTGACTTCTTGCAGGAGTAGTTCTTTTGGCTTATTCACCTCTAGAGATTTGGCCGGATTGGTTTTAAATATTGCCTTCATATTTTTTCATGGGCTGTTATTTAGGTTTTGTTTGTTACCAAATTTCATATTAGTTATCAAATTAAATGACTTTGCCAGCTGATCAAGTTAACTTTAGCATCTTGATCCAGGGAACAATCTCACTGGTTTTAATGGAATTGATTTTACTTCTTGGGACAATATGATATAAGAATCTCATTTGGATTTTTTTGTCTTCTTGCTGACAGATATGGATACCTGGAAGGGTTGAACTTAATGTACTTTAGGTCTTTTTTTCAATCTGTGTAACTATGTAAAAGGTACTGCCTGTCTCTGTTGAAGAGAATACCTATCGATTATACATAATGCAAGGGAAAGGGACCTCACGTGCAATAACTTTATAGTAAGACAGAGCATAGTAAAAAAAAAAACAAAAAAAAACTCCCTTAATGATAATGGCTTCCTGATAAAAGCCACTTTGAGAATGGATTACTTATTAGTTTGTCATTGATTTATATGAACATAATGTAGCTACTTTACTATCTTGAAATCAAGGCCCCTCGTAAATATGTTTTTGCCAGTGCTTAATACATTTTATATAAAATAACATATCCTTGAAGATATCTAATTTTGTTAACATTTGCTCTGCCTTTGGGTTAACTGTAGAACATTTCCGTTGCTAATCTATACAGCCAGATGAATTGTCAGTAAATTCCTTTGTCAGCCCTTGTCAAATTGATGAAGCTAGAATTATGATGCAATATTCTTTGGAAAGCTATAGATGATATATTGAAGCACACTGTGTATTTGTGCGGTTGATTTACATACTTCTTCTACAGTAAGTGTGTATGCAATTCTCAGGAAGAAACAAAATTAGGGACCCTGTTAAGTCTGAACTTGTGACTTATATAATGGAAGTACAAATACAATACCCTACAAACCTGTATCACTTTATCAAGGCCCATGAGAGAAACAAGGCAGGAAAAAAAAAAGTCCACCAGCTAGCAAATCCTGATTTGTACCCCTGAACCATCTTACTCCCTCTCTCATTTTGTGTTTATGCACTGTTCATGCACATTTTAAACTGTACTTCTTATTGCATCTTTTGTTTGTTAAATTGGATTATTATCAAGCATTAAAAACACAATCTAATGCATTTTGCACTCAAGCAGCTGCTTAATCAAAAATATTTAAGGGTTTGTTTATATTAGAATTGTATAGGTTGGTTTTGCAGGGTCTGAGCTGTAGCTAGTTAAGGATTCTAAGTAGCCGTAGTCAAGGTAACACACATAGCAGGGTCTGACATGAAGCCAGATTAATCAAGCAGCAACAAACAGGTAAGGGTCGGACAGGTACCGGTAGACCGGCAGGAACAGGTTAGGGACATGACTAGGGGCTGGTACTACACAACGTTGCAGCCAGGGTAGTCAGAAACAGATGAACACTTTGTAGAAGGTACTAAGTGTTTAAAGAACTTGGGAACTGAGCTTTTAATGGTCTCTACAAGTCCCTTATTGTATTACCAGAGGTTACTGCTAGAGATGCTACATAACTCACTGCTCACTGATGGATGCTTCACCATTCAGTAACCAAATGAAGAATGGAAACATACAATTTGATGGCAATGGAAAAAGTGGGAATGGAACAAGGAAAGTAGTCAGTATTCCATAGTAAGTGGAGCCAATGGAAACACCTCTTTCCCAGAGATTAAAACACTGCACAAGAGACTCAGTAATTGGCAATTATACCAGACCATTTGTGGCATTTTTGTCAACAGTTTACTTCATAAACTTATCTATTGTATATAGATTAAAAAAAACCTTATGCTTGTCATAGAACTCATGTTTTGTGTATACAATAGGAGCACCCAGTCCACTTGAAAAAAGACCTCATTGTGAGGTCGAAACGTTGTTTTTTTTGTCTTAATAAATCTGCCTGACATTGGAACTCTTGAGTGCCTGGAGCCTTTATTTATCCTATGTATAAGTGTGTGTGATCATGCATGCCTATGTATAAGTGTATACGTGTGTGTGCAAAATTATGTTATTTTAAACTAAGTACACAATAATATAAAAAAAAATAGAAGTGTTGGGAAAAAAACATCTATGTGAAACAGCACATTGAAATCCCTCTTCTCGGTGGTCTCCAACACCACAGTGCCACTGATAGTGTATTATTCCATTGTATTTTTACATCCCAAATGCACTCATATATATTAAAGAACATTGAAGTGCAGCTGCCTCGTGCAAAACCACTCTTCTTAAATACTTAAATCATTAACCATTTGGTTCATTCCACCAGGAATGTCTATCCTTTTTGCCTGTTGTACAAAGTTCTGCAAAAGAGGTCACCAGGGACCCGCTGAGGCGAATGCTTATAAAAATATCATAATGTAAAAATAACGTTTTGAATGCTCATCCTAAAGTCATTTACCTAACTTCTTTATCATGACTGATTAGAGGTCGTACTGCCCTCTATAGGAGGAGCTAATTAATTACCCAATGAGAAACCACAGACGTACGGTGTGTGCGGCAACAGGGGGTAAAGCAACGTTATAATATCATCCTGCAGTTACATAAGTACTGAAAATCAATGCAGTACATTAGTAACGTAACTTTAGCATTCACAGTGTCTCTCCCTATAATAAATCTTCCTCATCCTCAAATTGTACTGGTGTTTCAGGGTTTCATATTACCCCATTACCAGAGAAGATCAGATTGCACAGATCAACTAAATCTGCAATACTTTTAGTTCAGGATAAAGATCCACGTTTGCTTGTCCTCTTTCCTTTTTGTGTTTAACTTTAATAAAACTGAACTGCCTGGCATATTATGTTGCTTATATTGGATGACCCTAAGTATCTGCTAATATATTCTTTTAGCAACTTAAAGGCTTATTCACTGGGGAGCTTTCTGCTTATAAAGGTAAACTTCTATTTCAGTAAACCTTGTGAAAACATGTGATCAAAGTTTTTTGTTTTTTTTAAACTGTAAACATTAGTTAGGAAACATTCCAAAATCTAGAACTGCCAGAAAATAATTGCAATTTTTTATCATTTCTTTAATTTTTTTGCGAGATTAAACTTGATTAATATGTAAATTGACAAGGAGTGGGTAGACAGGGAGCGAGGCAAATACATAGGTGTGGGGGGGTGCATATGCATAACATGCATATGTTGATTGAAGTGTCCCTCTAAACTGTTTACTACCAAATATAACTTATTGCAATTACCCAAAGATGGATAGCTCAAAAACAGCCCTTTGGAGTGCACGTTTCACTGGTTAGGAAACCTGTATCTAAACAGATCATAAATAGAATAATTCTGTTACCGTGTTTCTAATGACCACCACATTGACAGACAAGACACCTAAATCACTTTGTTAAAATAAGTATGCTGCTATTATATAAAACCACTTTTTTTCTCTCTCAGTCACTTGTAAGGATCAAGTGTTTGTTCAGCTTAGGTGTCTGTTTTAGCTAAAACGCTTACAGCTAATTCACCAAGTGCAGTCTATGAATTTTACTGGAATTGAATTACAAAGCAAGATGGAATCATTGGCAGTCTGAGATGGTAAACAGTTCCCTACATGTAGGATATGACACCAGGACACATGAAAATATATGAGCTGGCTCAACAGGGAACAGAAACATGAGCGCTGTAGATCTGGAGCAAGGCATAATGTCATGTCAGGAAATAATTGCCTGTGAATATCTTTTCCAAATGGGCAGGAGAAGCTTAGATATATAAGACAACATTGACTCATCAAGCAGACACAAATATAAATATCAGTATTTGTATTTTGATGCTTTACTGCTTTTCACAGAATAAAAATAAGCTTTGATGTGTTACATATACAGTTTTTGTCTAGATGTCTCTGAACTACCATTACTGTTAGCATTGAACTTCACTCCATTTGCTATATATGGCAATATTGACTACTTAAATATCTGCCTGAGAAAATCTGCCCATTTGTTCACATAATATTAAAGTTGGGGTTTTTGCCAGGCCTTTCCATTTTTATTTTCTCCTTTCATCTACATCATCCAACCAGGCAATATCCACCAATATGCCACATATACAACAAGCATAGCTTCAAATCATGTACTATGATACCGTGAAATATTTGAGCACTATAAAAAATTATTTAAGAAACATTTGAATGCATATGATAGTTGAGAGGTCCCTTTAAATTTATTTAGTGGCCCCAAAATAAATGAGTTAGGGATTCTGCAGCCGATGTCAGTGTAAAGAATCATGACTGCATGGAAAAGACAGGGGAGTTGCACCTCTATAGCTGCAGCTTCTCTTTAAGGAGTTTTTAATTGTTTTTGTTTAGGTTTTAGATAAAGCATATTAAAGTACTAATAAAGTACATTAATATGCATTATTCTTTGATGGGACTATCAAGAATAATAAACTATCCCTTTAAAGAGCAGTGGTTGTAATGTAACCCATTGATGTCATAGCCTATGTAAATGGAGTCAGTTTCTTTATATTAATAGACTATGCAGGCCTGGACTGGCCATCTGGCACACTAAACAAATGCTCAGTGGGCCACTGGCTAACAGATCTCACCTGAACTGCCACTCCAGTGGCTGGATGTGGTTGGCTGCATGCTACGTGAGCATAAAAACTTAAAATTCTTAAAGTCCCAAAGCCACCCTGTAATCGCCAGACCGGTCCTGAAAATATGTCTCCCTACATTCCATCAAGATGTCACAGACACCCCTACAGTGCACATGTTTTGCGATGCCATATTGGTCAAGCATAGAAGAATAAGAAAACAAACTTACACCTCACTTAAGGAGTCTGCAACAGATCTTGCTGATTTCAACCAAAGAGGAAAAAATATTGTAAGTAAGGTAATTACAAGGTTAACCTTATGTCTAAGTACTTAATGAACTGTTTGCACCTGGCTTACTGAGTAATATGTTTGTTCTGTCACTCTCTGGTTTGGCAGTAAAAAACAGCCTTTTTTTCTGGAATTTCATGATGCCAAGGGATGGCTTTGCCTAACCACAAACCAATCCAGACCGAGCATTCTGAATTGTTTCTTTTGTTGCTGTCTTAAGCTATTAATTACTATTGTAACTCTTGTTATTAACTCAAGTTATTGCTTGACCTAACTAATATAAGAGGAAAAACAGATTATTACCTGAGCACAGTTACATGGTTCAATGTTGAAACCTCCTCCTTATTTTCTTTCTTCATCCATTAACATTGCTAAACACGCATTTAAAAATGTGTTAATCGCAGGAGTGGTATGTAATTTCTACAGGGCAAGAGAGACAGCTGCCTTAAGCCCCGTAAAGAGACAGGCGCACTTGAGAAGCCCAGCGGTAAAGCCCCTGCATCTCTGTAGGTGGCATCAGCCCAGTGTGGGACCTCTTACCCTGTCCAGATCATCAAGAACCCTAGTTATGGCTCTTAAGAGCCCTCTATGTGTTTATTAAAACTATTCGAAAGTTAAGGTATGAAAACTAATAGGGCCATACCAGCCATGACACATGTTTTAATGCATATGATAGCTGAGAGCTCCCTTACTTTTTTTGGTGTCCCTCTTGCAAATGCTTGAAGAATTCTACAGAATTCCCTCGGTTTTGCCCCTTTGCCCACCCTCCCTTTATTTTCTGTGCAGGTGATGTGTTTGTGCAAAACTCATCTTCTACCTCCAGTGCTGGGTCTGAGAATGTCACGGGGGGGGGGGGGGAGTCTCATGGGACCCACCCTCATACGCATGTACAGAAAACGCTCATTAATTTCAAAGAGAGATGCTTTCTGCGACTGATTGGCTGCTTCAAGCAGCCAATTAGTGGCAGGAAGCATCAGACCTCAGAGTGTGGGGGGTGCAACTCTGTAGCTATGGATTCTCCCTAAGGTAAGTATGGGAAGTTTTTTTCCCATTTTTTTTTTTAATAAAATGCATATTAAAGTACTCATAACATACTTTAATGTGCGCTCTTGGTGAGGCTCTGAGGGACATACTGTAATATAATGGAATGTATTCCTTTTGAGTACCTTGAGGACTGGAGAATGTTTATAGACATGATCAGATTAAATTCTTTTTTGTATGTAAAATTAAACAAAAACGTAGCCCAGGATGATTGTAACATAACACTGATTACTCTTTAATGATGCAGAATTGCTGTAACCAGAGAACATAGTAACTGAGCAGTCAATGCGATGGCCAAAAACCAAGTCATAAGTTAACTTAATTTTTCAGTGTAATACATATTACATACTCCGTTGGTATTAAGGAAGACCATTAGACACTAACTATTGTCTCTTGCGTATTTTAACCACCTGGCAGAGTATAGGTTAAGAATAGGAAAAGGTTTTGTTTATTTTTAGCAGTGTACCTTTTTTTCATGTCAAAATGAATGCACCAACTCAAATTACATCTAACAGATTTTCTGGCTTCTTCCCATGTGCTTTGCTTCCGGACTTTGCAAAGCTGCAAAATGTAATTAATGAGATTTCTATTGCGACATCATACTGATTTTTTTACACTGGGTCTATGGGCCAAATACTCCCAGTGTCGCTTTTGCGGCTCAAATCAGAACTGGTACCTAGAATGGCTATTTTTAGGAATTAGTTTTATGTGTCGCTCTTTCATTTGAGAATACATTTTCAAAGTGTACTAAAACTAGAAACAGTGTGATTTGTTTTAATCCTTTAATTTTGGTGGTGTTCCCCCTACTAAGTATTTAGCCGATAGCGAGTAATGTTCCACAATGAAGTGTGTTAACAGGCACCCTAGAAACTAAAATCTTTCATGCCTCCATCTTGTTCTTAAAGAACTGTCACCTACGCAACGTTACTATTAATAAATTCATTCCTTTAAGAGAGAGATGATACATGTAGGGGCTCACAATGCGTTGTCCTTAATGGGTTTAAATAACAACCCCCTGTCCTTAAGGGGTTAAAACTACAATATAGCTTTGGTTTTACTGTATCAGTTATATTTGTTTTAATAATTTTATTAATTTAATCATTTTTTTTATTTAATTTGTCTGTCATCAACTGTGTAGTGCTGTTGAGTTGACAGTGCACTCAGTGCCTCACTGGCACTGGGGTGCCCTTGCCCTGGGTTGGCACTAGTGCCTACTGCCTGTCCTGCTTAAATAAATTAAATAATAGAATTTATAAATAATTTAATAGAATATATTATTAATAATTGAATACATATAAAATTATATATATATTTGTCAGTTATATATACTATAGTTAGTATAGTATTAGTAATAGTATACTAGTTTAGAGTGTACTGTAGACATTCAAGACATCTACTAGTGTCTAATCTAAAATCAGTAATATTAATAATTAATAATTGAATACATTATAAAATTATATATACCGTATTTGCTCGATTATAAGACGACCCTGATTATAAGACGACCCCCCATATCTGAATATTAATTTAGGAAAAAAAGAAAAAGCCTGAATATAAGACGACCCTATAGGAAAAAAGTTTTACCAGTAAATGTTAATTCATCTAAACTATTTTTTTTTAATAAAAGCTATGATTGAGAAAAATATTTTGGTTTTATTTCCTTCTATTTCCCCATGATATGCCTTTTGACCCCCTATGTGCCACTCTGCCTCCAGAAATGCCTTATGCCCCTATATGCCACTCTGGCATTTAGAGGGTTAAAAGGCATATTATGGGGAAGAGTGGCATATAGGGAGGTTTAAGGCATTCAGGAGGCAGAGTGGCGTATAGAGGGTTAAAAAGGCATTTCTGGAGGCAGAGTGGCATTAAGGGGGTTAAAAGGCATTTCACAGAGCACTCTGCCTCCAGAAATGCCTTATGCCCCCTAATTTAACACTCCCCCGGCACCCCCCCCAAACTTACCGGTGCTTCTGACTTCCCTGTCATGTAGCCGGGGCAGCGTGTAGATCCCTCGCACTTACGCTGCAGCCGGAAGGAGGCGTCGCTAGCACCGGTGCGGGGAACTCTGATCTCTGACAGCCGGGGAAGGTCTGCGCGATGGACGCGGACAACCCCGGCTGCTAGCCACACCTCCTTCCTGCTGCAGCGGAAGTTGTCTACGCGAATCGCATAGACATCTATACGCTGCCCCAGCTACACACCGGGGACTCAGAAGTACCGGTAAGTGGGGCGGGGGGGGGGAGACAGGAGGATCCAGGTCCCCTGCAGCTGCGGGGGATCTGGATCTTAGTCGTCTCATAGTCAGACCTATTTGAGGTCTGATTATAAGACCCCGATTATAAGACGAGGGGTATTTTTCAGAGCATTTGCTCTGAAAAAAACCTCGTCTTATAATCGAGCAAATACGGTATATTTGTCAGTTATATATACTATAGTAGTAATAATAGTATACTAGTGTAGAGTGTACTGTAGACATTCAAGACATCTACTAGTGTCTAATCTAAAATCATTCAGTAATATCAATAATTCTATAATTCTTAATAGTTAATTAGCTATAAATAAAATTAATAATTAATTACTACTAGCTTATAGTTCAGCTAATCTTATTAGTACTGGTGCTGCAGCTCTCTAGTTTGTGCTTTGTTTTAGCAACAGCAAGAGACCAAGTCAATTTTTCTTAATTAATAATATTTCATTTTATTTCATTTGTTTTGCTCTCCTCAGTCCATCAGTGAAGTGAACTTGTTGGGCTAGTGAGTGCAGCCGCATAAGTGCTGTGACAGCAAGCAGTGACGTTAACTGTTTTGCAAAGATTTTCTCATTTATTTTACATTTTATTTTAATTTTATTAAAAGTACCCTTAGTGTTTTGCTCACCTCAGTCCATCAGTGAAGTGAACGTGTTGGGCTAGTGAGTGCAGCCACATAAGTGCTGTGTGTTTCAGCAAGCAGTGAAGCTTATTTCTAATTTCTTTTCAAGAAAGATTGACTGTGTGACGACAACAACTGTACTAAGAAGTGGCGTTGCTACAGGGGAGTAAGGGCAATTGCCCCCCCCCTAGGTTAATCAGTGCCCCCCCTGTTGCCCCCTGCCGAATTTGGAAAAAAGTTGCAATGCGACTTTAAATCCCGTCTTTTATTTTTTTTTTTTAATGCCAGTACATGCTGAAACCTAGCAAGCTGCCCCCCTTGTGTATTGATGCTGCCAGCAGTATGGGGTCTGCACATCACTTACAGCCACCCTGTACCAGCATGTACTGGCTGACTTGGCATGATAGGAGTGTGATTGCTAACAGCAATCACAGTCCCATCATGCCTAGGTTCCAGCATTTACTGGTTGGATGTGTAAGTGCTGGAACCTAGGCATGATGGGACTGCGCTTGCTGTGGTTGCTGTTAGCAATCACACTCCTATCATGCCAAGTCAGCCAGTACATGCTGAAACCTAGCTAGCTGCCCCCCTTGTGTATTGATGCTGCCAGCAGTATGGGGTCTACACATCACTTACAGCCACCCTGTACCAGCATGTACTGGCTGACTTGGCATGATAGGAGTGTGATTGCTAACAGCAACCACAGCAAGCACAGTCCCATCATGCCTAGGTACCAGCATTTACTGGTTGCCTGGGTATGATAGGAGTGTGATTGCAGTGTGGACGCCAGGGCTGGCTTTGGGGTATGCAACCTGTGATCTATGCGTGTAATTTAGGGGGTTTTAAATATACCTTTTCATGACGTGTTTTTTTGTGAATTCCAATTGATCTATACCTGCAAAGCTGGGGTTGTGTGTTATTCTGTAGATCCATATCTGCTATGCTATGTTTCCATACATTATTTATGTATACCTGCAAATACAGGGTTAATATATCTTATTCAGTTGATTAATACCTCCAATGCTGTTTCCATGTATTTATTTGATCTATACCTGCAATGCTATGTTTCATATACTATTGTATACCTGCAAATACAGGATTTGTATGTCTGATTCTGTTTATTTGAGATCACAAGTGAATTTCAGTTGATCTATACATGCAAAGCTTGGTTTGTGTGTTAATGTGTTGATCTATACCTGCTATCGGCAACTGGGGTTAATGTTAATATATATGGGCAGCAGGGGCATCAATACACAAGGGGCAAAAACACTAAGGGGGGTATAAACGACAATGCAGTGTGAAAAATCCATCCTGATGTAGACGTCTGTGACGTAGATTGTGTCCTGCTGTTTGTGTGTTTTTGGTTATCAGTGTAGCAGAGCCTGTCCTCGGTGTGTGTGTATAGGTGTTGGTGTGGCAGAGCCTGTCCTGGTGTGTTTGGGTGTTGGTGTGGCAGAGCCTGTCCTGGTGTGTGTGTTCGGTTGTCAGTGTGTCAGAGCCTGTCCTGGTGTGTGTGTTTGGATGTGGGTGTGGCAGAGCCTGTCCTGATGTGTGTGGGTGTCTGTGTGGCAGAGCCTGTCCTGGTGTGTGTGTGTGTTTGGTTGTTGGTGTGGCAGAGGCTGTCCTGGTGTGTGTGTCTGGGTGTCGGTGTGACAGAGCCTGTCCTGTTGTGTGTGTGTCTGCGTGGCAGAGCCTGTCCTGGTGTGTGTGTGTGTTTGGTTGTCGGTGTGGCAGAGCCTGTCCTGGTGTGTGTCTGTGTCACAGAGCCTGTCCTGGTGTGTGTGTCTGGGTGTCGGTGTGACAGAGCCTGTCCTGGTGTGTGTGTTCAGTTGTCAGTGTGGCAGAGCCTGTCCTGGTGTGTGTGTTTGGTTGTCGGTGTGGCAGAGCCTGTCCTGGTGTGTGTGTCTGGGTGTCGGTGTGACAGAGCCTGTGTTGGTGTGTGTGTTTGGTCATGTTTCCTGGCACTTAACTTACAGTAGGAATTATTTAATTTATATTTATCCAGAGATAAAATGCCCTCCTGAAGTTGTAGTGACTTCAGGGGACAAAACGTTCAAGGCCCTGAAATGATTTAGTGGAAAAGTTATTTATTGTGTGATAATATTTATTTCAAGGATTAGTCGCACTCAATTGTGGCTTCAGGCTTCCCATGTTGAATGATTAAGTATTATTTTAGCCCAATAACAAAAGTATAATTCCATAGCACATTACTTTTGGAAATTATTAATGCCCCCCCAGTTTGACTGTGGTATCTTGTGTGCCCCCCCTATATATTGTTTCTAGAGTCACCACTGGTACTAAGCAAAGCTTCAAGCTACTAGTTGTAGTACTAAAATAATTCTAATCTTTAATCTTAATCTATAATATATTATATAACATAATATAATATAAATTCTAATTCATAATCTATATTCTTCTATCTATAATCCATAATATAAGTAATTCTTCTAATATTAATTATTATATAACATAATATAATGAATTCTAATTCATAATCTATATTCTATCTATAATCCATAATATAAGTAATTCTAATCTATTAATAATATGATATTATATATAACTTAACCTCACTTTAGCTTAGTGGGCTTGAGAGCGTCTGCCTAGAGTTAGACTAGAATACTAAGAAATATAGCTTTAGGTTTAGCATAGTAGTAGGATAGGCTCTTAGGCCCGTGTAAATTCAAAGTCTTTAATTTTTTTATCCCCCCCTTTTTTTTTTTTAGTTTTTTTCGTTTTTTTAAACACTACACTACACACGCAACACAAAATTTGAAATGGATCCTCCTTTTGGGACTAAGGAGGGACAAGCTCCATCTACCACCACCACCACCAGTTCTAAGATGCAGCCTTTGCGTCAGTCTAGTCGGCCAAGTAGGCCAAGCTCTCGCTTATCATTTGGGGAAGCATTGCTTGAAGGATCATCAAGTAAAGGAAAGGCACCAAAAGCAGGCAGTAGTAGTGCGGCTAGGCCCACAAGCTCTATGGTTTTTTACGGAAAGCCTAAAGCACCAGAAGCACGTTCAAAGTTAAAGGGTAGCACAACTAGTACTTCTACTAGCCCAGTGAGTAAAAAGAAGTGCCTTTTGCCCCAAGCAGCATCTTCCCCATCCACAAGCAGCATGCAAGGTACCAAGCAGAGCCAAATTAGCAGCAAGACTCAGAGGGTTTTTCCCAAACCAAAGCGATCTCATTCCTTCATAGGGAAAACCACCACCCCCACCTCTACCGCCTCTACCACCACTAGTGCTGCGCCTACTGTTCCCACCGGTACGGCCACGCCATGTCCTCCTAGTACCTCTAGCAAGCCACCAAGTCCTTACAATATTTTTGTAAAGACAGTTAGAGAGAGGGCTACACATAGTGGAACTCCACCTAGCGAGGTAACAGAGGAGCCTGAGACTAAGAGGCCAAGTGCAGAGTCTGTTCTTCCTGCTCGCACTACTACTAGTCACGAGTCTCACGACGATATCAGTCTTAGCTCCAGCCTAGCAGGAATTCCATTCGATCTGGCTAATGAAGAACTAGACTATGAGCCAGAGGAAGTAGAGGAGATGAGTGGTCAGGAATCAGATCCCTCAGGGAGCAGTGTCCAAATGACTAGTGCACAATTTTCCCCTGAGCCTCCACCTTCTCCGCTACGATCATCACCACCACCAGCAGCAGCAAAACCTACCAAATCTAAAGTTAAAGCAATTAGCAGTCCCACTATGGCCAGTGCTGTTACCACCAGTCCCACCACCACTAGTTCTGCCTCTGTTCATCCACCCCGAGCAGTAGGAGCAGCACCCAAGGCACACTCCAAGGCTATGCACGCCCCAGTTTGGGAGCACTTTGAAAATGTTGAAGAAGGGCGCTATGGAAAGTGTAAACATTGTGGGAAGCTAATAAGCAGAGGGAAAGTGTCTGGCCATTTTACCAGTGCTAGCATGAAGCATCACCTCACCACTCAACACAACGCTGTGCTATTGGGGAAAGATGCAGAAGTAAAACATAGTGCAGGCAACATAGCTGGTGGCCGTGGAAAAAACCCAACAGCTGCTTCTGAGCCAATAGCAGCAGCAGCAGCAGCAGCAGCTAGTACTGGCAGCCAGAGACCAAGGCAGGTTGGAGCACTGCATGTCCAGCCCACCCTGGAACAATTTGTGGCATTCCAATCAAAAAGGTCAATGTCCAAACAACAAAGTAACGCGACTTATTGGTCAGTTCATTGCTGTTGGAGGGGCATCCTTCTCTATGATTGAAGAGGAGCCTTTCAAACAATTGATGGCGGCTGTGGCTCCACAATATACAGTTCCGTCACGTTCCACTTTCAGCAGGAACATTGTCCCCTCATTGTATCGGTCCTGTGTTTCAGCAGTGAAAGAGGAGCTTTCCAAGGCTGCTGGTCAGTGTGTTCATTTCACAACAGATTTGTGGAGTGCACCTAGTGGGCAGCATGCCTTTCTTTGACAGCACACTGGTGGCAGCCCGGTGTGCCCAAGGAAGCTGCTGCAGCAGGCTACCGATCATTCCTTCTCCATGCAGAAGTAATGGATGAAAAGCACACTTCCCAAAATATTCTGCATGCGATGAGGAAAATGTTTAGCCTTTGAGTGGGAGCAGAGGCAGGCGCCAATGTTGAAGTTGGTTTTGTGGTAACTGACGGAGGTGCCAATATGGTGAAAGCGCTGCGAGATGGTCATATTGTTGGTGTGCGCTGTGCAGCCCACATCATCCATCTTGTAGTGAAGGCAGCAATGTCAGAAGGAATTAATGTAGCAGCAGTAGTTCTGTCCCGCTGCAGAAAGATCGCTGGGCACTTTCACCATAGTGTTAAGGTTAGCCAACTTTTGAGGGAAGAGCAAGAGAGGTCAAGTCTTCCTGTACACTGCCTACGTCAGGATGTCAGTACACGGTGGAACTCCACGTTAGACATGTTGGAGAGGATTTTGGAGCAGCAGAGAGCAATCCATAATCTTGCCTCAGAGCATAATATTGGGATTACATCTCCATTGAATAGGGAGGATTGGACAGTGATCGCCCAGCTAGTGGCAGTCCTTAAACCATTCAGGGATGCCACTGAAAATTTAAGCTCAAACACTGCCAGTCTGGCCCAGGTAATCCCAGTGTTCTCCCATCTAGGCAGCAAGATAGATGTGTTCCTTGAAAACCGTGAGGCTGTTCAAGGTGGTACCACCTTCGCAAACGCATGGAAGAGAGTCCCGAAATGATGCTAGCGTGCCTTTGCGATCCAAGAATTAAGGGAAAGCTAGCTTTGAAATTCAATGTTCTCAGTAGCTACCGGGAGCAATTGGTCAACAAGGTGCGTGACTGGCAGCGTAAAATGGGAATGCTGTCCGAGGAAGGAGAGGTGCACGAGGAGGAAGAGATTATGTGGTCTGCTACTCCTGGCAGCAGCATCAGCAGCAGTGCCACAAGCATCACAACACAGCTGAGTGGAGCAGCTGCGTTTTGGGAAGAGGCACTTGGGAGTATAGTTGGACCATTTGACAGAGCTAGCAGCAGAAAGGAGAGTAGTGCTGCTGAAATGGTCAAACTTTACCTCTGTGAAGTTCCTTTTGCACCTAATGTTGATCCTCTTAGCTACTGGGATGAAAAGTGTGTGGCCTGCACTCTCATGGGTTGCGCAGCAGCTTCTATCATGTCTGCCAACCACTGTTCAAAGTGAGTGCGTTTTCTATGACTGGAAACATACTGAGTCCACACGGCTCATGCATGGCACCTCATCTGATAGAGCAGATTGCCTTTCTTAAATTCAATCTGCCCAAGTTGGGTTACCCAGCTCTTAGCTTGGAAAGTTAATTTTCTTTCTCTAATGTTCAAGGTAGTTTCTCCGCCTGGTTGCACGTGTTTGTGGTGTGGCAACGTCTGCTACCTCCGCCGGCATAGCCAATTTACGCTAGGGCCTAGTGTCTGAGTTCTGTAAGTCCGCTCCCAAACGCCATGGACTGACAGACTTTCATGCTTTGCCCTGGGGTGAAACAGGTGAGCGGGTCGTCAATTGCCCACTCATTCAACTTTCCCAATGCTGCTGCTGCTGCTGGTGGTGGTGGTGCCAGCGTCTCTTTCCTGCCAGTTCGCTTCCTGGCTAGTGTCATGCCTCAAATGTCCAAAATGTTTAAGGTAGTTTCTCCCCCTGGTTGCACGTGTTTGTGGTGTGGCAACGTCTGCTACCTCCGCCGGTGTAGCCAATTTACGCTAGGGCCTAGTGTCTGAGTTCTGGAAGTCCGCTCCCAAACGCCATGGACTGACAGTTGTTTGGATGCTTTGCCCTGGGGTGAAACAAGTGAGCGGGTCGCCAATCGCCCACTCATTCGCCTTTCCCAATGGTGCTGATGCTGCTGCTGGTTGTGGTGCCAGCGTCTCTTCTCTGCCAGTTCGCTTCCTGGCTAGTGTCATGCCTCAAATGTCCAAAATGTTCAAGGTAGTTTCTCCCCCTGGTTGCACGTGTTTGTGGTGTGGCAACGTCTGCTACCTCCGCCGGTGTAGCCAGCTTACGCTAGGGCCTTGTGTCTGAGTTCTGTAAGTCCGCTCCCAAACGCCATGGACTGACAGTTGTCTGGATGCTTTGCTCTGGGGTGGAACAGGTGAGCGGGTCGTCATTTGCCCACTCATTCGCCTTTCCCAATGCTGCTGCTGCTGGTGGTGGTGCCAGCGTCTCTTCTCTGCCAGTTCCCTTCCTGGCTAGTGTCATGCCTCAAATGTCCCTAATGGTAAGGGCAGTTTCTCCCCCCTGGCTGCGTCTGTTTGTGGTGTGGCAATGCCTGCTACCTCCGCCGGTGTAGCCAGCTTACGCTAGGGCCTTGTGTCTGAGCTCTGGAAGTCCGCTGCCAAACGTCTAGGACTGACAGTGTTTGGATGCTTTGCTCTGGGGTGGAACAGGTGAGCGGGTCGTCAATTGCCCACTCATTCGCCTTTCCCAATGCAGCTGCTGCTGGTGGTGCCAGCGTCTCTTTAATGCCAGTTCCCTTCCTGGCTAGAGTCATGCCCAAAATGTCCCTAATGGTAAGGGCGGTTTCTCCCCCCTGGCTGCGTCTGTTTGTGGTGTGGCAACGCCTGCTACCTCCGCCGGTGTAGCCAGCTTACGCTAGGGCCTTGTGTCTGAGCTCTGGAAGTCCGCTCCCAAACGCCAAGGACTGACAGTGTTTGGATGCTTTGCCCTGGGGTGAAACAGGTGAGCGGGTCGTCAATTGCCCAATCATTCGCCTTTCCCAATGCTGCTGGTGGTGGTGCTGGTGGTGCCAGCGCCTCTTCTTTGCCAGTTCGCTTCCTGGCTAGTGTCATGCCCAAAATGTCCCTAATGGTAAGGGTAGTTTCTCCCCCCTGGCTGCGTCTGTTTGCGGTGTGGCAACGCCTGCTACCTCCGCCGGAGTAGCCAGCTTACGCTAGGGCCTAGTGTCTGAGCTCTGGAAGTCCGCTGCCAAACGTCTAGGACTGACAGTTGTTTGGATGCTTTGCCCTGGGGTGAAACAGGTGAGTGGGTCGCCAATTGCCCACTCATTCGCCTTTTCCATTTCCATTTCATTTTTTTCCATCTGATACACAACCTACCAAACATAACACACACAATAACACATATAACACAATGACATAACACATAACACACACATGTACTATTCACAAATCACAAGGACCTTTCCTCCTGTTATTTGCCCTGGCCTTCACTTCTACACTCACTAGCATTAACGCTATAACTCACACTTCACCCTGTAACATTCTTCCATCCACATACCTGCCAACAGACCCAACTTTTTCAGGGACAGTCCTGCTTTTTTCCTGTCCCATCAAATTTAGCTAAACTAGGTATGCTAGTGCACATAGGTATAGCTGGGTAGGGTAGCACTACAACATTAAAGTGAATAATAATATAATTAAATAAACCAATTAAAATAAAAATGTAATTATATATTATTTAGACATAATACATCTTTAACCAAAACAGTGCACTGCTAATAATCTTAAAAATAACCGTACATTAACCCTAAGCTATTTTTTAGTTCTTGTCCAACATTTTTCCATACCTGCCAACACACCCAACATTTGCGTGGACAGTCCTGCTTTTTTCCAGTCCTGTCCAGTAAAAGTTGGGTTGTTGCAAAGTATGCCATTATAAATAGGTAGCAAATGTTAGGCATGTATTACAAGTGGTCCAAAATCAATTTAAAAATGTAAAATAATCCCTATTCTTTTATTAAACATCTATGGATGTGTGACTGTGTATGATAAAAAGGAGGCCAAGTTCCTTGGAGCATTTGTCTAGGTCATTTTGTGTACAGTACACCTCGGTACGCGTGTGCAACTCTATTGGTCGTTTCGGCAGGGGGCTCGCCTGCCATCAACGAATGAGGTGCATTCTGCAGTTCTGCAATTCATTTGTTGATGCCAGACCAGCCCCCAGACCAATAGAGTCGCACACATGTACCTTCACGTCGTTAACGCATCTGCTGCTGCTGCTCCGATGTGTTCTTAACCCCGTATTAACCCCTGCTACGCAGCCGGGAGAAAAGGAAGATGAAACGAGCACGAAGAATGTGCACGAATATTCGCCCGAAAAGAAGACAGGAGCCGGCGAATATTCGCGGAATATGAAGTTTTTTTTTTCTCTCCGAAGACGAACACGAAGAGCCCCCTGGTGCCCAAGTCTACTCATTACTTGGTGTTAGGGTATAATACATTGTTATTATTTGTTTTAGTTCCTTATATATGTGGGCTGCTTCCAATGAGAAGTGGATTACTGTGAGGATTATGTCGTTCCAGGCTACTACCACAAAAGGAGGGGAAACCGTACATTTTTGAACCTTCATAAAGGCAATTTATTGTGTTTTCATATTGTATAATATGTAGTTCATACTATGGGATGACATAGCTTCTCACAACAAATTAGTGAATGAACCACAAATAAGTATATTTTGTTTGCTGTGTTGATTATAATACAATTACATTCAAATGGTCATATTGTGAAATGTCAGCTACTGACACAATTTATTCATATCACCCCCTCAAAACCACACTCACAAAACCTGACGTAACACCTTACAGAAAACACCAGCAGTAAAAAATAGATTGCATGTTTACAAGAGATGGGCCCACTAATGTCAGTTTTGTATATTATTAATTGTACTGTAATTGCTATTTTTCAATTTCCTTATTGTAATGGTGCTACAGAATCTACTGAAACACTACAAATAAAATGTAATGTGCAGCAGCCAATCATCATGCTATGCTTTCTGAAAGCTGATGTTTGGAATAGCACATCGTTTTCAAAATGATTATTGTAGCCAATTGAGATGTGTCTGTTATATTTTCTTTCCAATCCTAAAAGGTGTTTGGTTCTAGTCCTCTGGGTTTTAATTGTAGAGCTTTTTTTCACTGTGCTATTTAGAAGTAATTGTAGTCACATTAACAACTAAAAAATAAAAAATGACAGAAAATCCCATCTGACCTTCAGGTCACCTAAAGTTCATGGAAATTATTACGCCAAGAAAGATGGAAATAATACTTTCCAAAGTTCCCAAAGATGCTAAAGTAAGGATCTTGTGTGTGATTTCCAATTAGTCTGTATTTTTGTTATTTTTGGAAAAAATATCAGACAAAACTATGCTACGCTACAAAGTAACTGGACTGTAGTAATTGTCATAACTGTAGAATATGGATCAGGGGTAGATGCAAGCACTAGTCTAGTGAACTGAAATCTAACATTGGGGAAGTAAGATTTATTCCACATGGGAGTAAGACCCCACTTCTCCAGGAAAGCCTAAGCAGTACATGGAGAGAAAATGTATGAGTTCTGCAAGACAAAGGAAATGTTAACTCCATCATCATTGCAAATGCTAAAATGTATCTTACATTTGTGCACCCTTCACTGGCTGCAAGAACTAGCTTCTCAAATAGATTACCATAGGTTGTTGATTACTTGTAGAAATCATGAAAATTATAAAGTTACTTTTTATGTGACTCGATGATCAAAAGGATGACATAAATATTCCCACAACCACAGGACAATGAAAAAGGAGAATTGATGGAAATGATTGCAACAGTTTCAGCTTGGTTTGTGTTAGTTGTTCGGTTTTAGTTTTGCCACTGAATTTGAATGTATGTACTGTAAGAATCGCTGCATAACTTGTTGGCACTATATAAATAAAATATATTAATAGGGTGATTTATCCCAAAGGTTGTAATCAAGCTGGGAAATTTACTTACATTTCCTAATTACAAAGTAACACAAAAAATCACTCATATTAAAAACTTTATTCTGAATTTTATGTGTACTGTATGTTTCACGATCCCTCCTTAGGTTTTATGACACTAATAAAGGAAATTAGGTCACTTGCAAGAATGATGTAGGCCTCTGCATGACTTCATCATCCTCATGGTGGCACTGTTTAAAGAAAGCCAGTGAGTTTTTTGTATGAAGCCTTTCCCAAGAATACAATTTTTGGTGTGGGTAAATAATAATGCCTTAAGAGATCCTTTAAACATTTGTCATTAGTTACTTTATCAAGTGTTTCTTTTACAATTCATTTTACCTGTTTGATAATCCATGCAATAATAAAAATATATTTTAACAGCAACATGCCTATGTGAAAAATGAAAACTGATCATAGTTAAATAATTTTGGTCCCTCATATATGACTTTACAAATAGAGCACAAGTCCTAGATGTGGGGCATCACACACTTCCTCAGTCTCTTTGGTTTTGGGAAGCATTAATAGACAAGATCGCTGATACATTATGGCTCATGTTACTTGCAAACAGGATAGTATATTGCTCTAGGACTCTCATCGATAACAAGGTGCCAGGGACAAGGTGGGGTCCCTTTTGTCCTTGGAAGGGTGATAAAGAAACTACAAACATGATGGACAGAGTGGTAAGCAGTGCCACTGCAGAGCAGAGCCTGGGCTGGGAGCCCTGCTTGTACCCTCCTAAGAAAAACCCTGCCACAAGCCTAAGGCTAGGTTTCCACTTGCAAAAACACCCATAATAACGCCAATTCAGCCACACGGCGTTTTATTAGTGAAAAACCGCTGCGGCCAGATGTTAGCTGTTCTTCAATAGAAAATCGCACAATGCGATATCCACTTGGCGTTTTTCTGTTTGGCGATTTTTCAGTCCTCTTGGCGTTTTACTTCTTTTTTGGGCTCTGTGGCAGTTTTTCAAAATCGCAGCATGTTGACACTCTGGCGTTTTTTGCAAGGAAATCTTGGCGTTTTTCTCCAATAGTATAGTATAGTGCATAGGAGAGAAAAAAACGCCATGAAAACGCCATGTGGGTTTTGCCTTGGCGTTTTTTATGGCGTTTTTTTTCCACAGTAACAAAAAAGGGTCAGGACCCAGGAAGAGGAAGAGCTGCCATTTTCCCAGTACTGTGGTAAAACTTTTATCTGCTTGTACACTGTGTGCTGTCTCTGTGTAATTTATTAGCAGCATGGCACCCAGAATTGTCTTTGATGTGTCCAAGCTTATTCAACTAGTGAGTATCTCTTGCATTTTGCACCATCATTTGGGGCCAATCTTCCTAGAGGAGCAGACATTCGGAATAAAGCATGCCTTACAAACCACAGAAAAGAGACAAAAGGGTCCGCCGGGGCGTGTTTAAGTAGAACTCTACCAAGGAAATGACATCAGGAGGGGGCAGATACTTGCCATTTATCCTAATCCCTTTTAGCTGGGTGAAAATTCTAACTTGTAAAAGCTGGCAACACTGCCTAAGGTCAAAAAAAGCAATTTCCACAGAAAGGCTAAAACGCCAGAAAAAACGCCGAAACGCAGGAAAATGCAGTGGCAGTTTTCCTGGCGTTTTTCATCAAGAAAATAACACAGGAACAATACAATACCCAAGTGGAAACCTAGCCTAAAGGTGTCTATTACCAACATTTAATTTACCAATCTTACATTTATTAGATAGTGATGATTTTTTCAGCAGTTGCTCAATGTTCATAAACTAATTTCATTTAATGGCAAGTGTTCCCTTCAGTCCATTTTAGAGATTCCTGTGTGATGCTCAACATAGGTCTACCTTTTGTGCACACAGAACATGAGTGAGCAAGTTGGAATCCTGGACACAGTACTGATTGAAAAGCCAACATCTGTGGCCTGGCACCGTTTCTATTGTAAAACTCAAGCACAGTAAAAATTGTGAGTTTTTTATTTATTATAATGTGATATTAATTTACAGCCTCATAAGAGCACAAAGTCATGGGTTATGTTTATCTGGCTGCCAATCATAAACAGCTATTTAACATTAATTAGCCCTTTATTTGTTGACTTTTTTATTAAATGCAGTGATTATCTCTCAGGCATGGAGAGATACACCAGCAAACTAAAACCAATGCATTTGTGTGTTAATCATTGCTGCTATGTACTTAGTTCAGGACATTAATGCAGAGACACACATAGTGGCCACAGAAACTGCTGAATCAATAAATAATTTATTCCGTTCGTGTAGCTTCAGCTACAATACAACAAGCCAATGAGTAAAATATTCTTTTTTTTTTTTTTTTGCCTTAGCTCCAATTTGATTATTTTATTTTAGGAAAAATTCAGGTTCAAATGGGTTCATGTTTAAAAAGAATTAGGTTGACTTAAACACTAATGGCAAGTCTTGCTGTAAGATAAATGTTGTGTAATCTTTTGGTATCTCTGTTTATTAAATTTTACTTTCAATTCATTAACTGCAGTTTCATCCTTTGCAAGTAACACTGTTATTGCAACACATTTGCTGATGTTTCATTATACATTAAAATGTATAATCAGCAGTGTATTATGGCTTAGGCCTAGGGCAGCAAGTTCAGAGGGGCAACAGACCCACTGCCACATAATAGGGAGCCAACTGCTCTCTTGGGTAATTAGGCTGCCTGTAACACCATTGCTACAAAGATCTCACCAACTGGTCTGTTAACACTATGGAGGACTGTCCTGTGTTGGTACAGCCTCCACAGTTAATTCCTGCCCATCATCACCCATCCTTACAAAGCGGAAGACCAAGGTAAATATATCACACTGTAAACCGTAAAATGAAATAATCATGATTCTTCAAAATCCTTAAAGGGTCACTCCTGCCAATTATTAATAATAATTAAATTGTCAGATTAAAAATAAGTCTTCAAATATATTGTGCTGTGATTCTTTTTAATGTGGTTCTATTTTTTTGCATAATACAATGTCTTTATAACATGACGTCTCTGGGAAATAATAGAAAGGCTCACTCAGCCAGACACACTGACTAGTGAATGTCTATGGAGGAAAAGTTACCCAAAATATCATATGCATACCTGCTTCTCCGGGTCAACACCCGAATCCTCCTGGTCGTGGGAGCGGGGTCCTGACACGCCCCACTCCCTTCCTTTTCCCCTTTCAATGGGGGATGCCCAATGACGTCAGTGGGAAATCCTGGCCGCGTCCAGCAAGGGCAGGCTCTAGGTAGCCGGAGCCCATAAGTTCCCAAATATGATCATATGAGTCCTAGGTCTGCAGATAAATTTATTGGAACAAAACTAGTATTTTGTTAAAGCTAACCTTCCTTACTGTATATGGCACTGTATTTTAGGCTCAAGGAGAAGAGATTATTTTCCATGGGAAATCCCTTGCCCTACATAGGAAATTCAAACATATACAATGCAGAATAATCCACCTAGAGCATACATAGATATATCAATAGTCACTGTGAGACCTGAGAATTAAGCAAAAAAAAAACAAAACACAGAGTCCCCAGGTGTCAACAAAGGGACAACCCGGAAGTAGCATGCTTGGTCATTCATCCAAATGTAGGCATCTATCAGAAAATGCTTGACCAGGGCCCCATTAACTTTAAAAATGGCGGTTACACTTGTTTTGGCATTTGCCTCCATTTCTTAAAGGGTAATTTGTTTAGCCTATGTTAAGGCTTTGTGAATGTGACCACTGCGCACCTGAAGTAGTACCTAAACAAACACATTATCACTCCAGTTATGGTTATTAAACATTGCTTGGTAAACAAAAAAGCATATTGTATATCTACTGTGAACTATATACAGTATGTTACTTTGTGTGTGCAACAGCATGATGAAAACTCATTTGCACTAAGACATTTGTATACGGTATCCGTGTTACCTCAGCGTCATTTCTAAAGTGTTCTAAATATTTAACTTGGTTTCACCAAAGAGTGAAGAGGTAGGTTTTTTGCTTACTAAATGAGCTTTATAGTTTGTCTTGACCGAGATTCCAATTTCCATATCACTATTTATTTTTCAAAAATTGCAGCCATTGAGCATTATTCCCATTGATAATAACAAAACAAGGGACACAATAAACTGTTCTGCTAGAAGAGCTTTAGTGCAGATTGGGAGGTTTGCTGTATATATTTAATTGAGGCAAATCCAAGGAGATTTTATCCACAAAGATGAACCAGCAACATCTGGTGGAGAAGACATTAAAAGACAAAGGGTTATCACCTTAGAGGATCAAGCAAAGACCTCATTATGGCAGCTTAACTAAGAATCTTGGATGCCTCTAAATCTGTTGCAATATATATTTAGATCTGTTAACCAAGTCAATCTATAAGATTCTATGTGAATGATATATTTTCAGAATGCGAATTTCACTTGCATAGCACGCATATGAATCTGGGTAAAAAAAAGCCAAATATCTAGCTGACAGAGAGTCCTTTTGAAATAATTTTAAATGTGTATGGGGACCTGTTGCTGGATAAGCTTATGCACCATGCTCAGCTCAATTAACCAGGCTGGATTTGGCACAGCTTCAACTCAATTCAGGCACATATATAACCATACTTCCTCTCTTATGGTTTCTGCACCTGTTTATAGGTTCCAAGGACTTTAAACACATACAGCAACTAGCTTTTATGTCTGCAAATCAAATCCTAGTGGTTCTTCTTACGTTTTCTAAAACAGAACAGTTACACCGAAGGAAGAATGTTACATCTTCATTATTGGGCTTTAAAGTGACCTGTTGTCGCTACAACTTTTACCATTTGTAAATTAATTTATTTTATTTTGTAGCTTGTGGTTCTTGTTTGTCAACCAGTGTCACTGTTTTGAAGAAATTTAGTCTAAAGGTCCTGCTGAAACCGAAGCAAGGACAGCATTATCTAATCAATTTAGCTTCTACACAAACTACCAAAGACAAGATCATAATTCTGCTTGTTCCTGGGGTAAGAATCAGAATAATCATCCAGTGTAGGTACTCAACCCACCAGGCTTTTGCAGTGAGGTCTTCGAGGACCTTACCAGGTAGGTCTCACTTTTAAGAGACTCTTGAAATATCATGCCAGTTCCCATATTTATTTTCAGGTATTTCACAGCAAGTATGACATTTTTCATCACTCACTCCTTGGTGGCTGTCTCTACCTCCAGATGAAAATCTTTGACATAAATAAACTTTAAAATAAACCTGACATCCACGTGTCCAAGTTTAGCGTTACTTTTACATATGCACTGTGCTAGGTACATTTTTGACAAAACTCAGTTACCTGCCACTTAGGAACATAACTTTCTTTGACACCATTAGATTGTGGGGTATGATACACACCAGAGAGCCATATATAAGAAACTTATGTTCACATACTGCTAACAGCTGATAGCTTATACATCCTAGCAAAATCTCCCACTTTTCATTTATACATTTGCCATCATATTGGCAGGTTGCATATAGTTAAAAATGACAATTCTCAAGCTACATAAGAAACGTGTGAACGTTTAAAGCGAGATTAAAAAGTGAAGTAAAAATACTTCAGTTTATATTGTATATTGTTTTCTCAAATTTGTTATACATTTAAAAAAAATACAAACTACACAGTTGATTTGTTTTATCTCTAGAAACCTAGATAAGGGTTCATGGCTTACATATTAACTTTTAGGTAGATTAAAATAAACTCAATACAGCTTGGTCATTTGTTGCAAAGAAATCTCATATATCTACCGTTTGGTAAACAACTATCCTGTGTAAACAAAAAAGCAATGTCACGAAGCCCTTTGCACTGACTTTGACCTGTAGTGCCGATATTACACCTGACTGGGAGTCACACAGGTAACAGCTCAGCACATTGACCTCTCCATCGCACTCTGCTGGTTTGCTAGCGCGCAGACGCGGTACATCCTCTTATAATATTACAATGGAGCCAATCAGCGCGCAGATGGGCGGGGAAGCCGTGCCCTGTACTACAGGATACCTAGGCAGCCATCTTTGTTCTGGCATGAAGTTCCCTAAATTGGCGTGTTGGCGGATTGTGGCAGTTTGCCAGCGTAATTTGTGAACCTTTATTCATTTTTTTTTAAGTAGGTCATTGAAGCAGAGTAGCGTGAATAGAGGAGGGGTGTTCATTTGCATACGAGCATCAGCCGCTAGAGGGTACGGGAAGTACAGCCTCTGTCGTACAGAATGGGAGAGCAGTAGTTATGAATGCTTACAGGCCCGTCTTATGCTGACAGGAGATGAATAGCCGTAGTCCTCTCTTTGCAGCCATGACAGGACCAGACTGCTCCTTGGCGCAGCCTATGCCATGTAAACGCTTAAATATTGACCTAAATGTAAATACAGTACAAGAAATGCTGCAGCAATTACGGAAGGAGTTAATGCTGCCTGTGAGGTAAACTACTCATTACCGAGAAAGAGAAATCTGCTAAGACTGTGCTGTTCTTTATGGCGCCTGTCTACCTGGAGATAGAAGATCTGTGGCAGTAATCCTCATATGTCAAACATGTTCGCTAATTTATTGCTGCGTTTATAAAACATCAGAACTGAACAGGTATTTTTACATTTGAATCAAATTGCCCAACCACACACAAAATTGTGAAATACAGACACTGTACCAGCCCCTGCCTGGTGTATCTTTGGCGGGTTACTTCAGCACTACATGATATAGCTTCCTTGTATGCCGCTTATATGCTTGTGACATTCTCAAAAAATATGATAAAACTTTAATAGATGATTTAATTGGTCACATATGCACTACATGCTAAAATGTGGCAAATACAAAGTTTAGTTTTTACTAGACTAAATACTAGCATTTGGATTTTCTACGAATTGTAAATATAACAAAATTTGCCAGAAAAACAAGGCCAGACCCCCACAAAATGGACGAAAACAAAGCAATAAAGCTACCAATTTTCTCCCCAGAAATGCAGGGGCTCTTTCACACCCACTCTCTCACACTCTCTAAATGTCTCCCTATTTTCTCTGCTGGCTGCTTCCATGTCTCGCAGCTCTCCTTTCTTTCTTGCATATTTTTGCTCTTAATTTTCTTGTTCTTCCCTCTTTTGTTTTCTTTCTATTCTATTTATTCTTAACAGCCGCATCTCCACAGACATAACCTCCTGGTGAACATCTGCCAAAATGTCAGAGCTTTGATTCATGATTGGAAGGTTAGAATAAAGGACATCACTGGAAGCTCCTCCATTTTGCCCAAATATATCCCTATGTAAACTTCCGCCAAAATGGCAGAGCTTCTAGTGACGTCCCCTCCACTAATTGGAGAATTGGACACAGAAGCGGTAGGCATGAGAGAGAGTGAATGATAATAAGAGCATCAGAGAGTGAGTGAGAATAAATATGGACATCAGACAACAAATTTAATTCTTGAAATTAAAATTGACAACGATTTGTCTGAAAGGAAAGGGTATGAAACAGCATTCATTGCCCAAAAACGAATGTGTCGAAAACAAACTGAAAAAATTAGACTGAATTTTTTTTGATCCATAAACATAATAAATGTCTAGTTTTTACTTCAGTCTAAATTTTTCACATTTTCTTTCATATTAGCAGACCATTATTTTAAATGTGAAATTAATAGAATCAATCCTATATGTTAATGAGATACAAGAAAGTAAAGTAAATTGTTTCACTTTTCCTTCTGAGCAAATTAGGTATAGGTTCAAAATGTACAACTGATGTCTTTATTCAAGTAACCTACTTAATGATATTCTAATTTAAGATTTTAACATAGCTGCCTTAGTGAAGAACTATTATTGATTTGCTCCTGTACAGCAGATGCAAGAATATCTAGGTTCCTAGACCACAAAGTGTCCATTGTGTCCTGTATGTGACAAAAGATTCACCTTTTTTCCCCCCTGATGTTATAGTCAAATGCGTAGGGACATGGAGTAAAAGTACTGTTGAATTGGAAACCGGTTTATTTTTTGGCCAATGGTCATCATTTTTCTTGTCATAAATTTGAAAACAGAAGAATAGTATATTCTATGAAGTATTAGGGAAGGCTTGGCTAGTTCAACATAAAATAAATATATACAGTTCATAGGGATAGGGTTTTATGTTGTAAGGGAACTGTCACGGAAGCCTCCATGCCATGGACACCTGGAGGGGACTGAGTGCTGGCCTCCTTACTACAGACTATGGGCCTGGTAAGGAGTGCCACATTATCCAAATCATAAGAGACTCTAAACACTGTGGAGCTCGGAAACAGATTTGGGGTTCCTGCATTTTGGGACTGTGACGGTTCCTAGGGTCACCCTACTAGTCAGTTAATGTTATCCTAACTGTTTACACACAGCACACTAAGGTCTGGGAGATAATCTAATCAAGACAATGTGTATTCCTTATCTTAGTGGCGTCTGTATCCTTTTGTATTGTTAATTCCTTTACTGCCCCTGTTCTTTCTGGGATGCAGATTAATGGTGTGGTTTATATCCCAGTATCTTGTTTTATGTTAATGTGTTTTTTTGCTGTATATATCCAGCCGTTTAAAATAAATCAGTTCTCCTTTTGTTGTACAGTGCACCATAGGACAGGCTATGAAGCGGTTGTCTGTTATTGGTTGGATGTCTCCAATTTTTTTACATGTATCGTTTCATGTTTGAAATGCATCATAATTACATAGCAAAAATAATGACAATTGTTAGAATCCTGTAGGAAATGGTTATTCTATTATCAAAAAGGATGGTGAAAATATATTTGGTCAGAGATTAAGATATAGCATTGGATAGGCAGCAAAGGAAATGTCAACATTTTTTTTTTCTGTTGATCATCTGATTCTAAGGGAACCCATGTCTAACCACTTTTTCCATTCCAAATGTATAAAAGTTTATGCATGTGTCGTCACATTCTAAGTAATGTCAATGTATATCCGTTCTGCCTGGTTGCCAGTAAAGAGTGTGTGTGTTTATATATATATATATATAAACTAAAAGATATCGGCACAAAGTAGACAAATGCACTGTATGTTGTGAATATTAGTGTTTTAGTGCACAGTTCAAAATATTGGTCATTTTTTAAGTTCATTTATTAGTTTGTACTGAAAAAATCTGAAGGAAAGGGTGGCCTTCAACAGGAAGTGTGGGGGAATCGCAGAGAGGGGGGGGCAGATGCAGGAATCTGCTAGGGCAGGCTCAATATTAGCTTGCTGCTTCCTCTATCACAAATATTTTTTTGTATAAGTCCTGTAAGTCCTGATCCGATGGAGAGTTAAACACCACACATAAAACCTCCATGCACAATGCAGGTAACCCCAAATCTGTGTCTGGTGTCCACAGTGTTTAGAGTCTCTAGTAATTGGGGAAAAGTGGCACTCTGTACCAGGGGGAAGAAGTAGTTCCAATGGACCCCTTGTACCCACCTCCCCAGAAACAGAACCCCTTCCAAGGCCATTCAGTGTATTTAAATGTGTTTAAGAGTCCCTGTCTGACTGACCCATCCAAAATCACAATAAATGGGGACCAATTATTGAAAGAAATGTAACCTTATTTTCTTCTTTATGTAAGGAAGACGTCAGCCAAACCACCCCAAATATAAATTTCAACCTGGACAACCACATATGGCAGATTTGGGCTATTTAATATTGGGGGGGGTTAGCCAATAGATTAGGATTACCTTCTGGTGATAAAATCCCCAATCTTTGGAAATTTGAAAATGTATGCCTTAGGAGAAAGTGATGTAAGTCTGAATCTTGGACCAAAAATTGTCAATGTGCATTACCAAAGACAATGAAGAAGGTCCATGTTTACAACGGGCATTTTACACATTTGGAATGTTCATCCAGCCCCACCCTAAAGCGCTGTTTGGGAGTAACATTACACTCTTTCTGTAAACAAAGCAATTTTTCACTGTAAGTAAGCAATGTAAACATTAGTTTGCATTCACTGTAGCATCTCATGATGTCCACTTGTTCCAGTGCATTCTCCAATGGTACCCTCATTGAGAACTGAACTAGGTTAATTTGCCATATCATGAGCAGAGGAGAGACTTAGACTGAGTATGGTACTTAAATCTTTAGAAATGTTTACATAAAAAATTACACAACTTCCTCCTTAACAGTCTATGTTCTCAAGAGTTTTGCTCCTCCAACAATAATAAAAGATTCAAATGAAAATGCCTCCTGTTATAAAGATGTGGTAATACGACACAATTTCTATGTTTTTATTTGGAATAAGAATGGTTCCACTCAGACATTGTACTAGTCAAATGTGAAATAGATACATTTTTCGAAGTTTAACCTTGTCAAGGCACCCCAAGGCTAGTTGTTATTTAATGAAGATAACATTTATACAGTGAAGGCTAAAATGAGAGTGAGGTTCTACTAGTGAAAGGAAAACATATTTTTCTTCTTGCTGATGATGTGGTTGTTGGTGCAAAAAATAAGTGGATGAAGCAAGTTTTTGAATGTTCACAACTTTTTGACCAAACACAAGTAATATGGACAGTGTCATGCCACGGCATGAGTAACTGGGGCTTGGCACTGAATGGGTTAAGGGATTTGACTGATGCTAAGTCCAGTAACATTTGTTCACACCTTTCCTTTTTGAGCAAGAACCCAAAATAAAACTTGATTACCCCATGCTGGGTATTGTCACCTTGAACAGGAAGGGTTCCTGTGGAAGAGCGAAGGGCTACGTCTCCCTGGGGTGTGGAGACAGGGTACCCAGGGACACAGAGTAAAATTATTAAATGCATAATGTCCAAAATATGATGGGTGCATAACTTTTGGGTCCCATCATACATTGCATCCTTATGCCTATGATGTGCTGGTTTCAGGGAGACCAAACACACCATGCAGGCATGACCATAGCAAGTGTTACACGAACGTGTCCTTGTGCCAACTGATACAGGTGTGGAGTTTGGTATGGAAATGATCACTAGGACCAGAGAATTATGATGATCCTGGTGTTATAATTATGCCAAGCTCGGCCGGCGTCATATTACATATTTTGTGATCCCAGACCAAAGTTGAGCAGATATAACCCCGCCTTCAGAAGGTCATAGTTCTGAACCCCCTACTCCCATCCCCTTGCTCAGGTAACAGGAAAAGGGCGGTCTTGGGGGGGGGATAAAAAGGTGGGCAATTGGTAATGGGGGCGAGCCTGTTTTTACCATCACAGAGATAACATCAAGGCTCCAAGGAAGTATGGTATGATATTCTGTTTTATCCCTTTTATTTTACACTGTTTTGTACTATCTAAGTCTATGTCTCTTTTTATATGCATTTTTGTATAACAGCACTGTGACCCATTTTATACTCAGATTAAACATTTTTAATCAGTTCTGTCTTTGTTCTCTAATCGAATTCAGCCTAGAGATAGCCTTTTGTATACATATAGATATGCCACGTTACTAAGGGGTTAACTATATAGATATCAGTTTGAGGATTGTATAGTTATCGCAGTCTGATTGTTTTTTGGGTAACCTAAGACGCCCGGTTTTAAAGTTCTTGGTGGTGGCAGCGTGTTTTACACTGGGAGTTTTGGGGTGACTGGTTGGGGTTGGTGGTGGTTGCTTGGTGCCCTGCGGGGAAAGTGACCAGACGCACCGGAAGTCTGGTTGGTGTTTGACCCTTGTTACACCCATACTCCCACGTCACGGCTCAGCCGATAGCCCTGCTCGTGACAGACAGTAGTATTTATGAATTGCCTCTCAGCAGTCTCATTACCCTTAGCAATGGAGTAAAGGCAATCTTCTCTAAAATCAAAATGCCTAATGTCTCCAGCTACGCAACCCAGTGTCCTGTTTAAATTTTCTGCTGCTTTGTTACATTGTCTGCCAAACTAAGTGCTCAGAAATAATTACTCCCAAAGCACTCAGCACAGTACTCCAAACACTATATTTTACATTCCAAGTGCATTCATTTACATTTACTGTATCAACAATAAATTGCACTTCTCACTGTTAACAGGTGTCTTTACGGAACAAGGTCACCACCCATTAGATTCTCTGACCAAAATTCTATTTGGACATGCTAGAATGTCATGCCCTTGATTGATAGATCCTGCAATAGTAATTAAATGGATAAACAAGATGGCACACGTTGCAGTACAAAAATATATGAAAAATATAGCTGAGGTGATCCTATTACACCATGGAAAGGTTTTCACATTTTCTCCAGAATGATCAGGATCATTCCTGTTACACTCAGGGCAGAAGACACTCAGAACTCTACAGTTCAGTTCACTAAATAACCCCATGTTATATTGTAAAAACATATACATATATATATTTATAAATTCTACTTCATGTATTTTTAAATTCATGCTGGAAGCAGTTTCTGAAAACAAAAGGGTGGAGTGAAGAAAGTGCTTTAGAACATGAAATTGTTATGCCTAGTTGGACTCAGCAACTTCCAGACCCTTTCCACGCATCTTCAGTTAACGTCCTATCTTACGGATAGGAAAGGGACATGTCTACTCAGGAGACTGAAGGCTATATTGAAGGCAGTGTAACAATGTTCATGATAAGACTTGTATTATTGGTAGGGCAGTCTGTGGTGAAGTAGGAATACTCGTGTTACAGGGTTTTATTATCAGAATGTTAGGGTGTGCTTGTGTGTAATTGAATGTGAATATGTAACTGTGTAAAGGACCCATCATTTCACAGACAAGCCGTATGAAAGTAATTACTGAAAGCGCTTCATTAATGTGCAAATTGATACTGCCTGTTAGGATCATATGCTGAGAGGAATAATAATTATCTTGAAGTAGATTAGAATTAAATGAAAAATCCTGTTATTGCTTATCTGTGCAGCAAAGGAATCATAGTCAAGATCATCAATGATTCATATTTATGAAAATATTATGCAAAAACTAAAAAGAAACATATATATATATATATATTATAATTCACAATATTTTGAATATTACCGTATTTGCTCGATTATAAAATGACCCTGATTATAAGACGACCCCCCAAAATCTGAATATTAATTTAGGAAAAAAAAATAAAAAACCTGAATATAAGACGACCCTATAGGAAAACAGTTTTACCAGTAAATGTTAATTCATGTAAACTATTTTTTTTTTAATAAAAGCTATAATTGAGAAAAATATTTTGTTTTTATTTTCCAACCTGCCCCCCCAGTTATGCACATCTGCCCCTATATGCCACTGTGCCCCATGATATGCCTTTCTACCCTCTAAATGCCACTGTGCCCCTGGGACGATAGCCATGCAGACCAATTTGATGCAGTGTGCAGCTTATGGTCTGAGCTGACCCCCCCACCCCTTCAACCTCTGCAGCAATGCTGGCAGCACTCATACTTCTATTTTCCAAAGATAACCACTGGATATGATGCCGAGCATGTGCACTCAACTTTTTTGCTTGACCATGGTGAGGCCTGTTCTGAGTGGAACCTGTCCTGTGAAACCGCTGTATGGTTTTGCCTACTTTGCGGCATCTCAGTTTCAGGGTCTTGGCAATCTTCTTATAGCCTAGGCCATCTTTTTGTAGCGCAACAATTCTGTTTTCAGATCCTCAGAGAGTTATTTGCCATGAGGTGCCATGTTAAAGTTCTAGTGATCAGTGTGAGAGCGATAACACCAAATTTAACACAACTTCTCCCCATTCACAGCTGAGACCTTGTAACACTAACGAGTCACATGACACCGGAGAGGGGAAATGGCTAATTGGGCCCAATTTGGACAATTCCACTTAGGGGTGTACTCACTTTTGTTGCCAAGGTGTTAATGGCTGTGTGTTGAGTTATTTTGAGGGGACAGCAAATTTACAGTTATACATGCTGTACACTCACTACTTTACATTGTAGCAGAGTGTCATTTCTGCAGTGTTGTCACATGAAAAGATATATTAAAATATTTACAAAAAATGTGAGGGGTGTACTCACTTTTGTGAGCTACTGTAATGTGAGGAAGGCTTTGAAATTCTTGTTACCGTACCTGAGGTACAATAAGGAATGTAAGCTGTTCTGTGAAATAATACTAGCAATGATATTGCGTCAATATGGTCTTAAGCTTATTATTCAACAGCTGCCTCGTAGACAAGTATCAAGAAGGTCTGCTACAGTTTATGGTATGTATCGCTTAAAGAAACATTTGCTTAATAGTTTTACTTTCCATTCCGGCTGTTCAGTTATACAAAAAAAAAACTTTTAGAATATGAGGATCCCTTTAAGCATTGAAGACACTAGATTCTGTTTACATGTATTCTAGCATATGATTATTACCTATAGTTATCAAACATATAATTTGAATACATGTTCTATAAATATGCACTGGAGTAAAATCAGGGGAAGCTGATTTAGATCCCTTGGTTGTGTCTGCTTTGTACATAGTACCATTAGCACCAAAAATTGGTGGGTGAACATTTTTCTGGACTCCATTGTAATTAGGGACAGAACTCACCGTCCATCTTTCTTTTACAGCAAAATGGTCAGAACAGGCAGGTCCTGAAATAATGTACTATCTAGTACAGCATGTCCATTATCCCGACTAAAGATTTTGAAGATGTTTGTTCATTGCATATACTAATAGAACAGTAACATTGCTAGACAAACGCACAGAACAGTTAATCTTGTGTTTTTAGTGAATACCATTTATAATGCATATTCATTTTCAAGTAGCGTACAACAAGGAACATCCTTTTCACACTGCCACGTCAGTCAGATATTCAAAATGCCCAAAGTGCCTCTATCACTAGCTTGGCGAGGGTTCTGGAAGGAGTGTCTAATGAGACACCCTGTGCACATTCCCTACCATGAACCCATAGCTATGTTATTTCTGTAGCAGCTGCTCTTTAATATGAAAATATTGGAAGCGTACACTTACATCTCTCGCTTGTGAGGACTCCAAACATAGGGGACACGTCCTGAGTGGCTTGTCCAGGAGAAGTTGAGAGGAAGAGGCATATGCTTGCATTTACAGTTGCACGTGCCATTGCATGCTATAATCGAGTTTACAGTCTACCAGTAGTAGGCCTAAGGAAGAAAGTCTGGAGGAGCAGCAGCTGATTTGCCACATTACACAGGCAGATCTCTCTATTGGGTTCCGTGGTGCACTGCTGCTCAGTAGACAGGTTTGAGAGATTTCTGCTCATTTAAGCTACAGGGGTCTTTGCTTAGCTCAGTAGCGTACCTAGGGGGGGCCGTCCACGCCGGGTGCCGCTCATCAGGGGGTGCCACTGGCTAGAGTGACCACATGTCCCGGATTGCCCGGATCCCTGGCAGCCTCGTCACTTGTTTGGTTTTTTGTGGAGGAGAGGGGTGCCTAGCAACTGCTCGGCGCCCCTCAGCCTCCTTCGCGAGGCCTCTAACTCCGTCGCGGTGCCGGCGTGTCATGCTGAGTGCCGGAGTATGGCATCATATTCCAGCGCTCAGCAGTGAAGCAGCGGCAGAGCAGGAAGACTCCCACCGCAGGACTTCTGGATGGTAAGTCCAAAACCTTAACTACAAAGGGGCAGAGGGGGGGAGATAGTGAGAAGGGAGGGAGAGGGGGGAAAGGTAGTAAGTATATTGGAATAAATAAACAGAATTAGTGAGAGAATAAATGAATGTGTGGATGAATTGTCTGAATGAGGGAGATAATTAATGAGTTTTTGAGAATGCATTAATGAATGTGTGAATGAGAGAATAAATTATTGTGTGAATTGATTATGTGAATGATGCATGCATTGCATAAATGGATGCATTGTGTGAATGAGTGAGAAAATGAGTGAGTGACTGTAAAAGTGTTTGTGTGTATGATAGATGTATAATTGATTTGTGGAAAGGCAAAGATGGCACAATGTTTGAGCCTTGGGCAGGCCCGGAGTGGGACAAAAAATAGGCCCGGGCATTTCAGACTGAGCAGCCCATTTTTATGAAAAAACATATATGTACATACATATACATAATACTCGGTCATTCAACATGGGAAGCCTGAAGCCACAATTTAGTGCGACTAATCCTTGAAAAAAATATTATAGAGTAAATAACACAATACCTTATCTTTTCCACTATTTCAGGGTGATTTCAGGGCCTTGAATGTTTTGTCCCCTGAAGTCACTACAAATTCAGGAGGGCATTTTATCTCTGGATAAGTTAAAATGAAATAGTTCCCACTGTAAATTAAGGAAACAGATAACCAAACACACACACCAGGACAGGCTTTTCCCACACCGACGCCCAGACACACACACCAGGACAGGCTCTGCCCCACCGACACCCAAACACACACCAGAACAGGCTCTGCCACACCGACATCCAAACACACACACCAGGACAGGCTCTGCCACACCGACGTCCAAACACACACACACCAGGACAGTTAAAGAAAGAAGAAATGTTTCAGCACTCAACTCCCAGGAAGCTGGGAGCTAGCAGGAAAAAGGGCAAAACAAAAACAGAAAGCATAACAAAAATAGCAAAGTTTTGGCCAAACAGGGCCGTTTGAGCTTGACAAAGACCCTGTTTGGCCGGCATGTTGCTTTTTTGTTTTGCTTTCTTTGAGTAAAGTAACCTAAGGATTGGAAGCTGATTGGCGTGCTGGGGTTCTTTTCTGTGTTCGTACACACACTAGGACAGGCTCTGCCACACTGACACCTGAACACACACATCAGGACAGGCTCTGCCACACTGACACCCAGACACACACATCAGGACAGGCTCTGCCACACTGACACCCAGACACACACACCAGGACAGGCTCTGGACAGGCACACACCGACACCCAAACACACACACACCAGGACAGGCTCTGTCACACTGACACCCAAACACACACACACACACAACAGGACAGGCTCTGTCACACCAACACCCATACACAAACACACACCAGGACAGGCTCTGCCACACACACACCAGGACAGGCTCTGCCGCACTGACACCCAAACACACACACACACAACAGGACAGGCTCTGTCACACCAACACCCATACACAAACACACACCAGGACAGGCTCTGTCACACCGACACCCAAACACACACACACACACAACAGGACAGGCTCGTTCACACCAACACCCATACACAAAGACACACCAGGACAGGCTCTGCCACACCGATACACACACACCAGGACAGGCTCTGCCACACTGACACCCAAACACACACACAACAGGACAGGCTCTGCCACACTGACACCCAATCACAAACACCAGGACAGGCTTTGCTACACTGACACCCGCATTCAGAGGGTTTCCACAGACGGTTTCACTCAGCCTGCCTGTGGCATCTTTGCCCCCATAACAGCCTGCCTGTGGCAACTTTGCCACCAAAACAGCCTGCCTGTGGCAACTTTGCCACCAAAACAGCCTGCCTGTGGCAACTTTGCCACCAAAACAGCCTGCCTGTGGCAACTTTGCCACCAAAACAGCCTGCCTGTGGCAACTTTGCCACCAAAACAGCCTGCCTGTGGCAACTTTGCCACCAAAACAGCCTGCCTGTGGCAACTTTGTCACCAAAACAGCCTGCCTGTGGCAACTTTGCCACCAAAACAGCCTGCCTGTGGCAACTTTGCCACCAAAACAGCCTGCCTGTGGCAACTTTGTCACCAAAACAGCCTGCCTGTGGCAACTTTGCCACCAAAACAGCCTGCCTGTGGCAACTTTGCCACCAAAACAGCCTGCCTGTGGCAACTTTGCCACCAAAACAGCCTGCCTGTGGCAACTTTGCCACCAAAACAGCCTGCCTGTGGCAACTTTGCCACCAAAACAGCCTGCCTGTGGCAACTTTGCCACCATAACAGCCTGCCTGTGGCATCTTTGCCCCCCCTTACACATCCATGCTATCACACACACATATTCATTCAATTGTTCACAAATATTTATTCACTAATTCACAGATAATCATTCACTCTTTCAGATATTCATTCATACATTGATACTCATTAATTCCCTCATTCAGATACTCATTAATTCCCTCATTCAGATACTCATTAATTCCTTCATTCAGATACTGATTTACATATACTCATTCACAAACATTCATTCACTCACTCCTTCACAGATACTCATTAATTCACTCTTTCATTCAATCTCACATACACCATACAGCCTCCCTCACCCCCTTACCTGAACCGATGATGCACGCGCCGCTCGCAGACTTCCGCGGATCTGCACAGGGGAAGCAGTCGCACAGCAGGGTCATGTGACGTACGTCACGTACGTCACATGGCTCTGTTGGATTCCTGCGTCCCCCTGGCCGTGGAAGGGACGCTGCTCGCGCGCGTCTGCCGGTAAGTAGCGGGCCCGGTCGTAGTTGCTGCAGGCTTAAGGGGCAGGTGCCCCTTTTGCCCTGCGTTAAGGACACTGCAGCTCCATTAGCCCCTAAGTCAATTCGGCCCTGGCTGGCCCTGCTCTGGCCCGGCCCACCGGGCAAATGCCCGGTGTGCCCGATGGCCAGTCTCGGCCTGGCCTTGGGGACCAAGATGAAACAGGCAGGGTATTTATGGGACAAAGATGGCACAGGCTGGGCTGTTTGGGGACAAAGTTGACTCATGCTGGGCTGTTTGGGGACAAATATGGTAAGTCCTATGTGTGTAATCTGGGTTCTGGTCAGGTTCTATGTGGGCAGTGTGGATACCAGGGCTGGCTTTGGGTTATGCAACCTATCATCTATGCCTGTAGTTTTATCATATTATTTTTATATAATAGTTTTATAATATTATTATTGTATACCTGCAAATACGGGATTTGTATGTCTGATTCTATGCCTCCAGTGCTCAGTTCACATGTGAACAATAATAATAACAATATTAATATATATATATATATATATATATATATATATATATATGATTGCCAACAGCAACACTCCTATCATGCCCATGCAACCAGTACATGCTAGAACCTGGACATGATAGGAGTGTGATTGCTGTTAGCAATCACTCCTGTCATGCCAAGTCAGCTAGTACATGCTGGAATCTGGGTATGCCTGGGCATGATAGGAGTATGATTGCTATTAACAATTATATATATATATATATTAATATTGTTATTTATTTTTTTTGTCCTATTTTGGTGTGTTACTTACTTTAAATAAAAGTGTGAGATTTTTTTTATGGTGGGGGTTCATATTTAGTTTCAGACAGGTAAATGCTGCATTTTTGGTTTCAGTCCAGAATTTTCGTTTCGGTGCATCCCTAAGCCAGACAATGCACTATTGTCAATGTCTGGCTCAATGTATAGTGATAGGGATTACGTTGTACCACTGTCAATGTCTGCCTCAGTATATAGTGTTAGGTGTTATGCTGTACCCCCATCAATGTCTGCCTGTGTATATAGTGATAGGTGTAATGCTGTACCCCATCATGTCTGCCTCAGTATATAGTGATAGGTGTTATGCTGTACCCCCGTCAATGTCTGCCTCAGTATATAGTGTTAGGTGTTATGCTGTACCCCCATCAATGTCTGCCTGTGTATATAGTGATAGGTGTAATGCTGTACCCCATCATGTCTGCCTCAGTATATAGTGATAGGTGTTATGCTGTACCCCCGTCAATGTCTGCCTCAGTATATAGTGTTAGGTGTTATGCTGTACCCCCATCAATGTCTGCCTGTGTATATAGTGATAGGTGTAATGCTGTGCCCCATCAATGTCTGCCTCAGTATATAGTGATAGGTGTTATGCTGTACCCCCGTCAATGTCTGCCTCAGTATATAGTGTTAGGTGTTATGCTGTACCCCCATCAATGTCTGCCTGTGTATATAGTGATAGGTGTAATGCTGTACCCCATCAATGTCTGCCTCAGTATATAGTGATAGGTGTTATGCTGTATCCCCGTCAATGTCTGCCTCAGTATATAGTGTTAGGTGTTATGCTGTACCCCCATCAATGTCTGCCTGTGTATATAGTGATAGGTGTAATACTGTACCCCATCAATGTCTGCCTCAATATATAGTGATAGGTGTTATGCTGTACCCCCGTCAATGTCTGCCTCAGTATATAGTGTTAGGTGTTATGCTGTACCCCCATCAATGTCTGCCTGTGTATACAGTGATAGGTGTAATGCTGTACCCCATCAATGTCTGCCTCAGTATATAGTGATAGGTGTTATGCTATACCCCCGTCAATGTCTGCCTCAGTATATAGTGATAGGTGTTATGCTGTATCACCATCATTGTCTGCCTCAGTATATAGTGATAGGTGTTATGCTGTACCACTGTCAATGTCTACCTTAGTATATAATGATAACAGTAATGCTGTACCACCTTCAATGTCTGCGCCAGTATATAACGATAGAAGCTATGCAGTTTGAAAGTGTTTGTGGGGGGGTGCCACATACAGGATCCGCCCCAGGTGCCAAATACTCTAGGTATGCCCCTGGCTTAGCTGTAGCGGCTCCTACTCATGCTACATGTGCTTTTAAGTGAAGCACCTGGAATACAACATCATATCCTCCTATTCACTACAGAGGGTGTGTACCACCAAGAAGTTACACCTTGTTACAGGTAGATCAGGGGCCACTACTCTGGGTCAAGACTAGGGCTGTGCCCCATTAAAATGACACCATTGGTTGCAAGTGTAAAATCTTTTTTCAAAAACAATATTATGGTGTTATAAAATGGCATAGCATGGAATTATTCTTTGAATTCTCTACTAAGTAGCCCATTAAGGACACACCCTTTACGAAAAAATTACTGCAGTTTTTCTGAAGTAATACTGCTGTTTTTTGGACATGAAAAAACTGCAATACTGCACTTTTACTGCAGTATTACTGCACATTTACTGCAGTTGTACTGCATTTGTACTTCACTGTACTGCAGTTGTACTGCAGTTATTTTTGTACGGAAGTACAAATGCAATAAAGCTGCAGTACATTGAAGTACAACTGTAGGTTTGCAATATAAAAAAAAAAGTGCAGTAAATGTGCAGTAAAACTGCAGTAAATGTGCAGAAAAACTGCAGTAATTTTTCGTAAGGGCAGGCATTTTACAATATTTTGTTTTGTTTTTAACATTTTTGCTCTTTGTTTAACTGTAATTTCCCACTCTCTCCTTTATTGCACCCACACAAACCACTTATTGTTTTTTTAGGACACGGTTTTCTTCTAAAACAATTCTCATTTGGATAGCTTATAATTAAGTACAAAAAAACACATGCAACAACATTTGCTGCATATAGTCAAGTCCAACATCCATAGATTTGCCATGTTTTTGGGGTGTTAGAGTGTCTAAATTGGAACATGTCCATTTATGTTTTTCAAACTTGGATTTTTTACTGATGGAAAGACATACTGGGCCTATGTCTTATTTGAGGTAGTATGGTGGTTCCATTTTGTTTATAACAAAAAAAGCTATATATTTTTGAAAATTAGACATCCTAGATTATTTGCCTAGAGGTATATGAACATGTTTTATGCCATATTCCAAAGTTGATGGTAAAAAATGTGCATGAACAAACAAAACATCACAATTTGTATTCTGCAATGTCCACTGAGTTCAACAATGTCCCACATCTCTAGGATTTGCAAGGTTATGGGTGTGGTGTTAAACCAGATATAAAAATATAACAAAGGTTTGTCTACATTCAAAGGTATTTATTATAAGGTAACAACACAGCAAACACATTTATCTCATATACACACACACATAGCCAAACCCCACAGGACAACAACCCCCTTTTATCTCTCTCTCTATACATATAACAATTCCCTTCAACACAATTTGATCTCACCCACTGTTAAGCCTCCAGATCCGATAATAGCTCACTGCTTGGAGCTGACTCTTACAACATCCACCATGGAGGAAAAGAAAAAGAACTGAAAGAGTTCATGTGTGGCATTATATTATATACCCTTCATTTGACATCACATCCTGTTTCATCACTTCCTTTAGTGAACTGTGGGAGGGAAGGATTCTAAGAACACCCACCTTAACCTATTTCCTTTGTTTATGGGGACAAGACAAGTTACCACAATGGGCACACCTGGGAACTTTGTACCCAGAGCCTTCCCTTTGCGGGATGGGGGTGAGTGGTCCTGCTGATGTCACGGGCGGTTTTGCTGGTATCAGTGGGTGGTCCCAAGGCTAGCCCCAAACGCACAAAGAAGCCTTTGTTGTAGCGGAAGTGCGTTGGGAGTGGGATGTGCCACAATGTTTCTTCCACAACTTGGAGTTTTCCCCGTGGTGACCTGGAAACTCTCATGCTTATGGAATGTTAAATCGGAATATGCACACTTCATTTTAACTGATGGATTTACTGGGCCCATATCTCATTTAAGACAGCATGGTGGTTCCAAATGTCAACCAAGAAAACTACATATTTAAAAAAATGGACAACATAAGGTATTTATCTAGGGGCATGTAAGCATGTTTTATGCAGCCATTTCCACATCTTCCAAAGTTGTTTTTTTATAGTATATATGTGCACATCCAAGTTTAGCAATGCCCTACATGCATAGGCATACAATGCTTATGGGACATTATGGGGGCAGCTATCATCAAAGGTGCAACCAACAGACAGCGTAGGACAGTGGCACTGGAGGAGATCAACATGCAGGACATACAATTACGTCCTGCATCCTCAACGGTAGGGCACTGCATCGCAAAGGTGACTGCTCTAATGTAAATAAACTCACATTTTTGCAGACATTAATTATTCCTTGATTTATTCACTTTATGTTTGAAGCAAATGTGTACAAAATGACAACCAAATGTTAATGTGTCCAAGTCCCAAATTCTCTCCAGTTTTGCAAAGCTAGAATGTAACTAGTCTCCAGTGTATCCAGTGTAGACCTGTTGAATCCATTCTACCAGAAAAGAAAAGGGAAAGTAGCACTAGGGAGAGGTATGGAGTGATTATGCAGTAATCAAATCGCCAGGATCGCAATCAAGGGTGGATACATCTGGTACATGTATATGTGACCCAGGCCTCACAGCCAACTACCCAGGACTGTCCTTGTAGACTGTTTGTAGGATTGAGCCTCTAATGATCGTTGGTAAGGTTTGGGCCCATGGCCTAAAGGAAGGCTACAGGGGCCCTATTGTATCTACTAAACAGCATAAAAACTGAAGTTCAGGGGTACAAGAGTTATTAAGGGTACGGGAGGTCATCTTGTGAAGTGAAACTAAAAGTATCTATGCTATTTACCAACAGCCTTATTTTTTTATATATGGACACCACCAGTTGATGATACCACTGTCTGAAGATCAAAGAGCATGGTGTTAAAGTTTGTTATGCCCCAATGTGTTTGTAACACTCAACCACTCTGCAGAAGTCAACATTGGTGAGTTACCCCTGATTTTACAAAAACCTAGCAATAGTGTTTCACACCCTGTTTAGTCACAGGCAGATCCAAGTGTGGGGAGGGGCAACAGGGAAATTGCCCCCTCCAAGAAATACATCAAAATGCCCACAGTTTCAGAGAAGAAGCAGGATTTAGTGAGGTCACATATTTATTTGTGTGTTCTCCTGTTTTAATATTTGAATACACTGTTCAGTCGGCAATTTATTTTACTTAAGTTTGCATAGTTTTGAAAATTAACTTCTCAATTTTAAAAGTTTTGTTATTTGTTATAATACCTCCAAAAATTTGAAATGGGCAGAGATATGTGGTTAATGGTCATTTATTTAGTTTGCTTGCACAGTTTCAATTTAAGATTTTTCTATACACTTTTAGGACTATGAAGCCTTATGTAAACTCATAACCCACAAAATATTGAGCTTCTACAAAAGAAGGACATTATGGGATGAAAGAAGAACAGAAGGGTTTGGGTCCCCAAGTGAACATATCCTTCCTCATTTATGAATTTGCATGGAAGAGCCATTTACCACTGAAATAAAAAGCCCGAAAAACGATCTTCAGACAATCTTTTTTAATTTTGGGAAAGCTGTTGTTTCTGCAGTCATGCTATTTTTATTTTAGGTTTGTTAATAAATCTGTGAGTGTGAAAGAGATGACACAGCGATATGTTGTATTGCTAACGTATATATATGCCCCTGGCATCACAAGCTCTTTCATGAATTTCCTGTAACAAGTAACAAGTGCTTTATGATGTTTTGTTATACACTAGATGCATGATGAAATTAAAATTATACCCCTTCACTTGAAAAAAGTTCTGCAGATACCCAGACTCTGAGCTGAAAATATCCAAACAGGCTGCCATTCTTGGCATCTCGGGCAAGGAATCTTTGGACAAATGTATTATACTAACTGAACCCATTGGATGGTTATACCTCACTTAACAGTGACCTGTCATAGATAATCTAAATGTTGCATGTGATTATTAGAACGTAGTATGTTGGGATGTGTGTATATTACAAGTTGCTATTAGCACATAAATGCTGAAACTTCTAGGAGATAACATGCAGAAATATCTAGGAAACAAAAATGTGAGCTTTTGTAATGCGATGGAAACCCATTAGTTTCGAACTGCTCACACACTATAGAGGCTGTCCTCATTCCTGTTTTCTGAGGCTAGTCATGTGAGATCAAATGATATTAATAGGATGAGCTGAAGTCACATAATCAACCAAGGCCTTTGTAAGCTTTATGCAACATTATCTTTCATTATAAAGAGAGCATATTCTATGAGTTACACATAATCTTATAGTCTTTATACAGATAAATAAGGACATAGGACTTGTAAAGTAATGTAATCATTTTCAGTGTATTTTTTCTATGTCCTGATATGAACAATATCTAATAATAATTCATATTCTTGCAATTGGGCTACATAGAAAAAGCATTGGTTTTACAGTTTTACCCGGCTTCTAATTCTGTCATTCTTTGAAAAGATGAAGAATAGTGTGAGGATCATGTTTGCACCCTGCTACAGGAAAATCCCTTGGCATACAAGCAGAAACACAGCATGTGCAGGACCAAGCGCAGCATTTGTCTTTTCAAGGAGCATAACATAGAATTTAATAGAATAGGAACAAAGAAGTGGTATTTACCATTTGTTATGCCAACCCTAGGCTTATAATTCTTCAATCCTCCCCTACACAGAGTGTTCATGAAGATTGTGCAAGTCTGTCTCACTCATTCAATTGTTCTTTATCAGAGAGGTTGCAGATTGATTTAGGCAGTTGGAATCAACTGGTACCTTGAGGCCAGCTGGTGTCCAGGGAACTGTCCTTTCTGACACATTTCTATTAAAAACACCTTTACTTGTCAAAATAGAACTGTTTACTATTTTTAACATATTTCAATTTATATATCTTGTTTGTTATAAACATTGATCAAAATACACCAGGTACATTCCTGATCAGCTGCTCATTTTAGAACTTTTTGTATTTTGTAACTTGTTGGGGTATATAGAGAAGGCCACAGCCATACAGATATTCAGGCAAAAAAAAACGATTCCCTTGCAGCCATCTAACTAAATGACTCAAAAAACATTGCGTACTAAGATAAAGATAGAACACAGAATTTGACAGCAGATAAGAATCATTTGGCCCATCTAGCCTGTACATTGTTTCGTGCTGAAAATACTCAGACCTTAATCAATTCATGGTTTTGTGTTAGATTCAGGATATCCATATGCATATTCCATATATGTTGAAATTTCCTTACACATTAAGGGAAGAGGAGCTGATGGCTTGGACCGTTACCATAACCATAATAACAGTTGTCTTAAAACAAAATGTAAATTCATATAGCACAATCTCTGGGGGACGTAAAATGATTAGTTAATACATTTAAATTATCTTTTTTGGAATGTGTCACTGCTGCTCTATGTGAACCAAAAGAAATATGTTTGAAAAAGGTGAGGATGAGTTTTCTCTTGATTCATTAGCACTATGCATGTTCCAGATAATATTGTATTCATTGCTAATTGGAAATGTCGCTGCAAGTACGTGAGAGTGCTACTTCTGAAAGAAATGCTGCTATCCTAAAAATTCTGGGGCTTTCCTCATACCCAGGCAAGTGAATTACTTGTTTGTTTTCAGCTAGAGCTAAGTTTGACTTTGTTCCTTACACCTTTTCACATGCTTTTTATTCCTGCTAAGATTTTAATACTTGTGTTTCTTAAAGGGACAGTTTAATGTCCTTGATATTCTCACCAAAAAGAATGTACATTTAATTACTTTGTGAGAGCTTTAATATGCATTCTTTAAATGTATATATTTGTTAAAAGTACCTGACCTAGAAGCTGCAGCTCCCCACGCCCTCCATGGACCGACAATTCCTGCCATTGACTGGCTGCATCAAACAGCCAATCATACACAGGAAAACTCTTCCTTTGAAATAAATAGAAATGCTGTATGCGCTTGTGCACAAATTCTTTCAGTTTTGTTTGTTGATGTATATAACAGTCTCATTTTAGGAAATAAAAACTAATAGATAATTAGTACTTTTAGTATGTCAAATATATTTTCTTTTGCTTTACTTTTAAAGGACATAACACGTGGAGTATACGTGTGGATGAGCCTATATAGGGCCAATGGCGTTGGCAGGGGGGCCATGGACCCCCTATATCATGCTGTGCCCCGCCGTGTGCCCCCCAATTGAAATGCCGTGTTTTTTTTGCAGCAGCAAGGAAGTACTGACGCAGAGGAGAGAGGGGCACCAAGCGGTCGCTTAGGAATCATTTTTAGCAACTGCTCAGCGCCCCTGTCTCTCCTCCACGAGACCTCTGTCTTGGTCGTGGTGCAGTCATTTCATGCTGAGTGCCAGAATATGACATCATATTCCGGTCCTCAGAGGTGAAGCAGCGTGCACCGTGACAGAGCAGCGAGACAGAGGCCTCGCGCTCCCACCACGGGACTTCTGCAAGGTAAGTAAACTACAAAGGGGGGAGGGAGGGAGAAGGTAGATAGTGAGAAGGGGGGGACAGAGGGAGTAGATAGTGAGTAGTAGTGAGAATGGGGGGAGAGGGGGGTAAATAGTGAGAAGGGGGAGAGGGGGTAGATAGTGAGCAAAGGGGGGAGAGGGTAGATCAAGGATCTCCCTCTAACCAGCTTAAAAACAATCAAGGGCACGGGATGTCTGTTAATGCAGACCTTTGATCCTGCTCCCTCGCGCGGCAACTGATGCTGTGCATCGTGATTTGCTGTCATATCCTGGCGCACAACATTGAAGCCACGCTCACCGCCTTCCACGCTCACTGCACCGGAAGGACACAGAAGAAAAAGAGCCAGGAGGAAGAATGAAGAGGTGTTATGCTGTACCCCATCAATGTTTGCCTCAGTATATAGTGATAGGGGTTATGCTGCATTATTGTCAATGTCTGGCTCAATTTATAGTGATAGGTGTTATGCTGTGCCTAGTATCCCCCTAAATTTGCAGCCACTAGGAATACATGTATGTCTTGTCCAAACGAAGGGACTTATTGTCTTTTTCATGTGATTAAAGTGTATTGATCTCTATTTTAGTTGTATCTTAATAAATGTAACATTTTACCAGATAGAGTTCTTTCTTTCCTAAGAATATAAGATAGTAGGGTTTTAGCACCCAGTTATCCTATCTCTTCTGTTATTCAGTAGAGCCAATATTTTTGTTTGTGGGTATAAAAGATTTAAAGGTGATGTGAGATGTTAACTGATGACCTTGTCACACAGTTTCAGAAATATAGGCAACTGAGGCCTAATGAGTGTCACAGATATGTGAGCTGCACGCTGCCCATAGTGTATTGTAGCCATGGTGGTTTTTGGAGACAGTATGTGATATTTTTCCATATCTTGAATATATTATAAAATAGGGAGAAAGTCGCCAATAAAAGGGCTATCAAGATCTTTCCACCGCTTTGAAAAAAATAAGTTAAACAGCTGCTAAAACATATCTAGTGTATTTCCAGTTGTTGGAAGAAAAGGTAGCCAGGGAAATCCTCCAGAATGTCTACTTTGGGATGAAGAAGCTACAAAAAAATTAGGTGACATACATCCAACCAGCCACTTCTCAGTTTAGGGTATTACTAACCACATAGGAAACAGTGAGCCCTCCCTCATTCCCAACTTAATAGGATATACTTTAGGGCCTTTAAAATTTTGCTTAACGCCTTAAAATATTAATGACATTTTCCTTTAATGAAAAAAAAATTTGGCATGGAAAGTTGTGTCTTCGTAGAGGTATCTTCCATGCAAACTGGTACCCTGTGGTATCCTAGTGCAGGGGACCATTGTTCACACACATACTTGAGCTGGAAATCTTGTGTGATCAAATGTAAACCCAAGACTTCCTATCTGACTCAAAAAAAAAATATGTATCATTTATATGAGTGTATGGAAAAAAAAGGAATTGTGGCCAAGCAATTAGTGGCTTGTGTGTGCAACATGGTCATTCACATGTAGATTAACAGATTAAATTAAATGCTGAATCACCATATTTGCATATGCTTCTCCTTCCAAATAGTTGGGTCCTTTACAACAGTGAATCGTGTCCCCTATGCTTACATAATGTTCACGTGCATTTCTTCTTTATAACTGTGCTTGGTAAGTACACTTTAAAACTCATTTTAACTTGAACAGTACAGCTTTTCAAATTGAATATTTAGAACTCAGCTGAACCCTTCAACATCACTAGTGGAAATTTACTTCAAGCCAATTGAATAAGGTTATCAGATTCAGATTTTAAATGTTCTATGCTTACATCAATGGCATGCATTCTGTTACTGCCTGGCAACATCTTTGTAAGATGGTTAGAACAAGGATACATTTTGGGTTATGTAACTAATACAATGGGAGATGATGTAACACAAGATCAAAAACAGGTTCAAATAAACCATGCTTTTAACTCCTTAAGGACCAGGGTTATTTTTACACTGTTTTAAAAAAAAACCAACCAGAGTAATTTTCATGTTTTTCCCACTAACTCATTTAGTGCATCCCCTACTACATAGGGATGCACTAAATGTGTTAGTGGGAAAAACATGAAAATTACTCTGGTTGTTTTTTTTTTGAAAACAGTGTAAAAATAACCCTGGTCCTTAAGTAGTAGGGGATGCACTATATATATATTGTTGTTTTTCCAGTTGGCTTGTGTATATAAACCCTCATTTAGTATGAAAGTAATCTTTAAAAGTGGGGGGAAATGTAAAAAGCCACATTTTCTACATAAAAGAGAACTGTCACATTCAAAATTGCATTATTTCTTACACCTACATAAAACATACTATTAATGGTTTTTCGTTTCTTTTAAGTATTAATTTAAAAAATACCTGTTTTTTTCTGTTGTGCTGGATTTATGTGATATCTCGCAAAAAATCACATGTTTTAACACATTTATAACAAAGAAGGCACTATGGCATAGTCAAGACAGTGGTATTCCATTACCATAATGAGTATAATTTTTATTAAATATCTGTAGACTTAAGTATAGTTTTCATAAATGTACTGAAAAATTATAATAACACAAAAGCGTCTTTTATGGGGGGGCTTTAACATGCAAGTGATACATTCCATGGTAAAACTGGTACAAAGTTTTACCATTTTTACAGTTGAACCAGGAAGGAGCATTTCATCATAAACTATATACTTCTGTAAGCACATCACCAGAGGACCTCAAAGACACTCCTATTGGTCAGGAGTGATCTGATCATCACCAGCCAACTCCTGATTGGTTCTGTTACAGTTTGAACTGCTGTAGCGCCTAAGAACAACTTTTGCAGATTTATATTTTTAGAATTTATAGGGGTTAACACTGCTCTCATAGAGCAATCATCCAGCATGATGTCAGAACCAGTCTCTACACTTGTATGGGAACCAAAGTAACCCTTATCTCCATCCCAGAAGTTGTCTATGGCAGTTGGGAAACGATCACAGGAAACCCCGCATAGGAGTGATTATGCAACTTCATGGAAGTTCATGGCAGCTTTGAGCTGGGGAGGGTAGAAAGTACCGCTATCTACGACATATGTAGCTCGCTGTGGTGGTCCACTTTGGCAGCTAGGTATAACATATGTAGATGGCACTCTAAGGGTTAAATACCTATCACAATCAATGCTGGTTTCCAAAAACATAACCTACTAGGGTGACTGGCTAACTGATAGTTTTGCACATCCATGTACAACAATATAAGTATATAATTAAATTAATGATTAAAATAACATACATTTTTGTATCCAATTATCAAAAACAAAGAAAATACAATTAAATCAAAGATATCAAACCAAAATAAAGAGAAATAAAAAAAAATGCTGACCAAGCAAACTCCATCATCCCACACACCTCCCTTAAGCATGACATAAAACAGAAATATTGCATCAAAAATCATCTTGGACTCTCCCATTCTGGCGTACAACCTCACAAGGTAGCCAGTTCCTTGCTAGTCAACAAAGGGGTCCTGATCTTATTGTATTGGTCAGATGAACATGCCCTAAAGTGAGACATGCATTCAATATTCATGTGACTTTCTAGAATTAAGAAGACACCTGACAGCTATGGCTAAATTTATTGGTAACATAAAATTAATATGCAACTTCCTAGTATTAGGGCATCAGGATGTATTGAACCATCCACAAATGCTATTAATGGTTTGCAAGGGCAATTCAGTTTGCCATCAACATACCTGGCTGATCAATTTACCAGGAACCTTTAGATAAGTGGTGGCTATGCGACATTAGGGTAGAGTCAGATTCTTTAAAATAATCTAATAATCACCTGCCGCACTCTTGTGAGCCAGATCATACCAGTACCCGATCTTTAGAAGAAATAGCCTCTGCAGACATTATAATCCATCATGCTCAGCATAACAATCAGGCAATCAAGATATAACACTGTCTGTGGGCTGAATATATAATGACCTAACACCAGCAGTCCAAAGTCTCTTCAGCATAACAGCTTGTTTCCTTTGCCACAAAGCTTTTCTCACTTACTTAAGTAAGTATATGTTAATATGACCATACACATTCCTAATGTTTTTTCCTTTGGAAGACAGCACTATGGGCTATGGCACCTTTGTCTGCATCTTCATGTACCTAGGCTTGACACATAAACATCTACATCTACTACTTTAGTATCCCTTTAAATGCTTCATATTCATATAAATTATTTTCTAATTCTCTGTCACTGTGCAGATCCTCCTTGGTAATATCTTTGAATAAGTGCTACAGAGCTTCATCTGAGAACCATCAAAGAAATATAGACCACAGTAGTCTCAGCAGTAGCCACAGTACACAACTATTACTTTATTAGTAATGTATCATTATTATGCACTGTTACCAGATCTTTAGGTTCTATTCAGTGGGCACCCACTGACACAATGCACAATGATTTTGTTGTATATACATATTGGTCATTGCTTGTTAGCGTGAGCTTCTCTTTTTGTATATGTTTCTGGATCAGGCCTAAGCCAGCTCACCCAGCATATGTTGTCAGTGCAGTTCTCCATAGTATTTGGTCCAGTAATTGGTTGTCTGGACTTGCCGGCCTAGACCCGAATACATCGCTAACTACAAGCTATTATGTAAAACCACTTTCAGATGACCTTTGACCTGCAAACCCGCTGCTGCATAGGTTGTTTGATGAGATTAGATGTTGTCAGCAGGGTGATGGGAATCCTGACAGTGTTTCCCTGGAGCAAAAGAATGGGTAAGTATGGCACAGGGAAGGAGTCTGTTTATGATTCAAGGGTACAAGATTTGAAGGTGTAGCTTAATGTGCAAACATGTATAGCCAAAACGGTCAGAGACACAGAACAGATACAGATGTCTAGGAATGACATAAGAATGCAGTCAACTTGTTGTTGTCAACATGGTAAAAATCAGTTGCTCTGGATAAGAAATAAATAAGTCTGAAAGAGTTATTTGATTTGGAAATCATTCCAAATTCACTATGTGGCTCACACTCACCACACACTGAACACAAATCCGATAGGTTTATTCTATAACTGTGGTTTGCTGCAGACCTTGAAGTGGTTGTTGCTGGGGTAATAATGTGGTCTTCTTGGTGTAAAAAACTGTTGTTGTATTTCACAACAAAGGGCCCTTAATATGACCTCTGTGATATTATGTGTGTAGCAACTCAGCATATATGGTACATGCACTGAAATCATCTAACAATTTTAGTCATGCATATGGCATGTGGGAATAAATCCTGTTTACACTTTCTAATTTGAGTTGCTTTAACAGTTTTCTGTTCTGTGCTAAGTTTACTTTACACACTGGTTCAGCACATTAGGTAAGCCTCTAACCCATTAACTTAAGGAAGTATTTTTATATCTTAAAAACAACATTCCTTTGGGGTGTAACAGTATATCCTTCAGTTTTTTAATGCAGTAATTCCTCTAGGGCCCTAGCGTTCCGATACACCTCACCTCTTCCACTGAGTGACGATCTGATCAGGTCTCGTTGGGCAAACATAATTTCTCGGCCTGCAGTGTCAGTGGGGACAATGATTGCTGCACATTGTGGAACTTGATTGGAATATTGCTCAGTGAGGGAGCTGCAGGCCACAAGTGTGTATTTGTATGAGTAAATGTATATATATGTGTGTGTGTGTGTGTGTGGGCATATACTGTATATATACATACAGTTGTGTTGAAAAGTTTGCATACCCTGGCTTGAATGTTCGGCCTTCTTACAGACACACAAGGTGACACACGGGTTAAAGTGGCAATTAAAGGTTAACTTCCCCACACCTGTGGCTTTTTAAGTTTTTGTGTATAAATAGTATATAAATGTATAAATAGTCAATGTGTTTGTTAGCTCTCCTCGTGGATGCACTGTGCAGGCTGAATACTGAGCCATGGGGAGTAGAAAGGAACTGTCAAAAGCCCTGCGTAACAAGGTAATGGAACTTTAGAAAGAAGGAAAATGATATAAAAAGACATCCAAAGCCTTGAAAATGCCAGTCAGTACTGTAAAATCACTTAAGAAGTGGAACGTTCGGGGATCTCTTGATACCAAGCCAAGGTCAGGTAGGCCAAGAAAGATTTCAGCCACAACTGCCTGAAGAATTGTTTGGGATACAAAGGAAAACCTACAGGTAACTACAGGACAAATACAGGCTGCTCTGGAAAAACACAATGTGGTTGTTTCAAGGAGCACAATACGACAATACTTGACCAAAAATGAACTGCATGATCGAGTTGTCAGATAGAAGCCTTTACTGTGCCAATGCCACAAAAAAGCCTGGTTACAATATGCCTGATAACACATTGACACGCCTCACAGCTTCTGGCATACTGTAATGTGGAGTGACGAGACCAACATAGAGCTTTATGGTCACAACCATAAGTGTTATGTTTGGAGAGGGGTCAACAAGGCCTATAGCGAAAAGAATACATCCCTAAAGTGAAGCATGGTGATGGCTCACTGATGTTTTTTTTGGGGGGGGGAGCTCTGGCAAGACAATGACCCTAAGCACAAGGCCAAGTTGAGCCCCCAGCAGGGGTTATCTAAAAGCACAGCCAAACGTAATGCAGAGGTCAGGGCTGGCAGGCAAGGTTCATAAACGTGTAGCAAAGCAGAAGTCCAGGAAATCAGGCATATAATAACAGCACATCCAGAAGCAAAAACACACAACCAGATACTGGGCTGGACGTGAGGCTGATCTTTAAAGCCTTTTGACGAGGCCGGGTGAGAGAATCAGGGTTCAGTCCATAACAGACTGTTTTTAGGTAATAAAACACATCAGTGAGTTTAAGTCCAGCCAAGCCTCTTAAAGAGGCGGGCCACACCTTGCGGTCTGTGGTACTCTGGGTGATGCCTGACAGAGCTCCCCCTCAAGGAGTGGACTCCAGGCGCAAACAAATAGTATATCCTCATCTGACAGAGAATCCAGGTCGGTATTGGAATCCAGGTCAGTGTCAGAGTTTCCAGGTTCTGGAAGTGAGAGGCCACGCCTTGCGGTCTGTGGTACTCTGGGTGATGCCTGACACCATCACAGTCTCCTGACCTCAATATCATCGAGCCACTCTGGGGAGATCTCAAACGCGCAGTTCATGCGAGACGACCAGAGACTTTGCCATGATGAATGGACAGCTATACTACCTGCAAGAATTTGGGGCCTCATAGACAACTATTACAAAAGACAGCACACTGTCATTGATGCTAAAGGGGGCAAGACACAGTATTAAGAACTAAGGGTATGCAGACTTTTGAACAGCGGTCATTTTTTTCTTTGTTGCCATGTTTTGTTTTATGATTTTGCTATTCTGTTATAACCTACAGGTGAATATGAATCCCATAAGAAATAAAAGAAATGTTTTTTGCCTGTTCACTCATGTTTTCTTTAAAAATTGTACATATATTGCCAATTATCCAGGAGGATGCAAACTTTTGATCACAACTGTACGTACATGTGTGGGTTGGGGAAGAATGGAAATTACAAAAAGACTGAAAAATATAAAAAGCAGACATGATAGAAAAAAAGTATGGTGAGAAAAAGAGGTCAGAAGTGAGGTGGAAATAAAGAGTTACGGAACGAGGGAGGAAAAAAGACAGCAAAAGGCAGAAGGCAGAGAGAAAAAGGGAAAGAGAAGAAAATCTAGAGAAGGGGCCCTTCCTGCATAATTGCCCCAGAGCCCAAAACTCCCTAACCCGGTCTTAATTTAGGTATTTGCCTGGTGTGCCAGATTGCCAATCTGCACCTGCTGCTGTGTATCCATACATGGTCAGAACTTTTTTCATGGCATAATTCCTTCTGCTCTCCCTTAGCCAGAGCATTGCAAATGAAAGATCTAGAGGGACTTCACTAGTTTTTCACTTTAAGCCTTTAACAGAGTCCTGACTATGTCTGTTCAAACGTCCACAGTTACAACTAATAAACTGCAGCACACCTTTAAAACATACAGAGCTAGATATTTACTGCTGGTACCATGTAATTAAAATGTCCTAATGATCCCCAGTTACACTGCAAGATAACTTAAGTAGTTCTAATGATTATATTGCTAGCCAAATAAATATGTAGCTACCTCAGCTTTAGGGATCAATTTGTCTTCCTTAACATGATTTACTAACATTGCAGCTGACAAAGGTTGCATGTACTATGCATTTCTTTTCTGTGCTCAGAATAAGATTCCTTATAATTAGCATTTAAAGACCAAGTGCTATTATTCCCCACTGTCAGAAAGTCAGAATATAAGGAAACCAAGAAGTTTATCTGCCAGTGTTTCCAGTATTGGAAGATGTTCTGTCATCAGCTTTATCCATAAAGGCTGGGATAGTTATACTGACAGTTTACACACAATAGGTCTATGGTTTTACATATCAGGGCAACCTCAGATAAACAACAACACATGACATATTACACTGTGTCATGATTTATCCAACAAAAATAAAGCCAAAATGGAGAAGTCACTTGTGAAAAACTAAGTACACCCTTACTGCTTCCAAAGGAATTAAGATGCTAAGTAGCAGACAGGTGCTGTTAATCAAATGCCCTTGATTAAATGATAATTAGCGAGTGTGAACACTTCTATAAAAGTCAAAGTTTTAGCAGTTTGCTGGTCTGGAGCATTCAGGTATGTCTTAACACGATGCTAAGGAGTAAAGACATCAGCAATGATCTTAGAGAAGCAAGTGTTGCTGCCCATCAATCTGGGAAAAAGGCCTATTTCAAACTATTTAAAGTCCATCATTCTACAGCGAGAAAGATTATTCAAAAGTGTAAAACATTCAAGACAGTAGCCAATCTTCCCAGAAGTGGACATTCCAGCAAATTCCTCCACAATGATGTGAGAAACTGATAAAGTCAGAAACAATTTTTTATTGCTGCTAAAGGTGGTTCTACAAGCTATTGAATCATAAGGTGTACTTAGATTTTTCACACATGGCTTCTCCATGTTGGCTTTATTTTTGTTGACAAAATCATGACATGGTGTAATATGTCATCTGTTATTCATCTGAAGTTGCATTTACCTAATTTTAAGACCTGCTAAGGAACTAATGATTGTTATTATGTCCTGATATGTAAAACCATAGAATTCAAATAGAGTGTACTTTCTTTTTTCATGTTTTATAGGAGATGCTAAAATATGTAAAGCATAACACAAAACTTTATTCTTGTAGTGGCTATTTGTAGCCCAAGGACGAAGAAGTGGTGTTATTATTCTGTGAGGTTAACTATGAAATGGACCTGTTGTTTGCTGGAATGAGGTTTAGCTTCTGTAACAAGATGGAACTAGAGATAAAAGTATTGTCAGTTTCCTTCTGTGAGCAATTTCATTTTGTGAGAGTTTTAGAAAAAAATTTTTGGCCTGGAAATAAAACTGTAATCTGAACAAGTATTCACTTGCACAGTTTTATGTAGAGTGTTTTTTTCTGAAAAGGTCTACAGGTACTAAAAGCGTAAAAAGTGTTACTTTGTGAGTTTATGAATATTAATGCATCTTATATACCTTTTGGGTCCTAAATCATCTGCATTGTGTTAATCTGCAATTGTTGTGGTTTCCCAGACTTTTTTACTTACAGGCCATGCCCCTGCAGGATTTACCAGCCCTACATATTTTACTTAAATGAATTGCAGGATATACAAAAATAAAACACTGTTGACCAAATACATGTGCTACATGTCTGATCACAAATATGCAAGTTCAGAAAAGTGTGCAAATAATACAAATTTAAAAAAAAAAATGCAAAAATGTACAAATCTTGTTTTTCATTTGCTGCCATAAAGAAACCCAGTACACTGATCTTATGTGGTATCATTAGGAGTTTAAATTCCAACCGGTTTTATTTATAGATTGAAAGTTTACATTGCTCAGTAGTATGCTAAAAAAAAACACCTGTATTTTTTTCAAGACTGGATACAGCTTATATGAATACATACTTAAAAAAAAAGTCAAATCAACAAAACAATGTTATATGTATGTGATGTAATGTTTGTCATTAATCATTTTACTTAACACATTTCATTTTGTTTTACCAAAAATTGCTAAATAATAAAATTAAAATGTATGCCAAATCTGAATATATTTAAGGGCTTTATAGCACATGTACTCAGCGTAGATCAGCAAAAAAAACAAATTTAAAGCTGTTCTCATTAACTTCCTCTGTCCCATTAGGTCACATTTTAAGTTTGGTCATGGTGGCACTTTGACCATCAACTCTTTTGTATTTTCCCCCAATATTGTTTCACTTCCTATGTTTGCCCCATAGAATAGTGAGTGAAGTTAATTTAATACAATCAGAGAGTTTAGTAATATCTATCACTCCAAGGCTTAATTTACTATCAATAACCAATATAGCTATACATGATTTAAAATTTTTATATTTATATTATGTTTATGTATTTGTTGCCAACTTTATTAGGGTAAGAAGCGCAGACAGTTTCTGTTTTTTGTATACATTGTACAGCCAATACACTGTTTCATGCTCACACTGTTTGGTAGGCCTCGTATTATACATTTGTATTACCGTATTTGCGCGATTATAAGACGACCCTGATTATAAGACGACCCCCCAAATCTGAATATTAATTTAGGAAAAAAAGAAAAAGCCTGAATATAAGACGATCCTATAGGAAATAAGTTTTACCAGTAAATGTTAATTCATCTAAACAATTTTTTTTTAATAAAAGCTATGATTGAGAAAAATATTTTGGTTTTATTTCCTTCTATTTTCCAACCTGCCCCCCAGTTATGCACATCTGCCCCAGAAATGCCTTATACCCCCTATATGCCACTGTGCCCCATGATATGCCTTTTAACCCTATATGCCACTGTGCCCCATGATATGCCTTTTGACCCTCTATGTGCCACTCTGCCTCCAGAAATGCCTTATGCCCCTATATGCAACTCTGGCATTTAGAGGGTTAAAAGGCACATTATGGGGAAGAGTGGCATATAGGGAGGTTTAAGGCATTCAGGAGGCAGAGTGGCGTATAGAGGGTTAAAAAGGCATTTCTGGAGGCAGAGTGGCATTTCACAGAGCACTCTGCCTCCAGAAATGCCTTATGCCCCCCATTTAACACTCCCCCGCCCCCCCCCCCAACTTACCGGTGCTTCTGACTTCCCTGTCATGTAGCCGGGGCAGTGTGTAGATCCCACGCACTTACGCTGCAGCCGGAAGGAGACGTGGCTAGCAGCGGGGGTTGTCTGCGTCCATCGCTCAGACCTTCCCCGACTGTCAGAGATCAGAGTTCCCCGCACCGGTGGGGGGAACTCTGATCTCTGACAGCCGGGGAAGGTCTGCGCGATGGACGCAGACAACAGGAGGATCCAGGTCCCCTGCAGCTGCGGGGGATCTGGATCTTAGTCGTCTCATAGTCAGACCTATTTGAGGTCTGATTATAAGACGAGGGGTATTTTTCAGAGCATTTGCTCTGAAAAAAACCTCGTCTTATAATCGAGCAAATACGGTATTTGAGCCTGTGACTAGCTCAGCACACGGACATTTTTTCTTTTCCCTGTTTGCATATAGATTTTCCAGACTTTCCCAGCACCAGGGAGCATACTATAAGGTGTACAATTTGGTATACTTTTTATGCCTATGGCTTAACGGGTTTGGGGGTTGTGAACGGGGGCAGGAGGGTTATACTGGCTAGATGTTATGCTAGGGCAATGGGAAGTAAGGTTTTTTAATATTTTTTTTATTATCTTTTTTTATATATTTTGTATTAATTTTTTGTTATTTTAATTTTTTTACATTTTTTTATTTTATTTTTTATATATTTTTTTAACACAGAAATGGTTAGAGGTCCTCCTGAACATGCCAGTGATGTCACAATGACATCACAGCTCACATTATATATTTTTTTAGTATTATTTATATTATTATTTTAATGATTTATTTAATATTATTTTTTTAATGAATTAGAGCTTTTCTCTTTCAGGACGGGAGGGGGAGTGAGAGAAATGGTTTCTCACTCCCCTCCCCGCGATCCCCCTGCACCGATCACACTGAGATCGCAGCGTCTCTGTGCCTCATCGGAGGGCAGGATATCCCCGCAGGGGATATCCTGTCCTCCGATGACCTTCCGGGTTACGTCAGCAGTGACGCAACCCGGAGGGAATGCCCAATCGCGCGTTTGAAACTGCTAGAATGCTTCTTGAGAAAACGGGAAAGACTGGTTACTAAGCACAGTGTCATACCGGGTTTAACTCTGGTTCCCTGGGACTACACTTTAGTTTCTTCTTTCTCTGGGAATTTGGACATGCCCACAACCTGCTCATCTTCCTCCTACTCCCTCCTACTAAAGGCTGGCTAGTGCTAGCTCTAACCCTATGCATAGTTAGCACCACCCCATAACTTGAAGTCTGTGGCTGACCCCAGCCTTTTACAGATCTACTCCTCAAGAAGAGGGAGAGCTCTAGGTACCCTACCCTGGGAAGTAGACTTGTGTCTTTTGATTTGTATGAGCTTGGTTTTTATGGAAAATTCCCCGTTTTGTGCGTGTGTCGATAACCAAGAGGGACCCCCAACAAAACAAATGAAAATGAAATGCAAACCCACCGAAGTTTTGTTTATTCGTTTGTCTGCTATAGATGAGGCATCTCTCGATCTTACACATTTTCTGGGAGGGTTGTTAGTAAGTTTAAGATGTTACTTTCTCTGGTGGCAGGGAGGCTTAAACAAGCTATGATTAGCCTTTTTGGCAGCATTCCCAAAATATGCGGTTGTGGTTCAAAGTGGGTACTCTGTTAAGCAAAGTCCAATAAATCTAACAGGTGCTGCTTATTAAGTATTAGGAAATACAAACTCCCCAAGAAACAATCGAGGACAGGGTGCAAGAGGTTACAAACAGCAAAAGGGGGGGGGGATTATTACAACGCCAAAGATATCTATACTGAAAATCATACCTCAGATGATTCTAATAATAATGTTAAAAATCTCAACCAAAACATCAACTTATAATAATAACCAAAATCTCAACCAAAACATCAACTTATAATAATAATAGCTGCAAAGAAGGAAAGAAAAAGAAAAATCTCAGGGATTCTTTGGCTCTTAAGCATCTTCTGCTGGGAGACATTAAGACATTAAGTAAAACTTGATTAAATAAAAATATCAAGGGGAGAATATGTAAAATACTAATGACAATTAATAATTTCAGTGCCTGTACATTAATTTACCTCTATAGACAAGCAAGGACTATATTAAAATTTAGGGCAGTTTTTGCTGCAGGCACTTTGTTTGTATACTACACACCATTCCCCTTTCTCATGTTGTTTTTTTTCTCCACAACAAGACACTTACTCACATACTGTCCCCCTCCTCCTCGGTTGACTCCCTGGCAGCATGGTCTCTGCATCTGCAGAGAGAGATCAGAGCAGACCAGGAAACTGCATGAGAAGGTAAGTGAGTAGGTGGGGGCCATATACAAGGCAGAGGGAGAGTGCAGGTGGCAATGACAGGACAGGAAGACACAGAGAAAGGACAACAAAGTTAGCTTTCCGAAAAAAAAAACAACTAAAGGTCATCCTAACCAATAGGACTGAAATTATTTTGGGCTTCATCCACAAGTCTACTTGGAGGTTTCCAAGTATGGTTGTGGACCTCCAGTATTACTAAAAAAAATAAAATAATTGGAAATAGGCACAACAGCATATCATACCTTCCAGCTGTTCATATTAAAGTCACATTAAAAGTCTATGTAGAATCCTCACTGGTTACTTGAAATGTAGGGGAGTATTTTATATTACTGTTTGAAAAGCATTTGTAAGTCTTCCTATATCATTGTACAGAAACTGGCAGAGCTGTAACTTGCCCTTTCCACACATCCTCTTCTGGAAGTTAAATAAGACATATGGGAATTGCCGCTTTGTGGCTTAAGCATGCCTTTCTTGCCCCCATGGAAGTTACAGACCTGGAAACTACACCCTAAGGCTCCATTAGATGTATTTGAAACTTTTGCTTATTCCCTGAAAAAAATGTCACTTTATGGTTCATATGCATTTAATACCCCATAAAATCTATACTAATTTTTACGTAGTGTTACATAATGTGTTTTGCTATGCTGTTATTATGAAAGCATATGAAACAGATTCATAACTACTTTGCTTCCCTTGATATGTACAAAGCAAAATCTGATTTTGTTTCTATAGCTCTGTACAGCTCTATTTTCTCGTAGATTTACAGGCTATGTATGTACAGTATCAGGACATATTAATATCCTTAAGTCCCCATTGCATCATACACAAAGCCGCTTCTCCCGGCTGCTTAGCAGTTTTAGGATCCGGAAGAGAGAGACATCCCATCCCTAAGGAAATTATTCTGTTTATGTTTTCACATCTTGCTTGTATATTAGAAGTTAAAGGAAGGACTGTAACTTTCATCAAGCAGTTTATATGGAAGTCAGACCTGAAATTCTTTGTTTAATAAAAACCCAACATGATAATCTCCAAAATCTTTCAAGGTGCTAGCTGCTTTTTACAACAATGACAATTGCAGTTTTATTTAAGGAAAGTTACTGGTACAAACTGAAAAAGTGCCACAACCACCCCAGAAATGAATTCAACTACTGGTTACTTCACTTTCACTACCTTTATATATGGTAGTTCCTTTTAAATATGCCCATTAACTTGGTTTTAGGCTTTGCACCAATCATGGGCCTGGAACACCCTTTTACATAACCCCCATTGGTTTTAAACAGAAAAGGTTGTAATCTGTTTTAGTTGCTAATTCAGAAGCAATAAACAATATCAGCTAAGACCTGGGAACACAGTAATAGTACAAGTGGTTCTTGTAAACAGTCACTTTAAATGTTCCGGATAGATCACCTGAGATCACCTAAGGTATTTTGGCGAGTGCCCATCAAACCTTAAACAGATAGCAAAATCTTATGGACATTTGCTGAAAAATAAACAGAGGCTGTACCTATGCCTGAGATATATATTTTTCAGGTTCACTACTGCACGATCCATGTTGTTGAGACAGACTAACAGTTCCTTAAACATAAAAAAAAATGTTTGGTCACACTTAAGACTGCTACAATTTTGGATCTCACAGGCACCCTGGAAATAAGTAGTTTATCTTACACTATATGACAAAATTTACATGGATATCTGACCGTCATACCTATATGAGCTGGTTGGACATCCCATTCCAAAATCATGGGCATTAATATGGAGTTACTCCCCCTTGCGACTGTAACAGCCTCCACTTTTCCAGGAAGGCTTTCCACAAGATTTTGGAGTGTATCTGTGGAAATGTGTGCCCATTCAGCCAATAGAGCATTTGTGAGGTCAACTAACATTAGTTGGTTGAGGAGGCCTGGCTTGTTATTGGTGTCCCCAGGGCCGGCCCAAAGCAAAATGCCGCCTGGGGCGAATTTTAAAATGCCGCCCCCCCCTTATCTACCCTTCCTCTCCCTCCGTCCCTGCCGCCCCCTTGAGCGCCGGAAATCTTCCGGCACTCAGCATTACAAGCCGGCACCGAGACCGAACAGGGAGACTCGCCGCAGAGGAGAGAGAGAGGGGCGCCGAGCGGGTACTGACAGCTTGGTAAGCGAAAACCACTCGGCGCCCCTTTCTCTCTTTCGCTTTTTTAAAAAAAAAAAGGGCTTGGGGCGCTCCTTCAAAAGTGCCGCCTGGAGCGGTTGCCCCACTTGGCCCTGGGTGTCCCAACCGTGTTCAGCAGGGTTAAAGTATGGCTAATGCTAGGGCCACTCAAATGCCTTCCCGCCAAACTCATCAAACCATGACCTGGTGGACCTTGCTTTTTTTGCTTAGTTATGCTGGAACAGTAAAGGGCCTTCTACAAACCGGAGCCACAATGATAGAAGCATACAGTTGTCTGAAATGTCTGTGTATGCTGTAGCATTAACATTTCCCTTCACTAAAACTAAGGGACCAAAGCCCAAACCCTGAAGAAATTACCAGACCATTGTCTCTCCCCCACCAAACTTTATAGTAGGTAGTATGCATTCCTGTATTTGGCATTCTCCTGGCATCCACCAAACACAGATTAATCTATTAGACTTCTAGATAGTGAAGCTTGATTTATTACTCCAGTGAACACATTTCCACTGCCCCAGTGTCTGAGCTGTTGTTACTTCCACTTCACAATAATAGCACTTATAGTGGACCAGGGAATCTAGCAGGAGAGAAATTCCATCAACTGAGTTGTGGCAAAGGCATCATATGACAGTGCCACGTTAAACATCACAGAGCTCCTCAGTAAGATCCATTCTGCTGCTGTTTGTCTATTAGGATGGCTGCCCATGTGCTCAACTTTATATACCTGTTAGGAATGAGTGTGGCTGAAACACCTAAATTGAATAGGTAGACTTATGGTCTTGTAGTGTACCTACTTGCACAGTACAGCCTGGGGATATAATCTTCTCACATAAATCTTAATTTTCATACATGTCATGCAGTATTTAATTCCTTACTGCAACCCCACTTTGAGTAGACATGCAAAATGTAACAGCAGCAGAATTTGTTTACTTTCTCTATCATATCTACGTTAGTATCCTTGACAGTAAATGTATCTACATACCTATTTTTTCCAGTTTATGACATGACCTGTGCTTTCAAAACACTTTGATTACAACTGATTACACAAGGAAGTTTAACGTGTTCTATAAGTATATGATTTAACAGCCTTTAGAAGCCAGTGGATGAAGCCTAGTGGAAATGGCCTTTACCCTCCTCTCTAATGAATTGAGGAAGTTGTGGAAATATCTTGTAAAATGTGGATACTACAGAATTTTATCACATGCCTACGGCCTACGTACAAACCACTTCAGTATTTAACATAGCATTGTAAAAGGTCAATTGTATCTAGATACAACCTGCTAATTTACTGAATTATAAACTAATTTATGATCTTAATATAGCAGCTGTCATTAAAATCAGAGTATTATAAATTGCAATAAGTGGAAAAGATAAAATATATGAAATATCTTAGTCATGGTGCTGAATTTATTGAATTTGACATGGCATCTGGGCCATGGTGGCTAAAAATTCTCAGCATCTCAAAGTGGGATTTATTGTTCTTCAAATTATATCAATGAATTACACTTTTAGGATTATCTATATTCTAAAAAAAAATAACATTTGCTGACTTGTGCATCTTTTAGTTAAATCTTGAAAAAGTCGCAGACTAGAAGAAGAAACTGGTACTAAAAGAGGCATATTAATACAAACTCCACAAAGCGGAGACCTGTGTGCTGTTCCTGATTCCCAAATACCACACTAATACCAGCACAACATCAAATGTCTAGGTGCCTTTACTCCTTTTCAGTCATTCAATGGCTGTACAAGTAATGTGCAAAACTTTTCATGAACTGCTTTTCATAAACAGCTGTGGCAGGAGTACTTTAGCATATGCCAAAGCTGTCCAGTGCTTAAAGACAATATTTTCTTGGGTCATTTTTAGTGATGCAGTTAATGGCTTGTTAACACTACACATCATCACCCAGAAATGACATTATACTAAAAAACTACTCTACTGGGTCTGTATTACTGGCACCTCAGAAAGCCCTGTCATATTTAGACTTGCATTATGCTAGCTATTAAAATGCATGTAAGACGCACAACATCACAGAAATTTATGTTTTACTATGTGGTTGTTCATCAAAACCTCACTAATTCTAGCAGAAATATTGTTTAAAATAGTGACCCTACAAATGCTGTTTCCAAATACTGCTGTACTAATATTAAACCAATTCACTTCTGTATACCAGAGTTGCAACCCCCTCATCTTCCACCCACATAGTTTAAAAACATAACCCGAGGCAGATATACATTACACTTAAATATTCCCATAGCAATGCTGCACCCCGAAATTATAGTTCTGCCCTGTCAGCAGCACATTATTTTACAGGAGTAGCATTGCACATGCTTAGCCAGCACAGGTACCCCAACAAAGCAAACTATAAGCCATAATGTTACACATGACATTGGCAAAGATATCTATAAGCAAGGCTGTTTTATTTGATTCTTAAAAATTATTCTGAAAACAAGCCAAAAAATATTTGACATTGTGCCTGTTTAGTGGGCTCCTTGCATAAAAAAAAAATGTGTCCGGAAATTGCATGGCTTGCTATTCAGTGACACGTCTAAAAGGTATTATGTGGTTGCTAAATCCATATTATTGCTGCTCCATAGAAACTCATGGGAAATTAATTCTTAGAGTGATTCAGTGGGTTTTGCTCCCTATTTAAGATCTCTCAAAATGATACAATATTGGCCATATTTTGCAGACTAACACAACATAGGACTAAACAACAGAACATGTGCATACTTCCCCACATAAACCAAACAATTAAATTTTTACCCTTTCAACCCTAAACCAAATGAAAAATACATTATATAATCCATAAATAAGAATGCCTTAAATGGGCTATTACAGGGGCGTCCAACATGCAGCCCGCCGGACTTCGAGGTGTGGCCCATGTGAGCAGGGTCGAACTAGCACGAAATTTCGTGGGCCGGCAGACCACATTCGAAGTTCAAGGCAGCCGGTGTCGGTGTGGCAGAGCCTGTCCTGGTGTGTGTGTTTGGGTCCCAGTGTGGTAGAGCCTGTCCTGGTGTGTGTGTTTGGGTGCCGGTGTGGCAGAGCCTTTGCTGGTGTGTATGTGTGTCTGGGTGTCGTTGTGGCAGAGCCTGTCCTGGTGTGTGTGTCTGGATGTTGGTGTGGCAGAGCCTGTCCTGGTGTGTGTGTGTGTTTGGGTGTCAGTGTGGCAGAGCCTGTCGTGTGTGTGTGTGTGTGTGTGTGTGTTTGGGTGTCGGCGTGGCAGAGCCTGTCCTGGTGTGTGTCAGTGTGACAGAGCCTGTCCTGGTGTGTGTGTGTGGGGGTCGGTGTGGCAGAACCTGTCCTGGTGTGTGTGTTTGGTGTGTCGGTGTTGCAGAGCCTGTCCTGGTGTGTGTGTTTGGTGTGTCGGTGTTGCAGAGCCTGTCCTGGTGTGTGTGTTTGGGGGTCGGTGTGGCAGAACTTGTCCTGGTGTGTGTGTGTTTGGGCGTCTGTGTGGCAGAGCCTGTCCTGGTGTGTGTGTTTGGGTCCCAGTGTGGTAGAGCCTGTCCTGGTGTGTGTGTTTGGGTGCCGGTGTAGCAGAGCCTTTGCTGGTGTGTGTGTGTCTGGGTGTCGTTGTGGCAGAGCCTGTCCTGGTGTGTGTGTCTGGATGTTGGTGTGGCAGAGCCTGTCCTGGTGTGTGTTTGGGTGTCAGTGTGGCAGAGCCTGTCGTGTGTGTGTGTTTGGGTGTCGGCGTGGCAGAGCCTGTCCTGGTGTGTGTGTGTGGGGGTCGGTGTGGCAGAACCTGTCCTGGTGTGTGTGTTTGGTGTGTCGGTGTTGCAGAGCCTGTCCTGGTGTGTGTGTTTTGTGTGTCGGGTTGGCAGAGTCTGTCCTGGTGTGTGTGTTTGGGGGCCGGTGTGGCAGATCCTGTCCTGGTGTGTATTTGGTTGTCTATTTCCTGGCTCTTACTGCCAGAATAAACTATTTCATTTTTTACTTATCCAGAGATAAACACCCTCCTGAATTTGTAGTCACTTCATAGGACAAAACTTTCTTGGCCCAGAAATCAGTGAGAGGAAAAGTAAAGGTTTTGTGTTATTTACTCTGTTTCAATCTGCATATTTGAAATGGATTAGTGGCACTAAATTGTGGCTTTAGGCATCCCGCGTATGATGACTTTTTTAGTGTACTGATTAATCCCAGTCCCATCACATAAGATTCTATCCTATATTATCTACCGAGCGCTGATGTCATCTTTATCAAGTACACATGTTAAGATTCTGTCTATTTTATTTATTTCCATAAAATGGCCACCAAAATTCTCAGCACCAGGCCCATGATGCTCTTAATCTGGCCTCCAGCATCAACCATCTTAAATCCAGCTTGTACCCATAGTGTTCTCCAGCCTTGTGCAGTTTTATTTGGATAAACTTGTATTAAACAGTTTGTGGACTGACTTTGTTTTACTGTTTGAGTAATTTGGTATTGATATAATGACATATAAAAGTTGATCAAAAAAACTTTCCCGCTGCTTTTTTTATTATCGCCAAATTAGCCCTGTATTAATATGTATTATAAAGCTAAAAGGCCATATTTTCTCTCAGTGAAAAATGAGTGCGGTCCATTTTCTGCAACATATTATATAATATCCATGAATGACACATTTTTAACTAAACAACACAATTAGCATCCACCATCTTGAAATGCCACCCTAACACATAACCCATTGCCTCAGGTGGTATCTGGATCTGTTCTCCCACCACTTGGAAGAAGGGCAAGGGCCATGATCTATGGGACTCAAGTTCCCCTTGGCATGGTTGATAGCAAGATAAGAGACCACTAGAGGTTAACACCTGACAGTATCATCCAACTCTGTGAGGTCCTTGGAGAGGTCACAGATCCCTTTGCTCATGGTTACCATGCCATCAATGGGTTGTTGGATGTTTTGTCTGTCATACAGTTCATGACAAGTAGCTTCCAGTAGGGAATTGTGTCTGGGATATCACAGCCCTGTGTTCCAGGGCCATAATCAAGGAGCTCTCCAGTTGTGACCCAGAGTCTCTGGGTAAAATTATGCTTCCATGGGTCTCTTGGTCACTTTCCTCTTTCTTTAGGCATGAGTGGCATTTGGCCATGCTTACTGGTTAAACCCCATGCTCTCTATAATCCACCCACCCTGGGCTCTCTCCCCATTTTTGAGATTTGCTTTGCAGTGGTGATTAAGTGGATGGAGCCAGCACAGACCTTGCTATATGTGCATTGCTTGAATGACCTGCATGCTACATGAGTTTGAACATTAAGCACAGCAAGTGAGGGGAAATAAGTGGTTCTGTTCCACAGGAGGTTGACATTGCCACAGGTGCTACTTTGCACTGCAGTGCAATCAATGTTCTTGGCCTATCAGGAGCAATCTTTCTGTCTGTCCAACTGACCCATGACACTGCAGCCCACTAGGGGGCGACCAATCACCCAAAAGATATTCTGCCCCTAGCTGGAACATATAAATCTTAACTTAAATAACACTAGTGATGGTTTTCGGTTCTCAAAGTACCGTAGTCACGTTTTTTTCCTCAGATCTGGTGTTTAAAAAGAGATAGCGGTTTGCTTTTAAAACTATACTATCTTCAGGAGCAGTAGCAGAAGCTCTGTCTGAAGGGTTCTTAGACTGAAATGATCCCTGTATGGTTAGAGGCCTGCTACCTGATCTTCTCTCATGACACTGCACTGCAACATAAATTGTGCAGAATGCACTTTTCCACAATTTAGTGATCCTTAGATATTTGATATTCCGGTTTAGTTTTTTTTTTTGCGCCTTTTACTGTTTATATGTTATATATTACCACAAAGAATACAGAAAGCTTGGAAAATATCAGTCTTCTTTCAAAGAAATATTGTACTATCTCATATTAAAGGACTTTCATCTAAAATAAATATTTATTGATATGTATCTAAAGAATCACTTATTATTACTATTATCAACATCTGTATCATTTTCATGCTTTGCATTTCTTTACTGACACAAAAGGCATTTTCACTTAGGTGCCTTCAATAAAGGAGCCTGAATATCAGAATGAATATTCCTTAAATGTATCCAGGAAGGTGTACATAGTCCTGAATTACAGATCAATACACAATGTAATCGAACTATGAGAGAGAGTAATGTGTGAGCTCGATTAACATAATGTCACAGGCAGACATATAAACTGACAGAACCGATCCACAGATTTCCTACTTCTGGGAGATCTCCAGCGGTTTCCCTATTTCTTGAGAAACTTTTCACCGTAAATTTTAGTTTTTTTTCACACGCCAGCCAGGTATTCCCCGTAGCTAAAAGTGCAATGTCATTTCTCGTAGGTCTCAACCGAGCAATTATTTCAGTTCCTGAGAAAAAAAAAAGGGTTGCAGAGGGCGTCGCAAATCCAGTTTTCGTGCCTGTAAGAAATGGCTACACGTCTGAATCATTGCATGGCATTGCCCAATGGCAGCCGAGGGGTTAAAAAAACAGCTGCTATTTCCTAAATGACGTTGCCACGCATGTCTGCGTTCTTCATCCCCGTGGACATTGAGCCTGGCTTTCCCCCCGCAATTCCTACGCTGTGCCCGTCCTCCACCCCTCTCTCTTTTCCAACGGAGACACACACACCCTGAGACAAATGCGAGCACGTAACAAAGTTACACTACGTTACAACCGCTTCCCGCTAATATGTCGGGGGGGGGGGTAACCAACAACTGAAACAAGCGCGGTTAATTTCTCTTCCTACACCGAATCGAAGCGGCAGCACAAACGTGTAGTTAAAAAGCATTACGAAAAGGGTTAAGTCCGACCGCCCCGGCTCTGTTGTGCGTATGCAATAATCTGTGTGGCTGCCTTGGCTGCCTGCCAAAGTATTGCCTTGCCTCCACACACACTCTCTCTCTCACTCCCCCCCTCCTCCCTTTTGCATGAAGTAGGATCCTTGAGCTGTTGCAGAGGCAGCCAACTGCTCCATATTTGGCTTCTATTACACATTTACATGCTGGAGGGAGAGAGAGCTGTACTGCAGACATCATTCTACTACATTAGAGGAGACATACAAGACCTGTCTTACTGCGAGGGGGGGCAGGCTTAAAAAAAAAAAAGAGAGAGAAAGAGAAACGCAACAGTTCAGACCCCTTCTTCACGCTGCACTTTACAGTAAGTCCATCCCCCCCCCCCCTTTGGCTTGTTCTTCCTGAAGCTGGAAGCCGTGGCAGCCCAGACGTATGCATGCATATTATTATGCTGTGTATCTCCCTGTTACACTAATGAAAGATCAGAGGCTGGGCTTTCCCTTCATGCTTTTCATGCCCCGGTAAAGAAGCAGAAGCAGCAGAGCCGAAATCATCTGGAGGTACAAGCTATGGTTTCTGTTTTGGGGCTCAACCGTGCAGGTTGGTTCAGGGGTTGACGGCGGAGGAGCCCTCGTTGGTTTTTTGCTGGCGTGTATTTTGTTTTGTGGATGTGATTGGCCGTTTCGTTGTGATTTTAACTCTCTCTTAGTTGGCGATTCCTGGATTGCTGTTAATGGAGAGGGTGGATCTGCCTTTCAGACACAGTAGGCAAGAAAGAACTGGCAAGCGACAGCTTCTCTAATGGAGTGCTGAAAAGAGACTGCGGGGGGGGCTACATGTGTATGTGTACGAGAGAGGAGACTGCACGTTTATGTCACCTCTGTCAATCCCCTCCTCCTGCCGTCTGATCTATCAGTCTGCTTCTCTTCTACAGAGACCACCTGGTGCCAGATCACTGCCACAGGCTTGTGCATTGCTCATGTGATGCTCAGTGTGAGGGTTTTTATTATTATTATTATTGTGCATGGTCAACATAAGCAAGTGCAGCTTAACAATCCTATGAGAACGTTGCCATGTATTCTGATTAATTTATTTTAGTTTCCTTGCATGATGCCCACCTTAGTAACTATGACTGCTTGATTGGGGAACAGACCCTTGCTTGGCATGTGATTAGATGGAAGCTCTCACTTCCAGATGATCCCAAACAAGTCGTGGTTTTGTACCTTATATAATGATCAGCAACATGATTCTGTAGTAGGTTTTTGCACCTCAGTTTTACGTAAGCACTTGCATCTGTGATACTAGGCCGAAAATCCCACTGTGCCGGATGATTGCATGATATTCCGCAGAAGCTTGGAGTTTGGTCCTGTAATAGTAGTAATGCTGCCCTGAATAGGTGGCGTTTACCTTGGAATTAGAATCCGAGCACCATCGGCCTAGCCTCCTCGGTTAATCAAAAGATAGGCCTGGAGCATTTTGCAGACATGCTGCTCCACCCCACAGTGCTGGACTCACTGCTCCTACCCTGCCCACTTGGGGACGAGAACAATCCAACTCAGTTTTCCCCAAATACTTTTTTTTATTAAGAAAATGTGTTCGTGACCCGTATAGTAATTACGAGCTGTATTTGGTTACCTTCGCAGCTTCCCTGTTTACTCATATTGACCAGTTCACAGAGGAAGGGCAATTGGTGAAAAGTTTCTGATTAATTAATTTCGTCACACACATCATGTTTTGTAATGAACGTGGTGACCAAAGAGTTCCAAGAATTCAAAAAGTTGTCAGTGACGTGCCATACTAACACGTTCAGCTTAAAGGAGCATCCAGGGGCTCCTGGTGGTGTTCCTCTATTCTATAAAATACGGTTCACCTCAGAATAGGCTTCAGATTGTATTTATATGGCTTACGCGGATTAACATTTTCTTCAGTGACAAGATTCCAAAAAAGTATAAATTGTATTAAATTATTACCACTAAACAGACAGGAGGACTGTGTGTGAAGAGAACAGTCTCTTTGTATCCGTGCACTGCTCTGCGTTAGTCCTTGTAGGATAGAAAGTCTCTGAGCTGGATGATTGTTTTCTCATTAGCCCTGTTTTACAACTCTCCATAATATGTATGTGGCGCTCGGTGAGTAAGCAGTGCTGTGTGTGTAGTGTAGTGTAGTGTGAAGGTTTCCCCTCCCAGTGGGTGAATACAGTGAGTCAGGCGTAGCTGGGAGGAGGACGAGGTGTGTGTGAAAAGGAGACAGGGCCTCGGGGAAACTCACTTAGGGGAAATGCAGCCTGGCCTTGCAAGGACAGTCCTGTAGGAGGGTGAACAGATTTGTCGAAATAAGTGTGCGGTTGAAGCCCTTTAGGAAACCATTGGGGCTTTTGCTAGCCACGGACTAACCAGCCCTGCGCTAACATCTGACCTCAACTATAAATGCATTTACAAGGTAATTTTCCTGTATTACATAACTGCTTAAGTGCCTTAACCCTCTGTGTCTCAGATATGTTGCTCAACCTCTTGACACTCCATGGCTAATAGGTATACAGAATAGCTGATTTAATGTGATTCCTGTAGTGATGTTTTACACAGAAAGATGTTTTTTTATTATCATTATTATTATTGCTGCAAAAGTGCCATAATATTCTGCTGAATAATGGGATAATAAAGTAAATCGAAACAGGCACTTCTATAAACAAGCTCCCTGCTCCCTGCTCCCTTCAGGTGGATGATTATCAGAAGAGATATTCATTGCTTAGGGTAACCTGTGTTGGAAACCTACACATATAAGTAGTACAATATTCTATAGGATCAAAGCAGCACAATTTCACTATAATATCTCTCGTAAAGCAGCTTATAGGATATTGCCTGGTATTGCATTTTTGTTAACTCTTTCTCGTCCACTGCATTGTGCATGGTGGAGCACGCTCCTACCTAGACTTACTATGCATATATATTAATATACACACGCTGGACTTAAAGATGCATGGTTAGAAATATATATTGTTAACGGCTACTGTAGTTTGTATTCTCGTGACGAGTCCCACATCTTTAATTAATGAGTCATCGTATTTCCTAGGCCTTCCCAACTAAACCAGTAGTCTGTTAACCTATATAAATTATGGAAGTCGAATACTATGTGTGTATGACAAGGAAAAACATTAACAGCCGTTGGAAAACTTTTGAGAATGATCTCTCTTGGCAGATAATAGTATAATGTAATATTTCAGCCAGGGCTCATTCTCTGTCAATCTTCTCACACTTCCCACAATATGTTTCTGTTGCATGACATCTTCACATTCTAGATGGAACCAGTTGCCACTTTTCAGGAGAATGCACAGATTAACTGTATAGATACCATTTCATGTCTGTAGCAGTCATGATGCCCATAGCAGCTAGTTGGTTAATAATAGTTTATATGGTCTAGTTTTTAGGCATTCTGGAACGGAAAGGTGAATTCATGTTATATTTATCCGGTGTGTTTTGAAATTAGAATCTTCCAAAAGGATTATCCTCTTATATAATGCAGTTGAGGAAATCATTAGCAGAAACATTGGCTTAGTAAAAGTCTAGTGAATAATATTTGAGTGTATATTTTTTACGTGTGCATATTCATACATACCTGATATGTATGACATTGATGTACACTCAGTATAGTGCAGGCATTTTTTTAACAATAAATATGTATTGACATATGTGTCATGATGTGTGTTGTTAACCTGCGTGTAAACCTGTTAATCAATGTTTTCCTTTGTTACCACACTAGACATGTCCATAGAAACAGTGATATGCTGAAATGACCTCTGTGACATGTTTTGTTGGGGAGGGGTGTACAACAGATTACAAATATGTGCCAGTCTACTTTTTACAAAGGTTTGGCCTACAACTTTTTTTTTGGTGTATCAATGGCCTACAAAGAAAGAAGTAGCCAGACGTGGTGAATAGAAGAGGGTGCACAAAGCCCTCTAGCCTTGTCTTGGGTTTGTCTGCTCTGTCCAGCTGTGTCTCTGTAGAGATGGCACCGTATCTCCAGATACTTAAGAGCACGGTATACTATAGAGATGGTGAGTATAGAGGCAAAAATAAAACAGGCCATATATTATAGTACAAAGGATACAATGCCAATAAGCAATCAAAAAAGGAAGCAATATATATTGTAAGTACCTTGAAGTATTTAGATAGCTAAACATGGACTAGGCATTGGTCTGTATCCTAAATTGCAGTGGATGCACCACTAATTAAATAGACTTGTAAAAGAATGCATTTAAGATATTCTGTAAGTACTTTAATATGCATTCTTCTACAATGAAAGCAAAATAAAGCTGATTCCTGACACTGAAGCCATAGTCCTTCTGAAGCAGCTGCCAATCTCATCTATGGTCCCACACGGAGCTGAGGTAGGAAAGTGCTCCCATTAAATCAACGAGAGTGCATTCCCCACATGCGCACAGGGTCTGAGCAGACACCAGCCCTAAGACTTCAGAGGCAGCTGGTTTTAACTGCAGGTGAGTATGCCAAGTGCAGGGAGATGTCTTCAGCCAAAGACCCTTGCATTTAGCTTGGGGGGTGGAGACTGGTGTCTGGGGCAAATGCTTGTGGATGAATTCTGCAGAATCCCCCCATGCCTTTGGAAAATGGACAACACAAAAATTCAAAGGGACCACGCAGTTATAATATAATAATAATAGTGTCCCATACACTCAATACAGAGAATTGTGACAAGGGAAGACACAAACAACATAGCTTCATCAGATTCCGTAGCACTGTTACAATCAGAGTCAGTGAAATAGTTTAAAATCACACACAATTACGAACTCGTAAGAAGGGAAAAGAGGAACCCTGCTCTTGTGAGCTGATTGTTGTTAGGTAAGCCACTCCTCAGACCTATGTAGGAAACAAATGTATCAATCTACTACAGGTCCCTGGTCTTCTCACAGTCAGAATCCAGGGTGGTACCCAGGGATCAGGAAGCAAAAGCGGCAGTAAGAGTGTTTAGAAGGTGTTTTGCAGTCACTGCCAACAGGTGTTCCAGTCTTCCACAGACAGCAGTATAGTAGGTGGAACACTGTTGGGGAATGTCTGTTGTACATCTCTCTCTGGAGGCCAGGTTTAATACTCTCAAGAACTGTAACGCATGCCACTGCATCATGTGTGTTTTTGGATTTCTTCTTTCTTCATCAATTTGGCATTTTTTTGCAAATGAGCTGTGCCTAATTAAGACCAGTATCTTAGGTTTTTGTATTTGCATAAATCTAATATGCAAATGCAGAGTTCTAATTATTATCTGTATTCAGATAAACACAACACAAAGTAAGGCTATGGTTCAAATAATGAATCGCATGTTAAAAGCTGATACCAATGTAGAATAAATTGAAGGGTCAGTGAATCAATTTTAGTAAAGATGTGGTCAAATGCTGTGCATATACAGTTGTGTGAAAAAAGAAAAACTACACCCTAAATTCTATGGTTTTACATATCAGGACATAAGAACAATCATATGTTCCTTAGCTGGTCTAAAAAAATTAGGTAAATACAACTTCAGATGAACAACAACACAACATATTACACTGTGTAATGACTTAAACATTCATGAATTCAACAAAAATAAAGCCAACATGGAGAAGCTGTGTGAAAAAGTACACCTGTACTGCTTCCAAAGGAATTAAGATGCTAAGAAGCAAACAGGTGCTGCTAATCAAATGCCCTTGATTAACTGACCATCCCTTAGCAGTTTGTTGGTCTGGAGCATTCAGGTGTGTGTTAACACAATGCCAAGGAGGAAAACCATCACCAACGATCTTAGAGAAGAAATTGTTGCTGCCCATCAATCTGGGAAGAATTATAAGGCCATTTCCAAACAATTTAAAGTTTATCATTCTACAGTGAGAAAGATTATTCAAAAGCGGAGAACATTCAAGACAATCTTCCCAGGAGTGGACGTCCCAGCCAATTTAACCTAGAGGTCAGATCATGCAATGGTCAGAGACATTTCAAAACATAGTAACATAGTTCATAAGGTTGAAAAAAGACCAGTGTCCATCAAGTTCAACCTATATACCTATTGTGTCCCTACCCCAAGAGTTACATCTCAGAGTCTATAGCCCTTAATTAGCATGTTAAATGTGCATAGTACAAGTATGGTTCATTTGGAAGGTTGGTCAGGAGAAAGCCTCTTTCTAAAATGAACATGGCAGCGCAGCTTAGGTTTGCAGAGTTGCATATGAACAAACCACAATACTTCTGGAACAGTGTCCTTTGGAGAGACGAGACCCAAGTGGAGATGTTTGGCCATAATGCACAGTGCCACATTTAGCTAAAACCAAACACTGCATATCAGCACAAACACCTCATACCAGTTGTCAAGCACAGTGGTGGAGGGGTGATTTGGGCTTGTTTTGCAGCCACAGGACCTGTGAACTTTCAGTCATTGAGTCGACCATGAACTCCTCTTTATACCAAAATATTCTAGAATCAAATGTGAGGACATCTTTCCAACGAGCTGTTTGGCCAAAATTGGGTCATGCAACAGGACAATGATCCCAAGCACACCAGCAAATCTATAACAGAATGGCTAAAAAAGAATTAAGGTTTTGCAATGGCCCAGTCAACTTTCAGACTTCATCCCGATTGAAATGCTGTGTTGGGGCCTTAAGAGAGCTGTGAATAAACAAATGCTCGCAATTCTCAACTGAAGCAACCTGAAGCAAGACTGATAGTCATACAGAAAACAATTACTTCAAGTTATTGCTGTTAAAGGTGGTTCTATGAGCTATTGACTCATAAGGTGTACTTGGTTTTTCACACATGGCTTCTCTATTTTGGCTTTATTTTTGTTGAATAAATCACGATGTGGTGGTCATGTGAGGTTGTATTTACCTAATTTCTTAGATCTGCCAATGAACAGATGTCCTGATATGTAAAACCATAGAATTCAAAGAAGTTGTATATGTATAATGTGTGTTGCTGTGTGCTACTATATACATATGATAGGGAATTACACTGTGTGAAGGGGAGCTCCTAAATGTAACCTGCAGTTTAACAGAGCTAAAATAAATATATTTTTTCAAAGCAAGCAATATTCAGTGAACTTGTATTGTAGGGTAAATCATGTCACGGTTCATGGCTTCCTGCGAGTTTACTTTCCCTGCATGTCTCTTTCCCCTGCTCATTGTGTATTCTATAGATATGTCAGCTGCGTAGGTTTGAGTGTAGCCCTCTTCCTGATCAATCATCAGGCTGCCATGGCAACAGACAGTATTCATCTGCTATTCAGGTGTGTTTTGTCTTGTGCTTCAGCGACAACCAGCATTTAGTGCCTGGATTTCTTTTGTATACAATGCATAGTGTACTTCAGAGTTCCCACAGTAATTACTGACCCCTTCTTTTCAGTTAATAAAATTCTATGTACCAAAGCGAAGTCAACAAGAATTTGTGTTGCACATCCAGTAAGCTTATGGTTCATAGCGAGCAAAATTGGCAATTGTTTTTCTTTTATAGCTTATTTTTAACAAATCAACAAATGCTTGGCATTCTCTGAGCTCCAGGCTTTTATGCCAAGTGGTAATGGGAGTTTGTTTTGTAGTGCAGTCCCCATTTGATAGTTCATTAAAATGACGTTTTCTACTTATGAGCATCTTGAGACAAGCGCACAGATATAACTTGGCCAAGGCCTATTGAAGCAGCATTGTATGAGAGGTAGCAGAAGAGGGCCACCAATAGGATTCAGCTGATGTGTGTTAAAACAGTTAAGCTACCAAGGGCTGCAAAGCTTTGCTTTACAACTCACATACGGAGTCAAGGTCTCCTAATGCACAACTGGATCGTGGGCAGTTTCGTAGCAATTAAGTTAATAGTTTAATAAGTTATGGTGGCAGTGATAGCATTCTTTTCAGTTTTGCTTTTCTTTTTTTTTTTTTTCTGGTTTGCCAACTTTTTATTTTTACTTTGAGTGTATTCAGCTGAAATATGGAGCAATCAAGAACATTTCAGTGGTTTTCATGGTGATTGCTGCCCAAAACACCCAATATTTTAGGTGATTAAATTGGGTCACCATTGTTGTGGTGTGTAGATAGAGGTGGGAGTGAGTAAGGAGAGGGGCATGACCACCTGCCTACCTTACTCGAAGAGTCACGTCACAGAGGTTGTATAACTGCATAGTGTCATCAAGTGGCCATGTGGGAGCCTCGATGCAGGTCTGCTCTGCAATAGCACAGGCCACCATTGATTTTTACAGCTCGCTGGGTCAGTTATCCCCACTGGCCTATGATCACCACTGCCCAAAAATCATGAAAACTCAATTAAAAATGTAATTACCGCACAAATTATTTTTAAACATTAAATATCTTCACAGTGTATCATTGTATATGCAAAATGTTTTCACATTACATCATTATATAGTTATCCTAACTTGTCTCTCGCTCCAATTTCAGAATGTTTTATGACAAACATTGAAAGATTACTATTACCAGAATAAAGCCTCATCAAGTTCCATACATATGTCTGCATACATTATTTAAAACTTGATGTTTTTAAAGTTTTATTTGGCCTTGGCTGGCATTGGAACTGTCTAGCATACACTCTCACAGGAACCTTGTGTTTTTAAGGGTGCAGCACAAAATGAAACGAAATATGTCCTTCAAGGTTATAGCACATCATGATATACATTATGAAACATAAAATATTGTTCAGTGAGGTAGGGTCACTTTCAAAACTAAACAATTTTGCACATAAATAAATAAAAAAAAGTTCTCTAAAGTTCAAAAGAAGTTCTGTAGTCGTTCTGTTGCCCACACAGCGACGGGGGGTAGAAACATTAACCTAGTGCTACGTGGTGGGCTTCTGCTTAAAAGCACAGATGGGGAGATCATAAACCTCCTTCATAGCTAGCCCATTTAAGCTTTGTAGTATTGTGTGACCCACTAAGGCATGTTACAACATCATGTCCTGCACTCAAGACAGTGGATGAATAGGACATGGAAAATGTCTTAAAATTAGTTGTGGGCTTCTGGTCTAGAGCAGCACCCCACATACATACACACACAACTTTTACCCAACCATGACACAAAGGGAATTTGCCTTAATACAAGAAGAGACTTTATAGGCATCCTTGAACAGGTGGATTTGTAAGCAGAGCCTAGGAGAGATCGTAATGAACAACATGGAGTGTTCAATCTACAGGGGTGGCTGTAACCCTGGGGAACTGTGCAGCGATGATGAATGAAATATACAGGATAGCTGTCTTAGTAAGATTGTTGTACGCCAAATTTAAAACCCTGAATTCAAATCTGTGTGTTTATATGCGCGTAACACTTTTCTGAAATATTAGTATGACGGTTAATTCTCTCACTTTGCCATTTTTTTTCTTGGGACATGATTTGTATCACCATAGTATATTAAGTACATGACTCATCAGCTATGTGAATAATAATTGCTGCTGGCTATGGAAACTTATAGAGTAGGCCTCAGAGTATTGCAAATTACGAAGGAAAAAAGAGAAACCTGTTGCTCAAATCAATCTTCCATTTTTAGAAATGTGTTTATTAAACCTCTCTTTGTGGCCATTAGCCAGGCTAGATTTTTGAGCCATCCAGCCAAGTCCATGCTTAATTATTCAACAGCTAGACAAATCTTTGTTGTAAATATTTCAAGTGGAGAAATACAGTCGATAAGTTACGGGTGTTCATAGGCCAGCATATAGTAATACAAAATGTAAATCAACTTTCATGTATTATTGGTGAAGTGAAATCTGCTGTTGTATCTTCGATGTAAACTGACTAGTATACAGTATATATTTTAATTTCACTTGTTCCACATTTCACTTCATAGATCTACACTTATCATTTTGCATAAAAAATTGAGAACTACTGAGTTTAACGGTTTATAGACTTTTATTTAACCTTATGGTATTTAGTTGTGTTAAGTCTTAAGGTGAAAAAAATAGACCACTTCTTTTCTTCTAACTTCTCTTGATCTAACCACCATCCAATAGCCAGTGTTACGGTAGAGAAAATTGTATTATAAGTGAGATTTTACTACAGAACACTTTTCATTGCAACAGCGTGGACAATCTAGTTAGGATTTCCTATTGTCATGTTTAAAAGTTAAAATAAATAAATACTCTCTCCATTCATGTGTAGTGATGAACCTCTTAGTGATGACTACAAATGGAATGAAACCAATGCATGAAGCTTTAGTGTCTCTTTTCAGGAAGTTCATCTCCTCAATGATACCCATATCCATTGATTGTGCCTTGATACCCCTTAGTATGTTGGGCGAAAATGAGTGAGTTTGATGATTTCCAGCCCTATCACTATACACAAATTGTGTAAATATAAATTATTCGCCTTACTCAGTTACATAAGATATATCTGCATAGGCCCCACCTCTTTCTGCCTTTATTTCTACATGCAGTGCAGAAAAATACATATTTTTGAAGCCACTCAGGTAAGTGCTGTAAAATTAAATCTGGGAAGGCACAGAGTTTCACCTGGAGTCTCCAGGCGCTGGGTTAGTGTCTTCAGTGTCTTAGGGGGAGGGAGCGATGTTTGTTCAGGCCCACTAGCACCTACTCATGTCAGCTTCCACCCCTTTGAACTCTACCTGGGGCTAGCCATGTCCCTGTACACATGATACCCCTTACAACTGCAATACCCTCTTGTTGAATTCAATTAGGAGCACGAGAAGGGAAGTTCCTGGCAGCGAGCCCTGAAAAGTCCTCAGGTGTGCTATTAACCTTGTTAGATTTTGTAATAAAACAGACATATCCATATTCAAGCATTCCATTGAAAATGTTATTTTAATGGGTAAGGACCATCCTGCTTACAATCTACAATCTGTTTATAATCTACGGTGAATCGATTTAGTAAGGGGTCAAATCTCGAGTTCAGTTCTACCACTGAAAAAAAATTCAGTTTGTCACTCTGCCCAGTCTTTCTACTTTTGTAAACTTACATACTCAGTCAGAATGCTGAGTAAGAGGTACTTCGTGTACCACTGTGCTGTGAGAGCAAGTACAGCCAAGTTCAGCTGACTGGCGTTTGGGAGATAAGCGCTTTTAATGTTTTTGACCAAGGCTGTCAAAAAAGCCAAAGTCTTGTCACTGCTGTGAGCCATAAAACACAAGAGAAGCTCAATGAATTAACATAGTAGCAGCATTTAGTGCACTAGCCTAGGCAATCTAAAGGGGAACCACAATCACAGCTATTGTTTTACTATTATAAAATAAAACTGATTTAAAAATATTGTCAGTTTCTGTATGTTTATCAACATACAAGCTCTACGATGGCCTCTTGTATTGGATCATGTCTCATATGTTGGCACAATGTAACTGATAGGCACACACTTACTGCATCAGTCCTAATCACTTACAGGGACCATCTGTCTTATTAAGGTCTTTTGATAAACAAGTCTTCATTAGCATTACCTAAAAGAGTCAGCTCAGGGGTGGTGTTTGAGTTTGGAATTAAACCAAAATATTACGACTGTCTGGAATGGTGACCTCCAGATAAGTAATTGGTGAGAGGTTAGCTTATGATGGCTTTACTTCTGGCATGTAAAGATTTTTTGAAATAGGATTATATTTTATGTTTCATAGACACCATTGGCTGCAAATTATATTTATTTTCTGTTCTTTTTTCGGCTACTAAGCAGTTATTAAATTTACAAGCCACAAACTAAAGATTTTAATGACATTAAAAATTAATTTCATCCTGTAACCAGCTACAATGAACTAATAATAGTGAAATATTGGCAATAGGCTTCCAGCGTGGCACAGCTTACAGAGCCAACCGACTGCAGGAAACATAGATAAAGCTAAGCAAATGTAGCCTTTCCAACAAAACACAAAAATTACTTTCTGCAGAGAACCAATAGACAGCACAGACTTAATTCACTAGTAAGCAATTTAACCTGAAGCAGATAAGATCAAACATCCAGGCAGCCAGTTAAGGTAAACTAGCTGTAATATGTGTCCAGATCCCCTTGATTCAAACTGAAACTGAACCCAAAACATGATCATATCTGTGTTACAATTGTTTTGCATACATGTGTCAGTAGTGATTTAACTGTTTATATGTGAGATACATATAATTTAAATGTGATGTAATTAATAATGGATAACTTAAGTAAAACAAAAAAGACCATTAAAAGGACAGTTTAATATCCCTGACACTCCACTAAAGTAGAATGCATATTTAATATTAAGAGCATTTTAATATACTTTAAAGCAGCTGCTGTGGCCGCCTTCCTCCTTGATGGTGCAATGATTCTTGTTGCTCATTGGCTGCTTGAAGTCTGATTAGACCCCATCCACGGCTTTTGCTGAGCCAGCACTGGAGCAGGGAAGGGGCAAATGCATATGGCAAAAATTAACATTTGCAAAAGAACACCACACAAATGTTAGTTGTCATATCATATGTCCCTTTAAGGTGTTACACATACTCATTTTCGTTCAAACATTATTAACCAAATGATTATATTCCTCTCTTGTATGCATGCCAAATTAACTTACTCTTACTGCTGTTTTTCTATAATTTGCTGGACAGATCATTTCCAGTGAGGACCCTTAAATCTGCTGTGCTTTAGCCCACACACTACAAACCCTGACGTCACCAGGCTATCAAATATATGGCAGGAGTTGGTTTCCAAGCAAAGTTCTTTTACTTTCTAATGCTATTTTTGTGGGACAGGGGTTGTGGGTAAAAAAATTAAATGACGAGCACCTAGTTTAAAAACCACTAGCGTGCTGCCATAATACACGTTGTAAGTAGCGGTGCTGGAAGTGCAGATTGGAGAGCTTATAATTATGGAGATTGACTTGTCAGCCCCTCAAAAGAATGTGTTTGAAAGTGCTCAAAATATGCAAAAAACAAACCCAAAGCACTTACCTGAAGTACCTCTGTTACTGCAGCTGCTCTCCTATTCCATCACCTCACATTGATATCATTTGGGGGGCTTTCCATGCATGCACACTGGGGTCTCGACAGACCCCTGCCTGCTGCTTTTGGCAGAGCTGACTTCTGGGGCTGAGGAATTTAACCAACCATGGGATAGACATATGGTTATTCTGAAACTAAGATGAGGCCAAGTACTAATTAGACTTGTGCATTCGTCTTCGGGCGAACATGAAAACGAAGACACGACGAAGAGAAGACAGCGGCAGTAAAGCGTAGGCGAAGACACACACCACGAAGATCTTTGTGATCGTCTTCGTCTACCACTCTCCCCCCCCCCCCTTCTAACTTACCTTGGCATCGCGGCAGTTCACGGAAGTGGAAATCCGCAGGTTCGCCGTCACGGGTTACAGGGCAGTGCGAATGAGCCTATTGGTCGCCAATTGGTTGATGCCAGAGGAAGACCCTGCAGGTGACCAAGAGGCTCACTCGCACGGCCTTTGTAACCCCTGACAGCGAACCTATGGATTTCCGATCCCGTTAACCCCTTCGATGCTGCGTTAGATAACGGGAGCGGAAATCCGTAGGTTAAAGGGCCGTTCAAGCGACCAATAGGCTTAACCCCTTAAGGTGCAACAAGTGCACCAGGAGCCTAAAAGTCTGTACGAGCGACCAACAGAGTCGCTCGTACAGACTTTTAAAACCCCAATGCAGATCCCACTGGTCTCCCTGTTCTATCAGTTAAATGTCCGTACGAGCGACTTTATTGTTCGTTCGTACGGACATTTAATTGATCGAACAGGGAGACCAATGGCATCTGCCGGACAAGTTACGGCACCAGGAGTTTAACAGTCTGTACGAGCGACCCTATTGGTCGCCAGCAGGGGGCTCGTCTGCCATCAACCATTGGCAGACGAGCCCCCTGCTGACGACCAATAGAGTTGCTCATACGGACATTTAAACTCCTGGCGCCAGAGCTGCTGCGGTACGCGTTAACCCCGTATTAACCCCTTAACCTTAACTAGGAAAAACCGAACACGAAGAATGTCCACGAATATTCGCCCGAAGAGAAGACAGGAACAGGCGAATATTCGCGGAATACGAAGATTTTTTTTCCCCCGAAGACGAACACGAAGAGCCCCCTGGTGCCCAAGTCTAGTACTAATTAATATTTCAGTTTTTTATATAAGGAAAAATGGATAGACAAAATGGGCCAAATAGTTTTTATCTGCCATCAAATGATAGCATAATGGATAGCATATGATAGCATAATGGAGTCAAAATAGAATTTGTCATAGAATTTATGACAAATCATATAGCGTAATAGGGATATTATGTTAACATTTCCCTCTTTTTTTTCCTCCATGCACTATTTAAGAAAAGTTTTGCATTATATAATCATTCTGCCTGTTTCTACTTGCTTAACAGTGACTCAGGAGCGCTTTTTATTTTATTATGCTGAAGAACGATAGATGTTTTATCTGTCATAGAAATATGGCATCATGTGATTCCACATTTTATGGGATTTTATTGTAATGGCCTATAAAATCGGCCTTTTGAGTTGCAAGATGAGGTTTGTACAGTAGAAATGAACGTGTGATTATGGTGGTTCAGAATCTTAAAGGTGATCCTAACTGTTGAATTTAACTTCACTTGTAGCGTAGATATTTTTAATCGTGTAAAATTTAACCTTCATCGTTTTTGCTGGAAACGCTGAATTGTCACGTGACACAAAACCAGACACTCATAGGTTGTTGTCATAGGAACTGAAAAGGCCTGGTCACACCAAATATTGATATGATTTAGATTTTTTCTTTGTTCACTTTGCATTTCGTTAAACGATAAGAATACATTAACATGTCTATTTTGGAAAGCATTCTTACTTTTATCACTCCTGCCTAAAACCTTTGTATTATATACAAAAATACTGTATAAAGCCATTTTATTTATTTTCTAATCTGGAATGAAAGTTACATTTTACCCTGTTTTAATAGCATTTCAATCATTGTCAGCGTCTGTACCATTTCCATAATTTCTCTTGAGTAATGGGTTCAAATTTGTGTGAGTATATGTGATTATGATTTGTGTCTGTATAAATAGTTACGAGCAAGGCCTCTTCCTAGTCTTCCGGTCTAGAATGCATGACTCTACTACACACACAAGTTACATATTTACTTGCCCTGATACGAGTAGAGGGCTGCAGATTAAAGATTCCTAGAGGGCTTTCCAACCCTGGCTAATTTGTGGTCGTCTTGGTTGTTTGCATCACAAAGCTATTATAAAATGTCACTCACTTGGCACAATATGGATGTGCTTCTATAGGTGAACATTTTCACTACCGTGAGTGTGTGTGTCTGCACACGTCTCTGCCTTTGCACTGTTTAAGTCTGTCTGGTTTATGCTTTAGGCAACTATCATTCTATTAGTTTCAAGAGGTTGTTGAAATGAAATAAATCACACAATTTAATGAACATATGCCCAGCATCCATTTTTAGACTCTGGATGAATTTACTAAAAAAAACATTCTTGGTCCTTTGCAATCTTGTTCAGTGCACTCCTTCGAAATTTGCATTCTGGGACTAACGGGAAATATAAAGCAAGTAAAATGAAAATCATATAGAAATGAGAAAATTCAGAGTTGTTTTAACTGTGTTAATACATTAATATGTCTAAAATACCAGTATATGCCAAAGATCATAAAAGCTCTATATATAGCTATTTAGAGAATATAATGGCTGAATAAAATGCCAACAAAGCTGGCCATGGAGTTAGTTTGACAAAACTGTGCGTAATGCGGGAGTCAAAAACATTTTTTTTGTTATGAGATAAGACAATACAAAAAGTTAATTGCCATCATGGCTATCTGCATATGTGTGTGTGTGTGTGTATATATATATTAGGGCTGAAACAACGAATCGATAAAATCGATAATGGAAATCGTTGTCGACGATTTCCGTTATCGATTAATCGAGTGATCGATTCGTTGTTTACTTACCTCCGCGAGCGTTCCCCGCTTCTGCAGTCTCCGCCTTCTTTTAGTTACGTGACGCGTTCCGGAGGTAAGTATTCTTCATGTCTGTGCGAATCGCTCTGTGCGAGTGGCTCCATTCGCACAGAGCGAACCGCACAGACATGAAGAATACTTACCTCCGGAACGCGTCACGTAACTAAAAGAAGGCGGAGACTGCAGAAGCGGGGAACGCTCGCGGAGGTAAGTAAACAACGAATCGATCACTCGATTAATCGATAACGGAAATCGTCGACAACGATTTCCATTATCGATTTTATCGATTCGTTGTTTCAGCCCTAATATATATATATATATATATATATATATATATATATACACACACACACACACATGCAGGGTTTAAATGTGTCAGATAGCCATGATGGCAATTAACTTTTTGTATTGTCTTATTTTTCACTACCGTGAGTGTGTGTCTGCACACGTCTCTGCCTGTGTGTGGGTGCAGGGCAGAGTGGGTGCAGGGTGTGAGTGTGGGTGCAGGGTGTGAGTGTGGGGGCAGGGCTGGGTGCAGGGCAGAGTTGGAGACTGGGTGCAGGGGCACAGTGCAACACGTCTCTGCCATGTGTGTGGGTGCAGGGCAGAGTGGGTGCAGGGTGTGAGTGTGGGTGCAGGGCAGAGTGGGTGCAGGGTGTGAGTGTGGGGGCAGGGCTGGGTGCAGGGCAGAGTTGGAGACTGGGTGCAGGGGCACAGTGCAAAGTGCTGGGTGCAAAGTGCCAGGGCTGGGTGCAAAGTGCTGGGTGCAAAGTGCCGGGGCTGAGGCAAAGTACTGAGTGCTGGGCGCAAAGTGCCAGGGCTGGGCGCAAAGTGCCAGGGCTGGGCGCAAAGTGCTGGGTGCAAAGTGCCAGGGCTGGGGCAAAGTGCCAGGGCTGGGTGCAAAGTGCCAGGGCTGGGTGCAAAGTGCCAGGGCTGGGTGCAAAGTGCCAGGGCTGGGGCAAAGTTTCTTGAACAGTAATAGTCCACCTCTTTTCAGAATGTTTGGGGTTATTTTGTTTCATAAATATTGTGTTTGGGTTCTTGTACTTTGAAAATATTGTTTTTTATTACATCATAACAAAATAAGAATGTTAATGTAAATTTTAAGTTGTTTTTTTAACATCCAGTTCATTAAATTATTAAAAAAAACCCGAAAAATTTGCATATTGTTTTTTTTTTTATCCGATTAATCGAAAAAATAATCGGCCAACTAATCGATTATTAAAATAATCGTTAGTTGCAGCCCTAATATATATATGTGTGTGTGTGTGTATGTATGTATATATATATATATATATATATATATATATATATATATATATATATATATATATATATATATATATATATATTCAATAAGATTACTAATATTGAAACTCTCATAGTTGGCCGCTTTTCAGTGTCAGACTTCTGGTATTTCCTGTATATTCACTCTAGGTTTTTGATTGCTCCTTTTAGCCACTTTGTGCCTTAGCGTGGCATGCAGTGTATGTGTGCGTGCATGTATAGGTGTATGTGTCATATATATATATATATATGTGTGTGTGTGTTCAAGTATATGTGTGTGTATATAATATGTATGTATGAATATAGTTTCTTAGTGAAAAGGTAAAAGCAACAGGTTCCAGATGTATATAGTTTTACACGTACAACACCCACATACTCGTACGACAAACACAAGCCACAACCTATGCACTGAATGTTTAATAATAATATTTGCATTACTGGCAAACTGCAAAACTACTGTAAACATGGATTTTCTGAAAAAAATTTGATTCTATTCTAGACCAACCCAAAACACTCTTTAGTTGGCATTCATTGTGTAAATGGCTCTTTTTTTGCTTTAAAAATGACTTCAGATTACCTTGGTTAAAAGTGTAAAGTCTATTTTTCATGTTACAGATAATTTTTTATGGACAGTAACATTAATGGATTTTGTTAGACGGAAGTACATGTACTTACCTTATCTTTAGCTAGTTCATAACCAGGTATGGAACTAGGAGCATTTATTCATAAGGATTACTTAGGATATGCAAGTACAATGTCATTATTTAGTACTTATAATTATTTATTGTAGTTGGGGTTTTTGGGGCCTAAGACACCAAAATATTTATACATAAATATTTCTGTCTTTTATTGTATGATTATGGGCCAGAATTTTGGTGCATGTGTAGCAAACTATAGAAATATTTCAAAAGTTGTTATAAATGATTGCTTTTTGCAAAATACCAGTGCTTTTCAGTAACTACCAACCCCTAGGATGTGTTATCTAGAAAATAAAGAAGCGTCTGATCATTGTTCTAATCCAGACAAAGAATATCTGGAGATAAAATACAAGCTGCAGCAAAGAAGTTAATCAAGCTTTTTTATAGTGACAGATGGATCGATATCCCGATACGTCTTACTCTGTTTATGCCCCAAGTCAACAACACTATTGACTTTCAAGTACTATACATTCATAAAAAAAAAACCTCTGCACCTTTTATCTGTTCTGCCATAATATACGGCAAATAAAAACTTGCTTTGCCGAAAAGGCCCTTTTATTTGTTTTCTAATTAATAGACTTAACAAAGGATAACTGGAACTTAATTTTAAATTAAAGTTATGTTTTTAAAACCTGTGAGGTTGCTGCCCGGACCTATATAAAATAATGAATGTCATTATCACATTTGTAAGGAAGGAAGTCATATTTCTAAATTTAGCCCAATTTAAAAGTGTTAAATGCAAGAGAAGACCTCTTAGTGCTGTAATTCTGTGCCTTACACCGAAAAAGAAATATTGAGCAATGGATGGTACTGTATGAGTCTTATTAATTCCGACATGCTTTATTGTTGTCTGACATACTATATGTATTAGTAGATAACTCTCAATATGAAGTTTTACAATTGAAAAATTGATTTTATAAAAATAAGTTCTAATTTCTGTAATTTTTTATAAAATCTATTTTCCTCATTTTGATGGTGTGGATTTTTCTTGATTTTCTGCATTTTGTGTTTCTTGTCTTTGTTTCCACAAGAGGGCCACATATTGCAGCAGTGACTCCTGTGAATCCCTAATAACACTAATAATAGAAAATATGCTAGAGTTGATGGAAGGTTCGAAGGAGTACCTTGGCTTGCCTGGTCTATCAGCATATTTCCAATGGCACGGCATTTGTTGTCAGTAGTAGTATTACCTAATTGTTTAACCCAAAATAACCAGCCTCCTTGACTTTTCTGTGTGTGTGTATCCATATATTTGGGTATCTTCTTAAGTATAAAAGGTTGTTCCTCAGTCTAGGCATCTTCGAACATGAAGGATGGCCTCTTACTGATACCCTAGCATCTTAAACAATTGCGATACTGTTTATTACCAGGCCAGTTAGCTAAATACTGCTTCACATTAATCACTATGCTATATACAAACTACTTTTTTATGATACCTATTATAACAGACTTCAGTTTACCTCATTTGGGCAAATACATTCAAATTATCCCTAATGTCACTTGAGTCCTGCACCATTCCTAAAACATATCAGGAAAGTTTAAAAATACAGGAAACATACAACTGGTCACAATGACTCACTTTTCAGTAAGCCAGTATCACGCTTACTTGCTATCTCTTCACTGCCGCACCAGTACCTTCTACCCAAATTACCACTGCCAAAGGGCCCTGGTCTTTCCAGGGATGCACGTTTTGGTACTGTTAACAAGCATAGGTCTGAGGAGGGTGGTGATGAAGTTTAAATAAAATAAATAATAAAATAGAAAATAAACACTAATTTACATTTTTTTCCTTGAACGTAGTGAACACCATAGCAAATAAGCAGTTCCCTTGGTTTCAGACAAGTATGGTAATCCATGGCATGAAAAATGATTTAAAGTACTGCGCTCTCTGGTGCTCTAATTGTTTCATGAATCAATTAAGTATTGCTAGAGTAATCCATATGCGAGAGTGTTTTCATGCAGTTAAAGTTGTATCCTGTAAAGGCAAATCAGAAGTGCATTTTCTTATTATGATTCTTACAGGCATATGTTGGAGGATTTTTAAAAAGGCTGCCCTTGAAAGAGAGGAAAAATAAAATCAGCTTTGTTTTTTATTTGATAAAATTTTACATCTATAGACATTATCAAGAAATTGTCCACCAAACAAAATATAAAAAAGTATCACTTGCGGGTGACACATTGCATGCAAATGTAAAAGTTGTATGTGTAAATATTTTTAAACGCTGTCTAACTATTCAGATTCCATACAATGCAACAATAGCACTTTTATTAATAACCTTCATTCATATGGATAGCTGAGAGGTTCCTTTAAATAAACCATTGTGTCCATTTATGGGCTTCTGCAGGATCCCCCAATATGCATTTGCCCCCTTCCCCAACTCCAGCTCTTTCCCATGAAGGAGATGTGTTTGGCTGAACATGTCTTCTGACGCATGATATACCTTCCGCTCAGCGTTCTGGGTATGGAGGTCTAATGAGAACCCTGTGGAGATGCTCCTGTTGATTTATTCCCATTGATGGGCGTTCTTTCCTGCTTCTGATTGGTTACTTCAAGAGGGGATGTTCTACTGCAGCTCCTACATTAGGTAAGTGGAGATTTTGTGGAGGTTGAATGAATAGGTATGAAAGTTCTCCAGAGTTCTTTCATATGTATATATTGTTAAAGGGGTGGCTTCCAGGTCTTTATTGTCCTGGATACATTGTATGTGCTATTCTATATATAACTATTTATCTAGAGGTAGGGGAGTTAACACTTGTCGCTGTAAAATTGAATGTGTTACGAATGTAATCCATTGGTGGTGATTGAAGCACTGGAGAGTATTTTCATCGATTTGGTTAAACTAATAAAATAGAGAAGTTGTGATTGGTAAGTCTTTCTTGGCACATAATTATCACTAAAAAGCTGTGATGGCTTTTTCATAAGCTCACCTCTAATTTTCTTTTTAATGCCTGCATTGTGTGAAAGCCGGATTCTTGCATTAATCACACATAGCTTAGCTGCGAATTACCGGTTCTTTATATATTTGTATCAAAGATGATGCAAATTGCGGGAAGGATCATATAGCACTGTCTTGGGTTGGATAACTTGGTGCAAATGAAATGATGAAAACACTTCACTTTACATGGATTGAGATCAAAACTTCTTTACAGTGATTAGCAAATTGTTTTGTTGGATTTTTTGCATAGTTATGGATTCCTCCATTGAACTCTCAGGAAATTCTTGGACGCTAGATTTTTTTGTTTAGCTTCCTTGAGTTACACGAGAAAACAGGTTAGGTTGTTATAGTAACATGTTGTTGGTTGTGTTAGTGGCATTTCCTGCGTTCCACAGGCTGCTGAATCTTACAACCGTGTCAAGATTGGGGCACATTGTGAATGTCCGCTAATCCTCCCCATTTTTTCCAGTGATTTTATTTAACTCAAACTGTGGTCTTCCTTGTGACACCTCCATAACCATTTTGTTAAGAGTTAAACTAAAACACATTTGATTTCCCCTTTATGTTTAAGAAAATGAAATTAATAGATATATCTTATATGTATATTAGACATGTGTAAGAAGAGATACTGGTGAGAAGTTTGAATCAATGGGAACTTGGTCCTGTGTAATGCACAGTTAATGTAAAAGAATTGCTTGAACATCATCTCACTAATATAATGGTGGGTAGACAAAACAGTAATTTTTCCATCTCGTATGTTAAGGAAATAATTTTAATCACATAAAAAAATAATTATTTAGGAAGGTGTTTAAGTTTATATGGCAACAACCTATCAGTGCCTGCTTTTGTGTTGCATAATAAGTGGTTTGTGCATTTTTTTTAACTTAAAATAATTATTTGTGGGAAGAGTTGAGGCATTAACCAGTACTAGTAAATTATGGTTCTAATTAAGTATTTAGTTGTAAAAAATGTCAATTTCAGCAGAGTAAGTCTTTAGATGGTTCAACCATAACCTTTGCCGCTACAGAGAATGCAGTTGGAGAAACTGTGCACGTGCCAGATCCAGAGGTACTACCTGTCAGAAAACAGCCACAGAGTAAGAAGCTGAGCATTGTTTACCTGTGAAATGTTTGTTGTGTTACTGAATGGAGGACATATGCAAAAGGAAACTTCACTTATCCCTTAGAAGAAAATCTGCCCTTAACTCTACAGGGCTAGTTCAGTCCATTTTTTTCAGTGAAGCTCCACCACTGTTGGCCTTTTATACTGCATGGTGAAGCCAATGAATTAATATGTTAATGCATTCAATTAACCAGCAAAAATGCTTGCTTTAGGAAGAAGCTGCAGAACTGCTGGCCCCTGGCGTGTCCCAATGGCAGGAAAGTGCTCCTGTTAAAATCTGTCGTTCATATAGGAGTCTCATTATGTAGAATGCCCTATGCATTCTATGGGAAAGTTCCACGCAAATTTAAAATTAGAGTAAATCTGATGGCTGGATCATCCCTCTAAAAGAAGGCTGCCAATAACACAAAGCATTGTTGCATGAGTAACTGGTAATACTTAGTTAATGCAGCCCCCACACATATACCATGTGGCCCAAGAAGGACGCATGCCTCTACCTTACACGTTCTGTCATTATGGCTATTAGGTGCATATTAGGGCGACTGGCCTCGTGGCTGACATTAAGTATTTGTCATCATGTCCCAGACCTGTTGCTGGTTGGTTGTTTAAAGTGCATGTTTTTAGATTTTTGCCACATGTTTTAACGGGCACAGAAAATAGGAAATACTGTATTGAACTGTTCGCTATAAAAAGTGTAGGTAGATGCTGAGCTATGAGCATAAACCTTTATAGGGGAGTATGAAGTCAACACACATAGCCAGATCCAGAAAATGAAATCGATACATGTAGTTTGAATGAAAACATTATGTTCATGCTGACATATCAAAGATTAAGGACACTGCCCCAAAGGTATATCTTATTCAATGATGTGTCATAATGCTTTCATTTTACATTAAGGTGAATTGGTAGTGGCAGAGGTTTGTTTTTTTTAATAAATATATCCTGACTGAAGTTATAGTATAATTTGTTGTTGTAGACATTGTGTCTCCATGAGCATTTAGTATCTCATTAAAGAGTGTGGGGAAAAATAAATATGGACTAGGATTTAAATGCTATACATGCACCGCTTACATTTACAAACAAGTGAAGCTTAAATATCGCTCCACGTATTTTTGTAGTATCTGTAGTATCTCATTTTCTGGCACTAGTTCATCACCGCCACCATTCTTTGTGTACCTATTGCTTAGTTCTGAGGGTCTCTCATCTTCTCTGTCTGCACCTCTCCTCTACTACTTTTGTGTTCCAGTACCACCTCCATGCTGATGACACACCAATCTACTTTTCCCCTCTTGACCGCTCACCTTCTTCTCAAATTGTCTCACAAACTGAAATTGCATCTTGGGGGCTGGGGTAACCTTCTACTCAAAGCTAAATAACTCAAAGACTAAGATGTATTTTATTGATAATTTGTGACACCTCCATAACCATTGAGAATTTCAATCTACCCAACAACCCACATCGAATGCCTTGATGTCGCACTAAAATACCAATTCATTGCCTTGTGACATCCTGTTGGGTTAAAACAAAGAAGCATTCTTTGGTATTTTTTTTGTTTTTGTATTTTAGCTACATATTACAACATATGTATGATCTTGTTTGTTATATTTGGTTTTATAGAAGCATGAGAATTCCATGAACTATGGTCCCCTTGATCCTCGGCATATATCTGTGATTGGCTGCGGACCATAAGGTTGTACTTCTTCAGCAAAAAGACCACCAATGGTGCCCTTTTTCCAGGGTCGGACTGGGGTGACTCACTATGAATCCAGTAATCCTAAAACATAACTTTTATGAATAGAATAGTTCTACAGCAGCTGTAAAGCTATGGGTTGTGTTCCAACAAAAGTATATTTTTACTTTAAATTGTTTTTCGAGCAGTTAAATGAAATCAGCCTCGTGTCATTGATGATCATGCCAGAGTATACCGTTTTGTTGCTGATAAGTGTTTGCCTGGTGACAAATAAAACCAACTTGCGTTGAAATCTATATGGGTTGTTTGTTTTTGGCATATCTTCTGTAATGGACAATTCTCACTATAATGAAGTTTTCGTAATATAATATCTGCAATCTCTGGGCGTTTGCACATGGCGACTCCCTGCCAGCTCGCTCATCATTCATTTCTTGGCTTCACCGTCTCCTGCTTTCTTTTTGCCCACTTCCCAGACCATTAATGTGTGGGTATTGCTGGCCCACCCCTGATTGCAGTCGCAGCCCACTCCTAGAAAGTTCCCCAGTATCTGTATGACTACACAAAATGGACCAGGGCCTTCCTTTATTGTGTATGTGTAGACATGATAACTTTCTTTTTGCCACTTTGGTGAGGGGGGGTTATAAAAAAAAAAATAAGCTTCTTGGAATTTGTGAATATGTATCATGTCGGTTGCACCGCAGAGTAACTGGTAGCCACTATTTGCCTTTTTTTTCCTCCAATTTAAAAACATATGGAGAGGACGATTTCACTGCACGATTTCACTTGCACTTCACTGTCTTTTGAACACAGAGGTTTGAGACTTCCTTGTTTCTCACCCATTGCACTTTCCAGACCCGTAAGAATTAAAAGTCCGTAAATTAACCCTTTTAAGGTTAGCTGCTTTGCATTGCATTGCAGCTTGTAATTTTTGACAGAAACTACATACTTACTGTCACGAACGCACTCTACTCCAAGCGTGCGCGTGACTTGGTTCTGGTGGTAAAAGGGTTAAAATTCACTATCTGTCTGCCCTAGACCGAAAATACCGTATTTTTCGCTCTATAAGACGCACCTGCTGATAAGACGCACCTAGATTTTAGAGGAGAAAAAAAAGGAAAAAATATTTTGAGCTAAAAAATGGGCTAAAATATTTATTACAATAACTGAATAAGCTATGAACACAGTAAGACACACACAGTAAGACAGACACAGTAAGACACACACAGACACAGTGAGACACACACAGACACAGTGAGACACACACACACAGTAAGACACACACAGTAAGACCTCCCTCCCTAACCCCCCCTTCTCAGGATCTCCCCTCTAACTCCCTAACCCCCCCTTCTCAGGATCTCCCCTCTAACTCCCTAACCCCCCCCTTCTCAGGATCCCCCCCCCGCCCCGGTCACTTACCTTAAACGCCTGTGTTGGAAGCGTGAGGCGTTTGTCTCGGGTGCCGGCGCTTCACTGCTGAGCGCCGGCGTCTGACGTCATATGCCGGCACCCAGCGTAAAGCGCCGGCACCCGAGACAAACGCTTCCAACACAGGAGTTGAAGCGCTGAGGCAGGCGGCGGTGGCAGTGGCGGCCGCCGCCATCAAAGGATTCCTGTATATCTGTCAGGCAGGGGGGCCCGAGAGTTGCCGAGCGGTTGTCTTCAGCAACCGCTCGGCACCCCTTGGGCCCCCCTGACTGGCAGAAATCCAGGACTCCTCTGCTGGCGGCCGCCGCCTGCCTCAGTTGCGACCCCGGATTTATCGGCGTATAACACGCAGGTAGGGTTTAAGCTCCGGATTTTAGTTAAAAAAGTGCGTGTTATACGCCGATAAATACGGTATATCGTTTCCCTCCCTCCCTCCCTGCGTGCGTGCATCTATCTTCGCTCCATAAGACGCGGCTGATTTTTCATCCTACTTTGGGAGGAAAAAAACTGCGTCTTATGGAGCGAAAAATACGGTAGTGATAAAAATACAAATATCCACCCTTAATACCACCCGCGATTAACTATAATGATATAACAAATATCAAAATAACGCTGCCACCACCAAGACAATTTAGAAATGGGGTGCCTTGGTACCCCAAACGAATCGGACTAAAAAAACCCACACAGTATATTTTAACACAATAATTATGTGATTTAAAATTACCAATAGAACGGTCTCTTCAGGTAACGCGAGTCTTTACCAGACAAAGGCAGAACTTAATAAAGGAATATTTATTATGAATAAAAAAATCACAGTGCATACACAAAAAGATAACAGATTATTTACACCAACAGATAAAAATAAAAAGGAGAAAATTACAGAAAACCTAACTACTCACTGAATGGTCAAGTAACAGTTTTTCTGTCCGTAGGGCTCCGGCAAGGAAAGATGGCAACTTACTCAAAATTAGATCTTGGCCCCTAGTAAGCACACTGACCAATCTTCTTTCACTAACTTTATACTCTTTCCCAGTTCATCTCGAGTTTCCAAGCCGGCCCAGAGGTGGTATAAGCAGAGGGAAGGTGTACCATAAGTGACCTCCCCCTTGAGTAGTGGAAACATATCCGTCAAAATAACTTATTTTCATTTTATCGTCCCTCCTGTGCTCGCCACAGCCATAATTCATGCATTTATGAATTTCCTGTAAATTGTGAAGTCCATAGATATGTCACACTTGCTACATATGACTGACCATTATAGACTTCACAATTCCTTCCAAACCGTTTACGTTGCGCTGTCATGTTTGTACTCTTTTTGTAGGCTGCGCTTTCCCCGTTCTAGGTATGCACACAAGGAGGTATGATAATGAATATATGAGTTATTATTGATATGTGTTGGGTATGACCTGGATATGAGATGGTTTTCCTGACTGCTAGTGGTCACTTAGCATATCAAAGAATCCAGTATTATGAGGGGGAAACAGGCATATGGTCGTCTACATTTGAACCTAGACAAAACGGCATCTCCACTGCAGGACCTAACACCCTGTAGAAGGCCCCGGTTGGAGTCCGAGCTTCAAAGGACACATTTATCTCACAAGACCTTTTGGCACCACATGACTGTACAATCAAATTAACCCCTCTCATACTGAAATTGGCCATACCATCTCTACCAAGTAGCAAGTCCATGTATGCACTACACAAGTTGGTGTGACACCTCCCCCAAATAAGATGGTGGCCCAGAGATTAAGCCACAAGCTTATCTCTGCGCCTACCTACTCTTTCCCTGGGTAACAGTTTCCGGCTAAGATAAAGTATTTCTTTGGGAAAACCCACCCTACAGAAGGTACTTTTCAAAGCATCGGCTACGTTGTCTGCTCTGTTACAGGATAAGGCCATGGTCTCAGGGTACCCAGGGGCATAGTCCATCCCCTTAGTAACAGATTGGTTCTCCATGCGGCTCGGTATAGCTACAAGCCCCAACAAATCTACTTGATGGGTAGCTAGGGTGTCTCGCCCTGGCTTCCCAAACCATGTAGGCCCTTCGTAAGGGATAACAGAATGGTCACCAGTTTCACCCTCTCCCTTGTGTCCTGACTTCGTAGTCCCACAGAATATGGGCACAGGTGCACAAAAGCCCTCTCTTTGTCCCCTATTCTGCTGCCAGGTTACCACAGCTATGGTTGAAACATCTGTCACTCCACCTGTTCCACTCCAAGGAGGCATACATACAGTACCCTGGGAACCAGTTAATCCTGACACAGAGGAACACTCACTCACCCTCTGCCCTTCTTCACAGGGTGGCCCCCTCACATTTTCACACAGCACCTCAAACATCCCTGGTTCTGGCACCGAGTCACTCTGCCCTCCCTCCCAGTGATGCGAAAACTTCAAGTTCTCAAACGGCACCTCAAACATTCTGGGATCTGGCACAGACGGACATTCACTCGTTCTCTGCCCTTCTTCACAGTCGGGCGGTCCTCTCACACTTTCACAAAACACCTCAGACACCCCTGGTTCTGGCACAGATTCGCTCTGCCCTCCCTCCCAGTGATGCGAAACCTCCACATTCTCACATGGTACCTCAGACACCCCTGGTTCTGGCACAGATTTGCTCTGCCCTCCCTCCCAGTGATGCAAAACCTCCACATTCTTACACGGCACCTCAGACATCCCTGGTTCTGGCACAGATTCAATCTGCCCTCCCTCCCAGTGATGCGAAACCTTCACCTTCTCCCACGGCACCTCAGACATTCCGGGTTCTAGCACAGACGGACACGCACAACCCTTCTGCCCACTCTCCCCATGAGGTTGCCCTGCTACATTGTTACACACTATCTTTTCTATGGTAGGGCTCCTAGAAGACCTGGATAAATCACAAGTATCATCCTCCGGCATATATTTTGACAACAGCCTACCCAAATCAGTACCCAGTAACACATTAGTAGGAATGTTATCTGATACCCCCACATCTATTACACCCTTCCCTGCTCCCCAATCCAAAAATACTCGTGCCATTGGCACTGCATGACGTACTCCTCCAATTCCCCGCACTGTTAAGGTCTTGCCAGGAATAAAGTCCTCAGAGCTCACTAGCTCTGGACGCACAAGAGTCACTTCTGCCCCCGTGTCTCTGAGCCCCACAGTTACCTTGTTTCCCACAGTGACAGGTTGCATATTCACATTGGGGGTGTTCTCAGCGCTGCAGACGAACAACACCGAAGATGGTGATTCTGAGGGGCGACTCCCTCCAGATGGGGGTGCAGGCTTCCTCTTATCAGGACACGTATTACTAAGGTGCCCCACTTTGTTACAAATGACATCTGCGGATATCCCCACGCGTAGAAGTGACATTAGCTCCCCCTCTCCCTGGGGTAGAAGCCGGCGCAGAAGAGGGTATTGTAGACTGGGTGGTGGGAAGCCGTGGTGTAGTGGTCTTCCAGCTGGATGCTCCCGTAGTAAAACCTCTGCTCCGTTCCGATTGTGCTCGGTTGGCGGTGTGGAAATCAGCCAGCTCACTCGCTTCCAATGCTGTTTTGGGCTCCCGGTCCAGCAGCCATTCTTGTACATTGGCTGGGCACAGCTGCAAAAACTGTTCCTTGATGATCAGATCTTCCAAGCTTTCTAAGGTTGTAATCTCCAGCCCTCTAGTCCACTGCCGGAATGCCGTCATCAGGTGTCCCACAACTGCAGTGTAGCTCTCTGTGGAACGCTTTTGCAAAGTCCGGAATTTCTTTCGGTACACCTCAGGGGTAAGGTTGTACCGTCTCTGCAGTGCAGCCTTAATTGCCTCATAGTCCTGGTCAGATTCGGCTGGTAGCTCTGCAAATGCTTCCAGTGCAGGACCTCTGAGACCAGGGGTGAGGTACTTTGCCCACTGGTCCTTTGGCAATTGGTACTGCCTGCAAACCTTTTCAAAACTGCGCAGAAAAACATCCAGATCCCCATCTTTGTCCAAAGTGGGAAAATTCTCTGCACGTGGTTTGGGTGCAGAAGAGTCTCTTGAAACCACACTGATAGGTGAGGCACTTAACCTCTCCAACTCTGCCAGTTTTAGTTCATGCTCTCTTGCCGCCTGGCGCTCTGCAGCTTCCCTCTCTCTCTCGGCCAGGCGCTCTGCAGTCTCTCTCTCAGCCTGGCGCTCTGCAGCTTCCCTCTCTCTCTCAGCCTGGCGCTCTGCAGCTTCCCTCTCTCTCTCAGCCTGGCGCTCTGCAGCTTCCCTCTCTTGATATTTAAGGATAAGCTGCAGCCTGAGGTTTGCATCTGTTGAGTCCACGTATTTGAAAACAGTTTGTAGATAAGAGTCCAAGGGATCTCCAGATCTTGGCACGTCACCGACATCAGCTGCAGGTATCTCCCGCGTGACCATGCCTCCCTCAGAAGTGTTTGCAGCATCACTTTGCGCCGCCTGTTGCATATCATAGTCCACAAGCGCTTGAATAAGTTCATCCTTTGATTTTCCCCGGATGGGAATACATTGTTCACGGCAACGTTGCTCCAGAGCACTCTTGGATTGTGTTTGGTATTCCATTTATCACGCCGGCCCAAACGAATGATAGCAAAAGAAAAGAAAACAAAGAGGGGGGGGGACTGTTGAGGTGTAAATATACTAAGTATGCACTGAGTTCAGCCTTTGGAAATTGAGAAACAATTTCTTTTTAGTGTCTGGATTAGCAAATCCAGCAACACTGAAATCTGGTACCGAAAAAGATGGAAAAAATCTTTAACTATCCCACCGCTATGCCACCAATTTGTCACGAACGCACTCTACTCCAAGCGTGCGCGTGACTTGGTTCTGGTGGTAAAAGGGTTAAAATTCACTATCTGTCTGCCCTAGACCGAAAATAGTGATAAAAATACAAATATCCACCCTTAATACCACCCGCGATTAACTATAATGATATAACAAATATCAAAATAACGCTGCCACCACCAAGACAATTTAGAAATGGGGTGCCTTGGTACCCCAAACGAATCAGACTAAAAAAACCCACACAGTATATTTTAACACAATAATTATGTGATTTAAAATTACCAATAGAACGGTCTCTTCAGGTAACGCGAGTCTTTACCAGACAAAGGCAGAACTTAATAAAGGAATATTTATTATGAATAAAAAAATCACAGTGCATACACAAAAAGATGATAACAGATTATTTACACCAACAGATAAAAATAAAAAGGAGAAAACCTAACTACTCACTGAATGGTCAAGTAACAGTTTTTCTGTCCGTAGGGCTCCGGCAAGGAAAGATGGCAACTTACTCAAAATTAGATCTTGGCCCCTAGTAAGCACACTGACCAATCTTCGTTCACTAACTTTATACTCTTTCCCAGTTCATCTCGAGTTTCCAAGCCGGCCCAGAGGTGGTATAAGCAGAGGGAAGGTGTACCATAAGTGACCTCCCCCTTGAGTAGTGGAAACATATCCGTCAAAATAACTTATTTTCATTTTATCGTCCCTCCTGTGCTCGCCACAGCCATAATTCATGCATTTATGAATTTCCTGTAAATTGTGAAGTCCATAGATATGTCACACTTGCTACATATGACTGACCATCATAGACTTCACAATTCCTTCCAAACCATTTACGTTGCGCTGTCATGTTTGTACTCTTTTTGTAGGCTGCGCTTTCCCCGTTCTAGGTATGCACACAAGGAGGTATGATAATGAATATATGAGTTATTATTGATATGTGTTGGATATGACCTGGATATGAGATGGTTTTCCTGACTGCTAGTGGTCACTTAGCATATCAAAGAATCCAGTATTATGAGGGGGAAACAGGCATATGGTCGTCTACATTTGAACCTAGACAAAACGGCATCTCCACTGCAGGACCTAACACCCTGTAGAAGGCCCCGGTTGGAGTCCGAGCTTCAAAGGACACATTTATCTCACAAGACCTTTTGGCACCACATGACTGTACAATCAAATTAACCCCTCTCATACTGAAATTGGCCATACCATCTCTACCAAGTAGCAAGTCCATGTATGCACTACACAAGTTGGTGTGACACTTACAGATGTAGTAAAACTGTTGTAAAACTCCTTAACATATGGCAGACGACTAAGCCTTTCCTTACAACTAACTGCTCCACTTCCAATTGTTGTGTTGTCTATTTTGCAAACACACGAGAGAATCCTGAAATATGCATTTGGTGGAACACATCTTCCCGCTCTTAATATTCATACCTCCATGCTGCGCCTGCCCTGACTCGGAGGACTGCTGTTCAGACCCATATTTGCATGTATGAAAAGTGCACCCATTGATATCAATGGGAACATATTCTTACCACTGATTGGCTGCCTCGAGAATATTGGTTTACTTTTTCATTTCATTGTTTTCAAACACGTCAAAAAGATGAATTCCTGTGGCTAATATCTTTAATATACTCAATATCTGTGTTTTCCCCTAAACTATTGCTTGCACTGTTCACCTTTCATGGGTTTGTTGGCAGTATTTCCCTGCACAAAAAAGTGCAGTAAATATCTATACTCTGCAAGCTTTTATTCTATCAAATTTTGTATGTTACTGTTGGACGGGTTTTAATAAAGAAAGAATTGCTAATAACATGCATTTGTACTCCTGTGGTGGAAATCCATACAACTTAGTGGTTACCATGACAATCTTCAAGATGATAATTGCTAGAGAAGCAGAAGAGACTGGTTCAGGGTTATAGACTTACTTATGACCTTGGTGAATGCACTTCAGCCTTTTGTTTAACCCTTTAAACCCAATGCATTCTGCTATTACCAATGAGGCCGATAAGATCTGTAAACTACAATTCCCAGTATATTTATTTTTACCAAATGGGAAGTTTAGGAATTTAACGAATGACTACTACCGATGAGACTTAAGCATTGTAGATATGTTCGAAAACTATACTGAACTTTTGCTCATTTTTATGAATTAATTGAATTAAAGTGACACTGACCCACATAGTTTAAAATACTAATAGTTAACACAGCAGCTGAAGTGCCAGACCTAGATCTGCCTCTTGCAGTTAAAGGCCTAATCCTTGTAGATGTTAGCATATTGTGAGTTATTTTCGGTTTACACAAAATACCACTTACCGGTAGTGACCTCCTCTTATGGGTCACAGATTCCTGTAACTACAGCATCTGTTTTCTTCTTCCATATCACTAGATCCCCTATGACATTACAGACTTATGTTGTAATGTAAAACTGAGGTTTTGGTTAAATCAAGCTATGATTCATAATTGGCTTTCAGTATCACGCAGCTGGTCAGTCTCTACCCTCTTGCTCTGTCTATTGCCTATGCTTTTCTACATGAAGTATTCCAAAGCGATGTATAACTTTAAACGTGTTTCTTTTGTGTAGTAATTTGCCAGACGGCAAACAGACCTTAGCAGACTGTGCACCGCTATTAGCAGCTATTAAGGTTTCACAGAAAGGAGAATTCCAGGATTAGTATTGCATGGAATTACACATAATTACTTTATCGCCTCAATGGGTCAAAAATGGTATGAAATTGTATGTAGCACTTGACATTTTCGTCTTTGAAGAAGCCCCTGCTGGGTATTTAACCACACTAACGATTGTGTTTGAAAGACATTTTGAAATAATCCCTCTACCAATTTGTAAAGGAAAGAAAATGTTTAGTGAGAGCTGTGACAAATGGCTTTGAGAATGGCAGGACAACACAAATCATAGCTGAATTTCTAATGCACTCTTAGCTCCTGTATAACTGTAGCCCTTGCTTCTATTGGAGAACGACAACGGAGTCCAATTAACACCTGTCGCATTGGTCTGAAAAGCACGCATACCTATGGCAGCTACAATTATCCCTAAATTCTACTTTATTTACTCGTGTCTCCTTAGATCGCCTGCCTGTTGCATATGCACTTGCTTGGAAAAAAAAGTATTAACCCCTTGTCTGATTTTTTGCATTTTTGAATAATTTTGGGCACTATTATATCTTCAACCAAAAGCTAATGTTATGCAAAAGGGAACCTGAGTGAAGAACTGAACTATTTACAACATTTTAACTTAAAAATGTCACTAGATTTTATGAAGGGAAGCCTTTCTTGGTGTCCAAGTTGGCCCTGCATAGTGCATTGCTAACTGAAAGAAATGTTTTATATCTATCCCAGCCTTATTCAGGGATCTCACTAGGTCAAAAAGCATGTCATCTCAGTTGCGTTTTCCTATATCAGTTTTGAAAACCAAAAAATGATTGTGTTTTTTTAATCTGAATATTCATTTTTTTTTACCTGAATACCTTTAACTACTTGGCAAATATGCTCTGTTGAGTTGTTATATTTACACATATGTTTGCTCACAGGCGGGATAGTGTTTAGTCGTCTGGCGCGATATACGGACGCCTTAAAAACTAAGGTCAACTGCAATCTCACAGCAGCCCTATGCATCGTTTTGTTTTGTAGTTTGACATCCAATACAATAAGTGCCTTGTGCATGTAAATCAATGCAGAGGTATTTCCCAAATACAAAATTGTTAATGCTTTTCGACATATTGATAAATGTTGATAGATTAGGTCAGGTGTAGTGCTACCAACAGGCCAACTTCCGAGTGCAATGATCTGCAGGCACCTAAGGAAGTACTCGCTATGTTATTCACGTACATTTTAAGAATGACCTTGACTATTTCAGGCTTCTTCAATCTTCCCAACACCATTTTCAACAATGACATCTTTCCAGACTTAAACGTGTCATGGTTGATTGACCGATCAGCACTGAATGTTTTCAATATTCTTTTTAACTTTTTGAAGGTTTCAGACGATAAATGCACATTAGCATTTTTTTGCATTCATCCCCTAGTTTGGCACACAAGGGGTTACCTTACTCATCCCCCTCCACCAGGGTCTTTTTCTAATATTAAAATGAATCTCACTATTTGGCCTTCTGATGCCTCACTGGAGACTCACAACGGAAATGCTCCCCTCTCGTACAGAGATCAAAGACCTGACTAAACCTTAATTGGCCTCAATGGTGTGAAAAAACACACAAAAAAAAAGCAATCAGCAGCCTGACTAAAACTCCCAGAATAACCGTTCATCTGACAGTAGAAACTCATAGAAAACCTGCCCTTAAAGTGATTCAATCAGGTGATCAGTACGTGCAAGCACCTAAAAAAATGTTTCCAGACCATAAAATACTTTGCCTAAACCCTTTAACACCTGAGTAAACTAAATGTACACGCCGTACAAGAGCCAAACACACTACACAAAAATACACCTCTCCAAGGATTTTTAAACTTTTCAATGATAACACGTGTTACATACCATGCCACTTCTCCTGGACTATCTACACGCCGCTAACCGGTTTTGTCAGATTATTGAATCAGAACAAATGTGTCTGGCATGGCAACTGTAGACCTATTACGAATTGAAATTCTGTACAGTTGTGGAAACAAAACTGGACAGTATCACTACTATATTCTGATATTACTTAATTTCAAAAGAAAAAAACAAAACCTAAGGCAGTCTCTGTGTTCCACATGAAATAGTTTCAGAGAGTAAAATGACAGATGCACTTTAAGACGTAATCTACTCAAACCACAAAAGCCTCTCTTGGTTTTAGATCTTAATAGACACCAAAGAATATTTACGAACTGATTACTGACGTAAATACTAATTAGCATCAACATGAAAAATTTAAATTTCAAATACACTTTGACACCAATGTTCAATATTATCGCATAAACACCTCATTTAACATACTTAGGGAAAGTGTAAAACATTGTTGTGTGTGTATGTATGTGTATATATATATATATATTTATTACAACCACGCTGAATAAGAAATATAAATCTAAATAAATACGAGTTTATAACATCTTACTGTATTTTAAAATTGTTTTTTTTCTGTAAAGTTCTTGGTGTAGTATATTTCCATTAGACCCATAATTGAAAAAGTCATTTTAACCATATTTTCTCATTTTCAGGAAAAGGTCAAGAAAGCTCTTCAACTGGATTCACAGAGAAGATAAAGCCATGACGAGTAAAAAGGCTATTAACAATGTGTATTCTGGTAAGGTACTAACAGTCCATTTTAAGAGCTATGTCTTTCCTGAGTTTTACTCATCTTCTTTCACCTTCACAATAAGAATGTATTTTCTGTATGCAAACCGGATACTCAACACCGAGCTGCTCTCATCTTAAAATACTCAATAGCACTTTTTATAAAAATGTAAAAATCTGAGCTTCCTTTGGGGCACACAGAAATATTGATACAGTGCCCCTAAAATGGATTTGTAAATCATTGTGTAGATTCTGGATAATTAATAGAATTGTCTTAGGAATCTGCTGGTTAAGTTTTAATAATATGAAGCATCTTTAATTCTGATATTCATTGTGTAAGTTTAGGGGTGGCCACTGTACCACTGGCCTCAGCATCCGTTTATTTTATTTTCTTTAAACTGGGCAGGGGGTGCTGTTTGACTATGCCCTCTCCACTCACTCCTTTTGGGCAAGCCCCACCTTTATGCATGGTTAGCCCAAGCCCTTTGCAAAGCCGTTTCTCCAGGATGGGGGGAGAGCTCTGGCTAACCTTTTCTGGGACGTTCCAAGATATGATGATGCGTCCAGGAAAAGCTTTTTTTTTTTTTTCTCCTCCACAATTTATGAATATCATTACAAGTACATGTGATTAATTAGTGTATGTGGATGCGAAGGCGTGTCTATAAAAACATGGAATGAGGAGACGTCAAGAAAAGATCTTCACAAACCAAAACTTTATGTCAGAGAACCCCAGTGGAATTGGAGCACTTTCTGCTATTTGGCACTTTATTCTTTTTATCTATTTTTCTTCTTTCGTTCTAATCACAAACGGGTGGAAATTTACTGCTCTGATTCTATATCAGTGAATGTGATGCCAAACAGACAGAAATGACAGTACCGTACTTATCTGTGTGGCCTATTAAAATTCTTTGCTAAAGATGTGAGACACTGGAAGAGAGAGTGTTTTTTTGTTTTTAACAGCTACATTCTAGTCATTGTTTCCCATATAAAATACAATATCACCTTGCCACAGAAGCACCCTTCTAACATCCATCCATCCATCCATCCATGCATGCATTAGAAGACTCTAATCATGACAACTTTGGGTGAAGCATAAAGACATTTAAATGCTGGAAATTATGATACATCATCTGCCTGACAAATATTAAGATTTTTTTAATGAGAAGCATCTGTGTAGCCTTAGAAAATGTGCTTTGTAGTATTTAAGTTCCTGAAGACAACATTTGGAAATCTGAGAATATTCATAATGAACTGATTTAAAAAATATTCAAAGTATGAATTATTACAAACAATGCTAGAAAAATCAAGTAGCTTAAACACCACCATAATTCATTGAAAATAAATGGATCACTTGGTCAGTTGCAACCTGGAGAAAAGTAGGGTGTAGGTGTAGATGGTAAACTTGGTCTAGAGCATATAAGTACCATGTTATATGTATTACTGGGTGGCAGTTGGTCATGGAGTGGTTTGCATCATGTAGAATTTATAGCTGTCTACTTTTAAAGGCTATTTTGTCATTCTGGATGTTAGACCAAATTTTAAGGGCCCATCCAGTGGAGCCATTGTAGTGCATTAACACCCAAGGAAAGAGAATAAATCTAAACAAACAACCGATGGCAGCAGATTTTAAAAAAATGGTTGCTGAGGAGTCAAAGATCGCCTTCTAAACTTAAACGGTGTTGCTGAAATGGCTCAATAGCGAGACATTCAGTGTCACCAAAAACAACACCCCAAGATGTGTTGTGACCACTACAAAGAGTTAAAAACAATTAAGCAGTGATGTCACCATCAGTGGAACCATTCAGCTCAAAGAAAATGTAAAAAAAGTCCAAAAATATAAGAGAATTATTTTTATGAGCAAGTGCTAAATTTAGTGCTGTATCTTCACGAAAAATCCTGGCATGGAAAGAGTTTAAATGCTAGCATTTGAAATACTCATGGTGTATCTAGATTAAAATGTATGGTTTGAGGGATTAATTGAACTGGCCAGGTTCAAAAATGTCCCAAATAGGCACAGACTGACCAGATGTCAAAATGAAAAGAAAAACCTATGCATGGGTGATATCGCTGTACTCAGGAGATGTTGCTGTACACATATGTTGTTGTTTGGCAGTGAAATATAGCAGGAGCTGTAAATGTATTCCTAAAGTACAATATGTGTGAAAAATACACACAAACAAAATTACTACCACAAACTTTGACAAAAGCTGGCAATAGAATTGGTGCATGGAAAGAGTTAAAATTCCACAATTTGAAATGCCTTGGGGTGTCTAGTTTTCAAAAATATATTTAATGGAACTAAATTGAATCGGCTGGCTTCAAAGATGTCCCAAATAGGACATGGTGACATGATTATCAGATTTGAAATCACAAAAGCGATTTGTACTTATTACCCAGTAACTTGCAAAAAACATAAAATTGGGTATTTCTAAACTCAGGACAAAGAATCTATTTAGCAGGTTTTTTTAAATGTGCTTTTTTAGACAAGTAAAATATGTTTAAAAAAAAAAATCACAATACTTTCTTTTTATAGGAAATTAGATAATTAGATAGCCCTTCTAAAAATAATAATATATAACTTGCATGGGTACACTAAAGGAGAGAGAAGAAAATTACAGCTAAACACAAGAACCGCAAAATTGTTAAAACCGTCTTTAAGGGGTTAACCTGCATTTCCAACTTGCAGGTTATGGAACTTGCAAAGTTGTGACTTTTTTGCAAGTGAGTTGGTTTTAGTGTCCAAGTTGTGAATTGGATTGTGTCTAATTGCTGCTACTAGGTCACCTTTTGAGAACTTGCAGATGACTCACTGTTTAGTGAATAGGCCTAATTGTATGTATGGAGAGGTGGTAGCTCGCTATTAAGACCTTGCTACTTCTCCATACAAGAGGAAGTCTGTAATATGAAGAGATGATGAGAATATATTTTCCATACTTTCTGTGGATATAAGGCTTCTCTGAGGAATTTTTTAATTCATTGCTCTTCCCTACATTTAGAATATCCGGGACATGTACATCTCACTATCCTTGCACAGAGGAATGTCTGAAATTAAAATAGATCTTTAAATTATTCAGTAAATGTGGGTTTAAGATTACCAGCATCTGTCATGCCTTCTTCGAAAACCTCAGTGTCTCACTTTAAACATGCCTGTAGTAAAGGCTCAAGAATTGCTTTGTTTGTATTTTTGCTTTCATGTGTTGACACTGCTGGTATAATTTCTTCTAAATCATGCACTGAACTGTAAAATGTATCAAATAAACCGGTGTAATTATATCTATAGAATGAAATGAGCCATCTGTATCAGTGCGAGACAGTGCTGATTTCTGGACACAGTGCTGATTTCCGGACTGTTCAGCCAGTCGCGATCATCAGCCATTAAGGGGAGGTCAGGAGATCTATCCTGAGCTGCCAAATTAGCTGTTTTATTGTTGTTGATTAACAATAATTACATTTTAAAATGTAATTATAAACTGGTATGGGGCTATAGCTAGGAATTACACACATCCAGGTCCATAGGTCTTAGGACATTGATCTGCTTTCTGTCCATTACTTTTATCCTTCTTTCAAATTCACAAACGAGAGACAGAGGATGCCAGATAAACCAGATCAGCACTGTCTCGCACCATGCATACCCTCATTATGTGGTGAGGTTAACTTTTATATTCAAAATCATTATATTTGATATTTAACTCCCGTCCCATGCGCAAGGGGACCATATTAGCTGCATCAATAGTACACTTTTTTCTTTTTGATTTCAGTTGGGTGCCAAGAGTTCAATCAGCATATTGACAATAGACATGCAATAACAGACTTTTTATCCCTATCTTCGCCATGTGAATATTTAATACCAATTCAATAGGCACATGTAGAATTCCATTCAATTTATGCTCTTTTCAGTAGATTGCCTAGCAACCAGTTCAGTATTATGATTGCATTAATTTAATCCCCCTTTTAGATCTTGAATCGATGTACAATGTTCATTCATTCTTTCAATAGGCACTCAGCCAATGCACCCCACCACCCACTTCCATAGACTTTACATGATGAATACATATCACTCTATATACACAGAATAATAGGAGTCACAACTCATATGGTCTTAAACTACTACATTTAATGCTTGCTTTTCAACATTTCTTTTTTAAGCCATGAGAGATACCTATTTATTGCATTATTTATCCTATCTGTTTTTAAAGTTGTATTGCAGTCTGACTTTTAATTTTCATTTTCACCTACCTTTTGCATGTCTATGTTTAATTAAGAAACACAACATATAAAGTAATAGGGTCTATTGTTTAAAAAAAACAATTCACTTAAACATTAACTGTGCCAGTTTGTTATATAATTGGCATGGATTCCTATCTCGTCCAGTTCCCCAAATTAGTGAAACACTGAAGCGTAATGTGCTAAATTTGTAGCTACATTTGGAAAATATCATCTGAAAGCCCCTCTACACCCTGCACATTGTACTGGCAGAGCCTTGGTTTTGCTCAGCATAGCAAAGATCCAATTATGGATCATAACCCAAGAGATATAGTAGAAAAAAAAAATAGATAATCCAGCATGTGTTTACAATTATTGACCAAAGCAAACTTGACACGGATACTAACAAGGGGAGAAATGTCCGGATTTTAAAAATACCGTATGTCTGCAAACGAGCAGGGGAATCTGACCTTCCGGCATCTTAAAATACCAAATGGTCAAACACCCCAACATGCACGTTGCATAAATGTGTGCCAATCCATATAAACAGTTGAGCAATATTACATCACGTCCTGCTTATTAGAGCTTGAAGTCTATAGGAACAGCACCTTACCTTTTCACATTATTATAGAAAATGTTTATGGTTGAGTATATTTTGTTTATTATAACTGATCTGTTCACTGATATATGACAGTATTTCAGCTTTTATTATAGGGGTTGGATTTTTATCCATTATATACTGTTTTCAGGTTGTTGACATCCGACACTGGCAGACATTGCTTCATTCCCTTTTCATTAGCCTGGGCTGTTACATGTAGACATGTTGCAATGTAATTCTTTACTTGCATTTAATTAAGGCAGAATTGATCTTTACTTTATTTCTTGTTTATTTCAGACCTTAACAGTCGATGAATCTGTATGTAATTTGTGTATATAATGAATACAGTTTTATATAAAGAGTGCTTGGTTAAATAAAAATCCATAATCAAGTGTAAAAAACAGGTTCTAAATATTGTTATTGGGTGCACTTCAAACGCCGCAATTAATATAATCTGATTTACCAGAGAAAATGTCTGAATATATTTGCCTAAAATGTAAGCAGTGACTCTTCTGATTTATTTGCCAACAGTTTGTAAATTGTAGTGGATAGATCATATTGCTTTTTTTCTATAAAATGCATTGGGATTGTTCTAGTTTCTAGAGCAGGGGCGTCCAAGTTTTTTCTGCAGTGGGCCACTTCATCAGAATTGTATACGTGCGCGGGCCGCACTCATTTTTCACTGTGAGAAAATATGGCCTTTAATAAGATATGCAGATTAAAATAAATTAAATGACACAAAACCTTTACTTTTCCTCTCACTGATTTCTGGGCCTAGAAAGTTTTGTGACTACAAATGCAGGATTCTGTATAAGTAAAAATAAAATAGACGAATGAGAACAAAAAGAAATCCTAAAAAATACGTGCTACTTAGGTGAAATGTGATAAATAGTAAATAAATGTGTAAATACTTCCCTAGTATGGACCGCAGCTGCCCAAACGACACTCTTCCTCAAAGTGTAGAAAATACAAGAAAACCAGAAATGTATGGGGCGCAGGTGCATATATAGGAAAAAAACAAAAAAAAACCAACACAATATAGTGTAGATGGTATGTCCAATGTTAATTATTAAGTGATATGTTGCACTTACAAGTGAAAGAGGCAAATCCAACCCATCAATAAGGACTGTAAAAAACTTTAATATTCTTCAAGGTGAATCTAAAAAAACAAACTAAAATAGTGCAGTATCTTTAGGTAAAACAGTATATACCGATGGTAATGCACTCACAGTTTTTTCATGCACAAAGTGCATATGCAGGCATTTGGTTAAAATCTCATGAAATGAAGTCCAATTGAGTCTTTCTACGCGTTTCGCCCTTAGGGCTTCTTCAGGAAATCAATTGGTGCAGATGTCTGTAAGTATCAGTAGATTTAGCAAAAATCAGCAAAAGTCAGAAATCTGATACAAGTTTTTTACAGTCCTTATTGATGGGTTGGATTTGCCTCTTTCACTTGTAAGTGCAACATATCACTTAATAATTAACATTGGACATACCATCTACACTATATTGTGTTGTTTTTTTTTTGTTTTTTTCCTATATATGCACCTGCGCCCCATACATTTCTGGTTTTCTTGTAAAAATAAAATAGTTCTATTTATTTTAGCGATGCACTAAAATGAAAATTCTGGACCAAAACCGAAAATTCAGGGTTCACTTAGCCGAAACTGAAGGTGACACCCCACACACTTTTAATAAAAGTAAGTTACACACCAAAATTGTACAAAAAATTATATATTATGATTGTTAACAGCAATCTCAGGAATACCCAGATTCCAGCATGTACTGGTTGGCTGGGCATTGTATTTTTTGTCCAATTTTAGTGTGTAACCACACTTTTATTAAAAGTAACACACCACAATTGGACAAAAAAAAATTCAACAATATGACTTGGCATGATAGGAGTCTGATTGCTAACAGCAAACACACTCTTTTTATACTCAGGCAACCAGTAAATGCTGGAACCTAGGCATGATGGGACTGTGATTGCTGTTAGCTGTTAGCAATCACACTCCTATCATCCCAAGTCAGCCAGTACATGCTGGTACAGGGTGGCTGTATGTGCAGACCCCATACTGCTGGCAGCATCAATACACAAGGGGGACAGCTAGCCAGGTTTCAGCATGTACTGGCTGACTTGGCATGATAGGAGTGTGATTGCTAACAGCAAACACACTCTTTTTATACCCAGGCAACCAGTAAATGCTGGAACCTAGGCATGATGGGACTGTGATTGTTGTTAGCTGTTAGCAATCACACTCCTATCATCCCAAGTCAGCCAGTACATGCTGGTACAGGGTGGCTGTAAGTGCAGACCCCATACTGCTGGCAGCATCAATACACAAGGGGGCAGCTAGCCAGGTTTCAGCATATACTGGCTGACTTGGCATGATGGGACTGTGATTGCTGTTAACAATCACAATCCTATCATGCCTAGGTTCCAGCTATCCAGGTCCATGCTATCACACACACATAAATTCATTAATTCACAGATTCATTCCCTCAATCAGGCATACTCATTCAAACACACTCCCCCACCCCCTTACCTGCACTACAGCTCTCTCAATGCCGATCACAGACTTCAGCAGGGGGCGCGGCCTCCCTCGTTCTCCCCACAGAGGAGGCAGGACTGGAGCAGAGAATGGACCCTCCCACAAGTAAGCAGCAGGGCTCTTGTGATCCTGGCTGCAGATCTCACGCGGGCCGCACCTCGAGGTCCCGCGGGCTGCATTTGTCCCGCGGGCCGCATGTTGGACGCCCCTGTTCTAGAGCATACTTTTATAAGTGGTTTCATCCTCTTGTAGACTCAATGACCTAAACCCAAGTTGCTCAGTAACAAAGTGGACCTTATTCGGAATATTGATGTGAATGTTGATTTTTCACTTTCCTGGGAATTAGTATGCCTTTCCTAATAATCTATATGGTCCCTTTTGTACTTTTATTTTTTTTTTATTCAGGCCTATATATATGTTTTATTATTACTGTTCATGTTATAGTTGCAGCAGGTTTTCTACACTATTGATAGTATGAAGACAACACTTATGCACCCAAAAATATAGAGTGCTAAAACACTATTAACTAATATTATCTCTTATTTACCGGTAGTTGGAATATGTGATATAAATCTGTTTACTACTTTAAAATGTGCATACAATCAGATGATATTGACAGTTTTGACTGTCTAGATATTGTTTGTGTTAAAGAAGACCAATTTAAAGTGAAAAAGAAACTATCCTTATTTCTATTCAGTTATTGTGCCACTTTTTGGAAAATGGATCAGAAACTGTTCAGGTGGTTCAAAGGTATCATCAAACTTACAAGGATACAGTCAGACTCATTGGTTCCAACATTACTTTTACAGTCCAGATGAAACAGCTCTAAAGATGAAACTATCACCATGCAAATTGCTCTATGATTAGCTATTTGTACCCAAATTAATTAATTTAATTATGCAGGCAGATAAAAATGATTCAAAGAGCTGGCCCAATTCGTAGGGTCATTCCTTTGTCTAGAAGGATAATAGATCACTTTTCAAACCAGAATAGTTTTTTATTCCTAAACCCCAGAATATCTGAAATTCTCCAGACAGGTCTCATTTGGGAGAGCGCACTGGGTCTATCATTTTGCCCAACAAGACCTCTGGACAAAATAACCCTGTGCAGTGATATGGAGGAATTCTTTCGAAAACTTAGACTCAAGGAATTCTTTCATGACAGAAAGGACAATGTAACCAGTGACACTATGGAAAGACACAACAAATTGATTACAAAGACTCCGAAACCAGGATATAACCCTACACTCGACCGATATCTAGAGAGCTTTAGACAGAGTCAATTCGGAAATATTAGAGAAACAAACAAAACAAACTGCCAACTTAACTAAGAAGGAACAGAAGGCCATTCGATCACTTAAGAACAATCAAGAAGTTACAATTAAACCCGCAGACAAGGGAGGTGCTGTAGTTATTATGGACACTGAGGATTACAAAAAAGAAGCACACAGACAACTCTCTGATGACAGACACTACATCCAACTTCAGGAGGACCCCACAAACACCTATACTAAAACACTCAAAAATACCATAAAAGCACTGCCACCCAACATCAGACAACAGGTACAAGGCTTGGTGCCAACTGACCCCAAAGTGGGCTCCTTCTACATGCTCCCCAAAATACACAAAGAGGGAAACCCTGGAAGACCCATAATTTCAGGAGTCAGAACCCTTACAGAAAATATTTCTGGTTGGGTTGAAAAAATCCTTAAACCCTTAGTAAAGGGATTGCCCAGTTACCTCCAAGACACCACCGATCTACTCAACAAACTTACCAACATCGGTGCAGTTCCTGAGGGCACCATTCTTGCTACCATGGATGTAGAATCCCTCTACACCAACATTCCCCATTGTGACGGTATAGCAGCTTGCCGCAAATATCTAGAACAGGAGAACCTAGGAATGGAACCCATAACACAACTAATACATTTTATCCTCAACCACAACTACTTCACATTTGGACAATATGCCAATTTATTCATGGCTAAACTGGAGGAGGACTACATCTCCACCTGCCACAACAAACCGCTGGTATATCTCCGCTACATCGACGATATACTAATCATCTGGACTGGTAGCGAAGAGGAACTCCTCAGTTTTCATGAAGGCTATAATGCCTTTCATCCCACTATAAACCTGAAACTGAGCTACTCCCGCACTAACATCCAGTTCCTGGACACTACCATCTACATAAAGAACAAGTCCATTCAGACTTCACTCTACCGCAAACCAACAGATAGACCAACCTATCTGAAACACAACAGCTTCCATCCCAGACATACCAAGAACTCAATCATATACAGTCAAGCTATTTGATATAACCGCATCTGTTCGGATCCTATGGACAGAGATAAACACCTCCAGAATCTCAGGGAGGAATTTATAAACCATGGGTACAGTACAAAAACCACAGACTCCCAAATACAGAAAGCCATCAATATCCCCAGAGAAAACCTTGTGAGATACCAGCAGCCACAAAAAAGAGATCAAGTTCCATTAGTGGTCACCTATAATCCACAAATGGAAGCCCTGCGCAAGATCTCAAAGGAACTACAAGAAATCTTGCAGACTGATGAAAGACGTATGGGCAAAGGTCGGGGCGCATAGATATGTGGGAAAAAATAAAACAAATATAGTGTAATAAGTTCGTACGAAAAAAATAAAAATAGAGATATTTGTTGCACTCACAAGTGCACAGGAGAAAATTTAAGAAATCAATCTTAAATTTTCTCCTGAGGAAGCCGAGACAAAAATCGGCAAAACGCGTTGAGATATTTTGGAAAACTTTATAACTATTGAAACCTGGACTTTACATGGACTTGATGATCATCTACTTACCTTTGTAAAGGACACTGCTCTTACGCATAACCCAGTCGTTATGCCTACTTGTTTGTAAGTTTTTAATCTATATTCATTAAACAATATCTATTTTTATTGCACTATTTCGTTTTCTATCTTCTACACAGAAGCTCCAAAGACGAAAGAGAGTATGGATTTTTGACGAGTTTTCATTTTCTAATACACTTGTGAGTGCAACAAATATCTCTATTTTTATTTTTTTCGTACAAACTTATTACACTATATTTGTTTTATTTTTTCCCACATATCTATGCGCCCCGACCTTTGCCCATACATCATTTGTTATAACACTTATGAGGAGTGTTGATCTGCGGGAGCAGCAAGATTTGTAGGGTACTGTATTTCAATTTATTTTATATTTATTTTTTAAGACCTACCCACTCGTGAAGGTGTTTCTTTTTCCGTTCTATATTGAGACTGATGAAAGACTTCAGACGGTATTCCCACATCCCCCACTGCTCTCATTCAAACAGCCTCCCAATCTCAAACAATGTATAGTGAGGAGCACCCTTCACAGGCGAACAACAAATGGTACCTCTCCCTGCCAACAAAAGAGATGTGAAACCTGTGCACACATCCTTCCCAGAGAAGAAATACAGATACCAGGCTCACACTTACACCACAAAACCAATGGCTGCTTTACGTGCAAATCATCTAACGTGGTGTACCTCATCATGTGTGCTAAATGCCCAACAGCGATGTACGTGGGGGAAACAGGCCAAGCATTACACAAACTGTTTAATTCCCACAGACATACCATCAAACAGAAAAAAATAGATACACCTGTTGGAGAACACTTCTGTCAGCCTGGACACAGCATTCAGGATGTGAAGCTGTCAGTACTGATGGGATCGTTCCGCACCCAGAGGGAGAGAAAAATATGGGAGATCAAACTAATATACCGTTTTAATACCCTACTCACTGGCCTCAACAGAGACAGAGAATTCATCTCCCATTATAACATTACAAACCATTAATCCTCTCACAATTCAAATTAACTACAAACAATTTATTCCTGGGAACATTTGACATCTTCATGGATCTGGCATATGTCAAATGGTTTTATGGCCCCTCTAACCAGGGAGTAAACTGACCAAGGATGCTTTGATTGAACCATATCTGTCCATTGGATCTCTGCTCCAGCTAGTTTACTGCTGAACAAATTCCCCAATACCTCTGTGTTTATCTAAAGTCTTTGTGTGTGAATTGTGCTTTTGTATTTAGAAAAGTCTGTGTTAGCTTCATTAATGCCTGAGGAAGAGACCTAACAACTTGGTCTCGAAAGCTCGCAATTAAACTCTGTTAGCCAACAAATGGTATCATTTTAACTATACTTTTCTCCGATTTGTTTTTTGTAAGAGAAGTTTAAACTTCACCAAGAAGTTAAGAAGTTTTGTGGAAGCATGCAAGATCTTACTGTAGAGCTTACCTCTTGGCACAGTAAGCAACCTTTGTATTGTAAGGTATACCACTTTATGAAGAACTGTATGAGACTTCTGCCTCTAGGACTTGTATATTGTGAACCCTTCAGACTTGGCTATATTCATATAAGGCTGGAGGAAAGAAGGTTTCTTTACAGTAAGAGCGGTGAGATTATGGAACTCTTTGCCAGAGGAAGTGGTAACGGTAAACTCAATAAAAGAGTTCAAAAGGAGCCTGGACGTGTTTCTTGAAAGCAATAATATTACAAGTTATGGATATTAGATTAATAGGGACAGAACGTTGATCCAGGGATTTATTCTGATTGCCATATTTGGAGTCGGGAAGGAATTTTCCCCCTATGGGGCAATTGGCATCTGCTTCATAAGGGTTTTTTGCCTTCCTCTGGATCAACACAGTAAGCACACAATAGGTATATAGGTTAAACTTGATGGACTTTGGTCTTTTTTCGACCTTATGAACTATGTTACTATGTTACTAAGGTTAGACAATTTCATATTCAAATTGAATGAGGGAGGGAAAATTATTTCATGAACCATGTTGATTTAATTTATTTTTTAGAAGCCGAGAAGCAGTGGTTAGCAGTTTTGAAAGCTGTTGCTGTCTTCTGCATTTTGTCCAGTAATTGTGCTCTAATGTGGCCACCATTATTTTTATGGTTTAAAAAATAACTATTGCTACCAATTAACTATATGTTCCTTTTTTCCCTCCATTGCTCAGTGCTAATTTATCGGCACTTTGTAAACAACTAATAACTCAGCTGTATTTCTTCACCAGTAAAATTCACTGGCTAGGAGGCATGTGGCTTTCTTGCAGTAATAATTAAAAATAAAATGTATTCTGCCATTTGCTTCACTTGTGTGGGAGGAAAATTCAGTCTCCATACCTGATTCTATTCAGTTCAGATTTTAAGGCTTAAAGTCCTTGAGGTCTATTTATTATTGAGCTCAAACAGCCACCATTTGCTCTCTTCAGTAATATACATCAGGTTCCACGAAAGTTATTACTTGTTGTTGATCAAGTGCAGCCCGTACTTATGTGACCTGCTGGATGACCCTCACTTTATGATCTATTTTGGAATATCTGCTATTAAGGATGTTTAAGGTGGAATTCTAATATAATAGAAATAGATGTTCTATGTATGTTGAATCCTCAGCCTACTGGCAAAGGATTTGTTTACCACATGTGTAGTCATCTTCGAATGAGAAGTGAATAACAGGCATAAGATTTAAGTGCCTTGCAGAAATAATCATCCTCATAGACTTGCCTGTTTTTAATTGATTTGAAATAGATTTAATCAGAATTTTGCTTGTGTCACTGATGTAAGTCTGTAATGTAGTATTTCATAGATTGTAAAGACAGCCTCTAACGCTATGCCATCAATAACATGGGTAATACACTTATGATCAAAAGTATGTGGACACCCCTCCTCATTATTAAGTTTAGATGTTTCAGTTACAGTCATTGCTAACAAGTGTATAAAATCAAGCATATAGGCAGCCATACCCATAGACTTTAAATGTGGCGCTGCCATATGATGCCACGTTTGCCAGAAGCCAGTTTCAGATTTATGCCCTGATAGATCTGCTATTATTGGGAATGGAAGGATCTAAGAGTAACAACAGTTCAGCCATAAAGTGGTAGACACTGCACATCCACAGCTGATGCACATAAGAATTGCCTGTTCTCGGTAGCATCACACACTACAGAGTTCCAAACTCCCTCTGGAAACAACATCAGCACAAGCACCGTGTGTTGGGAGCTTCATGAAATGGGCTTCCATGGCTGAGCAGTTACACATGAGCCTAAGATCACTATGCACAATGCCAAGGGTCAACTGGAGTGGTGTAATGCACACTGGACTCTGGAGTGGTGGAATTTGTTCTCAGGAGTGATGAATTACGCCTTCACTATCTGGAAGTCTGGTCGATTAATCTAGGCTTGGCAGGTTCCAGGAAAAGGTCTCCCAGACATACCCTAAAATCTTGTGGAAAACCTTCCCAGAAGAATGGAATTCTAGCCACAAAGGGCAACCAACATCATATCAATGCCCATAGTTTTGGCATGGTATATCCAACCAGCTCATATAGGGTCAATGACCCGGTGTCCACATACTTTTGTTCATGTACATTTGTCTATGGCAGATAAGGCCACGACCCTAAGACGGTGCTGTGATCTTATTACCCTTCTTGCATCTCTTCTGAATCTATCTTTTGGATGTTTACAATGTAAAAACACGCATACCTGTACTTTCCTGTCATTAAGAATGAAAAGCAGGCTGGTATTTCATAAACACGACTGTAAACGTGCAATGCATTGTCCTGGTGTGCACTATTTCTGCAGTCAATTTCTATGTGAAATGGTGCAATACTCAATGAACTGTCCTCATTTCCTCTTTCTTGTTACTTCACTTGTTGACATTCTTTGTTGTTTGGGTCACGTCATGGTAAAGACATTGGGACATCTGAGTTTATTAGCTTTACCTACAATGTAAAAAAAATAGCCTGTGTAAAGAGGGTGGAATCCTTTTCTTCCTTAACCCTTCGGCTGCCAGATGCATGTGCATTGCCAATCTGTATAATAGCCTTTGCATATTAGAGATCAGGACACCTGGCATTGGTGCAGGCAATTTAAATGACATGGATTTGGGAGGCCTGCTTTGTATATACTGTATTTGCTCAATTATAAGACGACCCCCCCAAAATCAAAATATTAATTTAGGAAAAAACCAAAAAGCCTGAATATAAGACTACCCTATAGGAAAAACGTTTTACTAGTAAATATTAATTAATGTAAACAATTTTTTCATATTTAATAAAAGCTATGATTGAGAAAAATATATATTTCTTATTTCCTTTTATTTGCCAACCTGCCCCCCCAGTTATGCACATCTGCCCCCAGGTTTGCCACTCTGCCCCCAGAAATGCCTTATACCCCCCTATTTGCCACTCTGCCCCTTGATGTGCCTTTTAACCCTCTATATGCCACTCTGCCTCCAGAAATGTCTTCTACCCTCCTATATGCCACTGTGCCCCATGATATGCCTTTTAACCCCCTATATGCCCCTCTGCGCCATGATATGCCTTATATCCCTATATGCCAGGGGTTAAAAGGCATATCATGGGGCTGAGTGGCATATAGGGGGGTTAAAATGCATATCATGGGGCTGAGTGGCATATAGAGGGTTAGAATGCATTTCTGGAGGTATAATATATATATATATATATATATATATATATATATATATATATATAAACTGCTAACAGCGATCACACTCCTATCAAGCCAAGGCAGCCAGTACATGCTGGAACCTGGGGATGATAGTAGTGCGATTACAGCCTCCCTATGCCATGCTACCACCACCACCCCCCTTACACATCCATGCTATCACACACACACACACTCATTCACAAACATTTAAATACTCATTCATTCCATTAATCACACATACTTCACACATTAATCACAAAAACCCTCCCCCACCCCCTTACCTGAACTGCAGATCTCCCACTCGCAGACTTCTGCAGGGGCCCAGCTGTGCGAGCAACTTCTCTGGCCCCGCCCACAGAGGAAGGAGGGGGAGGCAGAGTTATGTGAGGACGCTGCTAGCTTCCTGTTCTCCTGCAGCTAGTAGGAGCGACCAAAGCCCAGTAAGCAGCCTGGCCCCAGCAGAATGAGGTCTGATTAGATAACGACGTCGATTATAAGATGAGGGGTATTTTTCAGAGCATTTGCTCTGGAAAAAACCTTGTCTTATAATCGAGCAAATACGGTATATATAGATCCCTACTGTTTTCGAGTTTACTGTGTGAGTTTGTGCATTGACAGAGACATAAAAACCCAAACTGTTTTATTTTTATGAACTACCTTACACAGTGTTCAGTGCTTTTCATGGTATATGTTTATATTTAAAGTATTGCTGTATGTACAGTATACGATACCCTTATATAAATGTCAAACTATAAATACCCTGCGGGATCTCAAGGAAACACAGAGTTTCCCAGCTAAATTTGCTTGTCAAGCAAGTCTAGAGCCAGTGGCTTTATGAGCATGTAAAAAAAAATATTCTAAGTATTATGAGTTATTTGGGTCATCGTCATTTTAGGTATATGTCTTCATTGGTGACTTTAAGGGCAGTACTATGGCCATATATCTTATATCAGTGTGGGACGTTGGAGTTAGGAGAATCATAATAATAAGCGTCGACCAGTGTCTCTTCTGGATTTATCTGGACACTGATAACAAGATCAGTTTTGTGTTTTAAATCGCAGTTTTCCAATAAACAAAGTTATTTTAACTTGGAAATAAATGATTGTGCATACGGCTCATAAAATTAATCTAGACTTGCCTATACAGTACTTGTGATATTTTTTTTCATTAACAATTAGTTAATTTTCCCCTGGAATATTGTTAATTTGTTTTATTAATTATTCACAGGAGACTTGTTTTTGTAATCCTATTTAATGACACTATATAAAACAAATTCAATATTCTGTTAGATGAAAGTAAATACAAATAATATTCAGGAATCCCAGCAGAGAAATATACACATTGGAGTCATATTAAAGCAACAAGGGTCAGACCGAGTTAAGAGTCATGTTCTCTAGAACACATTTTTTTCTTGGAAAAGTGGTCTGAAAATGGAAGGAATCTTCCTGCTGAATGGATCATTCATTGCTATGGGGATAACCTTTCAAACTGCACCAGCAACATTTTTATACATAACCCCATTAAATCATATTTATTAAAACAGGGATCATAATGTTTATTGTTTGAAATGCTTTCCATCTAAGTGCCAAAGGCCAATACATTTTTTTTTTACTTTTCTGACACCAACACATCCAAAGTGTCTCTAGAAGATATAAAATTAATATTAATTGAGCACACAAGCAACTTCTTGGGACTGACAACGTGCCGTCTGCACACACTGCTTATGACACATCCTTGAGTTTACCGTATGTTGCTTATTAGCTAACACCTTATAAATATCTCTTCAAAAAGGTCTTTCCAGGTCTACAAGCAAGGAAGGTCTAATTAAAGAAAACACCCTTTTTCAAAGGATAGCCGTGTGGGTGTTTTTTTTTTTCTCTCTCACAATGTCCTGCATGCCAGTAATCCGGTATCCAGTGACTCGCAAGTGTTTGACTTCCAGTCTCATAATAGTAACGCAGATTCCTTACCTATGAAAAATAAATAAGGTTAAGCTTGTGCTCATAAAAGTTTTTTTTTTAGAAGATAATTTCCATTTAGCAAAAAATGTGGGCATCAATTAAATCAGTCCCCTGGCTAATTGAGAAACACTGTTTTCTTTATTGACTCATTTTTGATGTTTATCCTGCTTCACACAGATGCTTGAGGGTTGCCCATGTGGACTATCCAAATCGAGCCCTCAGAAACCAAGGACTAACAAAATGCTATGGTTTAACAATTTCTCTGGTTTGATTGCTGCGCTTAATGATTGGTTTACAGATGCCTACTGTGTACCGTGTACAGAAGTGTTTTGGAGTTATCAGAATTACAGCTACATGTTACTTTTGGGGGGGAAAATAACATACTAAAATTTTTGAAATGGTTTCTTTTGTTTTGCAGTCCAATGGATGTGGTTGTAGATGAGCTTCCTGAATTACATTCACATAGAAATGCTGTCAAGAAGAAATGCTAAAGCTGGTAAGAGCTAGATATATATTTATATATACTTTTTCAGATCAAATTTTCATTATTAACACCAATTTCATAATCTCAATTATATATCGAAAACAACTATGCACTAGCTTGTTTATGGGATTGCCAGCATTTGCGTAACTTATATTGTTGTTTAAAAATATCACCTAATATAATTTTGGCTAGAGTGGAATGAGAGTTTCATGTTTAATTAACTATTGTACAGTTGGCTCTATACAGCTAAACATTTATACAATGTGACCCAGGGGTCTTGAAATGGACTCTCCAGTGCGCCATTGAGCCCCCTAAAGAGGCAATGGGTGTAACAGTACGTTGTGAGTACTTTCAAATGCATTATTAAGTTGAAAACATGTACTTACCTCAGAGAGAAGCTACAGCTTACCACCCCCTGCTTGCGCCAAGGCTTCAAGCAGACAAGCAGTGGTAGATCCTTTTGAGATAATTTTCCACTTATGTGTATGAGGATCTCATTACGCCTCTGACGGTAGCATATATACCCCCAGTCGCTACAACTGTATCTTTCTTTGATATGTCTTTGTAGAAATTAATTATTAATGAAAGATGAGACTCTTAAAGTAAGTCGCACTTCTAATTATGGGGGCAATTAATTTTCTACTAAATAACTATTACGACGTTGCAGTAAACTATTTTGTCCATGAATAAAGACATTATGGCTGGGTCAGAATGTATTGTACTCTCTGCGGTGTGGTATAGTGGTATAGTGGTAATCTTTTTTTATTATTATTCTATTCAAACTCCTTTTTATTAAATGTCATTCTTAATTTTACCAAGGAGTTTGCAGAAATATTTCCACCCATGTTTGGCAACAAAGCTAAGCTGTTGTTGAAACAATGCACTGCTTTTTTTGTGGGAGCATGTTTTACAATCTTTGGCACCAGCGTGTGCATACAATCCCTGCTGTTAATGGAAAGTCGCAGTGACTTCCTACAATCTAGAATGTCCGTTTACACCCTAGCAGCAAGATGCACTCGGAATGTTACTCATTATTCTAAAAGTAAACTGCTCAGCTAAGCTCTCTAAAGCCTCATTCAGTTACTTTATTTTCTTTTATTATTGCCTGTCATAAAACATGTATTTTCAAATCGCAACATGAATATAACAGAATGTTTTGTTCTCCAGCTTATTGGAGTCAGCATCATAGGTCTCAGATTGTGAGCCGGTGACAATATTTTTACTGATGACCGAAATAATGACGACAGCTCAGGGATACTGTATACTTATTAGTGAGTTTTATGGCTGACTATCAATATAAGTTGACTTTTTTAATTATCATCTACTTTTATAGCTCAAACAACCCATGCAGAGCTATGTATAGGGGATAGGCTTTGATAAGTAAAAGTTTTGTGTTTGCCAGCTAAAAAGTAGTTTTGCTGAGAGTTCGTAATGGAGTAATCACCGTAGAAATGCATCGATGGTTCCACGTTAATGGCTGCATTTTGTAACAATGTTGTAACATAAGATACAGCTATCATTTTATTTTATTTATGTATTTTGGTAAATTTTATACACGGTATCTTTACTATGACATTCTTTCCTCATAAAACCTCATAACCCCACATTCTCCAAATACATCACATTGTATAGAATGTTTTATAAAACAGTAATAATAATCTTCAAAGAAAACAAACATGTCAGATGTATTGTAATGAAATGTATTATACACTGTATTTATTGTTTAGGTTGCTAAAAATCAATGCAACCGACATCAGTATAGAGAAATCTTAAGGCTGTACTATTAGCCTTTTTGGCTTGTGATTGTAGATGTTTGGGTTATTATTCAGGAAGCTGCTATATCACCAATACTGTTTTTTTGTTTTTGTTTTCTTTAAATGTACATACTGTTGACTGAAATGTGATGTGATATTGCCTTACACAATATGTATAACCTTAATGGCGGTTTTCTGCTTTAATTTACTCACACTATATGTACTCTCTAACTAATCCAAACAGACAAAGGGAGGTGGTAGAACTACTGTTCTCCTGCCAAAGTGAGAATGAATCACTTCTTCCAACCTTCCTGCTAGCAAAGCTGTCCTTACAACAAGCTCCTGTGTGTATTGTGCT